>CAKJTW010000003.1:73386875-74876250 GCA_917880005.1 Nanger dama
AACTAGTACAGCCACTATGGAGAACAGTGTAGAGAGTCCTATAAAAACTGGAAATAGAACTGCCTTATGACCCAGCAATCCCACTGCTGGGCATACACACCAAGGAAACCAGAATTGAAAGAGACACGTGTACCCCAATGTTCATTGCAGCACTGTTTATAATAGCCAGGACATGGAAGCAGCCTAGATTTCCATAAGCAGATGAATGGATAATACACAATGGAATATTACTCAGCCATTAAAGAGAATACATTTGAATCAGTTCTAATGAAGTGGATGAACTGGAGCCAATTATACAGAGTGAAGTAAGCCAGAAAGAAAAACACCAATACAGTATACTAACACATATATATGGAATTTAGAAAAATGGTAATGATAACCCTGTACGCGAGACAGCAAAAGAGACACAGATGTATTGAACAGTCTTTTGGACTTTGGGAGAGGGAGAGGGTGGGATGATTTGGGAGAATGGCATTGAAACATGTATAATATCATATAAGAAATGAATCACCAGTCTAGATTCGATGCAGGATACAGGATGCTTGGGGCTGGTGCACTGGGATGACCCAAAGAGATGGTGTGGAGAGGGAGGTGGGAGGGGGGTTCAGGATTGGGAACACGTGTACACCCATGGCGAATTCATGTTGATGTATGGCGAAACCAACACAATATTGTAAAGTAAAAAAATAATAATAATAAAATAAAATAAAATAAAAGATGCTTACTCCTTGGAAGGAAAGTTATGACCAATCTAGATAGCATATTCAAAAGCAGAGACATTACTTTGCCAACAAAAGTCTGTCTAGTCAAGGCTATGGTTTTTCCAGTGGTCATGTATGGATGTGAGAGCTGGACTGTGAAGAAAGCTGAGCACCAAAGAATTGATGCTTTTGAACTGTGGTGTTGGAGAAGACTCTTGAGAGTCCCTTGGACTGCAAGGAGATCCAAACAGTTCATTCTGAAGGAGATCAGCCCTGGGTGTTCTTTGGAAGGAATGATGCTAAAGCTGAAACTCCAGTACTTTGGCCACCTCATGCGAAGAGTTGACTCATTGGAAAAGACTGATGCTGGAAGGGATTAGGAGCAGGAGGAAAAGGGGATGACAGAGGATGAGATGGCTGGATGGCATCACCGACTCGATGGACGTGAGTCTGAGTGAACTCCAGGAGTTGGTGATGGACAGGAAGGCCTGGCATGCTGCAATTCATGGGCTCACAGAGTTGGGCACGACTGAGCAACTGAACTGAACTGAGCTGATGCCAAAATTAAAAAGATTCTTGGAAGGAAACCTGTGACAAACCTAAACAGCATGTTAAACAGCAGAGATAGCACTTTGCCAACAAAAGTCTATATAGTCAAAGCTATGATTTTTCCAGTAGTCATGTACAGATGTGAAAACTGAACCATAAAGAAGGCTGAGTACGGAAGCTTTTGAATGATGGTTCTGAAGAAGACTCTTGAGAATCCCTTGGACTGCAAGGAGATCAAACCAGTTAATCCTAAAGGAAATTCACCCTGAATATGCATTGGAAGGTCACTCACTGGAAAAGACTCTGATGCTGGGAAAGATTGAAGGCAAAGGGAGAAGCAGGTTGCAGAGAATGGGATGGTTAGATAGCATGACTGATTCAATGGACATAAGTTTGAGTAAACTCCAAGAGACTGTGGAGGACAGAGGAGCCAGGTGTGCTACAGTCCACTGGGTCACGAAGAATCAGACACAACTTAGCAACTGAACTACAAATGCCAAACATTTCTATTTCTAGTACCCGTCATGTACTCTGGGACTTAACACATGCTGTTCCTTTTGGAACAGTTTTTATCTCTCCTGCCTTTTCCCTCTCTCCCTTCCCATTCCCTTCCCCCGCCCCTTCCCTCTTTCTCTTTCCATTTCTCCCTCCAGACTTTACTGGTTAATTTATCCTTTAGATTCTTTGAGAAGCCTTTTGAGGTCCTTCCAGTTAGATCCCATGCTTTGTAGTCCCACTGCATTTCATGTATTCACCAAACCCACCCCTACCCTTTATTGTAACTGCTTGTTTGACTTTCTGCCTGTACCTGCAGACAGTAAGCTGTTTTATGCAAAATTTATGTCTGTTCCTATTGTTATTCCCAGCACTTAAAACAATGCCAAACCTACAGTAGACATTCAATAAATACTTCTTCAGTAACTGCTATGAATGAATATATGCAGAGTGAAATTATATGTTAAATACATCATTTATATAAGAAATTATGGTGACTCCTATAAACATCATGGTTTTATCTAGGTGGTAGGAGGGATGAAGAAGTGCAGTTTCATTTGGCCCTTCTTTTATTTTTTCCAGTTTTAAGTTTACTAACAGCAAATGAGACAGGTTTAAAAGAAGAAATATTTTGATTTAATAAGAAATTCTCACAACTATGATCATTACAATCTTTTATATGGATAGAATATTAAACAGGGAAATCATGATGCCCATTACCTTTTCAGTTCAATAATCAGTAGAGTTCAAATGGCACTATTATGAATATGAGTGTTTATGTGAATAAATGTACCAGAAAAAAATAGAATCATGTAAGTAATTTCCTTTACATTTACTCTAGGGATTCACTTTTTAAATGCTCAGTCTCCAAGGCATTCTTATAAGTCATGAAATGACCAAGTCAGCCATATCTGTTGAAAATGTGTTTTAGAAAGTTTATCTTAACAATAGTCAGTTGAAAAATTTATGTTCACCTTCCCTAAAAATTTTATCCAAAAGAGAGCATAGCATAATTTAGATGTACATGAAGCAAAGAGCATGCTTTTATACAATGAAAATTATATTGTGACACAAGTAAAAACTGATCTTATTGCTTCTGGTTAGAAAACAGAAACATATTTCTTTTCAAGTGGACAAAATTATTTTGAATATTATTTTATTGACTTTATTGGCTTTATTTATCTGCATTTGTTTGAAGGATGAGACCACTTGACTAATGTCAGACAAAATAGCGGGTATATTAAGTTTATAAAAAAGTCATCTGATTTGAATCTTTTTCTGTATCAGTCAGTCAATTCAGTCCCTCAGTCGTGTCCGACTCTTTGCGACCTCAGGAATTGCAGCACGCCTGGCCTCCCTGTTCATCACTGTCTCCCAGAATTCACTCAGGCTCACATCCATCGAGTTGGTGATGCCATCCAGCCTTCTCATCCTCGGTCGTCCCCTTCTCCTCCTGCCCCGAATCCCTCCCAGCATCAGAGTCTTATCCAGTGAGTCAACTCTTCGCATGAGGTGGCCAAAGTACTGGAGTTTCAGCTTTAGCATCATTCCTTCCAAAGAAATCCCAGGGTTGATCTCCTTCAGAATGGACTGGTTGGATCTCCTTGCAGTCCAAGGGACTCTCAAGAGTCTTCTCCAACACCGCAGTTCAAAAGCATCAATTCTTCGGTGCTCAGCCTTCTTCACAGTCCAACTCTCACATCCATACATGACAACAGGAAAAACCATAGCCTTGACTAGATGGACCTTAGTCGGCAAAGTAATATCTCTGCTTTTGTATATACTATCTAGATTGGTCATAACTTTTCTTCCAAGGAGTAAGCGTCTTCTAATTTCATGGCTGCAGTCACCATCTGCAGTGATTTTGGAGCCCCCAAAATAAAGTCTGACACTGTTTCCACTGTTTCCCCATCTATTTCCCATGAAGTCATGGGACCAGATGCCGTGATCTTCGTTTTCTGAATGTTGAGCTTTAAGCCAACTTTTTCACTCTCCTCTTTCACTTTCAAGAGGCATTTTAGTTCCTCTTCACTTTTTGCCATAAGGGTGGTGTCATCTGCATATCTGAGATTATTGATATTTCTCCTGGCAATCTTGATTCCAGCTTGTGTTTCTTGCAATCCAGCGTTTCTCATGATGTACTCTGCATAGAAGTTAAATAAGCAGGGTGACAATATACAGCCTTGACGTACCTTTTCCTATTTGGAACCAGTCTGTTGTTCCATGTCCAGTTCTAACTGTTGCTTCCTGGCCTGCATACAGATTTCTCAAGAGGCACGTCAGGTGGTCTGGTATTCCCATCTCTTTCAGAATTTTCACAGTTTCTTGTGATCCACACAGTCAAAGGCTTTGGCATAGTCAATAAAGCAGAAATAGATGTTTTTCTGGAACTGTCTTGCTTTTTCCATGATCCAGTGGTTGTTAGCAATTTGATCTCTGGTTCCTCTTCCTTTTCTAAAACCAGCTTGAACGTCAGGGAGTTCACGGTTCACGTATTGCTGAAGCCTGGCTTGGAGAATTTTGAGCATTACTTTACTAGCATGTGAGATGAGTGAAATTGTGTGGTAGTTTGAGCATTCTTTTGCATTGCCTTTCTTTGGGACTGGAATGAAAACTGACCATTTCCAATCCTTTGGCCACTGCTGAGTTTTCCAAATTTGCAGGCATATTGAGTGTAGCACTTTCACAGCATCATCTTTCAGGATTTGAAACAGCTCAACTGGAATTCCATCTCCTCCACTAGCTTTGTTCGTAGTGATGCTTTCTAAGGCCCACTTGACTTCAGATTCCAAGATATCTGGCTCTAGATGAGTGATCACATCATCATGATTCTCTGGGTCGTGAAGATCCTTTTTGTATAGTTCTTCCATGTATTCTTGCCACCTCTTCTTAATATCTTCTGCTTCTGTTAGGTCCAGACCATTTCTGTCCTTTATCGAGCCCATCTTGGCATGAAATGTTCCCTTGGTAGCTCTAATTTTCTTGAAGAGATCTCTAGTCTTTCCCATTCTGTTCTTTTCCTCTGTTTCTTTGCATTGATTGCTGAAGAAGGCTTTCTTATCTCTTCCTGCTATTCTTTGGAACTCTGCATTTAGATGCTTATATCTTTCCTTTTCTCCTTTGCTTTTCACCTCTCTCCTTTTCACAGCTATTTGTAAGGCCTCTCCAGACAGCCATTTTGCTTTTTTACATTTCTTTTGTTCTTGACCCCTGTCTCCTGTACAATGTCAGGAACCTCATTCCATAGTTCATCAGGCACTCTATCAGATCTAGTCCCTTAAATCTATTTCTAACTTCCACTGTATAATCATAAGGGATTTGATTTAGGTCATACCTGAATGTTTTAGTGGTTTTCCCTACTTTCTTCAATTTTCTTCTTTTTCTGTATAACATTCCCCAAATGGGTAAAAATAGTTACATTCTTGATTCAGTGGGTTAGATGAGAAAAGTATTGACTACCATGTGTAAATTTTATTTAGTTTTAGAGTTCCAAAAACAGAAAATGTTGATCCTATTTTGTCCTATTTCCAAGGGCATATCAAAAGCAATCAGTAACTCTCTCCTCCCTTTTACTTAATAATTCTGTTTGGCAGTGGCTTACTTTCTGTGAGTACAAGTCCAATTAGACTCTTTTCTGGAAATGTGCAGAATGTCTGGACTATGGAGAAGAGAGTCATTTGGTCTTAGAGTACCATGTGCTACACACACTACTGGGAGAGAACTTGGGTTTCAGAGGCTTTAAGAAATTTAGAAACTTATAGTCTCATGACGAACACTGAAATTCAGTGATGCATTACAGAAATATGGCAGCACAGAAATATGGCAGCACAGGACAACTCCACAGGGAATAATAGTGATTTCTGTAAGTAGAGCAGAAGGAAGCTACATGTTATGGCTTATGTTTATTACTTTTTATTTCAGTTTTTAAGCTTTACTCTTCAGGTTTGTTTGTTTTTTTCAGCCAGACAAGATTCTTTTGAATCTTTATTTCATTTTCCTATTGTATTAGCTTTATGTCTTGGTATTCTTGTGAAGGGTGGGACCAAATGGCTGGTCTTTTGACTCTCAGTTTATAGAGCTTGATTTTTATTGAGTAGGCAGTGGTCGACACCGTAAGTTTTTGAGTGGATGAATGCCATCTCTTATATTGTTAAGGAAAATTAGTGTGTTGATAACATGTAGGTAGATGAGAGGGATGAAAATAAAGCAGGGAGACAAGAGATTACTGTAATAGTTCAAGCCCAAAATGATCAGGAAGGGTGTTAGAAAGGAAGGGAGTGTTTACTTTATCTCATTCACTGCCACATGCCTTATGTATAGAATAGGATTTAGCACTTAATAAGTCCTGAGTGAATATTTGTTGATTCAATAAATAAATTCAAGAAATATTTTAAATGTAGGCTGTTTGGCAGAAGGAAAAGGAGTTAAGCTCAACTCCAATATTTCAAGCTTGATTGAACTATGATAGAAATTGAGCAGGGAGAGAAGATTTTGAGGAAAAATCAAGAACTATGTTTTATTTAAAACAACAATTCAGATCAGTTGCTTACTTGTGTGCAACTCTTTGTAACCACATGGACTACAGCACGCCAGGCCTCCTGTCCATCACCAACTCCCAGAGTTTACCCAACGCTTGTCCATTGAGTCGGTGATGCCATCCAATTATCTCATCCTCTGTCATCCCCTTCTCATGCCTTCAATCTTTCCCAGCATAAAGGTCTTTTCAAATGACTCAGTTTGTCGCATCGTGACCAAAGTATTGGAGTCTCAGCTTCAAAATCAGTCCTTCCAATGAATATTCAGGACTGATCTTCTTTACAATGGACTGGTTAGATCTCCCTCCAGTCCAAGGGACTCTCAAGAGTCTTCAATACCACAGTTCAAAAGCATCAATTCTTCAGCACTCAGCTTTCTTTATAGTCCAACTCTTTCATCCATACATGACTACTAGAAAAACCATAGCCATGACTAGAGGGACCTTTCTTGGCAAAGTAATGTCTCTACTTTTTAATATGCTCTCAGGGTCGGTCATAACTTTCCTTCCAAGAAGTGAGCATCTTTTAATTTCATAGCTGATGTCACCATCTACAGTGATTTTGGAGCCCAAAAAAATAAAGTCTGCCATTGTTACCACTGTTTCCCCATCTATTTGTCATGAACTGATGGGACCAGATGCCATGATCTTAGTTTTCTGAATGTTGAGCTTTAAGCCAGCTTTTTCACTCTCCTCTTTCACTTTTATCAAGAGGCTCATTAGTTCTTCTTCACTTTCTGCCATAAGGGTGGTGTCATCTGCGTATCTGAGGTTATTGATATTTCTCCTGGCAATCTTGATTCCAGCTTTTGCTTCTTCCAGCCCAGCATTTCTCATGATGTACTCTGCATATAAGTTAAATAAGCAGGGTGACAATATACAGCCTTAATGTACTCCTTTTCCTATTTGGAATCAGTTCCATGTCCAGTTCTAACTATTGCTTCCCGACCTGCATACAGATTTCTCGAGAGGCAGGTGAGGTGGTCTCTTTCAGAATTTTCCAGTTTATTGTGATTCACACAGTCAAAGGCTTTGGCATAGTCGATAAAGCAGAATAGATGTTTTTTCTGGAACTCTCTTGGTTTTTGATGATCTAGCGGATGTTGGCAATTTGCTCTTCGGTTCCTCTGCTTTTTCTAAAACCAGCTTGAACATCTGGAAGTTTGCGGTTCATGTACTCTTGAAGCCTGGCTTGGAGAATTTTGAGCATTAGTTTGTTAGTATGTGACATGAGTGCAATTGTGCGGTAGTTTGAACATTCTTTGGCATTGCCTTTCTTAGGGATTGGAATGAAAACTGACCTTTTCCAGTCCTGTGGCCACTGCTGAGTTTTCCAAATTTGTTGGCATAATGAATGCAGCACTTTCACAGCATCATCTTTTAGGATTTGAAATAGCTCAGCTGGAATTCCATCACCTCCACTAGCTTTGTTTGTTGTGATGCTTCCTCAGGCCCACTTGACTTCACATTCCAGGATGTCTGGCTCTAGGTGAGTGATCACACCATCGTGATCATCTGGGTCGTGGAAGATCATTTTTGTACAATTCTTCTGTGTATTCTTGCCACCCCTTCTTACTATTCTGCTTCTTAGATCTATACCATTTCTGTCCTTTATTGAGCCCATCTTTGCATGAAACGTTCTCTTGAACATGAAATGTTCTCTTGAACATGAAATATATCTCTAATTTTCTTGCAGAGATCTCTAGTGTTTCCCATCAATGCTCCCAAGTAAAACACTCAGTAAGTTTTTGGAGTTGTGGAGGAAGGAGCTCTATGGGAGAGAGTTTAATGACTAAGGTTTCCACTTTGAGAGCCATTTGCGATAGAGATGATAGATATAGTAGGAGTCATGATCCTCAAAGAAGGTATATATAGATAAAGAACAGAAGGTCTAAGGGAAGAGCAGGTTAACAGAGAAAGGATAACATGTCAACTACTTTCTGTGCAATACGCTTGGATTAAAAGCTTTATAAGTATTGTATCTTTTAATACAGCATCCCCCTGAGGGCAGGCTTTCCCTAAGCAAATGGAAATTCAGAGAACAAGCAATTCATCCTAGGTCCCGTGCCCAATAATTGTTGGAACTAGAATATGAACCTAAAGATATTTCCCCCTAGTTTTCTAATTCTGCTCAAATTAATCTCTGTTCATAAACTTTGTCTATCCTTTCCAGTAAATCTCGAATGTATAATTATCAGTTCAGTTCGCTCAGTCATGTCCAACTCTTTGCAACCCCATGAATCACAGCATGCCAGGCCTCCTTGTCCATCACCATCTCCCAGAGTTCACTCAAACTCAAAACCATTGAGTCAATGATGCCATCCAGCCATCTCATCCTCTGTCGTCCCCTTTTTCTCCTGCCCCCAATCCCTCCCAGCATCAGAGTGTTTTCCAATGAGTCAACTCTTTGCATGAGGTGGCCAAAATTCTGGAGTTTCAGCTTTAGCATCATTCCTTCCAAAGAAATCCCAGGGCTGATATCCTTTACAATGGACTGGTTGGATCTCCTTGCAGTCCAAGGGACTCTCAAGAGTCTTCTCCAACACCACAGTTCAAAAGCATCCATTCTTCAGCGCTCAGCCTTCTTCACAGTCCAACTCTCACATCCATACATGACCACAGGAAAAACCACATAGCCTTGGCTAGACAGACCTTTGTTGGCAAAGTAATGTCTCGGCTTTTCAATATGCTGTCTAGGTTGGTCATAACTTTTCTTCCAAGCAGTAAGTGTCTTTTAATTTCATAGCTGTAATCACCATCTGCAGTGATTTTGGAGCCCCCAAAAATAAAGTCTGACACTGTTTCCCCATCTGTTTGCCATGAAGTGATGGGACCAGATGCCATGATCTTCATTTTCTGAATGTAGAGCTTTAAGCCAGCTTTTTCACTCTCCTTTTTATGTTTAAAGTCCTTGTCTGTTGGGTTCAGTATTTGGTTAATGTATGGGTCTGTTTCTATTTTGTTTGTTTTTCTCCTGATTATAGTCACATTTTTCACTTTTTATCTTTTAATTTGTTTTACATATTTTATGGTAGATAATCAATAAATAAGCGCAACAAAGACTGAAGTAAATATTTATTCCAGAAAAGTCACACCACTTCCTCTCTGTGACAGCTAGTCTGAGGTGTTTATTTTTTTAGTCTATTTTCTAGTGAGGTGAGTCTGGTTTGATTTTTGTTTCGTTTCAGTTTGCTACTTGTTTGAAATGTTTTCAAAGCAGGATAAAGGTTCTCCCTTTATCAGGGCATGTGATCTATTCTCCAATGAGTCTAGAGATCTCTCTCTCCCTCTTCCCCCTACCCTGTCCCCATGTTTTAAAGTCCTTCACCACTGTTTTGTGCCTTTTCAAGGCCTTACTACTCTCAGCCTTGCTCTGCCCTCTCTCTGGCTTTCCAGGTCTTCCTGCCCTGTCACCACCCCTTGGTACCTTGAAAATTCAATAGAAAAGACTTACTGGGCAGGTGTTCTCAAAGGGATCTCTGTCTCTCCCCTCTCCTGCCCTGTGAGGGGCAGTTTTCTGAAGGTAGCCACTCTGTGCACTTAGTTAAGACTCTGAAAAAGAGTTGGCAGGCTGTACATACTCCCTGGTCTCTTCAGGACTCTTAATAATCCAGCACAGAGGTCCACAAGAGTTTGGCTTTCCACATACGCTGATGGACATCCCACATCCATGAAGGTTTGCTTCTACTCTGTCTATTCCCCCATTAGGAAAGTGGCCATGAATCTTCACTCATCTCAGAAAAGCTTACCCTGATCTGCTATTAGTTCATCCAGATGCCTTTGAATTTGCAGATCTCTGTATGTAAAACACAAAGGTGTGGTTTTGTAGCTGATACGGCATATTTTTGGTGTTATGGTGACAACAGTTGTCTGCTTCCACTTTTTATATACTGATACCATTTAATAAATGTCTCAATCCTTAATTATCATACTTTAGGGGAAAAAGCAACTTGAAAAACACTTTTAATTTTTCAATATAGTTTGCTATCTTATTCATTTAAATTATAGAAAGAATCATGATAATTCAGTAAGGAACTAAACCTTAAGAAAACCTATCCAGTATTTTCAATTACAATGATATTGTCAGAGAAACTATCAAAGTGAACTGCAGAAACTGTATCTGGAATGAGGAGGTGCTGGCCTACAATAATACTAATTCTGAGTTGAAACCCAGACACAGACCTGAGATACGTTAGAATAAAGTTGCTACTTTCTATGAGTAGTGTAGATATGAGCAACACTTGCTTACATGTTTTAGAAAAGCAGATTGAACGTCTCATACCACAAATATGTCTCTGGATTCTCCACTTACCTTAACTGACCCCTGTTTTAAAAAATCAAATCACACATGTGTACTAGGTTGCTTCAGTCATGTTCAATTCTTTACAGCCCCATGGACTGTAACCCTCCAGGCTCCTCCATGCATGGGATTCTCCAAGCAAGAATACTGGAGTGGGCGGCCATGCCCTCCTCCAAGGGATTTTCCCGATCTAGGGATCGAATCCATTGGCAGGCAGGTGCTTTATCACTAGCACCACCTGGGAAGCCCAATCAAATGCACACATCACGCTTTTGTGCTACCAGGTTGTTGATTTCTAACATAGTGCTATGCCTTAGCTAAAGATTTCTTAAAGAAAGTGGCTAGCTTAGGCTTTGCTTCTTCAGGAGGTTCTCTCCAGGACATCAAAGGGCTTGGAACTGGCCAAACGTAAGCCAAAAAGATGGACTTTTTCTGAATACTTATGTCTACTAGAGCTTTAAGCTAATAGAGTTTAGAGGGTCTACAAAAGACATCGTAAGGATTCATAGGCTACTTTGTGGTTCATCAGCCATAAAATGCACTGCACTCTTGGAATTGGGAACCCATGGATTCTGGAATTCTGAAATCTGTCTTGTGTAAAATCTTTCTTGACTTAGAATCTGTGTCCCTGCTGGTCAATGAGTGGTAGAGGGGGAAGAGATTGCACATATTATTTACAGAATCAACATCACTGTTTCATCATACTGTGGTATTGAAATATAGGGTGCAATATACTTGGTAAGCTTCCAGAGACCAAGGACATTTGTTTACTCCTGGAACTTTTTCATCTAACAAAGCCTGCCCAATAATCACTATTCAGTAAATGTTTGTGGAAGAACTGACTGGATGAATATTATGGAAATATTTTATGTGAATTGAAAATATCACTGGATACATCCAAATTTTAGATTTCCTAGTGCTGGTTGGCTTAATATAGCAGCTTACATTATTTTTACTTAGGGACTAACAGAATTACTTCAGTAGGATAACAGCTATGCCAACATTAATTTTAAAAATCCAGTTATGCTTTTGTGGTAGATTATAGAAATTTTGCAAAGGTTCAATTATACATTTTCTAAAAAAAGAAGTCTGTGGTTATTAAGATATATTCCCACATAAAAAGACTAACCATAAAGGTGAGAGTAGAAGCTTCCCTTGGCAGAAAGTCACTGGAATGAGAAGACCAATGAAGGGAGATGAGCACAGAAGGGGTCGGGCACTAGCTGACGGAACAAGGAAACGCCCTTGAAATCCATACCCCATTATTATTCCTACATTTTTACTGCAAAGCAGACATTAATTTAATTTGGTTTACTACTGTAATCTATTCCTGTTATCTGCTCTCATAATGGTCGGCTGCCATAATTCTGCCTTGCCAGTTCTCTACTTCATGACCCACCATGGTGAAAATTTATCTACTACATTTTTGCAAGTTCATATACTAAATGCCACCTCATTTTCTTTCCCTCACTTTTCTTGCTGTTTTGCTTTATAGGTCATTCATATTACCACTGATCCTTAGAGGGAATAGAATTTTCATAGATCCATCCTTTCAATTCCTAAGGGCACATAGTCAATAGATGAAATGTAATGGAGTTGGAATGGTAGCACAACTATAAAAATAACCAAATAAATAAATGTGTAATATTTATGCAGGTAAAACTGAAAACTTAGGCCACAGTCCCAGCACCAGCAGTAACAGAGAACATCAGTGGAGTCACTCTTCCTTTGGGCTATGAGGATTTGGGGCTAGGAGAGGTTGTAAGCAGGAAAAGCTGTAAAATTCAGAATGAAGGAGCTAGAATCATAGTGATAAAGCCTCCATGAAAGACCAGAAAGATTCTGTTGCACAGCCAGTGAGAGTGCTCCCCAGCTCTGATTCCAGCCTTACACCAGCCCAATAAGAGAGGATTTTACTCTCAGTATCAGGATCATTTAAATAACAGCTTGTATTTGATGCAAAGCATGGGGTTGGGGTCAGGAGTGGTTGTTTCTTTGCCTTTTTTTTAAAATTTCAGGTTTAATCAGACAAGCATTATAAGCTATTCCAACCTTTCATGCAGTTAGACCTTCCGAGGGCTTGTTTGAGACACTGGAACTTCATTAGATCTTGATATTCTTAGAACTTTACTACTAATAATAGCCTTAAGCATAATAACCATGTTTATGGCTTCCTTTTGTTCATAAGCCCAAAGAAAGGCCTTAGATTACATTCTCTTATGTTGTCTGAGAAATTTTCTAAGCGCATTTTTTCCCCTTCCACATATAGGTCAAAAGGCAGGGAAAGCACAAGTTGGCTGCATATATTCTCATTTAGTACAAAATGACTTAGTATCTTTCCTCCTTTTGAAGCTAAAGCTAGTGTCAAACTTTATAGTAATCTTTAAGCTTTTTCATTATACATAAAAATGTTGGTCTAATATATCTTTTTATAAGGATTTGGGGATTATTTAAAATGTTATGCTTTATGATATTCTTCAAATGGTTTTTAACAGTTTTTAAACAGAAATATACAGTCATTTTCCTATAGCTCACAATCTATTTTGGAATTAAAGTTTCTAACATGGATATTTTTAGGACAAAATAAGTTAAGGGAACATTTTTGTTATCTAAATTTTAAGTTTCCTGTTTCTGTCTCTTTTTTCTATTTTCAGCTTTCTAAGAAATATGGAGTCCATGTTTGTGGAGAAGGTGGAGAATATGAAACGTTCACTTTGGATTGCCCTCTATTTAAGAAGAAAATAATTGTGTAAGATATCATTTCAGCATTTTCTTCCCCTTCCTCAAACTTAAGTGATGGAAGCAACTTAACTTTAAGCTGGAGGCAACTGTTGTTGGGAGAAATAGAACATGTCCTCCAAGTTCACAAACACTCAATTTGTGTAATACCAGTGAAGTCGTCTGAATACCTAAATCAATACCTGACAAGACGAGGCCTTCATAGAAGCCTATAAACTTTTTAGACATCGCACTTTCGTTTACTTGCTGATTATGGCCTGCAGTAAAACTGGTACCTACACACTGACACTTTTATCCTTTCATGAGTGTGAATTGCCTGTATTATTTATCTTTCATTACAGCTACATTTGATAAACTGCCACATCAGTAGCCTGTGGGTTCCATTAACTCCATCCTCTTTTTCCTTTTTCTTGGCTTTAATAACTTAGAATGGTTATACTAAACAGTTCTCTTCGATTATTTGGGGTTATTTTTACATATAAACTTCTTAAAAATGAATTCTGTTTATGGTGAGTAGTGTGATTTCTTTGCCATAAATTGTTAAAAATTTGTGTAGTAAAAGACAGGGACTTTCTTCAGTTCATTACATCAGTACCCATATTGTTAATTTATATCATTCTTCTCATATGCTAAGAGAGCATTTTATTTGCTTTTCCTAAGCTCTTTAGCTTCTTGAAAAGGTTGTCAGAATTATGCTTGATTTCAGAAACCTCATCTGCTAAAAGATTAGAATCTTGGATCAAATGAACAGGTTCAATGTTTTCAACACTGAAAGGTGATTTCTTTGTGCATACTAATAATGAAGGAAGGAGTGTTCTAAGAAGTGAAGACAACTCGAGGTGAATTTTCTAAAAAAAAAATACCTATAGCTTCAGAAACATGGTCAAGACCTCAACCTTTGCAATATTTGCCCATTCTTGCTTTTCTTGTTTCTTCTAACTTCTTTCCATTAATAATCATCAATGTAACAATGCATTTGGCAAATACCTATTACCTATTATGCCTGAAACATTCTACTGGGCACCATGGATGCTGGACATAGTTCCTGTCTCCAAAATGATGGGAGGAAGACACATCTGCATAGAATTTGACACAAAATGATAGAGAATAAGAGTAATAAAAATTTCATAAATAGGAAGTATTTTTCCTGACTTTAGTGATTACAAAACAATTCATGATTGAATTGTGTATTAGGTATTGCTACTATGAAAAAATACTGTTTTGTTACTCAAGAACATTTCCATGCTAGGGTGAAATTACAGTATAATGGGAAACGTGTAGTATACTTACTTATTAATATGGGACTAACAAAATTAGGAAAAAAATAAAAAGCACAGTAAGAGAAAAAAAGGCCAAAGAAGAATATTCTCCCTATTTATTTGACAACTTGAGGTCCTGGGGCACCTAGAAGTCTTTATGGACAACCAAGAGTTATAAGAAATGTACTGCTTTATATTACATAACCAGAGGGTTTGTTTATCATAGTAAACTTTAGACGTGAAAAATGAATCTTTCATCTTATCATTTTGTAGATAAGGAAACCTCAACCTAACTGAGGCAGTGGCACAATGGGAGTTAGTCATGATGTTGAAGAGAGGGAAGTTGGGGGAGGTATATTAGAACCCTCTAGTGCCAAAATGAGCTGTTCAGTTGAACTGGGTAATCATCTGTTGAGGAGAATTAGGGTGGAACTCTGCAGGCTGCTGCCCTGCTCTCTAAGAGTTCTTTAAGAATGGAGGGGCTAATCAGCAATACTGTAATGTGTACCCCTTAGGAACAGAGGAGGAAGTGCTGAGGATATTTTTTTCTTATCAACTAATCACTAATCTAAATCTGATGCTTAAGCAAATTCCTTGCTTTCTTTTCTTCATATGTTCTGCCTCACCTCAGCTTCACAGCTTTCTTATTTGAATTCTTTTCTCTAGACTGCCTTCCCATTTATCCCTACTTTGCTAAATCCTTCCATTTTAAAAAACTTTGGTAGTTATTGCCCCCAGTGCCTGTTTTTATAACTGAACTCTCAGAACATACAGTAGCCACTAATAAATGTTGGATATCATTGAATGAATTTCACTTATTGTTTATTTTTATATATACTATTTAACTTTTATGCATTTCTTTCTTAAGTTATAGTATATAACAGGTTATAGTAGTTGAATGGAAAAAAATATCACCCACACCCAATATATACAAAATCTTTCCTTCACTTTAAAATAGAAAATGTCCTTACCATACCTATCTGATAAGCACTGAATGTGATGATATGAGTGAACAAGCATTGCACATTCTAAAACCATTATGTAAATTAAGTCATTTCATTTAGAGATAGTTGTCCTTGTGATAAAATTAAAAGATAAGTTTAGAGCAGGTAACTACTTGTTAAGAACTGACTATTAATCATCGTGGATCCTGTAAGTTGGACTTTATTTGGGAGACAAATTTATGCTATTTCCTATTCTATTTGATATAGTAATGATCTTGCACAATTAGCATACAGCTAGTACTCTTGCCTGGAAAATCCCATGGAGCGCCTGGTAGGCTACAGTCACTGAGTCGGACATGACTGAGCAACTTCACTTTCACTTTTCACTTTCATGCATTGGAGAAGGAAATGCGAACCCACTCCAGTGTTCTTTCCTGGAGAATCCCAGGGACGGGGGAGCCTGGTGGGCTGCTGTCTCTGGGGTCGTACAGAGTCGGACACGACTGAAGCGTCTTAGCAGCAGTTGATTATTAGGAGTCCCCTTTTAAATTTCTGATTCAAAATTTTATTGTTAAAAAGGAGATTACATCTAACAGGAGAAAAATATACTTTTTCATGTAAAATTATTTGATTATAATTGGTGATTTAAAAAAACAAAACACACATTAGCTCTCTTGTATAATGAAGTAATTTAGACAAATGGGGTGGTTCTAGAAGTTTAGGCTTCCCTTGTGGCTCAGCTGCTTAAGAATCCATCTGCAATTTGGGAGAGCTGGGTTTGATCCCTGGGTTGGGAAGATCCCCTGGAGAAGGGAGAGGCTACCCACTCCAGTGTCCCTGACCTGGAGAATTCCATGGTCTGTGTAGTCCATGGGGTCGCAAAGAGTTGGATGTGACTGAGTGACTTTCACCTTCACTTGCTAGAAGTTTATTATGAGATATATTAACATTTAAAAATCTTGTAGGAAAGACTAGCATACCAGTCTTGGCCTGGAAGTAATTTAGAAAAAAATTTACTAGACCATTTTACAATATACATTTCACATCGATTACGAGGTGCCTACCCACCTCTAGATACAAATTTTTAGATCAGAAAATAGTTTTTTCCTGAGGAGCCTTGATAAAAAGAATTATGGCTTAGTCTTTAAGAGAAGAAGATACTTGTAGGTCCTAAAATAATAAGCCTATTTTCCTATTGTTTCTTACTTTGAAATATGTATGTATGTATATTGAAAGTAAGAATTGAAACACAAGAAATATAGCCAATATTTTGGGGGAAAAAAGTAAAAACTAAAGTCCCAGTACTGTATTAATAAAAGTGATAATTTTCTTCTTGCTATTGATGAACACATCTTTAATGTCAATATTTGATACAACCCCACATTTCCATTTGAACTAACAATATTAATATACTACTACTACACAGTTGCTATGTATGGGATGGATGGATGGATAGAAGAAACAGTGGGAAGAAAGGAGGGATGAAGAGAACCAAATTCAATGATTAAAACACTATGCACTCATTTTCCCCACTTACTCCTGGTTTCTACCTATTCAAGTCAAGACATAACTCAGCCCAGAGCATCCTAATATCACATTTAGCATTGGGGATGAATCAAGAACTTTCCTTATCTATTTTTTCATGTCTCTCCTATATCACTTGGGAAATTAAAATATATGAACTAATTTCCCTTGTGTTTAAATTTATATAATTATTTTTATTATGCTAGAGGTGCTGTATGATGTTATTGGGATATATGTGTGATTATGTTCATCTATACATATACAAGTAATATGCATGTATGAAAATGTATATATTCAGGTAAAGATAGGTAATTGAAAAATCTGTGTGGATTTCTGATAGTAAATATGTTTAATGAAGTTAAACTATACAGTAATTTTTTATTCAACAAATGAGTGAATACCTGGCAATATATTCTTCTCTGAGCCAGAGGTGAAGTATGGAGGAAGAGACAAAGATGAACAAAACGTGGTCCCTCATTGAGAATGAAGACAAGCACAGAAACACATAATTCTAATGTAGTAGATGTATTATGAAAGGGCTGTTGGGTTGCAAAGATCCCTTGGAAGAGGAAATGGCAACCCATTCCAGTATTCTTGCCTGGAAAATCTCATGGACAGAAGAGCCTGGTGGGCTACAGTCCACGGGATCACAAAGAGTCAGACACAACAGAGCAACTGAATGTGTGTGTGTGTGCGCACACACATACACACAAATGCATGACCAAAGCACAGAAAGCAGAAAACTAGCACTGTGTGAGGATGTCAGGCAAGGCTTCCCAGAAATGTGAGGATAAGTGTGAGTTCATGGGGGATATCTGTATGTGGTTGTGTTTTCGAGGGGAAGTAGGAACCAAGATCATGGCTGAATCTCAAGAGAAAGTATCAGTTTTATGAAGTGAGAGAGTAGGGCCTGATCTCATACCTTGAGAGGGAGTCTGCTTCAGATAAGAGAGACTCAGACCTGGCTCAAGTAGCTGCCCTTTTGAAGTTGTGACTGGGGATAAGCCTAACGCAGCAGTGAAAGGGAATGTCAGGTCCAGCTGTTTGCTGTAGAGAAATCTCCATTCTGTAAGAGGCCGAGGCTGCACTGATCACTTGTATCAGTAGAGACAGAGGAGGCGGGCAGCCACCTGGAAAGCATTTTTGCTGTGCTTCAGTTGTTCTTAACTTGGGGTTTTCTCTGAGGGTACTCCAGCAGATCCTGTTCTGGGTTTCAGAAGCCGACAGAAACCAGAGACCCTTGAAAGTTGAGTTTCAGCTGACAGTTTATGAAAGAAAAGAAGAGCAATAGTGGCATTATGCTCTTTGAAGCTACAAGTTATTTATTTGATATCTATTATCTATCTTCCAGTTGATTCTGGCTTTGTATAAGAGAATGAAATTATATTAGTCAATTGGATTTAACAGAATCCATAAAAATCATATTCCTCTTGATTTAGTTCTGTTATATAGTATAGTTAGAATGTTATGTATTTTCTCTGGAAAACAGTCTTGATTCAAATGTGATAATTATATCAATTAAGTGAGTCATATGCTGCCAATCTTCTGTTTCTAGTGGGGATAATTGGCATGAGAAGGGACAGCCCGAAACCCTTTCTACTGACACAACATTGGTTTGGGTTAGTCACAGTTTTGGTGTATCCATTGTCAAGGATATCAAGACCAAGCTCCTACATCAGGCATAATTCAGACTCAGAGTCAGTTTCCAAAGCTGGAAATGGTAACCTCGAAAGATTGAAATTTAATGTAAAAATGAGATCATACACAGGAGTAAGAATTTGAATCTATTGATGAGCCAAGACACGACAGAATGATCTCTGTTCATTTCCAAGGCATGCCATTCACTATCATAATAAACCAAGTCTGAAGCTGAAGTTGAATGGACCTACAAGAACTTCTAGATCTAATACCCAAAAAAAAATGTCATTTTCATTATAGGTAAATGAAATACAAAAGTAGGAAGTCAAGAAATACCTGGAGTACAGGCAAATTTGGCCTTGCAGTACAAAATGAAGTAGGGAAAAGGCTAATAGAGTTTTGCCAAGAGAACTCACTGGTCATAGCAAACACCCTCTACCAACAACACAAGAGAAGACTCTACCAGATGGTCAATACCAAAATCAGATTGATTATGTTCTTTGCAGTCAAAGATGGAGAAGTTCTATACAGTCAGCAAAAACAAGACTGGGAGCTGACTGTGGCACAGACCATGAATTAATTCTTGCCAAATTTAGACTTAAATTGAAGAAAGTAGGGAAAACCACTAGACCATTCAGGTATGACCTAAGTCAAATCCCTTACAGTTACACAGTGGAAGTGACAAATAGATTCAAGGGATTAGATCTTATAGACAGAGTGCCTGAAGAATTATGGACGGAAGTTACTGACATTGTGCAGGAGGCAGGGATCAAGACCATCCACAAGGAAAAGAAATGCAAAAAGGCAAAATGGTTGTTGAGGAGGCCTTAAAAATAGCTGTGAATAGAAGAGAAGTGAAAGGCAAAGGAGAAAAGATATAACCATTTGAATGCAGAGTTCCAAAGAATACCAAAGAGAGCTAAGGAAGCCTTCCTCAAGGATCAATGCAAAGAAATAGAGGTGGGGGTGGGGGGAAGAATGGAAAGGCCTAGAGATCTCTTCAAGAAATTAGAGATACCAAGGAAACATTTCATGCAAAGATGGGCTCAGTAAAGGACAGAAATGGTCTGCACCTAACCGAAGCAGAAGACATTAAGAAGAGGTGGCAAGAATACACAGAAGAACTATACAAAAAGATCTTCAGGATCCAAGAATCACAATTGTGTGATCACCAATGTAGGGCCAGACATCCTGGAATGTGAAGTCAAGTGGGCCTTAGCATCACAACAAGCAAAGCTAGTGGAGGTGATGGAATTCCAGTTGAGCTATTTCAAATCCTAAAAGATGATGCTGTGAAAGTGTTGCACTCAATATGTCAGCAAATTTGAAAACTCAGCAGTAGCCATAGGACTGGAAAAGTCCATTTTCATTCCATTCCAAAAGAAAGGCAATGCCAAAGAATGCTCAAACTACCACACACTTGAACTCATATCACATGTTAGTAAAGTAATGCTCAAAATTCTCCAAGCCAGGCTTCAACAGTACGTGACTCATGAACTTCCAGATGTAGAAGCTGGTTTTAGAAAAGGCAGAGGAACCAGAGATCAAATTACCAACATCTGCTGGATCATCGAAACAGCAAGAGAGTTCCAGAAAAGCATCTATTCCTGCTTTATTGACTATGCCAAAGTCTTTGACTGTGTGGATGACAACAAACTCTGGAAAATTCTGAAAGAGATGGGAATACCAGACCACCTGACCTGCCTCTTGAGAAATCTGTATGCAGGTCAGGAAGCAACAGTTAGAACTGAACATGGACCAACCAACTGGTTCCAATAAGTTAAGGCGTATGTCAAAGCTGTATATTGTCACTGTGCTTATTTAACTTAATATGCAGGATACATCATGAGAAACGTTAGGCTGGAAGAAGCACAAGCTGGAATCAAGATTGCCAGGAGAAATATCAATAACCTCATATATGCAGATGTCACCACATTCATGTCAGAAAGTGAAGAAGAACTAATAAGCCTCTTGATGAAAGTGAAAGAGGAGAGTGAAAAAGCTGGCTTAAAGCTCAACATTCAGAAAACTAAGATCATGGCATCCAGTCCCATCACTTCATGGCAAATAGATGAGGAAGCAGTAGAAAGAGTGAGAGACTTTATTTTGGGGACTCCGAAATCTGCAGATGGTGAATGCAGCCATGAAATTAAAAGACAGTTGCTCCTTGAAAGAAAAGTTATGACCAACCTAGACAGCATATTAAAAAGCAGAGACATTACTTCGCCAACAAAAGTCCATCTAGTCAAAGCTATGGTTTTTCCAGTGGTCATGTATGGATGTGAGAGTTGTACTATAAAGAAAGCTGAGCACCGAAGAATTGATGCTTTTGAACTGTGATGATGGAGAGACTCTTGAGGGTCCCTTGGACTATAAGGAGATCCAACCAGTCCATCCTAAAGGAAATCAATCCTAAATGTTCATTGAAAGGAATGATACTGAAGCTAAAACTCCAATACTTTGGCTACCTGATGCGAAGAACTGACTTACTGGAAAAGACCCTGATGTTGAGAAAGATTGAAGGCAGGCGGAGAATGGGACGATAGATGATGAGGTGACTAGATGGCATCACCAACTCAATGGACATGAGTTTGAGTAAACTCCAGTAGTTGGTGATGGATAAGGAGGCCTGGCGTGCTGCAGTCCATGGGGTCACTAAGAGTCGGACACGACTGAGCAACTGAACTGATGAGGCAAGACAGAACTAAGACAGACAAGTATGAAGAAAATAAGCAGGACAACTTAACTAGGGTTAACAAGGCAGAGAGGCAAGTGGTAAAAAGCAAGAGGTCTCCTCTTTGCTTTCTTTTTCTCCTCCTCTTGTTCATTACACAAGGAGGCATTCTTTTGGTTTAGGTAGTCTGTGAAGACAGGTTATTACTTTCTTTCATGATCACAACTCTTTAATGATTTTATTTCTATTGTAATGTGTTACTTTTCTTTTAATGTCATAGAAACCCATTTTAATGTAATTTTTATGTAAATTTCCTAAAGTTTTTTTAAACACGTTTATACCTATGGTGTATTCATGTTGATGTATGGCAAAACCAATACAATATTATAAAGTAATTAACTTCCAATTAAAATAAATAAATTTATATTAAAAAAATAAAGCACTAACAAGATTCATATTTGATACAAAAGGTTCATGAATGGTATCATCAGACTGCTTTTCCTCTATCTCTGATTTTTATGTAAAAAGTAAACAGATTTTGCCCATGAAAACGTAATATACTGGATCCTAGTATTTTGAGATTTATTCTATTGTCACTAAATAACTTTTCCTTACAAATACTGATTCAAAATTATTTTATATAAGTGGAAAAGATGCAAAGTAAGAATCTATTTTGCTGAACCACAATGGTTAAATTGCTAACAATGTTCTAGTATGAACACTGCAACTAGTTCCTGAGGCTTTAAAAAGAGATGAACAATTTCTGCTTTTAGAATTTCAATTAAAATGCGAAAAACTGTTTCTTAATAAATAACAATAAAAATAGTTATTAGAACTTCACACATAATCTTATTTATTTACATGTGCTTTACAGAGTATCTTTGATAAAAGTTGATTTAATTTACGTGTATCCAAATGGTGCCAGCAAGCAGTTCATACTATTTTACCTGAATGTGGTAATTGCTATGTCAGACAGTCAATTTTAATAGCAATGATATTACAGTGTGAAGAGTTCATCTAGCGCTTAAAACCATCACCAGTACTGCTTTTGTGAAGGATAATTGAGATTTTGTGTGAAACACTGAATGAATTACCTCTTTAAAATGAAAAGAATAATGAAGATAAAGGCCTATTGTTTAATGGTTAGCCCATACCAACCAAGTTTGTGGAAATGAAATTGAATAGAGCCTTCAAGTTGTAAAACTGTTCACAGAGCTTTGAGTGAACCTGAAAGTTGAACTGTGTGTCCTCATAAAGATGAAAACCTTCTTTACTTACTCTTGAAAGTTTAGTTTCCTCCATCTTTTCCCCCAATTAAATATTTAATTATTAAAAGTAGATGTTAATTACTAATTGTGAAGTAAATATGTATACAGTAGTATTCCAGTAGAAATAAATGAGAATTTTTGGTCTTTTCTAGTCATTAGTAGGAGTTAGTTGCCACAAAACAGATTTTGCATAGTATATAAACTAATTAGAATTTTTATTTTATTTCAGAGATTCATCAGAAGTAGTCACACATTCAGCTGATGCATTTGCACCTGTGGCTTACCTCCGCTTTTTAGAATTGCACTTGGAGGACAAGGCAAGTAATCTAAAATTTGCAGTGATTTAAAGTGAAAATTGGGATATGTGCATTGTCTCTATATATGTAATTCTATAACAACAAATGAAAGGCAAAAATTATTTTTTTCAGATCCTCAGTCAATAACTAAGAATTTTTCAAATGTTTATGATTCTGAGAGCTCTATGTGATGTAAAAGATACTACATTTCTGAAGAGTTTATAGTTCATCTGAAAAGGGAATCATATATACATTAGTTAGGGAGAAGACAAGACAATGTATAACCAAATGTTAAATCATCTAGTAAATTAAGAGTTAGGTTGTTGAGCATTTGCTGTAGGGGAAGGGCTTGAGGATAAATTGAATACTCATACAAAATTTAAGAGGAGAATGAGAAATTAAAGCTGTTCCAAAAATAAATAAGAAACAGAAGTACAAATAAAAGATGGGAAAAAAGCAAAAAATATGATAAAGTTTTATTTTAAATATATTGTCAAGATACAGCAGAAAGTTTATTTTTAAATGTTTTGTAAAGTAGTTAAGGTCTTGATTAGACCCTTTAATTAAAAGTTCTTCTCCTTAAGACATAAAGGACTGGGAAAAGGCTTCTGTATCTTTCGTGTTCTATCACCAAGTCCTGATGCACACCCAGAGTTTTATATATATAATAGATAATCTGAAGAATCAAGAAATTCAGTGATCGGCAAAAGAAGGAGAAAAATGGGAACCCCAGAAATCTCTTAGTCAGGAGGAGTTTCCAAAAGTAGAGAATGATAGTTGCTGTCATTTCTCCAGAAAAATTAGGATAGACAGGGTTGAAAATAGATCATTGAATTGGGCTGGAAGGAGGCTATTTCAGTGACCTTTGGAAGGAGGCTATTTCAGTGACCTTTTACCCAAAAGCTGGTAACCCTGGAGACCATAAAGCTAAACTATCCAGACTTCTTTCAGATCCGCTGAAAGAAGCTTCTTATCTCTAGGTCTCTGCTACTTTGCTGCCATGTGCACACACACAAAAATCAAAACCACCGAATTCTGGTTTAGATACATTGGCTGTTATACGTTCAGCTCCACCTAAATAGCTCATTATTCACACTGTTTGGATATTCCCTTAGTCTTCACTGACCATTTGCCCTCTTTGGGAAAACAATGTTACTTCTTTGAGGTACAATAATCTTTGACACTGAATAAATATGGTGTTTCCTTTGTTTTTTTAGGTGTCCCCAGTACCTGACAGCTGCAGAACATCTCATTATATACATAACTCTTGAAAAACATTTTTGTTACTAACCTGCTATTTCTATTTAATTTTTTAAACTACATAGCATTGTCCTAATTATTTTGTGTCACTTTCTCTCATTACCCTTTTTTAATTCTTAGAAATATTTACTTTATCAGAAATTAATAGAACCATTGATTGGTTAACACATCCTGTGCATCATCTCTGGTAGATTTTTCTTTTCTCTTTTTACTTCATCTGCAGTCCTCATTGCTTAACATTTCTTTGCCTTTATCACCCTGGTTTATTATCTTTTCTTGTTCCCGCTCTCATCTCAGCCAATGATATCATGATACAAAGGCATTTGAAAATGAAGATGAAAAGGCAATCACCATATTTAGTTAATCACATTTACTGGGTGTCATCATTTTTGTTCTGAATATATTCATTGCTTCAACATTACTGAACAATCAGGAAGAATACCATTAGTTCTTTTTGGTTATTTTATAACTGATTAAAAATATGCAGTTTTTCAGCATTACCTATGCTGACTTCAGGCTGTTTTTTGAATTCACAGAAAAATTGAGCAGAAGGCACAGAGAATCCCCACACATGCAGAGTGCCCCCAATTATCAACATCCCCCACCACAACAGTACATTTGTTACAATCAAGGGATTTGCACTAACACATCATTATCACCCGAAGTCCATAGACAGTTCACTCGGTATTGCAAATTCTATGGATGACATGTATCTGACATGATACATGTCATACTGATATGTCCAGTGCCCTAAAATATCCTCTGTGCCCCACCTTTCATCACTTACTTCCTCCATCCCCTGGCAACCACTGATCTTTTCAGTTATCTCCGTAGTTTTGCTTTTTCCAGAAGGTCATATAGTTAGAATAATACAGTATGTTGCCATTTTTAGATTGGCTTCTATCCCTTAGTAATATACATTTAATGTTTCTGTGTGTCTTTTCATAAGTTTTTAAATGCTTAATAGTATTCCATTGTCTGGACATACAATGATTTATTTATCCATTCACCTACTTAAGAACATCTTGGTTGCTTCCAAGTTTTGGCAATTGTGAATAAAGCTGCTATAAAACACCCATATGCAAGTTTTTGTATGGACATAACTTTTCAACTCTTTGGGGTAAATGCCAAGGAATATAATTGCTGGATTATATGATAAAAATATATTTAATTTCACAAGAAGCCATCCAACTGTCTTCCAAAGTGTCTGTACTATGTTGCATTCTCACCAACAGTGAATGAGATTCACTGTTCTCTATTCCTAGTCCCTCTGTTCACTATTTACATTTCTCTGCATCCTTGTCAGCTTTTGATATTGTCAGTGTTTTGGGCTTTTGTCATTTTAATAGGTATGTAATATATCTCATTGCTGTTTTAATTTGGATTTCCCTGATAACAT
Source organism: Nanger dama (assembly GCA_917880005.1). NCBI lineage: Eukaryota > Metazoa > Chordata > Mammalia > Artiodactyla > Bovidae > Nanger > Nanger dama. The sequence continues at coordinate 73,412,456 of CAKJTW010000003.1, forward strand.
ATGATGTGTTCTTTTCATATATTTTATTTGCTATCTCTATATTATATTTGGTGAGATGTCTGCTTGGATCTTCTGCCCATTTTTTATTTGAACTGTTTTCTTATTATTGAGATTCAAAAATTTTCTGTATGTTTTGGAAAGCTGATAGTTCTTTATCAGCTATGTCTTTTCAAATATTTTCTTGCAATCTATGGCTTGTCTTCTCATTCTTTGCCAGTAACTTTGCCAAAGCAGAAGTTTTAAATTTTAATGAAGCCCAGGTTATTTATTATTTCTTTTGTCAATTATGTCTTTGGTATTATATCTAAAAGTCATCACCAAACCCAAAATCATCTAGATTTTCTCCTATTTTATCTTCTGTGATTTTTATACTTTTGCATTTTACATTTGGGTCTGTTATTCATTTTGACTTAATTTTTGTAAACGGATATAAGGTTTGGGTCTAGATTTTTATGTGTGGATATCTAGTGGTTCTGGCATCATCTGTTGAAAAGACTGTATTTTCTCCATTATATTTCCTTGCTCCTTTGTCAAAGATCAGTTGACTATATTTGTGTAGACCTATTTCTCAGCTCTCTATCTGTTCCATTGATTTGTTTGTCAATTCTTTTGCCAATACCACAATGTCTTAATTACTATAACTTTGTAGTATATCTTAAAGTCAGATAATGTCAGACTCTGACTTTGTTCTTCTCCTTCAGTATTGTATTGACTATTCTAGGCCTTTCACGTTTCCCTTTAAGCATTAGAGTCCATTTTTTAATATCTACAAAATAATTTGGTAAGATTTTGAATGGAATAACATTGACTCTATAGATCAAGTTGGAAAGAACTGACATCTTAATAGTATTGAATCTTACTATCCATGACCTTGGGGTATCTTTTTATTTTATTCTTCTTTGATTTCTTTCATCAGAGTTTTATGTATATATGCTTGAATATCCTTTTTATTTTCATCATTCCAACCTAATATGTTAAATATTGCCTCCTTTCAACTTTTTTTTTTTTTTTGCAAATGACAGACATCAAGGTACCATTCTTAGTGTGAATCAGGAAAGAAAGAAGAAAGAGTTCCTTTTCCAGAAATTGTATTATGTATCAATGGCTTGAGTAAAGCACTGGCCAAGTCACCAGCTCTACCCCTGAGCCCACTCAGGTAGTAGAGAAGGGGATTTTATAGAACAAAAATAAACTGTCATTAACAAAGGAAAGATGATTAAATGCTGGAGGGCAAAAATGACAGCTATGGGACTTCCCTGGCAGTCCAATGTTTAAGACTCTGTGCTTCAAATGCAGGGAATGCAGGTTTGATCCCTAGTCATTAGAGGATCCCACATGTCACACAGCATGGCCAAAAACAAATGACAGATACACTTCCACATGTTTTATCAAAATCACATTGTCATTTCAAACTCATATTAACAATTAACACTCTACCCCAAATAATAGTGAGACCGTGAATGTATACCTTGAATACCACTCTGAAAATCTGTATCTGTTCCCAAAATGTCTTCAGTTTCTATACACTTTATATTTGCAGTCTAGCTTTGTCAGTTGCTTTGATGAATTGCTGTTAGTCTCTCTGAGGTTTTATCTTGTCCTTCTAGTTTACTTTTTACCTCTATATAGATAACTCTCAAGGCACTCTCTTTCTGGTCTTTATACTAATATCTGTTTTTCCTCCTTAACTCTACATCCCTATTTCTGACTGGCTGCTGGACATCACGGCCAAAACGGATGCTGGACATGACTGCCAAAACGGATCAAGTTCATTATGTGCCAACTTTCAACTCGTTTTCCCCTCCAAGCGCACCGTTTCTATTTGTTATTTAGCACTACTGTTTTCCACCCTAGTAACTCAGGGATACAAAAAAATGAATCCTCTATCAGAGCTATCTCTCCTTTACAATAAACATTCAGTTGATTATCTAATTCCTTGTAAACTAGTTTTAATGTCACAAACTCTATTCCAGCTCCATGCCCTTCTCTCCAGTTAAAGTTGTATCTTGCTCAAACTCTTGGACAAGATAAAACTTAAGTGGACTCATTGCTTTTATTCTCGCCACATTCTACTCCACTGCCATGTTAGATTTTTCTCTTTCTAGTTTTCGTTTGTCTACATAAACATCCGTAATGATGCCCCATTGTTATCTTAATAAATAAGATGTTTAGCCATGAATTAAGGGCCACCTCACATGTTGCCATAACATTTTTTTCAGTCTCGTTCCCAGGACTCTCCCACATGCACCTTTGCTCTGGTAATACAGAACCATTGAATAAATGTCCTACCATGCCTTCTGCTACCTCCTCCCTTGCCATTGATTATTCTATTTTACCTATCTTACTTGCTTCTTCCCTTTCTTTAAATGTGTACATCTTGTCCATGATATAAGACTGACATAGACTAAACCATACCAGATAAACTGCCCTAACACTTAGTTTTGTCCTTTCTTGTGATAATTAACTTAACCAGCTTATGGTTTAGATGTTTCAGTTCAGTTCAGTCACTCAGTCGTGTCTGACTCTTTGCGACCCCATTAATCGCAGCATGCCAGGCCTCCCTGTCCATCACCAACTCCTGGAGTTCACTCAGACTCATGACCATCGAGTCCGTGATGCCATCCAGCCATCTCATCCTCGGTCGTCCCCTTCTCCTCCTGCCCCCAATCCTTCCCAGCATCAGAGTCTTTTCCAGTGAGTCAACTCTTCGCATGAGGTGGCCAAAGTACTGAAGTTTCAGTTTAGCATCATTCCCTCCAAAGAACACCCAGGGCTGATCTCCTTCAGAATGGACTGGTTGGATCTCCTTGCAGTCCAAGGGACTCTCAAGAGACTTCTCCAACACCACTGTTCAAAAGCATCAATTCTGCAGCACTCAGCCTTCTTCACAGTCCAACTCTCACAGCCATACATGACTACTAGAAAAACCATAGCCTTGACTAGACAGACCTTTGTTGGCAAAGTAATATCTCTGCTTTTGAATGTGCTATCTAGGTTGGTCATAACTTTTCTTCCAAGGAGTAAGCGTCTTCTAATTTCATGGCTGAAGTCACCATCTGCAGTGATTTTGGAGCCCCCAAAATAAAGTCTGATACTATTTCCACTGTTTCCCCATCTGTTTCCCATGAAGTGATGGGACTGGATGCCATGATCTTTTTTTTCTGAATGTTGAGCTTTAAGCCAACTTTTTCACTCTCCTCTTTCACTTTCTTCAAGAAGCTTTTTAGTTCCTCTTCACTTTCTGCCATAAGCATGGTGTCATTTGCATATCTGAGGTTATTGATATTTCACCCGGCAGTCTTGATTCCATCTTGTGCTTCTTGCAGTCCAGCGTTTCTCATGATGTACTCTGCACAGAAGTTAAATAAGCAGGGTGACAATATACAGCCTTGACGTACCTTTTCCTATTTGGAACCAGTCTGTTGTTCCATGTCCAATTCTAACTGCTGCTTCCTGACCTGCATATAGGTTTCTCAAGAGGCAGGTCAGGTGGTCTGGTATTCCCATCTCTTCCAGAATTTTCCACAGTTTCTTGTGATCCACACAGTGAAAGATTTGGCATAGTCAATAAAGCAGAAATGGATGTTTTTCTGGAACTGTCTTGCTTTTTCCATGATCCAGTGCATATTGGCAACTTGATCTCTGGTTCCTCTGCCTTTTCTAAAAACCAGCTTGAACATCAGGGAGTCCACAGTTCACATATTGCTGAAGCCTGGCTTGGAGAATTTTGAGCATTAATTTTCTAGCATGTGAGATGAGTGCAATTGTGTGGTAGTTTGAGCATTCCTTGGCATTGCCTTTCTTAGGAATTGGAATGAAAACTGACTTTTTCCAGTCCTGTGGCCACTGCTGAGTTTTCCAAATTTGCTGGCATATTGAGTGCAGCACTTTCACTGCATCATCTTTCAGGATTTGAAATAGCTCAACTGGAATTCCATCACCTCCACTAGCGTTGTTCATAGTGATGCTTCCTAAGGCCCACTTGACTTCACATTCCAGGATATCTGGCTCTAGGTGAGTGATCACACCATTGTGATTATCTTAGTCATTGAGATCTTTTTGTACAGTTCTTCTGTGTATTCTTTCCACCTGTTCTTAATACCTTCTGCTTCTGTTAGGTCCATACCATTTCTGTCCTTTATCAAGCCCATCTTGGCATGAAATGTTCCCTTAGTATCTCTCATTTTCTTGAAGAAATCTCTACCGTTCTGTTCTTTTCCTCTATTTCCTTGCATTCATCACTGAGGAAGGCTTTCTTATCCCTGCTTGCTATTCTTTGGAACTGTGCATTCAGATGCTTATATTTTTCCTTTTCTCCTTTGCTTTTCACTTTTCTTCTTTTCACAGCTATTTGTAAGGCCTCCCCAGACAGCCATTTTGCTTTTTGCATTTCTTTTCCATGAGGATGGTTTTGATCCCTGTCTTCTGTACAATGTCATGTACCTCCATCCATAGTTCATCAGGCACTCTATCTATCAGATCTAGGCCCTTAAATCTATTTCTCACTTCCACTGTATAATCATAAGAGATTTGATTTAGGTCATATCTGAATGGTCTAGTAGTTTTGCCTGCTTTCTTCAATTTGAGTCTGAATTTGGCAATAAGGAGTCATTATCCGAGCCACATTCAGGTCCTGGTCTTGTTTTTGCTGACTGTATAGAGCTTCTCTATCCTTGGCTGCAAAGAATATAATCAATCTGATTTTGGTATTGACCATCTGGTGATGTCCATGTGTAGAGTCTTCTCTTGTGTTGTTGGAAGAGGGTGTTCTCTATGACCAGTGCATTCTCTTGGCAAAACTCTTATTAGCCTTGGCCCTGATTCATTCCCTATTCCAAGGCCAAATTTGCCTGTTACTCCAAGTGTTTCTTGACTTCCTACTTTTGCATTCCAGTCCCCTATAATGAAAAGGACTTCTTTTTTGGGTGTTAGTCCTAAAAGGTCTTGTAGGTCTTCATAGAACTGTTCAACTTCAGCTTCTTCAGCATTACTGGTTGGGGCATAGACTTGTATTACTGTGATATTGAATGGTTTGCCTTGGAAACAAACAGAGATCATTCTGTTGTTTTTGAGATTGCATCCAAGTACTGCATTTCGGACTCTTTTGTTGACCATGATGGCTACTCCATTTCTTCTAAGGGATACCTGCCCACAGTAGTAGATATAATGGTCATCTGAGTTAGTTTGCTGATTCCTAGAATGTTGACATTCACTCTTGCCATCTCCTGTTTGACCACTTCCAATTTGCCTTGATTCATGGACCTAACATTCCTGGTTCCTATGCAGTATTGCTCTTATAACATCGGACCTTGCTTCTATCACCAGTCACATCCACAACTGGATTTTTTTTTTTTGCTTTGGCTCCATCCCTTCATTCTTTCTGGAGTTATTTCTCCACTGATCTCCAGTAGTATATTGGGTACCTACTGACCTGGGGAGTTCCTCTTTCAGTATCCTATCATTTTGCCTTTTCATATTATTCATGGGGTTCTCAAGGCAAGAATACTGAAGTAGTTTGCCATTCCCTTCTCCAGTGGACCAAATTCTGTCAGACCTCTCCACCATGACCCACCCATCTTGGGTGGCCCTACAGGGCATGGCTTAGTTTCATTGAGTTAGACAAGGCTGTGGTCCTAGTGTGATTAGATTGACTAGTTTTCTGTGATTAGATTTCTAGTTTCAGTGTCTGTCCTCTGATGCCCTCTTGCAACACCTACCATCTTACTTGGGTTTCTCTTACCTTGGACGTGGGGTATCTCTTACTATTTATACTAGGATGAAAATTTCTTAAGGACTCTTCCTTTTTCATCTCATAGCTCCTTCAACAGCAGTTTGTTCTGCAGTAAGAATTTTTAACTGTTCGTTACTTTCATACTTCATTTTTTTTTCTTGTAGGGTTTTGTTTTATAAATATGCTACCATTTCATGCTTCATACTGTTTAATGAAAGTCACTTTCTTGTTTATTTTTCTTTTATCTTGTTGTTAGATAAAATACTCCAAGCAAACTGGAACATAGAATACAAACTTTAGAGAGGTTATTAGTATTAAATTTAAGTTATTGCTAAGATTTTCACTTTATATATAATGACCCTTTAACTTTTTTATTGAATAATCTATTTAAATGTTACCTTTGAATTAAATATTAAATTATTTATGTGAGTATAAAAATTATATCAACTAAACATGGGATCCCAAACAAAATAAGTGAATAATGGAAAGCTCCAGGTTAAAAATGAAGAAATATATTAAAATTTCTTTTAGGGCTCTGACTTTATTGCTTATGGCAAACTTGATGCTAAAATACACCATACATCACTACCGTGACAGGCTTGAGAAAATGAAAAATACAAAGCTTTACATAAATCAACCAAAAGATCATATTAAAATGCATAACCTTTAACAGAAGAATCAAGACTTTTAACTATTCAGAAGCTCTTTCTTCCTTACATAGTTGTTTTAGATTTTTCAAACAGTTTTATGAGAAATATTTCAAATTAACTGTTGGCAAAGCCATTGCATTTATAAACAGGGCAAGGTTCACAGAAATTTAGCCCCAATTTTACTAAGGTACCCTACTACCACTTAGCACTTAATTTTGTTTTTTGTTGAAATAATTCATGGGACAATTATATATTTTATATAATTATAATAGCTCTCCTTACAGAGGGACAAAAGAAGGAGAAAGATAAAAAGATGACTTTTATTCATCAAAATTTGGTTCAGCACAGCTTTCCTATCCAACCCCACCCTTTCACCATCTTTGCCTTCAAGCTAACGAGCAGAAAACTGATCTGGTGAGAGACAGCAAGGCAGTTAACAGGTTTTAAAACCATATTCTATAAACCTTACTGTTACACCTCGAGATTCAGATAAATTTTGGCTTTAGGTACTTCTGTACTAATGCTGCCATAAATGATCCTTGGAGGAGATTAATAAATCAAGCATTATATTCACCCAAATTTAGAGAGCTACTTAATGCATTTCTGCCCCTAATGCATATATTTCAGTACTACCAACAATTTATCACTGTATTGGGAAGTCATGAATCAAACTGGACAGTAGATGAGTTTTTGAACCCACATCTTGATAGACTTAATCAGTTTGGGGAGGATCATAAAAATAACTAATCAAATGATTTCCTTCCCTCTTTCAAATTCTAAGTGACTTTTTCCCCTTAATATTTACTTAGTTTTTATGCTCTTCAATGTAACTTTTTGTTCTTGTTGTTGTTTTGAAAAATAAAGTTTTTAATTAGTATTTTCATAAAATTTTACTTTGATAGTTTCTCATTAAAAAGGTAGCATACTACTTATTCATTTAACATTTATTTAGTGCTTGCATTTAAACACTGGCACTGTTCATTCAGTGAGGAAACAACAGTGAATTGGACAACCAAAAATTACTTCTTTCATGGAGCCCTTATTCTGTGGAATAAGACAGATTAATCAAATATGTGAAAAAGAAGGGATGGGGAAATGTTGCCTCACTGCCCATTCAGATGAAGATTGGAGTTTATGGAATAAACATGACCTGAGAATCTGAGGCTGCTCTTGTGACATTTTAAAACCAGATTTAGGGTAACAAGACTAATTCTTTTGGTCATATAGCAGATGGTAGTGATAAACTATGAGTGGTTGGATTTGGGTAGACAAAGGCTAAGAGTCTTGCCAGAAGGCTATAGATGCAGCCAAAGAGTGTTTCAGTGAATTGGAAGTCAAAAGAAAATATTCAGGATGAAGCATGAAGAAAAACAAAGATAAAAAAATATACATTAGATGTTGAGCAGGTTTCCCTGGTGGCTCAGACAGTAAAGAATCGGCGAGCAATGAGAGAGACCTGGGTTGGAAAAATCCCGGGTTGGGAAGAACCCATGAAGGAGGGCATGGCAACTCACTCCAGTATTCTTGCCTGGAGAATCCCCATAGACAGAGGAGCCTGGCGGGCTACAGTCCATGGGGTCTCAAAGAGTCAGACATGACTGAGCAACTAAGCACACACAGAAGTTGAGAAATAAAAACAGTGAAAAGGTCTAAATATATATATAATTAAGGTGTCAGGAGACATATAATGAGAAAAAATGCAATATTTGAGAAGATAATAGTTGTGAACTTTACAAAATTAATTAGACACACTAAGGTACAGATTCAACAAATCTCATGAACCACAAATGAAATAAAAAGAGATCCATATTTTGGTTTTTGTTCTTATCTAGTCACTAAGTACTGTCTGACTATTGGTGACCCCATGGACTGCAGCATGTCAGCCTTCCCTGTCCTTCACTATGTCACAGAGTTTGCTCAAATGCATTGAGCTGGTGATGCTGTGTAACCATCTCATCCTCTGCTGCCCTCTTCTCCTTTTGCCTTCAGTCTTTCCCACCATTAGGGTCTTTTCCAATGACTCCATTCTTCACATTAGGTGGCCAAAGTATTGCAGCTTCAGCATCAGTCTTTCCAATAAATATTCAGAGTTGATTTCCTTAGGTATGTGATGATAAAACTGCTGAAAAGAAAAGTCAAAGAAAAAAATTAGAAATAGTCAAAATGTATTTTTTTAAAAGGCCACATTCAAAGTAACGACTGTTAGAATGAAACCTAACTTTTAAACAAACAAAAAGTGGAATCCCAAACAATGGAGCTCTACCCTTTGCATCGCTAAATGAAAATAACTCTCATTCTAGAATCTGTAGCCAGCAAAAATATCCTTCAAAAATTAAAGTGGAGTTACTTTCAGAATGTTAGTAATGCATTTGTCAAAACTCGTTGATAGTGCACTTATTGTTTGTCAGTTTCACTGTGATTTTTCTCCACAAGAAATATTTAACAAATATTTAACTCTAGTTAATAACATTTATGTTAAAACTTTAACATACTTTATTATGCTTTGGTGTGTCTGCTAGTAATAATTTTTCTGAATTTTTAAAAATTTCTTCACTTTTATTTTACTCTAATGTTTTATTAAGGAAAATTTTAAACATAGAGAAAAGTCAAAAAGAGAAATAAAAAACCTTCCCAGTTAAAGAAAAACAGAGAATTCTAGACTTGCCTTCCCTACATGTATTCCTAAAAGGAGTTCTTCAAGTTGAAAAAAAAGATATTAGACAGCCACACTAAAGCACTTGAAAAGGTTAAACTCCCTGATACAGGTAAATATATAGACATATACAGAGTTTTGTAATGCTGTGATGATGGTATGTAAATTAGTTACAATTCTTTCATAGAATGTTACAAATAATATCATGAAAGTATAACTATAAAGCTATGAAAGAGGATACAGAATATACAAAGATATAATTTGTGACATCAATAATATAAAATAGGACAGAGAAGCATAAAGGTGTACAATTATATATGTGATTAATGTTAAGTTTTTATTAGTTTAAAATAGATTTTTATAGATGTTTGATGCAGTATTGTAACTGCAAAGAAATTTCCTTCTCCAGGGGATCTTCCCAACCCAGGGATCAAACCCAGGTCTCCCACATTGCAGGCAGATGCTTTAACCTCTGAGCCCCAGGGAAGGTAATATAGAGGATACACAGAAGAAAATGAGAAAGGAATCAGTGTGTCACCACACACACACACACACAAAAACACAGAGGACAACTGCAAAAGAGAAAGGAATATCAAAATAACTAGAAGACTAGAAGATATAAACAACTAGATGAAAACACTCAATTCTTCTCTACCAGTAAGTGCTTTAAATTTAAATAGACTAAACTCCCAATCAAAAGACATGGGAGGGATACACACTGGGAGATCAAGATGGTGGAGTCAGAGAACCTGGAGCGTAATTCTTCTTATAAACACACCAAAATTATATCTACATGGGGAACAACTCAGAAAATCAAAAGACATAGTGTGGTTGAATGTAGCAAAACATTAACAACAGCATGCCCTTTACAAGAGACACACTTTAGATATAAGGTTATTCATAGGCTGAATGTAGAAGTTTCAATAAAGCCATTCCATGAAAATGATAACCAAAAGAAAGCAAGAGTATCCATGCTTACATCAGATGAATATATTTTAAGTCAAAAACTGTCACAAGAAACAAAGACATTATATAATGATAAGAGTCAGCTCACCATGAAGGTATGAAACTATAAATCTATATGCACCTAACAGCAGAGCATCCAAATATATGAAACAAACATTGACAGAATTGAATCGAGAAATAGACCATAACACAATAATGGTAGGGATTTCAATCACTTTCAGTAATGTAAAAAATGAATCAGATCAAAGATCAATAAGGAAACAGAGGACTTGACCACTACTGTAGAATAATTGGATCTAATAGACATTAAAGTAACACTTCACCCAACAACAACAAAATACACATTCTTCTCAAATGTACTAAGAACATTCTCCAAGATAGATCACTTGTTGTGCCACAAAACACTTCTTAACAAATTTAGGATGGAAATCATACAAATTATCTTTTCAAATGAGAATGGAATGAAACTTGAGGTCAAAAACAGAGAAAACTGAAAAATTCACAAATATGTTGAAATTAAATAGTACACTGTTAATCAATGGGCCAAAATAAATCACAGGAGAAATTAGAAAATATCTTGAGACAAAAGAGAGTGAAAGCAGAATGCATCAAAATTTATAGACTGCAAAGACCAGTACCAAGAGGGAAGTTTATAGTGGTAACACATACAGTAAAAACAAAGAGTGAGATCAGCATCATTGTGCAGTGAGACACCCTCTTTTGTCACTCCCCTTTAATCTGCAACCAGTAAAGTATCCAACTCGGCAAAGATGGCTCTGCCAAACAGACCAGAACACGACAATTTCACACATCTATACATTTAAAGGTGGGTGTGCTCAAGCACATTGGGAAGGCAAAATCAAGGAAAAGCAAGAATGGTGCCTGTGATCCTAATCCCTGCTGCAACAGCTGAACCTACAGCCCTAGGGAACCCAAAAGCAAGAGTTAGCTTTTCCATGGGGTTGCAAAGAGTCGGACATGACTGAGGGCCTGAACTATTAACTCACTCACTCTTTAAGAGGCTCCTTAAGAAGCTCTTTAGTTCTTCTCTTTCTGCCATTAGGGTGGTGTCATCTGCACATCTGAGGTTACTGATGTTTCACCTGGCAATCTTCAGTCCAACTTGTACTTCATCCAGCCCAGCGTTTCTGATGATGTACTCTGCATATAAGTTAAATATGCAGGCTAACAATACACAGCTTTGATGTATGCCTTAACCTATTTGGAATCAGTCTGTTGTTCCAATTTCAGTTCTAACTGTTGCTTCCTGGCCTACATACAGATTTCTCAAGAGACAGGTCAAGTGGTCTGGTATTCCCATCTCTTTCAGAATTTTCCACAGTTTATTGTGATCCACACAGTCAAAGGCTTTGGCATAGTCAATCAAGCAGAAATACACGTTTTTCTGGAACTCTCTTGCTTTTTCAATGATCCAACAAATGTTGGCAATTTGATCTCTGGTTCCTCTGCCTTTTCTAAAACCAGCTTGAACATCTGGAAGCTTATGGTTCACGTAGTGCTGAAACCTGGCTTGGGGAATTTTGAGTATTACTTTACTAGCGTGTGAGAAGAGCACAATTGTGCAGTAGTATGAGCATTCTTTGCCATTGTCTTTCTTTGGGATTGGAATGAAAACTGACCTTTTCCAGTCCTGTGGCCAGTGCTAAGTTTTCCAAATTTGCTGTCATTTTGAGTATAGCACTTTCACTGCATCATCTTTCAGGATTTGAAAAAGCTCAACTGAAATCCCATCACCTCCACTAGCTTTGTTCATAGTGATGCTTCCTAAGACCCAATTGATTTCACATTCCAGGATGTCTGGCTCTAAATGAGTGATCACACCATCGTGATTATCTGGGTCGTGGCTGGCAGAATGTGGTCCACTGGAGAGGGATGGCAAGCCACTTCAGTATTCTTGCCTTGAGAACCCCATGAACAGTATGAAAAGGCAAAACAATAGGATACCAAAAGAGGAACTCCCCAGGTCAGTAGGTGCCCAATATGCTACTGGAGAAATAATTCCAGAAATAATGAAGGGATGGAGCCAAGGAAAAAGCAATACCCAGTTGTGCATGTGACTGGTGATAGAAGCAAGATCCAATGCTGTAAAGAGCAATATTGCATAGGAACCTAGAATGTCAGGTCCATGAATCAAGGCAAATTGGAAGTGGTCAAACAAGAGATGGCAAGGGTGAACGTCGACATTCTTGGAGTCAGCGAACTAAAATGGACTGGAATGGGTGAATTTAACTCAGATGACCATTATATCTACTAAGGCGTGCAGGAATCCCTCAGAAGAAGTGGAGTAGCCACCATGTCAACAAAAGAGTCCAAAATGCAGTACTTGGATGCAATCTCAAAAACTACAGAATGATCTCTGTTCATCTCCAAGGCAAACCATTCAATGTCACAGTTAGCCAAGGCTATGCCCCAACCAGCAACACTGAAGAAGTTGAACGGTTTTATGAAGACCTACAAGACCCTTTAGAACCAACACCCAAAAAAGATGTCCTTTTCATCATAGGGGACTGGAATGCTAAAGTAGGAAGTCAAGAAACACCTGGAGTAACAGGCAAATTTGGCCTTGAAATGCAGAATGAAACAGGCCAAAGATGAATAGAGTTTGGCCAAGAAAATGCACTGGTCATAGCAAACACCCTCTTCCAACAACACAAGAGAAGACTGTACACATGGACATCACCAGATGGTCAATGCCGAAATCTGATTGATTATGTTCTATGCAGCCAAAGATGGAGACGCTCTATACAGTCAACAAAAACAAGACCAAGAGCTGACTGTGGCTCAGATCATGAACTCCTTATTGCCAAATTCAGACTGAAATTGAAGAAAGCAGGGAAAACCACTAGACCATTCAGGTATGACCTAAATCAAATCCCTTATGATTATACAGTACAAGTGAGAAATAGATTTAAGGACCTAGATCTGATAGATAGAGTGCCTGATGAACTATGGAATGAGGTTTGTGACATTGTACAGGAGACAGAGATCAAGACCATTGCCATGGAAAAGAAATGCAAAAAGTAAAATGGCTGTCTGGGGAGGCCTTACAAATAGCTGTGAAAAGAAGAGAGGCGAAAAGCAAAGGAGAAAAGGAAAGATATAAGCATCTGCATGCAGAGTTCCAAAGAATAGCAAGAAGAGATAAGAAAGCCTTCTTCAGCAATCAGTGCAAAGAAAAAGAGGAAAAGAACAGAATGGGAAAGACTAGAGATCTCTTCAAGAAAAATAGAGATACCAAGAGAACATATCATGCAAAGATGGGCTCAATAAAGGACAGAAATGGTATAGACCTAAGAGAAGTAGAAGATATTAAGAAGAGGTGGCAAGAATGCATGGAAGAACTGTACAAAAAGATCTTCACGACCCAGATAATCATGATGATGTGATCACTAATCTAGAGCCAGACATCTTGAAATGGGAAGTCAACTGGGCCTTAGAAAGCATCACTACGAACAAAGCTAGTGGAGGTGATGGCATTCCAGTTGAGCTGTTTCAAATCCTGAAAGATGATGCTGTGAAAGTGCTGACCTCAATATGCCAGCAAATTTGGAAAACTCAGCGGTGGCCACAGGACTGGAAAAAGTCAGTTTTCATTCCAATCCCAAAGAAAGGCAATGCCAAAGAATGCTCAAACTACCACACAATTGCACTCATCTCACATGCTAGTAAAATAATGCTCAAAATTCTCCAAGCCAGGCTTCAGCAATACGTGAACCGTGGACTCCCTGATGTTCAAGCTGGTTTTAGAAAAGGCAGAGGAACCAGAAATCAAATTGCCAACATCTACTGGATCATGGAAAAAGCAAGAGAGTTCCAGAAAAACGTCTATTTCTGCTTGATTGACTATGCCAAAGCCTTTGACTGTGTGGATCACAATAAACTGTGGAAAATTCTGAAAGAGATGGGAATACCACACCACCTGACCTGTCTCTTGAGAAACCTGTATGCAGGTCAGGAAGCAACAGTTAGAACTGGACATGGAACAACAGACTGTTTCCAAATAGGAAAAGGAGTACGTCAAGGCTGTATATTGTCACCCTGCTTATTTAACTTCTATGCAGAGTACATCATGAGAAACGCTGGACTGGAAGAAACACAAGCTGGAATCAAGATTGTTGGGAGAAATATCAATAACCTCAGATATGCAAATGACACCACCCTTATGGCAGAAAGTGAAGAGGAACTAAAAAGCCTCTTGATGAAAGTGAAAGAGGAGAGTGAAAAAGTTGGCTTAAAGCTCAACGTTCAGAAAATGAAGATCATGGCATCTGGTCCCATGACTTCATGGGAAATAGATGGGGAAACAGTGGAAACAGTATCAGACTTTATTTTTTGGGCTCCAAAATCACTGCAGATGGTGACTGCAGCCATGAAATTAGAAGACGCTTACTCCTTGGAAGAAAAGTTATGACCAACCTAGATAGTATATTCAAAGGCAGAACATTACTTTGCCAACTAAGGTCCATCTAGTGAAGGCTATGGTTTTTCCAGTAATCATGTATGGCTGTGAGAGTTAGACTGTGAAGAAGGCTGAGCACTGAAGAATTGATGCTTTTGAACTGTGGTATTGGAGAAGACTCTTGAGAGTCCCTTGGACTGCAAGGAGATCCAGCCAGTCCATTCTGGAAGGAGATCAACCCTGGGATTTCTTTGGAAGGAATGATGCTAAAGCTGAAACTCCAGTACTTTGGCCACCTCATGCAAAGAGTTCACTCATTGGAAAAGACTCTGATGCTGGGAGGGGTTGGGGGCAGGAGGAGAAGGGGATGACAGAGGATGAGATGGCTGGATGGCATCACTGACTCGATGGAAATGAGTCTGAGTGAGCTCCGGGAGATGGTGGTGAACAGGGAGGCCTGGCATGCTGCGATTCATGGGGTCGCAAAGAGCGGACACGACTGAGCAACTGAACTGAACTGAACTGATAACCTTTATTGTACAATTCTTTTGTGTATTCTTGCTACCTCTTCTTAGTATCTCTGCTTCTGTTAGGTCCATACCATTTCTGTCCTTTAGTGAGCCCATCTTTGCATAAAATGTTCCTTGGTATCTCTCATTTTCTTGAAGAGATCTCTCGTCTTTCCCATTCTGTTGTTTTCGTCTTTCTTTGCACTGATCACTAAGGCAAGCTTTCTTATCTCTCCTTTCTATTCTTTGGAAATCTGCATTCAAATAGGTATATTTTTCCTTTTCTCCTTTGCTTTTCATTTCTCTTCTTTTCAAGCCATTTGTAAGGCCTCCTTATTACCAAATTCAGACTTAAATTGAAGAAAGGAGGGAAAACATTAGATCATTCAGGTATGACCTAAATCAAATATCTCATGATTATACAGTGGAAGTGAGAAATTTATATAAAGGACTAGATCTGATAGAGTGCCTGATGAACTGTGGTTGGAGATTCGTGACATTGTGCAAGAGACAGGGATCAAGTCCATCCCCTAGCAAAAGAAATGCAAAAAGCAAAATGGCTGTCTGAAGAGGCCAGTACTTGTGGTCACATGTAACGGCAAGAGTGGTCCAGGGCCTGTGACCCTATCTCTAGCTGTAGTTGCTCCCACGACTTTGGCCCTCCTGCCCCACCACCATCACACCTCAGCAGTGACATCCAGAAATTCAACAACTCCAGGCATAGCAGAAGCACCTAAAACCCCAGTCCTCCTCATCTGCTATAGCAGTAGGGCCTATTATTCGGGAGATCCCCAGCACGGGAGTCGCACCTGTCATCCTAGTGCCTCAGAGGTTGACAGCACCACCAGCAGCAGCAAAGCACCAACAAGTAGTGACAAAGGGCATTGGGTGACACGTCTGAATGATGGAGGCAATGGAGGGTGGAAAGTGCCATCTCTACAATATTATATATAGGCATATATATGTAAATAATATATAACCAGAGGCTGGGCAAGTAAGAATAACCAACAACTTGTGCTATAGCGCCACCTACTGAAAAATATAAGAAAGGCCTTTAATGGCTAATCTTCAATTATTTATTGTAAAAAGAAAAATTTTTTACCTAAAGAAAATTATTCACTGCTTCAAATGAGGAACAAATCAAACATCATAAAGAATCCCAATAACACTGTCACAAAAATAAAGTAATACTTCTCCAGAAACCAAATGTAAAGTCATGGAATATTACTCAAAGACAGAAATCTAGAAAATATACAAGTAGAAGAAGAAAGACAATTATGATCTAAGAAAAATGAAGAAATTCTGCATGACCTATCTGACTCTTTTAGGAAGGGAACATAAAGTAATAAGTATACCAGAAAAAAAAAAAGGAGAAGGGAGAAGAGAGTGTTTGGTTTGGTTTTTTAATAACTCAGAAATTCTCAAACCTGGAGAAGGAACTGGATATACACTCCCATGAAGCCAAGAGAACACCCAATTACCTCAACACAAAAAGATCTTCTCCAAGATACATTAAATTAAAATTGTCAAAGTCAATGAGAAAGAATTTTAAAGGCAGCCTGGTAAAAAAAAAAGGTTGGTAAGTTCCAAAGGAACCCCCATAAAGTTAGCAGATATGTCATCAGAAACTATACAGTGGGAGGGAATGGAACAGCTCCCTAAAAACACTGAAAAATAAAAACTGGTCAACCAGGAATGCTCTGTTCTGCAGTTATAATTCAGATATGAAGGAGAAATACAGTCTTTCTCAAACAAATAAAAGCCAAGAGAGTTCATCAACACTAGATCTGCCTTACAGGAAATATTGTAAGAAGCTCTTGTATCAGAAACAAAATGACAAATATACACAAAACTTTGAGTAAAGATTCAGAAAATTGCAACTCTAAGAATAGATTTTTAAACATTTAGTATAACATAAAGGTTAGAGGAGAAACAAGCAGTAAAAATAATTACAACTACTTCAATTTAGTAACAAATCCACAACATAAAAAGGAATAATTTGAGGCAATAAGAACATAAAAGAGACAGAAAAAATGGACTTTTATAAGCAAATAAAAATAAGATACTATTAGGAAAATGACTATTTTATTTATGATTATAATGTTTTATACAAACCGCATGATAACCATAAAACATAAATCTAGAGCAGAGTTGGTTCTTCACATCAGGTGGCCAAAGTAAAGAGTAGTGGTTATCAAAGGGGAAGATATTGAGAGAGAAGGTGAAATGGGTCAAAGAGTTCAACTGTATGGTGAGGGATGGAAACTAAATTTTTGGTGGTATTTACAGAAGTAAAAATACTATGTACACATGAAACTTACATAATGTTATAAACTAGTGTTGACTCAAAAAATTATTTTAAATGACTGGGAAAAAAAAACAAACAGAAGAAGGATCTCAAATCAACAACCTAACTTTACACCTCAGAGAACTAGAAGGAAAAAAAAAAAAACACTAAACCCAAAGTTAACCTTAGGAAGGAAATAATAAATAAATGTTAAATAAAAAATGTTAAAGCAGGAAAAAAAAAACAGAAAAATGACAGAAAAGAACAGCAAAACTAAGAGTTGGTTATTTGTAAAAGATCAATAAAATTGACAACTCTTTAGCTAGACTAAGAAAAATAGAAGACTCAAAAATAAAAAGTAATAGAGATTATGTTGCAACTAGTATACTAGAAATAAAGAATAATAAAGACTATTATAAAAAAATTATATGCCCCAAGTTGTATAACCACAAGTAATGGATAAATTTCTAGAAATCATATAACCTGTCACGATTGAATCATGAAGAAATTTAAAGTCTAAGCATACCTGTAACTAATAAAGAGATTGCATCAGTAATCAAAAACTTCCCAACACAGAAAAGCATAGAACCAGATGGCATCACTGAAGATTTATACCAAACATTTAAAAAATTAGCAATTTTTCTCAAACTCTTACCACAAAAGTGAAAATGAGGGAACATTTCCAAGCTCATTTTATGAAGCCAGCAATACCCTGGCAAAGATACTGCAAGAAAAAAAAAAAAATCAGGCAAAGATACTTCAAGAAAAGGAAACTATCATCCAATACCTCTGATGAATGTTGATGCAAAAATCCTCAACAAGCTACAACGAAAGTGAACTCAATAATACATGTAAAAAATTCTACACCATGACCAAATGGGATTCATGGAATGCAGAGTTGGCTCAGCATATGAAACTCCATCAATATAACATACCACATTAAGAGAATAAAAGACAAAAACCACATGATTGTCTTAATTGATGCAGAAAAACACTTGACAAAATTCAACAGCTTTTTATGATGAAGGCACTCAACAAACTAGGAAGAGAAGGAAATTACCCCAATATGATGAAGCCCATAGGTGAAAACCCACAGCTATCCTATACTCAGTGATAAAAACTGAAAGCTTTCCCCCAAAAGGAAAAAGGCAAGGGTGCCTTCTCACTGCTTCTATTCAACATGGTTCTAGAAATCCTGATCAGAGCAGTTAGTCAAGAAGTAAAGGCATCCAGATCAGAAAGGAGGAAGTAAAATTTTCTCAGTTGCTAGGTCTTATATGCAGAAAACCCTAAGGATTCTACAAAAATATTGTTAGAATTAATGCACAAGTTCAATAAAATGTCAGTATACAAATCAACATACAAAACACTGCTGTAGCAATTTTGTACACCAACAATAAAAAATCTGAAATGGAAATTAAGAAATCAGTCCCATTTACAGTAGCCTAAAAAAAAAAAAAAACTTAGAAGCAATTTTAATAAGTAGATGGTAGGCTACAAAACATTGCTCAAAAAAAATAAAAGATACAAATAAATGAAAAGACAGCCCATGTTCATAGGTTAGAAGACTTAATATTGTTAAATTATCCATACTGTTCAGAGAAATCCACAGATTCAGTGCAATTCCTATCAAAATCCAAATGGCACTGATTTTTCAGAAATAAAAAAATATTATTCACATGGAATCTTAAAGAACTCCAATAGTCAAAGCAGTCTTGAGAATGCTGAACAATGCTAGAGGCATTACACTTCCTGTTTCAAAACATATTGCAGAACTACAGTAATTGAAACATTATGGTGCTGGCATAAAAACAGACATGTAAGTCAGTGGAACTGAACAGAGCATCTATAAATGGACCTTCACATTCATGATCAAATGACCTTCAACAAGAATGCCAAGGCTACTCAATACTCAAGGCTACTCATGCTATTTTCATGATGCTAGGAAAACTGGATCTCTACATGCCAAAGAGTAAATTTAGACCCTTACCTTTTACCATGTACAAAAATTAACTCAAAATGGATTAAATGCCAAAACATAAGGCCTGAAACTGTAAAAGTCCTAGAAATAAATACGGGGGAAAACTTTATGACATTGCATCTGGCAGTGATTTCTTGGATGTCCTACCACAAGCATAGGCAGTAAAAGCAAGAATATGAAACAAATAGGGCATCAAACTTAAAAACTTCTGCACAGCAATGGAATCAGTCAATAAAATACATACAAAATAGGGGAACATATTTGCCAATCATCCTAGTATGCAGAATATATAAAAACACCTGCAACTTAACAAAGCAAGAATAATCCAGTTAAAATATGGGCAAATGAATTGAATAAACATCTCTCCAACATCCACATATGGCAGACAGATGAAAAAAATTCTCATCATCACTATTATTAATTATCACTATTAAGGGTGTGGGGATTAAAAACACTACAACGTGATACCAATTCACAAAAACATTAGGATAGCCTCTATCAAAAAAAAAAAAGAAAAAAAGTACCAAGTGTTGGTGAAGAGACAAATAAATTATAATCTTTATATACTCTGTTGGGAATGTAAAATGGGCGCAGTTATGTAAAAGGGTGGGAGTTCCCAAAAATTGAAAATAGAACTGCCTATGCCCAGCAATCCTCCCTTTGGATATATATCCAAAATATTGAAAGCAGGATCTTAAAGAGAAGTTCACACTCCTGCATTCATTGCAGCATGATTTGCAGTAACTGAGATGTGGAAACAACCTAAATGTTCATTGACAGATGAACAGATAACAAAATTGGTGTATACATATGATAGAATTTTATTCACCCTTACAAAAGAAGGAAATTCTATCATATGCAGTAACATGGATGAGCCTTGAGGACATCGTACTACATGAAATAAGCTAGTCACAAGAAGATAAATGCTGTATGATTCCACTTACATGAGCTATCTAAAGTACACAAACTTACAGAAACAAAACATAGGATATTGTTTGTCAGGGACTGGGGTAGAGAAGGAAAGAGATGTCCAATGGGTGCAGTTTCAATTTTACCAGGAGAAAATGTTCTAGAGATTTGTTGTACAACAAAGTGCATATATTTAACACTACTATACTACATGTTTAAAAATGGTTAAGGTTGTAAAATTTATGTTACTTGTCTTTAATAAAAGATTTGTGTGTGTCTGTGTGGGTGTGCATGTTCAATGGTGTCCAAATCTTTGCAACCCCATGGCCTGTAACCCACCAGGCTCCTCTGTACATGGAATTTTACAAGTAAGAATAATGGAGTGGGTTGCCATTTCCCAGATAGCTAGAAAATCATCATATATGTAGAAATTAAATCTCTAAATAACTCATGGCACAAAAAAATAAACCCCAAGTGAAATTAGCTATGTTTTGAACAAATTGCTAGTGAAAAATTAAGGACAGGATAAGGGTACCTAGAATCACTGCTTCTATTCAGTCTATGCATAAATTTTACATATCTACAGTCATAGGTACAATTGCACTTTTAGCTGTGTTTAAGGTGGGTTAAACAACTTTTAATTAAATCTAAAGTAATCAATTAAGATAAGTTTGAAACATATGATTACTACTGGTGAGAAAAAGAACAGAATTATATATTCCAATAGTGTACTTCTTATTTTATTTATAATTTATAACATGGTCCACATACAGGAAAATATTATACAATGTGTTATATAATATTTAATTGCTTCTTTTTCTTCATTCAATTTATATCAGTTTATTTGCCTAAATAAGTAACTATCTAATGAGAGAAAATAAAATCCTTGGGGATTTTAGCATCTTTTAACTTCCCTTTAAACCTCTCCTGAGTTATGTTTCCTAAAAGAATGAGGAGTAGTAATGGAGTCCCCTGAGAACTTTCAAACATATAGCTTTCACTTCACTGGAGACTTTCTTTCCTTATTCAGGTTAAGTATTTATGTGTATTTTGAATTTCTGGTTTAGAATTTTGACCCAACTCTAATTATAAGCTAAGGTTCAGTTCCATTGCATATAACGGGGCTTTCAGCCTGGTACAAATATTTTTCTAAAGAGAGAGAGCATTTCCTAATGGATTTAAGACTGGCAATTTTCATGTCCTCTTTGAGCTTAGTGTATGTGCTTCTTCCAGTCCTTCCTTCCAGTTGGTCTCTCTTTATCATCAGTAGTAATCATAAGCCTCTAAAAAAGAAAGCTATTTAGTAAGAAAACAGACTTGATGTTTCAAACTTATCTTAATTGATTACTTTAGATTTTATTAAAAGTTGTTTAACCCACCTTAAACACAGCTAACTATTATTAAACAGGAAAAGTAATGAAGGCCTTATCCAGAAAAACATTAGGTTAATCACTTTAGTACTGTTGCTATTAAATGAATGACCTCCTGTATGCAAAACTTCCTGCCTCCCCTCTTTTTTTCCTTAGTAAAAATTATATTTTCCACATGAGAAACAAATGTTGCTAGAGATCTTTTTTAATATCACATTTCATAATTTTAGAAATAGGTAACATAGTTATTGCTTTGGCATATTTTTACAGTTCTCCTACTGGACTAGATTATAAAGCTGATGAGAGTGGAGATCATTTCTCACCTGTTGACTGCTCATATAACAGCACATATAACATCATGGAGCCTAGCATTTATTAGGCACTCAATAAATATTTATTAAATTGAAGTAAATTAGCCAACTTCTTTAATTTGTCAAAGGAAGAATGATTGATTTAAAGTAGTCCAGGGAGTGAAAAGGTCCTGGTCTGGGCTGCTGGCGTGTTCATTCTTCAGAGTCAACTGGAATCAGTTCAAAGACAAATCAAGAAAGAGGGTCATCTTGAGGCTGGTAGCAGGCTTCAGGCAACTCTCACCTCATCCAATATGTTTGCAAAGATGAACTGAGATTAAGACAGGCATCAAGGTACAGGTGGTTTAACTTCAAGACAATGGGACCCTTCTCCCCAGTTTAATGACCAGAACATTGATTCCTATTTGCCTTGGCTGAGTCTTAGAGAAATCCAAACTAACAGTGGCTAAACTGCATAGATCAAGCCCTGAGCCTTTGGAGTGAGAGCACTGACTCCAAGACCCTAGACTACCAGAGAACTAACCCTAGGGAGTATCAAATAGTGAGAACTCACACAAAGGAAACCACTTGAATACAAGACCCAGCATCACCCAACCACCAGTAGCACCCTGTGCAGGATGCCTCATCTAAACAACAAACAAAACAAAAATATAGACCCAATCATCAGCAGACAGGATTACCACCTTGCCCATTGGGGGAAAAACAAACAAACCAACAAACAAAAATTCAGCACAAATCTCACCCTATATGAAGCTTACACAAACCACTGGACAGACCTTAGGAGGGCAGAAACCAAACGGAAGAAGGAATTCAACTTTGAAGCCTGGGCATAGGACACCTCAAACACAATAAGTTAAAAAAAAAATAATGAAAAGGCAGCTAAATACACAAATGAAGGAACAAACTAAAAACACAGAAGTCCAAATAAAAAGATATAGGCATATTACCTGGAAAATAATTCAGAATAAGGATAATAAAGATGATCAAAAACTTTGAAAACAAAATGGTGACAATGCAAGAATCAATCAACAAAGACCTAGAAGAATGAAAGAATAAACATACAGAGGCAAAAAACAGAATGACTGAAATTAAAAATCCTCTAGAAGGAATCAATAGCAGAATATCTGAAGCATAAGAATGAATCAGTGAGCTGGAAGATAAAATGGTGGAAATAACTTCTGAAGAGGAGAATAAAGTAAAAAGCATGAAAAGGACTGAGGATAGTCTCAGAGACCTCTGGGACAATATCAAATGCACCAACATTCAAATTATAAAGATCCCAGAAGAAATGACAATAGGAACATATACATCGATAATTACTTTAAATGTAAATGGATTAAATGCTCCAACCAAAAGACACAGACTGGCTGAATGGATACAAAAATGACCCATATATATGCTGTCTACAAGAAACCCACTTCAGACCTAAAGACACATATAGACTGAAAGTGAGAAGATGGAAAAATACATTCCGTGCAAAGGAAGCTGGAGTAGCAATCCTCATATCAGACAAAATAGACATAAAGAAGGACACTACATAATGATCAAGGGATCAATCCAAGAGGAAGACATAACGAAGCATCTGCCTGCAAAGCAGGAGACCTGGGTTTGATCCCTGGGTTGGGAAGATCCCCTGGAGAAGGAAATGGCAACCCACTCCAGTATTCTTGCCTGGAGAATCCCATGGACAGAGGAGCCTAGCAGGTTACAGTCCACAGGGTCGCAAAGAGTTGGACACGACTGAGTGACTTCACACACACATAGACCCAATGCAGAGCACCTCAATACATAAGACAAATACTAACAGACATAAAATGAGAAATTGACAGTAACACAATAATAGTAGGAGACTTTAACACCCCACTCACACCAATGGACAGATCATCAAAACAGAAAATTAATAAAGAAACACAAGTCTTAAATGATACATTAGATGAGATGGATCTCATTGATATCTTCAGGACATTCCATCCAAATGCAGAAAAATACACCTTCTTCTCAAGTGCACGTGAACATTCTCCAGGATAGACCACATCTTGGGTCACAAATCAAACCTCAGTAATTTAAGAAAATTGAAATCTTATCAAGCATCTTCTCTGACCACAATGTTTTGAGACTACATATCGAGAAAAAAACTGTAAGAAACACAAACACAAAAAGATTAAACAACACGTTTCTAAATAACCAACAGGTTACTGAAAAAATCAAAAGGGAAATTTAAAAATTTCTAGAAACAAATGACAATGAAAACACGACAACTCAAAACCTATGGGATGCAGCAAAAACAGTTCTAAGAGGGAAGTTTACAGCAATACAATCCTACCTTGAAGTAGTCCCGGGCCTTACCTATTCACTGCTACTGTAAATAAAGTAGTTGTTGGAACATGAGGTGGCATATAATAGAAATGAGACAGCACTGTAACTGGAAAGACATCATGTACTTTTGTTTGGGGCCATAGAAGTAACATTATCCCATTTCAGTTTGTGTGTATGTACAAATAAAAATTACAGTGATTATTCACAGAAAAAAAGTGAACATTGGAGATAACCCGTTAAGATATCAAATTTTAAAGTCGAAATCCTTCTGTATTGCTTAATGGAGATTCTAAATTAAATAATAATGGATATTTAATTTTGCTTGATAATTCATATGAAAACTTCATTCAATTAATTACCAAATATATTTTTAAAATTAAGACAAATATACAGCGATTTTGCTTTAGCCATTTATTGTACTATATGTTGGGCTTCCACCTGTCATGCTGGAGACCCCGGTTTGATTCCTAGGTTGGGAAGATCCGCTCGAGAAGGGATAGGCATTAAGATAGCTTACATTTTGTTGTATTTCATCAAACTTTGTTGGGAACACTGACAAAAAAATCAGTGATATTAAGGAATTTTTTAGGTGTGATAATTGTATGTGGTTCTGTTCATAAAAAACTAGTGGTTTACCAACTGAAATATGCACAGATGAAATGTTATGATATTTGAGATTTCCTTCAATAGTATCACAGTGAGGATAAGTGGATGAAAGTGTAAGTGAAGTTTTATAGGAAAAGCGTCAACATTTTTCCTCACATTTGTATTATTAAAACCCATATAACGAGAACACTATGTTTTTATATGAAAACTCAGTTTGAAAACTGCTTGGAGTTTAAAACTTTTTAAACTTTTAAAACTGGGGAGTATGCTTTTTTATATTATGATATAGAAATTTACCCTCAAGATATATTTTAATGTATGTCCCCCCATTTTAAACCAAACTAGAAAATCAATGTATACCGTGTCACCAATATCTAATGTTTTCCATTTTCAGATATTGTATTTTCCTATTAATGGGTAAAATTCTTGCTTTTCCTTTCAGTTTTTCTTGAGTAAATATAAACTGCGTGTATCTATCCAATTTCATTCCTTTTTAGCTTCCTGATTCATCATTTCTTCTGCTCACTAATCTTTATTCTTAGCATTTGACATCCTCAGACAAGCTGTTATGGGTAACTGCTTGTGTGAGGTGAACTGGAATGAGGAAGAAGACCAAAATGAAACTCCACCTCTCATCTGGAAGTCATTACTCAGAGTCTCTTTTTCTCCTTTATTGCTTTGTAGTATAATTGTATATGAATTCACACATAATTCCAAACTTTCTGTTATGACTTTTACCTCCTAATTTTTGCAGATTATTAACAGTACATAGCAGTAATAATCAGCGATGTTACTGAGCAGTTTTCGAGATGGACACATTTCTGAGGGTTTCATATATATTATATGATTTAATTCTAAAGTCCAGTTATGAATATATAACTAAGTATTGTCATCGTCACCATTTTGCACAGCTGGTGAGTTGGAAAGTGAGAATTCACCCACAGGCAGCTGACCCCAAGGCATGAGCAATTTTAATCACTATGCTATATGGCCTTTAAAAAGTACAATTAAGACAATGTATTTGTTCATGATGCTGAAACAGCTAGTTGAAAAATGTGAAATTAATCCAAACCAGCTTTTCTTTACTGAGATAAAAAAGAATAAAACTGATCAAATTACATTTTTTCCATTTAAATAATTTTGTAGTATAGAAACAATATGAAAATTAGTTGTCATAATATCTATTTATGTGATGCTTTTTCTTTCTTTTGACATCATTTACTTCTTCTTCTTTAAACCTCAGATTTATGCTTTTGCCTAGTTTAAACATGAATTTCTTCTGAAAGTACACACACAGTCACACACCAAAAAAAAGTTATTTGGAAAGGAAATTGTACTGGTTATATGAACACATAAATTATTTTTGTAAATTAAGTTGCCTTCAGATTTTTTTAATTAGGAATAATAATATATTTTAGAATGAAAAACTGCAGACTTATGAAGAGTCTTCCTAATCTTCATCTTGTGAGCGGATTCAGAGTAATGTGGTGATAGCTTTTGCAGTAGCCTGGCGTCTGAGGCACAGGTTTTGGTACCCTTGTCACATCCTGTGGAGCACTGTCAAACAGCTCTGGGCACACTGACAACGTTCTACCAAAACTCGGGCTGTGCATTTCTCCATCCTTCTGCCTCAGGACTTTCTCTGAAACCAGGGGTATTTACTCAGCCCTTGTGCCAAGGAAGCTTGGAAGAGTGAGGAAGATATTGCCACTTGGAGCAGTATGCAACTAATGAAAGACAAGATATTGTGAATAAATACACCAGCCTGATAAGCTTCCCTGATGACTCAGTGGTAAAGAATCCACTTGCAATGCAGGAGACGCAGGAGACACAGGTTCAATCCCTTACTCAGGAAGATCCACGGGAGGAGGAAATGGCAACCCACTCCAGTATTCTTCTCTGGAAAAGCCCATGGACAGAGGAGCCCTGGCAGTCTAGAGTCCATGGGCTCACAAAGAGTCAGGCACAGCTGAGTGACAGAGCACACCATACAAACATCAGCCTGATTAGCCTTCAAATGAGCAGTTCTGAGCCACATTCTACAGACTAATAGAACTGATCCTTGGTTGTTCAGATCATTAACCCACTCAATCGCATTGTTGACATCTCCTTTCCTCTCTTGCTCCCCATTCCTTCTCAGTCAACTTCTTGGGATTTGCCTCCCAAGTAAGTTACCTACATCCAAGTTCTTTAGACTCTTTTATGGGATAGATTGAAGGCAGGAGTAGAAGGGGCGACAGAGGATAAGATGGTTGGATGGTATCACCTACTCAAAGGACATGAGTTTGAACAAACTCTGGGAGATGGTGAAGGACAGGAAAGCCTGGTGTGCTGCAGCTCATTGGGTCGCAAAGAGTCAGACACGACTGAGCGACCAAACAACAAACATCAATGGGACAGGGGAAAAAAGTAAAATCTGTGGATTTGAATTATCTCAGAAATGTATTCTAAAACTCTATGCAAATAACTGTGGCTTCTTAATATAGTATAAGGTACACATGTGTATGTATGCCGAGTGTGTTGTCTGCTTCATAAAGTGCTTTTGTTAACACCATAATTTTAAATTAAGTTTTTCAGAAAGCTGTTCCTGCTGTACATTTTGGCATCTAAGATTAGGTCAGTGGCCAGTAAATCTCATTTATGTACTTAATGCAGAGGAGACAGTGCTGTCTTGGGAATCATGTGAGCCAGATTCGTTACTTTGCCCCTCTTGTAAGATATTGACACATAAAACAAAATGCTCCCATTTTGTTTTGCATCTTTCTTCATTTAAAACTTTAAATAAAGAATGTTTATGCAAGGTTCTTTTTCATTCATAAAAATGGAAATCACTCTTAGTGACTGCATGAGTAGGCTTGTATTCTTGTTCACGAATTCGCATGATAGATCACCCCATAAAATCTTTACATTTGGCTTGTGCAGCTGAGTTCATGACTGAATACGAATGATAAAGAAGCTTTAGCATTTTGTGGAAAGAAAAGAAATCGTGCCTTCTAGTTGGCCCTTAGCTAGCTTTTAACTGCCTGGAAAACAGCTAGAAATGTATAATCAAACTTGCCATTAATGGCACAATGTTTTCTGTAAATCTTTAGGTCATAATCTGTAAATTAATGCAAAGGGATTCTTTAAAATTTATTTGGTTTTCATTATACCCACATGGAAATCTGCCAGTCCAAACATCTATATATCTTTATTTTTTTCACCTTTCTATCCATCAGAAATTAAAATAGAAATGATGGATTGTGTCACTGGCTGGTCCAGCAGCCTATTTCTTTCAATGCATTGGTGTGTGTTTACGGTTTGAGCTATATTATTTCCAACTTCTAGCAAAACAGTCAGTTTTGATCCTGGGTAGAAAATGTCAGTGCTCACATTTCCTGTGGGGTTTTGGCCTTTTTGTGAAAAGGTAGGAGAAAGCTAAATGAATTATGATGCTGTCATCTAAAGAAACCACAATGTAATTCTTTGCCAAATTTTAGCAAGAACAGAGCTGATCATCTGCTAGTATAAGCCTTTCCTTGAACCCTACCAGCAGTTCACTCAAGCTGCTGCCTTTTCTCTTTCATACTGTGAGATTGTAGCCTACAGAAGTCCTTTTAACCTTTCCTTGCAAAGTTAATTGATTTAATAACCCCCAAGGAAGATAAATTTTGCCAGAGGAATTTAAGAATCTAAATTTCGAATTTAAATCTTTGCAAATGAACTTAAGTAATATTTTAAGACTGAGTTTCTTCTTAATATAAATAGTTTATGGAGAATGCATATGTCTTGTATTAATTTTTTTCAAAGCTGACACTCTTCCCATCCTTCACAAATCTATTTCCTAAATTTTAAACAATAACAAATATTACCAGATAACATTTGTGTGTTACAGTCTTTAAAATCATATATTCTCAGTGTGAATATAGCTAATGAATATTATAATCATCTGATACTATAGGTTGCCATGCATTCTTAAGTGCTCCTCAATAACCTTTAATTTATACATTCTAGTATATTTTACTGACCCCAAAAGGAAATATCCTTGCTTTGACTGATGGCATTTTTGTCCTACCCATTTGAAATAACTAATAGGAAAGAAACCTCAATATTAAAGATTATTATCTATGAGGATTCTTTAATTTAATTTTTAGCAATTATTTTATAACACAGTTTCTAATTATTTTTTCATTGAAGTATAGTTGATTTACAACATTTTGTTAATTAGTGATCTATAGCAAAGTGATTCAGTCATACATATATATACATTCTTTTGTAAATTTTTATTGGAGTATAGATTATTAACAATGTTGTGTTAGTTTTTGCTGTGCAACAAAGTAAATCAGTTATACATAGACATACATCAACTGGTTTTTATTAGCTTCCTTTCTCACATAGGTCATTACAGAATATTGAGTAGAGTTCCTTGTGCTATACAGTGAGTACCTATTAATTTATTATACATATGTAGTATATTAGTTTATTTTATAGACAGTAGTGTTTTATATATAGTAGTATGTCAATCTCAATCTTCCAATTGATCCCTCATCACTCCTCGTTCCCTGGTAACCATAAGTTTGTTTTCTACATCTGTAACTTTTTCATTTCTACCCTTTTTTTTAGATTCTATATATAAGTGATATCATATGGTATTTGTCTTTGTCTGGCTTCTAAGTTTGATTAGATCCCATTTGTTTATTTTTACCCTGGGAAAATGACCTAAGGAAATATTGGAACAATTTATATAGAGAATGTTTTGTATGTGCTCTCTTCTAAGAGTTTTATAGTGTCATATCTTATGTTTAAGTCTTGAAGCAATTTTGAGTTTATTTTTGTGTATAATAAGAGAGTGTTTTCTAAATCATTCCACTTGCTGAAGAGACTGTCTTTTTCCAATTGTATATTTTTGCTTCTTTTGTCAAAAATTAATTGACCATGAACATGTCTCTTTATTTCCGGGCTCTGTATTCTGTTCCATTGATCCATATGTCTTATTCTTCTGCCAGCATCATGCTGTTTTGATTACTGTAGCTTTGTAGTATTGTCTGAAGTCAGGAGAGGGTTATGCCTCCTGCTTTGTTCTTTTTATTCAGGATTACTTTGGCAATTTTTGTTCTTTTATGGTTCCATATGAATTTTAGGGTTATTTATTCTAGTTCTATAAAAAATGTCATGGGATAATTTGATAATGATCTCATTATATTTGTAAATGGCTTTGGATAATATGGCCATCAGATGATCTTATTAATTGATTTGTATTTCTTGATAAATAATTTTAAGTCTTTGTTTCCTCATCATCTTTTTCATTTATCACCTTTTCTTCTTTTGGTTAGCCCCATCCTAGGATTTTTCTTTCCATAACATATATTCAGCAAACATTTTTTAGTGCCCAGCTGAGTACAGTGCTACATGCTGGGTTTACTACTGAGAATCAAATAGTTTTATTTTCTGTACTCACAGATTTTAGAGTCTAGTAGAAATAATACTCATAATTATGCAAAAAGATAAGGGAGAAAGAGATGCATACACCTCACCTAGATTGTTCTCCAGGTATCTAGGGAGTTACCAGGCTTCCCAAGTGGTGTTAATGGTAAAGAACCCACCGTCCAATGCAGGAGACATAAAAAACACAGGTTCAATCCCTGAGTTGGGAAGATCCCCTGGAGGAGAGCGTGACAAACCACTTCACTGTTCTTGCCTGGAGAATCCCATGGACAGAGGATCCTGGAAGTCCATGGGATCTCAAACTTAGCACACATGCACAAAGAGTTACCAGATGAAGAAAGGAGAAAGAAGGTGAAAAATGTTGCCTGTCAGAGGCAATAAATAGTATTTTGAGACCTAGAAGCAAGAGATCATGATACCAGAAAGGACCTGAAAACGGGCAGAGAAAGTAGGCAGAAAAAAAGGCCTGTCTTGTCTATTTTTGTATTGGGTTAATTGTCTTTTTGCTGATTTAGAAGAGTTCTTTATACATCCTATATATGACACCTTTGTCAAAAGGGCTTCCCTGGTGGCTCAATGATAAAGAATCAGCCTGCCAAGGCAGGAGGTGCAAGAGACTCGGGTTCAATCCTTAGTTAGGAAGATCCCCAAGAGAAGGAAATGGCAACCCACTCCAGTAGTCTTGCCTAGGACATCCCATGGACAGAGGAGCCTGCCAGGCTACAGTCCATGGTGAAGCAAAGAATCAGGCACAACTTAGCAACTGATTGCAAAACCTTCTCCTGTTCTGTAGCTTACCTTTTCACTCTCTTAATGCTGTCTTTCTTTCATACAGAGAATTTGTTAATTAGTGTAATGCAATTTACCATGTTTTCCTTTATAATTAATGCTTTTTGATGTCCTATTGAAGAGAACATTTCCAAGTCCAATAGCATGAAGAAATGTTTGTTTTCTTCTAGAAGCTTTCTTGCTTACATTTCACATTTATATCTAATATCTATAACCCCTTCAAGAAGTGATTTTTCTATATGGAGTAAGGAAAAAGTTGGCTTAAAGCTCAAAATTCAGAAAACTAAGATCATGGCATCTGGTCCCATCACTTCATGACAAATAGATGGGGAAACAGTGTCAGACTTTATTTTCTTGGGCTCCCAAATCTCTGCAGATGGTGACAGCAGCCATGAAATTAAAAGATGCTTAATTTCCTTGGAAGGAAAGTTATGACCAACCTAGGTAGCATATTCAAAAGCAGAGACATTACTTTACCAACAAAGGTCTGTCTAGTCAAGGCTATGGCTTTTCCAGTGGTCATGTATTGATGTGAGAGTTGGACTGTGAAGAAGGCTGAGCACGGAAGAATTGATGCTTTTGAACTGTGGTGTTGGAGAAGACTCTTGAGAGTCCCTTGGACTGCAAGGAGACCCAACCAGTCCATTCTAAAGGAGATCAGCCCTGGGTGTTCTTTGGAAGGAATGATGCTAAAGCTGAAACTCCAGAATTTTGGCCACCTCATGAGAAGAGTTGACTCATTGGAAAAGACTCTGATGCTGGGAGGGATTGGGGCAGGAAGAGAAGGGGATGACAGAGGATGAGATGGCTAGATGGTATCACCGACTCAATGGACACGAGTTTGAGTGAACTCCGGGAGTTGGTGATGGACAGTGAGGCCTGATGTGCTGTGATTCATGGGGTCACAAAGAGTCGGACACAAATGAGCGACTGAACTGAACTGAAGGTTCAGATTCATAAAATTCATAATATTTCCATAAAAATGTATGATTGAACCATCACGATTGTTTGAAAGAACAATTCTTTCTGCATTGCTCTGTAGCATTACCTTTCTTGTAAACTAAGTATTTATATAATTGTGTTCCTGCTTCCAAATTCTTTGTTTTATTCTGTTGATTGATTGGTCTATCTTTTTCTGCTGCTGCTGCTGCTAAGTCGCATCAGTCGTGTCCGACTCTGTGTGACCCCATAGACGTCAGCCCACTAGGGCTCTGCTGTCCCTGGGATTCTCCAGGCAAGAACACTGGAGTGGGTTGCCATTTTCTTCTCCAGTGCACGAAAGTGAAAAGTAAAAGTGAAG
Source organism: Nanger dama (assembly GCA_917880005.1). Lineage (NCBI taxonomy): Eukaryota > Metazoa > Chordata > Mammalia > Artiodactyla > Bovidae > Nanger > Nanger dama. The sequence goes on from CAKJTW010000003.1 coordinate 73,444,678, forward strand.
TTTCTCAGTCATAGTCCCACACAATCTGAACTATAGTAGCTTTTAAGTCCTATATCAATGTCTTGATACCCATTAGAAAAAAATTTTCCAGATTTCGTCTTTGAAATTGTCTCTATTAGCTCTTCTTAGTCCTTTGCATTTTCTTGAAAAATTTAGGATAAGTGTGTCAGCTTCATTCAAAAATAGTACTAGAATTTAGATCAGGAATACATTAAACATAGAAGCTAGTTAGAAGAGAATTGAGCTTTCTGAAGTACTGAGACTTTTAAATAATGAACAAGGTGTGTATCTCATATTGAGAGTTTTTTATCACATACAATTTATGTTAGAACTTCAACAATATATAAAATATGTAGCATGAAATGTATCAGCCAAAGGTAGAGGCAGTGGTAAACTGGGAAGAATAGGCTTTGGCTGGCTGACTAGTTATTTAATTACAGATAGTAGAATAATTCCATTAGTCCCTTGCTGCCAAAGCAGCCAAATCTGCCATCTAATTCTAGACCAAAGCCACACATGTGTGAATCTAATTCTGATGGAGAGATTCTCAGAGAGGAATTTGATGCCAGAGATTGTCCTCCAAAGAGGAGTGATTACATCCAAAAGATAAGTGACCTACATGAACTGGCCTAGGGATATGGTTAGAGCTCATATAATCAGAACCTATACTCAGAACCATGAAAGAAGAGATTGTCACTTGGACTGAGGACATACTTGCAGTGAAAAACAATGAGGAGACTAAATACTTATCCATAAATAAACTCATAACCAATAATCACCAAAAGTATAAAGAAAACCAACTCAAGCATGACATTCAACAAAAATCATTTAAAGGAATTACAAAAAGAAGAACAAACCCAAAGTCAGCAGAAGAAAGGAAATAGTAAGGATCTGAATAGAAATAAATAAAATAGAGGACAAACCAAACAAAAATAGTAGAAAAGATCAGTGAAATAAAGAACTAGTGTTTTGAAAAGATATAAAACATTGATAAGCCTTTAGCAAGCCATCAAGAAAAAAAAGTCTCAAAATGAGAAATGAAAAGGGAGAAGTTACAACTGATATCACAGAAGTACAATCATAATCATAGGAGAATACTGCAAAAAGTTATACACCAACAAATTGGACAGTCTAGAAAAAATGGATAAATCCCTATAAACATATGGTACATACAAACATTCAATACTAAATCAAGAAGAAATAGCTAATATGAACAGACCCATTACTAGTATTAAAATTGAATAAGTACTTTAAAAAATTCCCAACAAATAAGTCTAGGACTGAATAACTTCACAAGTAAATTCTACCAAATATTTTAAAAAGAGTTAATGCCTATCCTTCTCAAATTACTCCAAAAAATTAAAGAGGAAGGAACACTCCCAAATTCATGCTAGAAGGCCAGCATTACCCTGATACCAAAACCAAAGATACTAGAGAAGAAAAAATTAGAGGCCAATATTCCTGATGAACACAGAGGCAAAAATCCCCCACTAAATATTAGCAAACCTAATTCAGCAATACATAAAAAATATTATATACCATGACCAAGTGGAATTTATTCCAGGGATACAAGGATGTTTCAGCCCACATAGATCAATCAATGTGATACACCACATTAAGAAAAAGGATAAAAATCACATGATTATTACAATAGATACACAAAAAATCATTTGACAAAATTCAACATCCATTCATGACAAAAACACTTCAACAAAGTTAGCATAAAGGGAACATATTTCATGATAACATAGCCCATTTATGACAAACCCACAGCTAACATACTCAGTGTTGAAAATCACCCCTTTCCTTTAAAATCAGGAATAAGATAAGAATGCCTACTCTTGCCATTTATATTAAAAAAATTAAATAGAACTACCATATGATCCACAAATGTTCATTCCTAGGTATATATCTGAAGAAGACAAAAACACAAATTTGAAAGGACATATGAACCCCATGTTAACAGCAGTATTATTTACAATAGGCAAGACGAGGGAGCAACTTGTGTTCAACAGCAGATGAATGAATAAAGAAGATGTGAGAGATATATACATATGTGTGTGTATGTATGTGTTTATCTATCTATATCTATATCTAAGGGGCTTCCCATGTGGTGCTAAAGGAAAAGAACCTGCCTGCCGATGCAGGAGATGTAAGAGATGTGGGTTCAATCCCTGGGTCCCTGGAGGAGGGCATGGCAACCTGCTCCAGTATTCTGGAGCATCCCATGGACAGAAGAGCCTGGCGCACTACAGTCTATGGTATTACTAAGAGTTGGACACAACTGAAGTGACTGAACTGAATGGAACTGACTTAACAGCAGTGTTTATATAAATGGAATATTATTTGGCCATAAAAAAGAATGAAATTTTGCCAGTTATAGCAATGTGGATGGACCTGGAAGGTAATATGTTTAGTGAAATGTTAGAGGCAAAAAAAAAAACCATATGTTTACACTGATATGTGGAATCTAAATAATAAAATGAATGAATATAACAAAACAGACTCACAGATACAGAGAACAAACTAGTCATTACCAGCGAGATGAGGGATTGCATTGGGAAAAGATAGGGGAAGGGGATTAAGACATAGAAACTACTAGGTGTAAAATAAGATACAAGGATGTAATGTACAACACCAGGAATATAGCCAATATTTATAACAACTTTATATGGTATATAATCTATAAAAAATATCGAATCACTTTGTTGTAAACCTGAAACTTTTATAATATTGTAACTCAATTATACTTAAATTAAAAAATTAAAAATACTGACTTGGAATGAATAGTAAAAAGAACAGGTTTCCAGGTGACCCAGCGGCAAAGAACCTGCCGGCCGGTGCAGGAGACATGGATTTGATTCCTGGTCTGGGAAGATCCCCTGGCAAAGGGAATGGCTACTTACCCCAGTATTCTTACCTGAAGAATTCCATGGATGGAGGAGCCTGGCAGGCTACAGTCCATAGGATCACAAAGAGTTAGACAGGACTGAGTATGCACCCACATAAACATCAGCACGCATGCACACAAACATCAGCTTAGGGAACTGAAGCTTAACTTGAGACATTTTTACATGATCCAGTGCAAAATCACAAAGGGATGAAAAAGTATAGGAATTTGTTATATTTGGTACACTTTATTTTTTTTTTAAGGTTTACAGGTTCCTCAGCTTCATGTGATTACATGTATATCTTTAATCTTTGGGAGATAAGACACAGGACTGTTTGAGGTCATAAAGGGAATTGTTGGAAAGCTTTGAGAATAACAGAAGGCACAGTGAGAAGAAGTGGTTTTGTATTTAACTAACTGATGCACATGTCTTTATTATAGTCTTCATCCTATTTTTGTTGGATTTAAGGAAAGCTGAGGGGTCTATATATTCTTCCCATTCTCCTTACTCCCATAAATTCCTATGTATTGATCTTTGGAAGATGACATGACCTTATACAATACACTCATATCTCTACTGATTAACATGTTCCAACATTCTTTATTACGGCTTCCCAGGTAGTGCTAGTGGTAAATATTATGTCTGCCAATGCAGGAGATGCAAGAGACATGGGTTCAATCCCTGGGTAGGGAAAATCCCATGGAGTAGGGAATGGCAACCCACTCCAGTATTCTTACCTTGGAAATCCCATGGAATGAGGAGCCTGGTGGGCTGTAATTCATGGGTTGAAAAAGAGTCAGACATGACTTAGCAACTAAACAACAACAGCAACAATCCCCATTTTACAGATGATAAGACTAGGGTACCTAGAAGTTATCCAGGCCAAGTTATACAAGTAGTCAGTTGGTAGGATACACATCAGCAAATGGCCTTTATGCTTCTGCTTCTAGCCTCTATTCTGTATGGCATCATGCTAGGTGAGTGATACACCTATGTTTTAATTCTGTTGTTGAAGGATTAAGTAAATGTATAGGTACTTTTCTCAAGCTACTGCTAAGTCACTTCAGTCATGTCCAACTCTGTGCAACCCTACAGATGGTGGCCCACCAGGCTCCCCCCGTCCCTGGGATTCTCCAGGCAAGAACACTGGAGTGGGTTGCCATTTCCTTCCCCAATGCATGAAAGTGAAAAGTGAAAGTGAAGTCACTCAGTCGTGTCCGACCGTCAGCGACCCGATGGACTGCAGCCTACCAGGCTCCTCCGCCCATGGGATTTTCCAGGCAAGAGTATTGGAGTGGGGTGCCATTGCCTTCTCCATTTCTCTGAGGGAGAGGGAGAGGGTGGGATGATTTGGGAGAACGGCATTGAAACATGTATACTATCTTGTAAGAATGAAGCGCCAGTCTATGTTCAATACAGGATGCAGGACGCATGGGGCTGGTGCACAGGATGATTCAGGGAGAGGATGTGGGGTGGGAGGTGGGAGGGGGCTTTGGCATTGGGAGATCGTGGACACCTGTGGCTGATTCATGTCAATGTATGGCAAAACAAATACAGTATTGTAATGTAGAATAAAGTATTAAAAAATAAAAAATTTTAAAAAATAAAAATAAATAAATTTTTTAGTGAGAAATTTAAGAGTAGACATTTGTCATAGGTTGTAAAATAAATTACTTTTAGTGGAATTCTAATAATGGTTTCTCAGTGCTGAAGCAAAACAAATATTGGGTAGATTCTGGAGCTGCATTTTATTTTTAATTAGTGATTGTGAAAATAATTTCTCACTGTTGTTAAAGCAATTCAGTAGTAGAATCACTTTAAAACATTAATTCTTACCTATAAATAAATTCACCTTAGACAAACAATACATAAAAATGAAGTGATATTGCTTAAGGTGAACAATAGGCTTTAATTAAAGTGTCTAAATGTAGTAGTAACTAAAGAGGTAAACTGGCAACTGCGCCGTTTTGGAAAGCTACTGACTTTGAGAACAAAGTGATGCTAACAAAATCACCTTTGCTGTTCAAATTTGGAAGTTTGATAGCAACCTATGCTCATGCTGTAAACAAAAATATCCCAAGAAAGAAAGAAAGAAAATATTTTCCTCTCTTTCCCCAAGTGACACATTTTCTTGGCTTTTTTCCCACAAATATGTTCATTTTAGCACAATCAAAAATCTTTCAATCCAGACATAAAACCAAAATTCTCTGTAACAAAGCTGATTTTAAGGTGTTCGTAAGAAAATAACATGTCTAAAGTACATCACCCTTAAATAGAATGTCTTTTAAATGTTATCTTCAGAAATTGACATACTGGTTTTTTTTTAAATCCAATTTAATTGCCTTTTGTCTGCAGTATACAAGATTTGAGGAGGGAAAGTTTAAAATTCTCAAACTCATCTAGAATCAGGGTTCTCATTATTTTTCCTTTATTCTTTCACTATGTTTAAATAACAATACCTGAGTGAAAATTTTACAATTCAGTGAAAATTAAGATTTTTCCAAACATATTGATAAATTCATTCCAAAAATTATTTGGATTCCTACAAGCAAATATATTTAACCTGAGATTAACATGGTGTTCAGAGGCATATATTATAATGAACTATAATAATATAGTTCAAAACACAAGAATAAGTTAATAATCTGATAATTTCCTATCAGTCAAGGATGTGTTCCAGATAAATAACAAAAAGTTTGGAAAATACAGGAGGAAAAATGAGATGTGGAGGAAAAATCTGGGAGGTCCTATTTTCAAATAAATAAAACAGAAATAGATGGTAAAAAAAATTTTGTTTTTTCCTTTGTGGCATTTTATTTATTTTTTAATTGAAGGATGATTGCTTAATGGAATTTGTTGTTTCTTCCAAACATCAACATGAATCAGTCATAAGTCACTAAGAGTCAGACACAACTAAAGGGACTTAGCACGCACGCACAAACATAGAGGTATTCAGAAAAACTCCCACCCAAAATGACTCTTGGATGCTATCAAGATTACATTCTTCCACTCTAAGAAAAAAAGAGAAATGCAGTAATACAGAAATGGCAGTGAGAGAAAATACTAAATAATAACGAAATGTCACTGAAAGAAAATGGTAATGAGGTAAAATATAACCAAAACTTATATATAACCAGAAGATGGTGGCAGGGCAAAGTGGGAAGCAAGAAATAAATGTGTCTGTTTAGAATCTCCTCAGGATAAATGAAATGATATTGAGAGGATCTCTGTTAGGATAGCCATAAAACTGTTTTTCCTTAATTATTATTGAAGTGTTCACAAAGCCAAAAAGAGGACAATTCAAATATACAAATTAATTAATTTGCACAAAGTGATCACAACTGTGTAACTACTGCCCAGACCAAAAAATTAAACATTATAAAAGTGCACAAGTCCTCCCCACAGCCTGTGCCTCCTCAATAACTATTTCTTCTCCCTTTGTGACAGAAAACACCATTCTCACAAATAATACCACAGATAATTGTTTTTTGAACTCAATAAAATATTTATTATCTACTCTTATGTATTCTGTTTGTGCCTGGCTTCTTTCACTTTATTTCACTCACCATTATGGCTATACAATTCACCTATCTGTCAGTTCAGTCACTCAGTCATGCCATGGACTGCAGCACGCTGGGCTTTCCTGTCCATCACCAACTCCCAGAGCTTGCTAAAACTCATGTCCATCGAGTTGGTGATGCCATCCAACCAGCTCATCCTCTGTGTCCCCTTCTGCTGTATTCAGTCTTTCCCAGATCAGGGTCTTTTCCAATGAGTCCGCTCTTTGCATCAGGTGGCCAAAGGATTGGAGCTTCCACTTTAGCATCAGTCCTTCCAATAGATATTCCTTTAGTATTTTCTGTAGGATTGACTGGATTCCTTGCAGCCCAAGGGACTCTCAAGAGTCTTCTCCAACACCACAGTTCAAAAGCATCAATTCTTTGGCGCTCAGCTTTCTTTATGGTTCAACTCTCACATCCATACATGACTACTGGAAAAACCATAGCCTTGACTAGACAGACCTTTGTTCGCAAAGTAATGTTTCTGCTTTTTAAATATGCTGTCTAGGTTTGTCATAGTTTTTCTTCCAAGGAGCAAATGTCTTTTAATTTCATGGCTGCAGTCACTATCTGCAGTGATTTTGGAGCTCAAGAATATAAAGTTTATCACTGTTGGCATTGTTTCCCATCTAGTTGCCATGGAGTCATGGGACTAGATGCCATAATCTTAGTTTTTAGAATGTTGAGTTTTAAGCCAGCTTTTTCACTCTCCTCTTTCATTTTAATGAAGAGGCTCTTTAGTTCCTCTTGATGAAAGTGAAAGAGGAGAGTTCTAGTTCATCCATATTGTTGTATAAATTGTCAGGGATTTACTTTCCTTTTTACTTTTTTTTAAGGTATTCTATTGTATCTATGTACTGTAATATATTCTATGATAGATATTTAGGTATGTTATGGTTTTACAAATAATGCTATGAATGTTCTGCTGCACATCTTTGGTTCATATATCTATGCACCATATTGTGTAGAATTGCTGAATTTTTTAAAGTTTTTTAAAGTTGAATAAGCAGGGTGACAATATACAGCCTTGACGTACTCCTTTTCCTATTTGGAAACAGTCTGTTGTTCCATATCCAGTTCTAACTGTTGCTTCCTGACCTGCATACAGATTTCTCAAGAGGCAGGTCAGGTGGTCTGGTATTCCCATCTCTTGCAGAATTTTCCACAGTTTATTGTGATCCACACAGTCAAAGGCTTTGGCGTAGTCAATAGAACAGAAATAGATGTTTTTTCTGGAACTCACTTGCTTTTTCCATGATCCAGCGGATGTGGGCAACTTGATCTCTGGTTCCTGTGCCTTTTCTAAAACTAGCTTGAACATCAGGAAGTTCACGGTTCAAGTATTGTTGAAGCCTGGCTTGGAGAATTTTGAGCATTACTTTACTAGCATGTGAGATGAGTGCAACTGTGCAATAGTTTGAGCATTCTTTGGCATTGCCTTTCTTTGGGATTGGAATGAAAACTGACCTTTTCCAGTCCTGTGGCCACTGCTGAGTTTTCCTGGCATATTGAGTGCAGCACTTCCACAGCATCATCTTTCAGGATTTGAAACAACTCCGCTGGAATTCCATCACCTCCACTAGCTTTGTTCGTAGTGATGCTTTCTAAGGCCCACTTGACTTCACATTCCAGGATGTCTGACTCTAGGTGAGTGATCACACCATTGTGATTATCTGGGTCATGAAGATCTTTTTGTACAGTTCTTTTGTATATTCTTGCCATCTCTTCTTAATATCTTCTGCTTCTGTTAGGTCCAGACCATTTCTGTCCTTTATCGAGCCCATCTTTGCATGAAATATTCCCTTGGTATCTCTAATTTTCTTGAAGAGATCTCTAGTCTTTCCCATTCTGTTGTTTTCCTCTATTTCTTTGCACTGATCGCTGAAGAAGCCTTTCTTATCTCTTCTTGCTAGTCTTTGGAACTCTGCATTCAGATGCTTATATCTTTCCTTTTCTCCTTTGCTTTTTGCCTCTCTTCTTTTCACAGCTATTTGTAATGCCTCCTCAGACAGCCATTTTGCTTTTTTGCATTTCTTTTCCATGGGGATGGTCTTGATCCCTGTCTCCTGTACAGTGTCACGAACCTCATTCTATAGCTCATCAGGCACTCTATCTATCAGATCTAGGCCCTTAAATCTATTTCTCACTTGCACTGTATAATCATAAGGGATTTGATTTAGATCATACCTGAATGGTCTAGCGGTTTTCCCTGCTTTCTTCAATTTCAGTCTGAATTTGGTAATAAGGAGTTTATGATCTGAGCCACAGTCAGCTCCCGGTCTTGTTTTTGTTGACTGTATAGAGCTTCTCCATTTTTGGCTGCAAAGAATATAATCAATCAGATTTCGGCATTGACCATCTGGTGATGTCCATGTGTAGAGTCTTCTCTTGTGTTGTTGGAAGAAGGTGTTTACTATGACTAGTGCATTTTCTTGGCAAAATTCTATTAGTCTTTGCCTTGCTTCATTCTGCATTCCAAGGCCAAATTTGCCTGTTACTCCAGGTGTTTCTTGACTTCCTACTTTTGCATTCCAGTCCCCTATAATGAAAAGGACATCTTTTTGAGTGTTCTAAAAGGTCTTGTAGGTCTTCATAAAACCATTGAACTTCAGCTTCTTCAGCATTACTGGTTGGGGCATAGACTTGGATAACTGTGATATTGAATGGTTTGCCTTGGAGACAAACAGAGATCATTCTGTCATTTTTGAGATTGCATCCAAATGCACTGCATTTCAGACTCTTTTGTTGACCATGATGGCTACTCCATTTCTTCTGAGGGATTTCTGCCCGCGGTAATAAATATAATGGTCATCTGAGTTAAATTCACCCATTGCAGTCCATTTTAGTTCGCTGATTCTAGAATGTTGACGTTCACTCTTGCCATCTTTTGTTTGACCACCTCCAATTTGCCTTGATTCATGGACCTGACATTCCAGGTTCCTATGCAGTATTGCTCTTTACAGCATCGGACCTTGCTTCTATCAGCAGTCACCTGCACAACTGGGTATTGTTTTTGCTTTGGCTCCATCCCTTCATTCTTTCTGGAGTTATTTCTCCACTGATCTCCAGTAGCATATTGGGCACCTACTGACCTGGGGAGTTCCTCTTTCAGTATCCTATATTTTGCCTTTCATACTGTTCATGCAGTTCTCAAGGCAAGAATACTGAAGTGGTTTGCCATTCCCTTCTCCAGTGGACCACATTCTGTCAGTTTAAAAGTCTTTGGTTTAAAATGCCATGAACCTAGATAGTCCAGTACAATAATAGGATGGATAATCAGATAATCTCCACAGAATTAGAAAGCAATGGAGTATCTTGATGGTTCCAAAATAACTTCCCTTGGCACATTTACCCACTAAAGGCTTGCTCAGAGAAAAAGAGATTAGCCACAATAACAGAAGACCTTCAACTTCTAGGAAGTATGTGTAATAGTGGATCTGTCAGCTCTCCTGTTATCTATCAGTTCTATAGTTTGGGAGTAGCTGTGCATAAGTAGGACACCTAGTTTTCCCCCGCATGGCAATGCAAAGACATCAAAGCAGCTCCTTTCCAAAGATTGTTAGGCATGCAAACCAGCCAGGTGCAGATAATGGAGCAGGAAACCCTTATAAGGTGCATATCTTCCTCAAGGAATTACTTTGGATTAGGAACTCCAAATCCCATCATAGACACATTTTGCATAACGTGAGTTCCAAGTCAAAGTCTCTCTGCAGCTATCAGACACTATCTATAACCAAAGATGTGAGTAAGGAAAGTTTCAAATTCTCTATGTTATTTCTAGACTAAGAGAAGTTATAGAAGGATTCCAACATGGAAACTCTAAATCTTTTGCCTGTTATTGGTATCATCTGTCTCCTAGGTATAAATGCTGTTGAGTGTCATATTTATCCAAGGATCACAAAACAGAAAAGAATGGGAAAAGCTCATCTGGGCTGAATTTCTACTCTTCTGTAGAATTTACTTGACCTCAGAAAAATAGCAGTTTATTTTTCTTTGAAGGCAAAAAGAAAACAGAGCAGCAGAGGATGAGATGGTTAAACAGCATCACTGATTCTATGGACATGAATTTGAGCAAACTCTGGAAGACAGTTGAGAACACAGGAGCCTGGTAGGCTACAGTCCATGGTGTTGCAAAGAGTTGGACACAACTTAATGACTCAACAACAACAATAACAAATTTTTCTTTGAAATGTATAGAAAGTGAAAACAGTCAAATGTTTCATAATTCTTGAAGCAAGAAATTCCTTTTAAAAATGGGATGTTGGGGGGGAGAAGGGCAGATTTTGATACTAAATCTTTAATATTTGCTTAGGAATTTTTCTTTACCTTTTTTTAAATATTTGGTTCACTTTTAAGTATTAAGTTGCATGTCAAGATGTAACATTTCAGAATAATTTAAATTCATTTTCTTAGTACTTCAAGAAAGAACATAGCCAATGAATGTTGAATAAGTGATTTAGCAGTCCACAGGGAGGAAGAAATGGATGTAGCATCTCAAGAATGGCTGCTGGCATGCAATGCAAATTGTTTATTGTATTTGACTTAACTTTTCCGTGTATATAAATGAAATAATATTAATTTCAAAAGTGGCTTAAGATCTTCATATTAAGCTATTTGATGTTATTTCATTTTCTATTTTCTTCTATTCAAAATATATAATAAAACCTACTTCTTTTATCTGCTTTATTGATGATTAGCTGCTCAGTTATCTCCTAAGCATTCTTTGCCTAAATTTTTCTGTTTTACCTGTAATACTCTTAGAGAGAGGTAATTTCCCCCAGGTTCCTTATTAATTAAGTCCCATAAAATCAATGATCATCCCAGGATTCTGTTCACCTCAAGAATTTTACTGCCCTTTCCCATTTTATTGGTAATGTTCAGCCTCATCAGATATGATTCTGGCTTCTTACTTCTTTGTCTTGTTAAATCTTCTTACTTTCTTGGTTCAATGAAGATTCATCGCCTTTCTAGAGCTTTGGAGAAAGTAAGGAATAACAATATATGAAAACAATCAAGAATCCTTGAGAATATAGTATTAATGTTTTAGTATTTACAACTTTTACAACTTATCTTTTACAGTAGATCTAATTAGGAAGTGTACAAATTATCAGCAATTTCAGAGGTCAGAAATTAGATCAATTTGTTTTAACTAAAATTTGGATAATTTATTTCCTTATTCTGTCTATTTTTGCTAAGAAATAAGGTATTAAAATCATTGATATCACCAATGATAATACTCTTGAAAGTATTAATTCTGAAATTAAAACTGATAGTTTTTTTACATGTTTTAAGTATATTCATTGATTTAATCTTATTTATATGAAATTTGTACAGAAAAAACTTTGATAAGTTGAAGATGCTTTATTTCTTAAAACTTAAAGTTTAAAGTCATGTTTCATTTTTTAAAAATAAAAGGCCAAGTTATAATAGCTTTAATGATCATTAGTGTAGAGGTCAATAAATTAAGGCCTACAGACCAAAGCCAGGTTGCTGCCATATTGATCCTACCTACCAATGAACATTTGCCACCGTACTGATGCCAGAGAATACCAGCTCTGAAACTTTATTAAGTGAAATTTAATCCCAAAAGAGAAAAAGGAGAACTTTATTCTTCCCATTAGTAGATATGTATTTTTAATGTTCTCAATTATTATTATTGTGTTCTGAATTTTGTTAATAAAGCAATTTGTTATACTTTCTATCATTTGTTATATTCCATATAATATCCTTAATTTTGCCTCTTAGTCTGCAAAGCCTAAAATATTTACTATTTATCTTTACAGAAAAAGTTTTAACCTTTGCATTCTACCATCACCAAATGCTACAATCACACTAAACCATTATCAAGAATATAAATATTATAAATGGAATATATTTTGTATAAAATCTACTCAAGATATCACTAATAATTTTCTTAGAAGAGTTATAGTTTTCCTAAATTTATAGATATATCTTTCCTTCTTCAGATACTATCAAATCTAAGAGATAGAATTGAGACATATTATTGTAGTCCATCTCTATCTGAAAAATAAGTATGATCTCTCAATTATTAGCTCAACATATGTGACCACCTTCAAGCACTGTCTGCCTGAAGGTTATATAACTATTACTTTTATATGAAGGGACAGTTTCCTGAATGCCTGATGCCAGGCACTTCTATGGTTATCTCCTTTAATCCTCACTCAAGGTTCATGCCCTGCTATCCTTGACTCTGAAAGCTGTTTTTTATCATGCTGTCTCCCATTGGTATAGTGGTTGTGTTGTTTTTCAAATTTCTGTGCTTTTCATGTTTTCTAGCATGGATTATTATTGTAAGTTTCTTTTTCCCCCTCTCTTAACCATTTCTTACCATTTCTTAGCAATTGTCAGTAATTCACAAATGGAGGTACACACTCATGGTAAGGCTTAAGAAATAAAGGGATTCTGAGATATAAGAACAGAAAAAGTAACATTGGAAAGTGGCATCAGCAGTGAGGTAAAGAATGAATCTTTGTGGAACCAAGATAATCTTACTTCCTCAGCTCAACTCTATACCTCCAGTTTATGGTCATTTCCAAATGGTCTAATTTGGCCCTGTTTTTCTTACTCATAAATAAAATTGTTTCAGACACAGTCTTAAACAACCAAACATGAAATGTTTTGTTGTTGTTTTGCCGACACAAGACTAATCAAGTAAATTTACTAATATTTAATTATCTTTTCCAGTTTTTGTTAAATATTTAACTTTCAAATTAAAAGATTAAAAAAATAAAAATAGTTTTGATTGTACAATGGAAAATGCTTCCAGGAAATTACAGTGTTTTGACAGAGAAATTAACTTTTACAGGAAGTTTTCTAGAAATGGATATTGAATTTTGATGCAGAATACAACATTTACTAGGGATATATATTTTAAAAAAGAAAGAAAGTTAAAAGACATTTTCCATGACAAGCTTAGAGGTAAAAAGTATTTTTTCTATAAAACAACCCAAGTTGCATCAGAAGTAAATAAATAGAAGAGAATTTACTGATAAGAAAATGCTTGAATACTTAATAGGTATGGAATAAAGGAATAGAGTATTATGACAGTGACCTGGGAAATTCTTACTTTCTGCAGGATCTCTGCCTTGCTCTTGGCCCATTCCAGGTAGCCACAGTGAGCAGCATGGAGCCATGAGCAGGCTGACTCATCTGCCCCCAGAACCACTAAAGTACAGTGACCCAATGTATGACCAGGCTTTTTTTCCTATTAGGCAGATGAGATTAACAATGTTCCTCTGATCTGCTACACTTAAGGGCTTAAGCCGGAGAAGGCAATGGCACCCCACTCCAGTACTCTTGCCTGGAAAATCCCATGGACAGAGGAGCCTGGCAGGGGGTCACTACTAGTCGGACATGACTGAGCACCTTCACTTTCACTTTTCACTTTCATGCATTGGAGAAGGAAATGGCAACCCATTCCAGTGTTCTTGCCTGGAGAATCCCAGGGATGGGGGAGCCTGGTGGGCCGCCGTCCATGGGGTCGCACAGAGTCGGACACGACTGAACCGACTTAGCAGCAGCAGCAGCAGCAGCAGCAGCAAGGCTTAAGCACTTGACATCTATCAGCCATTCCATCAGGGAGGCAACACTAAGATTACAATTTCCCATTCAGAAATCATTGGCTTTGAAACCCAGTGTTATTTCTGCTTTGCTTCTCAACTAACTGGTTAGATCCACCTTTCAATTCATATTGTTTCCAACCCTGCTTTATTGGGTTTTGTCCTGTTTTGTTTTGTTTTTAATCTATTCCTTCAAAGTTCTGATTAATTTCAAGGAATTTAAAAAAAAATTTGACACTCCCACAGATTGCCCTCCATATTGTAGAAATCTCCCCCACTCTATGACTCCCTTTAGACTAAGATTGAATTATCCAAGAGGTAAAAAGAGGACCACATTCAAGTAGGATCATGGAATCCTAGGGAAGATAGCTTCAGTGAGAATAAGGGTTCAGTAGTATTCACTACTGCAGATGAAAACTAAGAAAACATAGATTTAACTTATGAAGTCCTCAGCATTGTTTTCAATTCTTTTCTTCCTATTTCTGATCAATTTCCATGATTCTTCCCTATCTTTGGCATTAGTAACACCCTTGAGAGAATCACCAGTGCCCTACTACCTTCAGACTTAATTTTAATAGAAGCAGGACAAGGACCACCGTAGAGTAGCATATCGGAACCCCAAGGAGGGTGTCCTCAAGAGTGAGTGAGTGGCAATGTTTATTTCTCTTTGGGCTTAAGAGTTAATGAGAGGGCTATGAAGGATAGGAGGGAGGTGAAACAGAAGAGATCATTTTTTTAATATAAATTTATTTATTTTAATTGGAGGTTAATTGAAGTAAGCCAGAAAGAGATAATTTTTAGAACAGCTCAGTTCAGTCACTCAGTCATGTACAGCTCTTTGCAACCATGGACTGCAGCTCTCCCGGCTTTCCTGTCCATAATCAACTCCTAGAGCTTGCTCAAACTCATGTCCATTGAGTTGGTGATGCATCCAACCATCTCACCCTCTGTTGTCCCCTTTTCCTTCTGCCTTCAATCTTTCCCAACATCAGGGTCTTTTCCAATGAGTCAGGACTTCGCATCAGGTGGCCAAAAGTATTGGGGCTTCAGCTTCAGCATCAGTCCTTCTAATGAAGCTGAAGGACTTAGAATAGGGAAATTTAAATTTAAGAGAAAAGAAGAGCCCACAGGAGAAAGATTGGAGATACAAAAAGGGAAGGAGTGAGGAAGGGATGGGTTACACTTCTTATGCTGAAGCAAGATTGTGAAAGCAGAGTCTGGATGAATTTACTAAAATATTAACAGAGAGTCAGAATTAAGATGAATAGCTCCCATTTGAGTAAACTAGGAAGTGCTATCAGATTACATTTGTTTAATTGCTCAGAAAATTCAAGTGAATTGACATAGAAATTTTTTTATATACTAGTTCAAGAAGGATGACTAACGTTCTGACAGCTTTTTTTCTTTCCATCCTACCAAAATTTCATTGAAATGACATAAGAAATGTAAAACAGTAATAAGTTCATAGAAACTTTAGAAAGCAAGTAAGGGTGCCAGCAGAAATGCAAATTTCTGGAAAACATAAAGCAAATAGGATAATAGATAATGAAGCATATCCCAGCACAGAGGAGCCTGCAGCTCCATAGAGATGGAAAATACCCTCCAGAACAAAAGGAGCCTATAAATAAGCCCAAAACTAAAGGCTTCAGGGAACTGAAAATAGGTTGTGTCTGGTTGGCCATGATGGTAGAAGAACTGCACCAGTGTCCTGCCTTCACTGCAACTAATTCTACTGTGAACAGGAGAAAGCCACAAATTTGGAAATCCACTTATGATGTGGGAGAGTCCCAAAAGAGATTTTGATGAGACAGTGTCTCCCCTGATTAATAGGCCCCCAAACAAGAAAGTGCACCCCATGTGAAAGATATGCAATGTACACAAAACAGCCTGACAGTGTGGCCGGCACCATGTAATCACTGTCAGTCTCAGAACCAGGTGAATGTTGTCACTTGATACATTCCAGGAGACAATTCTTGGTAATCAAGATCCTTGCTTGTAAATATAAATAGATAACCAAACATTCAAGAATAGCCAACCCAAGCAAAAAGAGGCATCACATTCAACAATAAAACAATGCAGCCTTTGTGGGAACAAAGTTAATTGGGAAACAAATAAAACTTCACTATTATTTTATTTAATATATTTAGTGACCTTCAGGTAGACCATAGTATTAAAAAAAAAAGCTGCTGTGAAGATGAAATGATTAGTGATTTTTTTTAAATTACTCAGGCTAAATAGTAGAAATAATAGCTAAAGATTAGCTTAGTTAAGAAGAGTGAATGAACTACTTCTTATATAATCCCAGGCAAAATGGCAAAGAGGTGAAAAGTATAAGAATTTATTGTACATAATGTCCTTCCTAATCCCTTTTGGATTTGCAAATTCTCAACTTTGTTGCAATTCTTTCTTAATCTTTTTCCCCTGATTTTGTTTTATACCTTCCAGAAATTTCTTCCTATTCTTCTATGCTAGTAACACTCCTCTAACTTTAAAACATTGCTAAAGATATATTTTTAGATTTGTATTTCTACCATCACTAAGTAGAATTTGGAAAGAGACAAGTTAATGTTTAGGTTCCATCAGTGACCTTTTTGACCTTGAACTACAACAATGAGAGAAGATCCTCTCCACAGTTATTTTCTTGGTTTTGGTTTTTTGTTTTACCTTGTTTTTCTCAATGTGGTTTCCTTTTCAGAGTACCTGTAGAAACTATGTGGCCAGAAGTACTTTTCTCAATAGATTGTTTTTTCCACCAGAATGACATGAAGATCATTGATGGTCTCTTTCATCCTGAATAGATTCTGCACGTTCAGAGTTTCTTATTGAGCACCTGAAAACACTGGACTGTAAGGTCAGTCTATTAAGGTTAGTAGACATGTGTTCGTGTTTTTGTGGCAATCATCTAACTACATGAAGGAAGTTGACAAATTGGCTATTTTTTAATAACAAAAATTTTCAGTTCGGCTCTAATCTTTATCATGTTAATTATCCCAAGTATATATAGTGATGTCTTTAAAACAGAAAACTTGATATATAGGCAAAAATAATTAAGAAAACCAATTGTATATGTTATTTCATCTATGAAAAGTTAAGCCACTTTAGATTTTTGGTAATTAACTGAAAGTAAATATAAATTTATTCCTATTTGCTATAGTCTTAGTTTAGAATATGGAACAAAGATATTTGTAATTCTTTGATTATTGATTTCTAGCTTAACTAACTGATGGTCAAAGAACGTGCTCTAGATAATTCAGCCTCTTGCAATTTGTTGAGGTTGCTTTAAGGCCCAGCATATGGTCAATTTTGGTGAATGATGCATATACATATATGTTCTTTTATTGTTTGGTGCAGGATTGTATATATGCCAATTAAGGGAGGTGTATTGAAAGTATTCTTTAGAACATACACCTCAGTGTTCATAGCAGCACCGTTTACAATTGCCAAGACACAGAAGCAACACAAGTACTCATCAACAGATGACTGGCTTAAAAAGATGTCTTAAGAAGATATATATATATATATATCCCATGTATATATCCCATGTATATATATACATACATGCACATAATATGGAATATTACTCATCCATAATAAAGAATGAAATATTGCCATTTGCAGCAATAAGGTTGGAGCTAGTATAATACTATGCTTAATGAAATAAGTCAGAGAGAAACAAATACCATATGATGCCACATATGTATGGAATCTAAAAAATAGCACAAATGAATTCATATATAAAACAGAACCAGAATCCAGACATAGAAAATAAACTAATGGTTGCCAAAAGGGTGATGAAGAGGGGAAAGATGAATGAGGAATATGGGATTAACAGATACAAACTACTATATGTGCGTGACTTATTGCAGTTTTCTTTCATTTGGTGTCTTATCAATTTGGACATTCTTTGCCTTTATTTCTTCAAGTTTTTATCTGTCCTGTTTTTCCTCTGGGATGCCAGTTATGTATACTTTTACTTGTATTAAAGTGACAAACTTTTTAGTATTTCTTCTCTTTTATTCACCAAATTTTAACCCTAATACTTTCTTTCAGGTCACTTATCCTCTCTTCATCTTTCAATGTTCTATTTAGCACACCTATTTAGTTTTCTGCAGATGGTGACTACAGCCATGAAATTAAAAGACGCTTACTCCTTGGAAGAAAAGTTATGACCAACCTAGATAGCATATTCAAAAGCAGAGACATTACTTTGCCGACTAAGGTCCATCTAGTCAAGGCTATGGTTTTTCCAGTAGACATGTATGGATGTGAGAGTTGGACTGTGAAGAAGGCTGAGCGCCGAAGAATTGATGCTTTTGAACTGTGTGTTGGAGAAGACTCTTGAGAGTCCCTTGGACTGCAAGGAGATCCACCCAGTCCATTCTGAAGGAGATCAGCCCTGGGATTTCTTTGGAAGGAATGATGCTAAAGCTGAAACTCCAGTACTTTGGCCACCTCATGAGAAGAGCTGACTCTTTGGAAAAGACTCTGATGCTGGGAGGGATTGGGGCAGGAAGAGAAGGGGACGACCAAGGATGAGATGGCTGGATGGCATCACTGACTCGATGGTCATGAGTCTGAGTGAACTCTGGGAGTTGGTGATGGACAGGGAGGCCTGGTGTGCTGCAGTTCATGGGGTCGCAAAGAGTCGGACACAACTGAGCGACTGAACTGAACTGATTTAGTTTTAAATTTCAGTTATTACATTTTAGCCCTAGAATTTTTATTTATTCTTTTTAAAATCTATAAATTCTCCATGTTATTTTTTAAGCCTAATTATACCCCTTTAATCGAAGCTGATAATTCTAATAAATGGGTCATCTATTGATCTTTTCTCCTATTTTGTGTCATGTCTGTTTTCTTAGTATATTATTAGTATCAAAGATTATGTTTGCTGAAGTATAGTGACTTTGGATAATGTTATCTTTCTCTGTGGATCTAGTTTACCAGTAAGATGCTGGCAGATTACCGTATTCTAATTCTAGGATTCAATTGCAGATTTGGTGATGGTCAATCTACCTTTTGTTTGTCTCTGCTTTTCTAGTATGTGGACAACCTGGATTGCTAGTTGATATGCTGGAGTTTTTCATCAGGATCTCTCCCTTTTGGAAACTTCTGAACTAGAGGTTTTGACCCCCTAGGACTGTGAGTCTATAGAAAACCTTACTCAGCCAGTCCTTCTTTGGCTTTCTGCCAAACTTCTTATAATTCAGCAAATGATTTCTTATTCTTCACTTATTTTTTAGAAATGCATGCTTTATTATTTGTACTAAGTCTTATAAAATAACTGCATGCATGATAAAGCATATGCTTTTAAAATGTACTATCTTAGTACAATCTTAAATTTTATCTTAGCTTAAAAAAAGCTTCTTCATATAGTCTGCTTTTCCTAGAACCCAAGTACAGTTATTTTGTTTTTATTCTTTTTCATTTTCTTAACCAGTTTGTATCATTAAAGTAGTTATTCATGTTTGAAATAGTCATAAGATTTTAAAATTTAGATTAGAAGGAACCTAAGACATCATCTTCTGTTGGCTAATCTCCCACACAGTACAGAAATGTTTCTTGCAGCATCCTTGGCAGATGCTTATCCAGTCTCAACTTGGATATCTTCAGCAAAGGAGCTCATCATTTCCTAAAACAAACCATTCTGTTGGACAACTCTATTTTAAAAATCCTTATGTTGAGCTAAAATATGTTTCTTTGTAACTTATACTCATTTACTCATTGTTTTAAATTTTCCTTCTGGAATAAGTCAAAACAAGAGAACATTCCAGAGAGCTGTATTTAAAATACATCTAAATGCCATTCCTATCTTTTTATTTATTTATTTTATTTTTGCTTTCTTGTCCCAAAGCACTAAGCATAATTTGCTAAACATAGATAATAATTATAAGAAAGTTACCTATTTGGTAATAATTTAAAAGCTATCTTTACATTATATAAACCTCTTTGACATTTTGAAGACAAAAATCCTTTTGTAATTATCTTGACTTACATTTTTGTTTACCAAAAAAAAAAAAAGAGTAAGAAGACTGCCATCTCTTTTCAAAGGTGAAACTACATGACCACATGTGGGAATGTAGAGAAAACCAATTCAATTATAGAGGTCTGATTACAATCTGGGGGTGTGCATTCTTGTTTCCTTTTCGTATGTAGACTGTCATTAAAACTTATTGCTTGTGAATTAAGGATGACAATAATCTTGTAGCAGCTAGTATTTGTTGGGTACTTGCTATATGTAATTCATGTACCTGGTCTCTACATTTAGACTGAGTTCTCTCTCAATAAGAACTTTCTAATCCCTTACAATATAATTTATGGTCCAAACAAGATGCTTTGAGCATCAGAGAAGGTGCTATTAATAGCTACTCTGAGACAACTATATAATCTGAACTGTCCAGGCAGAGGGGGACTTAGAGTCACTCTTCTTGAAGTTGAATTCCAGTTATTACATTGGCTGATACCATTTGTCTATAAATTTGCATAAACATGCCACATTGTTTCAAAAAACTCTAAAAGGAATTTTAAAAACATTATTTCCTGTCCTCCTTATGATTTAAGTTGCCACTTAAACTCCATCCTCTCCATTGAACAATGTAGTTTTGTAAGCAAAATTTACTACTTTTTTCATAATTTGTCAAAAATGAAAACAATCCATTGTTCTTATTCCACTCTTCCTCATCTAAAATGGAGGAAATATTAGGGTTTAGAAGTCTAGAGCACCATTCTCCAACAGAACCCTATCAGCCTTAAGATGTTCTCAAAGTGAGAAAAGAGGCAGATTTTGAAGAATCAGAGCTGTTGTGTTAGTAATCCCAAACTTCCAGGCCTAATTAAAAATCAGAATATGGAGAGCACCTAGTGCTTCTAGATTATTTTGTAAAAGTGCTATTTTTGCAAAACCAATCCCATGATCAATAAAGAATACCCATCCTCATTCTAAGCAGTGTTTTCAGTCTCAGCTGCACCATCACATGGGGCTGGTTCACTCTTAGTTGGTCTGGGGTGTGACCTAGGTGTGAGACTTTGATATATATCTCTCAGGTTAAAAGCCATTATTCTAAACCTACATAGAGGGGGAAAAGGGGGGGTTTTTTTTCTAGGTCTAAGATTTGTGATTGCAAATGCTAGCATAGTGAAGGCAAAAAGAGAAGGGGATGGCGGAGCATGAAATGGTTAGATAGCATCATCCACTCAAAGGGCATGAGTTTGAACAAACCCTGGGAGATAGTGAAGGACAGGGGAGGCTTGTGTGCTGCAGTCCGTCATATCGCAGGGTCAGACACGCCTTAGTGACTGACAGCAGAGCAGGGGGAGCACATAGATTCCAGACTTTGACATCTCAAGATGAGTGCCTCACTCTGAAACATCTGGTTGATTCTAAAGGAAACTTTCAGAATCTTGCTGGTCAGATCGAGAGGGGAGGAGATTCTTAAATATGTCCTTTTAACCTCAACCTGGCAGAAATCACTTTAGACCTTCTTCTGTTCATAAAATAAAGACTTTTGTGAGTTATTTCCTTTTTGCAGTATTGTATACTACAGAAATTGGATCAAAGCAGTAATTAGGTAAACTTTGGGGAAAACAATGTCTATTTCCTTTTGTTAGTAAAGGAGAAAAACAGCATAGAAATACTCGTTTGCCACTGTTCTTGCCTTTGTTTTCTTTAAAATGGATTTAAGAGAGTTACCATTTATCTTGTCACTAAGGAGGCAAGATACACGCAAATAATTTTCATAGGAGCAATATCAGCTATCTTAATACAAAAGTACCTCTTCTTTTTTATGCTATCTTTTCTAATTTATACATTGCCACGATCCATCAGCCTACCTGTACTAGCTCTAGGATGTGTTAAGGAAAATATTTTTTTCACTTCAGTATCAAATACTCTTTCCTTAATGACTCAGTATCATTATATCCTTTGCTTTATTTTCTAAATCTGTATACAATTTTCTTTCCAGAATAAATTATATGCCATAAAGGTAGCTACCAAATCATGATTTTGACCCATTGAGTAGATACTTCTGATTCTACTTACTCGAATGAAATGAATCTCACATAAGCCAGCAGCTTAGTTCTCATACCAAACTGCCAGAAGGTCACATTACAATGAAACTTCAGTTCTCAGAGTTAATAGTTTCCTCACGCTCCTCCCTCTGTCAAATATGTTCAGCTGAGCTTGTGCATATGACTTCAGTTCATAAAAAGTTTACAAGTGCAGCTGGAATGCTTAGCATTTGATTGTTACATAAATAAGTATTTGAGAACATATGTAAACTTGACAGTGTTAGTACCAGATGTTCCGGTAACACAATAATGCACTTTGAATGTCCCTTCTCACTTTTAACTTGTTTATTTTGTCAGTCTCTCTTTATCTAAGTTTCAGATAAGCACATATTAACTCTATCCATTGTGTTGATCCTCTAATTGTTACATTTCATTTAGTGTGTAGAAGTACAAATAGCATAGATGCTAATACACAAAGTCATTTTTACATTTCTCCATAAAATACAAATATTTCAACTCCTAACTGTTTATGGTTTATAAAGAAGAAAGAAATCTCTGGACATATGAATATATTCTCAGATCTATAGGAATTGTCCTTGCAATTTTGAGTCTTGCAAGTTTTTTTTTTCCTCTCTTTTTGACCACCAGCCACTTCAATTAAGAGATTTCTGTCTCCTACACAAATTCCCCTGCCTTCCTCCAGTCTTCTCCACCCCCCTTACCATAGTTGACTGTATCTTGTTATGTAGAAGCTATTGGCATTCTGACCACAATTTTTGCTTCTTTATCATTTTTGTTTTGCAATAATTTCAAATTCACTGAAGAATAGTGACAATAAGAATCATACATAAAACACTCACATCTTCTTGCCAGATTCACCTGTTGTTGATATTTTGCTCCATTTCCTTTATCGGATGAATGTGCACTCTCCTTATCTCTTTGCATAGTGTATGTGTGTGTGTATATATATATATGTATATATAACATGTATATATTATGAATATATTTATATGTGTGTGTTTATATGCACACATGCATTTTTCTAAATCTTTTAAATATTAGTTGCATGGTCTTTTACTCATACACTTCAACATGTATTTTTTTCTACAAATAAGAATATTGTCTTACATACAAATAGATTTAAAATAGACTTTTTCCCCCTAATCTTCCATATGTATTCCAGTTGTGTTAGTTGACCCAGTGATATTCATTACAAGGTATCCAGGTTTTACTTTTGGAGTCAGGTTGCATGTGTTGTATGCGATACCAGTAGGGGGATAGGTTGAGATAGTTATAGGGCCCTGGAAACTTTAGTGGCCCAGCAGTTTGCTGAAAGAAGTAACTTATTTAGAGGAAAAATCCAAATATGGTCAGGAATGAAAGCAAAAAGTTGAAGCCAGAAATTCAGTTCTAAGCCTCAGAATGAGAGGTCATACAAGGCCCCAAAGGACAATCAATCATGAGATTGGGAAACGTGATACAATATGTGTTAAGGCAAGAGATTTAGAATTAATGCCCTTAGATTGATGGAGGTCTGTCTTCATGTGAAAACATCTCTATAGTAGGGAAACAAGCTTGATAGCCTAAAAAGCCAGAGCCTGCCTTGCTTGGGCTTTGCCTGATAGAAGACTGTGACTCAATTAGTGGCATGGCTTACTTAGGTGAGATGAGATTCCCTCGGTGACATTCTGGAGCAGAACCTGAAATGTCCTTCAGAGATAAAAGAGTTCAAGACCTCCTGCATGCGTTGCCTCTGATCATGAGGGAAAGGGTAGAGAGCCATCCAAATAAGAGCAAAATAGTAAGAAGTAACAGGGGAAAGGAGTAAGAGACAGGTGGGGAAATGGTTTCTGATTTTCAGAGTGGCCCTAGGAAACATGCTTCAGGCTTGTCCAGTGGGTGCACAGCTCCGGAGGGGAGAGAGTCATCTAAGTCTGCTTTTAAGTTGTTTCCTTTGGTAGAAAATGTGTTTTATTTATACGAAATATTATTTGTAAAAAAAAAATTAGAAACACTGTGTTATAAATTTAAAGCTTGCTTCCAAAGATACAGGAAAACAAGAAAAATGTGCCTGGAGTTAAGTAAGAGGAGACCTAATTAGCATTCTTATAGAATGAGCTGTAGATTTACGGAGACTCACAAAAGGGAAAAATACCAGAGCACCAGACTAGCACATCAATCATTTGAAATTGTCTGACAGTCCTGAAGAGGATATCCTGGCTGCAGAAAGCACGGAGCTGTCTTAAGGCTAGGGGCCCAGGTCAGAACTTAATAAGAACAAAAGATGAGCAATTTTGAGAGGAACCAGCTGGCTTAAGGTGATCCAAAGTGCACAGATGTTAAAGGCTTACTGTTCCAACAATACTATTACTGACACAAGAAGAACAGAATAACCATTAAAATATATATATATAACGAAACTTGATTCTCCACGTTGACCCTTGGGATCTAACAATATATGTATTTCTGTTCTGCCATACTAATTTTCTTTTTTTTAATTTTTATTTTCAGTACATTAAATTTACTCATAAGAACATTCTAAAAATGTACAATTGTCCCTTTTTAATAGCATATAATAAAACATAAAAAACCCAAAACAGAATACTTGACGTTTACAATTCACAATCAAATTAGGAGAATATTAAATATTTACAAAACTATATATCTTTTAAAAATACTTATAAAGTTACATGCAATTTTGTAGAATTGATATAAAAGAATGGCTCAAAAATGGGAGAATTTTCCTTCATTCCTAAAAAGAAAACATATCCAATACAAGATTCTTGAGTACCATATCTACTTTAATGTTATTTTATTTTGTGTCTTCTGGTTGATGACTGTGAGAAAGGACAGAATTTATTATAAAACTTGAAAAAATGTAGCTGATCTTTCTTAGAAATATATATATATATATATAACATAGCTGATCTTTCTTAGAAACATATGTGTGTATATATATATATATATATATATATATAAAAATCCTGTTGATGTGATATCTTTAAGTAGGTTTTTAAATGGTCTAAGCACAATAACTAAGAATCTATAATTTCCTTTATGCTTGCATCAAAATTCCTCAAACTCTTAACACAGGTGGTTTTGTGGCAAGTAGAGAGATGTTAGATCACACATCAATTATGAACTTTTTGATGTGGTTATTGAATGTAAAAGGGAGTAATCTAAAACATAAAATCTAAGTGGTTGGAGTCATGGGAATAATCAGGAACTGAAAACAAAGTGGTTTGGAAAATGTTCATTTTGCTAGTACAGAGTATGTTGCAGTTAAAGTCATAAAAGTTATTTTTACATTCCTTAAGACTGTGTTCGCTATCTTCTATCAATGACACTGAATACTTTGTGAGTGTAAGAAATGTTTCTGATAATTACACAGAAGCATTATGTACCCTAGAAAAGAGTCACAATGTACTACTTTAAAAAAATATTTAAAATGAATCATTCACCATTTATAGTAGAATCAACTATCTCAAAGATACCCAACTTTATTTAGCAAAGAGTATTAAATACTTGGGGGCTTCCCAGGTGGCTCAAGTGGTAAAGAATCTGCCTGCCAAGCAGGAGACTTGAGTGCAAATCCCTGAGTCAGGAAGATTCCCTGGAGAAGGAAATAGCAACCCATTCCAGTATTCTTGCCTGGGCAATCCCATGGACAGAGAAACCTAACAAACTACAGTCCATGGGGTTGCAGTCATTACTCAGCAACTAAATAGCAGCAGCTACAGCATGAAGTACACAATAATAAAAAGCTTTTATGCCTGTCTCTGTGGCATTACTGAGTACATGGGTTGGCCATGAGAAAATTCCTCGTTGCATGCGCCATGCCATACATGGAGACTTCCTCATTTGCTCTTACATGAAGATGTGAAAATAATAATATTAAAAGTGTTCCTCTGTGACTAGTTGTCTCCATTTTCAATTCTAGGACAGAGTAACTGCATAAATAAGCAGAATTTCAAATTTGATTATCAAAATCTGTAAGTATATCACGTTCATTTTGTTATTTGTATTCAGAGAATGTGAAAGAGAGGCTATCTAATTTCACTGCAGCTTGCTTCCTTTTTTAAAAAGAAAACATCAAAATAGTTTCATGGAGATGAGCTTTGAAGCACGGCTTAAACATACTCTTTTTTTCTTTCTTCTAAGGTTAGTGTCACTTCAAAAATAAAAATAAGCACTCTTATTGGAACTTTAGGAATAATGCTGGGTATAAACAGGCTTAGAATATACTTAACTGTAGTAATCCTTCCCGACACACATAGAGATGAATTGATAACTGGATTGGGCATTTCAAATATTTTTTACCCAAGGCAAGGGCTTTAAGGTGTTTTCTTGGTATTAGAGAGTTCAGAGATGAAAAAGGTGCCATTTATTATTTTCTCTTTCTGTCAGCTTAGGACTTCTGTTTGCAATCATGTTGATAATACTAGGCATAACTGTTCTTAAATGTCTTACCTGTTGAAGAATGTTCCATTCAATGTGTATCCAAGGTTTTGTCTGAATAGTAGTCTGATAAAATCAGCTAAGGTAATTTATTGGAAGAGAAATTGAACTTGGGATCATAAGTGAGTTCTAATCAGGAATATGCAACATAGTTTGTGTTGATCTCGAGCAAATCACTTCCTCTCAGTTCCCTATTTTCTCATATGAAATGCAAGAGATAGATTGCAGGTTTCTTCAGTGTGAAATTAATTCCATTAATTAGGCATCAAATAAACAAGTCATTTAATTATGTTAACCACATCAGCTGGTTAGTTTAGCCAAAATATTTAAACAATTTACAATAAGACTATGAACAATCAGAAAACTTCATTGTTATAGCTTGAGAACTGTCTGCTTTCTTAATATTCGTACTACCTTGCCAAGTAATAGCAATTTAAAAGCTCTTTCTGTCAAAAATGGTAATAGTATACCATTTTCCTTCAGTATTATCTAAAAGAATATAATCACAGCTTACTTATTGTTGGGGCTATAGATTATAAATGTAAAAGTGATTAATTTTCACAATCCTACTTTCCTATGGGATTCAAAGAAGAAAATATCTGTCCTTCTTTAAAAAAAAAAAAAAAGGTTGGTTACATATATTCCTATTCTTCCAAAAAGCAGAATATCCAAATGGAAAGGGTCGTTAAACCCTTTTATTAACTTGATAGCCCACTTATTTGAATAATTTTCTCTTCACCAAAACTGATAGGATACTTTACTATGTCAACAGATTATTTCTGATTGCAGACATAACCTCACAGTATTCTTATAATGAAAAAAAAGCACAGAATTTCAAGGCTGGAGATTTGGATGCAAAAATCTATTCTATCACCCATCATATACATATGATTAGGGTAATTCAGCATCTTTGAACTTCAGTTTCCTTATTTTTAACAAGGAAGCAGTAATACTTGTCTCTGGAGTTGTTGTCTGGATGCAGTGAAATAATGAATGAATCATAAAGGCTAGTATGTACTGTTAACATTAACTCTTTAAAATTTTTCAAAATAATTATTATTTCATAAATCATGTTATTTCCATTTGCCTACATACAGGTAACATCATACGTTTATGGTAGTATTATTAAAATTCAAATATTAAAAGGGAAGTAAAGAAAGGAAATGGAGCAGACATTTCTTGAGCACTCTGCCACAACGTCAGGAAGTCAGATGATAGCTTTATTTCTACTTTCTAACTTCTGTGTTAGAAACAGGGCCTTGCATGTTGTCAACTCCACAAGAGAAGGGAACTAAAAATCTTTCTGGGTTCTATAAGTTGTGGGATAAAGAATCGCTGCTCAAATATGGAGAAATTCCAGGTTTTTTTCCCCTCCACTCTTTCACTCCATTTCTCCAAATTTTATTTTCTTAATATATAAGCCATTCATAAGTATATAGCCTATAAGTCTAATGGATGTGGCTGCACACCAAGCTGTGAACTGATTTCCTTATCAGAAGGCTGCTATTCAAGTTGGAATCCAGGTGGATTTTTAACTGAAATGGTATAAGGAAAAAAAAATGAAAAAAGCAAAACCTTCTTCATTATGAATGTGAGATAATTACTTTTCAAAAATTGCAGCCCTAATCCAAAAAGGGGCCACAAGGTTTAATTGTGGGTGTGCTATTTACAGATTAATTAGGACATTTAACTTCATTTTTTATACCACAGAATTAATCCCATAAAAATTAGTGATCTCAAAGGAGTCAGTTGTCAACTCTGACAGGATTTCTTTGCCATAATCTATTAAAATGCCGCTTTTATCTTGTCTTGCCTGTGTCATATTTTATGGATTTTTTTCATAAACACTGCCTATACTTCATAAATGTCTCAATTTTCTAGTCTATTAACATTACTTCAAAAGCAATTGATAAAAGAGTAGGGCATGCATGAAATAATACACCAATAATGTGAAGTGCTGGAGGCAAGAACAGTGGGTAGGATCTGCACAGCTTGTGAGCTGAAACAATGAAAGGATATTTTATCTACTACAATAAAGAAACAAATGATCATTTTTGATAGTAGAAAAAAGATTGCTAGTAATTGGGCAGATGAAAAATGGGTTACACAGAAAATTCAGCATATTTTGAAACTGAAACTGAAATGAGAAAACAAACATCTCCAAATATATGTTTACATTATGGGAAACACTTTCTCTTTGGTTACTAAAAATTGACATTCAGCTTGATTTAGCTTAGACATGATATTCTTATTCTATTTATAAACAATATTTCCTTTGTATGCATATATTTAACCTATTAACATATGTTGTATTTATTAATTAAAATAAATGTTGAAATTGCTTTTTAAATTTTTATGACTATTATTTTGATTTTGAAATCATTTAATTTTTCTTTTGAATATATAGATGATTTATCTATAGCATACTCTTTATATTTTTAATGCACTAATATATGACCTTATGGCAGATGGTGAAGAACTAAAGAACCTCTTGATGGAACTGATAGAGGAGAATGAAAAACTTGGCTTAAAACTTAACATTCAGAAAACTAAGATCATGACATCTGGTCCCATCACTTCATGACAAATATATGGGGAAACAGTGGCAGACTTTATTTTCATGGGCTTCAAAAATCACTGCAGATGATGACTACAGCCAAGAAATTAAAAGTCGCTTGGTCCTTGGAAGAAAAGCTATGACTAACCTGGACAGCATATTAAAAAGCAGAGACATTACTTTGCCAAGAAAGGTCCATCTAGTCAAAGCTATGGTTTTTCCAGTAGTCATGTATGGATGTGAGAGTTGGACTATAAAGCAAGCTGAGGACCGAAGAATTGATGCTTTTGAACTGTGATGATGGAGAAGACTCTTGAGGGTCTCTTGGACTGCAAGGAGATTCAACCAGTCCATCCTAAAGGAGATCAGTCCTGGGTGTTCATTGGAATGACTGATGCTGAAGCTGGAACTGCAATACGTTGGCCATCTCATGCGGAGAACTGACTCACTGGAAAAGACTTGATGCTGGGAAAGATTGAAGGCAGGAGGAGAAGGGGACGACAGAGGATGAGATGGCTGGATGGCATCAGCAACTCAATGGAGTTTGAGCAAGCTCTGGGGATTGGTGATGGGCAGGGAATCCTGGCGTGCTGCAGTCCATGGGGTCACAAAGAGTCAGACATGACTGAGCAACTGTATTGTACTGTACTGTAACATATGATCTAGATTGACATAATGAAATGACTTTCTTACCTGAATTTGTGCCACAAATTTAATTCACAGTTATGTAATCAGATTTTTAAAAATGTAATCAGTTTTTAAATAAATCAAGTAAATATATTTAAATCAATAAAACAGAAGAGAAAGAAGAGAAGGACCATTATGTAGAGGTAGAAGTCCTGATTTTCCTTTCATTCTATTCTTTGTATTTTACCACTTGATTTAATTCAATGAAACCATATACTGTTCTGGACTTTCATTCTTAAGATATCATGGTTTATAAAGAGTAGTGACCCTAGGTCCTAATATGCCGATAGTCCCATTGTTTACCTATAGTTATCAATAATTCTTCTCACTCTCAAAAAATGTTTGGCTTCAGTGACACAATATATCGTGACCTATTTAACCATGTGGTCAAATAAATATTGGAATGGATTTTTAGTAATACATTTAATTTTAATTAGTAAAGTAATGCTCAAAATTCTCCAAGCCAGGCTTCACAATATGTGAACCGTGAACTCCCTGATGTTCAAGCTGGTTTTAGAAAAGGCACAGGAACCAGAGATCAAATTGCCCACATCTGCTGGATCATGGAAAAAGCAAGAGAGTTCCAGAAAAACATCTATTTCTGCTTTATTGACTATGCCAAAGCCTTTGACTGTGTGGAGCACAATAAACTGTGGAAAATTCTGAAGGAGATGGGAATACCAGACCACCTAACCTGCCTCTTGAGAAATCTGTATGCAGGTCAGGAAGCAACAGTTAGAACTGGACATGGAACAACAGACTGGTTCCAAATAGGAAAAGGAGTACGTCAAGGCTGTATATTATCACCCTGCTTATTTAACTTCTGTGCAGAGTACATCATGAGAAACGCTGGACTGGAAGAAACACAAGCTGGAATCAAGATTGCCAGGAGAAATATCAATAACCTCAGATATGCAGATGACACCACCCTTATGGCAGAAAGTGAAGAGGAACTAAAAAGCCTCTTGATGAAAGTGAAAGAGGAGAGTGAAAAAGTTGGCTTAAAGCTTAACATTCACAAAACAAAGATCATGGCATCCGGTCCCATCACTTCATGGGAAATAGATGGGGAAACAGTGGAAACAGTGTCGGGCTTTATTTTGGGGGCTCCAAAATCACTGCAGATTGTGACTGCAGCCATGAAGTTAAAAGACGCTTACTCCTTGAAAGAAAAGTTATGACCAACCTAAATAGTATATTCAAAAGCAGAGACATTACTTTGCCAACTAAGGTGGGTCTAGTTAAGGCTATGGTTTCTCCTGTGGTCATGTGTGAATGTGAGAGTTGGACTGTGAAGAAGGCTGAGCACCGAAGAATTGATGCTTTTGAACTGTGGTGTTGGAGAAGACTCTTGAGAGTCTCTTGGACTGAAAGGAGATCCAACCAGTCCATTCTGAAGGAGATCAACCCTGAGATTTCTTTGGAAGGAATGATGCTAAAGCTGAAACTCCAGTACTTTGGCCACCTCATGCGAAGAGTTGACTCATTGGAAAAGACTCTGATGCTGGGAGGGATTGGGGGCAGGAGGAGAAGGGGACGCCCGAGGATGAGATGGATGGATGGCATCACGGACTCGATGGACGTGAGTCTGAGTGAACTCCGAGAGATGGTGATGGACAGGGAGGCCTGGCGTGCTGCGATTCATGGGGTCGCAAAGAGTCGGACACGACTGAGTGACTGAAATGAACTGAACTGAACTAAAGGTACTATCTGAAAGAATTAGTGTGACTTAGTGTTAAATTCATAAAAGTTCTTGGTTCTTGACTCATACTCTTTTTTGACTTGGAAACAAGAGCATTTTGTTGTTGCTTAGGTAAGAAATAGGCTTGACTAACTCCATTGTGATCATTCAATTCTAAAACTTAGAAAGTACATGATTTTTCTCAGGCTGAGCGACAGTGATAGAATAGGTTGTTGCATTGTACTAGGGGTACTCTATGAAGCAGACAATGTATTATAGTTGTATAAAGTACAGGGTCCATTGCAATGATGCTGTAAGTTCCTGTGACCTTACAGGGTACAGAAATCATGATCAAGGAAATTTTGTAGTCCTCTAATGTTGCAAAGAATATCAAGAACCCTGATCCTCAGTACTAACATTAAGAAACTGTCAGAATTATATGAGTCATATCCAAACTTATCATGTAGGATAAAAGACAATAAGCAACATAATAGTTTTTTAACCTGATCTAATTTACACCTACCTCTTATACTTATTTTTCAATCTTTCTCATCATAGGAAACTTCATAAATATTCACCCAGTTGTTCAAGCCCAAATCCTTGGGGTTGTCCACGTTTCCTCTTTTGTCCACTGTTTATACCAACAAATTCTACCTCTTCTAATCCTACACTCTTTCCAGTCAGAGTCTATTTTTCTTCCTCACCCTCAGAAGCCTAGCCCAAGCTACCTTCATCCTTCTCTATGGTTTTACAAAAGCTGTGTTACCTGATTTTCCCCACTTCTCCTCTTGCTTTCCCCCTGCCCCCAACAATTCATTTTGCATGCCATACTCAAGGTGACCTTTCTTTAAAAGAAAATTTAAACATATTTATTTATCTAAAAAAAATTTTTGTAGTTGCTTGACTTTTTAAGAAGGTAAACTTGCAAAGATAAACAAATGAGATTTCATCAGACTAAAAAGCTACTACACAGCATAGCAGTCATCATAATGAAAAGACAAACTTTGGAATAGCAGAAAATATTTGCAAATCATGTATCTAATAGTGGCTACACTTCCAAAATATATAAGGAATTCCTACAGCTCAGTAGCAAAGAAACTAGTAACCTGAATTTTAAAATGGTGTAAAGACTTAAATACATATTTCTTCAAAGAAAATGTGCAAATGACCAAAGTAATGTCACTAATCATCAGAGAAATGCAAACCAAAATCACAATGAGATATCACATCATGCCTATTAAGATGGCCATTAAAAAAAAGATGAAAAATATTGACAAGAATGTGGAAAAATTGTAACCCTTGTATGCCGTTGATAGGAACGCAAAATGGTACTCCTGCTATGGGAAACAGTATGAAGGTTTCTCAGAAAAATAAAAATTGAACTACCATATCACTCAGCAGTCCCACTTCTGGGTATTTATCCATTAGAATGGAAATGAGCATCATGAAGAGATATCAGCACTCCCATGTTCCACGATAATCAATATGTGGAATCAACCTAAATACATCATTCCATCAATGGATGAATAGAAAAGAAGCTTGTGGTATATACATACAATAGCATATTATCCAACCTTTAAAAAGAAGAGAATCCTGCCGTATGTGACTCAACATGAATGAACCTTAAAGATATTATGCTAAGTGAAATGTCACTCATAAAAGGTCAAATACTTCATGATTCTAGTTATAGGTGGTATCTAAAATAGTCAAACTCATAGAAGCAGAGAGAAGAATGTTGGTTGCCAGAGGCTGGGGTAAAGGATAAATGGTTTGTTGCTAATCAACAGATGCAAACTTCTGGTTTTACAAGGTAAATAACTTCTATAGGTCTCTTGTACAACGTTGTGCCTATAGAAAACATTGTACACTTAGACATATATTAAGAGGGTAGATCTCATACTACATGGTCTTACCATAATACTGTCAAAATTTTTAATGTAAATCTGATTGCATGATTCAGTAGTTTCCATTAATGTTGAGGATAAAATCCGAGCTCTTCACTGTGGTTTGTGAACACTACATGATAGAACCTGTCTTCCTCATCTGTCATTCTCTTTTTCTCCATTCTCTAGCCACATTATCTTTTATTTAAGTCCATCCAGCAAACCTTGATATTGCCTCTGCATGTCTGGTTCCTTGGCCATCAGATGATCTTTCATGAGGCCTTTCCTGACTATCTTATTGAGTATGATTTCAACTCACCCCTCACTACTTATGTATATAAAAATGACGTATAAGCTTATCTCCTTTAGTTTAGATCATTCCTTAGAACTTCAGACTTTTTAACTGAAGTATAGTTGGTTTGCAATGTTGTGTTAATTTCTGCTGTACAGCAAAGTGACTCAGATACATGTACATATATATTTGTATATTCTTTTTCATATTCTTTTCCATTATCTTTTATTACAGGATATTGAATGTAGCTTCCTGTGCTATACAGTAGAACCTTGTTGTTTATCCATCCTATATATAATAGTTTGCCTCTGCTTGCCTGCTAAGTTGCTTCAGTCATGTCCAACTCTTTGCAACTCTATGGACTGTAGCTCACCAGGCTCATTTGTCCATGAGATTTTCCAGACAAGAATACTGGAGAGGGTTGCCATGCCCTCCGCCAGGGCATCTTCCTAACCTAAGAATCGAATCCCCACATCCTGCATTGCAGGCAAATTCTTTACTGCTGAGCCACCGGGGAAGCCCTAGTTTGCCTCCGCTAATCCCAAACTCCTCATCCTTCTCTCCTTCATTCCCCTCCCCCTTGACAATCACAAGTCTATTCTCTGTATCTGTGAGTCTGTTTTTATTCCATAGATATGTTAATTTGTGTCCTATGTTACATTCCACATGTAAGTGGTATCATATGGCAATTGTCTTTCTCTTGCTAACTGACTTCACTTAGTATTATAACTTAGTATTATAATTTCTAGGGTCATCCATGTTGCTGCAAATGGCATTATTTTATCCTCTTAAATTACTGAGTAATATTCCATGATATATATGTACCACATCTTCTTTATCCATTCATCTGTTGGTCTGTTTAGGCCATTTCCATTCTTGGCTATTGTAAGTAGTGCTACTGTGAACAGAGGGGTTCATGTATCTTTTCAATTACAGTTTCATATGGGTATATGGCTAGGAGTGAGATTG
Source organism: Nanger dama (assembly GCA_917880005.1). Lineage (NCBI taxonomy): Eukaryota > Metazoa > Chordata > Mammalia > Artiodactyla > Bovidae > Nanger > Nanger dama. The sequence continues at coordinate 73,479,243 of CAKJTW010000003.1, forward strand.
CTGGATCGTATGGAGAGTTCCAGACTTTTATACCTGTCGTGTTGTCATCTCTTCCCAAATATGTCAAGAGAAATTAAACTTAGCAAGTCCAAACAACCAATTATGATTTTTCCCTTAAGCCTTGGCCTCTCCCACTGTCCCTAAGTAAGTGACACAGAAACACTTGGTGACATCCTTCAAATCTCCCTTTCACTTACCCTCATTTTTCACAGCCAAATGTAAGGAATATCATTTGATTGATCTTCCTAAATATCTCTGCAATCCATTCACATCTGTCATCTCTTCCCCAGGTCATAGTACAAGCTCCCATCATCACTCACCCAGATTATGCTAGTAGCTACCTCATTGATCATGGTATCAATTCTAGCTCTCCAGCTAGAATGATATTTTCTTAAAAGTGCGTATTTGATAGTGCTGACTCCTTTACCCCTTCTCCGTTACTATTTTTTCCAGTTCAACCACACTGTCACCCCGACTCTTTCATTCAACTACATTTTAGGAACTGAATATGCAGTCCTGGCCTTATAGATTTATATTTTAGTAGAGAAGCAGACATTAAATACACAAATAGAATAATTTCAGATTCTACTAAGTACTGCAGATGGTGACTGCAGCCATGAAATCAGAAGACACTTACTCCTTGGAAGAAAAGTTATAACCAACCTAGATAGCATATTCAAAAGCAGAGACATTACTTTGCCGACTAAGGTCCATCTAGTCAAGGCTATGGTTTTTCCTGTGGTCATGTATGGATGTGAGAGTTGGACTGTGAAGAAGGCTGAGCCCCGAAGAATTGATGCTTTTGAACTGTGTGTTGGAGAAGACTCTTGAGAGTCCCTTGGACTGCAAGGAGATCCAACCAGTCCATTCTGAAGGAGATCAGCCCTGGGATTTCTTTGGAAGGAATGATTCTAAAGCTGAAACTCCAGTACTTTGGCCACCTCATGAGAAGAGCTCTTGGAAAAGCTCTTTGGAAAAGACTCTGATGCTGGGAGGGATTGAGGGCAGGAGGAGAAGGGGACGACAGAGGATGAGATGGCTGGATGGCATCACGGACTCAATGGACGTGAGTCTGAGTGAACTCCAGGAGATGGTGGTGAACAGGGAGGCCTGGCGTGCTGCAATTCATGGGGTCACATAGAGTCGGACATGACTGAGCGACTGAACTGAACTGAACTGAACTAAGTACTGTGAAGAAAATAAATTAGGAGACAGAGATAGATAATAATTAGGAGAGGTATCACTTTTGGGTTAGAGAGTCAGTAATGTCTTTTCTCCAAGGAAGGAGGAGACTAGAACAAGTAGGCTGTAAAATTAGAAGGTGGAAGTTAACAAATGGAATGTTTAAAGATTTGGGAAATAATTTGGTTATTGGTGATGACAAAGTTGGTCAGTGTTTCTCATGTTTTTGGACTGGACACAGTAAATAATATGATTTTCAAAACAATATAGAATTCCCATACATATATGTATCTGAAAGAAATGTTCATGAGACAATGTTTACCTTACTTAATAAGCTGATATTTTGAAATTTAATCTGTGTTGAACTTTTAAGAAAAAAACTGATTATAACTCAAATCAAATATTACTGTTTTGGTTACTAATGGACCCAAACTTGCAGTTTGAAAACACAGCTCTAATGACCCTAAAATCATGGCCTCTGGTATGGCATGATCTTTATGGCACTATGGCATATAGTGCCATAGATTTTTATGGCACATTATGGCAAATAGATAGGGGAAAAATGGAAACAGTGGCATATTTTATTTTCTTGGGCTCCAAAATCACTCCAGATGGTGACTGCAGCCATGAAATTAAAGATACTTTCTCCTTAGAAGGAAAGCTATGACAAACCTAGACTGTGTATTAAAAAGGACAGAGCTATCCTTTGATGACAAAGATTCGTATAGTCAAAGCTATTGTTTTTCCAGTAGTCATGAACAGATAAGAGAGTAGGACCATAAAGAAAGCTGAGCACTGAAGAATTGATGGTTTCAAATTGTGATGCTAGAGAAGACTTTTGAGAGTCCCTTGGACTGCATGGAGATCAAACCCATCAATCCTAAAGGAAATCAGCCTTGAATATTCATGGGAAGGACTGATGCTGAAGCTGAAGCTCCAGTACTTTGGCCACCTGATGCAAAAACTTGACTCAGATATTGGAAAAAAGCCCCAGATATTGGAAAAGATTGAGGTCAAAAGGAGAAGGGGGCAGAGAAGATGAAATATTTAGATAGCATCACCAACTCAGTGGACATTAATTTGAGCTAAACTCACTAAATTCCAGGAGATAGTGAAGGACAGGGGAACCCGATGTGCTGCAGTCCATGGGGTTGCAAAGAGTCAGACATGGCTTAGCAACTGAACAGCAACAACAAAAATGACTCTGAGAATAGGTAGGTAAGATAGAGTGAGGCCAAAGGTTGTTGAAAACCTAGGATTTGGACTTCTGAGAGTCCACAGTGTCAGAAGGATTATCTGTCTCAACATGGAAAGTGCCAAGGATGACAGGGGCCATGGCACATTGGAAGACAGTGAAATAGATGCTAATTTAGCTCATGAAGGAGTTTGGTGCCAAGGTGCTTGATGATATAAAATAAGGGAAGTGGTTATACAGGCTGGTGGTTGTTTGTGCTTCTAAGAGGCCATAGGTTTTAAGAAACTGAAGAGGACACACCAGCCGAAGCCCTAGAATATAGGGTGGAAAAAGGAAAAGCTTCATTCTGAAAGTCTCAGGGGAAGACACGGACTTAAAATATAGCCTGGTTGCACTGTAAGTAATAAGGTGAAGAGAAATTTCAAAGAAGGGATTATGGATATGGGGGTTTTACTGCTATGAGATTTGGGGGCCTTTTATAGAGCCCAGGAAAAGACCTTTGGAGGTCAGAGATGGGTAGGAGATGAGGTCAAATGAAAATGACCTTTTAGGCTTGGAGTGAAATGAACATGGATCTGAGTAGTCTTGATGATAAATATAAGAGGTGAGTGGTCAATCTATATGACCTCCCTGACCAGACTTTCATGGCACCTTGTACCTCCCCTTTAATCTGTTTATCTATGTTTCGCAATTGCAGTTTTACACCTATCTGTGGGATTGTTGAATCAAACTGGATTCCTTTACTAGATTAAGCACTACACAAAAGGGACTATTCCTGCTTTTATTCACTATTGTCTCTCAGGCACAGTGTATGACACATAGTAGGTGCTCAGCAATGATAAATTGAATGATTTAATGAAATCAGAGCTAGAAATTATTAATGACCAAACAAGCATTGTGGGTGGGCGCAAAGCAGTATAAAGGGAGCTGGAGAGAACCAGGAGGAGATCATGTTGACTTTGCAAGGAGGACAGCTTGCTGCAGTTAGTGAGACCTCTGTTAAAGATCTACAGCTCAGTTCTCAAGGACATGACCTACCTGATCTTGAGAGAAAAATACTGTGAACCCAGTGTCTGAAAGCACAGAACTATTTAAAGACTATTAATTACCAATAACCACCAGAGGGGTTATTAGATGGAAATCTGGGGGAGAGGGCAGAAATCTGGAGACAGCTTCAGAGATAACTCCTGCAAGGACCCAATCCTAAGGAAATAAGAATTTTTACAGTTCTATAAGTGTCTGAGAAAGCAGGGTGAACCTAGTAGAGAAGAGGTGCTTTTGGCATGGGGAAGAGTGGGGTAAGGGGGCTTCCAAGGGGCTCAGTGTGTAAAGAATTACCTGCAATGGGGGAGATACAGGAGACATGGGTTCAGTTCCTGGATTGGGAAGATCCCCCGGAGGAGGGCATGGGAACCCACTCCGGTGTTCTTGCCTGGATAATCCCATGGACCGAGGAGCCTGGCTGGAGCCTATAGTCCATAGGATCACAAAGAGTCAGAGATGACTGACGCGACCTCGCACACACACATACAGCACAGAGTGGGGCAAAGAGAATGAAAAGAGAGAACTGAAGCAGCACTGAAACATTCTGAAGCAGAGAGGCAGTGGACTGCAGTGAAGTAGATTCAGAAACGGAGGCACTTTGGGAAGTATGGCCATGCCGAAAACAGCTATTTGGGAAAGCGGGAGTTAGTCCAAGTTGGAGCAAATGACTTAGCTACCTATCATTTGGGGCTCTCTCCTACCTGAGTAGGACTTGGAGTCCAGAGGTTGAAATGCCAAAGGTTTGTGGGACCTGTACTCTTCCCTAGGCTTCCAAATGTCATCCAAGACAAATATCATAAGGCAATAATACATAGCTAGGTCATCTTTGACAAAATTCATAGCAAAGTTGAAGAATTACCTCTAGGGAAGGTTTCATTCTGTTTCCATTTAAATTTTGTACTGGTCGGGAACACCATCACATTCCTTTCACACCCACCGCCCCCTCACCCGCCCCCGTGCATTTACAATGCATACTCTTCATTTTTCTTGTTAAGACCTGCGTGTGAGAAGTGATTTTCTCCTTTACTGGATCATCGTTCAATAGCAGAGTAGGACACCTCTGAGCCATCGCTGAGTTTCATCTTTCTGTCACAAAGGAATTCAGTGATTCACCTCTTGTAACTGAATTAACTCCTTCAGGCCAAGAGGCCACTGGGCAGCCTTTTAGAGGAAGCAATTTACTAAATGTTGACTTTGTGGCCAGAGAGGCTTAACACACATAAAAGAGAGACCAAGAATTCCATTTCTCCTCTTCAGAGTGTTGGAAATGATTAGGATTAATTATGTGTTTTTGTGTGGAAGTGATGATATGAATTTCAGTGGCATATAGAAAAAATGGTTAAGCCTGTTTTTTAAGGGAAACAGTTCCAGTTTAGGTCCATTATAGCTACACAATATCATTATGAGATAGGAGAAGGAAATAACTAAATTATTCATATTATAATTTTATTTGTATTCTATTCTTTATTTTTCCTGTAAAATGTCCCTATTTGTTATTAAAACTAGCATGTTTTGTAAAGAGATTTATGTTAATTACACAGAAAGATGCCTTAGTCAAATTAGCAAATTCTGTAGTGAATTTCAGGATCTTTTAATGTGTGGTCTCTATGGTGTAGAATATTTCTTGCTAATGGTTCATGCCATCTATATATCTAGTGATCTTTGAACCCTATGTTCATTATTATGGTTATAGCTGTATCCAAATGGCAACATATTATTAAAATATGAAGCTCTGATTGAAGAAACTAGATATAATTATGCTTGTAAGGAAAACAAACCTTCTAGGAGTTTTCAGAAGACAAAATAATACCTTTAAAATATTATACTCAAAGTAAACACATTATGACAGATGACAAATGCCAGGTTTTCAAACAAAGAAGAAGAAACTGAACACAGTATCAAAGGCCATCTCAAAAAAATTTGCTCACTTCAAAAAACTGTATTTTTTAAATAGGAGGCTTCCCAGAATTTTCTTTTGATAGATTTAAAATGTTTTATTATACAAATGAATAAATATAAAGGCATTGTTATTTCAGCAATATCTGAATAGTGTCACTCCTGACTTTGTGCTATTAACTTTTAGCCCTTCAGATCTATTTCGGTGTCATGAAGGCTAGGAGCCTGAAAAAAATAATGAAAATTAGTTCCTATCACCAGCTGAATCAGTTCTATTATCACATTAGTGCTAACAGTTCAGGGAGAGAAACAGGTATCCAATACTCTTGTATCAGTCTGCAAAAGATCTTATCTCACAACAGAGATCCAGACATGGAGGACTGGCTGAACTTAAGCTAAATGTCCTATAGACTGACCAGGAGTTGATCATTCATCTGTTAAATTTCTCTAGGAGATATATTCATTATTGGTTAGAACCAGGTAGACTTTATATTTGTAGTGTATTTTTAATATAATAATGTCTTAATAACACTGCCAGATGTTTAGAAAGTGTGTTTACTTTGGATGCAACTATAAGGAAATGTATTTTTAGCACAGTAACCTGTTAACCTAAATATATTTTTATCAAAATAATTATTTATTTGTGAAAATGTGTTTGGGGTTTGCATGAACATTTGAACACTTGTACTTTTAACACTAGTACGCCTTTTAGGGCTTAGTTCTAAAAGCTTTCTGAGAAAGGGAAAAAGTGCTCATGTGAGGAGGCATGTGAGCTGCTAATGAATCAAGTATTAGGGGAAAGGAGTGGCAATCACTGAAGCCAGAAAAAAGGGTGAGAAAAGAGAATTGAGCAAAATTACAAGAAAGACAAAAGTGGGATATGAAATCAGAAATAGAGTGAAAACTATCTCAGAAACAAAGAAAAATAAGACCCAGGGGGAAAAATGTGTATATCACAAGAAGTTACCAATCTGACAACATGATTCCCATTAATCTCTGCCCAAGCACCTTTCTTCATATCTGTCTGGTGAGCTATCTGCCTTAAGCCCTAAGGTATCACAGCATCTTTTGTAGCTGAGACGCTTGAAGTAAATCCTGGAAAATTGGGAGGGGCTGCAGATATTTAAGAGTTTATAAGAAAACTTATGTCACTTATCCTCCATTAAGTCATAAGAATAGCTTATAAAAACAAATAAAAAATATAAAATAAGAACCAAAAATTAACAATTACAGGGTTTATATGTAAAATAATTTATGAGTGGGGTATTGTGGAATTTTATCATAACATAAAATCTCTAGGCTGAATTATGTTAGAATATTGTGTTTCCCTTGTTTTTATTTACCTGGATTGCTAAACCAGTGTTTAACATATTTCCTATTCATTGTTGGTTGTCAAGTCATCAGCATATAGGTTTCCATTTTTAAATTACTATAAAACTGTAAAGACAAAAGAAAATGTCAGTGAGGTGATTTTCTGTAATGCTCCCGAATTCACTTCTTTGAGGAATAAGTTAATTTTCTGCTAATGGTTTTGGGGCCCAGGTAAGCAACTTCCTCTATTGCCTGTAAGTAACTTACATAATGGACATTATTTCTTTTAGACGAATTTGACTTATATTTGGAACTTTTAATGTTAACTATGTGAGAATGTAGTGTTTATTTCTTTAGCTTCTCAAATCCATTGTAGTTGGGGTTATATATGTTACTTTAAAAAAATTCCATGTATCATATAAAACAAAAGTATTAAACACCTCAACCTTCTAGTAATGAACACTGCGGCATGCACAAAGGGCAGATGCATTAGGTGGCAGAGGGAGGGACGGAAGTGGATAATTGTTTGTAGCAATGCTTTTACTGTTGTTCGAATGAGACAGACTAACAGTGGCAGCAGTCATTTTGCTGAATCAAAGTCCATGTTAGTCACATTATACACTGCCACAAAAGGTTGTTAAGGCTGGTATTAGCATGTACCACCGAGGACACTGGAAGGACTCGATCTGTCACACTAAATCGCCTTCTTGCCCTCAACCATTGAAGTCTCCAGCTCCTCTGACATGTTCTTTCATTAATGGCCTGGCCTTGACAACTGATCCTAATTGCCTCTGAACCGCGCTTCATGTATTATTGGTGTCTGCCGGCCCCGGCTCCTGTCAACAAGCCCCGCATGCACGGGGTGTGCCCAGTGCCTTTGCTGAAGCCACGCTCACGTTGACTCTTCCTCCGAGGGCTCTGGGTCTCACTGGGAGTAAAGCAGAAAGCCAAAGGTCTTCCTATCTCTTCTTAGTAATACTTTAATGTCATTTTGTGCTATGAAACTTCTGTAAGGACCCACTAAAACATTCAGCCAGTAATGCAACATTTTGTTAAAGCACAGATGTAAATACTGACTTAAATATGCCCTTATTTCAGTAACTAGTAAAATATGTGTTTACTGTAAATTCCCTTTTCTACTTTAAATAGGATGGTTTACCTTCTTTTTCCTTGATTATGCATAGCAATTTCAATTTGATATATGATAATGGACAAAAAAGATCTATAATATTATGTAGTTTCCAGGTAGAGTTGCACATTAGACCAGAATTCCCCAAAAGTAAATTATTGAAGGTTTGAATAGGTTATTTTACTCCTAACACTTATGAACACATTTATATTTACTGCATCTTCTAGAAGTAGTTACAAATAATCAATTTTAGTGCATTACATGTATTTAAAAGTCTTTATTTTGTTCTGATATTTTCAGAAGACACTCATAAATGACAAAAGAGCTTAGCTATATTTATTTTACTATTCTATGAGGTGAGTTATTTGCTTGCAATGAAATGTTTTAAAATATGAAATATAACATTAGAAATGCTCAAGATATTTACCTATTGTGGGGGGTGGGGAGGTGTGTCTCTGAGATTTAAAATTTACCTCATTCCTGTGAAAATTTTTACAATCACATCTCCAAACAATAATACGAGATTCTTTCAATCTTTTCATCCTTTTTATTTATAGAAGGCAGTTTTCTGGTGAGCCTTTTAAGCATGCAAGTTCTACTAGTGATCATAAAAAATAAATCATAGAAGCTCTTCCGTGCTAGGTATCATTTAGCCTAATCTAGACAGTGGCATTTGGGCCACTAACAGCATAATCATGGTTATTGCTACAAATTGCTCCATGTTTGAGTTTTAATGTTATAAGTAAATTATGCCACCGGATAAAATATATGTTTCTTTGGGAATTAAACATGTTTATTTCAGCAATGCGGCCGTGGACTAGCACGTAGACTTCAGACTTCTTTCATGTAGTAATACTGCCACCTTCTGAAGCACAGGGGATTGTCCTCAAGGTTAGCTGTCTGACTTGAGACTTCTCAGGTGGCTCTCTGCAGTGCTACAGCAGCATAAAACTTCCAATCAAACGGATTTCAATCTGAAAACTGATTTTTATCATATAAATGATGTTTAATCTTAACTCTTCATTTTAAATAGCTAAAAATGAATACCATTATTCAACAGTCAGTAAAAATGCTATTTTCTATTTTCATTTTACCACCAAACGCCTTTAACTTTCTTGAATTGAAAACTATCTTGACTGGTGATTTTGTAGTTTTCCTGTAAGACAACTCAACTGATGTGAAGTTAATCATGTGAAGTGTGGAAGTTATACCGCAAGAGCAGTTGCTTGGCAGAAGTGGGGCAGTGGTGGCCACAGCTGGGGTTGTGAGAAGGAGATGGCAAATGTTGTTTTCCTATCATTCAATCAGACAGTAATGCCCTTCAGCAGAACAGCAAGCCCTCCTGATTCTTCAGAATTAGTGAGATTAGCATGAAGCACTTAATGCAGGATGATGGAATTTGTCATAATTTGCATTGTCCTGGAAAAATGCGGGTTGATAGAGCGACGCAACTTGGAGCATGTCATGTCCCACGGGCAGGTCACAGAGGAAGCTTGGCAGAAATAATTTTGTGATATGTGCATCAGTTGCAAATGCTTCATAGACGATTTGTCAGAATAAAATAGAATAAATAGAAAGAGGTGAGGAAGGTAGAGAAAGTAGGGTCATTGCCGAAGCATCTTGAAGAATCGTTTTCAGCGAATAAATGAAAAGGCACAGAATGAATCACTTCACTCTTTTTTGGCTTTAAATTTCCAAAGCCTTATTGTTAAGTCTTTTGTTTTTCCCTGGTCTAAGAGTCAGATCTTGGAAAATACATACGTGTTTCTGCAAAGTTCATTGATGGAAGCTCATTGCAGAAATTATCAAATACAGCCACATTAGGAAAGGTTTTCTGAGAGACTGTTTCTGACCTTGATAATGTTCCCAAACTGCAGATAGGAAAGCATAATCAGCATGTAGTTGACAAAACGAACATGACAGTGTTCCTTATTTGCAGCAGCGTTTCTGAAAATGGGCATGTAGAATTCAGACAGGCAAGGAGAGCATGCTTACTTAGCATAACGGTGCAAGAAGGAAAGGTCCAATGTCAAGAATTGTCCATGGTTTATTTATGGGCCACCTGACAGTGATGCCACTGTCTTTGATATTTAGGAAATTCTTCTACTCAAGAACATTATAGCTAGTGTTTGCAGGTTATATTATTTATCATTTCAATATCTGCTTCTACTTCACAGAGACATTTTGCAATGTCTCCTTTATTTGTCTTTCTTTATACATTTCAAACAAAAGATTAATGTTGGCAGTTCAGTAACACTGATCTTTTATGACAGTTGAACATTTGTGGGTTGAGGGTCTAATAAAAAAATTTAAGAGTTTATGGAAAATGAAAAAAAAATCACTTGCGAGGATCAGGCTTGCAATAAAAATGTTTCTTCTTTCTACAGCGTTAGATAGGAAGAATACTCATTTTCTCAGATGGTTATAATTGTAGAATTAGATTTTATGAAAACTAAAATTACCTTAGGGCACAGCTCAACATGAATAAATCTTTCAACACCCAGTATCTGGAAATGTGATACACATGAAACTAATAATGCCCTACAATTACAAGTAGATCAAGAAGAACTGTGTGAAGTTTTTAAAAAGTATTATTTATTGAGTTCTATAACATGAAAGGAACTCTGAATAATTGTTAGTTCAGACCATTTTAAATCATTTGTTGTTTGTAAAATAATAGCCCTCTATATAAACCTCATATGTTTTAAAACTTGCCCTCCTGTCTCTATTCTTCAAAACTGATTGCTTTCAAACAAACTGTTTTACTAATCAGAGATAATAACTGCTTTATGGTGCCAATTGTCCAAAGTTAGGTTTTTTATGAACATTATTTCTCTAATATATCATCTCTTGGCTCATAAAAAGATTTTTAAATGAACTCTGTTTGCTGGGTTGTAACATTTCAGCCCAATTTCAGCATTGTGCCTGTAAGTAGATATCCTGTACAATATTTGATGCATTCAGAGTTGGGATTGTAGACTCCATTTTTATTGTCTATGCCACATTTTAACTATTTTTTCCATCGTCGTCTTTTTAATGGAGACAACTGTGCAAAAAAAAAAAAGGCACCTGTTGCTTCTGTGAAATTTCTTTCCTTGCAGGAAATGTGCTTTTAGTAGCCAATAGTTTACCTAGATTAAAACTTTTTAGCATTTTCCCCTAAATGTCAAAGCCATAGTACCCTTACATAACTTTCAGGGAAGAAACCAACAAACAAAAAAGCAAAGAAATTGTTTATGATAGATGATGAACATTTTTTTTCAAATATACAAGTTTCACCACTTCCTAATTTTTTTCATAAAATAACTTTCAATAATATTTTTCATATAAAGTTTTATAAATTGGTGTACCAGGGTAAAGCAGTAGAGAGATCAACTTTTGCAGTATTTTTAAGCTTTATTATTCTGCTACTCTACCTAGGGACTGCTAACCTAGCAGAGGCAGTTTAACTCTTGCTCTAATGAACTGTTTAGTCAGTCGTTCACTCAGTCAGTGTATGTTCCTACTATTGATGGTGCCTCCTCTGTGTCCTATGAAGGATACCATCCAAGAGTTTATTTCCTAGAGAGAGAGAGAGAGAGTGAGCAGAGAAGGCCCAATCAATGAATTTAACCAAGAAATATTTATTAGACAAAGCACCTCATCCAGAGTTAATGGTGTTGCCATAGTCAAAGTTATGGTTTTTCCAGTAGTCATGTATAGGTGTGAGAGTTGGACCATAAAGAAGGCTGAGTGCTGAAGAATTGATGCTTTCAAACAATGGTATTGGAGAAGACTCTTGAGAGCCCCTTGGACTGCAAGCAGATCAAACCAGTCAGTCCTAAAGGAAATCAACCCTGAATATTCATTGAAAGGACTGATACTGAAGCTGAAGCTTCAATACTTTGGGTACCTGATGCAAAGAGCCTACTCACTGGAAAAGACCCTGATGCTAGTAAAGGTTGAAGGCAGGAGAAGGCAACGACAGAGGACAAGATGGTTGGATGAAATCTCCGACTCAATGGACATGAGTTTGAGCAAGCTCCAGGAGAAGGTAAAAGACAGGGTACCCTGGTATGCTGCAATCCATGGGGTCACAAAGAGTCAGACACTACTGAGCAACTGAACAACAACAAATTCTGAGAATGAGTGGAAAATAAAGAGGTAACTAAAAGAATAAGATTCACATGCTTTCATCACACCTGGACTCAATCCAGTCTTGGTGCTTGCCTGGAAAATTCATTGTATTATCAAAGTACATGGTAATCTACATGTTAACAGAGGATAGCTAGTCTATGGATTTATGTTCGCCTAGTCTGTGATGCAACTGAAATTGCTGGTTTATTGGAGAATAAAAATTAATTTTTTTTTTTTTTTGCCTAAGACAGTTGACTTAAGGAAGAAATCACTGATTTTCCATTCTACTTTCATTGACCTGTCTTCTCTAATACACTTAATGCCTCAAAGATTATTATGATGTTTGGATGCTTTTTACATTTTACCATCGCTTCAGTAGTTGTCCCTATTAACTCCACCATTGTAGAGTTCTTTAGTATTCTCTATGATGGGCGACGGGCTTCCCCAGTGGCTCCATGGCAAAGAATCCGCCTGCAATGCAGAAGACTTGTATTTGATTCCTGGATTGAGAAGATCCCTTGCAGGAGGAACAACCCACTCCAATGGCAACCCACTCCAGTATTCTTGGCTGGAGAGTCCCATGGACAGAGAAGTCTGGTGGGCAATAGTCCATAGGGTCACACAGTGACTTAATGTACATGCACGCATAGTGGGCAGATACATTGAGGAAGAAAATTAAAGGTAAAATTATGACTGAGTCAGCCAAGAATGTCGTTGAGCCAATATAGCTTTAGGAAGAATATGCCACAGAGTTGTCTATTGTAGCTATTTAAAGGTAGATAAGTAACCTCCTTAAATAAATTAGAATGTTAGCTAAACCACTATTCCACAGAATTTAAGGCTAACTATTCATTTCTGAATATAAAGAAAACAGATTAAGTTAATTAATATTTATTGGACTTTTATTTTTTTTATTTAAAAGTTAGTAGTTATCCCTGGTGGCTCAGAGGTTAAAGTGTCTGCCTGCAATGTGGGAGACCCGGGTTCAATCCCTGGGTCGGGAAGTTCCCCTGGAGAAGGAAATGGCAACCCACTCCAGTATTCTTGCCTGGAGAATCCCAAGGACGGAGGAGCCTGGTGGGCTACAGTTCATGGGGTTGCAAAGAGTTGGACACAATTGAGTGACTTCACTCACACTCCCTTATTCAAAATTATGTTTTAAAAAAAAAATATTGGTCACTATAAATTCCTTGAAATGTTGTCAGTAATGGGAAAAACTAAAAAGAAATCAAGGCAAGGAATAAAATATGCATATTTTAAATACAGTTTTCATTTTTACCACTGGGGTAGATATGTCTAATACACCTCAATGTACATAACTTTTGGAGGTTCACCCACTAAGACTATTTTCTTTACTTATTTTTACTTTACAACTTCATCATCTATCCCACTCCCAAAAAAGTAGAGGTCTATTGCCTGTTACAAAGTAATTTATATATGTATAATTTATATTATAAGGTGTTTCTGAAGTTTCCAATGTGTTCTCTCATTTTTTCTTTATTAATTTTTAAACCACCATTTTCATTGCCCAGATAATTTTTGCAGTCTATTAGTCCATGATGCAGACAAGGCCCTTTGGAGAATTTCAAATAAGAATTTAGCAGAATAATAGTCATTTTACCTTAGGGGAAAAAAATCACTTCATTTCCTTCACATACATGGTAATTTTTATCGCTCATAGATGATTTAGAGGACTTCTTGCGTATACTATGTGGGAAATGTATTACTTGTAAACATGTAGTAAGAGCGCACTGTATACTTTCTAGGGTAGGATGTTATCCAGCTCTCAAAGTTTCCACAAGTGCAGTTGAAGATTAACAATAGATGACAAAAGAAAAAAAGCCACTAGACTTGCTATGGAAGGTGATCAGATCATACTTACAGTGGAAAGCTTCCCTGTTGACAGAGCAGAATTGTGTCCAGAAAAGAAATAGTGTTCCTATGTCCTGTCAGCCCCTTGGAACTGGATTAAAACTAATGGATTCTAAAATTTATGCTTGATGAAAGAATAAAACATCTGAAATTACTACAACACAGAGAGAGCTGAAAGAATCGCTAATGTAACTCTTGGAGAACTAGTTCTCCCTGCCATCAATTTATATTGCTATGGCATATATCTTACATACAGAATGTCAAAACTAGCTTTCCAAGACATTCCGAAGTTGTCTGAATCGTGTGCTCATGCACATGCATGAGTACAATACTATATGCCTGATGAATATAGGTAGACGTCCTTTCTTGCAAAAATGCTGGCTACTGGTTTTAATTTAGGCTGAAAGTGAATTTTGGTTTGCTGATGGGGCTCTGTGGGGTCGTTTCCCAGGAGTTGGAGGGGGTGGATGGACAATACGAGTCCTGAGTCATTTAGTAGAACCAAGAGAAGTGGGGAGAGCTGGGCCAGTAAAAGGAAGATATATGAAGCTTGCTTCTGGGCAGGAAAGGAAACCAGTATGATAATATCAAGGGCCAGGAAAAGAAAACATGCCCCTTAAAGGCCATATGACTACTGGGAGACAACATCCAAAAAAAAAAAAGAGAACAACAGTGAAGAAGCCTGGGTCCAGGTAATTACCTGCAAGGTAATTCAGACCTAATAAAGAAACTGGTCAGGGACCAGGGACAAAGCGTGGAGACTCAGTATATTCCTCATGCTAAGCTAGACATTTATCATTATTGTTATCATTTTCAAGTATGGAACCTGAGTTACAGAGAGGTTGTGTAACTTGTCCAAAGCACACAGCTAGTAACTGATGGAATAAGGGTTTGAACCTCAATTTTATCTGACTTTAGATCTATGTTGTTATCATACATTATTTTTCAAGTTTGGGGAAGAAGGAAGGAAACCATTTTAAAAAGTAAAGACTAAGCTTCTATGTGCAGAAATTACATCAGGCCTTATGAATAACCAAAGCAAGTAAAGATCTGGAATATTATTTTTTTATGAAGGGAGACAGAAGAATTGGGGATTGTGTTAGAGAAGCAAGAACTGGTAAGATGAATTGAACAATATTATATTCTTGAATATTTTTGTTGTCTAAGTCTTGAAGCATTTTCATGAATATAATACTGGTTGTTCTTCTATTAATTGAAGACAATATACAAGGAAATTAACTTTAGTGCAAACAATTAAAAACCAATTTGTTGCTTGTGAGAGTATCTTGACAAAAGAATACTGAAAGGCTGAGATAGGCTACCTGAAATATCTGCTATACATGTCTCTGCTAAACATGTCCCTACTAAACATGTCCCTACTGTGCGTTCCTCCTTAAGGTGTAGATTCTTGCTTAGAGTATTTTCCTGACACAAACAGGATAATCAATAAGAGTTTTAGGAATGAACAGATGACCAAATGAGTGAGAAATTTTCCTACCCAGCCTGGGAATTTATGAATGCCTTAGTAAAAGGAATGACACCTGAACAGTGGGCCAATTTTTGGAAAGAAGAATGGAAATTGAGAGGTCATGACTTTGCTAAAAGTCAGAGAAAGGAAAATGACTTCCCTGCCTGCCAGCTGCCTCCTCAGGTCAAAAGGCATGTCTCCCCTAGGACATTTTAAGTAACACTAAAAAATGTATTATTAGAACATGCTTTCTGAATTTAAAAAAATTATTAGGGATCAAAATATGTTCATGCATATTTAAATAACAGTTTTTAGGCAGTGTCTTTCTTGGAACTTATGAGCTATTTGGGGGTACTGTGCCTCCATAATTTTGTTTTAGAATGGGTTGTCTTTAAAGTTTTAACAGCAAGTGGTGAGGATATTCACCCTTGAGATCTCCTATAAATAAGAGTTTGCCTGAGGGAACAAGGTTTTAGATGCCTTTTTTATTTTTACAAGATAGTTTACTCCGAATTGTAAAGGAAATGGTATAGAAAAGCAATGGTTTGTTTATTTTAATATTACATTTGAAGTATCCATCAATAGAAGGCATAGAATTATCTGTCCAACAAAGACCTAGTAGAGCTAACAAATTTGCTATAATATCTGAAAAAGCTTGAACTTTTAAAAACTGATTCTTTGCAAGGAGAATAATGAATGAAGTTGAGAGCACTCATAACATTTGCATCCTCACTGAACATAACACAAAATAGAAAAATAATTTTCACCTTACCTAGTTAATGATGCTTTAGGTTTTATTAGCACATCTTCATATTTAAATTAGAGATTTATGCCTTTATTTAAGATATAGTGAAAAATAAGTCTCCATAGACATGAAAAGTATAGAATAATTCAGTTTCACATTTGGATTATTACCATTGAGCCTGATGTGCACTGCAGTGCTGTGGACAACACATATAACTCCATGCTGTGGCCTCTGTTATCAGTGCATTTTCACTCTCTCTACCTTTTAAAAGTTTAGCCATTTTTATGTTCCATCTTAAATTCCATCTCTTCCATATTTTCATCCCAGCCATGAGCTGCAAGTGACTTTTGTCTACCCTTACACTACAGTATCATTTATTGGTAAGACTCTTTGTGCTGTGTGCTGTGCTTAGCTGCTCAGTTGTGTCCAACTCTTTGTGATTCTGTGGACTGTAGCCCACCGGGCTCCTCTGTCCTTGGAGATTCTTCAGGCAAGAATACTGGAGTGGGTTGCCATGCCCTCCTCCAGGGGATCTTGCCAACCCAAAGATCCAACACAGGTCTCCCGCATTGCAGGCGGATGCTTCCAGGGAAGCTAAGACTCTTTGGTGATCAATTACAGAAGCCTACTTACACTACTGAAGCAAACAATAAGAAATGTATTATGATGATGCTGTGCTGTCTCCTGGAACCTCAAGGTAGGAATCTGCTAGCCCCCAGAAAATCACTAGGAATTAGAACTAGAACCAGGAAGTAAAATCAGAAAAACAGTGATAGCAAAGGTTTATGTCATGTGTATTGTTCTGCTCAGGCCACTTGAACAGAATACCATAGACTGAGCAGCTTTAAGCTGAAGGCTGGAACGTCCAAGATCTTTGTGCTAGGCCATTTGTCTAAATTTTGTCTAAAATTTAGGGTTTGAGCCTCAATTCAGGAAAAGGTCTCTCTTCCTGTCTTGCAGATAGTTGCTTTCTCTCTGTGTCCTCAAATGCTCTTTCTCTGTGTATATACAAGGAGAGAGAGACAGAGAGGTCTTCTTGTAAGGCTGCCAATCCTATAGACCAGGACTTCATCATTACGGCCTCATTTAACCTTAATTGCTTGCTAATAGCTTTAACTCTAAATATAATCACACTGGGAATTAAGGCTTCAACACATGAATTTTGAGAGAACACAAGTCAGTCCATAGCATCTTACTCCTTAGTTACCAGGCCTTATTATAAGCATTTTACATATAATGGGTTATTCAGTGCTCTCAAGGATTCTGTGAGTTAGATATGTTATAGATGAGGAAATGGAGAAGGAAATGCAACCCACTCCAGTATTCTTGTGTAAAGAATCCTGTGGACAGTGGAGCCTACTGGGCTGCTGTCCATAGGATCACATAGAGTCAGACAAGACTGAAGTGACTTAGCATGTATGCATTCATTGGAGAAGGAAATGGCAGCCCTCTCCAGTATCCTTCCCTGGAGAATCCCTGGGACGGAGGAGCCTGGTGGGCTGCCGTCTATGGGGTCACACATAGTCGGACACAGCTGAAGTGACTTAGCAGCAGCAGCATAGATGATGAAACAGAAGCTGAAAAAAGATTAAGTAACTTGCCCAAAGTCTCAATTTATAAATGATGAAGTCAAGTTTAAACACAGCTGTCTGGCTGTAGGGTGCATGCCCTTGGACACTGAGCTAAACTCCTCCTCTGGAAATCCACAGGACTCCCTCTCTCTTCTCTGCGTCTATGTCAGTGTTTTTTCATCTTACAGCACAACTTCCTCTGCTTTTTCAGTTTACAGAGAGGAATATAGGCAGCCCTCAGTCCCAGAGTTTCCATTTTACAAATCTTTCAGGCCCCATCTCAAATGAGAACTGTGCTACCAATGTGGATCAGCTTTGTCTTCTGTAGTACCTAAAAATATTGATTAAAGACAAGGAAAAATAATTACTACGCATTGCTCTAACTGCTTATACTCAACATGCGTTGCTCTGGCAGTAAAATGGGTGACTCTTGCTCTGCTTGGGTACACGCATCTCATTTTACTGTTGTTGACCCCTGAAATGGCACCTTGATTCAGATGCTTTCCTTTGAGGCAAGTTTAATTGTTGAGGGTATTTTCATCAGGTGTTCATCTTCCTGCCTAAGGAAATATTTGCAAAAGATATGTTTTCTTTTTGCTTTTTTTCAAATTGTTTTAAAAAAAGTTATCCAAATGGAAAGGAAAAACCAAGAAAGATAGGTAAAACTTATTTGCTTGTTTAGCTCCATGGACAGCTATTTGAATCCCTCTGCTCCTAAGAGAACTCTCTCTGGTTTGGGCAGCTTTGTGGGGATAAGGATTACCTTCATGATGTGAAAGAAATCTGGCTGAACTAACCCTTTTCAAGACGGCCTTTTGTTTGACTGTTAGTGGTTTCCCAGGCATGTTCATACCCCACCTTAACTTTCAGTCCTTCTCTGTATCTGATTAAGACAAAAACTAAATGGATTTGCAGCTAGACAATCTTGGTGCCAGCTCCCACTTCTGCCATTTTACAAGAAATGTGATCTTCTACAAGTTACTGAACTTCTCTGAGTCTATTTACTAATCCATAACATGGAAATGATGCTCATATCATAAAACTGCTATGCAAATTAAAAAAGAATATATCTTAGTATCTTGTTTGTTTAGAAGCTCAAGAACAGTGGCTTTGTTTTCCAATTCTTTATTAAGAAAATATGACCATAAATAAAAATGTGTGGTGAATTGGATTATTCTAGGCAGTTACCATTCCGTTACATATATAAGAGTATTTGAAGGAAATTTTAGTACTACATGATATTAAAGTGTATTGGAGAAATAACTTAAACTTTTCATCAATGGCCTTAAAGAAATAAAACAGACAAAATTTCCACTATTGTGAACCAAATGCTTTAATTCAAAAACTAAAAATAAATATTGAAAAATAGCCATACTATAGTTTCAACATACTGCCACTTGAGGCACAATTTTTGAAGACTGGAAAAATTTTGTAACATTCAGTTTAGTTCAGTTCAGTCGCTCAGTCATGTCCAACTCTTTGTGACCCCATGAGTTGCAGCACGCCAGGCCTCCCTGTCCATCACCAACTCCGGGAGCTCACTCAGACTCACGTCCATCGAGTCAGTGATGCCATCCATCCATCTAATCCTCGGGCGTCCCCTTCTCCTCCTGCCCCCAATCCCTCCCAGCATCAGAGTCTTTTCCAATGAGTCAACTCTTCACATGAGGTGGCCAAAGTACTGGAGTTTCAGCTTTAGCATCATTCCTTTCACAGAAATCCCAGGGCTGATCTCCTTCAAAATGGACTGGTTGCAGTCCAAGGGACTCTCAAGAGTCTTCTCCAACACCACAGTTCAAAAGCATCAATTCTTCGGCGCTCAGCCTTCTTCACAGTCCAACTCTCACATCCATACATGACCACAGGAGAAAACATGATGGACCTTAGTCAACAAAGTAATGTCTCTGCTTTTGAATATGCTATCTAGGTTGCTCATAACTTTTCTTCCAAGGAGAAAGTGTCTTTTAATTTCATGGCTGCAGTCACCATCTGCAGTGATTTTGGAGCCCCCAAAATAAAGTCTGACACTGTTTCCACTGTTTCCCCATCTATTTCCCATGAGGTGATGGGACCAGATGCCATGATTTTCATTTTCTGAATGTTGAGCTTTAAGCCAACTTTTTCACTCTCCTCTTTCACTTTCATCAAGAGGCTTTTTAGTTCCTCTTCACTTTCTGCCATAAGGGTGGTGTCATCTGCATATCTGAGGTGATTGATATTTCTCCCAGCAATCTTGATTCCAGCTTGTGTTTCTTCCAGTCCAGCATTTCTCATGATGTACTCTGCATAGAAGTTACATAAGCAGGGTGACAATATACAGCCTTGACGTACTCCTTTTCCTATTTGGAACCAGTCTGTTGTGCCATGTCCAGTTCTAACTGTTGCTTCCTGGCCTGCATACAGATTTCTCAAGAGGCAGGTCAGGTGGTCTGGTATTCCCATCTCTTGCAGAATTTTCCACAGTTTATTGTGATCCACACACTCAAAGGCATTGGCGTAGTCAATAAACAGAAGTAGATGTTTTTCTGGAACTCTCTTGCTTTTTCCATGATCCAGCGGATGTGGGCAATTTGATCTCTGGTTCCTCTGCCTTTTCTAAAACCAGCTTGAACATCAGGGAGTTCACAGTTCAAGTATTGTTGAAGCCTGGCTTGGAGAATTTTGAGCATGACTTTACTAGCATGTGAGATGAGTGCAATTGTGCGGTAGTTTGAGCATTCTTTGGCATTGCCTTTCTTTGAGATTGGAATGAAAACTGACCTTTTCCAGTCCTGTGGCCACTGCTGAGTTTTCCAAACTTGCTGGCATTTTGAGTGCAGCACTTTCACAGCATCATCTTTCAGGATTTGAAATAGCTCTATTCGAATTCCATCACCTCCACTAGCTTTGTTCATAGTGATGCTTTCTAAGGCCCACTTGACTTCACATTCCAGGATGTCTGGCTCTAAATGAGTGATCACACCATCGTGATTATCTGGGTCGTGAGGATCCTTTTTGTACAGTTCTTCTGTGTATTCTTGCCATCTCTTCTTAATATCTTCTGCTTCTGTTAGGTCCATACCATTTCTGTCCTTTATCAAGCCCATCTTTGCATGAAATGTTCCCTTGGTATCTCTAATTTTCTTGAAGAGATCTCTAGTCTTTCCCATTCTGTTGTTTTCCTCTATTTCTTTGCACTGATCGCTGAAGAAGGCTTTCTTATCTTTTTTGCTATTCTTTGGAATTCTGCATTCAGATGCTTATATCTTTCCTTTTCTCCTTGGCTTTGTGCCTCTCTTCTTTTCACAGCTATTTGTAAGGCTTCCCCTAGACAGCCATTTTGCTTTTTTGCATTTCTTTTCCATGGGGATGGTCTTGATCCTGTTTCCTGTACAATGTCACGAACCTCATTCCATAGTTCATCAGGCACTCTATCTATCAGATCTAGGCCCTTAAATCTATTTCTCACTTCCACTGTATAATCATAACGGATTTGAGTTAGTTCATACCTGAATGGTCTAGCAGTTTTCCCTGCTTTCTTCAATTTCAGTCTGAATTTGGTAATGAGTTTATGATCTGAGCCACAGTCAGCTCCTGGTCTTGTTTTTGTTGACTGTATAGAGCTTCTCCATCTTTGACTGCAAAGAATATAATCAATCTAATTTCGATGTTGACCATCTGATGATGTCCATGTGTAGAGTCTTCTCTTGTGTTGTTGGAAGAAGGTGTTTGCTATGACCAGGGCATTTTCTTGGCAAAACTCTATTAGTCTTTGCCCTGCTTCATTCCGCATTCCAAGGCGAAATATGCCTGTTACTCCAGGTGTTTCTTGACTTCCTACTTGTAACATTCAGCCCTGCATATTTCCTTGTAAGAATGGAAACCAGAGCCCAGATATTTCTGTTCACCTTTGAAATTATCTTTCCTTTACTTTATAATACAAATAACTAAATAGCTAATAGCACTAACAGTACCAAATACACTCTGCTGCAATACTGTTTCTCTGAAAACGCCTTTCCACTTCAACAGACTGTGGATCACAGACTGAAGATCAAATATTAAGGTCACAGCAAGGTATGGCAAGATGTTATTTCCATTGTTTCTTTTTATTTCATATTTATTCTTTGTTTTGTTGGTGCCAATGAATACCATTCTTTTGATTGCTAACAGCTCTATGGATTATTACGTTTTATATTTCAGTTAATATTTTTAAAAATTTAAAATATAGCCTTGATAATGTGAGAAAATACAGAAAATGAGGTCCTGAAACTCATTGAAATAAGTTTATTCTTACTGAATTATAAGTCTAAACATCTTATTGTATTGAAAAAATTTAGGGATTGCATAAACTCTCACTACTTCTAGATTTAGACAGATCCCATAATCAGATATCCCATAATCCTAGGAACAATAAGAAGCTAAAATTTGGGAGAGTTCATAGGACAGCAGTGAAGAAAAGAATATGGATCTTGTGGTACTGAAATCATTTAATTCAGAAAGGAACAACTTTAAGAACAATTTATATTCTTCAAACACAGGAAAAGATTTCATTTAGGTGGTCCTTGAAATGTGCTTTCTTCTTTTACAGGCTACAGGAGATGAGTCTGAATAGCAGCAAGGACTTGGGGGATTGACATGGAGAAGTCATCTTAAATGATGCATCAATATAATTATTTGCTAAGGGATTTACATAATCAAAAATATGTTGATAACATCCACCTTGACATTGTTTTGCATGTAACCTCCTTAATGTTCTTTATTTAATTGTGTATCATTGTCCTTTACCTAACTAATGGCCTTCCTTGGCCCTTCTTCTACCTTTCTAACCTCATTTTTTCTCTTTTCCTCCTCCTGTGACCTACCTGTGGTTACTGCCACAAAGTCCAATTCCTGGCCATTTGTTCTTTTCCTGACCTCCTGTTAACATTTTTCTGCTTTTGCTGACTAGCCATTCTATCTTTACGGTTCATGAAGCTCGACTTTATGTAGGGCTTTGTGCCTTCTAGTCTTATGTTTCAGAAAAATCTGGTATTATAAGATAGCCTGTGGTCACTTCATCTTCTCTAAGTTTTTTTTTTTTTCCTGCTAAGCTGCTAAATCACTTCAGTCATGTCTGACTCTGTGCGACCCCAGAAACGGCAGCCCACCAGGCTCCCCATCCCTGAGATTCTCCAGGCAAGAACACTGGAGCGGGTTTCCATTTCCTTCTCCAATGCATGAAAGTGAAAAGTGAAGGTGAAGTTGCTCAGTCGTGTCCGACTCTTAAGCGACCCCATGGACTGCAGCCCACCAGGCTCCTCCGTCCATGGGATTTTCCAGGCAAGAGTACTGGAGTGGAGTGCCATTGCCTTCTCCCTTTTAGAAAAAGGAAAAAATAGAGAAACAAGAAGACTCCCCTTCCCCAGTGTTCTCTTTAAAGCTATAAAATCACTAATCTGCCAGGCTTCCAAAACAGGAGTCCTCAAATCATTTTATATTTCATCATCATATCTGCATCATATTTTTCAGCAAGTTTTGCCATTTTTTTTCTTTAATCATGCCTCTTAGATCTATATTTCATCATCCTTCCCTCCATTGGCATCCTTATGACCTTATGTCTACATTGCTGCAGTTGTCTTCTATCTGGTCCACCTAGTTCCATCTCCCTTCCTCCTAATTGTTTGTGGAAATATGACTACAAAATTATTTTATTATTGATATTCTAGTGTTCAAAATCCCTTCTGTTTCCTTTAATATACTACATCAAGTTCAAATTATCTTGCCTGGCTTCTGTTAGATCATTGGTAGCATTAGGAAACTGTTAGCACTTGGCCTAAGAAACTCAAGAGTTCTCACATCCTGTCCTGTGTTGCTCTTGTGATGTTCTCAAGGGAGATAAACACACAAAGAGCAAAGCAAATGAGAATATGAATTATATGTCATACTGGCAAAGTATCAAAAGGTTTAGATTATTCTAGAAAACTGATGAGCCATTGGAGGGTTAGGCTTAAACACAGCTTCTCACCATCCAAAGGCCAGATATTGCTGTAAACAAATCACAGAATAAAGTCTGAGATAATAAGAACTCCTAGGGGAAGCTAAGTGCTGGTAAGATCAGGGAAGACCGAGCCAGATAGACAGATAGGTGGGAATAAGTACCCGTCTTGAGAACAGCTTACCCTTCAGCCTGACGGGTGAGAAAAGAGCAGAGCAGCAGACAGAGTGCTAGTTGACCCAAGAGGAGGGTCTTAATTCTGTTATTACAGAAGAAATTTCAAAGGTAGGAGAAAGGCAGCAAAGAGCTTCCATCCCTGAGTGACCTTCTGATACACCTAAGTAAAACGGGCCCAGACCAGTTCAGGGCATCTCACCCAACTGGATCAGCATCTCCTCCTTGTCGACTCAACACAGCTTACAAACCTCTTTGAATTAAGCCCCTGACAGCCTACTTCTCAGTGCTCTCAGTTTTGTTTTCACTGAGCTTAATCCTGTCCATGCATGTTTCCACTTACTGGATTGTTACATTTAAATTGTTTATTTATCCAGATCCTTACATTTTCAAAACCAGTTTGTGACTGGCCTCTTAATTAAAATCTTCTATTCGCTCTCCCTACTGCGACTGCAAATCCTCTGAATATCTATGATTTTCATGATTTCTACCCAGTGCAGCATTTAAGTTTTCTTGAACCATTTTATCTATTTTAGTAAACTCCTTGAGTGCATGAACTTGCCTGAGGAGGAGACATTCTTGGCTGGCCAAATAACAAATAGACACAGACAGATTCACAGGAAAGAAAAAAATTAATTCATATGTACAGAGGTCTCATAGAAATAAGGCTTAGAGAAATGAACAAAGCAGACAGATTTTAGACAAAGAAACAATACATTTGTGAAGAACTAGTAAGACAAAGATTTGGGTTTAGGTAGTGAATTTCTAAAGTAACAAGGTTTGTTTATACTGACCGCCCTTATAAACAGATACTTAAATCATGTATATACAGTACTGTTAAATACAATTATAATGAAAGTATGTCATCTGGTTTATCTCTTTTAGATATTGAACACCAATAAAGAATAATATTCAAAATATATCGATCATTGTTGAAAAGGCATAGACTGATCAGAGTGGATTTTGACCAGTATATTACAGAATCAAATTTATATTAATTGATTGAAAGTACAAAATCCAGCTAGCTAGTTCAGAACTAAAATAAAGTTTAATGCCTGCTTTGCCACAGATTAGCAAATGGTCTGTAGCCATACCTGGCATATCTTAACTGATTTTTACTAGATCTACCTATAAACCAAGGTATGCTAATCAAGCTGATGTAATACTTAATCTGACCATGCTTTCTTTTCTCCCTCCTGCTACCATAGTTCTCCTGCTATATATATATATATATATATATATATACCATAGTATGATTACCTATTCCATACACTGTCCATAAGAATCATATTTGTGATGTCACGGTCCACAGTATATAATAAGCATCCCCATTGGCTACTCTCATAATTATGTGATTGGTGCAATAGCAAATGCCATTGAATAGCAGTCTATGCTTTAATGATAATGAAATCCTTTCGAATAACTTTTTTCCCCTAAACTGCATATACTTAATACACAAAGTTTAATGAGTTTGGAGATAACATACACCCATGAAATTTCAATTTAACAACTCCCTGTTTCCCCCTTCTCCAAAGACCTTGGCAACCACTAAATGGCAAAATTTTTTTTTTTCCTCTTTACAGTAGGTCTTTGTTGGTTATCCATTTTAAATACAGCAGTGTGCACATCTCCATGCTAAACTCCCTATCTACCCCTTCCCCGTATTGATCACCCTGGCAACCATAAGTTCATTCTCAAAGTCTGTGAGTCTTTCTGTTTTTAAGCAAGTTCATTTGTTTCATTCCCTTTTAGATTCCAGATAAAAGGAATGTCCTACTCTCTTTCTCCTTCTCAGGCTGACTTGCCTCACTCATATGGCAGTCTCTGTGTCCATCCATGTTGCTGCAAATAGCACTATTTCATTCTTTTAAGGGCTGAATAAAGTTTTGGATTACTTTTTATGTAGAAATTACTTTGGGCCTAGATGTTTTTATGTTACACATACTTTTACAAAAATATATTCCTTACATGTGCCCTAAAGTACTTGTATTCAGACGCAACCAGCTGAAACTATAAACAAAATTGTTTGACTGCTGAGGTAGCCATCACTACTCAACATTAACAAAGTCATTTAGGTTTTCTGTTACATTATTTCAAAACAGTGATAATGCCACAACTGTCATTAGACAGCAACATAAAAAGAGACTATGCTGGGTTGGTTGGTTTGTTTTTTACTTTGTCAATTTACTTTGTTTGTTTGTTTGTTTGGTTGGTTTTTGCATTGGTTCCATATTTTACCTGTCAAGTGGTAAAAGTTAGTATTTCTAAACTGCACTCTAACATAGTATGGGTATATGTGTGTATGTTTTTAAAGACAATAGATCAGTCCCAATCCAAAAGTAAAAGCTATGCAATTTTTTAAAAGACAGAGAGATGTCTTTTTGGGTGCTAACACCTTCAGAAGCTATTATCACAGTGTAGCAGAGAAGGACTATCTTGCAGATGGAGAGAGTAATGTTAAGATTCCCACCAGACCTTGTCCTTCTATGCCTTTTCCCCTTGTGCAAAGGAATCTGTCAGATCTTATTCCTTTCTTTGAAGAAATGCCTAAAGAATGTCACTTCAGTCTGGCTACACTTAGGCATCATGTGGAAGATTGTGGATGCCTTCAAGAAAAAGACACATTCTGAAAAATGTAATTTAATTTAAGAATTACCAAAAGGAAGTTTTTGGCTTTTTATGACTAGATTGAAAGTTTACTCTTTTTCATAATAATGGTTTCTTACATTTGTATTGTGCTTTTTCTTTTTTTAAAGCACTTAGAATTAAGTATCTTATTTGACTCACATTATAGTCTGCATTTAAAGTTATCATGTTTATCTCAAAAATAGTACTGTTATTTTGCATTTTGTGATCACTAGAGCCTGTAGCTTATGTTGGATCATTTTTCTAGTAACCGTGATGGATTTACTTTTCACTGTGTGGACCACAAACAACGTGGCCCAGTCTAGAAGGGAATAATTATATATCTCAATGATAATTATGGACATTGATGTATACTTTCATTCAATCATTTCTGAATGTTCAGGAGGATTCTCCAAACCCTTTGTTTCTTGTTATGCTCATAATCGGATGATAGAGGCCAAGTGTCTCATCAAAGTCTCCCTTGACCCTCAACTGAATTAGACACTCTGTCTTTCTGCTCTCAGAACACTTGCACACAGTATTGACATTGTATTGTGGTTCCATTATGGTCCTGACTGTTATCTTTTTTCTATGTTCTCAATACCTAGCTCAGTAAATGTTTTTAAGTGAATGCATGCACAAATGAATATGGATGTTGTGCTTTGCTTTGTTAAACTGATACCTCATTTAAAGGCCAATCCACATGACTATTGCTCAGTGGGAAACTGAACAATATTGCTTATCCTCACTGAGTCTGAGGGTAAGTTCAGCAACATGATGGGGAAATGCAGAAGCTACTGAAAGAATTTCTTTATTATCTTAAATTAAAATTAAAAATAGTAAACCTTTTTATTTTTCAAAAAACACTTGTATACCTGTATTTCCTGGAGAATAAAACAGAGTCCATAGTGGTTTAAGCATGGCCGCAGGGTACATAAAAAAGATATTAAAGTATTGGGTTAAGTCAGAGTAGAAACGGCAATGCTATTTTGAGCAAAGCTTTGAAAATATTAAAAGGGAAGAGTGGCACTGCTGTAGTATAAAAATAAACTTTATGTGGAATAAATGTCAAATGAAATCCAACTTCTAATGAGCAGATAGCACTGAAGAAAACAAAGCTTTATTCTTTATTTTTATATAGCATTGGTAAACACACCATATATGTTCTTGAAAGACTTTTCTCCTTGCTCTAGAGGAAAAAAAGAAAACTATGAGAAATACTTATCTGTATCCTTCCTTTTATCTTGAAAGGTAAAATTGATCTCAGATGGCCTCAGCCATCTGGTTCCTGGCCAGAGATTGATGTTGGGCCACAGTAGTGAGAGGGCTGAATTCTAGCCATTAGACCAGTGTTCAGTGACAAGGCCTTGGCCCTTTGACTTTGCAAAAAAACATTCCCACAAATACAGAAAGCAGTGAAACAAGTAGACTGGTTATTAGAAGGTGGTATGTGTGGGTGGACATACAGGCAGACTCAGAGACTCATAATAGTTTGAATCACTTGTATGTGGCATTTCATACAGGTTTCCTTTGGCCAGTCATTTTGATTCGCTTGGTTCTGGGTCCGTATTTGATTTGTCTCAGGATTCTCCCATGTGTGTGTATACATCTCTAAGCCAAAATAGATTCCAGCAAAGAGGCCCATGGGTAGACTTGAAATCACTCCCTTTTGACCTCCAAGCAGCTTTTTGTCTGAAAGATCTGCTTGATTTTGAGAATGAGAAATATGTGGTCTCTTGGGTCTAGATCTGATAGATAGAGTGCCTGATGAACTATGGAATGAGGTTCGTGACATTGTACAGGAGACAGGATCAAGACCATCCCCATGGAAAAGAAATGCGAAAAAGCAAAATGGTTGTCTGGGGAGGCATTACAAATAGCTGTGAAAAGAAGAGAGGCAAAAAGCCAAGGAGAAAAGGAAAGATATAAGCAACTGAATGCAGAGTTCCAAAGACTAGCAAGAAAAGATAAGAAAGCCTTCTTCAGCGATCAGTGCAAAGAAATAGAGGAAAACAACAGAATGGGAAAGACTAGAGATCTCTTCAAGAAAATCAGAGATACCAAGGGAACATTTCATGCAAAGATGGCCTCGATAAAGGACAGAAATGGTATGGACCTAACAGAAGCAGAAGATATTAAGAAGAGATGGCAAGAACACAAAAGAACTGTACAAAAAGATCTTCATGACCCAGATAATCATGATGGTGTGATCACTCATCTAGAGCCAGACATCCTGGAATGTGAAGTCAAGTGGGCCTTAGAAAGCATCACTATGAACAAAGCTAGTGGAGGTGATGGAATTCGAATAGAGCTATTTCAAATCCTGAAAGATGATGCTGTGGAAGTGCTGCACTCAAAATGCCAGCAAATTTGGAAAACTCAGCAGTGGCCACAGGACTGGAAAGGTCAGTTTTCATTCCAATCTCAAAGAAAGGCAATGCCAAAGAATGCTCAAACTACCGCACAATTGCACTCATCTCACATGCTAGTAAAGTCATGCTCAAAATTCTCCAAGCCAGGCTTCAACAATACGTGAACCGTGAACTCCCTGATGTTCAAGCTGGTTTTAGAAAAGGCAGAGGAACCAGAGATCATATTGCCCATATCTGCTGGATCATGGAAAATGCAAGAGAGTTCCAGAAAAACATCTACTTCTGTTTATTGACTATGCCAAAGCCTTTGACTGTGTGGATCACAAGAAACTGTGCAAAATTCTTCAAGAGATGGGAATACCAGACCACCCAATCTGCCTCTTGAGAAATCTGTATGCAGGCCAGGAAGCAACAGTTAGAATTGGACATGGCACAACAGACTGGTTCCAAATAGGAAAAGGAGTACGTCAAGGCTGTATATTGTCACCCTGTTTATTTAACTTCCATGCAGAGTACATCATGAGAAACGCTGTACTGGAAGAAACACAAGCTGGAATCAAGATTGCTGGGAGAAATATCAATCACCTCAGATATGCAGATGACACCACCCTTATGGCAGAAAGTGAAGAGGAACTAAAAAGCCTCTTGATGAAAGTGAAAGAGGAGAGTGAAAAAGTTGGCTTAAAGCTCAACATTCAGAAAATGAAAATCATGGCATCTGGTCCCATCACCTCATGGGAAATAGATGGGGAAACAGTGGAAACAGTGTCAGACTTTATTTTGGGGGCTCCAAAATCACTGCAGATGGTGACTGCAGCCATGAAATTAAAAGACGCTTTCTCCTTGGAAGAAAAGATATGAGCAACCTAGATAGCATATTCAAATCAGAGACATTACTTTGCCAACTAAGGTCCGTCTAGTCAAGACTATGGTTTTTCCTGTGGTCATGTATGGATGTGAGAGTTGGACTGTGAAGAAGGCTGAGTCCCGAAGAATTGATGCTTTTGAATTGTGGTTTTGGAGAAGACTCTTGAGAGTCTCTTGGACTGCAAGGAGATCCAACCAGTCCATTCTGAAGGAGATCAGCCTTGGAATTTCTTTGGAAGGAATGATGCTAAAGCTGAAACTCCAATACTTTGGCCACCTCATGCGAAGAGTTGACTCATTGGAAAAGACTCTGATGCTGGGAGGGATTGAGGGCAGGAGGAGAAGGGGATGACAGAGGATGAGATGGCTGGATGGCATCACAGACTCGATGGACATGAGTCTGAGTGAACTCCAGGAGATGGTGATGGACAGGGAGGCCTGGAGTGCTGTGATTTATGGGGTCGCAAAGATTTGGACACGACTGAGCGACTGAACTGAACTGAACTCTCTTTTATCAGGGCGAGGCCCAGCCTCCTCTCTTGATAGTCTTGCTATTGATATTTTGGAGTTTCTTTCCACAGAGAATGAAGGCAAATTACTCACTCTCAGAGGGTCCATCCAGCTCTGGCATATGAGTGAAGTTATAGAGTGGACTAAAAAAAGTATCATTAAAAATTATGAACTGTAATGTTTCATTTAAAATATTTTGTTGGTATTATCCTCAAGAATTTAGAGAAAATGTGAAAGTATCCTTCTAGAATTAATTTATACCTGTAATATTCCCAGGTACCATACTCTCAGTGGGAGTTTGTGAAAATTAATGAAATGTTTATAAAATGTCTGAGATCTCTGGATGAAGTGTGATATGTAGATAGAGTATTATTATTAGTTGGTGTGATAAACTAGTGAATAAAGTATCTTCTTTAGTTATAAGAGCTGCTGCTGCTGCTAAGTTGCTTCAGTCGTGTCCAACTCTGTGCGACCGCATAGACAGCAGCCCACCAGGATCCCCCATCCCTGGGATTCTCTAGGCAAGAATATTGGAATGGGTTGTCACTTCCTTCTCCAATGCATGAAAGTGAAAAGTGAAAGTGAACTCGCTCAGTCGTGCCCAACTCTTAGCGACCCCATGTACTGCAGCCTACCAGGCTCCTCCGTCCATGGGATTTTCCAAGCAAGAGTACTGGAATGGGGTGCCATTGCCTTCTCCAGTTATAAGAGGAATGAATTCAAATCCATTGAGCTGTCTCTCTTCATTAGAAAGTGTTCGTGTC
Source organism: Nanger dama (assembly GCA_917880005.1). NCBI lineage: Eukaryota > Metazoa > Chordata > Mammalia > Artiodactyla > Bovidae > Nanger > Nanger dama. The sequence continues at coordinate 73,510,037 of CAKJTW010000003.1, forward strand.
TTTTTCTTTATCGTGTTAAATCGAGATCTTACCTTTAGCACTTAATTATCCACACTAAGCTGAAATTCCCCAAGACTCAGATATTTTAAAGGGGTTTTCTTTATCTGAGAGTAAAATTTTCTAATTATTTGTAAGGGAAATGTTTGCATGGTTCTCCTATCGTAGTTTTCTACTTTAAGATATGTAAGCATGAGAATAATCTAGTGGGAGACACCTGGAAATTATCTTGGTAAAGATCTCTCTACAGAGTTTGACAAGAAAAAGATATTTTTTAGAAAGTAAAGAAAGTCTTGCATAATGGGCTATTCATCAAGATTTCTTAAAAATCACTTAGAAAACTTTAAAGAATTAGGAAAAATTATGGAAATATTGGTTAATTTTTTCATGAAATTACTAGAAAAAGTTAATGTTAATTGTATTAACATTATAAAATAAAAAAGTTAATTATATTCTGAGTTACTATTAAATTTAGAAATTTTAAGGGTGTCGACAAAAATTCACAACCTGAGAGCTCTGAGTTCAGTTTTATTTCATGATTTATTTAGGACTATAGCCTGGAAATAGCCTCTCAAATAACTCTGAGGAACTGGTACAGAGAGATAGGAGGTAGATTCAGTATATATATGGTTTCACAAAGCAGGTATGTACATCAAGCCCACATATTGGCAGAATTTTCTGGTAGTCCCAAGGAGCAGATGTCTCTGTTAATGATTTTAATGCTTTTCTATGTATGAGAAGATGCAAAACACTGGGTTCACAAAATCCCCTCCTGAAATTATCTACCTGAAGGCCCTGTTAGCCAGTTTTTCCCAGAGCACAGAGTGCCTCACTCTTGACTGCCATTCTGAATTCCTTTCAGGATGTGTTGGAGTCAGTATCTGCAGTGGCTAGTGACCTAAGTCTTGTGGAACTGATGGCAAGTGACATTCTTTAGTTGGCAAGGGCCTTAGTAATAAGTCTAAGTATTTAATGAAAAAAAAAGTCACAAATGTATATAAATGTATTGACTATTATAAAATCTTGAGTTATAAGTAGTTTTTCTAACATATTTATTAGTTGTATTACATAAAACTTCCAGGATTGTGAACCCAGAAAAGTGCTTAGGGCCATACACAGAAGTTCTCAAAAGGTCCCTTTCATATATGACTCCACTCCATATCACCATTTTTATATACATGGTATTCACTTGTCTTTCACTAAATAAATTCAGCAGAAACTTTTTCAATGTTGTGGGTCACTTTAACATAAAATATTTGTCTTTTCTGTAATTCATAGGAGAAATTTTCTTTTTCCTCTCACTTTGTAGATTTATACTTCTACTTCATTCTGTGATACCAATTTATCTAAGCCCTTCCATTATATATGTAAAGTTTGTCTTATAACTTGGAGTATACCTGTGTGTGTGTGTGCTCAGTCATGTCTGACTCTTTGTGACCCCATGGACTTAGCCCACCAGGCTCATCTGTACATGGAAACTTTCCAGGTAAGAATACTGGAATGGGGTTGCCACTTCCTACTCCAGGAGATCTTCCCGACCTAGGGATTGAACCTGCATCTCTGGGTCTCCTACATTGACAGGCAGATTCTTTACCAGTCACCACCTGGGAATCCCAATAATTTGGAGTAATTGAATCTATATCTGCAACTATATTAATGATCAAGGTGGAGTAATTAAATCTATATCTGTGACTATATTAATAATCAAGGTGGAACTACTAAATAGAGAAATTATACAGTGGTCTGCACAAAAGATTGTTAACATGAGAAACATCATGAAGAGAATTAAGTTTAACCTAAACTAAAAGACAGGGCATAAAAAGATTTGAGAGGAGGAGGGAGAAAGTGCTTAAAGCCAACAAAGACTTTGAGGTAATACCGGATTTCAGATTAGCTGAATGTTTCTAGTTCTGCATGATAGCAAGGAGAATGGTGTGGTTATGGGCACCATGCTTGGAGGCATGCTTTATCACTGAGCTGCATCAGGGAGGATAAAATTTCTCTATAAAAGTCTAGTGAAAATGTATAAGGAATGTGTTGGGGACATCCCACTAAAGAAAATGGAGAAAGCAATGACAATCACTCCAGTCCTCTTGCCTGGGAAGTCCCATGGATGGAGGAGCCTGGTGGGCTACAGTCCATGGGGTCACAAAGAGTCGGACACGACTGAGCAACTTCACTTTCACTTTTCACTTTCATGCACTGGAGAGGGAAATGGCAACCCACTCCAGTGTTCTTGCCTGAAGAGTCCCTGGTGGGCTGCCATCTATGGGGTCGCATAGAGTCGGACACGACTGACATGACTTAGCAGCAGCTAAAGAAAAAAAAGAAAGCTAAGTCATCTGAGTAGGAGATGGGACAAGAATGTATACAGAAATGAATTCCTAGAGGAAATGATTTAATAGAATTTGGGCTTTGATTTCTGAGTTTCTTTACACAAATCAGCAGTTAAGCTGTGAATAACAAAATGTTATATAGAAAATATACAAAGTAAAAACAAAACTTTAGAGTTCTTCCAGAAAAAATACTGAATTTTGCCACGGTCCTCTACACATCATATGATGTCCTTAGGCCCAGTTCATCAAAAAAAAAAAAAGGCCTAAAGTCAGAGGCTAAACAATAAGAACCAGGAGATAACAAAGGAAGTTTCCTCTTGAGATAAGGAAAGAGAAAAATGGAATTAGGTAAAATAAATGAAAGTTTGTATCACCAAATCAAAAGTGAGTTGAGGAACCATTGTACAAAACTACTTCATTTATCCTAAATTCAGAGAAAAAAAATTCTATGTGAGTTTACTTAGATTACTTATGAGATTAAAATATTTTGAATAAAAAATCTTTTAAAATTATATTTTACTTCACCCTGCATGATAAAAAGAATATACTGAAGATTTTATTTGCTCTCAAAGATTTGTGGTCACGTGAATATTAATTATTTCACTCTGAAACAGTAATTCTCCCAAAGGCAATTGAGGTTAATAGAACTGCTTATCCCTGCTTGGGTTTCTTAGTATTTGTACTTGCTTTATGTAGTCTTCATATCTCCTCCCTGGCTACCAGTTGACCTGCTGTCATTTCTTGGTATGATCCATGAACCTGAGTCTAGTAACTTCCTCAGTGCTTTTTCCAATTTGTTGCTTCTAACTTATTGCTAACCTAAGAAACAGGCAATGAACATTGGGGTACATGTGTCTCTTTCAATTCTGGTTTCCTCGGTGTTTATGCCCAGCTGATGACCCTATATGTGAGACAACAAAAGAGACACAGAGGTATAGAACAGACTTTTGGACTCTGAGGGAGAGGGAAAGGGTGGGATGGTTTGGGAGAATGGCATTGAAACATGTATACTTTCTTGTAAGAAACGAAGCGCCAGTCTATGTTCAATGCAGGATGCAGGATGCATGGGGCTGGTGCACAGGATGATTCAGGTAGATGATGTGGGGTGGGAGGTGGGAGGGGGCTTTGGCATTGGGAGATTGTGTTCACCTGTGGCTGATTCATGTCAATGTATGGCAAAACAAATGCAGTATTGTAATTTAAAAATAATTAATTAAAAAACAAAACAAAACAAAAAACAAACAAACAAAAAAAACAGGCAAGAAGTGTGGTGTAACTGTAACTAAAGTAGAGTGAGTTTTGAGGAACCATACTAAGATTGTGTAAACTTAGCATGGGGCCATTTTAGGACTGAGATGGGCTTCTCAGTGGCTTTATTTTGGAGAGGAAGAAGGAAAGGTCCTTGAGTCAATGTTCTTGACTGCATTCTGCTTAGTAAACCTCATAACATTACTTCTTTTTGTATTTCAACTAACTTGTTGGAAATTATCAATGTATTCACTATTGCAAACATAAAAGCCAGTAGTATGGCTTATCTAGAAGCAGATTCTATGAAGCTGTGCTTCATAATTGAAATTTTATTATCTATGTTATATTGCTTGTGAATAAATACTATCATTAATTATAGAAATGTATCTTTTCTTTATATGTAAGTTATGTGTCAAAGGCAGCATCTCCTTGTGGGAAGTATAGTATACATAAAGCAAGTTGTCATTCTTGTTTAGTCGTTAAGTTGTGTTTGATTCTTTTGCAACTCGATGGACTATAGCCAACCAGGCTTCCCTGTCCAAGGGATTATTCAGGCAAGAATACTGGAGTGGGTTGCCATTTCCTTCTCCAGAGGATCTTCCCAACCCAAGGGCTGAACCCAGGTCTCCTTCATTGCAGGCAGATTCTTTACCATCTGGTCGACCAGGGAAGCCCATGTGGAGTACTAGGGGCAGTAAATATATAAGGGAAACTGAAAGGACTTGGGCAGTAAAGAAAGGTATGTATATCATCAACTAGTGAAAACAGAGTTTATGAAACCATGGAAAAGATAAATGTCCAAGTACTGGCAACAAAAAGAGTGAGAATATTTCATAGAAAACTGAATTTCTATCTTGATAAAGGTTTATTGCTATGTTAGCATCTCTAAGCTTCCTGAGACAGGTCAGGATAGAAAAAGGGACATTATTTAAAAAAAAAAAATGTAAGAAAAGACATGAAGCTCTAAGTCTAGCTCTTTTCTAAAGAAACTTCTGGCTTTTAACACTTAACAAACATTTAACCCAGACTTTAGTTTTCTCACTAAAAGTGAAATGAAAAGTTTACATAATGAAAAATTATATATTTTATAATTATATGTTGCATTATACATTTATATGATGAAAAATTATGAAATGAAAAGTTTAGACCAGATAATTTTTAAATATCCTTTCCAACTCTAAATTTCCATGATTTTCTGAGAAGAATTTATAGAGTATTGGCTTAGAATTTATATAGGAAACTAATATCACTATCAGAATGTCTTTTTTTCTTGTCGCATACTAGTACTAGTCTTTTACGATTCTGGAAGTTGCAGTGTCCATGGTTCCCTTCTAAGAGGAGCTCTAGGCCACTTGTGCACTCCATCACTCCCAGTCCACCTCTCACACCATTAGTGACTCCATGATTCCAGGACAGTCATTCCGTCAGTCATCCAGCAATCTTATCAAATGGCTTGCCCAGTCACTTCAGTCATCTGACTCTTTGTGACTCCATGGACTGTGGCCTGCCAGACTCCTCTCTCCATGGGATTTCCCAGACAAGAACACTGAAGAGGTTTACCAAGCCCTCCTCCAGGGGATTTTCCCAACCCAGGGATTGAACCCGCGTCTCCTGCATCTCCTGCACTGCTTGTGGATTCATTTCCACTCAGCCACTGGGGAAGCCCCAGCAACTGGCTTGGCACACACTTATAAAATTTTGTCCCCAAAAGATACGGCTTGAGCGAAGATCAGGCTGCTGAAGTAGAACACATAACAAGATGTCATCAAATAGGCGGAAGCATAATGTTGCATAGGAGAGCTAACATTGTAATTCATGAGAAACCAGAACCTAATAGGTAGAGAAGTTCTACAGAATGAGAATTAAATGGCCATTTGAAGAAGTGCTCTTTATTGCTTGCACTTATGTTCTGAGGATAGCACATTTAAATTATTGAAGAGTACCACCAGTCAACCCATACAAATATTATAATTATAGAAGAAGTGAGAAAATACGTACTCAAAAATCTGAGACCAAAAAAACTATATTTTTGTTTGAATGAATAACAAATTCCTCAACAATTGCTACAGAGGTTCTTATAACAGTCTTCAATCCAAAATAAGACTTTAGTTCCAGTATTCATGAAGTGTTTTTCTGAAGTTCTTTTCCTATAAGGCCCCTTGTATCCCTATATATTAATAAATCCCCATTTCTTACACCTAAGTTGAATAGAACCCAAAGAACTTTACTTAGGGAGTTGGTATACTTTTCAAATCATTCCCACATCTACACAGTCTCACAGCAACCTCTTGAGGTATATTAGATCCTCATGGTTATGGATACTTAGAGAATGCTTAAGTGATCTTCCAGGCCTAGAGGTAAGCAACTCTCTAATCTGGTATATCTCTGGTTAGATCTTTTACTCTCTCTAAGAAAAATCCCACCCTGTAATTTTTTTCCCCAAAGATGTTAGATGTTTCTAAGAAATAGCTTATATAAACGTGAAAAGCTAATATTCTTGGCTATTTATGGTGTTTCTAACAATTTTTTTTTCTCTTCCTTTCCTGGTTTGCTATTCATATACATCTGCCTGGAATGCTGGAGAGCCGGGTTCGATCCCTGGGTCAGGGAGATCCCCTGGAGAAGGAAATGGCAACCCACTCCAGTACTCTTGCCTGGAGAATCCCATGGAGAGTGGAGCCTGGTAGGCTACAGTCCATGGGGTCGCAAAGAGTCGGACACGACTGAGCGACTTCACTTCACTTCACTTCACCTGCTCATGCAGTTACTAACACAAAATGGGGACACAAAACTTTATACTGATGGTGCCCATCTTTTCCTAAGTTACCAGCACTCTCCAGAATCACTACCAAACTACTAGCATTCTATCAGTGCTGAAGTAGCCTGGCACCACTGCCTCTAATGTCTATCAGCAGGCTCTATATAATTTTTCCTTATGCTCTCTTTACATATTTCTTGCCCTGAACTTTAGAAGTGATATGGTTGAAATCACCACCACCACTATTCTACCTTCACCACACAAACTTGTGCACACACTCACACACATAGACAAGCTTGCCCATTGACTTTGGACCAAATTTGAAAACTTTCCTGTTTCCTCTTAGGTCAGATATATGTTCTTCCACTCCCATCTGTAACCTCTTGACTCTCTCTTTTGCAAATGGATCCCCAGTGGACCCAAACTATGCGTCCTGTGGACATGTCCAGACATGGCCCAAGCCTATAGTGAATACAGATCTTGGAGTCTATCCACTACTAATTAGTAATAGGGACTTTCTGTTATATCCACACAGTCCCTTTTGTAGATTATTACTCATGATTTAAATAATTTGCCTTTTATTTCTAAATAAAAATATATTTTAAGTACATTGAGTAGCCTGAGAACTTTCAAAATTAAAAATATATTACTTATGCGAATGGCAGTTTACTTCCATGATCTTCCTTGCAAAACTCCATAACTGTGGTCTAACCATGAGAAAAATATCAGGCAAGCACAAATTGAAGAACAATTTATAAAGTGCCAAACAAGTACTACTCAAAATTGTCAAGGTCATCAAAAACAAGGCAAGTCTGAGAAATTGTCACAGTCAAAGGAGCCTAAGGAGATACTGTGACTAAAAGTGGTATCCTGGATGGAATCTTGTAGCATAAAAGAACATTAGATGAAAACTAAGAACTCTCCCTAAATAGGAACTTTACTTAATAATGTATCAATATTGGTCCACTAATTGTGACAAATGTATCATGATAATGGAAGACGTTGACAATAAGGGGAACTGGATATTTTTTTTTAAGAACTTTAGAACTTTCTGTACTATGCAACTTTTCTGGAACTCTAAAATTATTCTACAATTAAAAGTTTATTATATGTTTATACATATACATAATGTGTATATATATCCATATACACATGTATTTATTTACATTAAGCATTTATATGGAAAGTCAATTATATATATAATTATTATTGGATTATAGTTATTGTTTAACTGGACAAAATTTACCCTAGTTGATAGGATTAATAATAATCTAAGGATAACATTAAAATTATTTAGTGGTACCCTTACTTAACTAGGGGTTTCCCTGGTAGCTCAACTGGTAAAGAATCTGCCTGAAATGCAGGAGATCCCAGTTCAGTTCCTGGGTCAGGAAGATCCACTGGAGAAGAGATCGGCTACCCACTCCACTATGCCTGGGTTTCCCTGGTGGCTCAGGTGGTAAAGAATGTGCCTGCAGTGTGGGAGATCCGGGTTTGATCCCTGGTTTGGGAAGATCCCCTGGAGAAGGAAATGGCTACCTACTCCTGGAGAACTGCCTGGAGAATTCCATGGACAGAGGAACTGGGCAGGCTACGCAGTCCATGGACAGAGGATCCTGGCAGGCTACAGTCCGTCGTGTTGTAGAATCTGACATGACTGAGCAACTTTCACTCACCCAACAAACTCATTTAACTATTTAGTAACAGGCAATGGTTTTAAAAGTTACCAAAAAATTTTGAAAAAGATTTTACTGAAGCCAATGAAAGTAAATTGGTACATCCAAAATCATGAGGATGTATTCTAATTCTCCAAGATTATTCAACAAAGTTTGAGTGAATTCTAGTGGCTGGAGAAGTGATGTATAGATAATGATCAGAGAAAAATATGAGACAAAAGTAACAGCTATTTCTTGGAGAAACAGCCTTTTAAAAAAAAGAGAGAGAGAGAAAAGATCAGTATTAATTCTTGAAGAGGTCAGAGAAGCATTTGAAAGGAATATTTCCATGCTGATAACTATTGAATTTCGGATCATTTCTCATGAAGCCTTCTGTTAGGCATAATCTTTAGCCTTCATTTATCTTTGCTTACACTCTATTGATTCTTAAACTGATGGATGATTGAAGATTTTGAAGTATGGTTTCAGAGCAGCAGGTCTATTTAAGTAGATTTGAGGAAGCCCCGGTGCAGGACTAATATGCAACCTCCTTTTCTTTATGTTAATGTTTATTCACTAGATGTCTTGTCATAATGGATCATTTGACTGTCACCTAAGGAAATATGATACAGTCTTGCTTCATATTTCTGTTTTGAAAAACCCCAAGTAAGGCAGAAACACTTTTGCATCACCTTTTATACCTCTTATTTTCTAGACCACTGATACTTCTCTAGACTGCAACTGTAAACCACCGTTGCAAATTGGGTTGCAAACGAATTTTGCTTGAGGCACAAACCACAAATTAAAGTAATGATCACTTCACGATGAAACTTTTTTCTGTCTTTTAAAATCAGAATGAAAGTAGGTCAATGAAATTTAGGATATTTTAGAATATGTACAGTATTGTATTGTTTGCCAGTACCTAATTTACAATTACAGAGCTCCATGAATATTGAAATGATTCAGCTTCCCATTATAAATGTATGTGGCAGTTTGGTTGTTGATCAGTTTATGAAGTTAATGCAAATGGAACTGTCTTCCTGTCAGCATTTGAAATCTATAATGCAGTCATGTTGTATATTCAGGGACAGGCCATTGACAGTCAATTAACAAGTTTGATTGGTATGTCAACTCATTCTTTTGAATTGTTAATAGTATGTTAATAGCATTCATTTCTTTGTGCAGTCCCATTTGCAGCTTCACAGTTACAGCTATTTTTTATAATTCTGAGTAACCTAAAATAGTGCCTTAATAATAGATTATTAAACACCTGTCTAGTGTAGCTTAGGGAGGTTTTTCTAGACTGGGAGTTTGCAGTGGATCCCTTTGATATTCAAATCAACAAATGATAGCCTTTTTATTCAAAACGTAAATTCTTTTGATGGTTAGCTTGTTAAGAAATATTCAGCTCTAGTCTGACCTGATCTGGTTTCCCATGGAAAAGATCTGATGCCGTTTGAAGGTTCATAAATGGAATGCCAATGACAATTTGTTGTTGACGTTCTGCCGCCTCAGCCCTCAGATGCTGCTGGTTGATGTGCCGCTTTAGCTTCACCAAATAATCCTTGCAGGTAAATGATCTATGAATTGATCAGATAGTTTCAAAGCAAAGAGGGCTCTTCTGTGGTCTGGATTTTTAGGCTTGGAGGGTACTTAAAACGCTGCATCAAAGTTGACAGATGAATCTTAAGGCATAGAATGATGGGAGAAAGCAGAAATGTGGGAATATTTTTAAGTGACTAGCATATTACTTAGAGTTTTGAAAACCTTCAAATGTCGATCAAATCTGTTCCCCATAGCAGATTTATTTCTACCTTGGTTTTTGTTATGGTTGTTTTGTCTGTGTGCACAGGTTTACTCTCACTTTTCTGGGGAAGTTGATGAGACATTAAACGTATTATTCCCGAATGGTGCTTTGGAATAAGGTTGCGAGTTCATTTGCACAGCCATGTTTTATTCATATAGTTCCTGTACACCAGAATATAAGAATCTGCCATTTCTCTAGCCTAAAAAAAAATTGTCTTTACCAAGGAAGCAGTAAAAATTTTATTCCTTGTACCTCCTGTTCTTCCCTTCTCTTGATGATGCTTTCCACGACCTACTATTTATATTTAATTTCTTCGGTAGAAGTTTCTTTATAATGTGGAGAAAAAACTCTCATCAATGTAGTTTAGATATTTAGTTAATATTTTTCTGTTCTCTGTTTCAGTATATTTGGAGGAGCACTTTGCATGTATTTGAATTTTAGAATTAGGTGGTAGATTGAGAGATTGCTATTCAAAATGTTTAATATATAGATGAAGAAACTGAGGCATATAGTAGGACCTCACGGCTTGTTTGTGCATACCCATGTCTCTTTATTCCTAACCCTATACACATCCCACTTGCTGCCTTTAGAAATACAGAGAAGCCCAATTGAAGACTGATGCAATTGTAAGGTACATTTCTCAACTGGACATGGAAAGTTGCTGAAGTTTTCTAGCTATAACATGAAAACCTTTATACTATAATTTAAGAACTATACTTGCTATCAGTACAAAAGATCATGAATAATATGTATTTCTTAGTATGTGATTAAAGTTTCTATAAATTGAAATGAAAGAAGTAAGAAAGGAAATTAACTACTGTCTTTGACAGTTTGTTTACATCTGCCTTTGGGCAAAACCACAGAACTTGTGACCTTGCTCAGGACTGGGGGAGAAGAGGAAAAGAAAGAGGCATACAAATATTAATTGATAACAGATTTTATTTTGTCACCTTAAATAGCTCTCCAGTAGTGTTTTTCAAAGTGTGTTTCATGGATCACTAGTTCCGCAAGATGCTTGGTCACCAAAAGACTGTGTGTAAAGAATCTGAATCCGGGCACATATATATGCCCTTAATGTAGTTTCACATTATCACAGTGCTTGTTGGCAGAATAAAGACTGTAAAGTCTGCAAGAAAGAAACTTGTTTATTAAACCCAGGATTAAAAAAAAAAAAATTGAACACAAGATCTTGGCTTGTTTGTTTATATGCTTATTTCTTTTAAAACCAATGAGCATTATTCACAGAAATTTGGGAGTACTTGACTATCCTTTGGCAAATAATTTCTGTATGTTTCAGTTTCCTCTTCTATAAATGGAGGTAATAATAGCACCTATTGGCATGGGGATTAAGTGAGCTAATATACGGAGAACAGTGTCTCTCACATTGTTATGTAAGTGTTTTCTATTGGTATTGTTTATTAATAGCGATATTCTCAGTGTCACTATTGAGACCAATGCCATAGTTTCACTTACTTTGGTTTGATGGATGTATATGCGTATTAAACTGTGCATGAGGCCCAGTTGGAGCTAGAACTGTGAGTCAGTAAGATAAGGCAGAAATAAGTGGAAACAGATAAGTAAAGCTGATACATTACTGAGCAAAGTGGTAAAGGCAGCTATAAATACAAGCTGCAAAGCAGTATGGGAATGCTGACGACACAAGGCTATTGCCAACTCAAAAGACTCTGAAGATTATACTTAGTAGCTGACAAGCTATTGGATGTCTCAGAAACTTCCAGAGGAAGAAACAGGGAAACTCCGAAGAGACAGGACAATTTTGTTTTCTGTGAAACAGACAAGTGTATCCAGGACATAGGGTCTTGGATGTGGCAAGGGCATGTGGCAGGGCTGGCAGGGGTGGGCTGGAGCCCAAGGTGAAGGTCTTTGTATCCACGCTCAGAAGGCTGAATTTTACCCTTCAGACAGCAAAACAAGCAGAGGATTTTTATGTGTGAATGTGACATGATCGGCCTTGTTTTTTAGAAAGGAAATTTGACAGCTGGGGCTGGGAAGACATGAGCAAAAGGAGGCAGGAAGACATGGCGGGAGTCTGGGCTGAGGCAGCGGCAGTAGGAACAGAGAGGATGCTGCCAGGTTGGAGACAAGTGTGAGGGAGAACTGACAAGAAGCCATGACCAACTCATTAGGGGAAGAGGAACTTAAAAATGGGGAAATCAGGGATAAGCCTGGCATGTACAGTTTGGGAGGTTGTGTAAATGGTGATTTAATTTAGTTTTAGAAACACTATTTTTCAAAATTCTTTTATTAAAAGAAACTTCCAGGCGTCCACAGCCCACCATCAGTTTTACAACCATGACCTTCTTCTTTAGAGGAATTAATTGAATATATGTATAGATTGCTTGATGCAAGTCATGAAGATCAAAAGTGAATAACTCACCAAGTGACTTACTGGAAATATATGGAAATATGTGTTTTAAAATTAAGCATAAAATGCCATATGCAAAATTTAAAATCATAGTGAAAAGTTGTTTCCTATCTTCATGACCACAAGTTTTACAAAATGGCTCAGCTAAAGCACTTCCAGTATTTTTATTAATTTATTATTGCAATGCTTTACTCTCCACCTCCTTTCTCATTCTGAGTTTCTCAGATGCTGAATCTTGCTTGTTGTCTTTGTATTTCCAGATTCTTTCACAAATAACACATAGTCAATATTTAATGAGATTTAGATACATAATCATTGGAGAAGGAAATAGCAACCCACTCCAGTGTTCTTGCCTGGAGAATCCCAGGGACGGGGAGCCTGGTGGGCTGCCGTCTAGGGGATCACACAGAGTCAGACATGACTGAAGTGACTTAGCAGCAGATACAAAATACTTAAAACACCATTTTTATAATTTCATTCTAAAAAGAGATGTAAAAATATACTCAGCAATATCAATTATAAAATATCATATAAGAATTTTTGCACAATGTGTTTCCTGTGCCTTCAAAATCATGAGACTATATTGGCATGTAGCATAAATTTGAGCTGCCATGTTAAATGAACATTAGTGGAACAATAACCCCAAACTCTTAGTCTGATGTTTATTAAATACCAAATAGGTGGTATTTTCAGTCACCTATTTTAGCAATAAGCCTCTCTTCCCTATTGTGGGACTCCTTGTGGAAATGGCCTTCCGTTTAAAGATCCAAGAAGCTCTAGTCTTCTGGAGATGTTAAGCCATTAGGTTATACCTTCTACAATTTTATCAGAAGAAGATTGACTGTCCTTTCCATTATCTCATCTTGTGCTTATCAGTATTTTCATCTAATTTTATATCATGCCAGTTTTCCCTATTCCCTGACGCATTACACAGACTTAAATGATAGCAGAAATGACATCAGCTTCATACTCAGAATTAATAAGATATTTTAAAAAGATTTTTTTAATGTGGACCTGTTTAAAAGTCTTTATTGAAGTTATTCAGTATTGCTCAATTTCATGTTCTGTTTTTGACCACAAGCCAAGTGGGATCTCAGCTCCCCTGACTGGGGATTGAACCCATGCCCCCTACACTGGAAGGCAAAATCTCAGTCACTGGACCACCAGAGAAGTCCCTAAGCTATTTTCAAAGTTGTTCTTAACTCCCAAATTGGAGCAGCATATTACTTTTTACTGTCCACTCTATTTAAGCAGTACCAAGATTATAAATCTGTCCTGCAGAGAGAAAAGAGGTAAAAAAAAATAACCAATATAAAGACTGTGGAAGTTCTTAAAAGTTTTAATTATTCATTACACCTTAAAAGTGAAAAGTGAAATTTGCTCAGTCATGTCTGACTCTTTGCAACCCTATGGACTATACAGTCCATGGAATTCTCGGGACAGAATACTGGAGTGGGTAGCCTATCCCTTCTCCAGGGCATCTTCCTGACTCAGTGATAGAACCGAGGTCTCCCGCACTGCAGGTGAATTCTTTACCAGCTGAGCCACCAGGGAAGCCCATAAAGAATTATACCATAAAGAATTTTACATAAAATAATTTATCCATGCCTGTGTTACCCCCAGGAATATAGATTTATACCATGTATCTCCTTAAGTATTTTTAAGATTTCTTTTCTTTTCTTTTTTTTTGGAAAAGAATTTATACCTTGAAAAGAAAACATGACCTTGAAAACTTCTCTCATTCCCAAACCTCTTTTAACCTTAATACTCAACTTTTTCAATCTAGATATTTTTCTCTAATCACAGGTCTTTTCTAATTCCCTATAGTATGCCAGGTTTTCTCCAGGTAGTAGAGTAATTTCATCCACTAATAAATATGGTTCATAAGAGGCTGCTTTCTCAAGGCATGAAGCTAGAAACTGTAGTCCCTGCAAATATGTAGGCCATCCTGTTTTTCAGTAAAAGAAGCACAATTCTCATTTGTTCAGCCACTATATTAACCTTTCTATGATATGGACTATTTCTTCTAATGATTATAAAATATTCCAAAGATCTGGCATTTTCTGGTATTAATTCTACCATTTCCAGTAGTCCTCCATGCTCATCATCTTTTTTCATTGTTAATTTTGATACTTAAGATATGTTTTCATTAGAGGTATTACTAGAAGAAGGAAGAAAAATTGTAATGCACAAAAATTTGAGAATTATTTGCCCTTTAAATATATGATCATTATTGGGAAGTATATAAACAGCTCCTCTTGAATGAATAAATTCTAATTTCATTGGTATATATTATTTGTGTCACAAAAGTCTGGTCATTTAAATAAGTCAGAGAGTTTGTCATTTGCATAGCATATTCCTTTAGTTACACGTGTATTTCTAATGTATTTTTAATGTATGTCCTTAATTATGTTATGGACAAACTGATGTTTTATGCCTTTTGTACTGTTTACCATTGATTTTATACTGTCATCCACATTTTCCCCTTAAAATTCAGTGAAATTTAACTGTTAGTTAATCCAAATTTCAGATTTGGGTCTATGAATGCATGACTGCTAAGCAAAACAGAAGATGCAGTAATCAATCCTCACCACTTTGACCTTTACCTATTTTTTTCTTTATTGTTTTAATGCACAGGGTTTTTTTTTTTTTACTTTTATTATTAGTACTTTTTAAACTAGCACAGTGAAACAAGTTCAAAAAGCCAGAAACAAATATGTCAAGGGGCCAAAAGATAAAGATTGAGAAATCTCATGCATGTTATTTTCTTTTTGGCATGAAAATGACTGAAAAATAGAGAAATAGCAACAGATCTGCATTTGAGTATTCCCCTTCCTATTCGAGGGGCTTCCTCATTGGCTCAGCGATAAAGAATCCACCTTCAATGACTGGTTTGATCTCTGGGTCGGGAAAATCCCCTGGAGGAGGCCTCACACGGCAGTCCACTCTGGCATTCATGCCTGGAGAATCCCATGGACAGAGGAGCCTGTCCGGCTACAGTCCACAGGGTCGCACAGAGTTGGACATGACTGAAGCAACTGAGTAAGCATTCATGCACTTCCTATCCCCACTGAAGCAGATCTACTATCGTCCTGAATTTCCTATTAAATACTTGGGACTAAAGAGATTCACTTTCGGTACGTTAAGAAATCCAGATTTATTTTGTGACTTGATAGAAGTTACTTGGTGGCAAGAAAGTGAGTTCCAGTAATGAAAGCTGGCAGGCCAGGATTTGTGCTCCACTCTGTTGGTGTATGAAATTATAGCACATCATTCAAACAAAATCAATAATCCAACTTTTATGTCCTTTTCTAGCTGCAGTGAAAATTTTATTATTCTGTGATCATTCTATTCTTCCTGGATTAGGTCATGTGCTGAAGCAGTTAAGAAGCATCTCAAGTAGATAGAATATGCAAGATCAAAACTTGTGTTTTTACCCTCATACCAGAATGATCATATAATATTCAAGGAAAGATGTTATAAAAGTCAGACTCTTTTTTCCTTAAATCATCCCTGTAATATCTTGAATGATATTTAGGTTCAATTTACCTAAAGAAAGGTTCAATTTACCTAAAGAAAGGAATTTTGCCCCTCAGTGTGGATTGAGGTTTATAAACTGTGGTATTCTCTAATTGAAGCAAACAGAACAGCAAGAAATAGTTTGTTTCAACATCAGATTTACTTTGCATGAACAAGGATAGAAAATCTGATCCTATTCTTTCTCCTTTGATTTAGCTTCTTCCATGTCACTCTTTTTCCATGGAACAAGAATATTTTTATAGAAAAGACAGATTGTTCTGAGGGAAGGTCTACAGGGCCATAAAAGCCAGGTAATAAATTTAGTTTAAAGCATCAGCTCCTAAAGTATGTTTGCATAGTGAAGTATGGACCAGGCCAAAAGCCAGGCTTAAACATTTTCTCCTTGTTATCACCTCGTTAAGCTCCCCACGTCTGAACCATGCCTCCTACAGTCACAGGTATGGTGCCGCTAATTAAGAAGAAGGGGCTCATTACCAATTCTCATTAACATCAATTGGAGTTTTAAAGCCAAATCCCTGGACTGAAAATTTACCCCCTTAATGTTCAACACAGGTGAAGGAATAAAATCGTTTAAATGCCTGTATCATGGGGTAGTGCAAATGTGCTCTCCAAGGATGAACAAATTGCTTACCGAAGTCTGGCACTAATCCCATTGCTCAGTAAAAGACAGGCAGGGCTTTGAAGAAAAATACTATTCAAAAGGGAGATTCTGACAGGGAAACTGGTGGAGCATGGGAACTGATATCACAATATACAAATTATTGTCTGAATCTGTGCCATCTCTAGTAAGGATATATGAATACACAAAATCAACAATAGATTGTACCTGACAACTAAGTGCTCAACAAATATTATCTGAATTAGTGGCTGAAGAATTAATGATCACCAGTATATTTTAAACTGTTAATGAAACTTATCTCTCAGTCTCTCTTTGCATTTGCTTCTGAATGTCCTAAGTCTCATTCCTTAAGCGTTCTTAACTGATTTTAATTTCTTATAGATAACACTGTAAGTTATTTTATTGTTGGAGGCTTTTGAAGTAAAACATTTCAAAAATGCTTAATTGCATGAAAAGTTAAAAATGTGTTGATTTAGTTGATTTGAAAGAGTTGTTCTGAAATTCACTGAAGTGATAAGCCACATGGAAATAAGTCTTCTTGGAAAATAAAAGCAACCCTCCCTTGCATCAGATTAGGCTTTCTCTGGTTTGTAAACCCAGAAGCTAACCAGTTTTTAAACTGAATTTCTACTTTCCTTCATAATCTCTCTTCCTTACCCCAAAGTAAACAATGACCCAGAAATATTCATAAGACTATTGTTTGCCCCTAAATTATATGTGAGTTGGAGACATGTTTCTGGTTTAATAGACTTTTGAGTTATATGATGGATTATTTTATAAATTGTTGATATTTTTCCTGAGGGGGCATGTTCATATTTAAACCACATTAATGATGTGTACCATTATTCACCTCTCCCCAAAAGTGTACTGACTTTGCTCTAAATTTCTTATGAGTATGAGATTTCTTCATGATGTTACTACCTGTCAGTGGCAGTTAAGAAATCATAGACTATTGTAGCTAGGTGAAACTTTCAGAGCCATTTAGTTCAGTCCTCACATTTCACTCATAAGCAAGCTGATCTCCAAGAAGCTCAAATTACCTTCCCAAGTTCACAGGCAATGATAGGACCCTAACTAGAATTTTGGTCTCCTGATCCCCATTGTAGCCCTGGTGTATATAGCTGACTCAACCCAAGTGTATAGTAGAAGTCTAGCTTTACTCCCTCATCACATGCTATCTTCTTTCATAATTCCAAAGTTGTTTTAAATTTGTGATTAATCAGAGTAAAAGAAACCCTAAAGGAGCTATTCTTCAAGATGTATGTTGGGATCAGTTCTTTTACTTCAGATAGGCCTGCCTTATAAGCCTTATAACCTTATAAGCATTAGCTTTTCATCTTTTCACCTGCTTAAAAATTGAAAGACATTGATAATGGATACATAAATGCATCATGGGATGAATAAATTGTGTGAGTTAGAGAAGAGAAAATGAATGTGTTCGTGAAAGAGCGAGCACATCAATCAGTGGCTGCATGGTGTTTGCACCAGTGTGTCCAGGGGACACCTCGCCAATCAATCATCAGGAAGCTCCCTCCAGCTTTCAGTAAGAGGAAAAGGTTTCACAGTACACTGCTATAGAGAAAGCTTAGCATCTAAAGAAGTCATGCTATGGACTCTTCAAGTTCCCAGAGAGGAAGAAAAAGAGGGCAGGGAGCAGAATGCCATAGAAAGCCGACAGTTTGGCTTTTTAAATTTTTTATTTATTTATTTTTACTTTTGGCTGTGCTGGGTTTTCGTTGCTATGTAGGCTTTCCTCCAGTTGTGGCGAGCCGGGGCTACTCTCTAGATGCGGTGCTCAGGCTTCTCATTCTGGTGGCTTCTCTGGTGGAGCACGTGCTCTAGAGTGTGTGGGCTTCAGTAATCAGGACACACGGGCTCAATAGTTGTGGCCCCCGGGCTCTAGAGCACAGGCTCCTTAGTCACGGCACCCAGGATTAGTTGTTCCTAGGCTTCTGGGATCTGCCCGGACCAGGAAGTGAACATGTATCTCCTTCGCTGGCAGGCAGATTCTTTACCACTGAGCCACAGGGAAGCCCCTGGAACTTTTAAAAATGTTAATTGTATGATAAATCCTTCTCATTTTATACTGACTCAAAAGCATTAATTAAACATTATTTGGTATATTCTACTCTGATGTGAGCATAAAAATATTGACATATGTATATAGCTTCTACTTCAAGGAGTTTAAAAGCTGGAAAGTGTTTTCTCCTCAAAACTTTCATCACTGTACTGAATTATAATCCAATACTGCTGTTTCTCTTGAACATTAAACATACAAACATTCATTGGAAATATTTCAGTTGTATGAGTCATTTGTTCAATAATTGTTGGTTAGGTGTAAGATACTACTTTAGCTACTGCCTTGAAGTAGTTTACATTGGTAAGGCAAATAACAGTAGTATGTGAATAATTATGATGCAAAGTAGAAGCAATTAAATGACATGATTGTTTAAGCAACATTGTCTAATTCTCAAATTTCCAGAAGATGAAGAGAGCCACCCAAAATATAAAAAGTTTCTTCAAGATAATCTATTACTGAATTGCAGATCTGGGAATTTCCTTCCCAAGGAGCTCAGTCCTCAGTAGTATAGGAGTATACTTGCTCCTAAAGGTGATGTACCATTTGCATAACTAATTAAAGCAGGAAACATATTGAAATGTCTTAATAAAATGCTACCCATTAGTGAAGAAAAGCAGCTACTGTCATAAAGTGGTTTTGTGAGCAGCAAGTAATTCTTGCCACACAATCCTAACAGCACGGCTTCATTTACTGCTTGCAATCACTCCTATGTTGGCTTTTCAAGTTAGAAACTGGTAGGTATTCAATATAAGGATTATCATCAAAGCATAATTGCTGAGGAAAACCCAAGCAAACAATAATAAAGTGTATCCATTCAAAACCAAGGAAACCAATATTAATCGTAAATACAATATGAAATCTATAGCATCTGAGACAGTGTGTAGTGTTTAGTATAGAATTTGAAAGCATCAGCTTGGGGATTGGACAGACAGGGTTTTAATTCTGTCTCTTCCATTCATTTTCTTTTCATTTTAAGAAAGTTGTTTTTGGCTGTGCTGGGTCTTTATTGCTCCATAGGCTTTTCTCTAGTTGTGGCGAATGGGGGCTACTCTTTAAACAGGCTTCTGATTGCAGTGGCTTCTCTTGTTGCATAGCACGGGCTCTAGAACACAGGCTGAATAGCTGTGGCACACGGGCTTAGTTGCCTTGTGGCAAGTGGGATCTTTCCCAGCCAGTGATTGAACCCATGTCTCCTGCACTGACAGGCAGATTCTTTACCACTGAGCCGTTTATTAGCTGCATAGCCAAAGATTTCCCTCTCTCATCTGTATTAACATCACAATAAAAGATGGTAGCAAATGCTCTTTTCTTTCATATTCCCCCTTTATGACTTCTAAAACAGAGAATAACTATTTATTTTAAAACATGAGTACTTATCTTGCTTTGTCTTATATGGTAGATTGCTTTAGGCTCATCTATTGCCTGCTTCCTTGTAAACTATTTGGAGGTAAAGCTCTCTTGAATTCTATTAGTGCCTAAATATACCATGCACATACAAGGCACTGAAAAATGACTACTGATTTGAATTTTATAGATGTTGACAAAGAAGTCAACTGCATCTAAAGTCATGTGAACAATCTGTAAATCCTTATCAACCACTCCAGTTTGACTACTATCACTGTGGATCAAGAGTAACATTCAACCCCTAAGTAGTTTTCTAATCTAAAGAGTTTTCTATCAGTAATAAAAACAACAATCAGTTCAGTTCAGTGGCTTAGTCGTGTCCAATTCTTTGCAACCCCATAGACTGCAGCATGCCAGACTTCCCTGTCCATCACCAACTCCCAGAGCTTACTCAAACTCATGTCCATTGAGTTGGTGATGGTATCTTGCCATCTCATCCTCTATTGTCCCCCTTCTCCTTCCCACTTTCAGTCTTTCCCAGCATCAGGGTCTTTTTCAAGGAGTCAGTTCTTCACATCAGGTGGCCAAAGTATTGGTGTTTCCACTTCAACATCAGTCCTTCCCATGGATATTCAGGACTGATTTCCCTTAGGATGGACTGGTTAGACCTCCTTGCAGAACAAGGAACCCTCAAGAGTCTAACACCACAGTTCAAAAGCATCAATTCTTTGGTGCTCGGCTTTCTTTATAGTCCAACTCTCACATCCATACATGACTACTGGAAAAACCATATCTTTGACTATATGGATCTTTGTTGGACAAGTAATGTCTCTGCTTTTTAATATGCTATCTAGGTTGGTCATAACTTTTCTTCCAAGGAGCATGCATCTTTTAATTTCATGGCTGCAGTCATCATGTATATTGATTTTGGAGCCCCAAAAGTAGACTCACTGTTTCCATATCTATTTTCCATGAAGTGATGGGACTGGATGCCAGGATCTTAGTTTTCTAAATGTTGAGTTTTAAGACTTTTTCACTCTCCTCTTTCACTTTCATAAAGAGGCTCTTTAGTTCTTCACTTTCTGCCATTAGGTTGGTGTCATCTGCATATCTGAGGTTATTGATATTTCTCCCAGCAATCTTGATTTCACCTTGTGGTTCATCCAGCCTGGCATTTTGCATGATGTACTCTGCAAATAAGTTAAATAAGCAGGGTGACAATATACAGCCTTGACAAACTCCTTTCCCAATTTGGAACCAGTCTGTTGTTCCATGTCCAGTTCTAACTGTTGCTTCCTAACCTGCATACAGGTTTCTCAGGAGGCAGGTCACGTGGCCTGATATTCTTATCTCTTTAAGAATTTTCCATAGTTTGTTTTGATCCACACAGTGAAAGGCTTTGGCATTGTCAATAAAGCAGAAGTAGATGTTTTTCTGGAACTCTCTTGCTTTTTCGATGATTCAGCAGATGTTGGCAATTTGTTCCTCTGCCTTTTCTAAAACCATTTTGAACGTCTAAAAGTTCATGGTTCACATACTGTTGAAGCCTGGCTTGGAGGATTTTGAGCATTACTTATAATAGCCATCATTTATTGTGAGCCAATTACAAATCTGGTGTTTTCCATACATTAGCTCACACAGTCTTCACAATCACCCTCCACAGAGGATTATTTTAATCCCCTTTTTAGTATCATCAAAATAAGACAGGATGTTAACTATGTGGTCCAAGATCACACAAACTGACAGTAGGAAAAAAAATGGATTTTAGCTCACGTCTAACCCTAAAGGCAATGGTTTTTCTTACATTAGTATTATATTTGCAACATTATGAATCTTAGACTGAAAACTTTCCTAATTATATTTTATCAAAAGCATGATATTCACTAGTGAAATTCACAGATGAGTATAATTTTTATACCATTTACAAGTAGAATTTTATTCAAATGTCTCTAAGACTTTCTTAACACTTTACTATTCACCTGCAAATTCTCAGGTCCAGTGCTCTCAACAGCTCACCAGATGATATAATTTGGGTGAACCACTTATTATTTTCCCATCCATTTTTTTCCACTCTGAACTTCAAATAGTGTTTATTAGCAGAATATATAAAGTGTGTCCCAGGAAGCAGTATGTAAGAATCCAGGTCTTGAAGATATTGAATAACTAAATGACTTCCAAATTGTATTTTTAATTAAAAACTATTCCTGCTACTGATTATTTATCTAAAGCCATCTAATTATATCAACTTATAAGTAGTGATGGTCTATAGAAAATCAAAATTCTGAATAAATTACCATTTTAATACATATATAATACATATAAATAGTAAATACTTAAATATGAGCAACACAGCTTTTTTAACATGTGATTACAATATGGCAAATTCCTTTAAGAGATTGAATGGCCCATAATTATCACTTTATAACCATGCAAAATTATTCCTATTTGAAAAATTTCACCAAAATCTAGCCTGCAATTTCTTAGTTTTGACCACACAAAAGTAAACTTTATAAAATGAAATGATTAGTTTTCCATGGATAGTGTAATGCTGGCTTAATATGTCAGATTTGTGGCATCTAATGTTTATACATATAATGAGCCTAAGAATATAACACTTAAACCAAAGGTCTTCGTGGTTCTAAAAAAATATTAGATCAGAAAGCACTTGGGCTTCCCTGGTGGCTCAGCTGGTAAAGAATCCGTCTGCAGTGCGGGAGACCTGGGTTCGATCCCTGGGTTGGGAAGATCCCCTGGGGAAGGGAAAGGCTACCTCACTCCAGTATTCTGGCCTGGAGAATCCCATGACTGCATAGTCCATGGGGTCGCAAAGAGTCGGACACGACTGAGTGACTTTCACTTTCAGAAAGCACTTAGTTTTTAAAATTCCATCTAATCACACATTAAAATCTGCATATGTGGTGGTATTATTTCAGTAAACTATTAGTCACATGGTTCTTTTGGTTGCTTCTTTTTTAACTAAGAAATTATTCCATATCACGAGTTAAAACTTTGAAGGCACAATCAGTAATTTCTAAGTTGAATATCCAGCAATGGCAGTATATTTTCCTACAACTCAGACAGCAAATCTCCCACTGTGGGAAAGAATAATGGTATGAGCAGTGACTTTGGTGTGTAAGAATTCAAGTATTTACAAAATAATTCTTTATTTTAAAAAGCTAAAATCTGGAATACTATGTTTTTACCGATTTGAAGTTTTAAAACATTGTACACTCTGCGAAATAAACACACTCAACACTGAATTTTTGAGAAGAGTCTGTAAGATTGTCTTACAGTCAGGCTATCTCTGGAGCCAATTCATATTAGCAAAAGAAAAACTTTTCTTATTATGAACCAGACCTGAAACAAGGACTGGTTCAAAACTGAGAAAGAAGTGTGTCAAAGCTGTATATTGTCACCTGCTTATTTAACTTATATGCAGAGTGAGTGAGTGAAAGTCACTCAGTCATGTCCGATTCTTTGTGACCCCATGAACTATACAGTCCATGGAATTCTCCAGGCCAGAATACTAGAGTGGGTAGCTGTTTCCTTCTCCAGGGGACCTTTCTAACCCAAGGATGGAACCCAGGTTTCCCACATTGCAAGTGTATCTTTACCATTGGAGCCACCAGGGATGCCCAAGAATACTGGAGTGGGTAGCCCATACATCATGTGAAATGCCAAGCTGGATGAATCACAAGCTGGAATCAAGATTGCCAGGAGAAATTATCAATAACCTCAGATATTCAGATGACACCACTCTAATGGCAGAAAGTAAAGAGGAACTGATGTTGAAGCTGAAACTCCAATACTTTGGCCACCTGATGCAAAGAGCTACTCATTTGAAAAGACTCTGATGCTGGGAAAGATTGAGGGCAGGAGGAGCAGGGGACGACACTGGATGAGATGACTGGATGGCATCACCGACTCAATGAACATGAGTTTGGGTGAACTCCGGGAGTTGGTGATGGACAGGGAGGCCTAGTGTGCTGCAGTCCATGGGGTCACAAAAGGTCGGACACGACTGAGCAACTGAACTGAACTGAAAGAGGCACTAAAGTGCTTCCTGATGAAGGTGAAAGAGCAGAGTGAAAAAAATGGCTTAAAAACTCAACATTCAAAAAACCGGGATCATGGCATCTGATTCCATCACTTCATGGCGAATAGATGAAGGAAAAGTAGAAACAGTGACAGATTTTTCTCTTCTTGGGCTCCAAAATCGTGTAGACAGTGACTACAGCCATGAAATTAAAAGATGCTTGCTCCTTGGAAGGAAAGATATGACAACCTGGACAGCATATTAAAAAACAGAGACATCATATACTTTTGCCAACAAAGGTCCATCTAGTCAAAGCTATGGCTTTTTCAGTAATCATGCACATATAAGAGTTGGACCATAAAGAAGGCTGAGCACCAAAGAACTGATGCTTTTTATGGTGATGAAGAAGAAGATACTTGAGAGTCCCTTGGACTGCAAGGAGATCCAACCAGTTAATCCCAAAGGAAATCAACCCTGAATATTCATTGGAAGGACTGATGCTGAAGCTGAAGTTCTAATACTTTGGCCACCTGGTGGGAGGAGCCAGTTCGCTGGAGAAGACCCTGATGCTGGGAAAGATTGAGGACAAGAGAATGAAGGGGCAACAGAGGATGAGATGGCTGACTGGCATCACTGACACAATGGACATGAGTTTGAGCAAACGCTGGGAGATAGTGAAGGACAGGGAAGCCAGTCATGCTGCAGTCCATGGGGTCACAAAGAGTCGGATATGACTTAGCTACTGAACAACAACTACTGCTTAGCTACTGAACAACAACGACTTAGCTACTGAACAACAACAAGAAGTAGCTACTTAGCTACTGAACAACAAAACAAAAGGTCTTTTTAGACCCTTTCTGCCAATGAATAATCCTTGCACACACACTGAGATGTCTTAGAATCAGACCCTGAGATGAAAATTTGTATGCAAGGGGTTCATGTAAATGAAGTGCAAATGGGAAATGGAAGGAAAGCTAGCAGAGCACAGCTTCAGGAGAACTCTGGAGTACACGTTGTGCCATAGAGTTGTCTCAGGTGAGGCAAGGAAATGGACTTCCCTATCTCTGGACTACACAGTCTCTGCTACTTGTGGGCTAATTGACTCTAGTAGCCCAAGAGAATGTGGCTATTACACCAAACGGTGATACACAGATAGAGGAAAAGAGTTTCTGGGCAGAGCACTGACATTGTCTGCAACAGGTTATACCCCAGATACCAGAGATGGAAATAGTGCCCAACTTAGGATCTATGTCTTGATGTTCATTCAGAGTATTTGACTTCAGGATATAGAAATTGAATAGATCTCACTTCAGATACAGCTTGATCTTGTATCCACACAGTATATTTGGGTTCCATCTCTTACTCTACTTCCCCTGGGTTTACTACATCCTGATACGGTCTTTTAGCAGCTCCTATCTCTCCTTATCTCTCCTCTCATTGCCATTGCAGTTATAGACTTTATATCTCCATACAGAAAGCACAGGTAGAAATGAAGGAATCCATAGCTTAATTTTTTCTTCAAAAATACTGAATTACTTTCATTGATCCAGTTTAGGTCACATGCTCAATTCTGTTCCGATTGATAAGGCCATAAAAATGTAATGGATTCATCGACTTCAGTGTTACATGCCTGTTCCTAAATTGAGCTTCAGTCTATAAGCTGAGTCAGTATCATTCAAATGTCATAGTTTGAACATTCAGAATAATATTAGAAAGGAAGAAGAAGTACATGCTGGGAAAGAAATTAACAAATAGCCCCTGGTCTCTCATTCTTATTGTTAACTGGATTGGCTGTGTTCTGAACTTATGTAATTTTAAGCCATAGACACGACAGTGTTTTACCCAAGTTGTGAGCCCAGCTGGAATTTGCAGACTTGGTTAAGTCTAAAGAGAGACAGAGAATTCCCAGAAGTTAGGCTGGGGTATGTGCTGAATGGGATACACTACCTCTATTGTGATTACCACCACTATCACGTCATCGCCCTACCCTTGCAAACAAAAAACCAGAAAAGCTTTCTTGCCATCTTCACTCAGTGGGAACAGAGGTTTGCTATTACATGCAGCTTTTGAAGTGGACATCCCTGAATTTCCTAAAGGCCCAATCTGGGACAAGACAGAAGAATGAGACTAATCACTTAGATGTATGATTATTTGTTAACCATCCCTTCATTTGTTCACTCAGTAAATATTAGGCACCTACTGTACACCGGTACACCAAGTGCTATCCTGAACACTAGGTGGTTCTAGTAGTAAAGAACCTGCCTGCCAATGCAGGAAATGTACAAGATGTGGGTTCAGTCCCTGGATTGGGAAGATCCCCTGGAGAAGGGCATGGCAAGCCACTCCAGTATTCTTGCCTGGAAAATTCTATGGACAGAGGAGCCTAGTGGGCTATAGTCCTTAGGGTCACAAAGAGTTGGACACAACTGATGCAACCTAGCATGCACATGTACACTGAGTACTATTCTGAATCATAAAAGTGTCACGTCAGAATACTGGAGTGGGAAACTGTTCCCTTCTCCAGGAGATCTTCCCAACCCTGGAATTGAACCAGGATCTCCTGCATTGCAGGCGGATTCTTTACCAGCTGAGCTATGGGGAAATCATAAAAGTGTAGTGGTAAAAAAACGTAATAGATATCTACCATCAGCAGGGGGTTACAGATGATTACAAATAGGCAGACAAATAAGATATCTTCAGAGAATGATATGAAGAAAATAAAAGTGAGTGAATCTGAGGTCAGGTAAGGAACTTTTATCTGAAAAGGTGATATTTTAGCTGAGACTTGATGGATAAGAAGCCAACCATGCAAAGATCTCTAAGAGCATTAAAGGCAGGAGAAATAGCACAAAGGCAAGAGTTAGGAATAAATTTGGCATATTAGAAAACAGGAGGGGAAAAAACAGTGGCTGGAACTTGGTGAGGGATGTGGGGAGAAGGGGATGCTGTCAGAGTGGACCTATGGCCAGACCCGTGCATAAGTCCTCTGTGTCTGTTCCGAAGGGCAGTTGGTGTTCAGCTGAAGATGGAGACCAAATTCCAATGGTTTTCTTTCTCTTCATTCTTCAATTCTGCTCTCAAGTCACTTAAGTATTCCAGAAAACCATAATAAAATCTTAAGGATTCATTTTAGCTAATATCTTTACCTTTTTGATTCTGTACTAGAATATCTTTACCTTTTAATTTTGGGAGCTCTAGAAGCTTATAAAATTCAAGAATTTTTAAATGGTTTTTGAACAACAAAGAAGAACTTTTCTTGTGCATACCATTTTATACTTACCCTACTTCCAGACTTAATGAAGTGAGTCTGAGTGAACTCTGGGAGTTGGTGATGGACAGGGAGGCCTGGTGTGCTACGATTCATGGGGTCACAAAGAGTCAGACATGACTGAGCGACTAAACTGGACTGACCTGAACTAATGGACATTGTTTCATATCTGTACATACACCATTCCTTCATTCCTTTTCATGATTGCATGGTATTTCATTGATGACTGTATGATAATTTATTTCACCAGTTGTCTATTGATGGACACCTAGGCTATTAACAGTTCTTTACTACTGTAAACACTTCTGCAATTGAACTCTCTTGAACAAATATCCTTACATTCTATAAACTATTTAAACAGGATAAATTCCTTATATTGAGACTACTGAGTGAGAACATAAGAATCAAGGTAAATGTTGCCAGGCTGCCTATAAAAATATTATACCATACTCCTCCCACACTTGGCCAACACTGTTAGTACATTTTGTCTTTTCAAATCTGATAGAAAGAAATGTTTGTATGTTCTTATTTTATTTATTTTTATTAAAGTATTATTGACTTACAATATGGCATTAGTTTCAGGTTATAGCGTAGTGGTTCACGTGGGGTTTTATTTTCAGATTATATTCCATTATAGGTTATTACAAGATATTGGGTATGATTCCCTATCAGTCAGTTCAGTCGCTTAGTCATGTCCAACTCTTTGTGCCCCCATGGACTGAAGCACACCAGGACTCCAGTCCATCATCAGCTCCTAAAGTTTATTCAAACTCATGTCCATTGAGTCCATTGAGTCATATAGTACGATTCTCCATACTATACAGTAAATACCTGTTGCTTATCTCTTTTATGTATACTAGTTTATATCTGTTAGGTCCACACTCCTAATTTGTCTCTCTCCCATCCTTCTTGCCTTTGGTAACCACAAGTTTGTTGTGTCTTTGAGTTTCTGTTTTATATTTGGATTCATTTGTGTTAGATTTTAGATTCCACATTGATACTGTACAGTTTTGTCCCTCCTTGACTGATTTATCTCACTAGGCATAACATCCATTTTGCTGCAATGGCAATATTTCATTCTTTACTATAGCTGAGCAATATTCCATTGTGTATATGTAAACTCCATCTTAAGCCAATCATCTGTTGATGGGCATATAGGTTGCCTCCATGTCTTGACTATTGGAAATAATGCTGCTATGAACATTGAAGTGCACATATCTTTTCAAGTGAAAGTTTTCATTTTTACCAGATACATATGCATTAGTGGGACTGCTGGATCATATGCTAGCTCTGTTTTCAGTGTTTTAAGGAAACTCCATACAGTTCTCCACAGTGGCTACACCAATTTAAATTCCCACCAAGAGAGTATGAGGGTTCTCTTTTCTCCACCCTATTCAACATTTATTATTTATAGACATTTGATGATGGTCATTCTGACCAGTGTGAAGTGATCTCACTGTGGTTTTGATTTGCATTTCTCTAATAACTGGTGATGTTGAATGAACAAACAGTAGCCAACAAAGTTACAGAGGCAGAGGAAAAAATGTGTTGTTCAAGCAGATAGACCACACAGGAAAATATCTAAGGTATTCAGGAAACGAAGTGAAGCCTAGGGTATTTATCCATCTCCAAACTCTATTAATGTTTGGGGAGAAAGAGGGAAGTGTGTCAAAAACAAAATTCCCTTACTCTTCCTCCCATCCCTTTTGATATCTGAGACACAAAGCAAATAATATTGAACACTGGTTTATGGCTATTCCATATATGCTAACAAAGAATTTACTAAGTGCCTACCTATTCACAAAAGAAAAATCATGAGGAATACAAGCCCCTATACTGGAATGAGAGCAGGTTGGATAAAATGACCCACTCAGAAATGAGAGCTATCAAGTAAATTTTGCTCTCACCACAAAGGAAACAAAGAATTACAACAAATAAAATTCATATATAGATAATAGTTTGGGAGAAAATGAAGTACAAAAATAGTACAAAAATCTTGCAAATGCTTTGCACACTCACGAAAATTGAGAACTTGGGCTTTATGAAGTAATAGATCAAATACGAGATGAGATAAGTTAAGGAATAAGGTAAAAGGAAGTAGATTGGAAAAAAGAGAAAATGTGGGGAAAACAACAAGATAAGAAAAAAAATGAATACATCTTAAGAAATCAAAGAAGAGGCTCAGTGTAGAAAACCCAGACAGGGTTGAGGAGAGGACTGTGAACAGTTGCACAAAAATAAGAATTCATAACGTGTCAAGCACTTAAAAATAGTGAAATAGCTGTGAGGAAAAATGGAAAGCTAACATGTGTTTTTATATGCTAAGGAGACAGAATAAATCAAGCCCTGAAAAATATAATGTCTCCATGAGTAAAAAAAAAAAAAAAACCTCTGAAACTACAGATCAAAAAGATTCAGTTTGCTTTAGAAAATGCTTATAAAGAATGGCCAATATCAAGATTATTATTTTCTTAAAGCAAAAGGACAGCTTTACGGTTCACAAGGTTTGCAAACTGTTATCAAAATTACATTCCAGGGGAGGGAATGGGACCGGGTGGAGCGAGTTAGTTTTGAGGGATTTTTAAAAGCAAAACCTACAGAAGTCACAACTGGGAGACTTGCAAAAAGGATTCAATGGCCATGCACCTTGACCATCAAGTTTTGGATGTTTGGTTGTCATTGGAGCTTCTCTTTGGGAATTTTCCCAGGTAGAACGCTTACTGCAATTAGATGTCCTTATGGAACTTGTCTGTTAGGTGGTTCTTCTAAGAAAACAGAGCATGTGGCTGAACCCCCAGGCCTATTTTAAGTTATTAAACTGCAAGGATAAAGAAAGCATTTAGAAAGATCACTTAAAAGGGGGAGGGAGACTTAGGGACTCAGATTTTTTCAAATTACAAACGTGAAGACCCTCAAACATTGTCTATAGAATTTCCAGGTTAAAACTGTGACCATAAGACAAATGGATACATTTGAGAAAAAATTATATTCTCAAATGTATAGTGACTCAGTGAACGTGTCACCCATGTCTGACTTCTCAAAATTGTACTTAAAACATAACCCAGAATTCCATTTTCAACAATATGATGGATTAAGTTCTAGAGCTGCGAGATATAGCAAATAAAAATACAGAATGCCAAGTCAAATTTAAATTTCAGATAAACAAAGTCTAAGTATGGCCCACGGATTATATAAGATATACTTATACTAAAGTATATCTGAAATCCATACTTCGTTCATCCCGAGTTTCTTGCAACACTGGGTAATCTGAAAAGTATTCCAAAACATACAACTAAAAATAGTGGAGATTTAAAACAACAACAAAAATATCCTTTAAATTTTATGATTGGATTCATAAGATAAGAAATCTCTAATGGAGAAAAATGGAAAAGAAATTGGTAACTTGAACCCGAAATGACAGGAATTATTTACTAAGCATGGTGACCAAAATTTTTGTGTTTGAATGGCCATTTAGGCCAGAAAACAGTGTTTGGAGCTGTGTAAATGAAGAGTAGGACCTGAGGCCTGTCTATACACCGGCACTCTTGGAGGGTTATAATCTCTGAAATAATGGTCTAAGAAAAATATGCTTATCCACAAAAGGAGACAAGAAACTTGTCTGGCACAGCTTGGACTCTGAGTAGAGAACAAAGTACATTGCCCTGAGAATTTAAACACCAAGTTCTCCTGGGAAAAAATTAGACTTGAAACTGCATGATCAGTGAGGTTCCGAAGACCCCAAGCAGATAAATTAATTTCAAGTAGTCCCAAGTTAGTAAACTGATAGTGTAGAGCAACTGGCAGAATCAGACACAAATTCCTCTGAAGAAATGTACACTGAACCCAAGGAATTACCCAGACAAAGCAACGCCAAACATTAGTTCACCATCCAAAACAACAGAATGCAACCAAGAAACAAATTACCACAGAGAAGAGTCATCAGAGTCATCAGGACAATAAATAACCAAACAACAAATAAATAAAAAACAAAAAACAGAACAACAGAATTAGAACCCTAGGAACTTTCTATATTAGAATTATTGGATACGTAACATGACGCATTTGGAAAAGGTACTACTAAAAGTGGGTAAATACTTGAAAGAAAATATTTGAACATTTAGAAATAAAAACTATAATCATTAAAACTTAAAGTTCTGGGAATGAATTAAGCAGAAGATTAGGTTAGAAAGAGCTGAGAGACAGAGTAAATCAAATGTAGAGCTGAAGCAATTATCCTGAATGCAGCAAAGCAAGACAAAGTCATGGATAACATGAGATAGAAAGGTAAAAGAGGGGTCTAGCATGTCCAGTTATGCTCTCGAAGAAGAGAATAGGGAAACAGGGTAAAACTAATATTCAAATCATGAGTGAGGAGATTTCAAAGTGGTTATCTCTGAACTGAGGAATGATTACTCATGCAAGACAAGTAAGGAATCCTCACTAAACCATGTGGTGTTTTTAAACTCAGGAAAAAAGATAAGAAGGTTTTATGAGAATGTTCTTGTGATGAGAGTGCACATTTATCAGCCTTTCCAAAGGATAGTTTAACAATATTTATTCATGGTTAAAATGTTCGTGTCTTTTTACCTTGTGATCCTACCCTTAGGAGTTTACCCTAATGTTATACACTGACAACAAGGATGTTGATCTCCACATGTTTTATAATAACAATATTTTGGGTGCAATTTAAGTATCCAGCAATAATAAATCTAATAAACAAATTATATCTTAATAATTTACTTGGGATATCATACAGAGTTAGAATGACTGGTATATATGCACATCCACATTTATTAATAAGGACAGATCTCCATTCTTACCAGTAAATAAAGTAGATTGCAGATAGAAAAGCAAACATCATGTGGTCCCACCCATGTAATGTTACATATACTTGTATATTGGGCCTCCCTGGTGGCTCAGAGGTTAAAGTGCCTGCCTGAAATGTGGGAGACCTGGGTTCGATCCCTGGGTCATGAAGATCTCCTGGAGAAGGAACTGGCAACTCAGTCCAGTGGGTTCTCCAGGCAAGTTCTCTTGCCTGGATAATCCCAAGGACAGTGGAACCTGGTGGGCTACAGTCCACGGGGTTGCAAAGAGTCGGACATGACTGAGTGACTTCATTTTCACTTTATATTTATGTTTAAACTGTCCCAAAAGTTCTTTATATTTATTTTTAAGCTGTCTTAGTGTATTGGGCAGAGAAGGCAATGGCACCCCACTCCAGTACTCTTGCCTGGAAAATCCCATGGACTGAGGAGCCTGGCAGGCTGCAGTGCAAGGGGTCGCGAAGACTTGGATATGACTGAGAGACTTCAACTTCACTTTTCACTTTCATGCATTGGAGAAGGAAATGACAACCCACTCCAGTGTTCTTGCTTGGAGAATCCCAGGGACGGGGGAGCCTGGTGGGCTGCAGTCTATGGGGTTGCACAGAGTCGGACATGACTGAAGAGACTTAGCAGCAGCAGCAGCAGCAGAGCATACAAAGAAGCAAGCCTAAGTGTACTGCCCAATGTGGTTGTATATAAATAAAAAGGTCTAAATGGACATTGGAATGGACTAAAATATTGAAAGTGGTTATCTCTGAGTAACGTGATTTCAGGAAATTTGACTTCTTCATATATATTTCTTCAGTATTTCATTTCTTTCTTAAGCATGTTAAACACACATTTATCTACATAGGAAAAACATTTCCTAATTCCCAGTAAGTTTTCATTTCTCAAAAACACAAGACCATTTTACTGGTCTCAACAGGGCTGTCCATACAACTATAATTGTGCTACCCTTTTCTGTATGTTTTTAATGTATGTAGGAATTATCTTCATTACCACTTCCAAGTAACTTCAGCCACTCAGTTGTGCCTGACTCTTTGCAACCCCAAGGACTGCATCATGCCAGGCCTCCCTGTCCTTCAGCAACTCCTGGAGCCTACTCAAACTCATGTCCATTGCATCGGTGATGCCATCAAACCATATTATCCTGTTTTCCTCTTCTCCTCCTGCCTTCAATCTTTCCCAGCATCAGGGTCTTTTTCAATGAGTCAGTTCTTCACATCAGATGGCCAGAGTACTGGAGTTTCAGCGTCACATCAGTCCTTCCAATGAATAGTCAGGACTGATTTCCTTTAAGATTGAGTAGTTGGATCTCCTTGCAGTCCAAGGGACTATCAAGAGTCTTCTCCCACACCACAGTTTAAAAGCTCTATACACTCAGCAAAAGCAAAACTGGGAGCTGACTGCGGCTCAGATCATGAACTCCTTATTGCCAAATTCAGACTTAAACTGAAGAAAGTATGGAAAACCACTTGACCATTCAGATATGACCGAAATCAAATCCCTTATGGTTATATAGTGGAAGTGACAAATAGATTCAAGGGATTAGATCTGATAGAGTGCCTGAAGAACTATGGACGGAGGTTCGTGATGTTGTACAGGAGGCAGTGATCAAGAACATCCTCATGAAAAAGAAATGCAAAAAAAAAAAATAGTTGTCTGAGGAGGCCTTACAAATAGATGAGAAAAGAAGAGAATCGAAAGGCAAAGGAGAAAAGGAAAGATATAGCCATTTGAATGCAGAGTTCCAAAGAATAGCAAGGAGAGATAAGAAAGCCTTCCTCCGTGATCAGTGCAAAGAAATAGAGGAAAACAACAGAATGGGAAAGACTAGAGATCTCTTCAAGAAAATGAGAAATACCAAGGGAATATTTCATGCAAAGATGAGCACAAAAAGGACAGAAATGGAATAGACCTAACAGATGCAGAAGATATTAAGAAGAGGTGGCAAGAATACACAGAAGAACTGTACAAAAATGATCTTCGAGACCCAATTACAATGGTGTGATCACTCACCTAGAGCCAGACAACTTGGAGTGTGAAGTCAAGTGGGCCTTAGAAAGCATCACTATGAACAAAGCTAGTGGAGGTGATGGAATTCCAGCTGAGCTATTTCAAATCCCAAAGATGATGCTGTAAAAGTGCTGCACCTAATATGCCAGCAAATTTGTAAAACTCAGCAGTGACCACAGGACTGAAAAAGGTCATGTTCCATTCCAATCCCAAAGAAAGGCAATGCCAAAGAATGTTCAAACTACCACACAATTGTATTCAGTTCACACACTAGCAAAGTAATGCTCAAAATTATTCAAGCTAGGCTTCAACAGTATGTGAACCATGAACTTCCAGATGTTCAGGCTAGGTGTAGAAAAGACAGAGGAACCAGATATCAAATTGCCAACATTCGCTGGATCAATGAAAAAGCAGAGAGTTCCAGAAAAACATCTACTTTTGCTTTACTGACCACTTCCAAAGGTAAGGTAATTAATGAATGACTTCATTTTGGTTACCTTATGTAGGTAAAGACTAAGGAAATGTATTCAGAAGTTTAAGAAGAGAAGTACAGATAATTATACCAAAAGACCATAGTATTTCAGCTTTAAAAATGACTACAACACTACACTAATAAAACTGAATGGATATATGTGCATTTACAACTATTCCTGATGTTTCTGTCATTTTCTTTAACAAATTATTTTTATAAAGAACAAAATAGAGCTGAGTAAAATTTCAAATAAAAATATTAAAGAATGTAGTATGGTTTTTTTCTAAAACATTAGATAAAACAGAACAATTCATGGTAGTTTTCTTTTCTCAAATGTTTAAGAAAAGTTGTATTTTCAGAGTGCTTCTTCATGTTACATTCCTAGTGATTACTCTTAGTGATTATTAGGTTTAAAAAAGTCATTGTGGCAGTGAGCCCACTGGAACGTGGATCTTGCTTTCTAAATACCACTCCAAAATAAAAAGAACCAGGACTCCTCGAAGAAATAGTCTGACTCTTAGCTGAAACAGAGAGAATGCAAAATGAGTCTGGAGAGCTTATAGTGACAGAAAGTGAGGAAATGCTCAAAAAACAAGATAGAGACAGATCAAGTAGACAGGGAAGCTCCCCCAAACAAGCCTCCAGAGGTCAAAGCTGGAAACAATTTAGCAACAAAGTCCTAAGTATAAAATAAATATGCATGAGTCATTCTAATACAAATAATTCCCAACCTTCAAGAGCCCATTGGTCTTAATAACTCTCTTCCAAAGTATGAAAATGGAGGAATAGTACAGTTACAGTGAAGAAATCTTGCAAACATTACCTTAATCCAAAATAAAGAAATCACTACTAACAGGCTGTGTTCATTGCATGTATCCCATTGTATGATTATAATGAGAGGTATACTTTGGCTGTGTGATATTCTTCCGTCAAATTCATAACCTCAGCTTATCCCAAGTAAACATCAATTAAAACCAGATTTGAGGGATTGTATAATATGTATAAAATGTCTGACCAGTGTCCTCAAAGCTGCCAAGGTTATAGATAACTAGAAAAGACTGAGAAAATGTCAACAGTTAAAGGAGATTAAGAAAACAGGATGAACTGAATGCAATGTGGCATCCTGTATGGGATCTTGGAACAAAGTGTGACATTAATGGAAAGACTGGTAAAATCTGAATAAAGCCTAGCGTTTACCTACTATTAATGTATCAATGTGGAGATCTTTATTTATTTTGAGGAATGTATCTGATAATTTAAGGTGTTAACAATGAGGAAAACCGGGTGAGGTACATACAAGAAGTCTCTGTATTAGCTTTGCAAGTTTTCTCTAAATCTAAAATTATTCTAAAATAAAAATTACTTTAAAAATAAATTAAATCCACTTCCTGCCTAACAGAATAACCAAATCCAAAACACTAACAACACCAAATGCTGTTGTGGATGTCAAATAACAGGAACACTCATTTATTATTGGTGGAAATGCAAAATAGTACAACCACTACTTGAGGATAGTTTGGTAGTTTCTTTAAAAATTAAACATGCTCTCACCATATAATCAGCAATCATGCTCCTTAGTATTTACCCAAATGAGTTGAATATTTACATCCACACAAAAACCTGCATATGGATGCTTACTGTTGTTGTTCAGTCACTCAGTCATGTCCGACTCTGTGACCCCATGGACTGCAGCATGCCAGGCTTCCCTGTCCTTTACCATCTCCCAGAGCCTGCCCAAACTCATGTCTATTGAGTCAGTGATGCCATCCAACCATCCCATCCTCTGTCCTCCCCTTTTCCTCCTGCCATCAACCTTTCCCAGCATCAGGGTCTTTTTCTAAAGATTCAGCTCTTCACATCAGGTGGCCGAAGTACTGGAGCTTCAGCTTCAGCATCAGTCCTTCCAATGAATATTCAGGGTTGATTCTTTTAGGACTGACTGGTTTGATATCTTTGAAGTCTAAGGGACTAATTGTCCTTTCCAAAACCACAGTTCAAAAGCATCAGTACTTCAGGTTCAGCTTTCTTTATGGTCCAACTGTCACATCCATACATGGCTACTGGAAAAAAGTTAGCCGTGTGGTCCACTGGAGAAGAGAATGGCAAGCCACTTCAGTATTCTTGCCTTGAGAACCCCATGAACAGTATGAAAAGGCAAAAAGATAGGACACTGAAAGATGAACTCCCCAGGTGGGTAGGTGCCAAATATGCTACTGGAGATCACTGGAAAAACAACTTCAGAAAGAATGAAGGGATGGAGCAAAAGGAAAAACAATACCCAGTTGTGGATGTGACTGATGATAGAAGCAAGGTCCGATGCTGTAAAGAGCAATATTGCATAGGAACCTAGAATGTCAGGTCCATGAATCAATGCAAATTGGAAGTGGTCAAACAGGAGATGGCAAGAGTGAACATTGACATTCTAGGAATTAGCAAACTAAGATGGACTGGAATGGGTGAATTTAAGTCATATGACATTATATCTATTACTGAATCGCTTAGAAGAAATGGAGTAGCCATCATAGTAAACAAGAGTCCAGTTGCAGTACTTGGATGCAATCTCAAAAACAACAGAATGATCTCTGTTAGTTTCTCAGGCAAACAATTCAATATCACAGTAATCCAAGTCTATACTCTGACCAGTAATGCTGAAGAAGCTGAAGTTGAACAGTTCTATGAAGATCTAAAAGGCCTTTTAGAACTAAAACCAAAACTATGTTCTTTTCATTATAGGGGACTGGAATGCAAAAGTAGGAAATCAAAAAATACCTGGAGTAATAGGCAAATTTGCTTTGGAATACAGAATGAAACAGGGCAAAGGCTGATATGCCAAGAGAACGCACTTCCAACAACACAAGAGGAGACTCTACACATGGACATTACCAGATCTTCAATACAGAAATCAGATTGATTATATTCTTTGCAGCCAAAGATGGAGATACTCTATGCAGTCAGCAAAAACAAGACAAGGAGCTGACTGTGGCTCAGATCATGAAATCCTTATTTTCAAATTCATACTTAAATTGAAGAAAGTAGGGAAAACCACTAGACCATTCAAGTATGACCTAAATCAAATCCCTTACAATTATACAGTGGAAGTGAGAAATAGGTTCAAGGGATTAGGTCTGAAAGACAGAGTGCCTGAAGAACTATGGATGGAGGTTCATGATACTGTACAGGAGGCAGGGATTAAGACCATCTCCAAGAAAAAGAAATGCAAAAGGAAAAATGGTTGTCTGAGGAGGCCTTACAAGTAGCTGTGAAAAGAAGAGAATCTAAAAGTAAAGGAGAAAAGGAAAGATATAGCCATTTGAATGCAGAGTTCCAAAGAATAGCAAGGAGCTAAGAAGCCGTTCTCAGTGATCAGTGCAAAGAAATAGCAGAAAACAACAGGATGGGAAAGACTAGTGATCTCTTCAAGAAAATTAGAGATACCAAGCGAACATTTCATGCAAATATGGGCACAATAAAGGACAGAAATGGTATGGACCTAACAGAAGCAGAAGATATTACAAAGAGGTGGCAAAAATACACAGAAGAACTGTACAAAAAGATCTTCATGACCCAGATAATCACAATGGTGTGATCACTCACCTAGAGCCAGACATTCTGGAATGTGAAGTCAAGTGGGCCTTAGATAGCATCACTACGAACAAAGCTAGTGGAAGTGATGGAATTCCAGTTGAGCTATTTCAAATCCTAAAAGATGAAAGTGCTGCACTCAATATGCCAGCAAATTTGGAAAACTCAGCCGTGGCCACGGGACTAGAAAAGGTCAGTTTTCATTCCAGTCCCTAAGAAAGGCAATGCCAAAGAATGCTCAAACTACTACACAATTCCACTCATCTCATATACTAGCAAAGTAATGCTCAAAATTCTCCAAGCCAGGCTTCAGCAATATGTGAACCGTGAACTTCCAGATGTTCAAGCTGGATTTAGAAACACCAGAGGAACCAGGGATCAAATTGCCAACATCTGCTGGATCATCAAAAAACCAAGAGAGTTCCAGAAAAACTTCTGCTTTATTGACTATGCCAAAGCCTTTGACTGTGTGGATCACAATAAACTGTGGAAAATTCTCAAGAGATGGGAAGACCAGACCACCTGACCTGCCTCCTGAGAAGTCTGTATGCAGGTCAGGAAGCAGCAGTTAGAACTGGTCACGGACAAACAGACTGGTTCCAAATAGGAAAAGGAGTCCATCAAGGCTGTATATTGTCACCCTCTTAACTTATATGCAGAGTACATCATGAGAAATGCTGGGCTGGATAAAGCACAAGCTGGAATCAAGATTGCCAGGAGAAATATCAATAACCTCAGATATACAGATGACAGCACCCTTATGGCAGAAAGTGAAGAACTACAGAGCCTCTTGAAGAAAGTGAAAGAGGAGAGTAGAAAAGTTGGCTTAAAGCTCAACATTCAGAAAATGAAGATCCTGGCATCCGGTCCCATCACTTCATGACAAATAGAAGGAGAAACAGTGGATACAGTGGCTGACTTTATTTTGGGGGGCTCTAAAATCACTGCAGATGGTGTCTGCAGCCATGAAATGAAAAGATGCTTACTCCTTGGAAGGAAAGTTATGACCAACCTAGACAGCATATTAAAAAGCAGAGACATTACTTTGCTAACAAAGGTCCATCTAGTCAAGGCTATGGTTTTTCCAGTAGTCCTGTATGGATGTAACAGTTGGACTGTAAAGAAAGCTGAGTGCTGAAGAACTGATGCTTTTAAACTGTGGTGTTGGAGAAGACTTTGGAGAGTCTCTTGGACAACAAGGAGATCCAACCAGTCCATCCTAAAGGAAATCAGTCC
Source organism: Nanger dama (assembly GCA_917880005.1). Taxonomy (NCBI): domain Eukaryota; kingdom Metazoa; phylum Chordata; class Mammalia; order Artiodactyla; family Bovidae; genus Nanger; species Nanger dama. Next base: position 73,549,246 of record CAKJTW010000003.1, read on the forward strand.
TGGGTGTTCACTGAAAGGACTGATGTTGAAGCTGAAATTCCAATACTTTGGCCACCTGATGCAAAGAACTGACTCATTTGAAAAGACCTCAATGCTGGGAAAGATTGAGGACAGGAGGAGATAGGGACAGCAGAAGATGAGATGGTTGGATGGCATCACCAACTCAATGGACATGAGTTTGGGTAGACTTCAGGAGTTAGTGATGGACACAGGGGGTGGCGTGCTGCAATCAATGAGGTAGCAAAGAGTCGGACATGACTGAGTGACTGAACCAAACTGAACTGACCTGGATCTTTGTTGGCAAAGTTATATCTCTGCTTTTTAATATGCTATCTGTGTTTGTCATAGCATTTCTTCCAAGGAGATCTGTCTTTTAATTTCATGGTTGCAGTCACCATCTGTAGTGATTTTGAAACCCAAGAATATAAACTCTGTGACTGTTTCCATTGTTTCCCCATCTACTTGCCGTGAAGTAATGGGACAAGAGGACACGATCTTTGATTTTTGAATGTTGAATTTTAAGCCTGCTTTCTCACTCTCCTCATTCACCTTCATCAAGATCGTTAGTTCCTCTTCATTTTCTTCCATAAGGATGGTGTCATCTGCATATCTGAGGTTATTGATATTTCTCCTGGCAATCTTGATTTCAGCTTGTGCTTCATCTAGCCTGGTATTTCTCATGATGTATTATGCATAGAAGTTAAATAAGAAAGATGTTTATTTTGGATGTTTATAGTCAATTTGTCATGGCTTAAAATTAGAAGCCCACAAAATTTCCTCGTTTTTCATTCGCTAAATCGTGTCCAACTCTTTTCAACTCCGTGGACTGTAGCTAGGCTTCCCTGTCCTTCACTGTCCCCTGGAGTTTGCTCAAACTCGTGATTGTGTAGATGATGCCTTCCAACCATCTAATCCTCTGTTGCCCCTTTATTCTTGCACCCTCAATCTTTCCCAGAATCAGGGTCTTCTCCAGTGAATCAACTCTTCCCATCAGGTGGCCAAAGTATTAGAGCTTCAGCTTCAGCATCAGTCCTACCAGTGGATATTTAGGGTTGATTTCCTTTAGGATAGACTGGTTGGATCTCCTTGCTGTCCAAGGGACTCTAAAGAGTCTTCTCCAGCACCACAATTCGAAAGCTTCAGTTCTTTGGGGCATAGCCATCTTTATGGTCCAACTTCATATCTCATATGGAAAAACTACAACTTTGACTATACGAACCTTTGTCGGCAAAGGTAATTATGCCTCTGCTTTTCAATATGCTGTCTAGATTTGTCATAGCTTTCCTTCCAAGGAGCAAGCATCTTTTAATTTCGTGGCTGCAGTCACCATCCACAGTCATTTTGGAGCCCAAGAAAATAAAATCTGTCACTGTTGCCACTTTTTCCTCATCTATTTGCCATGAAGTGATGGAACCAAATGCCATGATCTTAGTTTTCTAAAGGTTGAGTTTTGAGCCAGCTTTTTCACTCTCCTCTTTCACCCTCATCAAGAGGCTCTTTATTTCCTCTTTGCTTTCTGCCATTAGAGTGGTCCATGCTGCTGCTGCTGCTGCTAAGTCGCTTCAGTCGTGTCTGACTCTGTGTGACCCCATAGACGGCAGCCCACCAGGCTCCTCCGTCCCTGGGACTCTCCAGGCAAGAATACTGGAGTGGGTTGCCATTCCTTCTCCAATGCATGAAGGAGAAAAGTGAAAGTGAAGTCGCTCAGTCGTGTCTGACTCTTAGAAACCCCATGGACAGCAGCCCACCAGGCTCCTCCATCCATGGGGTTTTCCAGGGAAAGAGTAGGGGGGGGGGGGCCCTTCTCCAGAGGGGTGCCATAGGTGAATATTTTTCAGCACTAAAAGAAATGAGGTAACCATTCATAGGAAGACATTGATCAATGTTAAATGCATATTACTAACAGAAAAAAAAGCAAATCTGAAAAGGCTGCATGCTATATGATTCCAACTATATGACATTCTGAAAAATGGCAAAACCTCAAAGACAATAAAATGTAGTTTTCAGGAGTTCCTAGGGAGGTAGGGATGAATACGTGAAGCACAGAAAACTTTTAGAGCAATGAAACTACTCTGTAAGATACTGTAATGGTGGGTACATGTCAGTGTACATTTCCCAATACCCATATAATGTAAAACACCAAGAGTGAACACTAATGGAAACTATAGACATTAGTTGATAATAATATATTAATATTGACTCATCAATTGTAATGTGAGTAACACACTAATCCAAAATGTTCATGGTGGAATCAAAGAGGAGGGCTTGAGAAGGGGTGTGGGAACTATGCACTTCCTGCACAATTCTGAAAACCTACAACTGCTTCCCAAAAATAAAGTCTATTTTTTAAAAATACAATCAGTCAAAATCTAAAAGAAAATAAAATTGGTTATGGGTGAAAAGATATATGATACAGCAGGTGTAGTAAAATGCCAATAGTGGTGGTATATATGGATGGTCCCCATATAACTCTTTCAACTTTGTACTGTTTGACATTTTTTCATAATAAATATGGAGGAAAGTCATTGTGGGTAATATTATAAGAACACTTAGCACAGTAAGGTCAAAAGAAGCCTATGGAATCTAACTCCATCAGGATTTTCTCATATGATTCTGTACAAAATATATAACTTATTTTAATGAACTGAATTACTCATCTAAATTTTAAAACCCAGGTGGTTCTGCCTTTAAACACCAGAGCCTAGATTAAATTGACTTACTGTTTGAGAAATGCAACTAGATATTAACTCTATGTCATCTCATCAGCAGAGGAAAATGAGCAGGGCTTTGTAGTTTTGAAACAATACTGATGATGTGGTAATCTACACAACGACTGTACTGGACTTTGTCAGTGTCCTTGTTACAGTTTAGCACTGTTTTATTTACTATCCAAAACATATATTTTCATTACTCACTACAATATGACAATAACAACAGTTTTGAATGGTGCATATTTCTCATTATGAATCTAAATACACAGACTGTTTGCTCTGTTCTCAGTCACTACACTGTGCAAAACTGGTGTGTTAAAAATAGTATGACATATTTGCATATTTATCTGTATTAAAAGCCCCGTGAAACAGTTATTGCAGACACACAGCTGTTGCTTTTTAAGTATTTTTTAAAGGAACCATATCTCCTCTTCTATGTAAATTACATACATTCTCAAATATATCATTTGAACCAAGAGAGTTTCAAAGCTTTTAACTAGAAAACTTATTCTCAGAGAAGAATGTTAAAGGATAGGAATTGTAAATTTTTAGTCATTGTGTCCAAATGATAAATTTTTAACCTAAAATGATAAACATGTTCCTTTGCCAAGTCAAATATCATACATTGTAAACAGAAAGTAATTCTGGATGCTTCTACAAGCTATGGCCTTATTTCAACATGGAGACTGTTTACCTCATCTACAGAGCACATAAGAGATGCTGCTTTATATCGATCAAGTTACAGAAGTCTCTGCTTTGTGACTTAAAAGTGACAAATTCTGTTGTGAAGAATTTTTCTTTTAATTGCATTCTCATATCTTCATAAAAGCTAGTAGTAGCATTTTTCTTTTTAGTTAAAAATGAAATTATGCCCCTGGAATGCTAGCTACTATCATCTTGTAGTTCCCAGAAAAGAGATCCAATTGAAAAACAGTTCTAGCAATTTTCATTATTTTCTCTAGAATTATAATATGGACACTTTCAATTTTAAGAAAACGTGTATTTTCAACTCTGACCATATTAAGTTGATTAATATATAATTCAGATGCACATGAGGTGTTCTCATTTTAGTATTTGAACTGTAGTTTTATTTTTAAAGGCTTTTAAATATAAATAGTTGAATCAAAGATATATTTCATAGTTCAATTTTACCATGTTAGCTAAATAAGAGGGTATTAAAAGAGAGGATTATCATATATTAAATTAAAAGTTTGTCACTTTGCAGCTCTAATCCATTTTTTAAAAATGGTGATTTCAGTACAATTTAATCAGTTAGAGGTCTTTATTGCCTTAAGTATTAATTGATTAGGTTCTCACCTAAGGTCAAAAGTACACTTGGCTGCCTAGAGACGGCCAATTAGCAAATTGTCAACTGTGCTTATTTACATTGACTGAACATAATAGTAGTTATTTGACTGTCAAGTCAGAAGGTCACAAAATCTTTTGTACACTTTGCCCTCCAAAAGGGCAACAGTCATTTAGACACCAGAAAGCATTCATAACAAAGATTTAGTTTATTACTTATTGACTTAAATCACTCTTAGAAACAGGTGTTTCATTCTCTTTGGACAACTGATACATCATTTCTTTGTGAAATACCTGAGGTCCAGTTGAAATCCTGTGGTTGATTGTATCTGAAGATTTTTGTTCAGCAAGCAGCTTGCTCTTGAAACTCTAAATAGCTTTTTAAAGAGCAAACCAATCCAATGACTATAATCCTTTGCAATATAGACTTTTCTCCTGCTAAGTGATTGCAGTGAGTTGGAACAAGTTGGACACAGGTGCTGAAATGCCTCTGGGGCACTATTCTCAAAGTTGAAGATCAGAAGCACATTTGAGTCTCACCTTAATGAGGACATTGGTATGTTTTTGAATATACTGGTGCTGCCATGGATATAAGATATTTCCTACAGACCAAAAGAGAAATGAAAACTCAAGGTTATTCATGAACCTGTAATCTAAAATTTTTTCCTATAATCCCAGTGATTTTTATCATCATAAGTCACCACTAAATAAATTATACCTAATTTATTTAGTGGTGAAACTAGTTGCATTTGTTAGTATTTTTTTCTATTTACACTCTTCTACTTAAATTTAACATTATTTTCCCTTACATTTTTCAGTTATTTATTGAAATATCACTGATGATCCCATGAGTTAATACTTTAAGGAGTAAGTATTTTTGTTTCACATATCATTTTTACAACTTATTCCTATAGATCAAACTAGAAACCCATGAGTTAGCCTAGATTCCTTCCTGTCTCCAAATAGTCATCTCATCAAGGATCACATTTTGTCAGTTCTAGTTACTGAATATCATCAATAGATATTAGTATAAGTACTTTCCACTTCAACCCATTGTCACTGCCTCTTAGCAACTTGTTGGCTCCTGATTAAATTGCTATGATACATTTTTCTGTATCTTCTCAGTGATTCAGTGGCCTTCTGTTGGCATGAATATCTTCCTGCTAGATTGAGACTCCTTCAGAATAGGGTGATATATTTTTACTGTATTCCCAACAAACAGTGTTTGGCACACACAGACTTTCAGTAAAAATTTACTGAGTAAATAAATAAATGACCCCAATTAGCTTTATGCTACATATAATGTAAGCCTTGATAGAATAATAATTTTTATGATTTACAAACTCATTAAATCAAATTTTTCACTAGTATTAAATTATTAATATTTTTCCATCTATAATAGAAGCAGTAAGTTATAATTCATCCATATGGCTAAACCAGCAGCATTGATTATGAAGATAGAGAGAGCCCAAGCCAAAGGAAAAGTTACTACCATACTTGAATAATTAAGCTACCAAGTACAGATAAAAAACAAGTCCACATACTATCAAAACACGTGCTTTGTCTGTGGTATCATACGATTAAATAACAGTTACTATTTATACACTGTGGACTTTGATATATTAGCTATTTGCCTCTCAAGAACAATGCAATGTAGATATCATATTTGTCCTTTTTCAAATAAGAAAATTAGTTTCATAGGATAACTTATCCAAACACAGGTGTATAACCTAGATCTTGCTTGCTCCAAAGCCCAAGTTCTATCTACCACAGTAAAATTTACATCCTTCTTTAAAACTCTGGACAACCTGTTGGATTGGCCAAGAAACTCATTCAAGTTTTTCTGTAACACCTGCAAAAATCAGAATGAACTTTGTGGCCAACCCAATATTTTACATTATTCAGAAACTTTACTAAATGTTGCATAGAGATGTTTCATATCTACTGTTGGGTTGGATTGGGAAGTGTGGGGAAGATAATCAGTAGAGTCAAAGGTGGGAAAAATGACAGTGGAAATTAACGGTAATAAGACTTAGTAGTTAAGACTGCATGGGCTTCCACATACAGCCCAATACTTGAGTTCCAAGTCTTCCTTGTACGATCTGTGTGATCTTCTGTGTGTGGCTTGACCTCTAAATTTCAATGCACTAATCTCTAAAGTAAATATAATAATTTTTGTTGCTGTTATTTAGTCAGTCAGTTTTTGCTACCCCATGGACTGCAGCATGCTAGGCTTCCCCATCCTTCACCATCTCCCAGAGTTTGCTCAAACTCATGTCCATTGAGTTGGTGATACCATCCAAACATCTCATCCTCTGTCTTCCCCTTCTCCTGCCTTCAGTCTTTCCTAGCATCAGGGTCTTTTCTAATGAGTCAGCTCTTCACATCTGGCGGCCAGAACATTGGAGCTTTAGTTTCAGCATCAGTCCTTGCAATGAATGTTCAAGATTGATTTCCCTAAGGATTGACTCGTTTGATCTCCTTGCAGTCTAAGGGACCATCAAGATTCTTCTCCAACACCACAGTTCAAAGGCATTCTTTGGTACTCAGCTTTCTTTATGGTCCAACTCTCATATCCATACATGACTACTGTGAAAACTATAGCTTTGACTATATGGACATTTGTCAGCAAAGTAATGTCTCTGCTTTTTAATATGCTGTCTAGGTTTGCCATAGCTTTTCTTCCAAGGAGCATGTGTCTTTTAATTGCATGGCTACAGTCACCGTCTGTAGTGATTTTGGAACCCAAGAAAATAAAGTCTGTCACTGTTTCCACTGTTTATCTATTTACCATGAAGTGACGGGACCAGATGCCATGATCTTCATTTTTTGAATGTTGAGTTTTAAGCCGGCCTTTTTCACTCTCCTCTTTCACATTCATCAGGAGGCTCTTTAGTTCCTCTTTGCTTTCTGCCATAAGGGTGGTGTCATCTGTACATCTGAGGTTATTGATATTTCTCCCAGCAATCTTGATTCCAGCTTGTGCTTCATCCAGTCCAGCATTTCTCATGATGTACTCTGCATATAAGTTAAATAAGCAGGGTGACAATATACAGTCTTGACGTACTCCTTTTCCTATTTGGAACTAGTCTGTTGTTCCATGACCAGTTCTAACTGCTGCTTCCTGACCTGCATACAGACTTCTCAAGAAGCAGGCCAGGTGGTCTGGTATTCCCATCTCTTGAAGAATTTTCCACAGTTTGTTGTGACCCATACAGTCAAAGGCTTTAGCACAGTTAATGAAGCAGATGTTTTTCTGAAATTCTCTTGCTTTTTCTATGATCCAACAGATGTTGGCAGTTTGATCTCTGATTCCTCTGCCTTTTCGAAATCCAGTTTATACATCTGGAAGTTCTCAGTTAACATTCTTTTGAAGCCTAGCTTGAATAATTTTGAGGATTATTTTGCTAGTGTGTGAACTGAATACAATTATGCAGTAGTTTGAACATTCTTTGGCATTGCCTTTCTTTGGGATTGGAATGAAAACTGGCCTTTTCCAGTCCTGTGGCCCCTGCTGAGTTTTCCAGATTTACTGACATGTTGAGTTTAGCACTTTAACAGCATCATCTCTTAGGATCTGAAATAGCTCAACTGGAATTCTATCATCTCCACTGGCTTTGTCCATAATGATGCTTCCTAAGGCCCACTTGGCTGCACACTCCAGGATTTCTGGCTCTAGATGAGTGATCACACCCTCATCGTTACTGAGTCTTGAAGATCTTTTATGTACAGTTCTTCTGTGTATCCTTGCCACCTCTTCTTAATATCTTTTGCTATGTCAGGGCCATTCCATTTCTGTTCTTTATTGTGCCTATCTTTCCGTGAAATATTCCCTTGGTATCTCTAATTTTTTAAGACAGCTCTAGTCTTTCCCATTCTCTTGTTTTCCTCTATTTCTTTGCATTGGTCACCTAGGAAGGCTTTCTTATCTCTCCTTGCTATTCTTTGGAACTCTGCATTCAGATGCTTATATCTTTCTTTTTCTCCTTTGCCTTTCATTTCTGTTTCTCAGCTATTTGTAAGGCCTCCTCAAACAGCCATTTTGCCTAATATAATAATAGAAACTGCCAATTAATTTGTGAAGATCAAATGATATTATGCAGATAAAATTCTTAACACAGTTTTTACTAAAAAGAGTTCCTACTGTTTTATTTTTTATTTATATATAAGACAGGCAAATAAAGCAGATGTTTTATTGCTTTTTCCTCATTTAATGTTATTGGTGACTCTATAGTTAGGCAAAGAATAAACAAGGTGAATTCACCATACTGAAAGTGTGTGTGTGTGTGTGCGTGCACACGCACTTGTGCACCCATGTGCTCATTCGCTTCAGTTGTGTCTGACTCTTTGTCACCCCATGGACTGCAGCCCACCAGGCTCCTCAGTCCATGGGATTCTCCCAGCAACAATAATAGAGTGGGTTGCCATGCCCTCTTCCAGGGGGTCTTGCTGACCTAAGGACTGAACCAGAGTCTCCTTCATTGCAGGTAGATTCTTTACTACTGAGCCACCAAGAAAGCCCCCTTGACTTGTGTATTGTCTCCTAATTAGTAAGCATTTATTGAATGCCTGCTATGTGTTCATAACTTAGAATCTGTGTTAGATGTTGAGGGTAATATTCCTGATTCTACAGAATTCATTTTCACTCCGATTTAAATTGAAAAGCAACTCTCATTTATACTCTTAAGAGAAAATTTAGAAATTTTAAATAAAATTCAGTCATTAGTATCAAGTTAATTTCTTGTTCAGATATCTGCAATGATCACAGTTCACATTTAATATTTGGTAAGTAATCCTAAAAGAATGAAATTTTTAGATTTTTACAATTTTTAGCATGCCCAGCTCAAACCTTTACTGTGTTCTATTAGATGATTGTTCTTATTCTAACTTTTTTTTCATCAACCACTTCTTATTCTATAATAAAAACTCTGGTTGCTTGCCTAGTTGTTAGCTATTTTTTCTGTTAGCTTACCTAAAATAAAGCATGACAGTAAGGATTGCCCTTGTTTCTTAATCTTTTGGTTTATTTTAAACAAAGATACTGTATCCATTAAGCGGAAAATAGAAAGATAGTCCTTATCTTTTTTTCTGTTTTTACAGTGTTTGCCATGTGTTTCAGTATTTGTTCTTGGCTAAACTCCTTCCTTATCATTTTGTTGCTTTTGAAATGGATTCTTTCAGCAAATATTTATTCAAAACCAAGTTCTTTGCTGTTGCTATCATGGAACTTGCATGAGAGGAGAGGGGAGACAAAAACTGAACAGAATAAAGGAGATTGAGAATGGAGATAATGACGTCAGGAGGAGAAGGAAGTTACAATTATTAAATAGATAGGATAGTCATGGATGGGCTCATTGAGAAATGGCATGTTCTGCTCTTCATTTGAGCGGGGAGACCTCAAGGAAGTAAAGGATTTAGCCAGGCATATTACTGGTATATGGCAGTCTAGGCAGAAGAAACAGCCATTTGAAATGCGGTAAAGCAAAAATGCTCAAGGTTTGAGGCTTTTTTGAGGGATAATAAAGAGACTAAGGTGGCTAAAGCAAAATGAATTTATAAGAGAATGCTAACATGGTCATAGAGGTAAGAGGAGAGGGCCAGGGAACTTTACTGAGCCTTATGGGGGTGTGGAAGTGGGGGTAGGTATTTGTATTTTACCCTGAGTACAATGGGGAGCCCAGAAGGTGAGTGGAAGACCTGACCTGATGTGATGTATATGTTAACAGTGTCACTTGGGCACTGGCTTGAGCCTAGGTCCTACCAAGGGTAGGGCCAATGGACCAATTAAGAAGTTATTTCACCGTCTATGGCATTGAAACATGTATACTATCATGTAAGAAACGAAGCACCAGCCTATGTTCGATATAGGATACAGGATGCTTGGGGCTGGTGCACAGGGATGATCCAGAGAGATGATATGGGGTGGGAGGTGGGAGGGGGATTCAGGATTGGGAGCTCGTATACACCCGTGGCTGATTCATGTCAATGTATGGCAAAACCAATATGGTATTGTAAAGTAAAATAAAGTAAAAATAAAATTAAAAAAAAAAGTTATTTCAATAATCCAGGTGAAAAATGAAAGTGACTTGGTTTAAGAAAGTAAAATTGAACTTTTAGTGAGAAGTGGCTGGATTCTGGATATATTTTGAAAGAACAGATAGAAAGTGAGGAGTTAAAAAAAAAAGAAAGACAGAAAATTAAAAAGAGAATTCAAGGGAAATTCCAAGGTTTGGGGCCTGAGCTACAGAAGAGAACATACAGCTGGTAAAAATCCTACACTCTCTGTTCCTAATGATTCTATATATCAATTTTATTTATAAAACTATTTTAACTTCTGTTTTACCCTTTGATATTTCAAAAGTAGGAGCTCAATCAACTGAAAAGTTCTAACAGCACTTGGAATGCTCTAGATGGACATGGAGCAGCTCTGTGTAAATCAGTACACTAGCAGTCACTGCTGAGGACACCACTACCTCTGGTACTTACTGGACAGCATAACGTCAACATGAGGCTGCCTGGAATGCACAGAATTATTAGACGACATGGCCACTGTCTCCTATAAGTTTATTGTCTGTCTCATCATCTAGGTAAATGGGTTTCCAAGTCTCTGACTGGGTTGGGATCCTAGGCACAGGCCCTGGATGTTGGGTGCTTGCCATTGGTCTCTGTGTGATTTAAAGTGTGAGAAGTTCCAGGTGATATGGTTTTAGGGATGTAAAACCATTATAAATATTACATCCCAAGTCAAGAGGTAGAAACCAGTCAGCAAGATGAGACCTGCCCCAGAAAAACTGTGGTATTTGTCCAGTTACCTCAGAAGGCCTTCTATCTCTTTTTTCCTAAATATTTAGGGAAAGCCTTGCTATAGTCTTCAAACACTAACAAGTTTACTGGGGAGATGGGAAAAGATGAATACGTATAAAGAGAAATAAGAATAGATATCAATAAGCATAAAATGTGTGGTACTGCAAAATTCATATCTACAATGAATTATCTTTATTATGCTTCTTCCTTTTTTCATTTTATGTTCTTTAGGCAACTACTATTAATAGCACTTCATTTGATAATTTTAAATTTGTTGGTGTCTTATTTCTCAACTTAGTTGAATGCAAAGAAAACTTTTGAAATGCAAATAAGTCATTTCTCAGGTCCCCAAGAAGATCTGGGACAATAAACCTTGAATCAGTTTTGGAAAGAATCATATAATTCCAGAAAAGTGTAGGAATCCCAGGTCTAATCCTGAGACAGATAAGGACTAGCTAAAATACAAACTGTTGCTAACTTTAGTTTTCTCCAATCAGATTTTCAAGAAACATTTTCATATCTTTGACTGAGACAAATGAATTTTTCTATTGCTATATAATTCTTTATTAAAATTCAATTAAAAAACAAGTGTACAGTCAAATAAAAATCATTTTATGTTTAATTTTGGATAATCCTCTTCTCTTTTCTTTGGCATTTAGAACAAATTGCAATTACTGAAGCCCAAAGATTATAAAGCAGTATGTAAGCATTCAAGTTCAATATCAAATTCATTCAAGTTCAAAAGATTAAAGGAGAATACAGAGACTAGCACTAGAGAATAAAGTTTCTGAGACCAGATGGAACAAGATTAAAAGGTTTTATGGAGAAAATACAATACTCAATTTTAGAAGGAAAGGAGGGAAGATAACTTATTTTGGCAGTAACTTAGGCTTTTACTACAAAGGATATTGTTTTAATAGTCCTTGTAATTGACTATAATAATGTGCTTTGTCCTTTAACATATAATAATATTTCCCATATCTCTATGTGGGCACTTCTCTGAGACTAAGCAAACTGTTTGGAAGACAGGTATTGATAAAGAAATCATATTCTTTTAAATGACTTTTCTCAGCTCTTAGTGTAGAGTCAGTCTAGACTCAGCCCTGGGTCAGACCCTACCTGCTTCTATTTCTTTTTCTGGACAGAGTGCAAACCCACGATCCAGATCAAACACTTAGAAATCTTACTCCTCCATCTACTCAAGATGATCTCTAACAGAATTCTGTTTTTCTCTCCTTTCGCCTGTGAAGAGAATTTTCATTTAAACCCTTCTAATTTAATAGAGAGAAAAGGTTAAAAAGAAAGTCAATCTCTATCCCCAGACCTCGTTTAGAAAAAAGTCATCCACAGTTTCCCACTGACCTGGAGCCAAAACCCTGCCAATTTTGCTCTCATATCTCCAAGTGTATCCTGACCCTTCATATGACCAGTGGGGCTTGTTGCATAAGATCTATCTGGACGCCTTTCTAAAAGTGCTATCCTCGCCCATATTTCAAAACACTCACAGATATTTTATCATTAATTAGTATTCATATTATGTCTCAAACAATCTGTTCACAAATAGGGGAAGTGAACTAGTTGAACAGCTCTTCTGTTTGTCTAGTATTTAACATGGATGATGTACATAGAGCCCAGGACCTTTTAAGGGAGGAGGCGGTCAAGTGTTGAGTAGGTAACTCTTGAAACATTTAGAAGTTCACCTATTTCAGAGGCTGGACTTCTCCAGAGAAACTATACTTGGCAAACAGGGTGGGGAGACACAGGCCTCTTTAAAAATAGACCCATGCCTCTTTGATTCACAGCATCCTGGATTTGCTTTTCATCATGTTAACATGCCACTTGGGAGCTGGCTGGACTCCCTTGTTCAGTGACATATATTTCATAGTGTTTTTTTTTTTTTTCCAAAAGACCCATTTGTTCTTTCAACCACAACATGCTTTGCATTTTTCTTTCAAATTTGAGGGTGTATATATATAGATTGATCATAACAATATTTTTAACATTCCAAACAATTTAGAAAGATAGTGGATGGGTGTCAGTTAATCTATTATGTTCATCTCTTCCTCCTCCCCCTCTTCAGCTGCTAATCTTAGAAGTTGTGTGCCAAATTGTGTAAGATATTCTTCCAATAGCTACATGTGTGACTCTTTTGTGAGCTCTACAGACAGTTATGAGGACAGATTTGGAGTTGCATATGGGACTGTCACATGGTTTGATTGCCTTGTCTTCCAGGCACTGAGATTTCTTTTCACTGAGCTTTAATACTTAGGAATTTTTAGTTATGATAAAAGTTCAGCAAAGTCTCTATTAAATTATTTACACACTTCAAGAATGGGAAAGGAAAATTTTTACTCACCACCACTCTGGGTTTGGCATCTGTATATACTTAATAGTTCATATGGTTACTTTTATAATAGTGAAAAAATTCATAGAATCTTTATGAACATCAGAGAGTTAAGAGCCTTTATTATCCTCCGTGCTCTTTTGGAGCAAGAACTAGTAATGTTGCGACAGAAAAGAAAGCAGATGTTTTGTAAATAGGTCTCATATAACTTGTGTCCAATTGTAGAGGATGATTTGTAGGAAAATGTGAAGTATCAACTGTTAGGAGCCCCAAATCCTATGTCTTTAATCTCTGGAATGGTAAGGTATGAATTATTTTATATACACATAATGAAAACCCTTTTTCAGGACACAAATACCATAGCCCTTCATCCCATTGAACCACAGTGCCACCCTTGAGGGACAAACAGCCTTACAACAAAGTCTTTCTCTTTAATTCAAATACTTTTTAAGAATAAATAGTGTCCTAGTGATATCTGCATCTAGTGAATGAAGACATAATATTAGAAAAGTGTTAATCATATACACATATTAATTTCACCCTGTAAAACAAGTATAGTGGTTAGTTATTCAGAGCTGCACCTTTATTTGCTTCAGTTCTAATTCAGAAATATTAATGATGCCTACCATATATTGATTGCCACTCTGAGCCTAAACTCTATAAAACAGGTATTTTACATACACACTCCTAATCCTCAGAATAACACACCAAAGTAAATGTTATTATTACCCCTGTCTTCCCAGTTAAGTCAGAACTCAGAAAGAGTTTGAATGAGGAGAGAGGTGTATTTTTTTGTTGCGCACTTGAATTCCCTTTCCCTATTTTAGGCTGGGGTAGTCATGTAACTTGCTGAGTAAATTTCACTAGTACCTTATACAATGAAACTTGTGAGTGGTGGAATACAAACCGAAGCTTCCGTGTCCTTGAGCCACACTCTGAACATTCTGGAAGCTATGCACAGAGGCGCTGGACTTCCCCACATCCTCATGGCTCTCTGTTACCCAAGGAGCAGCAAGTTCGTTGCGACTGCTCTGGATACCTGGCAGAGGAACTTAACCACACGTAAAGAGGTACCTACAGTATCTATTTTATTTCTAGTCTACGAAAGAGCAATTTATGAAGAGGTTTTCTCCAGATAGTATCAAGTCTTTCTCAGTGCATTTCATAACGGTTTGAACTAAATCTGGCATAATAAGGTTTGATTGAGCTGTTATGTTCTGCCTCGTAAGTGGCTGTGCGCAATTGAGAAAGAAAATTGCTTAATAGAAAGTTACAGTCATCACTAACTTTATCTTAATTCTCCAAAGCAATAAGCTAAGAGTGCTATAAGAGCAGCTTAAGGCTGTTAGAAAATGCTGAAAAACACTCTATTTAGAAACATTTCTGCCCATATGTCACACTGTACTTTCTTGTGATGGGCATTTATTTTTCTGATATTTTGTTCACTTAGGGTAAGTTTTATCTTCTGTCTCCAAGGATATTTCTAAAGGGATTTATCTATCCATTCTTCTAAAATATTTAGCAGAAATTCTGTTTTTCAGCATGAGATCTGTACCCTGGTTTGGGTTTGTAACTTCTAGCTATCCCACAGACATCAAAAGTCATTTCTGAAATATATTGAATTTAGATCATAACATTATTTATATGACTGTGTCATCAGAAATTAATGAGCTGTTTATGAAAAATAGATTAAGCTAATGACTGGAATTTATTCTAGGAAAAAATAAGAAAGAATCTGTTCTTTCTTACTGTTGAAAGTTATACTGGCAATATAATCATTATTTGCAGATATTACCTACCTAGCAAAGACATGAGACATGTGAACCAGTAAAACTAAGAGTTTCAGTGAGTTTAGAGCTTAGTAAGATTCAGGGTTTAGTAAGATTGCTAGGTATGAATAAAACTGTTTAAGTCATTTACTTTCTAAATGTCAGAAATTACCAATTAAAAAGATAATAGGAGAAAAAAAGATAATATGTGCAATAGCGTCAAAACCTTTAAGAAACTCAGAACCTCTGTAAGGAAAACCATGAATCTTTATGGCAAGATGAAGCTTTTAAAAACTGGAAAGGTACACCATATTTCTGAATGGAAATGATCTGAAGATACCAATTTTTATATTTTTATTTTAAAAATAAATTTTATTTCATTAAAATCAGTCTCACAGGCAATGTATTTGACACAATGATGCTGAAATAGATACAAAGACATAAAGCAGGCAAAACATTGCCTGGAAATTATTACCAAAAGAAGAAACTGGAGGCAAAAAGAGGAATATAGAGGAGAGGGAGAATTAAAAGACTTACACTGCCAGATGTTAAAATATAATGTAAAGACCCAATTAAAATCATGCAACATTGGTACAGTAGCATTATAATCAATGACTCAAACTTGAAATTTCTCTTAAAACTATGTGCTTTAACATTTGTAAAGGTGTGACTGTGTCTTTAGATCCTATCAGAACACAGAAGCCACGCTGCCTGTTGCTGACTTGGCAAAGTTTGCTTTGGTGAAGCCTTATTTCATATGAATGAGGCTACTCCTAACTGCACCTACTAACAAGGTGGAGTTTGCTAGCAGTCCCCCAAACTGCCTCTTACTCTGGTTATGAATCGTGGAGTTTCTCTGAATTCAGTGGGGTATATGGCTTGCAAATCGGAGAGCCTTTCCTCTCCCCAGGACTCATGGCATCTGTAGAATTCTTACGAAAGTTGCTTTCTTCAACTGATAGGGACAATATGTCCTGGATCTGTGCTTTACTTAATTTTTGCTGTGGCTGACATTTTTTAATTTGAGCTCTTTCACAGATTCCCTCCCCCTCCTCCCCTAGTGGCTTCATTTGGTATTCAATGCAAGCTAAAAATGAGACAGTATAAACTTTTACATTATTTAAGCTAATCTTAAGTTTTAATATAGAGTAAACATATTTATTTAATAACGTATTTCTTCTCACTTATCCACAAATATGGGTTTCAATTTGGAAAGAGTTTCACTAAGTTTGTAGATTATTTTAAGTGAGGCTAAGGGGCAAAATAAACACTGGTCATCTTTATAGATTTTGTAAGATAAGATAATTTCTAGGCAAGCTAACCATACCCACCTTACAACTAAATGTAATGCAAATTACCATATCAAACAGAAAATTTGAGCCTTCCAGTTAGACGTCTTTAGTTTTCTGCTTAGTTAATGTCAATTTAATTACTGCTTATAGTAATTTGCTACAGAATCACTGTATGTCATTATTTTGCTGTTGGAAGAGATTACATTTTTAGCTAAGAAGAAAATGAGTTTGAGAAAGATATTTTGCCAAGTTGAAATTTATGGCTGGGGCTGTAAGGTATAAAGAATGTATCTAGCTTTGCCTTAAAAATGACTTGCTATCAGAAGTTAAATGATCATTTTGTAATTTTCTATAAGGTGAAAGAAAGGTATTTTTAATTTAATTACTCATGCCTGAAAGGATATTCTTATTGGAATAATTAGCAATTTGAACATAGCATAATAAGCTATTATACTCTTTCCAGAAATTTTTTGATTCTTTGGTTTTCTTTGAAGGTGCTAGGAGAGTACAGAATGACATGATATTCAACACGCTGATACTTCTTAGGATCATAATGTTGGTTGTTAAAACTTTACTAAATCGACTTGACAGTTTCAAATTAAGTATCATCTTGTGTTTTTCCTTTCTCCATATCTTTTAATGACAGTGTCATATAATATGATGGTTTTGTGAGTGGTTTTGCTATCTCATTCATCAGAGTAATCAATGGGGAAAGGAGCCATATGGGTTTTAGTCCATTTGTATTGGATAGGACAGATGGCATTATTGATAGATGGAAATATTCCAAATATTTATTGTATAATGATATCACAAGGACTCTGACTTCTGAATTTTAAAAATTTCATTTCTACAGTAACTGGTAAATTAAATAATTTATACAGTTGCCATGTATCCATTTAATCATATCAATGTGTGAATTATAGCATTAATTACCTTTCAGTTAATACTGTATTTTATATGATGGGCATTTCTTTCTCTAAACCTTTGTGTTTACTTAATCTGATTTCTGACCAACTATCAGTTTGGTCTTGAGGATTTTAAACCTAAAACAGTGTTTAGAGCAGAGAATATGTAAAGATGGGATGCCAGAAGTGAACAAAGTGAAGATTCAGTAATGGTTCTCTTCCAATATCATCTTTGTCCTGTGGGATGTCAGAGGGAAAAGGTACTCTAAAAGAATCTTTACATTTTCTTCTTGCATAAGTTATCACCCTTAATACATTTTTAAAATTATATTTAATATACCTGTGGACATAAGGACATAATGATGCAATCAGGTTCTACTTCTATTTTATTTTCTCAACTTGGAATTGAGTTATTCCAGCAAGGGTTATGGCTGGGAACCATCGTTACCATTAAAACACCATCCTCCCAAATGTTTGACATCATTGCAGAATCACATTTGCACTACTGGAAATAAATGAAATTCAATGAAAAAGAGGTCTTCACTTTTGTATTTTATATTTTTGTTTTCCTTAAATGCATACTGAATGTATATAGTCATGCCTTACTTTGCAATTGCAAAGTTAAAAGTGATAGTTTGAGTCAGTCTAAAACTTCTATTGTTACTGTTTTATTTTTAAAATATTGTCAGTCCTTATTATTGAAGGCCTACTATGTATTTAAGCACTGCTGGCAGTTTTCTGTTGCTTACTATTTTACTTAGGAAATTAACATAAATTCCCTGAGTAGTGACATTTTTTCCAAACTAAAAATTAGAACACATTGTCCAAGAGTGGGTTTTTTTTTTTCAATTTGTGAATGTATTACTGTGAAAAAATTACAAATTATTAAAAATTAAAGATTTTTTTGCATTTGTTATAAATTAATCATTACCTCCTTTACTGACCTGACACCACTAAATTCTGAGATCTAGCTCACTGCCTTGCACATGTCAAATTCAATGTTTGTTGATTATGATACTTATAAACAAAGTAGGATAGTGTATATCTACTAAGGTGATTGGAACTAGAAAGAGTTTAATTATATACTTTCAAAATGATTAATGTGATCCCACTAATGAAATAGCAATGTTATACTCAATTTTGATAAGATCAATCATTTTAAAAAGTTCTTACAGAAATAGATAAAGCGATTATATTGGAAGATTATGTTGACCAAGCTTTATTTAGTCAAAAATATATAATATTGTTCAGTGAGCCAACAGGACAAGAAAACTTAAACCTATCCAGAGACATCCCATTCAAACAGACTCTCTATGTATGATTTAGGGCAAAACTATTTGCTTTCTTACTGCCCTGGCAAGTACAAATGGACCAAATAAATCCTGATGATCCCAGATTTCTCCAACACTCTAGGACAATTTGGGCTTCCCAAGTGGAGCTGGTAGTAAAAGCCTGCTGCCTAGTGAAGGACATGTAAGGGTCGCAAGTTTGATCCCTGGGTCAGGAAGATCCCCTGGAGGAAGGCATGGCAGCCCACTCCTTTATTCTTGCCTGGAGAATCCCATGGACAGAGGAGCCTGGCAGGCTGCAGTCCATAGGGTCGCAAAGAGTCAGACATGACTGAAGCAACTTAGCAAGCAGCATCAGGCACACTAGGACAATTTCAGAAGCACTGATTAAAGTGGCATAGATAGTATTCTGATAGAAATAGCAGGACCAATAATAAACCAAAAAAAAAAAAAAAAGACAAAAGACTGGGACTAATTGAAGTGATATGGAATTTTAAATATTCTACACATATTTACTTTTCCTTTTAAAAAAGCCAAAGTCTAAGTAAAATAAAGGCATAAGTCTTTTGTTGTCTCTAAAGACTTGTTTCCTTTGTATATGGAATAAAAATGAGTGCTTTCCAGTAAATTTGGGGAATATCTTTTTGTATTTTTATGTAGGAAAGGAATAACTTTTAATTTGAACCTTGTATCACATTTGCAGCCTTTACCCTATGCTGATCTTTTCTTACTTTTCTCGTTATCAATGTTTATCTCTTTCCCTCTCTCCTATCTTTCTTAATATTCTTGCTGGCATTGAGAGAAAGAATTAAAAGTAGACAGACAAATCAGCTATTACTTTGAATCACTAAACAGGAAAACTTCCTCTCAGGCAACACTGCAATGTAGTTATATTGTTACATGATTATTGCTATTTTAAGAAGATTTCATTCTCCTAATTTTAAATTTTATATATTCTAATAAATGTTTTTCCACTGATGGAAAGAAGAAACAAATCTAGAATTGAGCAGTCTAATTACATTTGAAGTGAATGAAGGATTCTCTTCACCACTGTATTTGCTAGAGATTTTTCTCAGGAAAATTTTTATTTAAAGTTTTGGGTACAACCCATCTTCCCCAAAACCCCTTCCTTTAACATTCCTAAAACTAAGACATGAAGACTAAACCTCAGATTTTATTTTGTGTCCCAATAATTTCATATGGCCCCAAGTTATTTAGAGACAAATAAAAGATATTACAATTATGTTTTAAATAAGCAAGGCCTGGGTGGAAGCAACTTTTTTAAAATAATGTTTTAAGAGTACCAGAATATTCATCCAACTAGTCTTTAAAGATGTAATGCTCTTACAGAGGAAATAAAGGTGCTCAATAATAAATTTCTAAATTTAGTCCTGGATATTTGAACTTTATAGGAAAAAAATAAAATTTATAGGAAAATACAAAATAAAATTTATAGGAAAAAATTTCCAAGGCAATTGACTTAATTTCTAAAGACAGGATGGTAGTAACTGAATAAAGAAATAAATTGTTTCATACTAAGGCAATATATAAGCTGAAGTTCTTGAACAAAAGCAGCCTGTCAGCTCCGGTATATTTAAGTATAGGAAAGATTGATGTTTGCCAAATGTCAAATCAGAGAGAAGAAAATGTTTTCAAGTTTAAGAGACTGCCAACAATGAAAAGGAAAATAAATAAAAGTTTAGATGTACAATATTGTTATACCTTGTCAAGAAAATAATTGAAATCAGACCTCCTTTTATGAAAAACATAATGTAAAATTTCCACCAAAAAGCTACTGGAGTCTAACAAAGCAAAAGTAACATTTTTAAAGGTACAAAGTTATGGCTGACATTAACAAAAATTGTGCTCTTAAATTATCAAAACCTTTGCCCTAGATTTCATCTTCAGTGATCTCTTACTGGTTAATTAATCGGTTATATTTTAAAAGAAAGCTAGGAGTTTGAAAAATATCAACATGAACCATGTGGGACTATATCATAAATTCAATAGTTAAAATATGCAGGTTTCTGTTTATTTCTTCTGTGTTATCAGGTTTATGACATTTATTTGGTAGCTAGACATTGTTTTGAATGTGCAATGATTTGAGTTATTAAAATACAGTTCACTTATGATCCATGTTAAGAACATGCAGTGCATTCAAATAACTAGGTAACATTAGGCCTTTCATCTCAGAGCAGTACGTTTCATTTCCTGGGGTTGGGATTAAATTGAGATTTTGTATTCATTTGAAGTATAATTGTAATGAGAATATTTAACATGGGTCAAATGGAGAATAGTGGCACCCTGGAAGTGCTTAGAAATCATTTGCGCTTTTTATACATTGTCCCACAGTGGGATTGAGAAAGATTACCACGCCTTGTTTAACGACATTATATTGTTCTATTTGTGAATCTAATGAAATCTTTGGAAGAAAAGAGCACAAATTGCTCAAATGAATTTTAGAAAATAAGGCATCTGAATCAAATAATTATACATTTGAAATATATCAGATCCTGTTAACAGTCTTTACCTACAGAAAGTCAGAGATATGTATGTATATTTTTAAACTCTTAATGTTGCCTTTTTATTCCCATAATGGAAAGTGGGGGAAATTGTATTTTATTTGCCCACAGACATGGGAAAGAATTACCCAGCAGAGCTATGTATCCACACAGATATTTCCAGACTCCTTTTTCCCCTGAAGCAGTCTTTTATTGGAGCACCATAAGTGCTTTTCCATCTTTCTCACTGAAGTGCTCAGGTATATTAGCACCACTCTCCCTGATCTCAGGACACTGACTTTGTTAAAACCAAGAGGAAATAAATTATTTCTTTGTGCTGCTTGTTTGTGAGTGCTAAACTGGATCAGCCTGTGAGCAAAACCGTCCTGTCACTCAATAATCAGCTACTGAAAACCATATAAAAATTATATTAAATTGGATAGTATCACAGATCTTAAAGAAAGTTTCTTTACAAAACAGTGCAAGTGTCAATAAAATTCATTAAGCTCTGCAGGATATTCAGAAACTGTTTTAGTACTAAATCATCCCCAGAAATTGCTTAGGGCTAGATTACACTGACTCCAAAGAAAATGATGTTAGGTCAATGTAACAGCCTAAAATAATATCACATTTTCTTAGAGAGTTACAGGCTTTTGCCCTAAGAGGAAATGTATTTATGTTAAGCATAGTCTAGGATGGAAGCTTGTTTGAATGTCCCAATAAATCCAGTCATTACTTTGGGAAACAAAAAAAGTATGACTTACTCAGGAATTATTAAAGAAAGGAAAGCGTTTCATTTGGTAAACTCCGTGTATTAATATGCAAGTTCTGCTATATGACCACCATTCTTGGTCTTCCCAATTGCATTGAAAATAAATATATTAATACAGTTACTATTCATTGTTTATGCTTGATGAAGGACTTTCAAATGTGCCTAGAAAATAGTCACTATTTGGCTCAGCAGTAAAGAATTCACCTGCAATGCAGGAGATGTGGGTTTGATCCATGGGTTGGGAAGATCCATTGGAGCAGGAAATGGAAACCCACTCCAGTATTATTGCCTGGAGAATCCCATGGACAGAGGAGCCTGGCAGACTACAAAAGAATTGGACACAACTTAGTGACCAAACAACAATATATCGTACACAGTAGTGACAGTCCTCATCAAACTCTGGAACAAGGCAAAGATGCCTAGCAATAGCACTATAATTCAAAGGTATTCTAGAAGTTCTAGACAATTCAGTAATGTAATGAATTGACATCAGATTTATTAGAAAAAAAGGAGAGAAATTTTTGTTCTCATGAAATTTATAATCACATACAATATAATTCACATCAAAAATATCTAAAATTGCCCAGGGCTTATTCATCCTGTTTCAGAAGAATGTGACAAACTGGGATAATGGGAATGGGCTGACATAACATGACTTTTCTAATACATTTTCAGACTCCTGCTGCTACTGCTGCTGCTAAGTCACTTCAGTCGTGTCTGAATCTGTGTGACCCCATAGACGGCAGCCCACCAGGCTCCCCCGTCCCTGGGATTCTCCAAGCAAGACCTTAAGTAAATGTATATTTATGTTGAGCACATTATAACATAGAGGAAACCCAAGTGAAGCAACCGGAAAACTACTTGAATTAAAAGAGGAATTAATTAAGATGGCAAGATACAAAATAAATAGCATACTTTAAAAATATCTATACATCAACAATGTCTTGATTTTGAGATGAGGAAGAGGAAAAATAAATTCATGGTAACAATCACAATTATAAAATATCTGGTAATATCCTTAATACAAATTGCACAAGACCCATATCTGGGATGAATTACAAAGCTTTCCTGAGCAACATACAAAAAGATAAATAAATGTAAAGAATTATGCTTCTGAATGGGAATATTATAAAGATGGCAATTAATGTACTGGTGTAATATTAGCAGCTCAGTCAAAATCCCGGTGGGATTATTTTAAGAACATGAAGAAATCATTCTAAAATGGTTAGGATTCAGAATAGCAAATGTGAGAGATCATATATTAAATATATTAATATCATATATTAAATATGAAAATCTTATCTGTTGCTGTATTTTAAATGGCGTGATACAACTGCAACTGGAATTTACACTTATAATCTCCTGCAATGACAGATGAGTTCTTTACCACTGTGCCACCTGGGAAGCCCTATAAAATGGAACAGATAAGCATAAAATTAACTCAGCATTTGTGAATATGACAGAAGCTCCTAATAATGTACATAGGACATGTTATTCAGTGAAGGATAATGAGAGATTTGGCTGAATTGGGGAAGAAAAAAGAGTGATACAATGAAATTAAGACACCACATACATACATTCTGAAGAATTTTAGTTACACAGAAATGTTTATAAATAGAAAAAAATACAAAAATATTTCTATAATATGTACTTAGTCTGGTAAAATAAACATATACATGGAAGAAAAGGTGAGGGGATGTTGATAGACTGAAGGTGATATGTTTTCTTCTTTATACATTTTTGTAATTTCCATCTTATTTCTTCAATTATAGTATATCACATAATCATAAAGATCAAAGTTTTCACCTTTGATTTTTAAAGCCATCTTCATGTTATGCAAGTAGAATTAGCCCTTGGTATCCTTGGGGCTTTGGTTTCAGGACATTTTGCAGATGACAAAAATCTTAAGATGCTTCAGAATCCTATAGAATTTGCATATAAACTATGCACACCCACCCATATACAATTGACCTTTGAACAACATGGGTTTGAATTACATGGGTCCACTTATATGTCAATTTTTTTTCCAATAAATATGCGATCATTCCTCTGCATCTGCAGACTCAATCAACTGCAGATCAAGAGTTCCATCCACATTTGGTTCAATCTGTAGACTTGAACCCATGGATATGGAGAGCTCACTGTACTCATGGCACTGCATCATTTTATATGGGGGACTTGAGCATCTGTGGGTTTTTACCTGAAGAAAGTCCAAGAATCAAGCCCTGGTGGGGAATAACCATTAATCACCTCTAGATTACTTTGGTTCAGTTCAGTTCATTTCACTCAGTCCTGTCCAACCCTACAATGCCATGAATTGCAGCACACCAGGCCTCACTGTCCATCACCAACAGCCAGAGTTCACTCAAACTCATGTCCATTGAGTTGGTGATGCCATCCAGCCATCTCATCCTCCGTAGTCCCCTTCTCCTCCTGCCCTTAATCCCTCCCAGCATCAGAGTCTTTTCCAATGAGTCAACTCTTCCCATAAGATGGCCAAAGTACTGGAGTTTCAGCTTTAGCGTCATTCCTTCCAAAGAACACCTAGGACTGATTTCCTTTAGAATGGACTGGTTGGATCTCCTTGCAGTCCAAGGGACTCTCAAGAGTTTTCTCCAACACCACAGTTCAAAAGCATCAATTCTTCGGCATTCAGCTTTCTTCACAGTCCAACTCTCACATCCATACAAGCCAACCATAGCCTTGACTAGACCGACCTTTGTTGGCAAAGTAATGTCTCTGCTTTTTAATATGTTATCTAGGTTGGTCTTAACTTTCCTTCCAACAACTAAGCGTCTTTTAATTTCATGGCTGCAGTCACCATCCGCTGTGATTTTGGAGCCCAAAAAAATAAAGTCTGACACTGTTTCTCCATCTATTACACATAGAGTGATGGGACTGGATGCCATGATCTTCGTTTTCTGAATGTTGAGCTTTAAGCCAACTTTCTCACTCTCCTCTTTCACTTTCATCAAAGGCTTTTAGTTCCTCTTCACTTTCGGCCATAAGGGTGGTGTCATCTGCATATCTGAGTTTATTGATATTTCTCCTGGCAATCTTGATTCCAGCTTGTGCTTCTTCCAGCCCAGCGTTTCTCATAATGTACTCTGCATATAAGTTAAATAAGCAGGGTGACAATATACAGCCTTGACATACTCCTTATCCTATTTAGAACCATGTCCAGTTCACCACCTTACATTTTGACATGTTGGTACTAGAATTTGATAGTCTTCCTCGGGATCTTACTTATTTCTTTTGGGTAGGCCAAGACTTCTCTTGAGGGAAAAGAGAAACCACTCTATATCTCTTCTTTAAAGAGCTCAATTTTTAATTCCTAGAGAACCATTTTACCTTAAAACAACTCCTTGGAATCTACATTATAATGACATTACAATATTAGACCCTCATATTTCTCCCAGTTCTGTTGCCCTCATCTTGAGAGAATATTTTCTTTCTCTCTACTATTGTATACTCACTCTCCCTTTGCCTTCTACCAAGCATTATCTTGTTCTGCTCCAAGAGGCCCTTCTTCCCCCAGAGCCATTATATTCAGGTATTTTGCTGACCTGTATTAAGCTATCATGTTGCAAGGGCTTTGCTGCAGCTCAGCTATAAAGAATCTGCCTGTCAGTACAGGAAACATGTGTTCAGTCCCTGGGCTGGGAAGATCCCCTGGAGAAGGAAATGGCAACCCAGTCTTGTGTTCTTGCCTGGACAAGAGGAGGCCATGGACAGAGGAGGGTCTTGTCATTACTGCATTTCTCTGAGCCACAGGATAAAATAAATGGCAGTTAAATCAACTGTGCTATCAACTTTGTTTAAAAAAAAATCTTAATATTGCCTTCTATCTCTAACAGTTGAACATTTCACTGATTTATTTATCCAACCAATGCCATTTATTGACTTCTTACTAATTCCTTAACATTATACCACGTATTTATTTGAGACACAGAAATGATTGAGATAATCCTTATCCTTGTGATACAGTTACATTGGTTTCTTTATAAAGCTGTGAGAGAGATGATTATTCTATAACTGAGATGTTGAATCCTGATTTCTGATTGAGCTTCCTAGGCAAGGACTTTTGAAAACATTAAATTTTGTGATATCATTCTATCAAGAGGGCAATACATTATTTTTAAGTAATTTCTGTGCTTAAAGGTATTTAGAATGTTATTTTATTAAAATACACTTATATTTTTATAACCACTTCTTGGTTATACTTCCAGTAGTATAGAGCAGGCAACTTTCTTCCATTACAACTTTTCAGATAAAAACTTCTGATCCTGTTATGCTTGCTATTATTTTCAAAATATAGGAAGGTACACCTTTGGTATCCCTCAAGAAAAACAATATCTTTTTCACCTAAGGACACTACAAAGAAAATACCCAGATAGCTTTCCAAGATGAATAGTGCTTCCTGATTTTCACTTGACTCAAAGGGT
This sequence comes from Nanger dama, assembly GCA_917880005.1. Classification (NCBI taxonomy): domain Eukaryota; kingdom Metazoa; phylum Chordata; class Mammalia; order Artiodactyla; family Bovidae; genus Nanger; species Nanger dama. The sequence goes on from CAKJTW010000003.1 coordinate 73,575,383, forward strand.
AGAATAAATGAATAATTCTGTATGCAAGTTTCTTGGTTTGCTTACAACTTTCTGCTAAGACTCCAGAGACCTTTAAGCAAAAGATTCCACCAATTACATTTGTTGTATGTGTGTATGTGTGTACATTTTTTTCAGAAAGCATATGTTAGTGGGGCTATTAAGCAATTAGCTTCATGCATATAGATAGTTCATTTTGCACCAAACCATATGATGTGACTGGAATTTATAGAAAACCATCTTTCTTGCCAGGAATTGAGGCGAGTTAATTCTCTAGTTTGGAGAAGTGTGGTCTTATGACTGCAATCTGTACCCTTAAAAATCAGTAACCTAGAATTCTATATTCAATTGCTTAGAAAGGCGCATAAATATAAAAGTTTTATCTTTATTAAACATGGAAATTGGAAGGAGAAAACCAAGTACCTGATTCATGTTGCATGCTCTCTACATGTCTGTTAACTTACAATGAAATGAAATCAGCAAGAGTTGAGATTAGGATTGTGGGTTTTTTAAAATAGAATATGTGCCATGAGGTCTCATGTCCCTCTCAGATTTGGCTCTGAGATTTCTAGCAGTCCAGGCAAAAAGGGAAATGCAATCAGTGAAGGAATCTGTGATGTCAATGAGATAAAAACAAACTGGCTGCTCAGGAGAAACCTAGCTGTTTCCAGAGATTTAATATTTCCAGAATAAATGAATGATGCTGAGATCTGAGAAAAATTTCTCCCATTTGCATTTTTAGAAGGGCACCATCTTCCCAGCAAATGGCAGAGAACTTCATGTGTCTGTTTTTCAGATGAAAGCCTGAGTTGTTCAGGAAAACTACTATTATGGAGGTGAAACACAGTCATAGCCTGATAACGTGCCTTAATTCAAACAATATTTGAAAATACCTAGCAATACTCAAGCAGAGGTAGATGGACTGCATGTACTCTGGGCATGTGTATATTTTCCAACTATAAAACAAGATTCATTGTCACCTTTGAAGCTCTAGTTGTGCTTTACAAAAGGAGTATGTTACCATCTTCTCTCATTTTTAAAGCATTCATATCCCAGGCCACACCCTTAATCAGTTTTTTTTTCTTTTTTGGGGGTGGTGGAGATTATACTAAAACTCCATGGAATGTCTACTACAAGATGTAAAATTCTACATGATTGGCCTTTTGTAACTATTAAGCAAAACCAGTAAATCAAAATGATCAGATTAAAATATTTTCAGCAGAAGTATCCATATGAAAGGAAATGTTGACATTCTTTATGAAAGCTGCTTTTTCCCTTTACTGCTGCCATTTTTATTCTGGATTTCCCTGTTCAGCACTTAGTTCCAATTTTTAAATGATCCATTTCAACACTAGGCAGCAATATTCTTCTAGTCATATGAGTTTTTGGTTGCATTTTATTATATTAAAGATTGCAGAGCTATACTGTGAATTACAGTATTAACATCCTCTATATTTTAGAGGACTGTGCTCACAAGAATTATTACACCTAGGTCCAGGAATTTTTTTCTTTTGGCCTTTGAAAAGTCCAGTGCAATTTAATCTTTAGTAGTAATTAGGTTATGAATGTATTGTACAATTACAAAAAATTTAAAAGTACAAAAACAATGGATAATTGATTCAAGAATTCCAACGAAATGTCTGGCTTACAGGAGGTACCCAGTTGAAAATGGTAAAACTTTCAAGTAATAACCGATTCACATAAATGTAGACTCTTAGGACTTTGATTATAACTTAATTGGCCTAGCTCAAAATGCAGTTTTCTTAGATACAATGCTATAAATTCAGGATCATCCTGAATGGATACTTCACTGCCAGTGCTATCTCTACGCTAGCTTGCTGGTGTTGTAGGGAAAAAGGCAAGGACACAAATAACTCAGCAAACCTCTTTTCATCATGTTGTCAAGTCCCTTATAAGGAAGCGCAAACGTGGCAGAAAGCCATCACCAAACTTCAGAGTCAAAGAATGCATAAATTGTTACAAGATTGTGCTGTAGATCAACTACCCAGATTTTGGGAGGTTTCTGCTAATAACTTACTCTCAACCATCCTTGTCATTTCTTTTTCTCCTGGCCTACGTGGGCACACTTACTCCTTCAAAACAATGAGCCAGGTGAAAACTTGTTCCAGCTAATATTTCAGCTGATGTGATCATTAGAACTTGACTGAATTTCAGAACTTCACCCTTCTTATTAACCTTAGACTCTCTACCAAGGACTCCCTATCACTTAAAAATGATTAATATTGATTCAAAAAATGACCAATTGAAAAAGCTTTAGGGATTTTTGTCTCTCCCTACAAGTGGCAGAGTTTCTGAACAATAGTTTTCACTTGTGATAATTTTGTTTTATGATCTATTTAGCATAGCACAGTACTCTTGCTAATCTTTTGAGAATTGTTGATACAGTCTTACTTTAAATTGTTTTCTTTTATTTAATATTTATTTTTTAATTAGTGGAAAATTGTTTTACAATCTTCCATACATTAACACAAATCAATCATAATTATATATATATATATATCCCTTCCCTCCTGAGCTTCCCTCCCTTTCCCCCATCAAATTTCTTTTTTTATTGAAATATAGTTGATATATGTTATATATTACAATATAGTGATTCACACCTTATAATGGTAAACTCTGTTTATAGTTATTATGAAATATTGGCTATATTCCCCATGTTGTACAAACATTGTTATACCTTATTTTATACCTAATAGTTTGTACCTCTTAATCCTTTTCTCCTATCTAACCCCTTCTCCCACCTCTCTCCCCACTGGAAACCACCAGTTTGTTCTTTGTATCTGTGAGTCTGCTTCTTTTCTTTTATATTTACTAGTTTGTTATATTTTTACATTCCACATATAAGTGATATCATAAAGAATTTGTGTTTATCTGTCTGACTTATTTCACTTAGCATAGTGCCCTCTAGATCCTTCCATGTTGCTGCAAATGGCAAAATTTCATTCTTTTTTATGTCTGAGCTTCCTAATGCAGGAGACATGCATTCAATTCCTGGATGGGAAAGAGCCCCTAGAGGACGAAATAACAACCTACTCCAGTGTTCTTGCCTGGAAAATCCCACGGACAGAGGTGCCTAGAGGCTGGGCTATAGTCCATGAAATCGCAAAGAGTCATACATAACTGACCACAATGAGCCCAGTATTCTACTATATGTATGCTGCTGCTGCTGCTGCTGCTAAGTTGCTTCAGTCGTGTCCGACTCTGTGCAACCCCATAGACGGCAGCTCACCAGGCTCTCCCGTCCCTGGGATTCTCCAGGCAAGAACACTGGGGTGGGTTGCCATTTCCTTCTCCAATGCATGAAAGTGAAAAGTGAAAGGGAAGTCACTCAGTGGTGTCCAACTCTTCACGACCCCATGGACTGCAGCCCACCAGGCTCCTCCGTCCATGAGATTCTCCAGGCAAGAGTACTGGAGTGGGGTGCCATCACTACACACACCACATTTTCCTTATCCATTCATCTTTTGCTGGACACTTAGGTTGTTCCCTTTCTTAGAAATTATAAATAATGCTGCTATGAACACTGGAAGGCATGTATCTTTTCCAATTAGTGTTTGTGGTTTTTCTGGATATACACACAAGTGAAAGTCACTCAATCGAGTCCAATTCTTTGCCATCCCATGGACTATACAGTCCATAGAATTCTCCAGGCCAGAATGCTGGAGTGGGGTGCCATTTCCTTCTCCAGGGGATCTTCTTGAGCCAGGGATCAAACCTGCATCTCTTAGGTCTCCTGTATTGGCAGGCAGGTTCTTCACCACTAGCGCCACCTGGGAAGATCTTACCAACCTGTTCAGTTCAGTTCAGTTCAGTCTCTCAGTCATGCCTGACTCTTTGTGACCTCATGAATCGCAGCACGCCAGGCCTCCCTGTCCATCACCAGCTCCCGGAGTTCAGTCAGACTCACGTCCATCGAGTCGGTGATGCCATCCAGCCGTCTCATCCTCAGTCGTCCCCTTCTCCTCCTGCCCCCAATCCCTCCCAGCATTAGAGTCTTTCCCAGTGAGTCAACTCTTCACATGAGGTGGCCAAAGTACTGGAGTTTCAGCTTTAGCATCATTCCTTCCAAAGAAATCCCAGGGTTGATCTCCTTCAGAATGAACTGGTTGGATCTCCTTGCAGTCCAAGGGACTCTCAAGAGTCTTCTCCAACACCACAGTTCAAAAGCATCAATTCTTCAGCACTCAGCCTTCTTCACAGTCCAACTCTCACATCCATACATGACCATAGGAAAAACCATAGCCTTGACTAGACGGACCTTAGTCGGCAAAGTAATGTCTCTGCTTTTGAATATGCTATCTAGGTTGGTCATAACTTTTCTTCCAAAGAGTAAGTGTCTTTTAATTTCCATGGCTGCAGTCACCATCTGCAATGATTTTGGAGCCCAAAAATTAAAGTCTGACACTGTTTTCACTGTTCCCCATCTATATCCCATTAAGTGATGGGACTGGATGCCATGATGTTTGTTTTCTGAATGTTGAGCTTTAAGCCAACTTTTTTCACTCTCCATTTTCACTTTCATCAAGAGGCTTATATTAGTTCCTCTTCACTTTTTGCCAACCTATAGAGGACTTTTAAAATACTTTAGTTACCTGTATTATCTGTGGAGACTTTTCTATAAATATTGGCCAAGTATCAGACCTGCTCACAATCCATCGTAAGCAACTGAACCTACAGATTTAGACAGTTTGAGGATAAACAAGCATTTTAGCTGGCTATCTAAATGTTTTCTTGTCTTCCATACTTGAATCAGACCTTCTGTTTTGAATGTGGGTTCAATGCCTATAAGACTTTCAATATCTGTTTACCCAATATCTGTTTGACTTTTATCAAAGTCAAATATCTGTTTGACTTTTTTCTTCTAAGCCTCAGTTTCCTTTTTTGTAAAATAGTTATATTCAAAGCATTTCAACGTACTGTTACTGTGAGGTTTAAATGAGACAATGCAAGGGAAATTCTTAGTATAATACCTGGAATACAGTTAGTGCTACCTATTACCCACTTTTCACAGGATCTTCAATTAATGAATCTCATAATCATATATGCAGGTACAAAGAGAAATGGTATATTTGGTTACATGAACACATGCTGTGCATTGTGTTAAAACAAAAAGATGAAAGAGAAATAGACTATTATTGGCTATGAGAGGTTTTCATTCTTTCAGACATCATAGGGCTATCATATACTCTGATGACATGAAGAAGCCTAGGGTTGCAAGGACTGATGTCAACTTGTGGCTTCTGGGCTTTTATCCCTAATGAGGAAGAGCTCTTCTCTCTCTCTCTAGAAAGAGGGAGATCCTCTGTCAAGCTTCAGGTCTTCTTTATCATATATTATCGTTTCCTTTGACTTTTGCTCAAAACTAGGGAAAAGAGCATATCTTAAAAGCACCAGTGTCAGGAAACCCCAGGCTCTTTTGTTTCCGGGCAACATGAATAAGAAGATTGTCATAAAAGATATAGAAACTTAGGAGGAGATAGATAAAAATGAGTCCTAGAGGGCAGCATAAAAAGGGTATAGCAAACTCTGTTACCAAGTAAATGAGTCTTTTTAACAAGGTTTTCTTGTCATCCTCCTAGATTGGCATCAAGTCTTTATTTGAACCATGTCATACTAGGCGCTCTGAGCAAAAGTCAATTATATTCTAGAGACCTGATGAAGACTAAACATGAAAATAAGAGTTGGAAGGAAGCACTGTGGCACACTACTTTCTGAGAATTTCTCTGAATCATGTCTGTTTGCTTCCTCTTCTCTCTTGGTGTTTTTTCATATTCATAAAATGCGGTTTTTGTTTTCTGACTTCCCTTCTTGGAAGTCTTGTTCACAAGTGGGTGTCATTGGCCCAGTCATATTGGTTTATTAGCATTGACTAATTAAATTTTCTTGATGTTTTATTCATCATCCATGAGGTGGAAAAATTCCTCAAATGCATTTCCAAAATCTCCCAGCTAATTCTCTAGTGATTTGTAAACCAAAGTTCTATGCATTATTCTAATTCTAAAGTTTCTTACTCTGAAAAAAAAAATGTGTATTATGATGGTCCTTCTGTGAAGCAGTCTTATTTAAACCACTTTCCTCCTGTTCTTTCCATGCAGCAATCTTCGTTATTGCCAAAGAATAGCTGCCATGGCCATCTTGATTAATAAATGAAAGCCAAAAATAAAAGGAAGAAAAACGTAAAATCTCTCAGTCATGTCCCTCTCTTTGTGACCCCATGAACTATAGCCCATCAGGCTCCTCTGCCCATGGAATTCTCCAGCCAAGAATACTGGAGTGGGTTGCCATTTTCTTCTCCAGGGGATCTTCCTGACCCAGGGATTGAACCTAGGTCTCCTGCATTGCAGGCAGTTTCTTTACCATCTGAGCCACCAGGGAACCCAGACTTATATATGAGAAATTATTAAACCATAATCACAGAAGTTAAATAAACAGTATCCAAATATTATTGATTTACCTTTAGGTTTACATGTCTGTTGATATGATTCTCTTCATTAAATGAAAAATTCCTTTTCATTTTTTACCAAAATTTTTTTGGTAAAGTTGATATCATTTAGCAAAGTCAGATTAGTGAATATCCTAACTTCTCTGTCTTTGCATTGTTCTTAGAAAGAGGAAAGGTCTGAAAACCCCTCATTTTATTTTTAATACTACTAATTTATATAAATATTTAACTATTTGGAAATTAATCGTAAATATTGACTTTCTTAACACATACATTATATTTGTCCTTGTTACTTGGCATAGAGGTGGAAAATAAGTATCTAGTGTAATAAATGTGTGAAACACTCCCTTTGATCTATTAGAATTTTTCATAAATTCAATATAGCACATATCATTTTGAACTACAGTATTAACTTATATCTCTATTTCATCTTCCCCCTAAAGATTGGTGGTTTCTGGATAACAATACCTTGCTTGCCTTATTTTCATTCCTTGTCATCATATAGGTTCTTGTCATGGTGCCTGGCAAATAGCAGGGGCTTGATAAATGCTGTCATCAAATAAATGAAAGATATTAATGTCATAGAGGCATAAAAATTGTGTAGAGTTGCTATAAATGTTTAAATTCAATAGTTTTACAAAACTTTCAATTAGTTATTTGTATCCTAATATACATCACTTCATGGCAAATAGATGGAGAAAGAGTGGAAACAGTGGCTGACTTTATTTTGGGGGCTCCAAAATCACTGCAGACGGTGTCTGCAGTTAAAAAATTAAAAGACACTTGCTCCTTGGAAGAAAAGTTATGATCAACCTAGATAGCATATTAAAAGGAGAGACATTACTTTGCCCACAAAAGTACATCTAGTCAAAGCTATAGTTTTTCCAGTTAGTCACGTGTGGATGAGAGTTGGACTATAAAGAAAACTGGGCACCGAAGAATTGATGCTTTTGAACTGTGGTGTTAGAGAAGACTCTTGAGAGTCCCTTGGACTGCAAGGAGATCCAACCAGTCCATCCTAAAGGAAATAATCCTGAATAGTCACTGGAAGGACTGATGCTAAAGCTGAGGCTCCAATACTTTGACCACCTGATGCAAAGAACTGATTCATTGGAAAAGACCCTGATGCTGGGAAAGATTGAAGGCAGGAGGAGAAGGGGACGACAGAGGATGGCATCACTGATTCAAGGGACATGAGTTTGAGCAAGCTCTGGGAGTTGGTGGTGGACAGGGAGGCCTGGTGTGCTGCAGTCCATGGGGTCGCAAAAAGTCAGACATTACAGAGCAGCCAAAGAACCCTATAAAGACCAATACTCAAGCTTAATCCAAAGCAAGTTATATGGCTCAGTCCTACATAGCAAGAGGGATGTGGTCACTAAAGACCTTTCCTAAAACTTAAAGCAAGACTTCCAACTGTTCATATGTATCAGGAAATAATAGCTAAACTTGACAGTAATTGTCAGTAGGGAAAAGTAGAGCTAGATTGCTTTCAAATGGGACCACCGCCTTAGAGAAAGGCTAGTCGTGGTCAAAGGACAGGGTAGAACGAAGAGGAAAGTGAAAGTGAAGTCGCTCTTTGCAACCCCATGGACACCAGGCTTCTCTATCCATGGGATTTTCTAGGCAAGAGTACTGGAGTGGGTTGCCTTTTCCTTCTTCAGGAATCTTCCTGACCCAAGGATCGAACCCAGGTCTCCTGCATTGTAGACAGACACTTTACCCTCTGAGCCACCAGGGAAGTTTTACGTATGGTCTATGTTGTACCAGCCAGTAAGCCAAGAGCTTTACATGTTACTTCCTAAAGTTCTCACAGCACTCTGAGTTATGTAGTATTATTCTCATTTATTAATTAGGAAATATTGATAGATTTCTCTTTCTCCAAGCTACCAAGTAGGAGTCTTGGAGTTTAAACTAGGTCCATAAAATCTAAAACACATTTTCTTTTCACCATAGCAGAATACACAATTGTGTTTCACTCCCATTTTATATCCTTTGTTGAGTTAGGCAGGGCACAAATCAATTATACAAATTATTCCCACCAGCTTTATTAGAGGTCATATCCATCTTAGCAGTGGGAAGAGTGAGTGTTAAGGAGGGCCTTCAAATAGTGGAAAAGTACAGACTTTGACTTGAAATGGACTTTGATCTATACCCTTGTTCTGCCTCTTTCCTGAGCAAGTTAGTTAACCATGCTAATCTTTAATTATATCATTTATGAAATGAAAATGTTCACAGAATTTCCAAATGATAAGTACAATCCCTGCAGCAAAGAAGGCCTTCAAAACTGGTGGCTATTTGAATCACTAGTTAAGTAAAATAGTAATTTATTCTCCTTTCTGGGGATGCTACTTAAAGGAAGGCTTGCCATTAGAGAAGCACAGAAAAAGAAAAGGATTGTCTCCAGGGAGGGCTTAGATGGTTTTATGATGATACCTCACAGTATGGATCAGCTTGACGTAAAATGCCTTTGACACACAGTGAAGTATGGCCTGTTATACTGAATTTATGTTTTTGCTTGTCATTTGCCTCATTCAGAAGTGATTGATAATCCATCTTGAAACTCATCAAAAATGTTGATCAAGCTATTTTTGAGAAAAAATATTACAAAGTTACCTTTAAGAAATTTGCAAACATAATATACTGTAAATTATAATCAATGCCAAATAAATGCAATGGAAAAGTCAAAACAAGGAAAGAAGATTCCAAGTTTAGAAGATAGCTCTAGATTTGGGGTTTTCTGAGACTTAAATCATTGGCATGGACTCTAAAAGCTAAGGGAATATGAGAAAAATAAAAGGACACCAAGACAGTTACCTTTGTGGTGCAAACCTAAGAGTAGTGACAGAAAAGCTAAAATATAGTGACCTGAAGCTGATGACAATGCTAAAGATTTAATTATGACAAATCATTTAAATGCAACTTTTATAGTGAAAAAACAAAGAAGTGATCATTTCACTGCTTGGGAAACATACTACAAAGTTGAAAGTTGAAAGCAAAGGTTATCATCATTCACTTTCTATTCTGTTTCCATCATCTCCAGCCATGATGATCTTCAAGCTGGAAAAACAAATAGTACTTTGTTATTGACACGATGCTTTTAATGCTTTTTCAAATCCCAGAGCAATGTTCTAAAATCAGAGTGGACAGAAATCATGAATTCTAACTGATGAAAAGTAGAATTGTGCCCTTGACACTCCTTTCTTTTAAATTTCTAATTAAATTACTTTGCATGACTACTTTTAAAATCATTAAATGTAACAAATAAATAATAATAATAAAGCAGACCCAAGGAGCAGTAGAACATAAGTAATTACTGACTATCTCCCCCAAAACAGCAGCACAAACACTTAACACTAATAAAATTTAAATCATTGCTGCTGCTGCTGCTGCTGCTAAGTCACTTCAGTCGTGTCCGACTCTGTGCAACCCAATAGACGGCACCCCACCAGGCTCCTCCATCCCTGGGATTCTCCAGGCAAGAACTCTGGAGTGGGTTGCCATTTCCTTCTCTAATGCATGAAAGTGAAAAGTGAAGGTGAAGTCGCTCAGTTGTGTCCGACTCTTAGCGACCCCATGGACTGCAGCCTACCAGGCTTCTCTGTCCATGGGATTTTCCAGGCAAGAGTACTGGAGTGGGGTGCCATTGCCTTCTCCATCTGACAGCTATTCCCAAACTTATAAATAGACACCACTAAGGCAGTTCTGTCCAGTTCATCTTCAGCAGTTAATGTCAATGCATTCAGCTAATGGCAGTGCATTTACATCTTAACATGGCTAAATCATTCAGACTGGAATCCCACTAAAAATTACACCATGATTAAACAGTGTCTTGTAGTGGAAAGGCTCAAGCTTTTAGACAGACCTGGGTTCATATGCAGGCTTTCTAAGTTATTAGCTGTGTAATTATAAAATAAGGATACCAGTACCTAATTGTGACATATTTGATGAAACTGGTATTTATTGAGCACCTCCCATGAGTCAGGTAGCCTACTATTTAATCTTCTAGGCAACTTAATGAGGCAAATATTACAGAGTCAGACTTTGAACCCAAATCTTAGTTCAGATTTCTTGTGCCTTTCACACCTCATTATAAGATACTTGTCATATGTAATATAACACTGTATTAGATGTCTAGCATCTTTTTCGGTTTGCATGACTAAAACTTTATATCCATTGAACAGCAACTTCTCCAGCCTCTGGCAGCCACCATTCTACTCTCTGCTTCCTTTGGTTTGACTGCTTTAGATACCTCATATAAGTGAAATCGTGCCATTTTTGTCCTTCTGCGAATGGCTTATTTCCTTCTCATGATAGACTCTTGAGAGTCCCTTGGACTGCAAGGACATCAAACCAGTCCATCCTAAAGGAAATCAGTCCTGAATATTCACTGGAAGGACTGATGCTGAAACTGAAACTCCAGTACTTTGGCCACCTGATGCAAAAAGCTGACTCATTTGAAAAGACTCTGATGCTGGGAAAGATTGATGGCAGGAGGAGAAGGAGATGACAGAGGATAAACTGGTTGGGTGGCATCACCAACTCAGTGGACATGGGTTTGGGTGGACTTCCAGAGTTGGTGATGGACAGGGACACCTGGCGTGCTGCAGTTATGGGGTTGTAAGGAGTCAGACACAACTGAGAGACTAAACTGAACTGAATTGATGTCCCCAAGATTCTTCCATATTGTAGCATATGACAATATTTTCTTTCCTGTAACTTAATAATATTCTATTGTATGTATGTACCATGTTTTCTTTATCCATTAATCCCTTGATGGATACTAAGATTGTTCTTGCCACTTATTGTTGTTCAATCGCTAAGTCGTGTCCAACTCTTTGCAACCCCATGGACTGCTGCATGCAAGCTTCCCTGTCCTTCACTATCTCCCAAATCTGGTTCACATTCATGTCCATTGCTATCTAATTATCTCATCCTCTCCTGCTCTCCTTTCCTTTTGCCTTCAGTCTTTCCCAGCATCAGGGTCTTTTCTAATGAGTTTGCTCTTCACATCAGGTGGCCAAAGTATTGAAGCTTCAGCATCAGTCCTTCCAGTGAATATTCAGGGTTGATTTCCTTTAAGGTTGACTGGTTTGATCTCCTTGCTGTCCAGGGGACTCTCAAGGGTCTCCTTCAGCACCACAATTCGAAGGCACCAATTCTTGGGCACTCGGCCTTCTTTTTCTTACCTCTTGGCTACTGTGAAAATGGTGCAATGATAATGAAAATGCAATTTGCCTTTGAAATTCTGATTTCAGTTCTTTCAGATTAATACTTAAAAGTAGGATTTCTGGATCAATGGTATTTCTCTTTTTAACTTTTTGTGGAACCTTCACGTAGTTCTCCACAGCAGCTTCACCATTTTACATTCCCACCAACAGTGAAAATGCGTTCTATAGCCTCAGCAGCACTTACAGTGTTATTAATAATAGATCATTTTTGTAAAGTCTATCCAAAATATTCAGCTTAATTTTTGTAGAAACAGCTCTGCTTTGTTTCACACTCATATTCCATAGGAATATGTAACACACAAGAAAGTGCAAAAACTCAATGACAGTTAAAATTAACATATTTAAGTTTGGAGTAAAAACAGCTGATTATTTGAAAATGCACAGCTCAACTGGTAGGGACAGTGGTAGAAATCTAGAGAAGAACTTGCAACCTAAAAAAAATGCATCCTTCCATGGAGTATCAGTGAAGTCTTTAAAAAGAGAGGAGAAAGGATTACTCTTATGGAGGTGAGTTAAGAGAGAGCCTGCTCCTTGAAATGAAAGGGTTGAACAAGATGACCTCTGAGGGTCCTTCAAGATCAAAATAAGCCTCTGTAGTAGACTAAAAATGATAGAACTGGATTTTAATTTCAAAGCTATCATCAGGGCCATACATTCCATGAGTCCTTGAAGGTTTTAATTGAGTATACAGATTTCATACCTTGCACACTGACCCCTCCTCAGATTTTCCTTGACAATATAAAGGAATTGTATAGGCTTTCTTCTAGTTTAATAAGAGTTTCCACCTCTGTTTTTAAAACTGGTGCGTCTAAAATGCACTGTGAGTAGAGCTTATGGCTAGGCCAGGCAAAGAGAAATGTGGCTTCTGACTGGTGAGCAAGGCAGATTTTTCTGCAGTTCTGTTTCCCTTTTACAAAATGAGAAGATTAAAGTGATGATCACTATGTCTTTGTCTAGTCCTACAGTTTAATAATTCTATTATTTTTAATACTTTCTGTACTCAGAAATCTTCATGTAAAAATTGTCATGTACTTGATAGTTACCACCTGAAAGGTTTATTACTATTTACAACTCTGCCTTCCTATGTGGTAATCAGACTGAATGTTTCTACTGAAGATCAATAACTCCACACTCTGTAGCTATTACTCTCTCTACGACTACTACTATTACTAATACATACCAGGTTGCTCTGTCACCTAATGTCACAGTCACATACAGTGGAATCCAGACTGCTCTAGTTTCTGCTTCAGTAGTAATTTAGAGCATTTCTCTGCCCTCTCTGTTTGGAAATATCACACATGAGAGTGTTATACTACAATTCGTTGAGTATCATGCAGTTGTCTCTTCCTTATACAAGGCCAGTCAGCAGAAATATGTTTTGATGAGCATCCCTTCAGTCCTGGTCATCAGGTTGCTTTTAAGAACTTTGTAGTTATTACTCTTTTCTTGTCATTTGATTTTCAGGTGGGATGAAATTATTTCAAAAGGTTTGTTTCAGCAGTTGTTCATGTTTACATCCCTGTTGAATATTAGATACTAGGTTGGTGTTTTTTTTTTTTTTCATGATTTTTCTGTGGTTTGGGTTCTCTGCCACATTAGAGCTATATTTTCTGTCAATTTTTCTACATATGTATCTCTTCTTTCAATTCAATTCTATTACTCTTGGTTAAGATCTAATAAAACCTTACAGAGTACATCATGAGAAACGCTGGGCTGGATTAAGCACAAGCTGGAATCAAGATTACTGGGACAAATATCAATAACTTCAGATATGCAGATAACACCACCCTTATGGCAGAAAGTGAAGAAGAATTAAAGAGCCTCTTGATCAAAGCCAAAGAGGAGAGTGGAAAAGTTGGTTTAAAGCTCAACACTCAGAAAATGAAGATCATGGCATCTGGAAACAGTGGCTGACTTTATTTTGGAGGGCTCAAAAATCACTGCAGATGGTGTCTGCTGCCATGAAATTAAAAGACCCTTGCTCCTTGAAGGAAAGTTATGACCAACCTAGACAGCTTGTCAACAAATGTCCATGTAGTCAAGACCATGGTTTTTCCAGTAGTCATATATGGATGTGAGAGTTGGACTATGAAGAAAGCTGAGTGCTGAAGAATTGATGCTTTTGAACTATGATGTTGGAGGAAACTCTTGAGAGTCCCTTGGACTGCAAGGAGATCCAATCAGTCCATCCTAAAGGAGATCAGTCCTGGGTATTCATTGGAAGGACTGATGTTGAAGCTGAAACTCCAATACTTTGGCCACCTGATGCAAAGAGGTGACTCTGAAAAGACCCTGAATCTGGGAAAGACAGAGGATGAAATGGTTGGATGGCATCACCAACTCAATGGACATGGGTTTGGGGAAACTCTGGGAGCTGGTGATGGACAGGGAGGCCTGGCTTGCCACAGTCCATGGGGTCGTAAAGAGTTGGACATGACTGAGCAACTGAACTGAACCAAATGAAACGTTAAAGCAGAAATCCCTATAAATTTGCAGTTCCATACTTCCCATAGAAAACTTTATAAACTGCCCACACAATCTATGCTAGGAATCACTAAAGGAGCTCAGTTATGTTTAGAGCTATTGAAACTGCACACAGAATGCTAATACCGTAGAGTGACCTACTGTCTGAGTATCCTTTAAGGACACACAATTCCTGGGCATTTGTTACCTTGACTTCAAATGTTAACTACAACCTATTGAGTTTGAAGAATAACCCAGGTTTCCAAAAGCATGCTCTAACTGATTGAAACTCATTTAAGATAAAATGACTTTATAATCTATCATTATCAGCTGCATCCAAAGATACACAAAAATATTTTCATTAAAGAAGATTTTCAGGAAACCCAGTTTCCCTCCATTTCTACTGGAAAACAGGTCAAGCGATTCAGAGCAGTCAATCAACCTTAGTGCATAGGTAACTATTTTTAAATCAAATTTTCATACTATAATGTTCCTCATGACCTTGCCACTTGAGTTTCCATGAAATGGAGCAAGTTTAATTAACCTTGTTGGAGGTTTAGATCTGCTTCAGGCTTTGATGTCAATCCTATTACTTTGTAGAAGAAGGATTATGAATTTATTTTTGTAGCCTAGAAGACTCAGAATATGAGTTTCACTATCCCAGTTATTGCACTTCTTAGTTTTCTTTTTCTTTCCTTGAAAGATATAGAGTAGCTTTCCTAGAACACCACTGTCATTCGTCTAAAAGCATTTTGTCTATCAGATGGCTGAATGGATCCATTGCAGAAACTAAACCTACACAAACACAGCAAACAAACATAAACATCTGGTTTGAAAATAATTTACAGAATTGTAAGAATATGCAGATAATTTAATGATTGTTACATTTACATCTGTCACAATTTGATTTGTTGGCAATTACATGAGTTGGATTTTATAGCATGTGTTTATTTTACTAAACAAGTTGTGTCCCAACCTTTCCCATCTATCCTGGACATCTAGAATCTAGCAGGTGAATTTATGCTGATGGTTCATCAGCATCAACCGTGCTTTGGCACATCTAAGTACTACTTTTAGCCCCAGGGAAGGATCCTAATCTCTGGGGAAATTTTAAAAATAAAACCTTGCTAATATTCACCTCTGTAGGCACCTCAGTTTGGTTGATATTGCTGTTTCCTAAAAGATAATTCTATTTGAAAGTTGCACATGAAAGAAGAAATCCTAGTTTAATAATCTGAGGTTGTGTTTATCTAGCAAAAGTCATTTGCTTTTAATTTATATCATAATCAATGTATTGCTTTGGCTCTTACATGGTTATGTTTTACCAACTGTGTAAGACTTGGATATATACTAAATGTTATATACTGGTAATACACTGAATATTAGCTACTGGTAATACACTGAATATTAGCTATTACATGATATTTCAAGGAAATTTAACATGAGCAATTACTGATTTCATCCAGATTCTGGTGCCTCTGTTTGTCAAGAAGTTAATTTTTTTTAAGATAAAATGACTTTATAATCTATCATTATTTTCTTATCAATTATAATTTTATAATCTCCTGATTAGCTGGCACTTGATGCTTAACTTTACATGTTAGCTCTGTGGGGTTCTTTTAGACATTATTATTGCAAAGAAAAATCAAAAATCAAAGTGAATTCTTAGTATTATACTTGCAGCAATAAGGTACAATTGCTGAAACAGCAGCCAAGCATTGTGCTATAGAACTAACTCACAGCTTGGTGCCCAGTCCCTGCTGAGAAGGAAATGTAGGGGAACTGGCAGAGTTTTCCTACATCTGCTCCCTGCTGCTAATGAGCTTTAACCTGTTTCATTCTTATTATGCTTACTGTTTAGATATTTTGCTTGCAAAATTAATTCTTTAGCTGAGAGAACACATGAAAGAGGATATGATTTGTAAAGTAAGACTGTTTAAAAATTAAAAGGTATCAACGAGGGAGATTAGAGGCTATAATGAGTGGTGTGGTTACTTAATATCAATTCAAGGGCAGAAGCTCAGGTGGTGAGGCTGGAACTGCTTCTCAGTTTCTGTAATGTGGGCTACAGCTTTAGGAAGCACAGGTTTTGTTTTGCATTGTGCATCTACACCAGTATGCTTTACATTTATCAAAGAGATGTATTTTTTAATTTGAAAGCTACCTTGATTCTCTAAAAAATGCCAAAGTTTTAGTGATGTGTAGCCTCTGAAAACAATTGTGTTTCAACAACAGTACTTTATTATAATCAACAACTAATGAATACCTATGCCCAACTATTATAACCTATCCCTGATCACCCAAGCAAAAGCAACAAGAACTCAGAAAATAAATAGGCAGGCCCTGAGATTATTCTCAATAAATAATAATAATAGTATCATTTTTATAGCCATAGACATTTGCTATTTAAACAGCTTTCACATATTCCTTTGTTCCTCACTTTAACTTTCTAAGGCAACCCTATAGGTATTGTTCATTTTATAGATGTAGAACTGGAAACTTGAATGCACGTTATTTATTTTAACTGGGTGAAAATTTGCAATGGGTCCATATAAATCAGTGCACCTCCAATCAGTGGGGAACAGGATGGTAATCTAGATCTGCGGAATCAACTTCACCATGCTCATTGTCTTTGTCAACAATCATCCACAAAGCTATCCTGCTTCTTGAATAGAAGCCAAATGGATTAGCTTTTCAGCCAAAATTGCACATTATTTTTGGTGATGACATGGTTTGAAACATTCTGCAAAGAAAAGCAAGTTCCTCTACTACAGCATTTCTCAAACTTTTTCTTGAAAATGCTACAAGGTAAGAAAAAATGCTTTATTGTCTATGCCAAAGCCTTTGACTGTGTGGATCACAATAAACTGTGGAAAATTCTTCAAGAAACAGGACTACCAGACCATCTTACCTGCCTCTTGAGAAATCTGTATGCAGGTTAAGAAGCATCAGTTAGAACCAGACATGGAACAACAGATTGGTTCCAAATTGGGAAAGGAGTTTCTCAAGGCTGTATATTGTCATCCTGCTTATTTAACTAATATGCAGAGTACATCATGGAAAGTGCCAAGTTGGATGAAGCACAAGCTGGAATCAAGTTGCCAGGAGAAATATCGATAACCTCAGATACGCAGATGACACCACCCTTACAGCAGAAAGTAAAGAGGAAATGAAGAGCCTCTTGACGAAAGTGAAAGGAGACTGAAAAAGTTGGCTTAAAGCTCAACATTCAGAAAACTAAGACCATGGCAAATGGTCCCATCACTTCATGGGAAATAGATGGGGAAACAGTGGAAGCAGTGGCTGACTTTATTTTGGGGGCTCCAAAATCACTGCAGATGGTGACTGCAGCCATGAATTTAAAAGATGCCTGCTCCTTGGAAGGAAAGTTATGACCAACCAAGACAGCATATTAAAAAGCAGAGACATTACTTTGCTGACAAATATCCATCCAGTCAAACCAGAGTCACCATCTGCAGTGATTTTGGAGCCCAAGAAAATAAAGTCTGTCACAGTTTCAATTGTTTTTCAAGTATTATGGTTTTCCCAGTATTCATGAATGGATAAAGAATTCTGAGTGCCGAAGAATTTATGCTTTTGAACTATGGTGTTAGAGAAGACACTTGAGACTTCCATGGACTACAAGGAGATCAAACCAGTCAATACTAAAGGAAATCAGTCCTGAATATTCATTGGAAGGACTGATGCTGATGCAGAAGGTCCAATACTTTGGCCACCTGTTGCGAAAAACTGACTTATTGGAAAAAACCCTGATGTTGGGAAAGACTGAAGATGGGAGGATAAGGGGACAACAGAGGATGAGATGGTTGGATGGCATCACCGACTCAATGGACATGAGTTTGAGCAAGCTCTGGGAGTTGGTGATGGACAGGGAGGCCTGGTGTGCTGCAGTCCATGGGGTCGCAAAGAGTCTGACATGACTGAGTGAATAAGCTGAACTGAACTGAAGGAAAAAATCACGCAGATGTCCAGTTGTTGATTGCATTCTTTTATTATAGTGTTACTTGTACATGTAACACGATAAAACTAGCTATGAGCTCCTCTCAGTTCTGTTCAGTTGCTCAATCGTGTCCAACTCTTTGCAACCGCATGAATCACAGCACAGCAGGCCTCTCTGTCCATCACCAACTCCTGGAGTTTACCCAAACTCATGTACATTGAATTGGTGATGCCATCCAGGAATCTCATCCTCTGTCATCCCCTTCTCCTTCTGCCTCCAATCCCTCCCAGCATCAGCGTTTTTCCAATGAATCAGCTCTTCCCATGAGGTGGCTAAAGTATTGGAGTTTCAGCTTTAGCATCAGTCCTTCCAATGAATACCCACGACTGATCTCCTTTAGGATGGACTGGTTGGATCTCCTTGCAGTCCAAGAGACTCTCAAGAGTCTTCTCCAACACCACAGTTCAAAAGCATCAGTTCTTCAGCGTTCAGCTTTCTTCACAGTCCAACTCTCAACATCCGTACATGACCACTGGAAAAACCATAGCCTTGACTAGACAGACCATTGTTGGCAAAGTAATGTCTCTGCTTTTTAATATGCTATTTAGGTTGGTCATAACTTTCCTTCCAAGCAGTAAGCATCTTTTAATTTCATGGCTGTAGTCACCATCTGCAGTGATTTTGGAGCCCCAAAATAAAGTCTGACACTGTTTCTACTGTTTCTCCATCTATTTGCTATGAACTGATAGGACCAGATGCCATGACCTCAGTTTTCTGAATATTGATCTTTAAGCCAACATTTTCTCTCTCCTCTTTCACTTTCACCAAGAGGCTCTTTAGTTCTTCTTCACTTTCTGCCATAATGGTGGTGCCTTGATATACTCCTTTTCCTATTTGGAACCAGTCTGTTGTTCCATGTCTAGTTTGAACTGTTGCCTCATGACCTGCATATAGGTTTCTCAAGAGGCAGGTCAGGTGGTCTGGTATTCCCATCTCTTTCAGAATTTTCCACAGTTTATTGTGATCCACACAGTCAAAGGCTTTGGCATAGTCAATAAAGCAGAAACAGATGTATTTTCGGAACTCTCTTGCTTTTTCCATGATCCAGCGGATGTTGGCAATTTGATCTCTGGTTCCTCCGCCTTTTCTAAAACCAGCTTGAACATCAGGAAGTTCATGGTTCACGTATTGCTGAAGCCTGGCTTAGAGAATTTTGAGCATTACTTTACTAGCATGTGAGATGAGTTCAATTGTGCAGTAGTTTGAGCATTCTTTGACATTGCCTCTCTTTGGGACTGGAATGAAAACTGACCTTTTCCAGTCCTGTGGCCATTGCTGAGTTTTCCAAATTTGGTGGCATATTGAGTGCAGCACTTTCACAGCATTATCCTTCAGGATTTGAAATAGCTCAACTGGAATTCCATCACCTCCACTAGCTTTGTTCATAGTGATGCTTTCTAAGGCCCACTTGACTTCACATTCCAGGATGTCTGGCTCTAGGTGAGTGATCACACCATCATGATTATCTGGGTTGCGAAGCTCTTTTTGTACAGTTCTCCTGTGTATTCTTGCCACCTCTTCTCAATACCTTCTGCTTCTGTTAGGTCCTTACCATTTCTGTCCTTTATCAAGCCCATCTTTGCATGAAATGTTCCCTTGGTATCTCTAAGTTTCTTGAAGAGATCTCGAGTCTTTCCCATTCTGTTGTTTTCCTCCTTTACCTATAGCTTTTTATCAACTATACAATCAAAGCAAACTTACAGGGTAAATAAAAATAAACCTACAAAACCAGTACAACTATGATTAAAGCATCACTTTATTGTGACACAGACTTCAATTAATTTTAAAATTATATAGCTTTCACACATATATATACATCTTTATTGAGAAAGACAATTATTTTAATAATCCTCACATGGATTAATAAAGAAATTTCAGAAACAAAGATATCCTCTTATATATTTATTTCTACTCACTGCTAATGAACTACTGCACATTAATATTTTAAATATAAGACTGACAATATATCTCCTGACCAAATAGTTGCTGACTCCTATGTTTGACTTCTTTTCTGGCTGGTATAGCTATACTGCTGTAAACTCTAGAAGCTGGTGAGGGACAGGGACACCTGGCGTACTGCAGTCTAGGGATCGCAAAGAGTGGGACACAACTTGGTGACTAGTCACCGAAAACAGCTATACCGCAGTGTGACAGAGAAGGACGCATTTCTCCCACTGTTCCTCTCTGTGTGTACCATTGTAAAACCTTCTTGGCCTCTACCTGTCATGAGGGCATCATTTATGCATTAAGTCCACCTACATCCTCTTCCTGTTAATGTAAGACTCAGTAGTACATTACTGTACTGCAATATAATTTCCTGATATCAAATCATAACCTCAGTGTTATGTTTATTAAATGTCAGGAGTCTGAAGTTTTAATCTATTAAAATATTTTTAAGGGTGAATTTTTACTACAGAGCAGTTTTGTTCTTATAACTGACAAAAGATCCAGAGCAATAAGAGTGAATGACTGCAACGTTCAGTGCCCATGTTTGTGTATGTACTCAGTCACTCAGGGTGTTCAACTCTTTGTGACCCCATGAACTCTGCCAGGCTCCTCTGTCCATGGAATTTTCTAGGCAAGAATACTGGAGTGGGTTGGGATTTCCTTCTCCAATGTTTGTATATATTAGAGGCAAATGACCACTTTTACCACCAGCACTTTAAATGTTCACCGTAATCAACAGGTCATAAATATATGTAGAAGTATCCAAATAAAAGGTGATCATCTAGACAAATCTACATATGCTTATATTATTCTCATAATGATGCTGAGATGGGAATTGATGCTATCCCTATTTCACAAGTGAGGACACTGAAAAGTTAAATGACTATTCTAAGATCACACAGCCAGTAAGCAGCAGAGCCGGAATTCAGGCCTTAGTTGTCTGGCAAGTATCAATGTTCATAGTCACTGGTGGTAACGATTAGGACAGTAACATCAGCGCAACTGCACTCATTAGTTGCTTAAATGCACAGGCTTACTTTTCTATGTGCCCCTTTTTAATGAAAAATATACAGAAATAGAATTTTTAAAATTCCATGCCTACTTAATTGTGGGCACAACTAATGTTTTTTTTTTTTTTTTTTACTAAAATAAGACCCAACTTTTTCTTCTTTTTCAAGAAAACAGAGCAAGCAAATGTATTATTTGACTAATGAGGCTGTATAGAACTCACTGGACAAAAATATGTGTGTGTATATTCTATTATAAAACCAAGTATCTTATTTCAAAAGGCAACCCTAATTGAAAAGAGCCACTGGGGCTTCTTATATTGATTGTAAATATAGCAATTTCCATTTGAGAATATACTTCAAAGTCTTTCTCAAAGCTACCATTTTTTAAAGTCGTTCATTCATGGACTTGTTTGCTTATTCATCCATTTGACATTTAAAGAAAACATTTTTCTGATTATAATAGTAATGCATATTCATTACAGAAATTTGAAAAATCCATTAAAGTACAAAGAAGGGAATGAAAATCCCCTTCTCCCTTCTGTACCCAGAGCTAATGACTGTTTTGTATCTGGTGCATGTTCCTTCATAAAGGTACCCTGATGTGGGTGGTCCCCTTAGGCAGCCTTGCTGTTGGCCTCTCAGCAGGACTCAGCTCCTGATTGTCACCCCTCAAAGAAAATCTACCTTTACAAAGTACAAGATAAAAATAAATATTTTGCTGAAATTTTCAGAAGGAGACAGTGGAGAACAGTATAGCTTGCACAGAAAAACTCAACAGAGAATCTCCATTAGATATTCGGGTTCTCTGCCATGTCCCTAGACGCTATTAACTGCCAACTGCCATAGTTCCTCGCTCATCTTTAGTCCCGCCACACACAGCCCAGCCTCTCTTGGGCTTTAGCCCCTCTTCTCTGTGCATCCTCTCACAGATCTCTCCACTCAGTAAGTAAGGACTCATCTTAACACCCTCCAGGTAGCATTAGTGGTAAAGAACCCTCCTGCCAATGCAGATGCAAGAAACGTGGGTTCCATCTCTGGTTGGGAAGATCCCCTGGAGGAGGGCATGGCAGTCCACTCCAGTATTCTTGCCTGGAGAATCCCATGGACAGAGGATCCTGGCAAGCTACAGTCCATGGGGTTGCACAGAGTCAGACACAACTAAAGCGACTTAGCATGCCTGCATCTTTATACGCCAGCAGGGGTTTGCAAGATGCATTTGCTGATTTTTTTGTTGTTGTTGTTGTTACTTATAATGGATAACTTTTTTCTTGTCTCAGATATATATGCACACACATATTATCTACACATTTTAAGAAACTGTACTTGCTATTCTTTGATTTTTCTCCCACACAATGTATTTTATTTTCCTTTACAATTAAATGTTCTTTATAAGCATGGTTTTTATTTTTTTATTTTTATTTTTATAAGCATGGTTTTTAATAGGTCATCTATCAGAAGAGTTCATTATCTGGTATCTTATAATGTCTTTGACCCCTACTTTACTGTTGGATATTTTGCTTGTTAACAATTTTTGCTATTACATATAACACTACAGTAAACATCCCATATACCTCTTTTCTTTGTGCTCATCTCTGTTTTATTAAATTAACTCTTTAAACCTGGAATTTGAGTCAGATTGAATGACCATTGGGAAATTGATTATAAATTGCCTCCAGAAAAGTGTTAGCATGAAACATGCATTGAAGACATTGAATAACTGGCACCATGCTACCTACTGAGGATTCAAAAATATGCAAAATGTATTCCCTGTTATTAAAGAGCTTATAGCTGAATATTTGCTTTAATTAGATGGTGGCTCCTGCTACTATCTCTGAAAAGTCTATTTGAATTTCCACTCAATTAAATGGTTGAGAAGCTGCTGGCTCTGATTCTAAATTTAAAAAAAAATGTGTGTGTATATATATATATATATATGCCACTCTATTCTTAAAGTCAAATAAACTTTCATATACAATGTTTGCCAGCATCTATGGGCATATAAAATAGCTTTTCCTTTAGCCCCCAAATTATGATTTTTAAAAATGTATTACTTTTAATTTATGGATTAAAAATTTTTTTCATTTGATCTTGAAGAGGAAATCATTGTTTTGTTCATATGTATATATTATATATAAAAACTAGCATTTTAAAACTTGGTTACAAATGAATGGACATTGATAGCCAAAATGTACTTCACATTTGTTTTCTCCTTGTGTCTGGACGCAGTAAACATTTACAGGCCATTTTCAAGAGTACCAGAATGCAAGGGACATGAGAAGGGGTGGACAGAAATGCATTAACCTCTGGGAAAGGCTGAATAACAGTGATTTCCCAGATTAGTAGAAGGGTAATGTAAACTGGCAAATATTGTACAATTACATTCAACTCTATGAATAGAATTTTAAGTCAGTCCTTATCGCCAACATGTTTAGGCAGAATCATGTGTTATGTGCTGTCTGTAATTATCTCTTACAAATGCAAAGGGACAGTATTCACATTTATGGTCTGAATTTGGTAGTTAAAAGAGACTTTTGTGCAAATAAGGCTGCTGAACAATCTCAGTGACAATAGAATCCTTTAAAGACTTTACAATGCATAATTAATGGATAGCAAAGGTGGGCCAAGCTTTTAGATGCTCTTCTTCCTTTGTTTCTCATTTTAGGTGACTAAATGGTCCTTATTTTTCTAAATGTGACAGCACTTTTCTTAGGCCTTAATCGGAGTTATTTTAAGAGGATTTTAAAAATCACTTGACTGTGTGGATCACAATAAATTGTGGAAAATTCTGAAAGAGATGGGAATACCAGACTACCTGACCTGCCTCTTGAGAAATCTGTATGCAGGCCAGGAAGCAACAGTTAGAACTGGACATGGAACAACAGACTGGTTCCAAATAGGAAAAGGAGTACGTCAAGGCTGTATATTGTCACCCTGCTTATTTAACTTATATACTGAGTACATCATGAGAAATGCCAGGCTGGGTGAAGCACAAGCTGAAATCAAGACTTCTGGAAGGAATATCAATAACCTCAGATACACAGATGACACCACCCTTATGGCAGAAAGCAAAGAAGAACTAAAGAGCCTCTTGATGAAAGTGAAAGAGGAGAGTGAAAAAGCTGGCTTAAAACTCAACATTTAAGAAATGAAGATCATGGCATCCGGTCCCATCGCTTCATGGCAAATAGATGGGGAAACAATGGAAACAGTAACAGACTTTATTTTGGGGAGCTCCAAAATCACTTCAGATGGTGACTACAGCCATGAAATTAAAAGACGCTTGCTCCTTGAAGGAAAGTTATGACTAACCTAAACAGCATGTTAAAGAGCAGAGACATTACTTTGCCAACAAAGGTCCTTCTAGTCAAGGCTATGGTTTTTCCAGTAGTCTCGTATAAATGTGAGAGTTGGACTGTAAAGAAAGCTGAGCACCAAAGAATTGATGCTTTTGAACTGTGGTGTTGGAGAAGACTCTTGAGAGTCCCTTGGAGATCCAATCAGTCCATCCTAAAGGAGATCAGTCCTGAGTGTTCATCAAAAGCACTGATGCTGAAGCTGAAACTCCAATACTTTGGCCACCTGATGCAAAGAGCTGACTCATTTGAAAAGACCCTGATGCTGGGAAAGATTGAGGGCAGGAGGAGAAGGGGACGACAGAGGATGAGATGGCTGGATGGCATCACTGACTCAATGGACATGAGTTTGGGTAAAGTCCAAGAGTTGGTGATGGACAGGGAGGCCTGGCATGTTGCAGTCCATGGAGTCGCAAAGAGTCAGATACTACTGAGTGACTGAACTGAACTGAAGAGTAAGGATAAAGACAGATTTAATTTTAACTGCTCCACTATTATGACATACACAATACCTTACATTTTAAAAGAACTTACTATACTCAAAAGGAAAAGAAATATGTGGGTTTTGTGTGTACAGTGGCTTACACAAAATGATTATCATTTGCTCTCTGGAAATGAAATCCATCTTGGTCTTAAATTCTTATATTTCTTCACAGAGTTGAAATGCCAGTTGAAGGCATTCAGAAATTTAAAGTAACTGATTTAACAACCTTGGACAAAGAGAGCACGTCTGAAAGTTTGTCTCAATGTTTGGCTTGACCTAGGAGAGTTTCTCTGAGACTTATTTTCCAAACAGTACCCTAGCACCTTGGGCCAGCAAAATGGCCTTTAAGCTTGAGTGAACAAGGTATTTCTTTTCCTCTAGTGCAAAGCTTCACTATTTCATCTTTTCAAACTCTTTTACTGCACTCAGTGAGAAATTATATTGACAAGGGTAGAATTTATCTCCTAGAGGAGAATGTTATGCTTCTGTTAAGTGCTAATATAACATTTATGTGTTGGTACCTTAATAACAGCCCCAGCTTACCTAATGAAAGTTGAAAGCAAACAGTACTGTCTGAGATTTTATTATGACTGAAGTGACTGCAATTTGAGGCAAATTATCCCTATTTTTGTTCCCATATCAAAAACAGCGATGCTAAAGCAGTTGCTACATGCTTGGTATGGAATTAGGTTCCACTCTCATTAATCTACAAGGAAGAGCATTTTTCATGTAAACAGCTCACGAGGGTCAGAGAGAAGAGCTGTTTCTGTGAAAAAATGCTTGTCAATAACTTTGTGAGTGAATTTTGAAATAAAGTGCCTGTAACCTGTCATTATTCCTTCCTCTCAAAGTCGAGAGTGAGTGGATGAAAATTGAGCATGTGAATTGAAAGCAGGGTGAGTGTTATGGCCTTATCGACTTCAGGTAAAATGACTGTTTTAACTTGTTATTATTTTTCCATTCAGAGGTCAGGCAATGTACAATATTACCAGCATAGACTGCAGTGTAAGCAAATTGGTATACAAAAAGGCTATTACCCACACTCACAAAGCAAAGGAAAGTATAAGTCACTAACATCAAGTGGGCTTGTGATCTCTACAAAAACGAAACAACCAGCAGTGCTTTCAAAGAGAATGGCACAGTATTTTAAGTATAACGCACTTTGGAGACAGAAAATATAAACCTGTTTAAATAAAGATGCATATGTTTAGAAAGCAGTGACCGTTTTTAAAATCACATACTAATCTTAGTTGTTTTTCAAAGGAATTATGGAACCTAAATACTGAGTGCTAGCACTTCAACTATATGTCACCTTAAATTTTTTTCTGCCTAAAATTATCTTTTTTAAAAGAATCTCTATTTACTTATTTATTTTTGGCTGTGCTGGATCTTCCTGACTGCAGGGCTTTTCCCTAGTTGTGGCAATCAGGGCCTCCTCTCTAGTTGAGGTACGCAGGATTCTCATTGCAGAGGCTTTTCTTGCTGCAGAAGCACAGGGTCTAGGGCAAATGGGATCAGTAGTTGCTGCTCCCAGGCTATAGAGCGCAGGGCTCAGTAGCTGTGGTCCACAGGCTTAGTTGCTCCACAGCATGTGGGATCTTTCCAGATCGGGGATCGAACCCATGTTTCCTGAACTGGCAGACAGATTCCTATCCACTGAGCCACTAGAATCCCCTAAGATCATCTCAAAAGTAATAGGCTGTCGAGTTTTTGAAGTATATCTGATATACTCTTATCAAAAGAAAAATATTGCTGTGGTTTTCCTTTTCACCTAGAAAAAAAAAAAATCAATGAGACTTCAGTACACCAAAAACCCTTTCCTTGTTTTCTAAATTTTTATTTCTAATTCTGACAGTTTAAGAATAGTGTGGCTCTTTTGGGTTTGCAAGGAAACATCTTTTCTCCAAGTAATCTCAGGCCCATGGAAAGTATATATTTAATACTATTGTTCAAACACCTTATCTTTTCTGTTTCAGAAAACCATCTAGCGTTTTTGTCTTTAATACCGATTTTTCCATTACAGACTCTATTGGTCAGAAAATGAGCAGATTGGCCTAGAAATTAAAAGAGGTTATAGAAGGATTCAATGATTGAAACCAACTTTAGGAGGAGAAAGGATTACAGTATAATTTTGAAGACATGTTCATATGCCTATTTAGCAGATTTTCCCCAAAATATCAAAGGTTTGCATTCTTTTACTTCTAAAAAGTTTTTCCTGCTTCAAAATAATTATAATAACCTAAGATAAATATACTGGCATTTCTTTGCTTTGTGTTTCCTCTATTTGTTTCTTTTAACAGATGTTTACTAGTTGGACATTGTGACAAGCATGATAATACAATAACCTCAATCTCCATGGAGGCAAAGGTTTTTATCCACTTCTGTTCAGCAACATATCCTAACCACCTAAACCAGTACCTGGTACACAGCAGACACCTGACTGATATTTGTTGAATGCTGAATAGACATTATTGGGGCTTGCACAGTGTGTTTAAGAGGCTGTGAGTAGGTCAGGGAAGACTTTTCCCAGTAAAACATAGGTCTAACATTCAGGAATACTGACATGATTAAACTAGAGAAAGTTGGAACAGAGCCTCATGTATCAGAAGAGCAGAGAATTCCAAAACTGAAGTTAGCAGAAAGAAGACCACCTGCTGTTAATTCTACGTGGCTCAAGCGACGAGTCGGTGTAGGGCAGACAGTTGTTTGAAGTACATAGGGGCCAGACCTGAAAGGCCTCAGAAACCATGCTAAGGAGTTGACATTAGGTTAAAAGCCACTGAATGATATTAAGCATAAAAGGGCTTTTAAAAAACCGATGTATCTTATAAAGAGATTACTCTGGCTGAAGTATAACAGATGGATTGAAGAAGATTGGAATTGGTGAGACCAGTTAGGTCTCAGAAATCTAAGCAACATGTAAATGACAGTGGTCTAAATTAAAATCAAAGTAAGGGCACAGAAATAAATAGGCATATTTTCAGTGATTTAAGGAGTTAAAAATGACAAGACTTGTGAGTGATTCGAATGAAGTAGGGAGAAGCTACAGAAGACAGAAAAGACAAGAACAAGACTCTGCTCTCCAACTCTGGGCCACAGAATAGATAAATGCCATTTCCCAAGATGAGGAAAATGTATTTGGTAGAGAGGGTGGCACATTTATTTTTGGATGTGCTGAGATGTTTAAAGCATCAAGTTGTTGTAATCTTGGTTTCTGTACCGATTTTCTTTTTCCTATACGCCCAATCTAGATTTGCACAAATCCATTGCAAATGAACAAAACAAACCCAAGGACCTTTCATAGTAGTTATGAGCCTACTTTTCTCACAACAACACAATTTGTATTTTTCAATATAAAAATATTCTTTTTCCTCAAAAATGTCTTTTTCAAACACAAAGGAATGCAAAGAGTAAACTGCTTCTAAGACTTAATTGTAACTATCCTGTATGGTGACTGATAAATGAAAAGCATGATACCATAAACAAAGGCACCACAAATGATGTAGTGTTCCCTTAAGGAGTTAATGCTGAGTGTTATCTGTACAGGTTAAGTATACTTCAATAGTTTTGTGTTTGTAGTTGTATGACATGCAAGGACTAACATTATAAGTTGAGCTGAATGTATATAGGCCCACATATGTGTTTGAATATAATACGATTTTTAATCTTTTCTCTCTCTTGATTCCACCAAAGACATTAAAATAAAGATTCAAAATGCAAACATATATAGTAGGTCTCCTAGTTTGTATTGTAATCATGGGCAAAAGTTATTAATTAATTAAGAGCTAGTAAACAAAAGTATTTTATATGTTACCTGTATTTCAGCCTGTTTCCATTTATTAATAACTATTTACTAAATTCTTGCTCAAGCGTGTATATGTGAACCTAATATGGTTTCCAAATTATAGCAGATCTACTCTGATGTCAACCTCCTGCTTTTTAATTTCTAGGAAGAACACAAGTGTCATGCCCCTGGTGGTGGTGGTAGTTCCCCATCTTCCCAGAGATGCTGCTGCCGAGTGGCACGTCATCGTGGTGGCGGATGAGCCATCCAGAGGGAAGCACTCTGCTTTGAAAAAAATATCTGGTAGCCTTCGAACTGAATGTAAACCCACGATTTCCAATTCTGCTTCTAGTTCATCTTCCTTGCTTTAAGGTGGATGCCACCTCCAATTTCCTCACCTGATTTAAATAGAACTCTAGAAGATCTGATGACTGTGTTTGTACAAGCAAGGAGGAGATTCTCTGAAGACAACCAACCTTCACCACTGTGTTTTAGAATAAGACAGCATTAATGCCAAAAAAAGACAGCATCAATGCCCATTTATTGCAAGTAGGTAAAAGAACTATTAGAAAGATGAAAGTACAGACTCTGGAATCACATCATGTATGCTTGTCAGAAAGAGAATTTGAGAGAGAGAGATAAGTAACATGAGTAACATAAGAAGCAAGGGAGACTACTGGACTGCCAGTCTAGTTAGTGAGGGTGAATGTAAGATTGGAAACGTGAATCCACTCCTTCCTCTATTGATCTCAGCTCTCTTATGCCTTTTGTGTTAACCTCTCACTGTGCTATAAATGGTTGTAGTGTATAAAGATATTTTTCTTCTATATAACCTTCCTTGTTCTATTCTAAACCATATACTTTAAACATTTATATGTACATATTAGTGAATAGGTTTGTGTACACAATACCATAAATACTATGCTTTAGGGATGACCTATGGGATTTAGGGGCTTCCCAGGTGGTGCTTGATGTAAACAACCTGCCTGTCAAGGCAGGAGATGTAAGAGACACAGGTTTGATGCCTGAGTTGGGAAGATCCCTTGAGGAGGGCATGGCAACTCACTTCAGTATTCTTGCTTGGATAATCCCACGGACAGAGGAGTCTGATGGGCTACAGTCCATTGGGTCACATAGAATCGGACACAACTAAAGCAACTTAGCATACATGCATGCATGGGATTTAGACTAACCCAAAGAGAAGCAGAAGGTATTAAGAAGAGTTGGCAAGAATACACAGGAAAACTGTACAAAAGGAGCTTCACAACCCAGATAATCATGATAGTGTGATCACTCACCTAGAGCCAGACATCCTGGAATGTGAAGTCAAGTGGGCCTTAGAAAGCATCACTATGAACAAAGCTAGTGGAGGTGACGGAATTCCAGTTGAGCTATTTCAAATCCTAAAAGATGAAAGTGCTGCACTCAATATGCCAGCAAATTTGGAAAACTCAGCAATGGCCACAGGACTGGAAAAGGTCAGTTTTCATTCCAATCCCAAAGAAAGGCAATGCCAAAGAATGCTCAAAGTACCACACAAATGCACTCATCTCACATGCTAGTAAAGTAATGCACAAAAGTCTCCAAGCCAGGCTTCAGAAATACGTGAACCGTGAGCTTACAGATGTTCAAGCTGGTTTTAGAAAAGGCAGAGGAACCAGAGAACAAATTGCCCACATCCACTGGATCATGGAAAAAGCAAGAGAGTTCCAGAAAAACATCTACTTCTGCTTTATTGACTATGCCAAAGCCTTTGACTGTGTGGATCACAATAAACTGTGGAAAATCCTGAAAGAGATGGGAATACCAGACCACCTGACCTGCCTCTTAAGAAATCTGTTTGCAGGTCATGAATCAACAGTTAGAACTGGACATGGAACAACAGACTGGTTCCAAGTAGGAAAAGGTGTACATCAAGACTGTATATTGTCACCCTGCTTATTTCACTTATATGCAGAGTACGTCATGAGAAACTCTGGGCTGGAAGAAACACAAGCTGGAATCAAGATTGCTGGGAGAAATATCAATAACCTCAGATATGCAGATGACACTACCCTTATGGCAGAAAGTGAAGAGGAACTAAAAAGCCTCTTGATGAAAGTGAAAGAAAAGAGTGAAAAAGTTGGCTTAAAGCTCAATATTCAGAAAACAAAGATCATGGCATCTGGTCCCATCACTTCATGGGAAAGAGATGGAGAAACAGTGGAAACAGTGTCAGACTTTATTTTGGGGGCTCCAAAATCACTGCAGATGGTGATTGCAGCCATAAAATTAAAAGATGCTTATTCCTTGGAAGCAAAGTTATGACCAACCTAGATAGCATATTGAAAAGCAGAGATATTACTTTGCCAACAAAGAAGTCAAGGCTATGGTTTCTCCAGTGGTCATGTATGGATGTTGAGAGTTGGACTGTGAAGAAAGCTGAGCGCTGAAGAATTGATGCTTTTGAACTATGGTGTTGGAGAAGACTCTTGAGAGTCCCTTGGACTGCAAGGAGATCCAACCAGTCCATCCTAAAGGAGATCAGTCCTGGGTGTTCATTGGAAGGACTGATGCTAAAGCAGAAACTCCAATACTTTGGCCTCCTCATGTGAAGAGTTGACTCATTCACTGGAAAAGACTCTGATGCTGGGAGGGATTGGGGGCAGGAGGAGAAGGGGACGACAGAGGATGAGACGGTTGGATGGCATCACCGACTCAATGGACATGAGTTTGAGTGAACTCCGGGGGTTGGTGATGGACAGGGAGGCTGACATGCTATAATTCATGGGATTGCAGAGTCGGACACGACTGAATGACTGAACTGAACTGAACTGAACTGAAGATGAGTCTGACTCCATGATACATACAAAATGCAAGCCAAAGTCTCATTCCTAAAACCAAGTCTGACTCAAAAGGGAGCCCCACTATTTGTGTTACAAAGGTATTTTACTAATATGGCTTTGATTTATCCATCTAAGAGACAGAAGCTCCCAATGTGTACTTGGCATATTTCACCATGTGGCTGGCTACCTCAAACAGGAGGTCTGAACCAAAGGGCACTTTATTCTCTTTGAGTCATGATCAGGATTCAGAACTAGTATCTGACCAACTGGTTAACTTCCAATTTGGATTGCAATGGGAAGTTCTCACTCTTCCTAGGCCAGTGGAAGTGCTCCCTCTTCCAGACCCATTTTGGTTTTCTTTGGACCAGCCTCATATAAATAAGACTGACTGAATTTGATTGAGTGGTCAATCCAAATTTGATTATCGTATTAGCTTAAATTGTGTGCAAAGCACCTCAGTGGGTTTTCAAATGCAGTTGGACCTCAGGCCTTGGGGTAGGTGAATTTGAATTCACTATTTGCAAATAAAATTGTGTTTTGAACATTTTATGGAAGTTAGCTTTTAAAATACATTATTTCTTATATCAGATATTTCTTAAGTAAGGTGAATAATTCCCTGCTCATTTATCTTTTGTTTAAGCACAGATTTTAATGTATAGAATCTGTCTAAATCAAGAAAGTTTCTGATATCTAACTAACATCTTTTCTTCGGTTTGTTATTGATTGTGTTTTTGCAGACTAAACAGAGTAAAAACAATTACATCACAACAATCCTGTAGTATTAATATTTCTCTATAATATGGGGAAGAGAGCAAGTCACAGGTGGTTCTGATCACCATGCCAAGAGTGGTCATTTGGTTCCTTAGGGGACGGTAAGGTAGAGAATCCTCATTATCTGCATTCTGAGTCCATTTCCTTTCACTACTCCAGGGTATGCTACAAGAAGGGGAAATAGGTGTATGGAAATTAAAGAAGTGGCTGCTTCCACATGTCATTAGAAAGCCTACAATAGCTTTGAAATTGGCTCATAAAGGGAAAAACAGAGACTATACTAATAAATTCAGTGCCTAATGAGCATAACTAAATCTTTTTGCAGGCTTGAGATTTCCATAGTTAATCCTTTGTGAAATAAAATGCACCATAATGGCCATCACAAGCCACCTTGGGACAACTCTAGTTTTGGAGAAATACTTACTACACATGCCTTCATGAAAATACTTCTGGGCATATCTCTTTGTACCTGCATGTTAGCATTTAAGGGCAGGGTCTATACATGCACATTTTATGAATATGATATGAAACATTAATCTGGATTAATTTAATAATGTAAAAGATGGTACTCTAAAGTCCCAGTATCCTATTTTCCCCTATGTAAAGTGAAGAGATATTAAAAGGAAATTCAACTTGACATTCTTTAATATATTTAAAACATAAGACAAAGAAAGCAATGAAAACACAGCAAAGAACAAGCTCCTCTCATCAGGAAGGAAAGATCAAACATAGAGCCAAACAGAATATGATGGCTTGTTCTATAAGGATTAGTTTTAGAGGAAAAAAAATCACCTGGGTAAATGTATTTCCTTTCTGCAGCGTGCCTACTTGATTGGACAATCCACAACATCATGATAATTTTTGAATAAATTATACTCATTTTGTTTGAACAAGAAATTTAACATATATTTAAAGAGTACAGTTCTGTGGGGGAGAGGAACTGTGCTGAGCTATGCGTTATACTAATGGCACAGGGTGTAGAATGAGTCATCACGGTTTTTATTTATTCATTCATCCTTAGATCCTTTTAAAAGTCTCCAAGGCCCTAATGACCATCATCATTATCATCAGTAAAAACTGCTTTCTGGTGAAAAGGCAATAGGCATTAAATTTAGAGGCAGCATTAAATTATCAGTAGAGAGGACTTGAAATAGTACTACACGCTTATTCCAGGACACAGTATACTGAAAGTTCATACAGCGCCAGTCAGGCACTCATCTTTATAAAGTCTGAGATAAAGATGTCCTCTTCTCCTTTATAAGACAGTGTCATTTAGCCCAGGAGAAAACAAAGTACAGGCCAGTTCCTATGCTCCAATGTCAAACACTGTAAGTCCAAAGTATGTCATAAAAAGATTCTTAATTATAAAGAAAGAAAACTTTAAGAATTATCAGTATCAAAACTTCAGTTCCTTCCAGGTATTAAATAAACACTGTCCACTGAGTTAAAAAGTCAGTAAGAAGTGTTTTGAACTAAACCCTGTTGAGTCCTTTCTATCTCAGAGGAATTTTAAATATTCCATCATCAGTCAGCAAACATAATAGAGGCTTTACTCCTCTGGGTAATCTCCAGCACTAGATTCAAAGCGTCAGATTCCACTCATCTGCTCATCTGGTGATGAACTTAGTGAGTCATCTAAAAATAGGGAAAGTTAGTACCTTGTGATCAATCCAGAAGGGCTTCCCAGGGAGCTCAGTGGTAAAGGACACACGGCCAATGCAGGAGACATGGGTTTGATCCCTGGGTTGGGAAGATGCCCTGGAGGAGGAAATGGCAGCCCACTCCAGTATTCTTGCCTGGAAAACCCCATGGACAGAGGAGCCTGGCCAGCTAGAGTCCATGGAGTCTCAAAGAGTCAGACACGACGGAGCAAATGGGCACGCATGCATGATCAATCCAGAGGATTGTTATGCTTGTCCATCCCAACCACCTTCCTTTTCCCATGGTTCTATCACCGTGTCGGCAGTTGATGCAGTTTAGAAACTTATCATGGAGAGAGCAGACCAGAGAAGATGACTGCATTCCTTTGTGGAAACCTTGTTGGTAGTGCAGAGTGTTTTGAATTTTGAGCAAGATCATTAGAGATTATTCTCTGCTACAAATGGTCCAGTCTGTTAAACTCCTAAGCGTTATAAAAACAAAAACAACAGACATAAAGCCCTATTATGAAACAAAAGAAGTACCCTAGAATGTAAAATGTAACTTTTAGTGTACTGCCCTTGACAGATTTTCCCATCTGCATGAATGTGGTTCTTTTTTGTTTGGTCAAACATTTTTTAATCAACAGTGACAAGTATCTTTTTGAAAGCAACTGGGAATTTCTTCAATGCCTCAGTGTCCTTTTCCATAAAATGGAAATGCCAGCTAAGCTTGTCCACACACAGGGTGCTGACAGTGATCAACTGAGGCGAAGTATGTCAAGCGCTCTTGTTCACTGTTGAGCATCGTACCAGTGCAAGCTGTTGCTGTTGAGTTTGCTGCCGTCCTTCTGAGATTCCTGGTGGCTTTATAAAGGATGCAACTGGAGTCTGACCCTGTAGCACATTCTTTAACACATAGGCTTCTGTTTGCCCCTATATTTAGTTTTATTGTTGATCT
Organism: Nanger dama; assembly: GCA_917880005.1. Lineage (NCBI taxonomy): Eukaryota > Metazoa > Chordata > Mammalia > Artiodactyla > Bovidae > Nanger > Nanger dama. Next base: position 73,610,327 of record CAKJTW010000003.1, read on the forward strand.
TTATAAATAAAGTTTCCTTCTCCAGACACACTGAAATAGAAGTCCTCAAAGGGAATTCACGTTCATTCACACTCCTAATTCTTTTAACTCCGTAGTCCTGCTGCTGCTGCTGCTGCTGCTGCTAAGTTGCTTCAGTCGTGTCCAACTCTGTACGACCCCATAGACGGCAGCCCACCAGGCCCCCCGTCCCTGGGATTCTCCAGGCAAGAACACTGGAGTGGGTTGCCATTTCCTTCTCCAAAGCATGAAAGTGAAAAGTGAAAGTGAAGTTGCTCTGCTGCTGCTGAGTCACTTCAGTCATGTCCGACTCTGTGTGACCCCACAGACGGCAGCCCACCAGGCTCCCCCGTCCCTGGGATTCTCCAGGCAAGAACACTGGAGTGGGTTGCCATTTCCTTCTCCAATGCATGAAAGTGAAAAGTGAAAGTGAAGATGCTCAGTCCTATCCGACTCTTAGCAACCCCATGGACTGCAGCCTACCAGGCTCCTCTGTTCCATGGGATTTTCCAGGCAAGAGTACTGGAGTGGGGTGCCATTGCCTTCTCCACCGTAGTCCTTTTAAAAAGTGGAAAATACATCCTTCCTTAATCAGAACCTTTCCTTCTATTGCCTTTTGCAAAATGCTTATTTCCCCTAAACTCTACTTTCTCACAGTGGAGAGTGATAAGATGTTCAACGTCCAGCATGCCTGGCTTCCCTTACCAGATCAGACTGGCCAGTGCCTTGTCCAAGGTAGCAGGCTTACAGTGGGGTCCCCTGTGGGAAAAGAGTCCTACAATTCTGTTTTTCAGTATTCTTCTTGTTGTGATCCTTAACATGCAAAATTCAAGCATTTCCTCATTTTTTAAAAGAACTTTGAACAAAGCATAGGGAGGGCTTCTTTTGCATTCTTGCTTGTTGCTGGAGCATTATTATCATCTTTCTGTATGTGTTTTGTTGTTTATTTCCATGACTGGTTTTTCGGTGCTGAAATCCAGAAATTAAATGTTATCATTTTTTAACTCTATAAAATGCTGCTGCTGCTAAGTCATTTCAGTCATGTCCGACTTTGTGCAACCCCATAGACGGCACCCCACCAGTGTCCCCAGCCCCTGGGATTCTCCAGGCAAGAACACTGGAGTGGGTTGCCATTTCCTTTTCCAATGCATGAAAGTGAAAAGTGAAAGGAAGTCGCTCAGTTGTGTCGGACTCTTAGCAACCCCATGGACTGCAGCCCACCAGGCTCCTCCGTCCATGGGATTCTCCAGGCAAGAGTACTGGAGTGGGGTGCCATTGCCTTCTCCCTATAAAATGCTAATAGGGGCCTAAGTGAGATGTTGTATTTCTGTGATTAATCATTTGGGGCTAGAAAATTATTCTTAATTACTGGTTTCAAAAGTAAAATAATGTTTTATATTGGCATCAGTTTTGATGTGTATGTTCAGAATCCAGTATGGAAGTCCTTTTAATGATGCTTCGACAGTAATTGGACTATTCTTGTTACTATAAGACCCAGAGTTATTTGAAATGAGTTATATCTAGACTTTATAGACTTATAGAATTTTACTGAACTCTGGGAGTTTTTGAACAATTCAGAACTTTCTAAATCTTGTACACTCTACATTCTTCTGGAAGTAAAGTTGCAATTTTGGTTGTTCAAAATTTTAGACTAAGATTAGCTGGCTAGGTAGACTTAGGTCTTCAAATTAATAATCACAATGATGTAACTAAACATGTCTAAGCTAATTAAAAGTTTAAGCTATGTTTGCAGTTAAAATAACTTCTGAACTCAGCATTTGTTTTATTTTACCTTACCAAGAACATGGTAAAATAATCCTCAGAAGAGGTTAAACTGATGCTGGCAAATTCAATTTAATTCAGAATCTACAAGTATATTTATAAAGAACTGAAATTTGTAAAAATAATTTGAGTTTCAATACCTGTAGTTATGAAACCTGAAGCTGTAAGAAACAGAGAGCATTTATTGTTAATGATATACCTGAAGGGTTCCCCACTGATGCTACTCTCCTTGACAAAATTACATGGTTTATAAAAAAATTCTTCTCTTCAAAATTAATTTTCATTTCCTATAAGTAAATCAAAGGGTGTTTTCTGCCAGGGTGAACTATATAAGGTGAGGTATTGTTTCAACTGCACAAAACTCGGAACTCAAAATATTTTAGCGAGGGTACAGAGATTAATAACCCCTGCCTATTTGCAATTTAAGTCTTAGAATAAAGCAGGGACATGTAATGAAGGTGTTAGACCGAGGGCTCAGTTTGTGTGATGACTGTATGGGGGTAATCATGGTAGTCCTAAATGCTAATCTGGAAGACATCTTATAAAGCATTTCTTTATCACACACCCTTTTACTCATCATGAAATAAAATTCATATTTTAAACCAGACAAGAAATATTTTAACATAATTTTTTTCTTTACCCATTTGGGTCTCCTTCTTCTCTAGTGTGCACTGCTGTATGGTCAGGACACTCAAATTGGCTCTTCTCTTGCTCTCTGTACGTTCCCTGCTTGACCAGGCCCTGCTTCACTCACAGGACTATCCAATCCTCTTAATTATGGGGCTTAATTAGTAACTGCCTATGTGCTGTTTCCCCCACTCCGGTTGCTGGTTTCCCTGGAGACTGATGAGCCAACTTGAGGGCCACTCCCCCTATAGAAGGTAGCTTCCCTCTCCCAGGAGCAGTGAAGGTGCTGCCATGTCCTGTTTGTTACCTGCTGAATGCCATGGGATATTGTTCCAGGCCCTCAGCCTCGGACATTTTAAGACCCCCTCAACAGTCTTGAGGCTGAACAACTCTAGGGCTTGCAGGCCTGTGGGGTGCAGCCCAACAACTGGCAAGCCAGCTATGAGGCCAAGGGAACTCTGTGAGTGCCAAGTTGTCAGGAAATAAGGATGGGAAACAAAGTTTTGGGAGTTAATCTGTAAGCAATTATAGACACAGGCTTTAGGGATTTTAACTCAGGCACAGGCTTATGAATTGGACGTGACCTGTAACCCAGAAGGGTTTGGCTGGGTCCTGTGACAAGATCAAAATAATAAGAGTACCCTTGGGCTTCTGGTCCCAATTAGGGAAGAAGGCAGAGCAACAGTACACTGTGATGGAACAACAGTGATACACATGATGAGTTACAACAGATGGAGGACCTTATAGAGGGCCCACCTGAGTCATGAAGCAAGGCAAAAAGTATGCAACATATGGGAACCCCGTGGATATGAGTAGCAACCATGGAACTGAATTAACTGGCCAGGAAGTTTGGAATGGACCGATAGAAATGACAAATGCTGGCATTTCCACCTGCCTTACCACTCCACTGCTGCCAGGCTAATGGAAAGGATAAATGGACTACTTAACAACAGTTGAGATGGAAACCTACCCTCTCAGCTGCAGACCAGGAGGCTCACTCAGGTCCTGTGAGCCATAACTGAACATCCAGGGCCTACACCACGTTCACTCAGGAGCAACACCATCCAAGTTCAGCTGCTGACCACCGAGAGACTGTTGCCAACTCTCAGACAGGACAGCAACTCACTTTTGCCCTGACCACAGGATCTGCACCCAGAGGAGTTCACTATAACACAGCCCTGGGACTGGCAGGTAAGTCCCCGGTGGTTCAGGTTTGCCTCCCCACGAGGTTAGGATTGTAAAGGGACCTCACCTGTCTTTTACCCAGCCCTACCTAAGACTACTAAGGTGATTAATTGAGGCCACCCTACTGGAGAAAGGCACCATTACATTAATCTTGTGGTCTGTCATTACACTGCCTCGGCCCTGTATTTGGCCCTGGCTGTAGGGAATGAGGGTGGACAGGCAGGATGGTGCTGCAGGCCAGGACAAAAGCCCCACGCAGGGCTGGTATTATCTCGGAGTGCTGTTACTGCTTGTATTTTGCTTAACAGTCATGATCTTCCTGTACTGTCCCTCCTAAACATCTCGCCTGTAGTCCATAGCCTGAGCAAAGGGAATCTGTTCATGGACTGGGCGACAACAGTGGCTTCACTGAAGAATGCATATGATTGCTAGGCTGACAGATGCCACTGTCCTCTTGCGCTGGCCTTCTGTGAATAAGTGGCTTGATACTCCTGAGCTGTTGGTGTCTGCAGTACATTTGTGGTATTTGGTTTCTGTGCGCCCCCACATACCTGACTATGGCGGAAGAGGGTGGACCAAGATTGTAAGAGTCAGGGAGGGCAAGTAGGGTTGAGTGCATGGTCAGGCCATTCCAGCTGGCTATCTCTTGCTCTCTGTGCATCTCCTGCTTGACCAGGCCCTGAGTCACTCACACGACTATCCAAACCTATTAATCATAGGGCTTAATTAGTAACTGCCTATGTGCTTGCCCTCTGCCCCAGCCACTGCTTCCCTGGTAACTCATGAGACTACCTGAGGTCAATTTCCCCTATAAATGGAAGCCTCCTAGATGTCTCTCTAGGATTTTTGCCTCTGACATGGATAGGAAATCTTAAACTGTCAGTGTTTCATCACTGTCTCTGGGCTCTTATTTGGATTTGAGTCTGGGCAACAGCAAGGCTCCCAGACCTGCAGTGGACAGGAGCACCAGATGAACAGTTGTTCATCTGATTATGCATTAACCAGGCCTCACAATGGCAGATACCTGCTCAACTGTAAAGATCAATTTTTTTTTCTGGCATCGGACACGACTGAGCGACTTCACTTTCATGTATTGGAGAAGGAAATGGCAATCCACTCCAGTGTTCTTGCCTGGAGAATCCCAGGGATGGGGGAGCCTGGTGGGCTGCCGTCTATGGGGTCGCATAGAGTCGGACACGACTGAAGTGATTTAGCAGCAGCAGTAGCAGCAATATAACTTCAGAGAAGGTAGCATTCCTTTCTCAATCTTGCAAAGGGTCAAGATGACCTACCATTCACTTTTGTACGTGCAGAAATTTATGTACAATGCCAATATGTCATTTCCTGTAAAGATACTGATTGTTATGGAATAGACTGGGTCAGACAGCCTGGAGAAATACTGAGCTGCACCTAATGGAGGTTCTTAGCTTAAACTCTTACTTATGACCTTATTAATATTACTAGCTGTATTACTTGTATTTTGCCCATTTTATTGTTTCTTGCATTACCAAATGTGTGACTAAACCTCAGATAAAAATGGAGACTAGCAACTTCAAATGACTGCCCAAATATATAGTTCTATAACATCAATGATGATAGGAGTGTAACTCTAGATACGGGAAGAAGCAACAAGAGAGAACTATTTCCTGGATCATAATAGATTAGTGAGACAGGTGCTCCAGAGGCTTTGGACTACTGTTAACAGAACCTAGCCCTGTAATAGCCCATTGAATAGCTTGTCAATGAAACTGTCCCCTGACTTGGGAATGAGCATTCCTAATGCTATGGGACCAGTTGGTCATCATGAAATGCCTCACAAATTAAGTCAAAATTAAGTCCAAAAGAGGAGGGAATTATAACATAATGTTGCTCACCATCCAGTTCCACAAGACTCATCATTGGCCACAGCAGTTGCTGACTTACAGTACACCCTCAAAGGAATTCAGTGTGAAGATCAGTATGAGGCATCTGTCTTCTGGGGAAATGGCAAAACTGGCCCTTAGGGTAGTTATATATTTTCAGGAGAAAATTTTATGACCTCAGTTTCTTGTATCTTCCCATACACAGAAAAGCACTAAACATTAACTAAAATACCTGTCCTTCATAAACAGCAGTACACTTCTACCAAGATGTGTGCTTAGTTGCACGTACTCTTTCACCAGAATCTCATATACATTGCCTTCCCCACTTACCTCTTCAGAAAAGTTCTCAGAGCTTTCTAAAGACTGTCTCCTGGATTATAATCCTCAGACTGGCTTCATCAACCCTCACAACTGGGATGAGCCTCACTTAGGAGAAAATGTTATGTATGTAAACTTAGCAAACTGATAAGTTTGAAGGGAGGGAATAGGTAAATTTATTCCATTATAAAGTAGGGGAGGGGGGTCAAGCTCTTTTCTAGAAAATTTATTGTAAGATTATTTAAGTAGCAAACACTTATGGTAATAATAGTATAGAATCAATTTTGCAAAAATTCCACTTAATTCAATTTTCCACAGGTGACAGCTCATAAGACCAAAGCCTAGGGTGGTGATGGTTATAGAGTGAACATTTTGTATTAAGAGGATATCTTTCAAAAGTTAACATATATGGTCGATATGTTTAACTCTTAAGCTGACAGTATACCTCTTCGCCTCAGTCAAAGCCAGAGGATAGCTATAAGGCATGGAGTGAGAATATTGAATATGGCCCTTCTAAAACCTGGCTTTTCTCCCCACCCCAACACACAAAAAACCCCCACTACATTATGACTGAAAACAGAGTATGGGCAATGAACCTCTTTTTAATACTAGATTGTTAAGATGAATGCATTTAATATTTTAAAACTGGGAAACCATTGCTGACTGCATCGAGGAGGAAATTTCACAGCTGATTCTTAGTTTTTTGTTAAGAAAGCAATGATCTTGGCAAGTTTCATAGTTCAGGCATCAGAACTCTGCTGCTGTTCCAAAAAATAAAAATAAATAATAACTAGTTAAATTAGTGTTTGGGGAAATGGATTAGAGTGTAATGTATGCAAGCAATTAAGCAACACGGACTTGATTCACTGTGATGTCTAAAGTGGCATTTTAAAAAATGAAAGTAGCTAAATTTGGCCCTGATAAAATATATAGCAGCAATGGGTTAGGAATTTTGCAGTTTTGCCCAAAGAGTCCAATCAAACAACCCATATATTAGGTGGCTGTTAACATGCTGGCAGCTGAATTTTTTACATCAGTTTCCAAGGTTGCACAGTAATTACATCTACTGTGAGTCATTTTTGCAGCATATTTTATAAAACTTTTACAGGTTTGCTGGGAAGGGATTATTCAAAGTCACCTTTTATAGATTCTGCCATGAATATTAGACAGTTCTTTGAAAATGTTAGTGTTTACCACTTCCATTGCTTCTGGTTTAAGCCTAGTTGGCATTTGAGAGTTTATGTATGAGTGGAGCTTCCCTTTCTGTATAGACCTGCTGTTCCCTAGCATTGCTAGTTTATGTTCCCACTGAGCTGCTGCCAGGATAAAATAAATCCAGTTGCCTTTTGCTGCTCAAGGCCAACCTAGCAACCATGGAAAGAATTAGTTGCTCTGAGCACTTGTCCTTGGATGTCATTGGAAGGTAGTGATGTGCAGTTTCATGGTCAATACAGTCCACAGAGAGTGTGTTCATTTGAACGGCTGACTAATTTAGATTTAATATTTTGGTCCTTGCTCTTTATTCTCATTCCCAATTATATCCAGCCAGTGCCCAGAGATGTGCTGAAGACTGTGATTGGGTAAACTACTTTGCATAACATTTAGATCCACTGATTATAGATAAATAACTAGCATTACATTAGGTCCACTGCGTATTAAGTCATTTGTGCTTTAGTTTATTCTATTTGCAGTAGCACATTTTCACACCTGAGTGAAAAGTTCTGCTTGTTTCAAGTTAATATTTTAAGCATACTCTTATATTTCATGGATGATAATGCATTCACTTTAGAATATAAAAGCCTGGTGAGAAATTTATTACATTTTGGAGATGGTGCATGATCTTCTTGGGAGCTGATGTCAGTTTTGGAATTTAGGATGGAGGAAAATAAATGTCAGGAAAGCTGGAGCTCCTTGGGGAGCTGAAAGGAGGGCAGGAAGCACACTGGTCTTCTCTACTGGAGTCATCAGCAACCTCAGCACCATCTTCAGCAAAGCTCCAATGAGGTGTGTTCACTCTAGTTCAAAAGATGTGGGGCTGTGAAGATTGTGGGTGAGCAGTAAAACCAGTCTCTCACTCTGCTGTCACTTAAGAATCCAAAAAAAACATGTGATTTTGTTTTAAACACCTAGTTTCTCACATTATTTTTATGAGCATGGTTGTTGAGCTCTGCTGGTACTCTAACTTGCCACTCTGAATCTTCTTGTCTTTCAAAAAACTAGTCCTGGCTATTGTGCCATTTTGATCTTTTCCTTTTCATTCAAAGAACAGATTTATGAAAATAGATTCAAACTTTAATATTTGTAACTAGCAATGTCAGTATCTTTGGAAACACATTTGGAAACTTCATTCAGCACATTTATTGAATGTTTATTCTTTAGTGGGATCTCTTCTGAGCACTGGGAATTCAGAGCTAAACTGATCTCAGAACAACTAAAAGATCTTGCTCTCATCGAGCTTATATTCTGGTGGAAGAGAAAGGTAATAAAGAAATTATTATAAGTGCAATGGAGGTAAGTAGAGCAGCTCAAGGGAGAAGGGAAGACAAGGTAGTAGCTATTTTAGATTCGGTGCTCAAATGAAACCTTTGTTAACTGTGCGATTTGAACAGAGACCTAAAACAAGTGAGGATGGAAGTGTTGCAAAACCCTGGAAGAATAGCATGTCAGAAGGAATAAAGATCTCCCACAAAGATCCCAGAGCAAGAACTAGATTGGCGGATTTAGAAGAAGCAAATGTAGTAAGAGTTAAGAAAACAAAAATTTAGAAGGAAGTAAGGATAGGGATACAAACAGTGGTAAAATCACAGAGGACCTTCAAGGTCCACACAGGTATGATTTTAAAATCCAACAGGTAGGCTGGATTTCATTCTGAACATCCTAAGATACCATAGTAGTTTTCAGGCAGAAGTAATATTTTCTGATTTAACCTTTCTAAACAATATCTCCGCCTGCTGTGTGGAGAATATTGGGCTGGTTTAGGGGATTGGAGATATGAAAGAGTGGAAGCAGAGGACCCATTAGGAGACTTTGCAATAGCTTATGCTAAAGACATAAGTATCTTGAGCAAGGTTAGTAGCAGTTGAGTTGGTAAAAAATGGTCAAGATTCAGGAAATATTTTGAAGGAAGATCTGATAGGATTTCTTGGTGACTTTGGATGAGGAATGGTGTGTGTGTGGTGGTGGTGGTCAGTGGGGAGGGGGCCACTGGTAAAGAGTCAAGGATGCCTCCTGGCTCTCTGGCCTAAACAAATGGATTCCAACTGGTGCTTCTTATCAAAATGGGGTAGACTGGAGAGAAGCAGGTTGGAAGGCAAAGGGAAATGTATTAATCAGCACAGACTACCATAACAAGATACTATATACTACTGAGCTTAAACAACAGAAAATCACCTCTCATGGTTCTAGAGGCTGTGAAGTCTGAGATCAAGGTGCCTGCCACTCTGATGTCTGGAAATAATTCTCTTCCTGTTGGTAGATGGCCACCTTCTCACTGTGTTCTTACATAGTAGAGAAAGTCCAGGCTCTCTCCTATCTCTTCTTATAAGGGCACTAATCCCATCAGAGCTGGGGTCCCAGCCTTATGACCTCATTTAACCCTATTTTCCTCCAAAAAGCTTATCTGCAAAAAACATTACCTTCGGGCTTGGGGGTCTGACATATTAGTTTGGGGGAGGAAACATGAAAATCTGGTCCTTAACTGGAAGATACAGTTTTGGCCATTTTTGTGCTTTTCTCTACTGCAAATATATCAACCATTTAAGCAAAAATGACCAGGCAATAATACATCAATATGAAACTCAAGGAGACTATGAGGCTGGAAATATAAATAAAGGAGGCATCAGCATTTAGATTTTTTTCAGATACTGAGTACTTTATTTTTATAACAACAGAAGTATATTTATTTAGCAAAGATTTTAAAATAAGATACTGAGTATTTTAACACCTTTCAAGAATCCAATATATCTGTTAATAGTCAACAAGTTCTAAATATATTTTGAATTATTAAACTTGCTTCCACAACTAAAAGCAGTTTAATTTTTAATATAAATTTATTTATTTTAATTGGAGGTTAATTACTTTACAATATTGTATTGGTTTTGCCATACATCAACATGAATCTGCCACAGGTATACACGTGTTCCCCATCCTGAACCCCCCTCCCTCCTCCCTCCCCACTCCCTGTACCACCCCCCTCTGGGTCATCTCAGTGCACCAGCCCCAAGCATCCAGTATCATGCATCGAACCCAGCAATCCCACTGCTGGGCATACACACCAAGGAAACCAGAATTGAAAGAGTCACGTGTACCCCAATGTTCATCGCAGCACTGTTTATAATAGCCAGGACATGGAAGCATTTAGATTTTAAACCACAAAAGGGATGAAACATCTAGGGAGTCGAAAGCAAGAGAAAATGCTAAGAACTGGGGCTCCTTTTGGAGGTGAAAGAGTTGTAGGATTCAGCAAAGGAAACTGAGAAAGACAAATCTCTCTGAGGTAACAGGAATGCTAGCAATGTATGGTATCTAGAAATCAAAGAAAGAATGAGCTTCAAGAGAGACAGCTCAACTGTGTTGAATTCTGTTAGTAAGTCCAGTAAGCTGAGAACTAAGAAATGACCGTTGAATTTTGCTAGGAGAATTCTGGGGATCCTGATAAGAAAGGTTTCTGTGTGTCTGTGGAGAAAAAAAAAAAGCTGAATGAAATGGGTTGAGGAAAAAAAAGCAAATGAAGAGATGGATATGCAGAGTGTAGACACAGAAGACTTCTGAAGGTTTTACTCAAGGGAAAGCAAAGAAATAGGACAATAGTTAGAGGTGATAGGAGGTTTAGAGAGAAGTTTTTGTTTTTATTTTTGTTTTTGTTTTAAAGGAGAACTACTATAGCATGCATTGGAGAAGGAAATGGCAACCCACTCCAGTGTTTTCGCCTGGAGAATCCCAGGGACGGGGGAGCCTGGTGGGCTGCCGTCTATGGGGTTGCACAGAGTTGGACACGACTGAAGCGACTTAGCAGCAGCAGAAACTATAGCCTGAATTTATGCTGATTGGAAATAATGGAGTAGAAAAGCAGAAACTTAAGGTCTAAGAAAAGGCAGGTTAATTGTAGGAGTGAAGTCCTAGAATGGTCCAGAGGGAATGTGATCCTTATACAAATGGAGGGGTCAGCCTTACATAGGTACATGGTCCCCAGTGTAAAGGAAGAAAAGTCAGGTTACCTGGAGTCAGATTTGATAGTGGGAAGATGAAGTAATTCTCTTATTTTCTCAATTTTGAACTGAAATAAGTGGTAAGATTACTAGCTAAGAGTGAGGAGAGACAAGTGTTAGAAATTGGAGGGAAAAGGATAGAGTGTGGGTGTGAAACTGTTAGCTTAGAAAATAGAAGAATAAACTGCCTAGGTAAATGTATAGAATTATTGAAGGCCCATTTAAAACCAATAAATGTAGTCTAGGGTGAGGAGAATGAGAATTTCTCTACTTAAGGTAAGGTCACCTGTGTTTTTCCTAACCACCTTTACTATTTGGTGCAAGCAGGAATAGGTGGAAATTTGGGTTTTAAGAGAATTAAGATTTCCCTAGGTGGGTAAGATAGAAGAGAGAATGGATTTTTAAAACTATTTCTGGTTGTCTTTTGCTAAAACAAATTTCCCTAACCAAAACTCACTGCGTATTCTGATATGTAGGCATTCAGCTTTTTTCTTAGTCAGGCCATAACTAAAAACTCAAAAGTTGAAAAACAGCTTTCCCAACATAAGTACTATAATTTTTTCTATCTCTCACTTATTTAATTCAAGTTGAGGACTCTTTTAAAAAATTTTTACCAGTTTTTCTTACATAACAGCATAAGCTGTAGAGAAATAATTATGGATGTTATTAACATTGGTACTTTTGAGTTTCAAAACAACTTGCTATAAGAATGTCCAGGAAAATATGCTATTCATACAAGGAGGTTTATTTAAAAATTATTCAGATTATACTAAGTGAATGCATGAAACTCCATAATACCATGAAAGCTATATGTGAATTTAGTTTTATTGAGCACCATGATGAAGGTAGCATTCCAAACTGATCAAGCAACTTGAAGAGATGGCAGAAGAGATGGCTATATAGCCTAACCAAGAAATAAAAGCAGTGATCTTCATTCATTTGAAATATAGACTTTAGGTCTCACTTTTTTTTTTTTTTAATTTCCTTCTTTTCAATTCCCTCTAGAGAGGAGCCAGGATGCAAAATGGTCACAGATAAAGAATTGGACACTGTAGAAATACAAAAGACAGGAAGTTGTCATAATTAGAGCCCAGGGAAGGTAGATATTCCCTTCCCTTTCTGACTGGTTAAAACGTGGTGCTAGTGTAAATTACCTGCATGCCAATGCAAGAGACATAGAGATCCAGCTTCAATCCCTGGATCTGGAAGATCTCCTGGAGAAGGGTATAGCAACCTATTCCAGTATTTGAGAATTCCATGGACAGAGAGGATCCTGGCAGGCTACAGTCCATAGGGTCGTGAAAGGTCAGACATGACTGAAGCAACTTAGCACACAGGGATCCTAAGACTTAACGTGAAGTTTTTTAAATAGGAAAAGCAAAGTGATTATACATCTAGAATACTTGAAAAAGACTTCTTATTGGACAGATTTTTGGCTCTTGTTAGTACGGACCTTTGACTAGCATTGCTATAGCTTCACGTCCAGGCCTAAAACTCAGAAAACTGCTTGCTTCAGGCTCTTATCTTAAAAAGGAAAGTGAAGAAGAAACCTTCAGTTCCTTTCATAGTTGTCCAACTAATTTATCAAAAGCAAGAATGACAGTTACAATTCAGGTGGATACTTTATTCAGAATTTAAAAGTGGGCATCCAATAGAAGCAGCCATTCTGTGTGTCTCTCATTATTAACTTGATTATGCTTGCACAGAAGCATGAGACCAAGGGTGAACCTCAACGCTGGGCATAAGGGAGAGCCAGGAAAGAAGAGAAAGGAGTATTTAAACAGTCTAAGAACTTCTGTGTTAATAACTCTCGGCGACAGTTGTCTGCTTATTTATTCTTGGTGGTTCCTAACTTCCTTTGAGAATATAATAAATGCCATAGTTCACACACATATGCACAGCAAAATTTTATACATACACATAAAACTTGGAAAACAATATCAGAATTCCTGACCCCAAAGTAGGGGTACCCGTATCATATCTTAAAGATGCAACCAGTCAATAAGTTATTTATGGTGTGACATCTTGAATTTGTAATGGGCGTGTAATGATGTCTTGGGTACATGTTTTTGTGTGTGAAATCACCTTTATTTTCTCCATTAATTTGAAAGATATGCTTAAACAGAAAAGTTAAACAACCACTAACTGAAAAGTTTATAGAATGTAAAAGAATATAACCAGAAACCTCCCCAGATATTTTTAAGGTCTAACAATCTGTACTCGCCCTTCTCAGCTTTGGTGCTATCTAATGCTATAGAAACTGCTTTTCTGAACTAGATTGGATCTTGATTAACCAGAATTATTGCACAGTTGACAAACTCAAAATTATAGTTGTGTTGTCAAGTACTACAGAAGACAATGTTTTTAAATCTCCAAAATATGGTTAAAAGAAGGCTTTTCTCCCATGGAATGTACCTAATAAAGTTCTGTAAACTGGATATGATTTCTAAGCTGGAGGCTGAGAAAGTTCTAATTTTGTGATAGACATCTCCCTCATAAATGTTTAGGTTAACATTTATTTTCAACACAGAGCACCTACAAACTGTATTTCTCTTTTTCATGACCCAACAGGGCTTTCCTGTGCATCAGACTTCAACTAGTAATAGGATTTTTTAGAGTAAAGGGAAAAGAGAATAATCAGATGAAGGAAGAAAATCCACATCTCCAAGTCAAAACAAAGATGTAAACAGCCTTTCTCAAATAGCCTGAATAAATTTGCATTCCCTAGTCTTTATCAGTTCAGTTCAGTTGCTCAGCCCTGTTGACTCTTTGCGACCCCATGGACTGCAGCAACCAGGCTTCCCTGTCCATCACCAACTCCCAGAGCCTACTCAAACTCATGTCCATCACGTCCATGATACTACCTTTTAATCTCCCTCAAATAAAAGTGCCCCTTTCCTCATGTAGCCCTTCCCCAACAGCCCTCCCCACACATAGATAGAAAGCTTAGTAATACAGTCTAAACTTTAAAAAGAAGGTACAACTCTTTTCTCACATATCATACTACCTCAGATAAGAGGATTTAAATGTTAACATTGCAGATGTTTTAAAAAGGAAATCTAGTTTATGATTCGCAAATCAACTTGTGTTTTTTAATTGTTAAAAAAAAAGAAACGATATAGGCTATGTATCTCATATTTAATATAAGGAAAAAAACATAATGTTTTCTTTAAATCTGGGCTGGATTTTCTAAGAGGGAATACAAGAATTATTAAGTATTCAAGATTCTCTTAACTTCTCAACTGTGAATCTCAATAAAGGTAAAAAGGTAAAGCCATTTAAGCATCATCTGTGGAAGGAACCTTGGTCAAAGACCAAATTTGCTCCAAGACCAAATTTGCTCCATATCTTTAGCAAAGATAGATGATTCTGTAATATAATAGCTTTCAAGGTAAATTTTATGTAAAATATTTCAAACCATGTCCAGGAAATATAAACATTTAAAAATTGGTACAGGTCTAATTTATTTTCAGTAAAACAAATATATGATTCCAAGTAATAATAGTAGCATCTCATAAAATAGTGCCATTCTCATGGAAGAACTCATGATTCAAACAAGACTGAACTTCATCTCTGGTTACCTTTTTCATAAATGTGACCCAGTCTCCCTCAAGCAGAGTGTCACTTTTACATGCACATTCAAACATGATAAATGTCATCTTGGCATGTGTTTCACATAAGGATGGCCAAGCCCGTGGCTAACACAATGCATGCCTGGAGATGTGTAGTCTCCCTTTGCCCTTTACCCTGGGGTTTCATGAACCAAGTCCAGGAAATGCAGTAGAAAGGGCAGTGGACCAAGAGTTGAAAGACCCCAACCCATCTTAGCACTTTCTAACTATGTAAGGGTAGATGACACCCTTAATCTCTCAGTTTCAATATGCTTCTCTATAAAATGGGGGGCAGTTATACCCGCTTGGCCCATAGAATTGTTATAAGAATCAAATGAGATACTGTAAGTGAACACACTTCAGAAACCACACTGCACACACACAAGGTAAAGGAAAATCTGGATTCAAACTTTTATAGTTCTTTGGCTCTTATTTGAGTTATGAGGAGTTTCATAAATCCAGTCCATTTTTATGGTTAGCTCTAATACATTATAATGATCCAAAAGGGGTTGGGAACATGTGCTATAATCATGCAGGAGAAGAGCTGCGACTTTTTCTTTTCCATCTCAATTAACCTCTGCTGAAGGTCACAAACAGGCCAGAGCTAAAAGTCTATTTTTGATCTTTTTACACCTTCAAATGTAAAGGAAAAATAGCCAGTTGTAGAATATTCAGTTTTCTAAAATACTCTGAGGAGAAAAGAACGTTTTCCTCATCTGGGTCCTTTATTCACATTTTGCTTAAATGAATAGATTTTTTTCCCCAATATCTTCTTTGCCTCTTTGTCTCAATCAAATTTGTGTGTGTCTGATTACAGTCATCAATGGTCTGTGACATTTCTGCGTGATATCTTACAACAGTGGAGGGCCAATTTGTCTCTGGGGCCTCATAGGTTTGACAATGTTAAGGCTAGTGTAAGTAAAAGGAACTTACCACTATAATAATCCTAATTTCATAACAGTTCAGGCAATTTGTCTTACTGGTGTTCCTTTTGGTCATAATTAAAATGTAAAAGCGCAGCACTTTTTAAAAGGTATACGTTGTTTCACAGTGGGTTACCATTTGTCATGGAGAGAAAAAAGTTTTTAGTTTATGTGCAACAAATACTGTTTCAACACCTATAATGTGCATGACAGTATGATGAGAATGATGACATAAGAGTAATGGAAACAATATTAACCATTAGTTGAGACTCTACTAAGTGCCAGATACAGGGCTACAAGCCTCATATGAATGGTCTCATTTAAGCCTCACAAGTAAGTATTCTTGCCCCCATTTACCAGTAGAAGAAAGAGACCCAACAAAGATAAGCAACCTGTGCAAGATCATCATTCAACAGATACTGATTAACTGTACAAGTCAGATAGTAGCTGTGCTTTCCTTCCTCTGGACATCTCGGTGAGAGTGTCTTGAATAATTCAGTTACACAGCTTTTGAATCCCAGTGCCTTCCCAAACATTCCTGCCAGTTCCCTGGTCTCCCATCATCTCTTGGGTCCCAGCTATACCTGAAATATTAAAATTTTAATATAAAATTTATTTCAATTTACATTTAAATATAAAGCTTAAATATAAAGTCATTCTTAGCTTCATAAAAAAAAAAAAAAAAAGACCATGAGGGCTATAGTTTGCCAACCCCTATATCACCCCAGATAAGAAGCTCCATCCTTTCTAGCTTTTCACAATAAAATCCCCTGCCAAGCATTCATGTCATTTGCTGACTTTTGAAAGGTTTTGAGGACCCTTGTGTAGGGTTCATGTTATTCATAATGTTCCATTCATTCATACTTATTTCTCTCTCTCTTTCCCTCCTATCTTCCCTCTTCCTTCTTTTCCTCCAAGACTGTCCAAATTTTTCTTCCTTTCTTTCAGAGAGCTCTTTCACTCTCCATAATTTCTGGGTTAAACTTACATTCTAAACCCACTGTGATACTCTGCAGGATGAGAGGTCTTCCATTTCACAAACTCTATCCTTCTTAAGAAAGATGCTATAATTATATAAGCAAGGTGGATTCCTGAAATAAATTCCTTTGAGTGCTAACCATGAGAAATAGTTACATACAGATACCAGTTATACATTTGTTTTTTTAGTTCAATAACATCACTAAACAAATAACAGGGCCTAACTGTATGGATTCTTAAACAATAAATCCTTTCTAAATTTAACAATTGAGAGTAAAGGGAAAAATGATGTATCGAAAACCCATATACCCTCTACTCTTTCCTCTTTTTAAACATATGTTCTTTAGGCCCACTATGACAGTAATTGGCACTTTTTCTGTAAAGGAACAAATAGTAAATATCTTTTTACTTTCAGGCCATAATCATGGTTGCAACAACTTAGAAAACACATTAACAAATGGACAGGGCTGTGTTTTGATAAAACTTTACTTATGAACACTGAGATTTTAATGTCATATAATTTTTGTATGTTATTAAATATTCCAGATGTTCAAGCTGGTTTTAGAAAAGGCAGAGGAACCAGAGATCAAATTGCCCACATACACTGGATCATGGAAAAGCAAGAGAGTTCCAGAAAAACATCTATTTCGGCTTTATTGACTATGCCAGCGCCTTTGACTGTGTGGATCACAATAAACTTTGGAAAATTCTGAAAAAGATGGGAATACCAGACCACCTGACCTGCCTCTTGAGAAATCTGTATGCAGGTCAGGAAGCAACAGTTCGAACTGGACATGGAACAACAGACTGGTTCCAAATAAGAAAAGGAGTACGTCAAGGCTGTATATTGTCACCCTGCTTATTTAACTTCTATGCAGAGTACATCATGAGAAAAGCTGGACTAGAAGAAACACAAGCTGGAATGAAGATTGCCAGGAGAAATATCAATAACCTCAGATATGCAGATGACACCACCCTTATGGCAGAAAGTGAAGAGGAGCTAAAGGGCCTCTTGATGAAGGTGAAAGAGGAGAGTGAAAAAGTTTGCTTAAAGGTCAACATTCAGAAAACGAAGATCATGGCATCCGGTCCCATCACTTCATGGGAAATAGATGGGGAAACAGTGGAAACAGTGTCAGACTTCATTTTGGGGGCTCCAAAATCACTGCAGATGGTGACTGCAGCCATGAAATTAAAAGATGCTTACTCCTTGGAAGAAAAGTTATGACCAACCTAGATAGCATATTCAAAAGCAGAGACATTACTTTGGCGACTAAGGTCCGTCTAGTCAAGGCTATGGTTTTTCCTATGGTCATGTATGGATGTGAGAGCTGGACTGTGAAGAAGGCTGAGCGTCGAAGAATTGATGCTTTTGAACTGTGGTGTTGGAGAAAAGACTCTTGAGAGTCCCTTGGACTGCAAGGAGATCCAACCAGTCCATTCTGAAGGAGGTCAACCCTGGGATTTCTTTGGAAGGAATGACGCTAAAGCTGAAACTTTAGTACTTTGGCCCCCTCATGCGAAGAGTTGACTCATTGGAAAAGACTCTGATGCTGGGAGGATTGGGGGCAGAAGGAGAAGGGGACGACCGAGGATGAGATGGCTGGATGGCATCATGGACTCGATGGACGTGAGTCTGAGTGAACTCCGAGAGATGGTGATGGACAGGGAGGCCTGGCGTGCTGTGATTTATGGGGTTGCAAAGAGTTGGACACGACTGAGCGACTGAACTGAACTGAACTGCTTGGAAGGAAAGTTATGACCAACCTAGGTAGCATATTAAAAGCAGAGATATTACTTTGTCAACAAAGGTCCATCTAGTCAAGGCTATGATTTTTCCAGTGGTCATGTATGGATGTGAGGGTTGGACTGTGAAGAAAGTTGAGCACCGAAGAATATGCTTTAGAACTGTGGTGTTGGAGAAGACTCTTGAGAGTCCCTTGGACTGCAAGGAGATCCAACCAGTTTATCCTAAAGGAGATCAGTCCTGGGTGTTCATTGGAAGGACTGATGCTGAAGCTGAAACTCCAAAACTTTGGCCACCTCATGTGAAGAGTTGACTCATTGGAAAAAACTCTGATGCTGGGAGGGATTGGGGGCAGGAGGAGCAGGGGACAACAAAGGATGAGATGGCCTAATGGCATCACCGACTTGACGGACATGAGTTTGAGTGAACTCTGGGAGTTGGTGATGGACAAGGAGGCCTGGTGTGCTGAGATTCATGGGGTTGCAAAGAGTCGGACACGACTGAGCGACTGAACTGAACTGTTCTTCTTTTGGGTTTTTGGAACCAATTGAAATATTAAAATTTTAATATAAAATATATTCAAATTTACATTTAAATATAAAATCATTCTTAGCTTCATACAAAAAATGACCATGAAGGCTATAGCTTGCCAACCCCTATATCATATCTTTTATGGCTATGAAAGAAACATACTGAGTATTGTTACATTTTTTCTCTGCCCTGCCCTAGCTAAATCTCAGAAAAGATAATATACATAATAGAAAAAAAGAGATACTTTTCCCACCAAATACAATAAGCCCAACATTTCTTACCCTTTCCTCTCTAAAGTGCAATGCAACATATTTAAATTTAGTGGATCTTTAAAAAATGATACAAATGAACTTATTTATAAAACGGAAACAGGGGAGATGCTATGGTATTTACCATTTAAGTAAATGCTCACAGAAGTAAAGCTCAGCCTGTTTTCTTCTTAATTACAGACCCTTGGGTTTTTCAGAGCTTTTAATATCAATATCATTTGGAACTAATGTCAATTATGACTCAAGAGAATGATATATTGTTCAGTGATTCCTGTCTGCTAGCTATAGAACTCTTTCTTGAAACATTGCAAGAATGAATATTCTCAGATCTAAGTATCTTCTGCTCAAAGTGTAACCCATGTGGCAGCAGTACCAGGTATACCTGGGAACTTGTTAAAAAATACTCTCAGGCTATGCACTAGCTCAGAATCCTCGAATCAGAATCATCTTATTATAACTCCTAGGTGTTTTGAATGCACATTAAAATTTTTTAAACATTACTATAGACCATAGTTTTGTACATATCACTTTAAGCTAAAATAATAGCATAGATCAAAAAGCTAAAATAAGTCACATGAATTACTACAAAGTTTGGCTGCTCTGAATATAAAATTCATCTCTATGGGTTAAATTTCAGTACCTCAAACTTGTTACTTTCATTTTTTACTTCCTTTCTCGTCATATTATGACGTTTGCTTTTATTTATTTCTCTTGTGTTTTTTTGGGGGGGTTGGGGATGGTTGGCAGAGCAGGAGAGAGAGAGCACAGTTGGAAACTACAACTTAAAGATGCAATAACTGACTCCATACTCTGAATGTTTCCAAAGATTTAAACAAAAATCATCTGGGAGCTAGAAATACGCCTCTTTTTTTGTTTCTGATTCTTAATAGAAAACAGTCATCATCATCATCATCTTTCAATATATCCACAGTTCTCTCCAGGATCATCTGACTCTTTATTATCTCTATTATTCTAGTGAATACAATGATTTTCCAGGTAAAAGTCCTAACACATGTTCTTCACCACAAATCTGCGTATGTAGGTAGGAGTAACAGCTAAATCTGACTGATGTTTACTGCAAGAAGATTTCCAAGGGCCTTATATAAAATTTACAACACAAGCTCTGCCTTCCAGACATATATCTGTTCAAAATCCCCATGATCCATGGGCAAATAGTTTTCTTATATTTGTAACTGCTTGTTATGAATAACAGCTGTGAAGTTGTTCTGTACTTCTCCATTGGCAGATACTGTTTGGAAACCAAATGAGATTCTTAAATGGGTTCATATAAAATTTCATTGTGTACCACTAGTTCAAATAGCTAAAGAACCTCTCTATTGCTATTCTCAAGCCCCCTTCTGTTGTTGGTTATTAAATTGTACCATATGATAAGAAATATGTTCCTGATTTTATCCTCCAGGTACAACTCTAGATCTGTCATTTTCTCTCTCTGACACCTCAGAAAGAGGAATCTGATTTTAAAAGGTGGACATGAAGCACAATTGAAAATAACATCCACACTGTCTTTATTTGCAAAACTCTTTCCAGTTTTCAGTCTGTTGGTCCCTTTTGTAAAATGGTTCAGCATATAAGATTAGAAAGTCATAAGACTTCCAGTGAACTGGATCCTCGTTCTTCTCAGAGAAAGCCATTGAGAATATTCTGCATTAAAGAGCTATGTGGGTCACGATGCAGAACAAGCATATGGAGCACATGTGTAGTTAACATGGATGGAGATAAGTAATAAAAATATCTCTGTACTCACCGTGCAGTAGTGGCACTGAAAAGACCCTAACTCCAGCAATAATTCAGCATAACTCTAGTGCAATGAAAGCCTGTGAACAGCTGACCCTAGCTGTGGTCTGCTGCAGGACACTAAAGCAAGGTTTGTTCTTGTGTACGTTCCTTGATGTTTAATTAAGGCTTTGATTATTATGAAGTTCATCTGCACAAATGTGTCAGCTGAAGATGCCTATAAAACTGAAATCTTTGAGTCATATTTGACTATTCCAAAATAGTCAATAACTAGTAATTCAAGTAAAAGGTAACAAGCCTGAATTACCCCTCAAGTTCTTAAAAACAAGTTCTAACATGTGACCCAAATTGATTTTTAATTCAATTAAACTATTTGGTTGGGGCATTCAACCCATTTACATTTAAGGTAATTATTGATAAGTATGCTCCTGTTGCCATTTACTTGATTGTTTTGGGTTCGGGTTTATACGTCCTTTTGTGTTTCCTTTCTAAAGTCTATCCTTTAGTATTTGTTGGAGAGCTGGTTTGGTGGTGCTGAATTCTCTCAGCTTTTGCTTGTCTGTAAAGCTTTTGATTTCTCTTTCATATTTGAATGAGATCCTTGCTGGGTACAGTAGTCTTGGCTGAAGGTTATTATCTTTCATCACTTTAAGTATGTCTTGCCATTCCCTCCTGGCCTGAAGAGCTTCTATTGAAAGATCTGCAGTTATTCTTATGGGGATCCCCTTGTGTGTTATTTGTTGTTCTTCCCTTGCTGCTTTTAATAATTGTTCTTTGTGTTTGGTCTTTGTTAGTTTGATTAAAATATGTCTTGGGGTGTTTCGCCTTGGGTTTATCCTGTTTGGCACTCTCTGGGTTTCTTGGACTTGGGTGATTATTTCCTTCCCCATTTTAGGGAAGTTTATAACTATTATCTCCTCAAGTATTTTCTCATGGTCTTTCTTTTTGTCTTCTTCTTCTGGGACTCCTATAATTCGAATGTTGGAGCGTTTCATATTGTCTTGGAGGTCTCTGAGGTTGTCCTCATTTCTTTTAATTCGTCTTTCTTTTTCCCTCTCTGATTCATTTATTTCTACCATTCTATCTTCTATTTCACTAATCCTATCTTCTGCCTCCGATATTCTACTATTTGTAGCCTCCAGAGTGTTTCTGATCTCATTTATTGCATTATTCATTATATGCTGACTCTTTTTATTTCTTTTAGGTCCTTGTTAAACCTTTCTTGCATCTTCTCAATCCTTGACCCCAGGCTATTTATCTGTGATTCCATTTTGATTTCAAGATTTTGGATCATTTTCACTATCAGTATTCGGAATTCTTTCTCAGGTAGATTCCCTATCTCTTCCTCTTTTGTTTGGTTTGGTGGGCATGTCTCTTGTTCCTTTACCTGCTGTCTCTTCATCCTGGTTATATTGCTGCGTTTGTGGTGGCTTTTCTATATTCTGGGAATTTGTGGAGTTCTCTTTATTATAGAGCTTCCTGTCTGTGTTTGGGGTTATATCAGTGGCTTGTCAAAGTTTCTTGATCAGGGAGGCTTGTGTTGGAGTTCTGGTGGGTGGATCTGGATTTCCCTCTCTCTGGAGTGCTGTGATGTATGACAAACAACTAATCTCAAAGATATATAAGCAACTTATGCAGCTCAACTCCAGAAAAATAAATGATCCAATAAAAAATGGGCCAAAGAACTAAATAGGCATTTCTCCAAAGAAGACATACGGATGGCTAACAAACACATGAAAACATGTTCAACATCACTCATTATCAGAGAAATGCAAATCAAGACCACAATGAGGTACCATTTCACACCAGTCAGAATGGCTGCGGTCCCAAAGTCTACAAGCAATAAATGCTGGAGAGGATGTGGAGAAAAGGGAACCCTCTTACACTGCTGGTGGGAATGCAAACTAGTGCAGCCATTATGGAAAACAGTGTGGAGATTCCTTAAAAATTGCAAATAGAACTGCCTTATGACCCAGCAATCCCACTGCTGGGCATACACACTGAGGAAACCAGAATTGAAAGAGACACATGTACCCCAATGTTCATTGCAGTCCTGATTACAATAGCCAGGACATGGAAGCAACCTAGATGTCCATCAGCAGATGATTGGATAAGAAAGCTGTGGTACATATACACAATAGAATACTACTCAGCCCTTAAAAAGAGTAAATTTGACTCAGTTCTAATGAGATGGATGAAATTGGAACCGATTATACAGAGTGAAGTAAGCCAGAAAGAAAAACACCAATACAGTATACTGACACATATTTATGGAATTTAGAAGACAGTAATGATGACCCTATATGTGAGACAACAAAGAGACACAGAGGTATAGAGTGGACTTTTGGACTCTGAGGGAGAGGGAAAAGGTGGGATGGTTTGGGAGAATGGCAATGAAACATGTATATTTTCTTGTAAGAAACGAAGCGCCAATCTATGTTCAATGTAGGATGCAGGATGCATGGGGCTGATGCACAGGATGATTCAAGTAGAGGATGTGGGGTGGGAGGTGGGAGGGGGCTTCGGCATTGGGAGATTGTGTTCACCTATGGCTGATTCGTGTCAATGTATGGCAAAACAAATACAGTATTGTAATTTAAAAAATAAATAAATTTAAAAATAAAAAAAAAAAAAAGAAATAACCCACTTTTCTTCTCTCAGGAGAAAAAAAAAAAATTCAATTAAACTAAAACAATAAACAGTTCACCCATTTCTCTCATGCTCCATCCCTTGCCTCTAGCAACCACCAATCTGTTCTCTGTATCTATGACCTTGATATATATAAATATATCTTTTAGATTCCACACCTAAGGGAGATCTAGTACAACACTGCCTTTTTCTGAATGGCTTATTTCACTTAGAATAATGCTGTGGAGGTCCATACAATTTGTCACAGATGGCAAGATTTCATTCATTTTATGGCTGAGTCATATTCCACTGACACATAAGTATATACATATATATGTATATATATATGTATGTATATCACATATATATATATATATCACAATTTCTTTATTCACTCATCCATCATTGGAATGTCGTGCTTTAGTCGCTCATTCATGTCTGACTCTTTGTGACTCCACGGACTGTAGCCTGCAGGCTCCTCTGTTCATGGGGATTCTCCAGGCAAGAA
Source organism: Nanger dama (assembly GCA_917880005.1). Classification (NCBI taxonomy): domain Eukaryota; kingdom Metazoa; phylum Chordata; class Mammalia; order Artiodactyla; family Bovidae; genus Nanger; species Nanger dama. The sequence goes on from CAKJTW010000003.1 coordinate 73,634,255, forward strand.
TATTAGAGTGCGTTGCCATGCCCTTTTCCAGGGGATATTCCTAACCCACGGATCAAACCCAGGTATCCCACATTGCAGGCAGATTCTTTACCATCTGAGCTAACAGGGAAGCTCAAGGCAAACTTAGGTTCTTTCAGTATATTAGCTATTGTAAATTATGCTGCAGTGAACATGGGGGTGCATATCTTTTCAAGTTAATCCTCTTGTTTTCTTCCAATAAATATTCAGACGTGGAAATTCTGGATCATATAATGGTTTTATTTATATTTTGAGATATCTGCATTCTATTTTGGAGAGAACCTAGGTCAATTTACATTCCCACCAACAGTGCACAAGTGTTCTCTTTCTCCGTATCATTACCAGCACTTGTTTATGGCTAGTCTTTTTATAATAACCATTCTAGTGGGTGTGAGATGCTATCTCATTGTGGTTTTGATTAGCATTTCCCTGGTGATAAATGATGTACAGCATATTTTCATGTGCTTCTTAGACATCTGTATGTCTTCCTTGGAAAAATGTCTAATTCAAATATTCTCCATGCTTTTAACTGGACTGTTTGTTGCTGACTGGAAAAGGTCAGTTTTCATTCCAATCCCAAAGAAAGGCAATGCAAAGAATGTTCAGACTCCTGCACAATTGCACTCGTCTCACATGCTAGCAAAGCAATGCTCAAAATTCTCCAAGCCAGTTTTTAACAGTATGTGAACTATGAACTTCCAGATGTTCAAGCTGGATTTAGAAAAGGCAGAGGAACCAGCGATCAAATTGCCAACATCCATTGGATCATCAAAAAAGCAAGAGAGTTCCAGAAAAACATCTACTTCTGCTTTATTGACAATGCCAAAGCCTTTCACTGTGTGGATCACAACAAACTGGAAAATTCTGAAAGAGATGGGAATACCAGACCACCTGACCTGCCTCTTGGGAAACCTGTATACAGATCAAGAAGCAACAGTTAGAACTGGACATGGAACAATGAACTGGTTCCAAATTGGGAAAGGAGTGTGTCAAGGCTGTATATTATCACCTTGCTTATTTCACTTATATGCAGAGTACATCATGCAAAATATTGGATTGGATGAAGTACAAACTGGAATCAAGATTGCTGGGAGAAATATCAATAACCTCAGATATGCAGATGATACCACACTTATGGCAGGAAGTGAAGAACTAAAGAGCCTCTTATTGAAAGTGAAGGAGGAGAGTGAAAAAGTTGGCTTGAAACTCAGCATTCAGAAAACTAAAATCATGGCATCTGGTCCCATCACTTCATGGCAAATAGATGGGGAAACAATGGAAACAATGAGAGATTTTATTTGGCAGGGGGTGTGGGGGTGGGGGCTCCAAAATCACAGCAGATGGTGACTGCAGCCATGAAATTAAGACACTTACTCCTTGGAAAGAAAGTTATGACCAACCAAGACAGCATATTAAAAAGCACAGACATTACTTTGCCAACAAAGGTCCATATAGTCAAAGCTATTGTTTTTCCAGTAGTCATGTATGGATGTGAGACTTGGACTATAAAGAAAGCTGAACACCGAAGAATTGAGGCTTTTGAACTTTGGTGTTGGAAAAGACCCTTGAGAGTCCCTTGGACTGCAAGGAGATACAACCAGTCCATCCTAAAGGAAATCAGTCCTGAATATTCATTGGAAGGACTGAAGCTGAAGCTCCAATACTTTGGCCACCTGATGCGAAGAACTGACTCATTTGAAAAGACCCTGATGCTGGTAAAGAGTGAAGGTGGGAGGAGAAGGGGACGACAGAGGATGAGATGGTTGGATGACATCACCAGCTCAATGGACATGAGTTTGAGTAAGCTCTGGGAGTTGATGCACAGGGAAGCCTGGCGTGCTGCAGTCCCTGGGGTTGCAAAGAGAGGGATACGACTGAGTGACTAAACTGAACTGTATAAATTATTTATACATTTTGGATATTACCCTCTTATCAGCTATATGATTTGAAAATATTTTCTCCCATTTAGTATGTTCCTTTTTCATTTTATTGGTGGTTTTCTTTGCTGTGTAGAAGATTTTTTGTTTGAAGTACTCCCACTCATCTAGTTTGATGTTGTTGCTTTTGCTTTTGATATCATATTCAAAAATCATTGCCAAAACCCGTCATGAAGCTTACCACCTATGTTTTCTCCTAGAAATGTTTTAGCTTCAGGTTTTGTTTTGTTTGTTTGTTTTTTGATGGGTACTTGCTTTACTGAATTTTGTTTTCTGTCAAACCTCAACATGAATCAGCCATAGGTATACATATATCCTCTCCCTTTTGAAACTCTCTCCCATCTCCCTTCCTACTCCACCTCTCTAGGTTGGTACAGAGCCCCTGTTTGAGTTTCCTGAGCCATACAGCAAATTCCCATTAGCTATCTACTTTACATATGGTAATGTAAGTTTCCATGTTACTCTTTCCATACATCTCACCCTCTCCTCTCCCCATGGCCATAAGTCTGTTCTCTGTATCTGTTTCTCTATTATTGCCCTGTAAATAAATTTTTCAGTACCATTTTTCTAGATTCCATATATGTGCATTAGAATGCAATATTTATCTTTCTTTTTCTGACTCATTTCACTCTGTATAATAGGCATCCCCCTCATCAAAACTGACTCAAATGTGTTCATTTTTATGGCTGAGTAATATTCCATTGTATATATGTACCACAACTTCTTTATCCATTCATCTGTCGATGGACATCTAGGTTGCTTCCATGTTCTAGCTATTGTAAGTAGTGCTGCAATGAACAATGGGATACTTGTGTCTCTTTCAGATTTGGTTTCCTCAGGGTATATGCCTAAGAGTGGGATTGCTGGGTCATATGGTGGGTTTGTTTTTTTTTCCTAGTTTTTAAGGAATCTCCATACCATCTGATTCCTAATGGTGAACGATGTCAGATTCATGATCTCCAAAGAAGATTTAGCTTCAGGACCAGGGACCAGTCTTGATCACTCAAGAGCTTTTGTGTAGCAGAGTTTTATTTAAGAAAAGAGAATGAGAAAGCTTCTGACATAGATGTCAGAAGGGGGATGGAGAGTGCCCCCTTGCTAGTGTTAGCAAGGGAGTTATATACTTTTAAACTAGTTATTACAATAAATCAAAAGAAAGGCTCAATGTTGTAAAGATTTTACTAGACCCACTCCCGTAATTTATGTTTTAAAATAACAGGATTAGCCAGAAGGTTTTCAGGTAGGAGAAACTGTCCTCAAGCAGGATACATTATTGTTATATAATGCTTGAAGTGAAGTGAAGTCGCTCAGTCGTGTCCAACTCTTTGCGACCCTGTGGACTGTAGCCTACCAGGCTTCTCCGTCCATGGGATTCTCTAGGCAAGAATACTGGAGTGGGTTACCATTTCCTTCTCCAGGGGATCTTCCTGACCCAGGGATTGAACCCGGGCCTCCCACATCAGAGGCAGACGCTTTAACCTCTGAGCCACCAGGGAAGCCCTATATAATGCTTAGTACAGAGTTTAAACTGAGTTTTGTTATGTAATCATCACTTCCTTGCTTAAAGAAGAAACGTTTTATGTGACTAAGAGTAAGGAATGTAGAGAGAAGAAAAAAGATATTTGTCCTTTCCTCCTCCATAATAATTCCAGATGCCTCTCTCCTCGGGGACCCCCAGACTTCTTATCAACCTGCTTAGGAATTGATTCTCTTATTTCCCCCTTCTGATGTCTATGTCAGAAGCTTTCTCTGTCCCTTTTCTTACTTTAATAAAACTCTGCTACACAAAAGCTCTTGAGTGAGCAAGCCTGGTCCCTGGTCCCAAAGCTAAAAATTCTTCAGAGATCACAAGTCCGACATTGTTCACTGTCAGCTATCAACGTCTTCTATACTAGCTGTATCAATTTACATTCCCACCAACAGCGCAAGAGCCTCCCTTTTCTCCACATTCTCTCCAGCATTTATTGTTTGTAGACTTTTTGATGTTGCCATTCTGACTGGTGTGAGGTGATATCTTATTGTAGTTTTGATTTGCATTTGTCTAATAAAGAGCAATACTGAGCATCTTTTCATGTGTTTGTTAGCCATCTGTATGTCTTCTTTGGAGAAATGTCTGTTTAGATCTTTTCCCCACTTTTTGATTGGGTTGTTTGTTTTTCTGGCATTGAGTTGTATGAGCTACTTGTTACTTTGGAAATTAATCTTTTGTCAGTTGTTTCATTTGCTATTATTTTCTCCCATTCTGAGGGTTGACTTTTCACCTTGCTTATACTTTCCTTTGCTTTGCAGAAGCTTTTAAGTTTACTCAGGTCTCACTTGTTTACTTTTGTTTTTATTTACTCTAGGAGGTGGGTCATAAAGGATCTTGTTTCGATTTATGTCATCGAGTGTTCTGCCTATTTTTTCCTCTAAGAGTTTTATAGTTTTCAGTCTCATGTTCAGGTCTTTAATCCATTTTGAGTTTATCTTTGTGTATGGTGTTAGGAAGTATTATAATTTCATTCTTTTAGATGTAACTGTCCAGTTTTCCCAGCACCATTTATTGAAGAGGCTGTCTTTGCCCCATTGTATAGTCTTGCCTCCTTTGTCAAAAATAAGGTACCCATAGTTGCATGGGTTTATTTCTGGGCTTTCTATCTTGTTCCATTGGTCTCTATTCCTGTTTTTGTGCCAGTACCATACTGTCTCAATGACTGTAGCTTTGTAGTATAATCTGAAGTTAGGACGGTTGATTCCTCCAGCTCCATTCTTCTTTCTCAAGACTGCTTTGGCTATTCAGGGTCTTTTGCGTTTCCATATGAATTGAGAAAATTTTTGTTCCAGTTCTGTGAAAAATGTCACTGGTAATTTGATAGGGATTGCATTTAATCTGTAGATTGCATTTGGTAGTATAGTCATTTTCACAATACTGATTCTTCCTACCCAGGTAGATGGACTATCTCTCCATCTGTTTTATCGTCTGCTTTCTTTCATTAGTGTCTTATAATTTTCTGTGTACAGTTCTTTTGTTTCCTTGGGTAAGTTTATTCCTAGATATGTAATTCTTTTTGTTGAAATGGTGAATGGAATTGATTCCTTAATTTATCTTTCTGATTTTTCATTGTTAGTATATAGAAATGCAAGTGATTTCTGTGTATTGACTTTGTACCCTGCAACTTTGCTAAATACTGATTAGCTCTAGTAATTTTCTGATACTATCTTTAGTGTTTTCTATGTAGAGTATCATGTCATCTGCAAACAGTGAGAGCTTTACTTCTCTTCTGATCTGGATTCCTTTTCTTTCTTTTTCTTCTCTGACTGCTGTAGCTATTATTCCAGAACTATATTGAATAATGGTGGTGAGAGTGGCCACCCTTGTCTTGTTCCTGATCTTAGAGGGAATGTTTTCAGTTTTTCACCATTGAGAATGATGCTTGCTGTATGCTTATAATATGTGGCCTTTACTATGTTGAGGTAGGTTCCTTCTAAGCCCATTTTTTGAAGAATTTTAATTATACATGGGTGCTGAATTTTGTCAAAGGCTTTTTCAGCATCTGTTGAGATTATATTATGATTTTTATCTTTCAATTTTCAATTTGTTAATATGGTGTATCACATTGATTGATTTGCATATACTGAAGAATCCTTGCATCCCTGGAATAAACCCAACTTGATCATGGTGTATGAGCTTTTCGATGTGTTAATAAATTCTGTTTGCTAAAATTTTGTTGAGGATTTTTGCGTCTATGTTCATCAGTGATATTAGCCTGTAGTTTTCATTTTTTGTGCTGTCTTTGCCTGGTTTTGGTGTCAGGGTGATGGTGGCCTCATAGAATGAGTTTGGAAGTGTTCCTCTGCAATTTTTTTTAAAGATCTTTAGAAGGATGGGTATTAGCTATTCTCTAAATGTTTGATAGAATTCTCCTGTGGAGCCATCTGGTCCTGGGCTTTTGTTTTTGGGGAGATTTTTGAACACAGTTCCAATTTCAGTGCTTGTAATTGGGTTGTTCATGATTTCTATTCTTGGTTCAGTCTTGGAAGATTGAACTTTTCTAAGAATCTGTCCATTTATTCCAGGCTATCAATTTTATTGCCACATAGTTGTTCATAATAGTCTCTAATAATCTTTTGTATTTCTGTATTGTCTGTTGTAACCTCTCCTTTTTCATTTCTAATTTTGTTGATTTGATTCTTCTCTGTTTCTTGACGAATTTGGCTAAAGGTTTCTCAATTTTGCTTATCTTCTCAAAGAACCAATTTTTAGTTTTATTAATCTTCACTATTGTTTCTTTCATTTCTTTTTCAATTATTTCTGCTTGGATCTTTATGATTTCTTTCCTTCTACTAATTTTGGAGTTTTTTGGTTCTTTTGCCAGTTGTTTCACGTGTAAAGTTAGGTTAGCTATTCAATGTTTTTTCTTGTTTCTTGAGGTAGGATTGCATTGCTATAAAATTCCCTTTTAGGACAGCTTTTGCTGGATCCCATAGGTTTTGAGTTGTCCTGTTTTCATTGTCATTTGTTCCTAGAATTTTTTTATTTCCCTTTTGATTTCTTCAGTAACCTGTAGATTATTTAGAAATTTGTTTAAGCTACATGTGTTTATGTTTCTTACAGTTTTTTTCTTGTAATTAATCTCTAGTCTCATAGCACTGTGGTCAGAAAAGATGCTTGATATGATTTCAATTTTCTTAAATTTACTGAGGCTTGATTTGTGACCCAAGATGTGGTCTATCCTGGAGAATGTTCATGTGCACTTGAGAAGAAGGTGTATTCTTCTGCATTTGGATGGAATGGCCTGAAAATATCAATGAAATCCATCTCACCTAATGTATCATTTAAGACTTGTGTTTCCTTATTAATTTTCTGTTTTGATGATCTGTCCATTGGTGTGAGTGGGGTGTTAAAGTCTCCTACTATTATTGTGTCACTGTCAATTTCTCCTTTTATGTCTGTTAGTGTTTGTGTCTTTTCACTTTCATGCATTGGAGAAGAAAATGGCAACCCATTCCAGTGTTCTTGCCTGGAGAATCCCAGGGAAGGGGGAGCCTGGTGGGCTGCCGTCTATGAGGTCGCACAGAGTCGGACACGACTGAAGTGACTTAGCAGCAGCAGCAGTGTTTGTCTTATGTATTGAGATGCTCCTATATTGGGTGTATAGATATTTACAGTTGTTTTGTCTTCCTCTTGGATTGATCCCTTGACCATTTAGTAGTGTCCTTCCTTCTCGCTTGATATCTTCATTTTAAGGTCTATTTTGTCTGATATGAGGATTGCTACTCCAGCTTTCTTTTGCTTCCCATTTGCATGGAATATATTTTTCCATCCTCTCACTTTCAGTCTATATGTGTCTTTAGGCTGAAAGTGGGTTTCTTATAGACAGTATATATATGGGTCTTGTTTTTGTATCCATCCAGTCTGTGTCTTTTGGTTGGAGTATTTTAATCCATTTACATTTAAAATAATTATTGACATATATGTCCTTATTGCCATTTTCTTCATTGTTTGGGGTTGATTTTGTAGATCTTTTTTCTTCCCTTGTATTTCTTGACTATATAGTCCCTTTAACATTTGTTGTAAAGCTGGCTTGCTGGTCATGAATTCTCTTAACTTTTGCTTGTCTGAAAAGCTTTTTATTTCTCCATCAATTTTGAATAAGATCCTTGCCAGATACTGTAATCTTGGTTGTAGATTTTTCCCTTTCAATACTTTAAATATATCCTGCCATTCCCTTCTGGCCTGCAGAGTTTCTGCTGAAAGATCAGCTGTTAAGCATATGGAGTTTCCCTTGTATGTTACTTGTTGCTTCTTCCTTGCTGCTTTTAATATTCTTTCTTTGTGTTTAGTCTTTGTTAGTTTGATTAGTATGTGTCGTGTCTTGGCATGTTTCTCCTTGGGTTTATCCTTTATGGGACTCTTTGTGCCTCTTGGACTTGACTGACTAGTTCCTTTTCCATGTTGGGGAAATTTTCCACTATAATCTCTTCAAAAATTTTCTCATACCATTTCTTTTGCTCTTCTTCCTCTGGGACCCCTATAATTTGAATGTTGGTGCATTTGATATTATGCCAGAGGTCTCTGAGACTATTCTCAGTCCTTTTCATTTTTTAAACTTTATTCTGCTCTTCAGAAGTGATTTCCACAACTTTATCTTCCAGCTCACTGATTTAATCTTCTGCTCCAGATATTTTGGTATTAATTCCTTCTAGAGTATATTTAATTTCAATAACTGTGTTGTTTGTCTCTGCATGTTCATTCTTTAATTCTTCTAGGTCTTTGTTAATTGATTATTGCATTTTTTCCATTTTGTTTTCAAGGTTTTTGATCCTCTATACTATCGTTATTCTGAATTATTTTTCAGGTAGTTTGCCTATTTAAAAAAAATTTATTTGGATTTCTGTGTTTCTAGTTTGTTCCTCATTTGTGTAGTATTTCTCTGCCTCTTCATTATTATTTTTTAACTGATTGTGTTCAAGGTCTCCTTTTCCCAGGCTTCAAGGTTGAATTATTTCTTCCTTTTGGTTTCTGCCCTCCTAAGGTTGGTCCAGTGGTTTGTATAAGCTTAGTATAGGGTTATTTGTGCTGAGTGTTTTTGTTTGTTTTTCCCCTGATGGGCAAGGCTGAGTGAGGTGGTAATCCTGTCTGCTGATGATTGGGTTTGTATTTTTTTTGTTTGTTTGTTGTCTATATGAGGTGTCCTGCACAGGGTGCTACTGGTGGTTGGGTGATGGTGGGTCTTGTATTCAAGTGGCTTCCTTTGTGTGAGTTCTCACTATTTGATACCCCCTAGGGTTAGCTCTCTGGTAGTCTAGGGTCTTGGAGGCAGTGCTCCCACTCCAAATGCTCAGGGCTTGATCTCTGGCTCAGCCCTTCCAGGGCTCAGTAGAGAGAAAGCCACATTTTAATGCATTTTAGTTAATTTTGTGTATGGCATAAGACAGTGGCCCAGTTTCATTTTTTGATGTGGCTGTCTAATTTTCCCAGCATTATTAATTGAAAAGACTGTCCTTTCCCTTGTATATTCTTGCCTCCTTTGTGATAAATTGATAATTTTTGGTGGATTTACTTCTGGGATCTCTATTGTGTTCCATTGGGCTATGTTTCTGTTTTTATGCTGATACCATACTGTTTTAATTACTATAGCTTTGAAATACAGTTTGAAATCAGGGCATATGATGCCTTTTCCTTTATTCTTCTATAACAATATTGCTTTGGGTATTTGGGCTATTTTATGGTTCCATACAAATTTTAGGATTTCGCTGTATCTGAAAAATGCCATTGGAAATTTGATAGGGATTGCATTGAATCTAGATTGATTTTGGTGGAATGGCTATTTTAACAATATGAATTATTCCAATCCATGAGCAAGGGATATCTTTCCATTTATTTGTGTGTTCTTCAATAACTTTCATTATTCATGTAGTTTTCAATGTACAGTTATCTTACCTTCTTGGTTAAATTTATCCATATTCTTTTTGGTACAATTGTAAATGGGATTTTCCCTGAAATAGTTTTTCTCATAGTTCATTATTGGTGTATACAAACACAACAGATTTTTATATATTGATATTTTGTATCCTGTAACTTTACTGAATTTATTTATTCTAACAGTTTTTGATGGTCTTTAGGGTTTTCTATATATGTAATATGTCATAAGCAAGGATTGACAGGTTATTTTTTTCCTCTTTCCAATTTGGATGCCTTTTATTTCTTTTTCTTGCCTGGGTGCTCTAGTTAGGATTTCCAGTGCTATGTTGAAAAGAATGGTGAGACTATGCACCGCTCTCTTGTTTCAGATCTTAGAGGAAAAGCTTTTACCTTTTCACCATTAAGTATGATGTTAGCTTGTGACTTTGTTATAGATGGCCTTTATTAGATTGAAATACATTCCCTCTATACTTTTCTATGTTGGTGTTTTTATTATAAATGGGTATTGAATTTTGTCAAAAGGTTTTTATACATCTATTGAGGTGATTGTATGTTTTTATCTTTCATTTTGTCAGTGTGGTGTGTCACATTGACTGATTTGTGTATAATGAACCATCCTTGCATCTCTGGAGTAAATCCCACTTGATCTTGGTTTATGGTACTTTTTTAATGCTTATTATTGACTTCAGTTTTCTTAATATTTTGTTGAGGGATTTTGTATCTGTGTTCATCAGGGGTATTGGCTTGTAATTTTTTTCTGTGTGTCATCCTTGGCTGCTTTTGGTAATCTGGGAGATTCTGGCTTTATAAAATAAGTTTGTAAGACTTCCCTTGTTTTCTGTTTTTTTGAAAGAGTTTGAGAAGATTGGTATTTGCTTTAGAATGTTTGGCAAAATTTACCAGTGAAGACATCTGGTTCTAGACTTGTTTATGAGAGGTTTTCCCCCCATAATTCAATTTTCTTGTTAATAATTTGTCCGTTCAGATTTTCTATTGCATCACGATTCAGTCTTGAATTGCATTTTTCTAAGGTATTCATAGTAGTCTCTTATGACCTTTTGTATTTCAGTAATATAGCGTCTCTTCTTTCATTTCTGATTTCATTTGAGTCTTCTCTCTTGGTAATTCTAGCTACAAGTTGTAAATTTATTTATTTTTTCAAAGAACTGGCTCTTAATTTCATTTTTTTTACATTATCTTTTTAGTCTCTATTTCACTTATTTCTTCTCTAAACTTTATTTCACTTCTAACTTTGGGCTTTGATTTTCTTCTTTTCTAGTGCCTTGAGGTATAAAATTAGGCTGTTTATTTGAGGCTTCTCTTGTTTGTTGAGGTAGGCATACATCACTTAAGAACTTCCCTCTTAAGAACTACTTTGCTGTATCCCATATATTTTGGTATGTTGCATTTCTATTTTTGTCTCAAGTTTTTAGATTTCTCTTTTGATTTTATCTTTGACACATTGGTATTCAGAGGCATGATATTTACTCTCTACATATATGTAAATTTTCCAGGGTTTTTTTTTTTGCCTTTAATTTAAAATTTCATAATATTGTGGTCACAAAAGGTGCTTAATATGATTTCAGTGCTCTTAAATTTATTAAGATTTGTTTTGTGGCCTAACATATGATCTACTTTGGAAAATGTTTAATGTGCACTTCAGAAGAAAGCCTATTCTGTTGCTTTTGAATGGAATGTTTAGTAAACATCTGTTAAGTCTATTTGGACTAATGTGTAGCTTAAGGCCCATGTTCCCTTATTGACTTTCTGTCACTGGATGATCTATTTATTGATGTAAGTGGGTTATTAAAGTGCCCTACTATTACTGTATTGCTATTTATCCCTTTAGGGCTGTTAAAATTTGCTGTCTATATTCAGGTGCACCTCTGTTGGGTACATAAATATTTACAAATAAAACATCTTGCTGGATTGACCCCTTTAGTGTTAGTCACTCAGTCATGTCTAACTGTGATCCCATGATCTGTGGCCCACCAGCTCCTCTGTCCATGAAATTCTCCAGGCAAGAATACTAGAGTGGGTAGCCATTCCTCCTCCAGGGAATCTTCCAGATGCATGGATCAAACATGGGTCTCTTGAATTGCAGGTGAACTCTTTACCTTCTGAGCCACCAGGGAAGCCCATAATCATTATGTGATTCCTTATTTGTCTTTTATTACATTCCTTGTTTTAAAATCTATTTTATTTGATATAAGTATCAGCTTTTTTGGTTTCTCTTTGTATGATATATCTTTTTCCATCCCTTCACTTTCTGTCTGTGTGTGCCCTTACTTCTAAAGTGAATCTGTGTATGGTGTAGGCAGCATATAGATGGGTTTTTTGTCTTATTCATTCAGCCACTCTGTCTTTTGATTGGAGAATTTATACCATTTGCATTTAAAGTCATCATTGGTAGGTATTGCTTATTGCCATATTACTGTTTTCTGACTGTTTTTTATAGTTCCTCTCTATTTCTTTCCTGCTTGCTCTCTGTGGTTTGACTTTCTCTAGTGGTATAACTATATTCCTTTCTCTGTATTTTTTTGTGTATCTGCTATGAGTCTTTTCTTAGTGGTTACCATGAGGCTTACATATAACAACATTTATATATGAGTCTGTTTTAAATTGATGACAACTGAAGTTTGACACCATTGTAAAGCTCAACATTATTCTTATGTTTTTAATGTCACATTTTACATCTTTTTATCTTGTGTGTCCCTTAACTAATTGTTGTAATCATAGTTATTTTTACTACTTTTGTCTCTTAACATTTATAATACCTTTATAAGTGATTAATACACTACCTTTACTATATGCTTACCTTTCCAGTGAAGTTTATTATTGTGTTCTTGTTACTAATCAGTGCTCTTTCTTTTCGGCTTAAAGAAGTCCCTTTATAATGTTTCTTGTAATGCTAGTTTAGCTGGTATAAACAGGTATCTTTTGCCTGTTTAGAAAACTTTTCTCTCCTTCATTTCTCATAATAACTTTGCCAGGTTATCCTTTAAGCAATTTGAATATATCATGCTACTCCATTCTGGCCTGCAAGTGTCCACTGAAAAATAATCTGCCAATATACTTATGTAGGGGTTCTCTTGTATGTAACAACTTGTTTTTCTCTTGCTGCTTTTAAGATTCTCAGCTAATCTTTAAATTTTGACATTCTAATTATAATGTACCTTGGCATGGGTCTCTTTTGGTTCCTTTTATTTGCACCCTCTGTATGTCTGGATCTGTATATCACTTTCCTTTCTCAGGGAGTTTTCAGCCATTACTTCTTTTCAGCCATTACTTACTTTCTTCTATGAAATCAGAATAAAATTTCTGCCTTGTTCGGTCTGTCTTCTCCTGGGAGCCCTATGATGTGAATATGAAACCACTGATGTTGTCCCATAAATCCCTCAAGCTATCTTCATTTTTTTTTTCTTTTTTTCTTTTTGCTGCTCTAATTGGGTGAGTTCCTTTGCTTGTCTTTGAGTTGACTGATTGTTTCTCTGCTTCATCTCATCTGCTGTTGAACCTATGTAGTGTATTTTTTTAGTCTGTATTCTTCAGCTCTGTGACTTCTACTCTATACTTTCTTATATTGGGTTGGCCAAAAGTTTGTCCAGTTAGTGAATACGTTGTTCAGTAAAGTTCTTGGTGAAAATGAATAAATGTCTTTTATCTTCACTTAAAACCAAATAAACTTTTGGCCAACCCGATTTTTTCCATCTCTTTGAAGTTCTCCCTGTGTCCATCCATTCTTCTCCCTAGTTCAGTGAGCATCTTTATGACCTTTTCTTTGAATTTTTCATCAGGTAAAGTAATTATCTCCACTTCATTAAAGTTTTTTCTTTGCTTGTTCTTTTGTTTGGAACATATTCCTCTGCTCCTTAATTTTGCTTGACTCTTTGTGTTGATATCTCTGTAGTAGATGAAACAACCACCTCTCCCAGTCTTGAAGGAATGACCTTGTATAGCAGATGAAGCTTGACTTTCAGCCCTGCCTCAAGTCTTGATTGTTTCTCAAACCTTTGCGTTTGTCCAAGCAGCCTACTACATGTTCAGCAACTCCCAGTAACTGAGGATGTGCCAGTACCTGTCAGTGCCCCAGAGGGGGAGGGTCTCAGCACCTATATTCAGGCTGACCAGAAGCCAGACCCTTAGACGTCAGATTTTAATGGTTTGCAAATATATACAGATCTGCAGGATTGCAAGTTTTCTAAGACCCACTGGCCACCAGAGACAAGCAATCCGGGGGTGTCCATTGGTCAGCAGCCACATTAATTAGGTCTTCAAACAAATGGAGAAGCTCTTTTCTGGATGACACCAGCGAGCTGGAGAAACAAAGAGGGAGAGCCAAGATGGTACTGCTCTTGGGAGCAACAACTTATGTCCACAAGCCTCATTCCTTGCGAGCAGGTCTTTAGGTCACTACATAGGTGCTAAATCGGAAGCCTCCCCCTCAGGATGAATCTCCAAGATAAGCCAAGGGGCCTTCACAGAAAGACTGAGGACTATACCTCAGTCTGCTCTCTGTGTAGGGCCCTGGTAGTGATAGCCAGCCAAAAATTTTCTGTCAAACTTCCATGGTCCAAAGCAACCCTGGAAGGAAAGCCTCTTCAGTCACCAAAGCCAGGCAATCAAAGGGTGTCCACTGGGCAGCAGCTACAAAAACTAGGGCACCAGGCATAAAGGCCAAGGCACTAGACAAATGAAAACTCCCTCCAAGGGACACTGGTGCTCAAGGGCGTGGCAGAGGATGAACATTAAGATGGAACTGTCCTCTGAGGTCTCTGAAAAGGATTGCTGTGTGCCTCAAGATGCAACTTTAGTTAGAAGCCTGCCCCTCAGGCCACAGTCATGATTAGTTAATAGGCCTCCTTCACAGAAAGACCAGGCTTTTAGGAGTGTTGCCTCTCGCTGTGCCCTGGAGGCATTAGCCTTTTAAGAACATGTTCTTCTTTGGTTCTAGTCCCATTGATCCCACAGTTGAAAGGCCCACTGGCCACCAGAGCCAGGTGACATAGAAGGGTCCCCTGGCAGCAGTCACAAAGTTAGGGTATCTATAGGGATATGAATTCCTTTCTGGGTAACTCTGATTATCACTGTGCCATGGGACCAGTACAACCGATTCCCTGGCCTCCACAGTCAAGTAATCAAGAAGTGTGCCCTAGATGGCAGCCACAAAAATTGGGGCATCAGCTATGTGTAAAATTTCTCTTCCAGGAGATACTGGTACTCTGGAGAAAGGCAAAGGATGAGTACACTAAGGTGGCCCCAGCAGTCTCTGTTCCCAGAGAGTGTTCCCTCAGGCTCAGAGATGTGTGTGCTGAATGGGATGCCTGCTGCTGCTGCTAAGGCGCTTCAGTCGTGTCCGACTCTGTGTGACCACCAGACAGCAGCCCACCAGGGCTCCGCAGTCCCTGGGATTCTCCAGGCAAGAACACTGGAGTGGGTTGCCATTTCCTTCTCCAATGCATGGAAAGTGAAAGTGAAGTCACTCAGTTGTGTCTGACTCTTTTGTGACTCCATGGACTGCAGCCTACCAGGCTCCTCTGTCCATGGGATTTTCCAGGCAAGAGTGCCGGAATGGGTTGCCATTGCCTTCTCCGGAGATGGCTGCTCCTCAGGCTAATTCTTTATTATCAGCAGGAGAGTCTCTAGTATAAATCTGGATGCTGCTGGCTGCCTCTGAGCTGAGCCATGGGTGGATGAGCCCGAGTTTGTGAGCCCTTTAAGAGGCATTTCTCAGATCACTACGGTCTTATGAGTCTTGGGAGACAAGCCTTGCTGATTCTCAGAGTTAGTTAGATATTTTGGGGGCTCTTCAAGTGTATGTCCTAGAAGTTAAGATGTCTGATGAGGGGCTTGAATGCTGTGCTTCTCAAGGAGAAGCTCTGAGTTTCAAGTTCCCTCCCAGCTGTGGGGCACCACACTAGGTGTGGGGTTTATAGCAAGTTTGTGTCCCAGCCTATCTTACACACACAGGTGTGCTTTCCTTCTCATTGGCTCAATGTGTAGTCGTCACTCAGCAGGCTTTAGGTTTTTTTATTTAAAGAGGAATTGTTCTGTATGTAATTGTAGACTCAGTGTGTCCATGGGAGGAGGTGAGTTTGGGATCTTCCTATGCCTCCATCTTGAACTGGCAGTTATTCCTGGAATACCCCATGTTGATTAAATTAGGATTTGTACACTATTTTCACTGTTTTACTGATTAGCTTACATCATCTTTCTGAACTTAAATTCTGCTGTTTCCATGAAATCATTTTTATTTCCCCAACCTGATAGCTTTTCCTCTTTTGAATCTCTAAAATATGTTGTATCTCTCTCAAGGAACATATAATGTGTTCTGCCTTGTCCTATGTTTACGTTCATGTGGAAGTGATAAGAGTATCTATTTCAAATGGTTGTTTTAAGGATTAAATAGGTAAAGCTCTTCCCTGATTGCTCAGTTGGTAAAGAATCCACCTGAAATGCAGGAGACTCCTGTTCAATTCCTGGGTCAGGAAGATCCCCTGGAGAAAGAATAGGCTATCCACTCCAGTATTCTTGGGCTTCCCTTGTGGCTCAGCTGGTAAAGAATCCACCTGCAATGTGGGAGACCTGGGTCTGATCCCTGGGTTGGGAAGATCCCCTGGAGAAGGGAAAGGCTCCCTACTTCAGCATTCTGGCCTGGAGAATTCTATGGACTGTATAGTCCATGGGGTCACAGAGTGGGACACAACTGAGCAATTTTCAGTTTCTAAATAGGTAAATATTTGTAAAACTCTTAGGACAGTTTCTTGCACATAGTACATGCTATGGAAATATTAATATTAGCTTCTAACATCATTAATGTAATATTTAGAAGGCCCCTTAGATTTCAAATCTATGAAGAAATTTACTTGTTTTTTTCCTAGAATGTTTGATTTTATTTTACATTTAAATATTTGATCCATTTGGTCTTTCATTCTGATGAACAGGGTAAAGTATACAACTTTATATTTCTCTATACTGCTGCTATATAACCTCACTATCACTTATTATCTTCCATCTCTCCCCCACTGATTTGAGAAGCCACTTTGATCATATACTAAATCCCCATAGGTAACTAAATTCCCAGAATGACACAATTCTCAAAGTTTGTAGTTTGCCTCAGTATCTTATAATCTCCCCATCAGTGATTTTCCTCTGGCTACACTTGCCATGAATTCCCAAATGACTCGAATTAGCTTGTTAAGTCTGGGCAGAGAGGCTGCTGCTGCTAAGTCGCTTCAGTCGTGTCCGACTCTGTGGGACCCCATAGACGGCAGCCCACCAGGCTGCCCTGTCCCTGGGATTCTCCAGGCAAGAACACTGGAGTGGGCTGCCATTTCCTTCTCCAATGCGGAGAGGGAAGAACAACAAAACCTGGTGATGTTTTTTTAGAGGGTGAGGATGTTGTTAAATTTGCAAACACATACCCTGTATGCGTTGTTGTGATTCCCGCAGTATGTGACTTGTCTTCACATTTTGTTTCAAGTGTACTTTGTATTAATAAGGACTGTTTCTTCATATGTCTCTCACATTTTTCGTAGTGTTTATTTCTAAATATTTTACTTTTTTATACCATTGTAATGTTTTTTTCAGCTTTATCCTCTAAGTGGATATTTGTGTCATGAAGCCTTTTTAAAAGTATATTAATATAAAGCATCTTCCTAAACTATCTTATTGTATATAGTTTTTTTAAGCCAAGTTTCTTGGGTATTCCAGGTATATAATCATACCATCTGCAAATAGTATAGCTCTGCATCCTCATTTATAATTTTTACACCTGTCTCCTATATAATATCTTTCTCTTATACAAGTCAATAATTTAACATAGTAATAATATTATTATAATCTTACACAATCACTTTCTCATATACAATCATGTTGCCTACTATCCCAGGTCATTACTGAACAGTAGTATGATGGCAAATAACCTTGTCTTGATCTGACTTTAGGAAATATCTCCAGCATTTTTTTTATTAGATTAGATGCTGGCTTTGGGCTGAGATATGTGCATTTTATTAAGTTAATAAAGTATCTTGATTCCTTTTGTATTGGGTGCTTTTAAAAAAATATCAGTTTAATTTTGTCAAATGCCTTTTGAGTGTCTTATGGAGATTATCATGATTTTCTCATTGGAGTTATAATATGATGAATAATATTAACCTACTTTCTAATATAGAGCCATTCTTGCATGTCTGACAAATCCTCTAAAGACAAAAATGATTCTGTAATTAATTGTTGGATTCTATTTGCTAATATTTTATATTTTTGCAGTGGTATTTATAAGTGAGCTTATTTCTGTAGATTTTGTTTTGTATAAAATTTACCTAGATCCTACAGGATAAGCAAGCAATATTATAATTACATCATTTATTAGTCATTAATTCTATTCATTTTTAGAGGGACTACATCTCTAAGGAGAAATTTTCCTTCATCAAACACTTGGTTATACCCAGGTCTAGCTTATACTGAAAAGGCTAGTTAAATGCTCCATTTACTAATTTTTAGAATAATGAGTTTATTTCCAATATTCCCCAAAGATAACGAATGAGGTTTTGTTGGATCTCCTTCAATATTTCTACAAATCCATAAAGTTTTAAGGTACTGATGTGTTTTAACTGTTGCCATTTTTATTCTTATTGATACTCAAATTATCCCATTTTTGACAAGGGAAAGTCTGTTTAGCTTGACTTCAGAGTCTTAAATAGTTTCCCTGCTTTCTTGTGTGTCAAGATTTCCAGGTTCATCTTGTGCAGCTGCCCTCTTAGGCCGCAGCAGCCAAATCTTCACATTTCCCCGTGCTCAGCCATTGGCTCCCATCCTACCAAAAACCACGACCTCGGGTGAGGTCGTTCAGCTCAGGCCGACTTTGTAGAACTGTCATTTGGAAGCTTGTGTGCTGACTGCACCCAGCACAGCTGAGTCTCCAGTCCTTCCTGAAACTAGACTGGGGTAAATTATCCTTCTGTTCACTGCACATGCAAACATCTAGTCATGTGAGGCAAACATGACTCACATGGAGGAGTGGGTAATGTTTAGCCAATAGTTATTGTGTGTTACAGCAACACTAAAAGGGTAAACAAAAGAGAAGCCCACAGAGGGAATGTGGTTTGTTTTTTTTTTTTTTAAAGACCACCAATGAAGAAGGAAAACCAGGAAACTGTCCCCCAAATTGTGCCTCCTTTGCACCTAGAACAATGCCTGGTCTATGGAAAGAATTGAATTACTATTAAATAAACAGTCCACTGTGTCAAAGTCTATAAAAGTCGTGGGAAAGTATTCATTTGCTTTGGCAAAACAAAGGCGATGGGAATCATGACAAAGGGAATGCAGAAGCTACTGTGGGATGAGGAGTGCGTGGTGCCCAGACAGCAGAGAAACCATGCTAAGGTCTGCTCTGGAAGTAGCTCAGCTAAAGATGAGAGACTCGATGATTAGAAAGGAGCAGGGCGGCAAGGCCATTTCCTTACCTGAGGATTCTTATTGGTTTTGTTTGTTTTGCTCCATATCTTAAGTTGGAAGACACCTAAGGATATCTATAGGCTGAAAGGGAAAAGCAAGTGGGGTGGGTGAGATGTTATATACAGGAGAGATGAGGTATTATTTCCAAAACAAGTCTTCTGAGGAGGCAAAGCAGTTAAGATTCACAGTACACAGTTAGAGAGATTAACCTGAGCAGAAGGAAGGCCAAGGTTTCTTCTGGGAGGAGGAAAAGGGCGGAAGCATGGTGAACATTCAGTAAGAATTTCTTCAGTAAAGCATAAGAGTGATAACTTCAGAGCTTGATGTCATAGGTAATATTAATCGTCTTTTATATACACTAATACTAGGTGGTATTTCTGTGCTTTTTCCTAGTGTTGTAAGGAGCTAGTGTTTACAATATTTTATTACATATTTACAAATTGAGACAGATTAGAATTAAAACAAAGTCCCTCTCTAAAAGCATCATAGCAGATTAGAGAGAGGACTGAACCAGAAATTGGAAAATCCAGGTTCTAGACTCAGCAGGACCACATAGGCCTCTCAGTTCAAACACTCAGCTTTTATGATTGTATACACTATAAGATATTTAAGAGAAATAATCAAGATCACATGTTGATTACAAATGACATGGAAAGGGAGAAGAAAGAATCAAGAATGACTTCCAGTTTCTAATTTTGAATAACTGGATGGATGGTAGAAATATTGGAGAGAAAATAATAATACCATATTATTAGGATAAAATGAGATATATTTAATCTACATGTAAATTGAGTTCTACAAAAGGCATTAATGTTAAGAAACTGATACATAATGTTCACTGAAAATATGACATATATAGAATAAATTATAATTAGCTAAAATAGGGTGGCAAACTAGAGTACAGTCTTATAGCATGTGAGGTAAAAGGAAGAAAAATAATCTTACTGTTAATTTAAAAGAGATGGCAGGAATAGATACAGAAGAGTTCTAACAATTTAAATGTTCCTCTATTTTTCTTTATCCTCAAGTGCCATTGGTCTTGTTATCTAACTTAAACCTATTATTTCTTCTGAAACAATTGCATCACAGTAACAGTAGATAAATGTAACCCTAGAGTACTGTAGATCACTGAAATGTTGGTTGCTTTAAACAAAAAGAAGTATAAAATCAAGTCAATATTCCAGATTGCTGTTCTCCTGGGCACTGGTTCTTTATTCAGGGCTGTCAAACAGTCTTGTCACTCCCAAGCTTCTGTGACATGCAGCACTAATTGTTTGCAGCCCAAGGCAGTGCATGTTCCACTTTTAAAGGCATCAAGACAAGCATCTTCTGAATTATCTAATCACTCTAATTCTATATTAATGGCACAATAACGGTGTTTTAAATTCCTTTGTTTATGATAGTAATTCTTACTCACCTACTGGGGTTTAATCAAGTATTCACTCTATTCACAGATAATTCAAATTATTTCAAACTCACTCTGTCTTAGTGAGTTTTAGATGCATTTTTAAACTATTCATATTTTGAATAACTTTCTTTATAGAGCATAAAATATATCTCAGTCTTTGGTCTAAACCTCTCAAAAGTCTAGATATATGAAGTTTTTACAAATTTCTCTTGCCTTTGGTGATCTGGCCATCTTCAAATTCCTAGAGAACTCATCTGAATGATTCCTTTATTACAGCTTCTATTGCCTGGTATTGTTTATAGTTTTATATCGTTTGCCCTGTCTAACTAGATTGAAAACCTCAAAGGACAGCAACAACGAATACCTTTTTCCACATTCCTGTGCATAGTATAATAGTCTACATATTTTTTTAAAAATATGATTAAATATTTGCTGATAATATGGGATAATATGGCACTGGGATTAATATGGGATTAATATGGCCTGGTGTGAGATGCCAGCTTGGCTCCATAAGAGCTCCATGACTTATCCAAACATTCCTGCTCCTCAGTTTCCTCATCTATTAAACAGGGATTTTGCTGTACACATTCATATAATTATTAGAGGAAGAAATAAGTTAATATGTGTCAAACATTTAGATCAAATTCTTTTTTTTTTTTTTTTTGGACACAGCCTGCGGCATGCAGGATCTTAGTTACTTGTCCAGGAACCCATGCCTCCTGTATCGGGAGTGCAGAATCTTAACCACGTACCAGGGTGGAACCTAGACCAGGGAAGAACCTAGACCAGATTCTTGCCATATAAATAGTTGCTTGAGTTGATAACAATCCCTACTCAGCTCCATTTAATTTTAACGCTTATTCAATAACATTATATATAAAATATATCTATGAAGCAGTGTTTTCCTTCAGGAAAAAAGTAATCAAAAGCATCATCCCCACCCTAATTTTTCTAGAGTTAGTAGCAACAGCTCCCAAGACATCTATGAACAGACTAACATCAAGCTAGATCAGCAGAACAGTCTGATTAACTTCTTGGTGATATGTTGGATGATAAACCAATGGTGTACATTCACTAAGTGAATGCCATTTTAAACAAAGGAACCTAGCCAATTTAGAGGTTCAATATACCGCTAGTGTGCCAACCAAAGCAATGCCAAGAGACGCTGTGACGACAAACATTGTAAAGTCTTTCAAGTCCACTTTCAGTAGAACCATTAGTTGGTGCTTCTGGGATATGGCAAATCAACATGATTATTCTAGGAAAGAGAGGAAAAGAGTGGGGAAGAAAAGGGAAAAAGATACAGAAGGGCAGAGAATGGTAAAAAGACGCACACACATGCGCACACACACAAAACTATAAGCCATTACATTCATCTAACCTTTATATATTTTGGTGTTTCCTTTAAGTGTGTTAGGATTTTTTGTTTGTTTTTATTTGGGTACACATCTATGAAATATTACACAAATACTACTGCAAAGAGTATTTAAAATATTTCATTACGCTATTTTTTAAATCATGCCTTATTGTAAAAATAAAGCTATTTAGGAGAATATTTTGTGCTTCAAAAAGTACATTGATAGACAGGTGGATATACAGACAGACATATCTCCAGCCATCCTTTACAGAGGGCAGAAATAAAATTGTTCTTCACTTGCTGGTTAAGGTCGTTTTAGAACTTGAAGATATTTTCATCTGTGTGTTCCAGTAAAGACAATGATTATTAAGTGTTTGGGCCTATATTGCAGCAAAGAGAAATAGCAGAATTTTGACAAACCAAAAGGATTTGTAACCAGCAGACAGGATGAGGGAACACACATTTCTGAGGAAGCATGTTCTAGGCTCTTTAGAGTATCTGCCAGTGTGTAGAACACAATAGGGACTGGCTCCCCAGAACACTCATGTTGTCTTCTATCAGCCAATCAACTTCTAGGCAACCAGTCCACCTTCCACCTCCTCTAATGGAGAGTCATGCCAATTGTTGGTCTTCCTGAATACAGGCCAGTGTGTTTTACATATAGAGGAAAGCAAAAAAACAAAACTCGCTGTGAGTGTAAAACATATAAAACATAGACCCTCCATGCTATGAACTCTAGGATGAGTTACATGGCAATGTAGGTATGCACAGAAAAAGCTGAAAGGAAATTCACCAAATGTTAACCTTATACAAAGGTGAGATTATATGATTTTGGCTTTATTCTTTATATGTGTCTTATATGGCAGAAAAACATATTGTTAAAAAAGCAGAATAATAATTTTAATGAATAACCTAAAGAAGAGAGGCAATTAAGATGTAACTGACCATAAAGTTAGCATTATTTCCCTATACTTAGATCTCAATGCAAATCTTTGCCCGAGAATCCTTAAAATTCAAAGCTCTTACAACGAAAAGAAAAAGGACAAGCCAAAAATCACTAAAAATGATATTACGAAAAAGTTTTCTTCAGTTCTTTTATTTTTTTTTTTGACTTTTTTTCTTAATTACAATACTGTATTTGTTTTGCCATACATTGACATGAATCAGCCACAGGTGAACACAATCTCCCAATGCCGAAGCCCCTTCCCACCTCCCACCCCACATCATCTACCTGAATCATCCTGTGCACCAGCCCCATGCATCCTGCATCCTGCATTGAACATAGACTGGCACTTCGTTTCTTACACGATAGTATACATGTTTCAATGCCATTCTCCCAAACCATCCCACCCTTTCCCTATCCCTCAGAGTCCAAAAGTCCACTCTATACCTCTGTGTCTCTTTTGTTGTCTCACATATAGGGTCATAATTACTATCTTTCTAAATTCCGTATATATGTGTCAGTATACTGTATTGGTGTTTTTCCTTCTGGCTTACTTCACTCTGTATAATCGGTTCCAATTTCATCCATCTCATTAGAACTGAGTCAAATTTATTCTTTTTAAGGGCTGAGTAATACTCCATTGTGTATATGTACCACAGCTTTCTTATCCATTCATCTGCTGATGGACATCTAGGTTGCTTCCATGTCCTGGCTATTATAAACAGCACTGCAATGAACATTGGGGTACACATGTCTCTTTCAATTCTGGTTTCCTCGGTGTGTATGCCCAGCAGTGGGATTGCTGGGTCATAAGGCAGTTCTATTTGCAATTTTTTAAGGAAGCTCCACACTGTTCTCCATAATGGCTGTACTAGTTTGCATTCCCACCAGCAGTGTAAGAGGGTTCCCTTTTCTCCACATCCTCTCCAGCATTTATTGCTTGTAGACTTTGGGACCGCAGCCATTCTGACTGGTGTGAAATGGTACCTCATTGTGGTCTTGATTTGCATTTCTCTGATAATGAGTGATGTTGAACATCTTTTCATGTGTTTGTTAGCCATCCGTATGTCTTCTTTGGAGAAATGCCTATTTAGTTCTTTGGCCCATTTTTTTATTGGATCGTTTATTTTTCTGGAGTTGAGCTGCATAAGTTGCTTATATATCTTTGAGATTAGTTGTTTGTCAGTTGTTTCATTTGCTATTGTTTTCTCCCATTCAGAAGGCTGTCTTTTCACCTTGCTTATAGTTTCCTTTGTTGTGCAGAAGCTTTTAATTTTAATTAGATCCCATTTGTTTATTTTTGCTTTTATTTCCAGTACACTGGGAGTTGGATCATAGAGGATCCTGCTGTGATTTATGTCGGAGAGTGTTTTGCCTATGTTCTCCTCTAGGAGTTTTATAGTTTCTGGTCTTACATTTAGATCTTTAATCCATTTTGAGTTTATTTTTGTGTATGGTGTTAGAAAGAGGTCTAGTTTCATTCTTTTACAAGTGGTTGACCAGTTTTCCCAGCACCACCTGTTAAAGAGACTGTCTTTACTCCATTGTATATTCTTGCCTCCTTTGTCGAAGATAAGGTGTCCATAGGTGTGTGGGTTTATCTCAGGGCTTTCTATTTTGTTCCATTGATCTATATTTCTGTCTTTGTGCCAGTACCATACTGTCTTAATGACTGTGGCTTTGTAGTAGAGCCTGAAGTCAGGCAAGTTGATTCCTCCAGTTCCATTCTTCTTTCTCAAGACTGCTTTGGCTATTCGAGGGTTTTTGTATTTCCATACAAATCTTGAGATTATTTGATCTAGTTCTGTGAAGTTCTTTTATTTATATTAACAATTTTAGCCAGGTTCTAACTAGGCCAGCAACTCAGTTGCTAAAGCCCTTGGTTTATCAGTATGGCACTAGCTCCAGATTAACAATTATGAAAAATACCTGTTTATTGGCACTGATTTTAAATAAGTTGAGTTAAATTTTTGAGAGAAAGGAGACAGGAAAAGTCTAATCTTCAGGGCAGATGAAAAAGATATCTAACAAAAGATAGCTCTCTCATAAAATACTATGTATGTACTGGAGGTGATAGAAATTAAGACTTTGGGGGAATGGCCCCCAAAATAAGAAAAGAATCAATATTTTAAAATGAAAAATTAATGGTCCCTAAGGTAAGTTCTAACCTGAAAAATCTATAGGAGGTTAACAACTTCATAAAGTTATCATTAATAAAACAGATTCCAGTCTTTCTTAATAGTTTACACCTTTTAAAATAGACTCCTGTAGACTATAAGTGATTTCCAACTACATTACATCTCTTAGCGTTATCAGTGTTTGGGGCTTTAACTTTATGTTGTGTTTTTGTTGCTGTTGGGTTTTCTTTCAAGTTAGTTTTCTGGTCCAGTTTATACCAAATTTAAGTCAAATTAGTTCTTCAATGGTTCTCAAAAGGAGCCTTCTTCGAGAAGAATGAGGGTGAGACTTAATCACATTCTCCTCATATTGCTGTGATAAGAGTCATATTTAGACTAGGTATGCATTAAGTCTAAGTTCATATAAAGTAGAATGTAGACAAGTTTAGCAGTCAGTGAATCAACTTTGGGTACCTTCGATTTGAATTTTCCTTTACACCCTTCATTTTGCCTGTGAAATACCATAGTAAGAAAAAAGCCGAAGGCTCACACTAACAAAGGGAGGATGGTTAGCTTAGAAGATCCAGCGCATGCATGCTAAGTCATTTGAGTCGTACCTGACTCTTTGCAACCCTGTGGACCCTCGCCCTCCAGGTTCCTGTCCACGGGAGTCTCCAGGCAAGAATACTGGAGTCCACTGCCATGCCTTCCCCATGGGATTTTCCCAACCAGGGATCAAGCCCATATCCCTCACATATCCTGCATTGGCAGGTGAGTTCTTTACCACTGGGGAGCACCACCTGGGGAGCCCATATGGAAATCTTAAACAGGGCAGGTGGGGTGAGGCTCCCAAAAGGCAATAAAGGAAACAGAGGGCGCAAGAGGATCTAGCAGCAAGACAGAAGAGTCTGTCCAGTGCCCACCCCCCTTCCCTCTCAGAAATCAGAACCTCCCTCACTGTTTAAGGGATTTTTACAATATAAATTACGGCCTGGATTAGACTCTTATTCTGCTAATCCTCATAAGGATCGCCTTTGAGATCTTCTGAGATTCTTTGAGAAACCAGGGAAAACTGAACGATTATGAAGTTGCTATGAAATGTGACTAGAAAAGTCTGTCCGAGGTGTCTGAAGCATTTGGTTTGTGAATTCACCCCAGCATTGCTTTCCTGTGTCCTTAGTCCTCTTTGCATTTATGCTGAGTCCAATTCCCACTTCACTTAGAGATTATTACCCTGAGGATCTCATAATAGAGACAAGTTGTATACACATTCCCCACACCCTGAGGAAGGACCCTTCAGCCCCTAGGCACTCCAAAGAGAGATGGCCAACTGGAAAATGGACATCACCCCCAAGCACTGCACTGCTTCATCTGACCTGGTTTCCTCATTTCAGATTTCAGGCACCTCTTTCTGGGTCCTATAATCAATCTCTCTTAACTCACACTAGCACTTCAGCAAAACCATTGTATCTCTGTACCACTTTTAAATATGTAGAGTTTTCTTTTTTTTCTTTTTCTTTTTATTTTTGAGTAGTGCATATGTTGGAATAGCTATATACCTTTACTCAGTAATAAATGACTCTTTGGGAAAAAGATGCTTAAGATGGATATCCTGCAAAACTTCAGAATTATTGTGAAATCACATTTTTATCTACCATTTTTAGAGTCCATTTGATTTATCCCAGCTTGGCATATTAGAGTAGACATGGGGATACAAACAGCCTGATAGTTAAATTTTTGTCTGCATATGAATCTCCTCTGGCTTCCTTCTCTGCCAGGAAAATTTTTCCTGTTGTCAGTCAACTGATCCTAATATCTTCTTGGAACAGAGCAAACATTTTAAAGTGCAAAGCAAAAGTCCTCCCCCAGCCAGGAGAGAAAACTTTTTTTTTTCCTTAAGCTGTTGATGTCTTTAAGAGAAATGACTTTAGTTGAACCAGTCAGATGATAGAGGACACAGTTAACTCCATATAAAGGAAAAATGTTTGAATACCAGTACCACTGATTTCAAGGAAGGTTTATTTGGGTAACATTGTTTAGGAAGATAATCTGAGTCATAAATTGCACTGAGGCTACATCCTTCTTATGCAACAGCAGAGGACTAATTTTGTTGTAGTTTTGAATTCTCTATGCTTATTTGAAAAAGTCTCATATTTGTATGCATTTTGAAATATTTTATCAGCTTAGAAAGGAACTCAGTCTTCCTAACCACTGCATTGCTTTAATTAACTGATCATTTCCAGTTCTTTTTAGAGTTTTGGTCAGAATTAGTTACTCTCTGAATCTAAAGAATAAAATGAAGACACAGCTTTATTTTAAACACTAATAAAAGGTCTTATTTTAAGGTAGACAAAACAAGTCTTCTTAAGACAGCCTTATGATAATAGACCCAGAGTCTCAAAGCTTATTTCAGCTATTATCCAAGCACACATTAACTGTTGGCTAAACGTAAATTGATAGAAAACAGTCACCAGAGAGAATACCTAAAAACCAGACCATACTACTGATAGTCACAGAAAAGAGATTTAAACCGAATTTATTTTTTAAAGCTATGTTAGAGTGTTCATAAAGCTCTTCAATGATCTTGTATTTTAGAAACATGAAGTATGTGTCAGGGATGATTCATGGACTGGATAAAAAGGGGTGAGGAGCTGGGTAGAAGTGGAGAAAGAAACGACTCAGGGGACAGGAATATTGGGTAGAAAGAAATTCTCTTGGGCTTTTATAATTTTCATTATCAGTTTGAGATAAAAGGAATAAAATATTTTGGATCAGTTTAAACAAAGCAAATGAAAGGTGCACAAAATGAGAATGGAGAATTACTTTTTTAAGATGTAATTAAGGTTAATGTCTTATTTGCAAAATGTTTGGGCAGTAATAGCTATTTAGGTAGGGTTCGCTTGAGGGGAACAGATCCAATAGGAGATGGGTCTTTCTTTATTTCTATCATCTATCTGCCTGCCTGCCTACCCACCAACCTATTTATAGAGACAGAAAGACAGAGATTTTTATGAAACTGACTTATACAATTTAGGGGGCTAGAAAATCTAAAATCAATAAGGCATAAGAAAAATCATAAAAGAAATAAGGCAGGCCAGCAGGCTAGAAACTCAAATAAGAATTGATGTTTGCAGCCTTAAACCCAAAATCTGCAACACAAGTCAGCAGGTGGGAAACTTGGGCAGTTTCTATGCTGCAACCTTGAGAAAGAATTGCTTTTTTCTCCGTCTTTGCTCTTAAAGCCTTCAGCTATTTAGATGAGACCCACCTGGATTAAGGAGGATAATCTGCTTTATTCAAAGTCTTCTGATTGTAAACATTAATCATATCTAAAAACTATTTTCATAACAGCATCTAGACTGGTGTTTGACCAAATAATTGGGCACCATAGCCTAAGTTTTCACACCACACTAGCTTTAGAGACTACCCTTAATTTTGTATATTTCAGTTTTCTCATAGAGTCCAGGAACAGTGAGAAGACGTATTAAATATTAAGCAGAATGTTAAATAGTATATGTACTTTCTAAGATTTTGGAGTTTGGTGTGCATCTGTATGTCTGTGTGTTAAAATTTGTGCCATATGCTAAAAATTATTAGTGGATGTTTCTAATTTATACTTTCAAAACAAATATATGCTATTATAGCAATTCTCCTGCAACTTTCCAAAAGGAATATATACATTTCAAATATACAGTTAAATATGCCTCTAATAATTACACTTGGTAAAAACTCCATTCCAGATTGTGAATCATATGGCTAATATCTTTGAAGAGGAAGGTACTTAATCATAAAAGAAATAAATGATCCATTAGGATATATGACTTGAGTAAATCTAGACATTTATCTTTTTCCCTTTGTTTTAACATTAGCAAGATAACAAAACTGATACACGACAGAGTTCATTCAAGCCATGTGCATCACTTTTCAAAAATGCTTATAAACTTCAAATTCTTTGTTTTGCTTTTTTGTTTTTACTTGTTTGTTTGCAGAGTAAGTCATTTGGTTGGCTGAGTGGTTGGTTGGTTTTTGGACTCAAATATTTTATCAGGCTTAGGAAGAAAAAGAACCTATGAATATAAATGGGAATTTAGAGAATTATTTGGAAGAAAATGATCATAGATTTTAGTTGGTTTTATTGAAAGTACCATATCCTAGTAAGTATAAATAGTTTCACTAGCTTCTATAAAATAATGCATTTTTATCTCTCTAATATCTGCCTTTTTTGTAATTGGATAAATAGTATATAAAGGAAAACCATCTAGAGTAACTATAAAACATATTCAAGTAAGCCAGAGTATCTAATTTGCAATTTATGTAATGGAGATAAGTAGTTAAGCAAAAATGGCACCATGGGCTTAAATCATTTAAATGATAAATGAAACTAATCATATTAGCAATTTAAATACTTATTTAACTTTGGTACATATATTCAAATATTTTTTATAGATATTTTTATAGATATTCAGATTTATCCATTCCTGTTGTATTCAAAGCCAACAAATAAAAGCATTGACTTTCTTTGCTAGGTTTCTAAATACTTGTTTTACTTGAAAATACAAAAAATTTTAACATTGTCCTTAAGGATTATTCTTTTCCTTCATATTTTGACAGCCTTTCTCTCTTTTTTAAAAACTTGCTTTCTATAGCTGCTAAAAATTTACCTTAAACTTAGTAGATGAAAACAACACGAATTTATTATCTTATATTTCTGTAGGTAAGAGTTCTACAAGAGGTCTCACTAAGCTAAAATCGAGGCATCAACAGGCTCCCAAATCATTACGATGCTCTAGGTGAGAATCTGTTTCCCTGCCTTTTCAGCCACATTTCTTCGCTCAAGACCCCACTCCTCCAGCGCCATTCAGCAGCATCAGCCAGGACCTTCTCACATGGCTATCTATCTGGGTCTCTCTCCTCTGCCTCCTCCTTGCACTTACAAAGATGCAGGTGATTAGACTGTTCCCTCTTGGAGAATCTTAATTCCATCTGTTACCATGATTTTTGCTTACCACGTAACCTAACACATCCACAAGTTCCTGGCTTCTTCAGGACATGGACATCTTTCAGGGGCCATTATTCTGTCCTTATAAGTTAATCGTTCTTGCAGCTAGGTGATGGGCGTATAGAGTTCATTATACTAGTCTGTCAATTTTTATAAGTTTTAACTTTTCCAAAATAAAAAGGTAAAACATTAATTTAGGATCCTATATCACCCAAGGAATTGTGTCCAGAAGAGAATTCTAAATTTATTTACAAACTCATTAGTATTCAGCCACTTAGGAAATTTCCATATTTATTTTCATATTTATTTCCAGTGAGCCATCTGAAAAAAAGATAAGATAATGCTACAATTTTAAGACTTAAAAGTATAAAAACATAGACATACATTTTGCCTCTAGCAAACAGCCCTTCCTCAGATTTCATGCCAAAATTTTTTTAAATATATATTTTTTAATGTTGATTACAGATTCTTAGAACTTTTAGGTTTCGAGAGCAGTTTCATATCATCTGGCCCAAGAAATCTCTGACATATGACTTTCATGCCAAATGATTATCCATATGTCTACTGAACATCTCTAAAGTAGGACTGGGTCACAATCTCCAGAACAGTCTAATGGACAACTATGATTACTAAGATTTTGTTTAACCCATATAGCTTTGGATGAAAAGTATAATACTACTTTCACATAATAGTCTACAGATATTTGAAAGCAGCTCATATGTCATTCTGAGGCTAAAATACCTTTAGTTCCTCTAGACCTTAGAGGCAACCTGAAATTGGTAAAGAATGAAGACCATGTCCCTATGGAAATTTATGCTTGGAGCAAAATTTGTCAATTTAAATGAAAATCCTCAAACAACTCATTTATCTAATAAATTGAATCACAACACATTGGGGAAATCTAGAGAAAAATTTTACTCATTTCTTAACTCCAAAAGCCAGCCCCACAGACTTTTGGGGATTCTTACCCTTCCATAAAAGGGTATTTCAACTGGGTGGGAAGTAACCATTTTTGTCCTGGTTTGTTGTTGTTGTTCAGTTGCCAATTCATATCTGACTCTTTGTGACCCCAGGGACTGCAACATGCCAGGCTTCCCTGTCCTTCATTATCTCCTGGAGTTTGCCCAAGTTCATGTTCATTGAGTCAGTGACGCCATCCAACCATGTCATCCTCTGTCGCCCTCTTCCCCTTCTGCCTTCAGTCTTTCCCAGCATCAGGGTCAATTCCAGTGTGTCGGTAGGTAGTCCTGGACATAACTGTCATGCACACCTGTGAGCCATGAGGACGGATGATGGACCTAAGGAGACAAGAGTTGCTCAAAGTGTGATATGATTGAACTTAAAGGCTTTCAACCTTCACTGAAGGTCTTTCATTTCTTAAGGACCAGCTGAATTTCTGCTTCTGTAACTTGAGGGAGAAGGTAATCTTTTTACCAATTAGCAGATGTGAAAACCGATTTTACCTGAAAAATAAAATTTGACAGAAAATGCACATTCCACTTTTCTAGGACCTAACTATACATGATTTGCTGAGAAGCTTACAATGATAAAACTAAACAAGAGGCCATGGCTTTTTAAATTTAAAGCTTTTAAAACTTATTTAATGTTTAATACATTTTATTACCTCAGGAAAACCTTTGTTCCAAGAAAGCCTTAAGAGGACCAGAGCCATGTTTTAGATTTCATTAGACAATATGAATAAACTCTAGATAGAGTTACAAGTCTGAAATGAGTGGGGGAAAATTTATAGAGGCCCGACTGATAGGCAGGAGGCTAAGTTCACACCACTGTAAGAGAGTTAACTGCCTCCGCTTTTTGTCAGCTGGAGCCTCATCCTGTACAGCTGATTGAAAATGTGAACCAATGAAAGCCCTGGTCAAGACATTTCTTCTCAGAGCCATTCAGTGACTTTTCAGAACTGGGATCTTTCGTCTTCAGTGGCTTGTTGTACGTGTTTATGGACTCTGGCATCGAAGATCCTGATGCAAGACTAGCATCTGTTCCTTTTCCAGAAAGGATCACATATGTTTCCCCAAACTGTACACTTACTAGGCCGCTGGACTCTTCACTCACATCATATACACCCCAAAGGCCTGAGCAGTTATTAGCCTTAGTTATGCAGGGCTTTAAACTTAGGTATTGGGCTACAAATGGCTACCACACCATCCTGCTAGTGACCACTTCACGACGGTATCTACCAAGCACACTTTTAGATCATGTGCAGCTTTTATTAACTTTTGCCTCTGTGGATAGGAATTAGTTTGGGTCAGAAATATGAGCTCAACATATACCATTCTCCTCACCCTCTGCCTGTTGTTGTTGTTTAGTTGCTAAGTCATGTTCAGCTCTTAGTGACCCCATGCACTGTAGCCCACCAGGCTCCTCTGCCCATGGGATTTCCCAGGCAAGAACACTGGAGTGGGTTGCCGCTTCCTTCTCCAGGGATCTTTCTGACCCAGGGACTGAACCCACATCTCCAATATTGGCAGGCTGGGTCATTACCACTGAGCCACCAGGGAAGCCCCGCCATCCCTATATTCTCACAGAAGCCATCAGATTACTGACACAAGAGTTAGTGTTAACCAGGATGTCTTTTAACACAGCGTTTTATATTCTCATAGCTTGTGTTCCCCTCTCTTGAACTTGCTTCTAAACAGTCTTAGAAGCATGTCTGGATATCCTCAATTAAAGCTTGCTTTTAATAGAAACTATTTGGTTGATGCAATTTAAGTCTTGCAAACTCAGAGTAGCCTGAATAGGCAACTGCCCCTACTAGCTAATCACTGCCAAAAGGAAAGGTTACATGTCAACCATTCTAAACCCAGAGTTAGTGTATTTGTTAGGTGGTGTTTAAAAATAACAAGCCAACCAGTAAGTTATTTATTTGGATTGGTATAAATGTCACAAATAAGTCATCCTTCAAATATTCAGGCAGTAGAATTATTAAAGACAGGCATTACATGAGCACTTTATTAAGACTGTGTTTTGCTGAAGGGGACATCTGGGTATATCTCCTTTTAAAAAAACTCTTTTCAAATGAAAATCATATCCACCATACTATAAGAAATAGGACATTATGGCCTCTATCACCCATCTGTCCCTCTGATTAAATGGTTCCAAAATCATTCTTTTGAAATACCCTGATCTTTTCAGTGGGTATAGTTTCAGCTTACTTAGACGGTAGGTTGGCTTTCTCTCCTTAATTGGTTTTTTAACATCCGTACAGAGATGGAAAATAGCTCCAGTGTCTGCCAAGGTTCACGGACATCTGCTCAGCTAGCCTTATTCCTAACTCCATTATATCCTCTCCTTCATCTTTTCTATCACTCTCATTTTTACTCATTTTATGCATGATTTTTGTGTACGTGCATATTTATTAAATCATATATTTATATATATATATATAAAATAAATGTGTAGATGTACAGAGGAATAGATGAACAAATTTGTCCTGCTTAACAATGAACCTGAGCCCTTTTCTGTAGTATGGCTTACTGTTTATTACATACACTCCTGAACATCTTTCTAACCTCATCTCTTGACATTTTCCACCATATCCTTCATACACCAACACACTGAAGTGGTTACAACTCCATAAACATACCAGGTTTTCTTTGGGACAAGTTTCTAAAACATTTGGGACCTGCTATTCTCATCAGAAAAATGGAATAACACCCACTGGGGTGGTTGTAAAGATTAAAAACATTAATTTATGAAAAGCTCATAACATATACCTGACATATAGTAAGGGCATAGTACACATTATTTGTTTTTGTGATTGCTGTAATAATGATGATCATATTTTCCCCCAAATCCATGGTTTTATGCATATTCTTCTCCCTAAAACACTGCCGTGTCTACCTGGCAAATTTGTAGTTATTTTTCTCAGAGAGGCCCTTCCTTAACCCCTATATGACAAGTTAAGGTCTTCCTTCTTACACTTTAAAACATTTTTGTAGACGTTTGTTTTTATGCTTAATACATTACATTCTAATGATGCCTGATGTCTTCTCTTCCCTTCAAGATTATTGAAGGTGGGGGACATGTCTCTTTAAAGATAGCTCTTAGCACAGAACAGATATACTCAGCACAGAACAGAGCACCAGTGTATGGGAAGATGGAAGGAAGGAAAGGGAGAAAGGGGAATGAAAGGTTAAGGAGGGAAGAAAGTAAACAGAGGAAGGAAAGAGCAAGCAAATAAATGAATCCAGTCTTCTGGCAGCTGTCCTCTCCTCCATCATTCCTGGAAGATCCCCAACAGTGATGCATTGATCTCATTTACAAATTCTGTCAGTGTGCTGATTAACAGTTCCCAAGTTTATCACTCAGGGCATAAATAACTCTAGTTCTGCAAGATATTAATTCATTTGCAGTGACTAATTTGCCTCCTATTTGATGATAATGCCAACTATTGACTAAGGCAAAATCTCTCAGCTTGCCAACCCCCAAAAATCACTTATTCAGAAAATGGCTCATATAGGAAAGAAGCAGCTGCTTTTGAAATGGACATAAATGAGCCAAAATTTGTTTCTTTTAGAAAAAAAATCTTATTCAAGAGATCCATTTAGCTCCAGTGGTGAGGTTTTGGGGAAGACAAGTGGAAAATGAAGGATAAGGGAGCACAGAGTAAGTAAGCATATCGATTTTTGTCATCATTTGCTTTCTCTCTGATGATTTTCCCTGTCTTGGTTTTCTAAGTTATAGATGCAGGGTTCTTATTGATCTAGCCTGTTATAATGGAGAAAGAAAATGCCATCAAAAAATAAAATTAATTGCAAACTGGAAACATTTTCTCATAAAGAACAACAGTTTTTCTCCCTTGATGTGACAGAGATCCTCTTTAAAAACATCCGTTTTGGATACACTGTTCATTGGCAACAGAACTCACGAACGTGAGAAAAATCTTCCCATTTTATGAAACGATATTTCAAGCTCTGAAAATGCTACAAATATGTAAGTTTTATCTGATACCCTGTTATATGATCCTAATAATAATAAAGATCACCATTTTTTTTTCCCTGTGGTGAAAAGATATGTGCCAACTAAAATACAGATGAAGTTGCTTTTCTCACACAAACACACATACGTTCCCTTGCCACTGATAGAGAGAATGACCAAGTGTAGATCACAAAGTCATCTCTCTTCTTTCAATCCAGGTTCTTTTGCAAGACAGTTTGTGTGTGAGACCCATGCACAGCTGGTGAACTCCACTCTCTGGAGCAGGCTTGGTCCTTCTCCCAGGAACTTGTGGCATTTTCTCCTTTCTGCCCTCTGCATCTTTCTCAACACCACCAACCAAGACACATTCTACAGTCAATCCTACCCTCTTTACTCTTTTTCCATCTTCAAATAAACACTTGTGCTTTCTGTTTTTTATTTGATTTCTTTTCCCCTTTTGGCTCTCTCTCATATCCCCCACCCCTCCACCAGCATTCTTACTCCCCAAATCCTACAGCAGACATGTGATTTCTGCCCCTTTCAGCCCATCCTATACACCAATGCCATATTACGTTCCTAAGTCACCATACAGAAACAGCTCTGATTTCTGAGCTTATTGTAAGCCTTTGGCAGTCTGCTCTCAGTAGCCTACTTTTCAGTCATATCACTCACCATTCGGACTTTTGATTTCTACTCTCCTCACCCAGACCTGCTTCCTCCATAGTCTTCTCTGGAGCAGCAACTGACATGAGCAGGTAGCCAGTTACTCAAGTGAAAAAAAAATCCTAGAAATTTTCCTTGAGTCCTCTCTTGCAGCTCCCACATCTAATCCATCACCAAGCTCCCTGATTCTACTTCCGTAACATAGGCCTACTTTGTTCACTTCTGTCCACTTGTACCACCGCCTATGCAAGCCATCATAGTTCAGCTGGACTACTGTTTGGGCTCTCCTGTATCTCCACAATCCAGTTCCCACACAACATCTGAAGAGAGTTTTGTGAAAACATAAATCAAATCACATCACGCCCCCCGCTTCTGCCTTTATGTCAGATGGCTCATGTGAACCTCTTGGACCCAAGCCTTTACCACTTTATCTTCTCTTGCTATGCACCAGCTACACTGGCCTTCCTTATAATCTTCTTACTCTCATTTTTGCCTGACAGCCTTAGCACTAGCTGTTTTTTCTGCCTGTGGTGCTTTTCTCCCTAAACTTTGCATGGCCACTTTTGTCTTTCATCTCACAGTCTAAATGTCACTAAATTCTTTCCCCAGTATAAAGTAGCTGCCAGGTCCTGACATCATACCCTGAATGGAATTTATCTGGTATTTCTTGTTATTTTCTATGCTTCTCTTGTTCATTGCTGAATTCTCTCATATCTAGAACAGTGCTTGGTTCTCAATGAATATGTGTTTAATGAATGAATGAAACATCTTTCCCATCTCTGCGCCCTGTCCTCAACACTGGACAATATTCCTAATGGAGAGTAAGAGGACCAACAACCAGAGGTGGGTTGAGTTGGTATGGAGACAGTAAGGCTGAGAAAAAGGGAGAGAAAACAACCTGCCGAGAAGGGAGCATCTTTGTTGAATGATAGTTATGAGACACAATCAACTAGAATCTTCAACATCAGATTCAGAAGGTTTGGCTCAAACACGATTTATAGAGGATTTTTCTTAAACTTAGGGAAACAAAAATTGAGCTCCATGATGTTTGTTTTGGTCAATTCCATAAACCCAATACCTAGAACAGTATTTGACACACATTGGGAGCTCAATAAATAGTTGGGGCATAAATGAATGAATGAACAGGATTTAACCATTAGCATTCTTATTTAGAAATGGTTTGTAACACCAGTCCCCAACCTTTTGGCACCAGGGACTGGTTTCATGGAAGACAATTTTTCCACAGACTTGGGGTGGGGAGATTGTTTCTGAATGGTTCAAGAAAATTACATCTATTGTGTACTTTATTTCTATTATTATTATATCAGCTCCACCTGAGATCATCAGCTAGATCCTGAAGTTTGGGGGCCCCTGGTTGATAAGACCCAAAAGAGATAAGAAAACTGTAGAATAAAATTTCTCAAAACCTGGGCAATGGATTATGTTTAAGTGATTTATTAAAATTCAGCTTCCTGTGCCTTTCCTGAGACCTGCTGAGTCATCTAAGACTTGGGTCAGGAATCTGAATGTTATGAGTTTCATGTGTATTTTTTACATGCAAACTAAAGATTGAGAATTATTGCCTTGAGATAGGTAAGATGATGAAAGACCTAAAGTAGGATCTATATTTGAGGAAATTCGTGAAAGACAAGTTGCCAGAATTTTGAGAAATAGAGAAAAGAACCAAAATGACTGTGTGCAACCTGGCAGACAGAGAATTACACTGTCATTGGTAAAATATAGGAGACTTGCGCATCATTTTAAAAACATATAAGGTAATAGATTTTCACCTTTTGGAAGACAAAGTAAAGGCATATGTGTAAAGGTGAAATGTGA
Source organism: Nanger dama (assembly GCA_917880005.1). Classification (NCBI taxonomy): domain Eukaryota; kingdom Metazoa; phylum Chordata; class Mammalia; order Artiodactyla; family Bovidae; genus Nanger; species Nanger dama. The sequence goes on from CAKJTW010000003.1 coordinate 73,671,332, forward strand.
AACTAAACTATGTGTTCCCAAGACCACAGAAGGTAAGAAACAGCAAAGGTATTGCCACTGCATTCCATAGTGTGAGGGTGCTAGAGACCAATCAGTCTCATTTCTTATTGTCAAAACCCTTATTAAAGTCATGTTATTCCTGTTTATGTCATAGTGGAAGCACTGCATACGTCTCAGTAAATAGTTCCTCGTGCAAAAGATCCTTGAAATTCGCTTCCTCCCAGCCATAACACTGGAACACTGCTAGAACACAAGGAATGCTAGCAATCTAATTAGAGGAAAGATCTGAGTGCAAACATCTCCAGTAAATAGTAACATTTTAGAAAGCTATTTGGTTTTCCATAGTTCAGGTTGTATGCATGTAAGTTTCAGAACCTAGAATCTATACTTAGAATCAGATTTTTTGATGTAAAGATGGGCTGAGCCCAGTGAGTGCGACTTCAGAGAAGAAATCTTAAAACTTGGGAGCTCCTTCCAGCATGTTAGCCTCTGTACTTCTGTACTGAGGAACTTGACATTTAAAAGCCCTAGTGAGTTGAAGACCCAAAAATAAGTTAGTCCTTCCCACCATGATGGACAGATGTGTAAGACATACTTGAAGAATGCTCATGTTCCTCTTGGCAAGTTCTAATTAATGACTATAATATGAAAGAAGTAGAAGGCGGCAGGTCAGCTGACAGAAGCAGAATTGGGACGTACCTGTAACTCACTGTACCTGGGAGACTGCTTACTTCCCTGCAACTATGTGGAGACTGATTTCCTGAGTCTGTTGCAAAAGTAGAGGAGAGTCTATGCAAAAGTATTAGGAGATGTTATGTGAATTGTTCTGCAGATAACAGATAATGAGTAATGTTGACCTCAACTCTTAAACAATAGCAGAAAAAAAAAACCACTGCTTAAAAGTTTATGCCACAAAATTGGGGACACACATTAGTAAGGTGTGGAGTGCAGTAACTAATTATTTCATTGTTTCTATCAAGGGAGCTATGAATGTGTCTTGCCCAAAAGAAAAAGCCAAAATCTGAGTAAGGCAGCATACCTGAGAGCAACAATTTCTGCCCCTGCCCCACAATCCTAGAAACGCTGGCGAAGAGAATAAATTTAAATATAAGAAGAGCAGAATTTCTTTCGCGGAGTTCTATCCTTCATAGATGACCATTCCTAGGTCATCTTTCATGTAGAAATTCTAGATCAAGAAACTACTGATGAGGGAAATAGTTAAAATCTGTGAAGTGTGCTAAAAATTACTACTGAACAATACCAATTCAAATACTGAAAGAAGGGTCTTGGGGTTATTTATGCATTCTGTCAAATATTTGTGTACAACCTTAACTCTGCATGATATAATTATGTTTCAATGTCAGTTATCAGAATCTTACTTGACTAGACGCTGCAGCAAGAAGGAAGTAAAATAGTTCCTTGAAGATCCTCAGATCTAAACCACTACAGTATTGTAATAAAAAAATAAATAAAGTTAAAAAAAAAAAAAGAACCTGAAAAAAAAATAAAGAAACTACTAATTGGCTCAGGCTTAAACCACTAATTAGCATATAGCCCGTGGCCTCTTTTGCTTGGTCCCCTCAGTACCCGAGCTACCTAGAGGATGTCCAGTGCAGAAGTGGCAGAGGAGGAAAGAAGGGATCCTTATCCAGAGGTCCAGAACATTGGGCATAAAGGCAAGTCAAATGTTTCAAAAGACAGGGAGCTCTTTTCTGTGTCCTTGGCTTGTTGTGAAATGGCTGACTTTAAATATGAAGATTCTCTCCTTTCATCTTAATACTACATACTTCTATCATTTTTATCACTTTCTCCCACATGGATAAAGATCTAGTCATACACTAGAAGGAAGAAATGTTTTCATTCTGAAGAAAGATGTTTTCTATGTGTCAAGGACAACTGAACACAGAAGGCATAAATTAGATTTATTTAGAGGTCCATCTAGTCAAAGCTATAGCTTTTCCAGTAGTCATGTATGGATGTGAGAGTTGGACTATAAAGAAAGCTGAGCGCCCAAGAATTGATGCTTTTGAACCATGGTGTTAGAGAAGACTCTTGAGAGTCCCTTGGACTGCAAGGAGATCCAACCAGTCCATCCTAAAGGAAGTCAGTCCTGAATATTCATTGGAAGGACTGATGCTGAAGCAGAAACTCCAATACTTTGGCCATCTGATGCGAAGAGCTGCTTTGAAAACAACCTGATGCTGGGAAAGATTGAAGGCAGGAGGAGAAGGGGACGACAGAGGATGAGATGATTGGATGGCATCACCGACTCAATGGGCTTGAGTGTGAGTAAACTCAGGGAGTTGGTGATGGACAGAGAGGCCTGGCATCCATGGGGTCGCAAAGAGTCAGACACGACTCAGCAACTGAACTGAACTGAATTTTTCCCATGTCTGGTCCTTCTTTCAACAATAGCTAGTTAAATATGTTTAGAAAGGAAAAAATAAAATAAAATTTCATTCATTACATTCAACAACTACAAAATGCATTTTAAATTTTCTTTGTCATAAGATTATAATGTTTTTCTGTAAGGCATTAAAAAGACTTAGCACTAGAGACATAAATATAAAGAAATGTTACTTTTGATAATTTAGTTTTAAAAAAATTAGCTCTGGGCCATTTCTCAAAGTCAGTCTTCTGGGTTAGGAAAATGGAAAGTAATTTAGAGAAGCATAATACCTTTTACTAAATATTTCAAAGCCAGGACATCCATCTATATTATAAGTGGGTAGAGAAAAAAATTATTTAGCAGCAGTTCAGACACTGCCTAGCTATGAACAACCACTTGCAAACATCAACTCTTGAGTAAAGGGATGTACACTTTCCTCTCCCCACAACAAAGCGCAACTGATGGTGCTTATGAGAACTTTCCAACTTCCATTTTCCTTTGTGCATTCCCTTCTTTACCTCCAAGAAGACTGTGCACAAACCACACACAGCAGATTAGCTGGCTTTTCTGAGATGGAGAGGGACTCAGCTTCCTTCCATTTATTGAGACTCCCCGTATGTTAAAATTTTTAAATGTGTTAAAATGAGGTTACAAAATCTGTAGCATATTTTAAAAGTTCCGTCTTGGAAATGAGTCTCAGCGACAGTGTGGATAACCTCATTAGGAGACAACATCAAGCATCTGAATTTGAGGCCCTCATGAAGATGAGAACAGACTAATGGCTCCCCAAACTCTCTTTATAAACAGCCCTGCTATTTCTGCCCAGCACTCACTCTGGCAGTTTCTAGCAGGTTTCCCTGCCACCAGTATTTCATACCTCCAATCTATCCTCCACAATGCTTCTAAAATGCCCATTTGATCATATTATTCCCATTTAACCTTCCTTAGATTTCCAGTCATCCATAGAATAAGGCAGGCCACTTCACACGGGGGCCACAGCCCTACATGGCTGATGCCTTCATTTCTGTCTCTTGGCAATCCTCTCCCTCTAAGCCTCTGTACTCTGCGCACTTTCATTTGTTCACACAGTTCCCAGAACTGGATTGTTCTTACTCTCTCCTTCTGCCTGTAAAGTACCTGCTCAGCATTCGCCACAAGCCTTTGAGGACCCCTTTGGGAGGCTCTGGCCATCTTTTTCTTTTTGACCCCTCGCAGCCTGGTTACTTTTTCACAGTCTTTATCACAAATGTTGGGCTTAATAGTTTGAGTTTGAGTCACCTTACTAAGCTTGAAGTTTCTTGGGGGCCAGGACTGTGTTTCATCCTTTTTTTTTTTAATCATCAGTACCTGGAACACAGAGAGTATTAGATTAACTCATATTGCAATATTTTCATCTCTGCTGTTGCTGTCCAGTTTACTTGATTTTTATTCACATTTGTTTCTTTTCCTCTTTTCACTATTCTCTTTTGAATTTTAAAAAGCACTTTCATCATACCTGATAAGAGTTAAACCAGTGTTATTCAAAGACTTTTTACCATGGATAAGCAGAATTATGTTTTGGAGGGAATTCTCCATAATTTTTAAAAAGCCATCAGCTTCTAAATTTCTTGAGAATATAAGCCTCTCCGTGACAATTTCCATACCTCTCTTCTTCTCATACTTAAATCTGCTTCTCTCCAAGCACTGAGAGACAAGAAAATTTTAAGGTTTTATTCAATTTTATTATTTCTATCTTTGGTTTTATTGCTGCAGTATTTTTTTTCTGCTACTTGTTCATTTCAATGTATAATGTTTCTGCTATGTTGTAGATTAAGTGACTTTCATGGGCTGGCCTGCCAACACTCCTGTACCATCCATAATAGTTTTTTCTGTGGAGAAATATATTTTAAGTTGCAACCAATATGCCTCAAAGTTCTTTTGTAAATCAGCATATTTGTAGATTGTGGGTTTCCACTAAGATTCTCCAGCAAAATTAGAAAATCTGTATTGCTATTCATTCAGCAAGTAGTTATTGATTAATATTTAATCAATATGTTGAACTTCAGGATGAACTTCAAGTTCTGAGGATAGGGAGTGAGATGAATTAGGTGCCTGACTTCAGGGTGTTTGCAATCTATACATAAATTTTTCTAAAAGTCAGCCTGCCTGTTCAGTATTTGTTGCCCTTCGTGCAAACATATAAATTCTATTTATGATCTTAATGACATAAAAATAGTTATTATGAGAACTATAGTAACTTCCATCCTTCTGAGAAACGCTTCATAGATGTAAGAAATATTTTGTCATGCTGGTTTCCTTAAACACTCATTTGAGGTCATAATCATCCAAGAATGGTTTTTGTTTTGTTTTCACTTTTGTTTTCTGGCTGCACCATACGGCAGGTAGGATCTCAGTTCCCCAGCCATGGATCTAACTATGCTCCCTGCAGCAAAAGCACAGAGTCTTAACCACTGTACCTCCAGGAAAGTCCCAAATGTTTTTTTTTTAATGAGCTTCCCTCCATCTCAAAGTGATTTGTAATATTTTATTATTTCATAATACCCACATTGATCCTTGAATACTCTTCTGGAAGCATTCCTCAAACTATATACTTATTTTCATAGCCCTCTTTTTCTTTGGTCTAGACAGATGGATCCATCCATTATTTGAGGCTCTCATTTATTGTCTTCTACCAAGAGAAAAAAGATAATGGGTCTGGAGATGTAAGGTCTTTAACGATGTACAATCTTGAGCATTTAATATGTGAATTAGTGGTCTTAAATGGTTATCCTTTAATCAGATCAGAATTATTCTTGGCAACTAATGGATGTAATCTGTAAAATGAAATTTGTTCATTAATGATAGGAAGGTTTCTAAGGGTCTTTTAACATGAAATAAATAAAGCAGTAGATCAACAGAAGATAGGTACATTTCATAATAATCACTCTGAAAGAGCTATTTCAAGTAATAATTACCTACTCAGGAATGATGAGGAATTTCTAATGGTTATAACTATCAGATTCACTTACCACATGGCAAGCTTAAAATGGAAACATTCTTTAATGGGAAAATAATGTCTTAATTCACTCTTAAAATTTTTTAAATAAATTAATAAAGTGCAATGTTTTCATGTCTAAGTTTTACTTATTATTTTCCTAAGGATAATAGTTTTTAATTTATCCTCCAAGAGTTAAAATAATATTAATACATTACAAATAATTATAAAATATAAACTACTGTCAAAACAGTATACTCTTTTTCTGTTTCCATGGAAGCCTTCCTCCTATAAGACATACCTTACATTTCCTGATAAAAGTTTTTATTTAACCGTTTCAACTTTTGGTGTTCTTTCCCCCAAAATCTTGAGTTTAAATCAGTTTATATTTTGTGGCTTATTTAACTGTGGAGACCTCCTTCTCTGAAATGGGTCAGACTCCCACCCCAAAAAAAAAAATAGTTTTTTTGGTGCCAGTCTGAAAGGAACAAAGAGGTCAGCTCCTACTGTTTAGAGTTAGAAGAGAAGGAAATTGGCACCATCTTTCTTGCCAGTCAATTCATTTGTTACCTAGAGTATCTGTTTTAGACAGGCACTGCTAGCTTGGGAACTAGCCAGGGAATGTCAACACACACAGTGAATATTACTGGACAATACAAGACAAAACACCCAGAGTTCATGTGCGGCACTCCAGCTTCGGGAAAGAATGCTAGGCCTTCACAGTACTGTTACAATGAAGCAATTTTTTCCCACTTAATAGATTCTGCTCTTCCTAAGATTTCATGGTTTCTCTTACCAGGAACTTCTGAATTATGTGTCTGTCACAGATAAGAACTGATTTCAGAAACTCCTTGGAAAGCTTCTAAAAATAACCCCTCATATGGTGTTTAGGGCATCTACTGTTACCCTATCATTTTTGTTGAAAAAAATGCATAGATCCTCAGCAATCATTGACTGAAAGTTAATTTTTACTGTTCTCAGATAATAGTTATAAAAATCCACTGAGTTTCAAGCATGTACTTATGCTTAAGGCATCTATTGAATGAATGTAGCAACATCCCCCATACATCTCTTACACAACTAACTCAACCAGGCTTGTTTGAAACCAGGTTTCTTGGTCTGGGTGCCATGGAACCTGAAAGATACTAATCATGAGAAGAGTTCATCTACCTCAAGAATCAGTCAGAAGCCTGAACTCAGAGTCTTGTCCTTTGTGCTCGACTTCCTGCTCCTGCACCACCTCTGTCCCCTGAATTTCCTGTCAGGAAGAACTCTGACCCTTCTCTCAGTGATGTGGCTCTCCCTTGCCTGTCCAGTAACAGATTCATCTTTAATATTTCTTAGCTTTGGTCTTTATGTGTTGATTTTGACATGTAAAAGATATACAATGTGTATTTTTCTAATCTAAAATTATAATGTTTACCACATGTGAGACACTTTTCTTAGAACCTTGCAAGTCTGAACCCATTTAAGTAGCAATTTGTAGTTTTTCTAAAGTGAGGGCTAGAATCTCAGATACTTTTAAGATGCATCATTTAAATCAGGGAATGAACCTACCTGATTTCCCAGTATTTCTGTCTTACCATCTAGCACCTCATTACTGTTCAGCTTTGTTTTTCACTTGTTTTCAACAGAAACTGTCACGAAGAGTTATGAAGAAAATGACTCAAAAAAGAAGGCCAAATGCTAACTAAGGCTGTTGACAGAAATAAAAAGGAAGGAAAGTAATTTGGGGAAATAATGTTTCTGGATCAGACATGTAACATGAAAGAATTCACAAAACCCTCTACACAGAACAAAAGAAAACCATTTTAGAGAGAAACCATTTCATCTCCCAACCAATACAGTAGTTGCATACCATGGGGAAGAAAGGTCAATGAAAGTTGAATTTATTTCCTTGATGTTAGGAGGCTATGTACCGGAAAGAACTATCAGTGCAAAAGTAACTAGGGGAGTAAGTCAGAAGTCAGGATAAAGTCAGAACAAATATTCCCATAATATATAAAATTGAGGATTCACAAAGGTCTCCAAATGTCATTGTAAAAGTCATGAGTCTACCACACAGTTTAGGATGCTTGCCTATGACATAGATTTTGTTATTCAATGTGAACTTTTGAATTTTTATTTTATATTGGAGTATAGTTGATTAATAAAGCTGCACTGCAAAGGTGATCCAGTTATACACATAAATGTATCTAAACTTTTTCAAATTCTTTTCCCATTTAGGTTATTACAGAATATTGAGCAGAGCTCCCTGGGCTACACAGTTCTTTGTTGTTGTCAATTCCAAATTCCCAGTTGATACCCCCCATACCTTTTCCCTTTGGTAACTGTAAGTTTGTCTTTGAAGTCTGTGAGTCTGTTGCTGTTTTATAAGTAAATTCATTTGTATCATTTTTAAAAATTCTACATATAAGTGATAGCATGTGATATTTGTCTTTGACTTACTTTACTTAGTATAATAATCTCCAGATCCATCCGTGTTGTTACAAATGGCATTATTTCTTTCTTGTAATGGCTCAGTAATATTCCATTGCATTTATATACCATATTCTTCTATTCTTTTTTTATTTGAGTATATTAAAAGCGGTATTTATTGCTTTATACTGCTGTGTCAGTTACTGCTATACAGCAAAGTGAGTCAGCCATACATATACATATACTCCCTCTTTTTCGGATTTCATTCCCATTTAGATCACCACAGAGCACTGAGTAGAGTTCCCTGTGCTATACGGTAGGTTCACATTACTTATGTATTTTACATATAGTGTGTATTTGTATATAATATATATTGGAAGATATATCTCCCAATTCATCTCACACCTCCTTCCACCTTGTCATCTGTTCTCTATGTCTGTGTGTCTATTTCTGCTTTGCAAGTAAGATCATCTCTACCATTTTTCTAGATTCCACATATATGTGGTAATCTGTGAATAGTTCTCTTTCTGACTGCATTCTGCATGGCAGTCTCTAGGTCCATCCACACCATTGCAAATCACACAATCTCATTCCTGTTATAGCTAATATGCCATTATATGTATGTGCTATGTATCTTTTATTCATTCCTCTGTTGATGGACATTTAGGTTGCTTCCATATCCCAGCTACTGTAAATAGTGCTGCAGGGAACGTTGAGGTGCATGTATCTTTCTGACAGTTTTCTCTGGTAAATGTCCAGGAGTGGGACTGGTGGGTCATGTGATAGTTCTGTTTTCAGTTTTTCAAGAAACCTCCATATTCCTGTCCATAGTAGATGTATCAATTTACATTTTCATCAACAGTGTAAGAGGGTTCCCTTTTCTCTACACACTTTTCAGCATTTATTCGTATGGATTTTTAATGATAACCATGGCTCCCAGGTGGCAATACTGGTAAAGAACATCCTGCCAATGCAGAAGACATAAGAGATGCAGGTTTGATCCCTGCATCGGGAAGACCCCCTGGAGGAGGGCATGTCAACCCACTCCAGTATTCTTACCTGGAGAATTCCATGGGCAGAGGAGCCTGATGGGCCCCAATCCATAGGGTTGCATAGAGTCAGACATGACTGAAATCAGACATGAAGACATGACTTAGCATTCTGACCAGTGTGAGGCGATACCTCATTGTAGTTTTTACTTACATTTCTCTAATTAAATTGGTGATGTAAGCTTCTTTCCATGTGTCCCATAGCCATGTGTATGTCTTCTTTGGAGAAATGTCTATTTAGGTCTTCTGCCCGCTTTTTGATTGGATTGTTACTTTTTGATTTTGAGCTGCATGAGCTGTTCTTATAATTTGTCTGCATATATAATTTACATATATATCTTTATATATGTTTATAATTTATATACATTCATCCATTGATGACTATTTGGGTTGCTTTCACTTTCTGATTATTATGCATAGTGCTGCTATGAACACTGGTGTATAAGTAGCTGTCTCTGCCTTCAATTCTTTAGTGTATACACCCAGAAGTGGAGTTGCTAGATCAATGGTAATCGTACCTTTGATTCTTTGAGGATACTCCATACTTCAACAGAAATATTTTCATAGAACTAATGCAGTTAGTATAATGGTAGTAAAGCTTAATTTTAAAAAATAAATGTCCCCACTACTGATTTTCAGTTCAGTTCAGTTCAGTCGCTCAGTCGTGTCCGACTCTTTGCGACCCCAAGAACTGCAGCACGCCAGGCCTCTCTGTCCATCACCAACTCTCGGAGTTCACTCAGACTCACATCCATCAAGTCGGTGATGCCATCCAGCCATCTCATCCTCTGTCGTCCCCTTCTCCTCCTGCTCCCAATCCCTCCCAGCATCAGAGTCTTTTCCAATGAGTCAACTCTTTGCATGAGGTGGCCAAAGTACTGGAGTTTCAGCTTTAGCATCATTCCCTCCAAAGAAATCCCAGGGCTGATCTCCTTTAGAATGGACTGGTTGGATCTCCTTGCAGTCCAAGGGACTCTCAGGAGTTTTCTCCAAAACCACAGTTAAAAAGCATCAATTCTTGGGCACTCAGCTTTCTTTATAGTCCAACTCTCACATCCATACATGATTACTGGAAAAACCATAGCCTTGAGTAGACGGACCTTTGTTGGCAAAGCAATATCTCCACTTTTGAATATGCTGTCTAGGTTGGTCATAACTTTCCTTCCAAGGAGTAAGCATCTTTTAATTTCATGGCTGCAGTCACCATCTGCAGTGATTTTGGAGCCCCAAAAAATAAAGTCTGACACTATTTCCACTGTTTCCCCATCTATTTGCCATGAAGTGATGGGACCAGATGCCATGATCTTCGTTTTCTGAATGTTGAGCTTTAAGCCAACTTTTTCACTCTCCTACTGCTGCTTTTAGTAAACTAATTAAAACAAAAATCGCATCCACCCTTTAATAGTCCTTATTTGCTGGTGCAGATATCTTGCAAGCATTCTATTCTTTCTAGGCCAGGATATCTATGGCCATGAGTATTCTCTGTCTCTCTGTGAGCTGTCCAGTGATTTTTCCTGGTGATTCATAGCTTCTTGTTCTTAATTATTAACTCTTGGTTTGATAGCAGAAACTTAAAAGCTGAAGAATTATCTACTGCAAAACATGTTCATCAGATTAGGTTCATATTTTCTTTTGCCTGTAGTTCTTGCTTATTTTCTTATACAAGTCAGAAATAAATTACAGTTATGATCATGGTCTATTAGCTTTTGACAGTTTATTTTACAATGTTTTCTGTCCACATTTGTAAGGAAATAACTTACTTAAATGATTGGGGATCTTTTTTTCCTCCTTTGATTACAGCACTGTCAGTTGTAGTTTCAGTTGGTTTGTTGAGTGTCTTAATGTAAGAATACAACTGTTACCCATCATAAAGACTTTTCAGAATCCTTTTAGGTCAAAAGCTCAACTATGCAAATATCCACTAAAGTTAATACATTTATGAAAATAGTTTTTTATCCCAAAGTTTGTATAAGAATCAAGTGTCAGACAAGCTGTTTTGTGTTTCTTGTTAATAGCAAAACTGTAGTTTGTTTTAATTAAAAAATGTCATTGATGAATTATGCAGGAAAAGAAAAGAATTAACATAAAATTCATGAAACATTTTCCCTAACCTGTTTCATTTACTCATTACACTGCTGCCCAGTAATGAACCAGATTTCTGTAATGATATTTACTTCACCCTGAAAATATGTGTAGCATCACATGTTGTGATAGTATAATCAAATTATATGTAAAATTATTATTCTGGGGCTGTGATGTATATTGCTCCAAATTTGAAATCTGCTCACCTTTCTTTGCTTCAGAGTCTTAAATCAACTCAGATCTATAAGTGTGTAGCTTCATTTATTCTGGACCAAATATAATTTCCTTTTCAGGGTTGTAGTGTCTTTAAGAGGCTCATTAATAAAATCCTAATGAGGTATCCTGGACTCAGGAGAATACTCATGTCATTTTTATGAGTTAAGTACAGTTATATATATATAAGATTTCCTAACAAACACACAATAGCAAAATGTTCCTGACAAAGTCAGAACATTCTAAAATAGCTGAAAACTTTTCTAATGCCTTTGAAAAACACCAAAGCAATTATGCTGATATACTTTGAACCAAAAGGGCTATTTTCTCTTTGTGACTGAGTTTAGCTGACACACCGTTACAACAAACTGGCACTCCTCACTGGATTTGTAGCCCAGGTGGCCTTACGACTTTAACTTTGAGGCTACAAATACCCTACTTGTAGAACTGTGCAAATACACAAATAACCATTCCATGCCAACTTACAAAATGAAAGGACTAGTTGAAGAAATATATAGGTACATTAATGGAATCCATGGCTAAAACTAAATATGGATAGATAATCATTGTATTTAATAATAGCACAATGTAAACCCAACAACAATAAAATTTTACCTATTAGTTGGCATCAAATGTAGGATCTGTGATCTGGAAGCATAAGAAAGGCATCAAAATTTTGGAGGCTGTTAAAATCGTCAAAGCTTAAAATGCTTTTTCTAAATTTAGCAACAAATCCATCCTCCAACTAGGCTCATACATGGCCTTATGCCAACTGCAGTTTTAAACTGGCAGCTTACAGTTTATTACTGGGATCTGAATTACTGAAAGAAATAATCACAGAATCATTGATCTGCAAAGAAACTCAAGAAATTATCTCTTCTGCTCCCCAAACAGGAAGACACCTAACCCATTTAAGACAAAGTATTAACCTGCTAGTTTTAGAGTTCTTCGGGAGAATTGCTGCTGCGCTTCTTTCTGTTCAAAGGTGATCTAACACATTTATCTGTTTTGCTTCATGGCCCCTGAGTTCAGAGCATAAACTACAATTATGTTGAATTAAACCAGCTTAAAAGTTTTGTTTTCTGCCATTTCTCTTTATCTAATCCTCAAAACTGCTGAGCTGATTTTAATATTCAAACAAACAAACAAACAAACTTACTCCTAGGCTGTAACCCTGCAGGACGAATTCCAGCCCAGAGCAACATTTTATGATCCAGCGTCAAGTTCTTGAAAAATGAAAACTGAAAGGAAAGAGAGGTTTAACTATAACATGGATACATTTCGGACTGGATGTTAGCCACTTGAATAAGGTGTATGTGTTTAATCATAAAAACTGACTGTATTTTCTTTTTCTGGTTTGAGCATTTAAAACCTGCTATTCTCATAATCGGGACCAAATGTATTTTGTACTTTGAAATTTAACCAGAACTCAAAAGGGGGATGAACGAACATTACCCATGCAAGTAATAGATTTGAGACAAGGTTTAATTGAAAAGGAAAATCCCACCACCTATTCACTTTTAAAGTGTGAGTTGCATTCAACACACAAATCCTTCATTATTCATACATGGAAATATGTGCTAAATGATTAAGTCTCTAAGGATTTGCTTCATAGAATATTCTAAATTTTTTTAAGAGGCAAATGAAATGTAGTTTTTAATTCTTTAAAGGACAAGTCACAAAGCATGTAAAAATATAACACAGGCTCTTAGTTTTTAAAAGTATATCTATAATTTGCCTATCCATTGGTTTGTTCATCTGGATATCAGTAACATACAGACTTGATCTAATAATGGCTAATTATGCAGTTGTTTATCAGCTCATTTGAAACATTTTGAGATTCAGTCTAGCTCAGCAAATTACTGTGCTTAAGGCAGTTCTATATTCTAGAAAATTATAATATCCCCAGAAGGCAAAGAATTAATAAAAATCCTCTTTTGTAAAAGATTATCATTGCAGAGCAAATGGAGCAGATCTTCTCTATCCTACTGCATTTAATATTCTCATTTTTCCCTGAAACTTTGATGGAGAGGCAATGAGAATATCTCTGTTTTATTAACTTATTAAGAGGCACATTTATAGAACTCATGCACCATATTGATTTCTAAAGCTGCAGTGCTGCTAAGAGCCAATAATCACAGAAGAGCAGGATGATTCAGTTTATCCCAGAATGTTTCTGAAACTTGGTAGAGCCCAAATTTTCACCCAATTCAGAAAGCCTGGTTATTTAACTTCAGTACAGTCCATGGGGTTGCAAACAGTCATACATGACTGAGCGACTGAACTAAAGCCTCAATTTATTCATGTGTAAAATAGAGGTAATAAGAAAAGACAACCTCTGAATATTATGACAAATAAATGAGACAGTGCATGCAATGTACCAAATACAATGCCTGTGGTAAATAATGTTAGTTTTGGTTATTATTATGATGAGCGTTATTATCTCTTGTGGTTTAGGGATCAAAGATGTATGCATTTAACTAGCCATTTGCCTAATATTTACATTTTTCCAATAGAAATATCTTCATATCAGCTGAAAGTTTAACATGAACTTTCTGCTCCAGCACTTTGTAACCCAGAACTGCCTCAACAAGCTAACATCAAACCAGCCAGAAAAGGTGAGCTACTATTATACAAGATAAATTATCTAGGCTGTAGTTGGGAATCACTCCAACTTCATAGCAGCTGGGCTTGACAATGTAATATTTTAAAAAGCACTTGATGTTGCCTCTATTGAACTAGGCCAAAGAGTTCTGAACTTTTTCTTTATGATTCAGATTTTGTTGTAGATTTTGCCACCTTCATTTCCTCCATATGGGATCATTACATCATATTTTAAGAAAAAAACCTTTAAAAAGAACTATTCAGTTACCTTAGCTAGAACATATGAGACTCTGCTTTACAGCATTATTTGCACAGAATACATGTACTGCCTTTTCATCTATTTTGTCAACTAGGACTACTTTTGGATTTCTGGTAAAATTCCGTGTGCTATTTTTAGTTTTTAAATATGGTTGAAGCCAACATATGTGTGTGTGTGTGTGTGTGTGTTAAAAACAACCTACATCTCCATTTGCATACTTCAAGAACTAAGTTCATAAGTGTTCCCTTAAAACCAGAAATCAACCCTAAAGGTAAACTTTGGAACTGATGATGACCCAGTTTCCCAGTTCCTGGCTTCCAGATGTCTCTGCTTCTCTTTGTTCAAGAAAACAACTCTTGATGCAGGGCATTTCAACTTGGTGGAAATGGACACATTACTTATCTTTTTTTGCCCTAACATGTGAAAAGCAGACTATCCAAACATCAGGAATGAACTGCAGTCATTAGCTGCTCTTCTCATCATTTGGTTGCTAAGTTGTGTCTAGCTCTTTGCAACCCTATAGACTGCAGCACTCCAGGCTTCCCTGTCCTCTGCTATCTCCCAGAGTTTGCTCAGGTTCATGTCCATTGAGTCAGTGATGCCATCTAACCATCTCATCCTTTGTTACCCCCTTCTGCTTATGCCCTCAATGCTTCCCAGCATCAGGGTCTTTTCCAATGAGTTGGCTCTCTGCATTAAGTGGCCAAAGTATTGGAGCGTCAGTTTTAGCATCAGTCCTTCCAGTAAACATTCAGGGTTGTTTTCCTTTAGGATTGACTGGTTGTATCTCCTTGCTGTCCAAGGGACTCTCAAGAGTCTTCTCCAGCAACACAATTTGAAAGCATCAGTTCTTTGGTGCTTAGCCTTTGTCATGGTCCAACTCTCACATCTGTACATGACTACTAGAAAAATCACAGCTGTGACTAAACAGACCTTTGTTAGCAAAGTGATGTTTCTGTTTTTACTACACTGTCTAGGTTTGTCATAGCTGCTCTTCACTTCACTCTATCTAGTGTTTGACCTCTTATTTTAAAGTGAAAGTGTTAGTCGTTCAGTCATGTCTGACTCTTTGCAACCCCATGGACTGTAGCCTCTGTCTGTGAAATTCTCCAGGCTAGAACACTGGAGTGGGTTGCCATTCCTTTCTCCAAGGGATCTTCCTAGCCCTGGGATTGAACCTGGGTCTCCTGAATTGTAGGCAGATTCTTTACTGTCTGAGCCAAACCTTCACATAATGACATTTAGGGTACGGTTGTAAGTAATGTATTTACAATGAAAAAATATGCATGTGTTAGAAAATAAAATTCAACCCAGTAAATTTGAAGATACAATTGGCTTTATTCAATGATTCATGAATCAGGCAGCCTCTCATCTAAGCAATTTTTATTAAATTTAAAAAATACCTACTAATAGCCTCTTTTCCTTAATTATTCCTCAAATTTTCCTAAGGAAGATAGAATCCATTACATGGGCTACATATGTAGAAAAGAAAAAATGAGACCAAACAAATTAAAAATCCATGTAGGGTGCACCCGATGTTCATTGCAGCACTATTTACATAGCCAGAATATGGAAGCAACCTAAATATCCATTGACAGTGGAATGGATAAAGAAGACGTGGTGTATATATATATAAATGTATTTATATAAAATAGAATACTATTCAGCTATTAAAAAGAGCAAATAATGCCATTTGCAGCAACATGAATGGACCTAGGGATTGTCATACTGAGTGAAGTCAGACAAAGAAAGACACATATGATATCACTTATATGTGGAATCTTAAAAAAATTGTATAAATTAAGTTATTCATAAAACAGAATCACAGATGTAGAAAACAAACATGGTTACCAGGGGAGAAAGAAGGTGGGAGGGATAAATCAGGAGATTGGAATTGTCATATACACACTACTATATATAAAATAGATAACTATATATAAAATAGATAAATAAGGACCTACTGTAGAGCACAAGGAACTCTACTCAATACCCTGTAATGACCTATATGGGAAAAGAATCTAAAAATGAGCATATATATATATATATATATATATATATATCAGATTCACTTTGCTGTACACCTGAAACTAACACAACAATGTAAATCAACAATACCCCAATAAAAAATAAAACTAACTTTAAAAAGATTGGATATATGTATATGTATAACTGATTCACTTTGCTATACATCTTAAACTTATACAACACTGTAAATCAACTATACTTAGTAAAAAAATTTTGAAAAAAATCCATGCAGGCTGCAGAAGCGAACAGCTTTAAAAAGTGAAGACTTTCTGGAAAGCAGTGGCTCTGGAGTGCATGTTTACTCTGTTGACTAATGAGACTTGGGTATTCTGAAGGAGAATGTTTTGAGCCCTTTCCATTACTAGAAACTGTTAAAATGGGTTATTGTCACTCTGCTTAATATAGAGGTGGTTTAGGAAAAAGCTTGCCTGGAGAGGGCAAAGTGTCTTTCACCAGAGGCTTCCAGAATCCCAATCAAACCCTTTAGCATGGGGTCATGAAAGCACCACCTTTTCATCACTACCATCACAGCTGTGGTTGTGTTGCTGTTATTGTTTAATCTCTCTGTGTTCAGCCTGCAATAATCACCATAATTCACCCTAATGTTATGTGATTAGCAGTTTCAGTTGTGGTGAAAATTAAACACCACTCACATAGCACTTGTGACCTTTCCCCCCTCGTGGAACGGGTCAAGGCTGCAATGGCTGAGAGACAAAATGCAGAAACTCACATGGTGCTGCCTGCACTCTCTCAGGCTGGGGAATCAGTGGAAATTTTATCTTCCAACCACATGTGGTTGATCCTTCAGCAGCCATACTATGAAAGTTCAATTCTTCCACTTAATTTATTCTTATCCTATGAAGACTGCAAAAGAACTTTGTAAAGTATTGCTGCAGTGCCTTAATACAGGGGCAAAGTGTAATTTTTAATAGCCAGAAATTCAATTTCATTCACACCATCATCTACAGATTAACTGAATGTTGGACGTATTAAGAAGTATGGCAAATTAGAAGTTTCTTGGTCTTACACTGAAGCCAGTACAGACAAGTCCACTGAAAAACAACTGGCAAGAATGTACAACTAACTATCATCTTTTCTATAAGGAATACATTTCCTTACGTGCTAGAGTTCTAAGTTTTGTAGAACACTAATAGAAAACACTATAGGAATCTGTTCTTAATTTACAAACTTTTCAGATTATAGCAATGATTAGAATTTGAAAATTATTTCCTGACAACTAATTCTGGCAGGGTGAGAAAGTGGTAAATTTTAAAGTATATGAATCATTAGGCATTTATAGAATGTTGCTATTTATCATACCTATACTTTTAACCAGATATGACACTATATGGCATGATGAGTTTAATTTTCTATAGCACAGTACAAACTCTGCATTTTTCCTAATTACAGCTTCCTACATGTCAGCTCAAATAGGAATAGACTCACTTGGTTCAGCTCAATTTCCACAGCCTGACAGGCACTGATATCAAAATTAATTCTAGAATGAAACTTCATAAAAGAAAATCCTATTTGACAAAAGAACTACTGAGCTTGAATCACAGTTGCATTTGCATTGTGAAGTCCCATTTTTATTTTTATTGTATATAAAATAATGCCAAAGGAGAGACTGAATACCCAGAGAGAGTTCATTTGAGGCATCCTGATAGTATCTGCCATGTGCAAGTAAAGCAGAAGCCTTTTTTATGACATCTTCAGAACTTGACGATTGAATTACAGTTTTAGTAATCATCCGTTCCCCTTCTCCAGTGTCACTTTTTTTTGTAATATAGTGCATAGAGAAGACTTATGGTTCCAGTTTTATCAGCCTGCAATAAAAATATAACAACTGTTGTATTAAATTATTTAAGTTGTAAACCACTGTGAAAAAGAAAAAGTTTTATCGACAGGCAGGCTGAAAAACTGATTATAATGGAGAGCCAAATGTATTGTGCTGATTATTCTCAAATTTTTCCCTAGTTTAGCATATTGTAAATTTTCAACATATCTTTCAAATCAAGGGCATGTAGGGTTCTTTCATTTGTTGCTTATTTAGAACTGGACATGTCAAAAGACAAACAAAATCTCTATAGTTCTGGGTATCAATTTATTTTAGTAAAGTTGTGAATGCAAAGGAAATAAGGTATTTGCATATAATACAGAGAGACTTAAGGTTATGCAACTGAACAACAAGGTTAATATAGAGGTCTATCTCTCAAGATTATATAGACAGACATTAAGTATCAATAAAAAATGATAACTGAAAGAAATTTAAATGTGAAATGAATGCATTTCTCCAGAGTGATACAGACTCAAGAGACTGTCTAGTCTTTTCAGGATTTTTTTTTAATATTGATTTTGCAGTCACTCAGCACTGCTACTTTCTATCAAACTATAGTGCTCTGATGCTGTGTACAAAAGTTACTAGGCTAAGAACTTTTCTCACTCCAGTGTTCCTCCATTTCTCTAATAGGTATTTCTGTCTGTTGTTCAAGTGCTAAGTCATGTCCAGCTCTTTGTGATCCCATGGACTGCAGCACGCTGGGCTTCTCTGTCCTTCACTATCGCCCAGAGTTTGCTCAAACTCATGTCCATTGAGTTGATGATGCCATCCAACCATCTCATCTTCTGTCACCCTCTTCTCATGCTCTCTATCTTTCCCAGCATCAGGATTTTTTCCAAACAGTTGGTTGTTTACATCAGGTGGCCAAAGTATTAGAGCTTCAGCTCCAGCATTAGTCCTTCCAATGAATATTCAGGGTTGATTTCCTTTAGGATTGACAGGTTTGATCTCCATGCAGTCCAAGGGATTCTAAAGAATCTTCTCCAGCACCACAATATGAAAGCATTAATTCTTCTGTGCTCAGCCTTTTTTTATGATCCAACTCTCACATCTGTACATGACTACTGGCAAAGTCATAGCTTTGACTATACAGACCTCTGTGGGTAAACTGATGTCTCTGCTTTTAATGTGCTTGCTGTCTAGGTTTGTCATAGCTTTTCTTCCAAGGAGCAAGTGTCTTTTAATTTTGTGGCTGCAGTTATCATCTGCAGTGATTTTGGAGCCCAAGAAAATAAAATCTGTCACTGATTTCACTTTTTCCCCACCTGTTTGCCATGAAGTGATGAGACCAGATGCCATGATCTTATTTTTCTGAATGTTGAGTTTTAAACTAGCTGTTTCTTTTTTAATTAACTCATTTTAATTGGATAACTCACTTTACAATATTGTAATGGCTTTTGCCATATATTATCATGAATCAGCCACAGGTATACATGTGTCCCCCCATACTGAACCCCCTCCCATCTCCCTCCCTACCCTATCCCTCTGGGCTGTCCCAGCGCCCCAGCTTTGGATGCCCTGCTTTATGTATTGAACTTGCACTGGCCATCTGTTTTACATGTGGTAATGTACATGTTTCAATGCTATTCTCTCAAATCATCCCACCCTTGCCGTGTCCCACTGAGTCCAAAAATCTGTTCTTTACATCTGTGTCTCCTTTCGGCCCTGCATGTATGATCATCACTACCATCTTTCTAAATTCCATACATGTGCCTTAATATACAGTATTTGTCTTTCTCTTTCTGACTTAATTCACTCTGTGTAATAGGCTCCAGCTTGAGACTATACTATATAAAGCTACAGTCATCAAGACAGTATGGTACTGGCACAAAGACAGAAATATAGATCAATGGAACAAAACAGAAAGCCCAGAGATAAATCCATACACCTATGGACACCTTATCTTTGACAAAGGAGGCAAAAACATACAATGGAGGAAAGACAATCTCTTCAACAACTGGTGCTGGGAAAACTAATCAACTTCATGTAAAAGAATGAAACTAGGACATTTTCTAACAACATTCACAAAAATAAACTCAAAGTGGATTAAAGCCCTAAATGTAAGACCAGAAACTATAAAACTCTTAGAGGAAAACATAGGCAGAACACTCTCTGACATAAATCACAGCAAGATCTTCTATGACCCACCTCCTAGAAAAATGCAAATAAAAACAAAAATAAACAAATGGGACCAAATTAAACATAAAAGCTCTTGCACAATGAAGGAAACTAAGCCAGCTTTTTCATTCTTCTCTTTCATCCTCATCTTTAGTTCCTCTCCACTTTCTGCCATGAGAGTGATATCATCTGCGTACCTGAGGTTGTTGATTTCTCCTGGCAATTTTGATTCCAGCTTATGATTCATCCAGTCCGGCATTTCACATTATGTACTCTGCATATAAGTTAAATAAACAGGGTGACAATATACAGCCTTGATATACTCCTTTCCCAATTTGGAACCAGTCCTTTGTTCCATGTCTGGTTCCAACTATTGCTTCCTGACCTGCATACAGGTTTCTCAGGAGACAGGTAAGGTGGTCTGGTATTCTCATCTCTTGAAGAATTTTCCACAGTTTGTTGTGACCCACACAGTCAAAGGCTTTAGCATAGTCAATGAAGAAGAAGTAGATGTTTTTTTCTGGCATTCTCTTGTTTTTTCTATGATCCAATGGATGTTGGCAATTTGATCTCTAGTTCCTCTGCCTTTTCTAAATCCAGCCTGTATATCTAGAAGTATACAGTATACTTGTATGTACAAGTATACAGCTTGTATATCTAGCAAGCATTAGCTTGCTAGAAAGTGAAATGAGCGCAACTGTATGGTAGTTTGCGCATTCTTTGGCATTGCTTTTCTTTGGGCTGGAATGAAAACTAACCCTTTCCAGTCCTATGGTCACTGCCTAGTTTCCCAAATTTGCTGGCATATTGAATGCAGCACTCTCACAGCATCATCTTTTGGATTTGAGAATCACCTGGAATTCCATCACCTCCAGTAGCTTTGTTCATATTAATGCCTCCTAAGGCCCACTTGACTTCACACTCCAGGATGTCTGACTCTAGGTGAGTGATCACATTAGCATGGTTATCTGGTTCATTAAGACCTTTTTGTATAGTTCTTCTATGTATTCTTGCCACCTCTTCTTAATGTCCTTGCCATTTCTGTCCTTTATTGTGCCCATCTTTGCATCAAATGTTCCTTTGGTATCTCCAATTTTCTTGAAGAGAGCACTAGTCTTTCCCATTCTTTTGCTTTCCTCTATTTCTTTGCATTGATCACTGAGGAAGGCTTTCTTATCTCTCCTTGCTGTTCTCTGGAACTCTACATTCAGATGGGTATATCTTTCCCTTTATCCTTTCCCTTTCACATCTCTTCTTTTCTCAGCTATTTGTAAACTGTAATGTGTCTTTCTTTCTAGTATCACATCTCTCCAGAACTTCCTGTCCATAAGGTGCCTCCTTTCCCTTGCACCTATAGGCCACACCTAGGGATCCTGGAGCATTCTCTGGTTTGGTCAGAATGTTGACATTTAACACTTTTGCTCTCCCACACTCCACTTCCTCTCTGCCTCCACAATTATTGGATATTGAAACAGCTCAAATCAGTCACTCATACCTACCCTCTCCCTCACACACACAACCACACACAGATGCCTCCTAGCCACCTGGAAGAAAAAGGGGATCCCCTTGACTAAATAATCAGACATGTCTTTAAAGGAAATTAGAATAAGGAAGCCCCATATTTCCACCAAGTAAATCAAATCACACAGAGGATACACAAAAACTATGAGTTAATGGATCCTTTAGTCTTGTGCACAACAGTAATCCTGGCTCTCTTACCCGCTACCACAGACGTTTTCTCTAATCTAGACTCAACAACAACAAACTGTCCATATTCTCACTTTGATGGTGATTATAATAATAATACAATTGCTATGTGCCAGGCCCTTCACATTAACTTATTCAACCCTCATACCATCCATGATATATGTATTATTCTGATTCTACAGATATTTAAGACAGGTAAGTCTTGCTCAAAGTTGCATAGCTATAAAGTGTCAGAATTATGATTCAGATTAAGCACATGGCATCCACATTCTTACCAAGTATACTACATTAATATAGAATGCTTCAATCTCTAAGTCATCATTACCAAAAGGAAAGAGTAGGATTAAAAAGAAGTGTGGAAGACCTGGTATTCCTCTCTGGCTTCTCCTCTTCACTCCTTTGTCATACATTTGCTGAGTACGGGTAACGTGCCAGTCTATCCTTGGTCTGAGAGTATAAAGAATAACATATGGTTACTGCCCTCATTATCCATTGAGAAGGAAAACCAGGTAAACAGCTGTAGTTCAGTATGATGTTGTAATTGGAAAACATAAACAAGGTATTATGGGAAGACGGAAGAAAATAAAGCCCAAGGAATTCAATGCTTTTACTAAACTTATTGACAGTCTATCTCCAGGAAAACAGTAGGTTCTCTAAGAGAGAATCCAGACTAGCTCCATCCTTAACTAAGTTTTAGGAAAAGTACTGTCTGCTTGCTCTCCCTACACTAAAAAGGAAAAATACTAGCCAGGTCAACTCCATTCATTTACTTGAAATCAGAGAATCTTCCTTTTTCCTTCTACACCTACAGTTTTATCAGGCAGGATTCAGATCAATTTGGACAATTTCAGTCATCAGTCTGGAACTGGCAACTTCCCCTGACAACTATACTCCCTAAAGGTATGTCATTTTGTTTAATTAGATCCTCCTACACCTTCCCTCAGCCCTGGGATCTCTTTGGAAGCAATGATGCTAAAGCTGAAACTCCAGCACTTTGGCCACCTCATGCAAAGAGTTGACTCATTGGAAAAGACTCTGATGCTGGAGGGATTGGGGGCAGGAGCAGAAGGGGACAACCGAGGATAAGATGGCTGGATGGCATCACTGACTCAATGGACATGAGTCTGAGTGAACTCCGAGAGTTGGTGATGGACAGGGAGGCCTGGCGTGCTGAGATTCATGGGGTCGCAAAGAGTCGGACATGATTGAGCAACTGAACTGAACTGAACTGAACACCTTCCCTTCCAAATCCACAGCAATGAGACTTGAAATTAAGTAGCCAAAGACACATGGATAACCGGTCTTTACTATTGATTCCTATTATTGAGACATTCTACCAAGCTGGTTTCATTATATATACACGGCCAAGGAGTAATGAACCATACTGTTTCTTCCATACTTCCAGAAAGCACTGCTGCTGCTGCTGCTAAGTCGCTTCAGTTGTGTCTGACTCTGTGCAACCCCATAGATGGCAGCCCACCTGAGATTCTCCAGGCAAGAACACTGGAGTGGGTTGCCATTTCCTTCTCCGATGCATGAAAGTGAAATGTGAAAGTGAAGTCTCTCAGTCATGTCCAGCTCTTCACGACCCCATGGACTGCAGCCTACCAGGCTCCTCCAGACTCCATGGGATTTTCCAAGCAAGAGTACTGGAGTGGGGGTGCCATCACCTTCTCCACCAGACACCACTAGATACTTCCTATTATTTGTATTATTAAGAACCATGAACTTGAATTCAGAGTACAGCAGTCAGTATAGGTACCAGTCATTGTGTTTAGCTTCCTAAACAGATAGCAGAGTTTCACTGCTGTTGTTGTTCAGTCACTAAGTCATGTCTGACTCTTTGCGACCCCATGAATTGCAGCATGCCAGGCTTCCCTGTCCTTCACTATCCCCCAGTGTATGCTTAAACTCATGTCCATTGAGTCAGTGATGCCATCCAACCATCTCATCTCTTGCCCCCTTCTTTTCCTGCCTTCAATCTTTCCCAGCATCAGGGTTTTCTCCAGTGAGTCGGCTCTTCAAATCAAGTAGACAGAGTTTCATAGGAGAGCCAGAAATTGAAAACACCTTAGTAAAGCTAAGCCACAAAACTTCACAAACAATCCAAGATAGCTAAAATCTCTTTTCTTTTCTCCTGAGTAACCCAGGTTCCTTTCTCTCTTAACTAAGAATAGCTAGTATCTTTGTAATAAAAGTCTATTAATTTTTCAACCAAGTCAAGAAAGAAACAGTGTTTGGACCCTGGCAACAAAATCTATGGTATTACAACTAGAAAGATCTAGAAAACAAGGTTACCTGATGTACCTTGAATAAAGAAGGCTATTAGGAGCTTCAGCCAGAATGGGGGATGAAGGGAAGAGCATCTTCAGACGTTTGATCTGCTCTGATGAGATCAGCTAACCAAAGACCAGGCCTGCATGCTACCCAGCAGATCACTATGAATGCCCAGGCTGGGGTTAAAGGGTTCCTAAAGACAAGTGAAGGATAACCACCTGACCCAAGAACTGCTAAGAATAATATTTATTCAGGGAATCTATCTATCTGCAGGACCTGGACCTGGAGTTTTTATTTAATGAGAAAAGAAGAACACCATAACCTGCACTTCAGAAGAGACCTCAAAGGCAAACAAAGAAAGAAGACACACACGTATAATCTCAAGAAAAGAAACATTTCTACAAAGGAAAGAATATATAATAGTTTGAGGCAACCAATCAGAGATCTACTGGTTTCATTTGCAGGAAAATGTCCTACAGAGATAAATATTTGGTAACTAGATACAGCAGGCCTTGAAGATAGAAACCACTTTTGTTTACCATAGATTATAAATGTGAACATATCCATGAATAATAGCTAGCACTATTGATAATGCAGTAACCTTTTACCTTTACATATAACTCAGACAATAAGTGATAACGTCTTTGAACATAACAGACAATGAATTTGTGTGAGGGACTTAGTTGAAAGTACTGGTTTGTTTCACACCAGCTGTCAAATAGGCCTCTCAAAACTCCTTTAAGTATTGGAAACAGTGACCTGGGGATGAAAGGCCTGTAGCCCAGGAACTGATCCCTTGAGCCATCCAGATCTCGTCACTGACGATTCTGATTAATCCATGCTGACAAACCAGATTTGAATCAATAGAAATTATCTGTAACAAGAAACTAATTGTGTATTTAGTGAGTTCAGGGAAATTTGGGGTGGCTTTAAATTTACATGGAAAAGACTATTGACTTTTGGAATCAAAATTCATACCACCTTAAGGCAATATTGCCTTCGGTTGTAATAACTTATGGTGTTCTATTTTCTCTCTTGAGTAATGTATGGTCTGAAGGCATGTAATCTGTTTACTCGTAGACTATCAAAATTCTTTAATTGTTATTTATGAGACTTAAGATCTATTTACATAATGTGAAAAGCACAGAACATGTACCTCTTATACTACTTTCATACAAAACATCCTTGTTTAAATGAAGCAGCAAATCACAGCCAATTTCAAGCCACTTTACAATCTCAGTTCAAATTATGCAGTGGCTTAGAATAGTAAAAGATGTCCCTAAAGTTGCATCATCTTTAGGAGACAGGAGACCTCAGGTGTTAGAGAGCTGCTGAGAGGGCAAGTGGATGAACCAATGAACCGGTGCTGAATTTATATTGTACTTTTCACACAGTAAGATTATCTAGGCCTCCAGTACACCTACACGTGAATCCATGTGTGACATCTAACTCTTCACTTAATTTCCTTATGGACCATTTTTCTGGAAAGGAAGATGGAAAATTTCAGCCAGCCACAAATGGACTGAGACCCTCCAATCTCATTTCACATCAAGCAGGTGTCCCAGACAGGGTTTGAAACCAAGCTACAAAGGTGAGAAAAAAAAGAGAGAGAGAGAGAGAGAGAAAATACTAATAGAGCTAAACAAATGGCCCTTCATAGGAGCTATGGCATCAGCTTAAACTAGGTTTGTCTTAGTATCTAGAGTAAAGCCTTGCCTCGTATTCTTTGCAATTCAGTAGTATTAAAATCTTTTTAGCAGAAACTGCTAACATATCTAACAGAAGGACCTTACTAATCATTTCTCTCTCAAGGAGGAAAAAGTCTAAAGGCCAGAGCTTGAGGTCACAGGTCTATGAGGGAATGTGGCAAGGTCTGTACTTTATCAATTGCAGGAGCCACAAGAAACCTTCACCTCTTAACCAGGTTGCTCTTTTTGTGCCCCAAAACAGAACTGTTCAAACCATTCTTTGCCTTAGATGGCTAAAAATCCCTTTGAATATTCACCAGACCCCCTCTAGCATGACTGCATTAGTTATATTAAGGATTTTAGGCAGACTATTAGTATTTGTTCTGAACAGTTGCACCACTGTGCCAAGCACATGTAGGGCAATAGGTGAAAGGGTAAAGAACCCTTGTTTAATAGAATTTACATGCTGTATGAGTCTAAATTGTTTAGCTGCCTGATAGAATTTTTATAAAGCCTAAAATAAATATCCATAAACTTAACAGATATGCAGGAGAACTAAAAAACTGCCTGTTTTTTCCTTTAAAGGTCACACTTTTTTCCCATAACAGTAAACAGCATGATAAAATGCCTTCAATATATCATAAATTATGGAAAATAACCACTGACTTTTCAAGATAGTTTAGGATATAAATACTTGGATATTAATGTCATAGATGTTTTTTCAAATATGCGCAAGATATATTTCCAAACTCATCATTGTTCAAATAAATTATAAATGTGATATAAATTAAAAATTAGAATATTAGCCACACTTAGAAAAAAATAGTTCTAGAATAGTCCATTTATTCATAAAATATATTAATTTGAAATTGTACAGATTTGAAGACCATTGACAATGGACCTAGGGCCATTATTAATATATCTGAAAATCTATTTGATTTTATCCTCTGGGTGTCTCCCTGGTTCAGTGGTACCACCAAAGATTCAAGTAATCCCTCAGTCCACTAATGTGTTTACCAAATATCCTAACTGATACCATTTAAAAGAAATAACAAAGTAAAAGTAACCTTAAGAACATACAACAGTAGTATCTTAGGCTCTCTTCAAAAATTTTCTCTATTCTCTAATCTACATCTCTAGCCCTGACTTGTCACAGAGCCCCATTCCTGTGTGTCATCTATGTATAGCATATTTCCAATTGACTTTTCCTCAGTATCTCAGACATTATAAACCAGGGATGAGCAATCTATGACTCATGGCCAACTTTGGCCAGCAGTCTGTTTTTTTGTAAAGGCTTATTAAAACTCAGCTCCCTATATTAATTTACATATTGTCTGTGGCTTCTCTTGCCCTACAGTGACACAGTTGAGTAACAGGTCATACAGTCCACAAAGTCCTTTACAGAAAAAAAAATCTGTCAATCTGTTATAAACACAAAAGAAAACTTAGGATCTTTTCCCCTAAAACATGTGCCCCTCTTCAGTCCCTACTTCCTGTTCCTGTTTAGTTGCTGTCATATCTGACTCTTTTGCGACCCCATAGACTGTAGCCCACCAGGCTCCTCTGTCCGTGGGATTTCGCAGGCAAGAATACTGGAGCGGGTTGCCATTGCCTCCTCCAGAGTACCTTCCTGACCACGGGATAGAACCTCGTCTCCTGCCTTGGCAGGTGGATTCTTACCACTGAGCCACCAGGGAAGGTACAATTATAACTCTAATTTGGGGGCTTATCATGGCACATTCATTTTATTGCCTAGCCTCCATTCTAGTCATATACTGCTGCATGACAGAATACTCCAAAATATAGTGACTTAAAAAAACCACCATTGTTTTATATCTCATGATTCTGTGAATCAGAAATTTGGGCAAGATTCTGCTGAGCAATTGTTCTGCTCCATTTAGCATTAATGAGAGTTACTCATTGGAATTTATCTGATATCTAGCTTGTCTGGAGGGCTCAAGGCAGCTTCATCCACATGTCTGGTGCCTTCATGGGGACAGCTGGACAACTGGATCCAGCTGGGCCCTTTTGCTCGCTCTGTAGTCTTCAGTTTTCGCTCATCTGACACCATCATTCCTTGGTGACTTTCACTGTGTACATCTTCCCTATGTTTGAGGTTGTTGAGAATGCTTTTGCTTGGTTCCTGTTTCCCAGAGTTTCCAGCACAGTATCACTAAGCACTCAAACGTTATCCTATTAATAGGCTTTAACTTATGACCTGTTTGCTTCAAAATAATAGCTTCTAGGCCTGATTAATTTCTGCTATGCATGAGGGCTAGGATAATCTGCACCCCTGAAGAGCATCCTAAGGAAATTTAGGATGTTTTTCTGCTTAGTGCTACTATTACCTTTTGCCAGCCTGGATGAGCACACTATGAGAGAGACAGAGAGAGAGTAATTAGGGGTATGGGTAGGGAAGAAGAACACAGGCTATAACTCGGTGTCATATATGAAGTAGTTCCCAAATAAATATTAAATGAAGACGATAAGCCCACATCATGACTGATGGATTTGTGCGGAGAAGCCAGTGAATGACATTTTTAAACATGCCATAGTCCTTTGGACACTTTTATAAAGCACAATTAATTCTGGTATTAAAGAACAAATATAATTTATATTGTTCTCAATAAAATCATAACAAAGGGAAGAAAAGTACCATAGAAAAGTAGGTATAATTAGCTAATTTAAAATTCAATCTCTTAACTGTGTTCCTGAATCCATGTTTGTTTATAGTTTCCCTAGAACCTTAACAGTGCCAGAAACCTGAAGGTTAGTCAAGGAATACAATTGTTTGAAGCTATCTACTTGCCATGCTAGTATTCTATACGCTATAAACCCAAATAGATGGTGTTCCTGCCATGCAGTTACAAAACTATCTGAAGGAAAGGACTATTTTAGGGAAAATGAGGGGTTATATTTTGCAAAGTAACTACAAATAAGAAAAGTTTGCTGTAATATTTACTGCTTTAGAACCCTCCCCACCCCACAAAAGAATCTCTATTTTTCTTAATTTATTTTAATTGGAGGCTAATTACTTTACAATATTGTGGTGGCTTTTGCCATGCATTCACAAGAATCAGCCATGGCTGCACATGTGTTCCCCATCCTGAACCCCCTTCCCACCTCCCTCCCCATCCCATCCCTCTGGGTCATCCCAGTGCACCAGCCCTGAGCACCCTATCTCATGCACTGAACTTGGACTGGCAAAGAATCTCTATTTTGGACCAGAATATAGCTCTCTGTGAATTTTTAAGATCTGGTATTACCTAACTTCACTTCTGGTGTTTTAAGATGACATCAGAAGGAGCCTTTTCTTACAGAAAAGCTAATGGCTAGCTAATTCTGGAAATGAATTTCTTCCCTGCTGCTATTCTTAGCCACAGAGACAGTCATCTGAATGCTTTACACACACACACACACACACACACACACACACACAAAAGGCCTCAAGCCTCCTCCTGTTTCACCTTTTCATTGCTCAGCGATCATTTAGAGAGCAGACTTGTTCCAGACAGCTTTAATTAAACTGTACCAAGGAAGCAGATAAATGTCAATGGGAATGATCCATAACATGAAGCTAAGCATGTATTTAACACTGTTCCATCCAGTTCAATCACCTTCTAGCATTTCAGTGGCTTTATATTCATGTGGCAAAGAATGAATGTGTATATGTGTTTTTTTTTAATCCATCCCATTAGTGGCCATATGCTTGGGCTTCAATGGATATAAGAACTGTCTGCAATCTTCCAGGGATTTAGGGACATCAATAATTTGTGAATAGTCATGTTGGTACTGGTCGAAGGGTTAAGTGCTCTGCACACCAGGGGCACCTCTTAGGGGATCTGAACCCTTAGCTGACTGTTAGGAACCTTATCCCCTGTGAGGTTTCCTACTACATGCTGCTTGCCAGATACATCCAGCTGTAGCTGGGAAGCATTATCAGCTCTGGGATTTAAAGATCTGTGTTAAGTACTGATAGAATGGTATCTTCGAGTTAAAAAGCAGGGAGAGTATATTGTGGCAAACTCAAGGAGGTCTGCATGGTCCATGTGAAGCATAAGTCCTCTCCTTTTGCATGTTCGTTCATACATTCCTCGTGGCAAGATAACACAGTATCCTTTTGAGAAGAGTTTATATTTAACATTTGCTCCCACAATTTTCTGGTAGATTAGACTGTGGCAGTCAAAGTAGAAAGACAAATGTCTCTTTAAGAGAAATTTTGCCATAAAAGCTTTTCTTTCTATTCCCCTAAAGAAGATGAGGGACAAGTAACGTGAATGAATTTTGAAGTACTGGTCTTCCCTGAAGATTTCTCAAATAAGGTTATTTTAATACTGAAAGAAACAGAGATCATATAAAACCTTTTGCTTTATGTGTTAGCCTGCGATTTCATGTCCACCTAAAGCCTTGTCTGTCTTACCCACTACTGTAGCCCCTGCCCTTGGCACACTGCTTGGCAGATGAAAGTGAAAGTGAAGTCGCTCAGTCGTGTCTGACTCTTTGCGACCCCCTGGACTGTAGCCCACCAGGCTCCGCAGTCCATGGAATTTTCCAGGCAAGAGTACTGGAGTGGGTTGCCATTTCCTTCTCCAGGGGATCTTCCCAACCCAGAGAGTGAACCCGGGTCTCCCTCACTGCAGGTAGACACTTTGCCATCTGAGCCAAGTACTTAACAGATGCTTGTGGATGAAAGGATGGATGGATAGATGGGAGAAAGAGAGGAAGGGAAGAAAACACTTGGGGGAATTCTTTTGTAAGTCTGTCCTGCATGCTAGTAGTTGCTCTCTAGAATTTTCTAGGAGCTATTTTGGATCTGGGAATGGCTGTTTGGCAATAAAATTTTCCATAGTTTTAATGGATAGGGATTTCAGAGCAAACTTACACTATTATGACCTCTTAGTAATACTAGCACTTAGTTTTCTTATTGAGTAAAGATAGGAATAATTATGTTGTGATCACAGGTTTCCATCAGATTATTTTTGCTACCATATATCTAGATGTGGTTTTGTTTTAATATAACTGGATACTACCATAGTAAAGCATACTGTGGTTTCTTAAAGGAGAGTAATGATGATTAAGCAGAGGGCTCTTTAGTCCTTCTTTCCTTATATGTCTAATCTGACCTTTATAAATATAGAGATAGCTTGGCTAGTTTACAGTTCAAACTCTACGTGTGTTCATTTCCAGTAATTCCAGCCTTCTTACCTCGGAGTAGTTTTATCCATTCCTTAAATGTCCCTAGCTGATCTCTAGAAAGTCTCTTTAAACTTCTTAACTGCACAGTGAGGCCTCAGTGGACACCTAGATTGTGTCTGCTTGGGAAGACGCCAAGCGCTAATGAGTATTTTGTTTAATGTAATGGAAACTGAAAGTGCATGGCTTCTTCCTTGACTGATCAATGCCCACTTCTGTTGTTTTAGGTATCTATACATTCTGAATTCTAGAAGAAAGGTCACGAGGGGGCAGACTACTTAGTGTCTGCCTAGGCAGTACTTGAGGATTCAGAAATTGTGCTTATATGGAGCTCAGTACAGGTAGAAAGTATTAGAGTTAGTACTTTAGCCTCTCCATTCTGTTCAGATAAGCCAGCCTTTCTTTCAAACCCAAATTCCAAATTCCATAATCTTAAACTTTTCCATGTTAATTTAAACTATTTCATGTTAACTTATTCCCTAATTATTATTATTTTTTAATTATGTTGTTAAATTTTATGCCAAGCAATATACACTTCTATGTAATCATTTATTTCAGTATTATTTTATTACAAAGGAATTGGTATATATTACATTTACTTTATTGTTTGCTTTTTCCAAGTTTAAGTCACAATGTGTCCAGCACAAATTTTAGTGTAAATAATTAAGACACTATTTCTTAGTTATATAAACAGATTTGCTGAAAAATCAAACCTTAAGCAATTCAGTAGGCCAACAAGATCAAGTATGTTTGAGTAAAAAATAATGATTTCCATGTGTTACTAATGTTATACACACAACTAAGTGGAAAGCGTAGAGGGTGTTTCTGAGATTTCATTGAACCATATCTGGCTGAACAGATACAGAGCTCCCTTTGGTTGTACTTATAATTTACAGCCTACTTGAATGTGCTAGATAATTTTCAAAAGTAAAGATTTCAAGCCACTTAAAAACTCAAAAGAGATTTACCTCTCATCTAAAGCTTCCTGAGTTTAAAGATCTCATAAAAGGTCCATGGAGATGGTAAGAAAAGATGGGTTTTAAATCTGAAGAATGGAAATAATTTAATTCTTCAACTTTGAGTATAATGACTCACTTTCTCTTTGTTTATTTCCAAACTATCATCTTGCTTCAATCATACTATTAAATACCTTTAAGAGACTCTGGAACAACACATCCCCAAGCCTCCCTGAATTAGAGTTTATAATAGAAACCTTGCCTGACCCTTAATAATTGTTACTTTACTGAAATACTGTAATACTTAAACTAAGTTGCTTATTATAACAAACATGAAGTCCTTTGACCCTTAAGGTTCAATATTGATCAGCCCTACTTCTGTCAATACTACCTCTAAGGTTAACAGTTTTCAATGTGGAATAAATTCAGGAATGGATAGTCTTTTAAATCTACAGAAATTTAAAACACTTCATTCCTACGCATTATAATTTTTACCCAGTTAAATAATTGCTTATTTCTTCCATACTCTGACTGGAGATTGGGCATCATTGTGAGTATATCATTAAATGTGATTACAATAAGTTAGCTATAAATGATTCTTACATTGGGTACTGGATTCATGTAAAAATTTTAACTGATAAAACGTTTCTCCAAAAGGAGACTTAAAGCAAGTATATTGCAAAATCAACAAAAGTGGCTGAGAAATTTTTTAATCTTGAGATCATGAGGGGGAAATGCTTTTAAAAAGAATGTTCAAGTGCTTGCTTTGCCCTTGGATAATGCAATAGCAGATTCACTTTCTTAAGCTGTCATATTTTTCAGACTGTCAAATGCATATCAAAGAGCTATTCTCTTGGCAAATTTTATGAATTTCAGTTCCGTTTTCTTGACAATTTAAAATTCAATTATTCCAATTATAACTAAAGGTCATTAGTCTAATGTGGCAACTTCATGACAGTTTTAGTTACAAGAGAATTTCTTAGTTTAGAGAGGAAATTCTGCCATATGAGAAATTTTTACTGTACTAAAAAGTTGGATGATAGAAAATTTTTTGTTTTCTTCTCATGCTTTTATTATTTACTAATGAAAACATATACTGATTATAAATATGTGATTGGAAGAAATATTATGTAATATCTCATGCCTCACTTCTATGATTAACATCACCAAATTAATAGCAAATGCCTTCTGATGTTGCTGGTTTTATCATCATTATATTTTTCTTAAATATTTCTTTTGAATTGCATTCCTTTTCTAATTTTGAATAACCTTAAGCTGAACATCATTTTCAGATCTAGGGGAAGACATTTTCATTTCAATCATGTTACAGGTAGAATTTCTATTAAGATGAAAAAGGAGACGAGTTGGAGACCTGGTGTGATAATGGAGAACTCCTCAGGGAGAACATACCACAGAACCAGACACAATGGGTGCTGAGTGTCAGGCCCACAAAATACAAGAGTCTTTATCCTTGTCCTGCCTCCAAAGAAACTGACTTTGCAGTGGCAGATAAATGGTAGACAAATGTATTCAACAGCTATCAATTGTGCATCTGCCCTGTGCAAGGTCAATAGTGAAAACTTACCATTTTCGGTGTTTGCATTTTAGTGTTCCAGACCCTTAGAGGCAGAGATGAACAAGATGGCGCCTGCACTGATTCTGGCACCCGTGACGCATTTACCCCGAGGAGAAATGATCCGTGTGGCTTGCTGGCAAGCACTTAGCTTGCTTAGGAGCAAGCTCTCCACACTAACTGTTCTCATCACCATTCTGAAATCTTTGTGTCACTGAGGCACAGCTGTCCTAAGGATTTTAATACTGCAATTCATAGACCTTTTGTTAAAGAATAAGACCCCAAATGACTTTCTACCTAGATGTAAACATGTGTTTCCCTTCAAGATTTCAAAAATGTTCCCTAGCAACACAAACTCTCTGAACTTTTAGCTTCCTGCCAGAGTTGTGTAAAGTCAGCTTCTTCTGAGTCACTGGTTGATTTTTTTCTGGTAGTATGGTTTACCAGTTACCTCATCATTATCATTTCTTGTCCACTGACCAGGAAGTTGTAGTTGTACATGACAGTTGTATTTGGCATTCTAGATGGTCTCCCCATCAGCTCACTTTTGAGGCCCAGTATATAGCAGAGAATGTTCTTTTCTATATAGCAGCTTATTAGTTTCATCCACTATTGTGCTAAGCATGCATTTTACCCACATTATTTCATTTCATCCTAGCAGCGATCCTCTATGGTACAGAGATAAAGATGACTAGGACATGGTCACCACAAAGTGAAGAACCAGGACTCAAACCAGGAAGATCTGACACGAGAGCTCTTGCTCTTAACCACTTCATTTATACTGCTTCTGCAAGAATGGCCTTTATATAATTCAGTTCAGTTCAGTCGCTCAGTCGTGTCTGACTCTTGGCGACCCCATGAATCGCAGCATGCCAGGCCTCCCTCTCCCTGTTCGTCACCATCTCCCGGAGTTCACTCAGACTCAAGTCCATAGAGTCCGTGATGCCATCCAGCCATATAATTAAAATTATATAATGTATTTTAAAAATTTATTAGAAGAGTAAATCCTAAGAACACAAAAACTAACTCTTGGTGAAAATGAAAGCTTTTTTTTAATTGGTGTGCTGAAGAGACTGCTAGAAAGACATGTACTTTTACTGTTAATTTACAAGTAGCACACAGGAGCAGAAAATGTGGTGATGAAAGACTATTTCTGTCTTTTTAGACATTCAGCACATTCTCCCATCACCTAATTGTTTAGATATGTATTCTGCAGTGTCCTTTAGCTTCCCTACTGTAGTCAAAAGGTACTGCATAGCTATTTGCATGTAAGTGGTGAGGTTTATTTTGAATAAAGAGTGAATGTAACTTTCATTTTCGCCTGTAACATATAAGCATGAATCAATAAAAATTCTTCCTGAATCTTCTCCAAGAAATGGCGTGCATTTCCAATTAATCGTATAACTGTAACTGTTTGGCCATGTTCCATGATTGATAGATGTTATTTTAGTTCAGATACAAAGAGAGAGAGAGAAAGAATACACCCAGGCCAGAGGATGGGGTATATATTAACTTTTAATCACATTTTGCTCACCTAGTCAGTGTTTTTTTTTTGAAACCCAACATACTTTGGATGATCTCTGTGACTACTGTTGTCAGTTCTTAACAAATTGCAAAATGGACATGCCCTACAAAATCCATCAAAGTGGTGACAAAACTTACACAGGGTCTAGGACATCAAGGCTGTCCATTACCTTTCAAGGGTGGGTGTCAATGGAAAATCATTAAGCCTCTATAAAAGATGGCTTTTAAGGAGCAGTTTGGCTGATGGACTAGGAGAGAAGGAACTTGAAGTTTGACTAAAGATATGCAATGAAAGTGAGAAAAACATAGGGCAGAAACTAAAGAAATTTTGAGATATTAAAAAACCATATATTTTCCTTCATTATTGTCTACATGACAGTATCCAAAACCCTTCACACAAGGCCCTCCAAAAGCTGTGCGGACCTGTTTTTCAGGTCCTACTTCCCAGAACTCTCCCCTGTGTTTTCTGTCCTTTATCACACTGGGTGCTTTTTCCCAGTGACATGGTATAGCTTCATGTTTGAGTGCCCTTGGAATCTTTCCACCGCTGCCCCCGTGTCATCTGCTTCACAAAATGCCACTCTTTTTATGAGAACTGTGCACCTCTCCTCTCTCCCACCCCCACTCACCACACCCAAAAGCACAAGTAATTGCCTTTTCCCCAGGCTCCTCTGGTTCTTTCAGTATCTTCTTTATCATGCTGACATTTGCTAAGGGTCAAAATGCAGAACCTCTTTCAAGGTCTTATCTCCAAATCTAGTCACAAAAAGTACTGGAGGTTTGGGCTTCAACACATGAATTCTGGGCAAACACAATTCAGCCCATAACAGTATCCACTACCCCATTTATCCTTACGAGCAACAGCTGCAGCCTCTGTGTACCTCTGCACTGTTCTCATGACTAGTTTCTTCAAAAACACAGCGTTTCTGTGCCTAACTCTACTCCTGGCTCCCACAGTCTAGACCTCAAGTCTATTTATTTTGGAAAGGGACTTTGTTCCTTAATGAGTGAATAAAGACAATGGTTCCAAATTCCAGGGTTTCTTACAGAGTTTAAATTGTCAAAAGCCAAACCTTCACATCAATACAAGGAAACAGCAAAACAACCACCTTTTTTAGCACCGAGAAAACAGGAAACAAATATATTTTGGGGAGGTTGCAGTCATTAAAAGCTTGACAAAGGAA
Organism: Nanger dama; assembly: GCA_917880005.1. Classification (NCBI taxonomy): domain Eukaryota; kingdom Metazoa; phylum Chordata; class Mammalia; order Artiodactyla; family Bovidae; genus Nanger; species Nanger dama. Next base: position 73,707,405 of record CAKJTW010000003.1, read on the forward strand.
TCTAAAGGTACATATATTAGCCATTTCAAGTGGACAAACGCTGGCTAGTTAAGAAGGATGACTGGTGCTTACTACCTAGTATATCAGCCTACATTCTGACCCTTGGACCTATGAAACACCCATTGACATGAAGGGATTCTTTCATGTGAAAAAAAATTAAAGTGCTAACTTTTCAAAGGGTCCTAATTCCAGGCCAAAATGAGGAGCATTGACTAAAGCCTCTTTAGAATCCTGCAAACTTTCCTGCCTCCACATTCATCAGGGGTAAGCAGGGGGACTCTTAGGCAGTATGAAGACACGATGATTAGAGGGCTCACCTACTTCCATCTCCTCTCTCAAAAACCACTCTCATACTGTGCCCAGAGAAAAGAAATTACCTGCGACCCAAGGCACTGCATTTGAGCTCCAAATGGAAAACCGCAGCGGAAGAAACTAGCCATGACCTCAATTTGGAGCTGGCCTGATGTTGGGCCTCCTTACTTCAGAGGGGGAATCACTGTCCTCTGTGCTCTTTTCACTCAAGTGCTATAAAGTGGGGAAACAATACAGACGATCAAGACATGGTAACCCCTCTCCAATCAAGAATTATTTTCCTTTTCTGTGCGGGAAAATTTGAAATCATCCCTGTGGGAAGGATTGTTTTGGGGATGAGGGACTGCTGATGCTACCCTTACCAAGCCACTATATTCTTCTCTCCCCCTTTCACTTCCTCAGGCTTTTAATAGATTACATCAAGCTTTTAACAGTTTACATCAGTATGGTGATGCAATTTATGTGTGTAAATAAATGGAAATAGCTAGTAAATATTCAGAAAGCAGCAGAACCATCTTTTAACACACATTATACTGGTGAGTATTTTTTCATAATTTCCCAGATCTACTGCTGAAGAGCATTTCCTAGAGATCTTTGTAGCAATGTATGCATCCAAATATAGTGTGAGGCATCACCTCACGAGTCAGAATGGCCATCACCAAAAAGTCTACAAACAATAAATGCTGGAGAGGGCAGGGAGAAAAGGGAACCCTCCTACACTGTTGATGGGAATGTAAATTGGTACTGTCACTATGGAAAACAGAATGGAGGTTCCTTAAAAACACTAAAAACAGTTACCATATGATCCTGCCATCTCACTCCAAGGCCTATATCCAGATATCTATTTAGAAAAGATACATGCATGCCAATATTCATAGCAGCACAATTTACAGTAGCCAAGACATGGAAGTTAAATGTCCATCAACAGATGAATGGATAAAGAAATGTGGTAGATGTATACAATAGGGTACTACTCTGCCATTAAGAAAAAAGTGAAATATTGCCATTTGCAAGAACATGGATGGACTGAGAGATTGTTATACTAAGTCAGACAGAAAAGACAAGTATATGAAATCATTTATATGTGGAATCTAAAAAGTGATACAAATGAACTTATTTACAAAACAGAAAGAGACTTATACACATAGAAAATAAACTTATAGTTACCAAAAGAGAAGAGGGGATGGAGGGATAAATTAGGAGTCCGGGATTAATAGATACACACTACTATATGTAAAACAGATAAACACCAAGGACCTACTGTATAGCACAGGAAAGTATAATCAATACCTTCTAATAACTTATACTTCCCTGGTGACTCAGATGGTAAAGCATCTGTCTACAATGCAGGAGACCTGGGTTTGATCCCTGGGTGGGGAAGATGCCCTGGAGAAGGAAATGGCACCCCACTCCAGTATTCTTACCTGGAAAATCCCATGGGCGAAGGAGCTTGGTGCAGGCTACTGTCCATGGGGTCACAAAGAGTCGGGCACAACTGAGGGACTTCACTTTCACTAATAACTTATAACGGAAAAAATCTGAAAAAGAGCACATATACATACATGTAATTGAATCACTGTGCTATATACTTGAAACCAACATACCACCATAAATCAAGTATACTTCTAATTTAAGAAATTAGTCTATGCTGATGGCTATTAGAGCATCCAAAATACAAAGTTGTGTTAGAAGACTATCAGCACAAAGTTATAGGCAGCTATGGGAAAGTAAGCATTTTTAAAGGAGCCTTTTAAAAAAAGGCTTATGTATATCAGGCTGTGAAAATACCTATTAGTAATTTTTTTCCAGATCAGTGTTGTGTATGTGCATGTCTGCCTCGTTTGTTTCATCCTCTCTCATCACTCAGAATTCTCCCTGCTCTTTCTCTAATTGCTGGGCAACAGAGAAATGGAAGGATTAGGCTAAGCAAGTAGAGCCTGCAGAGAGCTGAAACAGATTTACTAACTTTGATGGCGGCTTCTAGTGAGTCCTTACCATACACATGGCTGGGTTGCCATAAAGCCAGCTGAGCTGATCACCCTAAATAGATTAAAAGATGACATCGACAGATTTTGAGCAGAAATGATTTCATTCTTTCCTCTCTCCAGTTACATGGTTAGCTGGTTCGTGCAGATTTGTTATAGCACCTGGGGCTGGCTCACAGTCCCTGCAAGGCTTCTGAAGTCTTGATAGCATCGGAAACTGTCTCCTGAGAATGTGCAAGAGAGGAGGTCTGAGCTCCTCTCCTTCAAGGACACTCTCTTCAATCCATTATCTCCTACTCAGGTGCAATAGTCTAGTCTATCAAAATACAGCGATTGAATAAAACTTTTATTTCAGATAATGAATGCACTGATTTAATAACGGGTTTGTACTACATGGTATTATAGTTCCCTAAATGAACACTGAAATGCTAAAATGGAAAAATTTACCATTGGTCCAAGTTAAATCATAGCCACTTCTGTTAAACTGCATACCCTAATAAGATACCAATCCATTTGATATTTTTTAAAAATGTGTTATCTTATATAAGTGCTTAACATTTTCCAGCTGTTTTAAAGCCAACTGTTTTTCCTATCATACGTACATCTGGCATCAGGCAAACAGATTATAGCCATGGACAACTGACTAATTTATGATGTTTTTGTATTTTCATATTTTTGGCAGACTAATCCAGGTTGATATATTAGCCTAGCTTTCTTAGATGAATCTTAAAATCTTGTGTTCTTAACAACCCTTTTACCTTTTTCTCTCCCAAACCCTAGAATATTTTTGTCATGTCCTAAAATTTAATTAAAAAACAGAGACAGGGAGAATGAATTGAACCATTATGTTCTGTCCTCTAGCTCCCCTTCTGTAGTTGACTTCCTAGAAGGAATTATGAATCTGTGTACCAGTGTTTCTTTGGGAAGATCTTTATACTTTTGATCGTTTTTCTTCCTAAATTCATTAGGCACACTGATACTTGGTGTTTGCATCCTACTGTCAGAATTGCATTTTGCCCAAATGCAATGGGAGATTCACAAGTCAAACCAAGCAGGAATAGAATCAGTTGCTTGCCTTTGCAAAAGAAATAGGAAGTTTTAAGCCATAGGGAATAGAGGCAAGACTACTTTCTGTGGTGGTTCTGTTTCTGCATCTTGAGTTAGAGAGGCCAAATCCACTCACCTTCTCAGACGTCTTTTTAATCTGACATCCCCTAGTGGGCCATCCCTTAGCTACTTATGGGAAATCATAACTGCTGGGTTGAATATGCCATATTCTTCCTTTAAATATCCACCTAAGGCCTCAAAGTAATGGACGTGTTTTTAATAAATCTAATATATAAATCATTCATCAGATACACTTCAAAACAGAGCAGCTATCAGAACACCCTGAAAGATTCATTAGAACATTTTTTTTTTGGCAGACATGTCACAGAGTTAAATAAATGTGTGTCAACTCAAAACTGAGATGAGAAATGGCAGTGTTTTATGGGTTGAGTCAAGAAGATAGGAATTCTAGTCTCATCTCTATTGCTGACTTGTTTAATGACTGTAGTAATATTTATGACTTACTCCTAACTACTCTTCCTCCTGGCCAAAAAAAAATAGACAATGTCTACAGAGGATGTTGAGCTCCTAAGAGAAGGGCCCTAAATAAGTTCAGTTGGCAGTAATAAAGCCCTGCCTTTAGAAGCATGGAGCCAGTTTGCCTGGATTCAAGTCCCAGCCCCACCACAGCTCGGCACTCAACCGTGAGTTACTCCACCACTGAAGTGCACTGGGTATTATACATAATACCACAATGAACATCTGTTAACACATAGATATGTTTATGCATTTATATGATTATATCTGTAAGGAGAATGCCTAAAAGTGAACTTCTTCACTCTAAGATTAGGGAAAGTTTAAATGTTCACGTATATTCCTAAATAGCCCTCCAGAGAGGCTATACCAAATTTGTACTCTGAACAGTATACCTTAATTCCTATTTCTCAACACCTTTGTCCATATCATTCATTGGCAATTTTAAATTTTTTTAATCTTTATCAGTCTCAGAAGTGAAAGATGGAATTTGACTTTGTTTTGAACTTCTTTAATTTTGCATAAAGATACTCATCTTTTCATATTTTGATAGCCATTCATTAGTTTATGCATATCCCAATCCCCATTTTCTACTGGATACCTGGTGAATTTTTTTTTTTCACTGAATCACAAAGTATTTGGTAGAGAAAGATTAAGATCTTTGTAAAAATATAATTTGGAAAGCAATTCTGATTAATTTTGGTCATAAGGGATATTAATAAATTTGAGAATTTTATGGCAATTGGCACTTTTTGTTGTTCTTGCTGTTCAGTCACTAAGTCATCTCTGACTCTTTTGTGACCCCATGGACTGTAGCACACCAGGCTCCTCTGTCCTTCACTATATCCCAGAGTCTGCTCAAATTCATGTCCATTGAGTAGGTGATGCTATCTAACCATCTCATCCTCTGCTACCTCCTACTAACTGAAAAAGGATAAAACCTCCCCAAGCATGAATAGTGAAAGGATATCACCTGAGTTATTACAATAACTATGGAAATAATCCAGATTATATGTAAAGCACAATGTAAAGGAGTCCAAGGTCTAATGTCTGCTGTTAAAGGATTCAAAGTAAATAACAGAAGATGAACTCACATGAAATGATAAAAATCTCAGATGATAAGAGGAAGAGGTGGCCATAAATATTCTAAGAACTGAGGAAGGAAAGTTCATCTTCGTAGGAGTGGTTAAAGGATATTGTTTAAAATAAAACCACATGCTGGAATAGACAGAGAAAGATTAATAAGTATAAAAGTGAGAAGCAAGGAGAGGAAAGAGACAAAGGTGAATGGAATAGAGGCTTGGATGGAGGAATAGGGAAAAGTTTACACACAGAAAATTGGGTTGGGGTCAAATTATTGAAGGTCTTGGCTATCTGGTTTAGCTTGGATTCTACACTGTTGGAGCAAATGAATTTTTTTGTGAAGAGCACTGATATAATAAAAATAATTTTAGGATGATAACAAGTGAATGGAAAATACTGAGTTGCAAAAGGAGATGAGTATTTTATGAATACTTTCTGTGGGGAAGAATCAGCTAATTCAAAGGAAGAGTGGTTTATATTTTCTTCAATTTATGATACATAGAACTGTTACGGAACTAATGCTACATAATGTTACCTAAGAAAATAAGAAAGATCCCAAACCCAGAATTCTTTGTGTATGTGTTGAACATTCCAATTCAGTGCCTTTTTCTAAATCTGTGATTCAGCTTTCATACCCTTTCACTCACTCATCCTAATGATGGTGAGCTTTTCTTTGTTAGGTCTGGAATTCATACTGGTCTTTTCAGACTGAGAAATTCCAAACATGCTATTGTCATTACACCTCATCTGTCATCCTAAGGAATGGCTTTATTTATTCCTGTGATTTAAAGAAATAAAGTGATTGTAGAAGGGGCTTAGAATAATGGGAGGAAGGTGTTGGCTACATAGAACCAGCAATTCCTTTCTTACTCTATTTCCCTTACATGCTGGTAAGGGCTAGGTAATAGCTCTGAGAGTTCTCTGCGCTGTAAACGCAGCATTCATTCAACAAGTGTTTACAGAGCACCTAAAATGTGTCATGAACTGTGCAAGGCACTGGAAACACATACTGATTGGAGAAGGGCACAGGGAGCTCTATTCAGTGCTCTGTGGTGGCCTAAATGAGAAGGAAGTCCGAAAAGAGGGGATGTATGTATACATATAGAGGACTTCCCTGGAGCTCAGACTGTAGAGAATCTGCCTGCAGTGCAGGAGACCTGGGCTCGATCCCTGGGTGGGGAAGATCCCCTAGAGAAGGGAATGGCAACCCACGCCAGTATTCTTGCCTGGAGAATCCCATGGACAGAGGAGCCTGGCGGGCTACAGTCTGTGGGGTCGCAAAGAGTAGGCGGTGACTACTATGCATATGTATAGCTGATTCACTTTGCTGTATAGCAGAAACAAAGACAAAGCAACTATACTTCAACAAAAATTAATTTGAGAACGAAGCCAGTCTTTGCTCTTATGAAGCTTACAGTGTGGTGGGACAAATATAAACAAGTCCACATTCTATCGCTGCTACTCCTCACAGGTGACAGGGGCTGGGCTCCTCTCTCAAAATTTTCCTACATAACAACCCTATACTTTTGTTAGGGTTTACTTCATGTATTTCTATGTGTTCACTTTTGATAGGCATAAGAGGATAAAAGGAATTCAAGCAATAAGTATCTGGCAAACAGCAAATAGCAGACGTGCTAGTCGCTATGGAAATCACCAAAGAGTAAAAATGGAACCAAATCATAGAATTGGAGAGATACAGTAAATAACATCCACCAAAGTAAACTTTCTAATGTGGGTAATGAGTACAAAATTGATGGCACAGACAGTAAGTGCCATGGAAACTCAGAGACTTCCAGAAGGCACCATGTCTCAAAGGATGGGTGGCGTTTGAACAAGGTAGAGGACATATGAGGAGTCAGTGAGAGTTAGTGAGGCCCAACACAGACTGATTTACGCAGGAGTGGTTCGGGGGTTCCCAGCATGGCTGCAAACCTGCGGTCCTATGATTTAAATTGGCTTCTCTTTCTCTCTCCATCTCTTGGCTCTGCTTTCCTCTGCACGAGATTCAGTCTCAGATGAACTGACTCTACATAGTAGCTGCAAGGCTTACATCTTGCTTCTTAACTACCCAAAACAAAAGACAGTGTCCCTTTTCCAATAGTTCTAGGCAAACTCCTGTGACTCACCATCATTGGATCAACTTATGTAATTGTCCCATCCCTGAGCCAATCTCTGTAGTTAGGGGGTGGAATTCACAGATTGCCCAGGTCTGGGTTATGTCTCCACCCTTAGAACAGAAGCAGGTAGAGTCAACCTTATTTAACTATATCAGAACAATATCAGGAAGGGGTTAGTGGTTTCCCAGAGGAAACAAACTATGCTGTAATTAAAAATAAGAACCATCGTCATTATCATTGGAAACTCTCTATAATAAAGAATTACTATGTAGTGGGTATTGATCTAACCAACTTCCTTACGTTACTTATTTACTCCTCCTAACATCCCTGTGAGGTAGGTAATCATCCCATTTTCAGATGGGGAGACTGAGGCATGGAGATGTTAAGTAATTATCACATGGCTAGTAAATGGCAGACCCAGGAGTTGAACCCAGACTGTCAAGTTCATGCTCTTAGCTGCTCTAGTACATTCCAATTGACTTCTATGCCCACAGAGTAACACTTAGGCTCAGAAATGACCAAAGTATATGAAGAACAATGAGAAGACCAGTAATTCAGCAAGATGGTAATTTTGATCTACTCTCACAGTTATGGAAACAATATCCAAAAAGCCAGCAGGTTGGGCCATCCTCACAAAGAGGATGAGCATTCTGGGCAGCCACTGACTGAACTCCCAAGAGAAATGAAATGGTCACCAGAGAAACCGGAATAATTCCTCAAAGGCCACTCCAGCCCAATTCTCTCACCAGCTTGTAGTTACACTTTGATACAATTTACCAAGGATTGATTTCATACCCGTGTCTCTTTCTCTCCTGCTTTGAAACATCAGTCACGCAACATATATAGATCTTAGTTAAAAACTAACAATGCATTCAAAAACACACACAAAATCAGACGACTGCCACTTGGCATAGAGAAGCAGACCCAGGCTTGAGTCTGCTTATTGCACATTTCCTAATGCAAAGAAAAGCAAACACAGTTGAGAAAACACTACAAACCATTATATGGCGACAGCTCGTGCAGTTCAGAAGAGAAATGGATACATTAGGAAAAGTTTCTCTCCCTTTGATGTAGAATATGCTATCTTTTTTGTATTACAATGGGAGGTAACTTTAAATAAATAAAATCCAGCCTGTAGGCCTCAGAAAACTAATGCCCTATTTTGACAGTGTCATTTCTCTGATCCCTGAAAGCATTATGGGAGTTAACTTGGGCCTTCATCACGATTTCCCTTTACGGCGTGGAGAGCACATTACTTTTTCATCTCTGTTTTACTGATTTCCCCTCACTTCCTCCCACATTTTCTTTGCTGTTACCTGTGCCCCTTCTGCTCTCCCAAGCGCTGGGAGGGTAGATAGAGAGAATGTCTTCTGTGGTTTTAGCTGTGGGCAGTCCAGGCACTGCTGCCTGGTGCTCCATCCTCAACTGAAAAGCTCTATTCTGCACGATTTGGGGGGCAAAAGATAAGCCAAGGACCCTAGACCTGCCTTCAAGAAGAGATCAGGACGAGCCTCATGTTCCTACAATGAAACAGAGGAAGAATGTGCAATTTGTGGTTTGTGGTGGTTGTTTAGTTGCTAAGTCGTTTCCAATTCTTTGTGACCTCGTGGACTATAGCCGACCAGGATCCCCTGTTCATGCAATTCTCCAGGCAAGAATACTGAAATGGATTGCCATTTCCTTCTGTAGGGAGTCTGCCCGACCCAGGGACTGAACCCGCATCTCCTGCACTGCAGGTGGATTCTCTGCCGCTGAGCCACGAGGCAAGTCCACAATTTGTACAGTCAGCATGTCTTTAATTGGACTTGAGGATGTCCCTCCTCCATTCAGGATACAGCGTGCATGAGACTGGTGGATAACAAAACTTATTCTCTTTTGTGAGTTTTAATTTTCCTAAAAGAGCCCCAACTAGTCAAATATTAGGTAATTTTAGTCCTCTGCTACTAAGTCACTTCAGTCATGTCCAACTCTGTGCGACCCCATAGATGGCAGCCCACAGGCTCCACTGTCCTGGGATTCTCCAGGCAAGAACACTGGAGTGGGTTGCCATTTCCTTCTCCAATGCAGGAAAGTGAAAAGTGAAAGTGAAGTCACTCAGTCAGCTCTTAGCGACCTCATGGACTGGAGCCTACCAGGCTCCTCCGTCCATGGGATTTTCCAGGCAAGAGTACTGGAGTGGGTTGCCATTGCCTTCTCCATTTTAGTCCTCTAGAATTTGGTAATAGAATGAAGCCTTTTTTCTTTTAAACAAAATTACTCAAACAAGGTGCACTATGCAACAAGAGAAAAACACTGATAACAAGTATTTTTACCCTTGCAATTGTTCATTTTGGCCATTCTTAGAGTTCTAGAAATTGCCTCTAAAAACAAATGTATTTGAAAGATAGACTTGTACAGGCAAGACTACAACTGGAAAAATAAAATTCTTTAATACAAAACAGTTGTCATGATTAAAGAGTTTTTCATAATTTCTTCATTGTTAATAAGATTTGGAAACATAGCTTCTACAGTTTAACTTTTTAAAATAAGAAGTGTGTATGTGGCTAAAGAAGGTGGGGACTCATGGAATTTTATGCAAAACTGGGTATGCATATACATATGTTCTTGTTCTGGAGAAAGGCTTGGTAGCTTTCATCAATTCTCAAGAGAGTTTGTGACAGGAAGCACTCTCGGTTTGCCTGTCTCGCTTGCTTTCTGCACCCAGCCCTCCCTTTCTTCTTTGCAGTCAATAGTGCTCTGTCTTGCCAGCTTCCTATTTATCCCTCCCCAGATGAACTGTTTTTGTTTTCTGACCAAGTGAGGCTGGGCCAGGGGAGCTCAGGAGCTACTTCGCGGGTGGTGATGCCGACAGACAGATGGCAAGACCGCTGGGAGTGGCAGTGAGTAGCTTCTGGGTAAGCTGTTAGCAAGATGAACGGTGCGCCTTGACCCATTCTGAGCAGCACCTTCTAGGCGGGAAATGGGGCATCCAAGATGCCACCCATGTAGACAAATCCCCGTGAGAGTGAGGATAACGGCAAGGGGGAAAACTGAATCTGGCAGTGGTTTTCCCTGAATACTTCACTGTTACTGTTTTCATTCACTTATATTTTTATTTGATATTTTGGGGGACTTTTTTTTTCCATTTTCCTTAGCTTCTGTACTGTCTTTCTTATGGGACAAATAGGAAGTACTATTTCTGGCAAGACAGGATTTTCTGTCCTGTTGATTGATGGGTTAATTTTTATTGAGCACAGCACGCTACCAGCAGAACCAAAACTCCAAGACAGAACTCCAGTTCTGGGAATTTATGTTCTAATGAAAAGAATGACAGACAACACATGCAGCCCTCCTCCCAGGTTCTTTCTTTTATGAATATCCCCTCCAATTTCTCTCTCTTAAGATAAGTCTACATATGCAAAAAGTGCATACTGAAGCAATTAGACATATAACTTGGGTCCAGAAACATGCTATCAAAACAACAAAGACAGCCAGTTGGATCAGGCAACCTGGCCAGGGGCTGGAGTCCGGTTTCATGGAGAGAGTTTCACTAATCATATTTGCTGAGTAGCTGCTCAATATCGAGCTTTAAAAGAACCAAATATTCCTCCAGTTTCTTTTGGTTTCATTCTATATCAAGTTAGATTCAATCATGTCAGGTTAGATTTTTAAAAGTTACATTTTTGGGCTATGTAGTAGCTTAAAACAGAAATCCCTTCACTGAAATACAACTCAATACTGTATGGCATAACTTCATGAAGAGCTGATGATTTTTTTTAGTCATTTGAAGAATGTTTCATTGTTCCTCCAAGGCCATGATATAAGGATCCATATGATCATTTGTTCAGTAAATTAGTGGCCCCCCAAAGAAATTTCCCTTTCCAAACCATTCTCTTTCCCTTCTCTCAAGCACTCAGAGCTAAATAATTGGGTGGGTGAGTGCTTAGTTGCTCAGTCATTTCTCTTTGTGACCCCACAGACAGTAGCCTGCCATGCTCCTCTGTCCATGGAATTCTCCAGGCAAGAATACTGGAGTGGGTAGCCAGTCCCTTCTCCAGAAGATCTTCCTGACCCAGAGATAGAACCCGGTCTCCTGCATTGCAGGCAGATTCTTTACTGTCTGAGCCTAGAATGTTTTGCAATTTGCTTATAGCAAATTTCAGTGGTGAAACGAACAAACCGTGTTACCCTGAATCAGTCACAGTATTTCCAAGCCATCATTTCTACATCTATAAAATGAAGTGGATGGGAGATGATGAAGTCCAGTTATGAAGCACCAACACACACGCGCACACACACATACATTCTTATATGACTTTTGACCTCATTCATATCTTTATTTAATTACAATAAAAGCTTCGTAAAAGCCCTGCCCATGGGCTGTATACCCCTGGTTCCTGGCATATAAAAGGAAAGCACTAAGGGCAGGGAGGTGGGAGGGGGGTTCAGGATGGGGAACACATGTGCACCCATGGCTGATTCATGTCAGTGTATGGCAAAAACCACTACAATACTGTAAAGCAATTAGCTTCCAATTTAAAAAAAAAAAAAAAGGAAAACACTAAATACACCCTGAATGAGTAATTATCCAGTGTTCACAGCAGTGTGTTCTGCTGCCTGATGCTTTGAATCCTTCTTTGGAAGGAAGCAAAACCCATATGATAAATTCTCATAATTTATTTGTACATAATTCTTACACCCTATTTTAAAATCTTACATTTAATCTGCCTGTGTAGCTACAGCTAAAATTTTGCCATTTCTTTCTCCTCCACTTTTCTCTTACTGAACTCACTGTTGCGCACACTTTTCATAAAAGGCCCAATTTAAAAATAAAGCTAAAACCCAGAACATGAAACTTGCAGGCAGGTGACTAGGGTTTGGCATGCCGGGAAAGACGTGAGCGTGGTCCCCACGCCCATGGCGGCCAGGTTTGCTGCCACCAGCCTACCAGCTGACAGCCATTCCAGCACCACACACAGGGAGCAAAGCTCTTTGCTCCCTAAGCTAACAATGTTCAACTCCCATGGCCCCTCGCAATGGGGCTGATCCTGAAGAACTGCAGAAGGAGCCAACCAGAGTCCCGGGAGACCCCTGAGATTCTTGCTGCCCATTGAAAGGGTCCACGGTGAGGCATATGGTCAAAACACTTCCAACAAAGTTAAATGTGCAGATTTTATTTTTTCCTAACGAGTCAGAGGTTCTCCTCTAAACAAAAAGCCTAGCCAGAATACGGAGATCGTGTCCTCAGATAGGTGGATGGCAGGGGTTAAAAGGTGGATTATGGGGAAAGACAGAAGAGGAAGAGGAAAGAGAGATGGGACAGTAATTGTACCTGTGGAACCGGTTTTCCGGTACTAAACCTCCAGAGCATTTAATAGGCAATGCTTCCCTCTAGTGGACAAATGGGATAAGCACAGGTTCCAGTGAAATGGCTGTAATAATTTAGGACATGAGTTTGAATAGACTGGGAGTTGGTGATGGAGAGGGAGGCCTAGGTCGGAGAAGGCAATGGCACCCCACTCCAGTATTTTTGCCTGGAAAATCCCATGGACAGAGGAGTCTGGCTGCAGCCATCTGTGGGGTCCCACAGAGCCGGGCACGACTGAAGCAACTTAGCAGCAGCAGCAGGAGGGAGGCCTAGTGTGCTGCAGTCCACGGGGCCGCAAAGAGTCAGACAGGACTCGGAGACTGAACTGTACCTGAACTGTACCAACTTAGGAGCATTTTTTGTTGCTTGGGATTTCTGTCTAGTTTTAGGCTTCGCTGATAGCTCAGCGGGTAAAAAAATTCTTGCAGTGCAAGAGACACAAGGGACGCGGGTTCAATGGCTGGGCCAGAAAGATCCCCCACAGGAGGAGATGGCAAATCACTTCAGTATTCCTGCCTGGGAAATCCCATGGACAGAGGAGTCTGGTGGGCTACAGTCTATGGACTTGCAAAGAGTCTGATATGACTGAGCACATTAGGTATTCACACACATTTAGTTTTAAGATTATTTTGTTTTTAAACATTAAAATGGAAAAAAAAAAAAACCTTTTACCAAAACACAAAACTTTGTAAAAGAATTTGTATGACTTTTCTCCTGTTGCTTTCTCACTTATTTTCCCACGATGTCCTTTTCCACTTTGGCTGTGCTGGGCCCTGTCAGCAAGCCACTTGGCCCTGCTCCCGAAATGGCCTGAGGAAGGTGGCACCTCATGTGTTGCCTTCTTGAGGCCCACAGGGAAGGGAATGGGGTGGAAATCTGCCCTCACTGCTCCCTTCTACTGGAAGGCTCTCTTCTTCCTTCCTCATACGGCTGCTTCCTTCTCACCAGCTTAGCTCAGCTCAGAGGCCACCTGGCTATGGCAGCCCCAATCTAACCCAAGCTAGCCCCGCCTTCCCAGGGTGTCAATCCATGGCACATGATCATTCTTCTGGCTTCATACAATTCATCACTTTTCAAAATTACGTTGTTTACTTGTTTCCTTATTTTCTGATTTTCTCTCCCCCAATCACAATATAAGCTTTATAATAGTAGGGATGTTATCTGGCTTTTTTTTCATTGATATATGTCCAAGCACTAGATAATGTTATAGGAGCTTGTCACATAGCAAGTTCCCAGTAAATATTTTTGAATGAATGAATGATCAAGAATATTTATCTCCTAAGCCTTCTCTTCCAATAGCAATGTTTTTGTCTAACATCTTGCCATCCCTAATGTTAGAAAAGTGGGGACATGGAAATGCAGAATTTCCCTTGGGAACTGCAAGGTATGAAACCTCTAACCACACACTGGCAGAGGAAGCAGATTAGGATTGAAAATTACGAGTACTAGGTTTAATTTCTAAGACTGATTATATATGTTTTCCCCCGTCTACACAGCAAAAAGTCCTATTTTATTCAGGCATGGTTATCTAAATAATAGAAAGTGAAAGTCGCTCAGTAGTGTCCAACTCTTCGCAACACCATGTAAGTTTTCAGGGAAGCATGGCTCTGTGCAAGGATGACATGCAAATTTGTGAAGTGTTCCATATTTTGGGGAGCTTCCCTCATAGCTCAGTTGGTAAAGAATCCCCTACAATGCAGGAGACCCCAGTTTGATTCCTGGGTTGGGAAGATCGCTGGAGAAGGGATAGGCTATCTACTCCAGTAATTGGGGGCTTCCCTTATGGCTCAGCTGGTAAAGAATCTGCCTGCAATGTGGGAGACCTGGGTTCAATCCCTGGGTTGGGAAGATCCCCTGGAGAAGGAAAAACAATAGAAATACACAGAAAAGATATAGAAAAGAACAAGATGATAAAAGTCTCACCATCTTATTAATTATCCTATTAATAAATGTCAGTTGGTAGTATGAGTCAGCCTAACTGATTTAAGAAAAGACATAAACTGAAGGAAATACACAACCCATCATCTCAGAACCATTTTTAAGAGCACTGTACCCTTTTCTTGGTAATGCTAGTACTATGCTGTAGGGACCAAATACCTGCCTCCATTATGTCTTTTAAAGCAAATATTTTCATTTCCTTACTTAATTGTAGAACCATCTTTATAAGACCTGTTTTGTAGCTTGCTTATATCAGGGCTACTTTTTCTTATTGTATCATTTTCTCCTGCTTTTTTCCCATAGAAAATATAGTGATATAATATACCACCCCAGTGCATAAAGCAAATAAATTCTAGCTGCTCCGGTGTAAGCCATGTTAAGGTCCCACCATCCTGTTCTCCCTCTCCTATCCTCTTCTCACTGTGAAAACCACAGAGTTCTCTCTGTGAGGCTACAGGGCTCCGGAGCACAGATAGGAGCCAGCAGATCATACTCATGGTGATCCCAAAACTTTAAAAAATATTCTAACATCTACTATTAATTACAGTTAAAGAGTGGCACTTGTTAAATTCGCTAGTGTGTGATTTCCATACATTTGTTCGTTTAGTAGACACTTTATTTGTGGACTGTGTTCTCATCATGTGTCAGGCTCTGCCAAGAGCAGGAAATACATGTGAGACAGACAGGGACTCTGCTTTCACAGAGGTTAGTGTCGTGGGAGATAGTGGAAAAAGCAGGTGAGTATAAGGAAGGTAGCAAGTGTGATGATGGAGCAAGCACAGAGGGAAGAACACAGAGAGTGTGGCCAGCGGGAGATTCACAGACCAAAAGGGCTTTCTGGAGATGGAGAGATAGATAGATGAGGGAAGAGTTTGGAAAGAAGTTTCCCGCTAAGAGAATAGCAGCGTATACAGTTCCTCCTCAACCAGAGGAACTGGCAGAAGCTGTTTCAATGGAGCCCCAATTGTGTAGGGGACAGAACATGGAAAGGAGGGAAAGACGAGGCCAGAGAGGTGAGTGGAGCACACATCACAGAGGGCCTTGTTAGTCACTGTAAAAAGTCTGTATGTTAGTTGGACGGCAATGTAAACCTCTCGAGAGATTACAATACGGGAAATGATATGACTGAGCTGCAGTGGAAGAATGGCAGCAAGACTGATAAATGTGATCAATAAGGAGAGTGTCGTGGCAATAGAGATGAGAGACGATGGTGGTCTGAGTCAGAGAATGGTCACTGAGATGAAGACAGATGGATTCAAGAGAAACTCGAGATTAGACCTGCTTAGTTAAATATGGGGTCGGGGGAGGGAGGTGAAGGTAAACAAAGCTTCTGTCTTGAGCCACTGACCGGATGGAGATTCCATCACCAAAATAGTGGAACTAATCTGGGCAGAAAGATAGTTTTTATCTGGACGTGTTGGGGAACATACCTGAGGGACAAGCAAGTGTAAGTAATCAAGATGTAGTTACGTATGTGAATTTGAAACTCAGAACGGTGGGCAACAGATAAAGATTCAGGAGTCATCAGCATTATGTGCTAGGTGATCCTTGAAGACATGAAAATACGTAAGATATCCAGAAGATTTTATAGAGAAAGAAAAATAGTATCTACAATAGAACTTTGTGGGACAACAATACCTGTAAGGGACAAACAGGGAAGGAAGAGGCCCATAGGAAACAGAGAAGGAAAAGAAACGGAGGCGGAAGGCACATTTCTGGAAGCCAAAAGAAGAGAATGTCCAGGAAGGAGAGTGGTTGTCTATGGTGAACTTTGCTGGGAGATAACTGAGATGTGTTCTTTAGATGTAGCCAGAAGGCAGTCCTTAGTGACCTTGGTGAAAATCGTAAGATCAGAAGTCACACTGTTATGAGGTCAAATGAAGATGGGAAAGTAGAAACAATAGTGAGACAATATCCTTAGGAAGATTTTCTATAAAAGAAAAGGAAGTGGTATGGTGATAGCAAAAGAGAAATGTGAGCTCAAGGGAGGTTTTCTGTTTGGTTTATGTGGAAATACTGACGGCAAGGAAAGTATGATTATTTCTATTATATAGAAAATGAAAGAGGTTAAGCAATTTGCCCAAAGTTATATAATCAACAGAACTAGGATTCAAACTTAGGTCTGTCTGGCTCCAAAGTCTTTGTTCTTAACTATAAAAAGTACACAGCTTAATTCTAGGTACTGGCTTCCCAACAGAATTTACTATATTAGAATCATATTCCAATTAGTACTAGGGGAGAAAAGTATATATCATGTACCCCAGGCCTATTTAATAGACCAGGAAACTGAAGCTAACCGTGTCTGGCTTAAGTTTGCACAGCTCACTGGCAGCAAATATCAGCTCTAAGTTCAGTGCTGTCTTCTTTTATTCTCTCATAACAGTTCCACTTGGTTTAGAAGCAGATGTGGAACTGGAAAGTAAAGCATAAAGTACCTTGATAAGACAACAGATTGGGTTATGCTACTTAGATTTGCTGTGTGAATATCTATGTCTCTCTTCGTCAAGGCTAAGCTAATCTCTGAAAACTCTGCTTAGCATTCTAAGATGTAAATAAGTAGAATTCTGAAGATACATACTGAGCCTTCCATACATTATATTTCTAGTAAAAATTATCAAAATCAGCACGGTCAGCTCAATATCAGTTGGTCATTCACCTGGCTAAACAAGTATATAATTATTGCCAAAGTTATCTTCAGGGAAATGAGTGTATCATTTTTGCATGCCTGGTTTGGTTTATCCAGCAGGTATATAATTACAGATTGGATAATTAAGGGAAGTTATAAAAATGAGAGAATGTAAAACCACAGTGAAATAGAAAATAACTATTTACAAAACTCTGCAGTGGAGGCAGTCAACCTTTTCAAGTTTGTATGCGCGTCAGATTCAGTTCAGTGGCATAGTAGTTTAAAACATGGAAAAATAAGATTTACACACCTACTTATAATCTCTTCATTAGATCTCAATACTTTCTAGTGAGTTCAGCTTCTGTCCTTCTCAATTAAATCTTTTTATAAATTTACTGATGAAAGTTTGTTCGGACTAGTATCTAGTTTTATTTGTTGCTATTATTCACTTTTGCCTGATAGAGCTTTATCCATGCTATATATGCTTTTATTTTATGATTTTAAGAATCTTGTAGATAGCATTTAATTAAACTTCTTGAAAAAAAAAAAACAACATGGGAATGAATAAGTAGGTGAGGAATGCCATCTAGACAGGGTAAGTCCTTGGCACCTGCTCAAATACCTCCTATATACACCTACCTGCACCCAAGTTCTTGTCTCAGATTCAGCTTTCAGTAATTCAAACTAAAACATTACTTACATGGAGCATGTGCTCTGAAATCAGATTGACTATCTCAAATGCTAATCAGACATGTGCTAATTTTGTGACCTAAGGCAAGTTACTTACACGCTGCCCCTGCCCCCAGTCTCTGTTTATTCAGTAGACTGTGAGGATATACCGGAGAAGGCAATGGCACCCCCACTCCAGTACTCTTGCCTAGAAAATCTCATGGACTGAGGAGCTTGGTAGGCTGCAGTTCATGGGGTCACTACTAGTCAGACACAACTGAGTGACTTCACTTTCACTTTTCACTTTCATGCATTGGAGAAGGAAATGGCAACCCACTCCAGTGTTCTTGCCTGGAGAATCCCAGGGACAAAGGAGCCTGGTGGGCTGCCACTTATGGGGTCACACAGAGTCGGACATGACTGAAGCGACTTAGCAGTAGCAGCAATGAGGATATACATAGTATCTATTTGGCGGATACTGTCCTCTATGAGTCTCTCTTATTCCTACACATCTTGTTAAGACCCAGACAGCCCTTTGTTCCACACTTCTCAAGCATTTTGCAAAGCAAGCAGCCATGCAAGCCAGAGATGACATCTTCCTCAGAGCAAAGCGTAGGCCTATTTACCACCCATTATAAAAGGGTCAGGTTTCCTAAGCTTAGGGTTCCCTTCCTATAACACCACACACTACATGCTTCTCTAGGAGATCTTCCCAACTCAGGGGTCAAATCCAGGTCTCCTACACTGCAGGCGGATTCTTAACCAGTTGAGCCACAGGGGAGCCCCTATACGATGGCATTCCCACACAACTTCAGGGCCAGAGGAACTATGCACACACGTCGATGCTCATGCTGTGAGCTGAGTTGTGAGTAATCAAGTCCTCTGTTTCTGACCCAGGAGACTTGTGTGTTCTGCCAGCAACCAAAAGCTTGCAAATAGAACACAATTTCAGATCCTTTGCAGCTCTTGATATATAACAAAATTTAAAGATGAAATGAGTTTGTTCATTGAAAATATTTAGCACTCTTCTTGGCACTTGGTAAACACTCAATAAATACAAGCTCTAATTACATCATAACCATCAAACTTTGAGTATGCCCATGGGAGTGCCACATAAATAAAAGTGTGTACATGCTTGAAATCCCATTAGCAGACATTCAATCCTGTGTGTTAAGGGTTTGTATATTTCCAGGAGTATACCTTTATACATTCCATGTACAAATGCCCACAGAAAGGCTCCTTATGAACTCCTCTTTGCCATCGACATCTCAGTGACTACCAGTATTCATTTCTCATACGAGAACCTCGCAGGGGAAGTCTTAGGACATGTTCATTTTGTATGATTAGGAGAGATATTATAAACATGAGGTGTTAGCCAAATAAACAAACCTGAGTAGGAGCCACAGGTCTTACCATAAGGATGGTATCCATCAATATGTATCTTGCTCATTATTGTCTTTCCAACATATAGCACAAGGCCTTCCAGGTGGCCCACCTGCCAATGCAGGAGACTGGGTTGGCAGAGACTGGGTCAATCCCTGGGCTGGGAAGATCCCCTGGAGGAGGGCACGGCAACCCACTCCAGTATTCTTGCCTGAAGAATCCCATGGACAGAGGAGCCTGACAGGCTACAGTCCATCGGGTCACAAAGAGTCGGACACGACTGAAGCAACTTAGCACACACACACACAATACAAAGCCTGACATAAAGCAGAGGGTCAGCAAGTCTTTTGGATGAATGAGTGCTATGCTATTCCAGAGAGAAGTGAAGGGAGATTTTCTTTGCCATCCATAAGACTTCTGAGTCACTCCAGCGTTCCCATCCTCAAATTATCCCCACCAAACAGGGCAATCATTTTACCCACTACACAAGGAGCTCCATCAAAAAATCTAAGATGAAAAGAAAAGAAAATAACAAAACAAATTTTTGACCTACTTTGTTATGCATTGAAAGGCACACTTTGGCAGACAAAAAGGCTCAGCACTATATAATTGGCATCAGTGTTTCACTTAATATTTTAATGAGCTGAACAACTGACATCTTGGCTGAATACATGCCTTTTGTCAGTGTTGTTACTAAGCAAAAAAAAATAAAAGTGGTATAAAAACTTGCCCTTTTAAAAAACTCATAATTTCTTAAAACATAAATACATCCCAATTGCCACTTGGATTTGTACAAAGATGATTCCTGTCACCCTTCCTCCTTCCTTGCAAGCCAGCTCTTCTCATATTTTCCTTCTCCTCCCTCAGAGCTGGGTTCCAGACTCCTATGCTGCTTCCTGGACTCAGAGCAGATCTTTCCGAGCCAGGACATGTCTGCCAGGACAGGCGGTGCCATTTTTAGCTATTTCTCTCCTCTCTTCTCCCTAATCCTTCCCAGAAAAACATTGATACATTTATTTTAATATTCCTTCTTTCCCTTCTGCTGGCAAAGTTTTCTCTATATCGGATAATTTCCTCTCTTTGTTCCATGCAATTCTTTTTCCTTTTCTCTTTTTCTCTCCTTTCATTTTCCTCTCTCTGGGGAGGGTGATTGACTGGGAACCCCAGGACCATCAAGAGGCAATTCTAGAAAAGCAGGGGAGACTGGTAACGTGATTCTAAATTGGGAGGGAACAACAGAAAACTGACTATCCTTTAAGCAATGTGGTATTTGCATTCTTTCTTTGCCAGCCTTTGAAAATAAGCATTAAAATTCTTCCCATCACATAGATGGAAAAACAAAGGCCTGAAAGGTTAATTTGCCACACTAAGTCTAATAGAAGATAAATGGTAGTACCAAGATCTGGGCCCAGACAGTGACTCCAGGACCCCTGGTTACCCCTGTGCTTCTCCCTGAACCCAGATTTGACAGATGAATGTGAGTTACCTAAACAAATGAAGGAAAAGCCAAGTTCTTCCAGGCAGAGGGCCGAGCATTATACAGAAACCTAAAGACGTGAACCAGCTTAACAAGTTTGGGGAACCACAGTGAGCACGAGGAAGTAACCAGGAAACAAAATAACTAGCAAAACTTCAGAAACTCATTTATGACATAGCTGGGGAGTGGTAAACACATAGAGTTCATATTCAGGAGATGATCGGTTGGAATGACAGCTCCATTTCTGGTTAGTGTGTTATTGAAACTCTCTAAGCAGCTATTTCCTCATCTCTAAAACTGGAACGACACACATTTCACAGTTTAATAGCAAAGATTTTTAAAAAGATAACATACGAAAAAGCTTGTAAACTGTGGCGTTCTATGCAAATATCTTTCTCTCTTAGCTCTCTCTCTGTAATGGAAAGTGGGTTCAGCACAGGGACTCAGAAAACAACTGTAGAGTAAAGGACATTCCAGGGGCCTGGAAAAATCTTGCAGGCAGCCTTCAGTCCAGAAGTAATTTTTTTCTAACCTGAAGTCTGGGAGGTTTGTAAGACCTGTCCTAACCCAGCAGTACAGAGAAAATGGTTTTGCCAAAGGCATTAGTCAAGCGTTTTCCACCAGAGGAAAGTTGTACCTTTGACCTTTAGCATTTTATGGATTTTATGAAATATGATAAGAACATAAAAGACTAAAGTGAAAAAAATACCAGACTCTATATCTTAAAAATTGAATTTGCAAAAATAACAATCCCTAGAATCTGTATGTACGTGTGTGTGTGTGTGTGTGTGTGTGTGTGTGTGTGTGTGTGTGTGTGTGTGTTAGTCACTAAGTCATGTACCATTCTTTGCAACCCCATGGACTGTGTAGTCTTCCAGGTTCCTCTGTCCATGGAATTCCCCAGGCAAGAATACTGGAGTGGGTTGCCATTCCCTTCAAATCTGTATATTCACTCTAATCCAATGAGCTGGTGTAGGGTACAGGGTCAGCTTGGGACACAGACTGGGGTAAGAGCAAGGCTGATTAATAGATGAAGAAATGGCCTGTGATGGAAGAAGATGCCAAGGCCAATGCAAGAGCCACTCCCCCAACCACCACTGGGTTTTAGGACATGGAATGATTTGGAGCCATTTGCAAGTTGTGTAATACTAGCTGGAAGAAAGGTCAAGCTGTTATGTTTTGAGGGCCCTTCCCTATCCCCAGGCTCCACTTGAGGCCCCTCAGCAATAAACAGGCAACATCACTGCTCTCTTAGAGCTTATGTTCTGGGCGAGCTGGGTGGGGATAGAGAGTATAAATGAACTGAACAATTTCAGATAAAGTGCTAAGTGGCACATAGGAAGTAATTGGTAGTGTTTGCCAACTGGATGGATAGATAAATGAGGCCTAGGATTCTCTCAAAAGACCACCTTTGTACAGCAAGGCAGTAAAACCACCTGTCTTCATGGACAAAGCCACTTAAAGCAGTCATTCAAATTTAAGTCATTCAGTAAACAGTTCCTAAGTATCTAGTCTATGCCAGGCACTATGCTAGGGACACAAAGACAAAATATATCCCAAGCACTCAACAATCCTTTTATTGAGAAATCAGCTTCTGCTTATTCTATCTTCTACTGAATTTGCCCATTTTCCAAATCAGCCTGCATGTACCTCCTTCCAGGAGGGACATAAAAGGCGTGATGCCTAAAGGTTTGCAGAGACTGGATGGTCCAGGCCTCCTGAGTAGGAGAAGTAGGTGGTGACATTTTCACAAAGCAGGTGGCTCCTTGCTGGAGTTTCCCACCCCGCCCAGAATCTCATGTTGAACCAGTAGTGAGAATGAAGGTTAAGGATCAGGCAAGGCAGAGACCAATTCTCTCCCAAGCATGAGTCTACATTCTATTTAATTTGTAGACAAGTGACCCAACCACAGAATGTTCTAGAAGCCTAAGATTTTTAGAAACCTAGAATGTTCCAGAAGTCTAGAAGTTTGCCTTCTATAAAGAGGAGTGGGAAATAATGACAGAGGAAAAATATCACTGGCTGCTATTTCCATAGAGCTGAGAAGAGTCCCATGACTGTAGTAGAGGTCCCCATACCACTGGCTCTCTGGCCTACAAAGATGCATAGAGACACAGGTAATTAGGATGGCTTTGGCCATCTTATTGTTAATATTTAAGATATGTAAGGAAACAAATCCAGCCAGTTTCTTCTCTAAATCCCATGGAAACTTTGGGGGAAAGCCTAATCTTTCTTGCCAAGATATAGAGCTTCTTCCAGGTGCTTGTTAATCCTCCTTTTTATTTTATTGTTTTTTACTGAGCTGACAAAACCATTTCATTTGTGATTTCAAAGTTGCAACCAGAGAACACTGAATTTATGAGTTTTGTAAAGGTTTGGAAGGTGGAAAACAGCCCAGACGAGCAGCTAGAAAGATGAAGGAGGAAGCACAGGTGCTGAGAATGGAAAATAATCTACCCCCAGAGGCAAATGAAAAACATAATACAGAACAAAAAAGAACACATGGGTCTACCTGAAACTTGCTGTGAATCTCTTTTCTCCAAGACAAAACAAAACAAAAACAAAAACAAAGAAAAAGGTGATTTAATATGTAAGAACAAATGGATGTGTCAACTGAAGTTGCTTTCAGGAAGAAAGTCAATCCATAAACCCAAGACATAAATAAACAAGCCGCCACCTTAGACAATATGCTTGAAAAACTGACAAGGCAAATCTGTTCTAAGTTGATAGGATGAAGCTGGAAAAGTGGCCCTGGATTGTTTGCTTTCTGCTGACTTGGTAAAGATTTATGATGGCAGTCCTCCCCAGCCTCCAGCCCTCCTCTCCCCACATTCATACACAGGCACCCCACTCAGGGATCAGTGTGACTGCCTCTGAAGCATGTTGAGATATCACATTGAGCTGTCTCTCTGGCCTCTTTGGGTCCTAAGAGTCAGCAGGTCAGTGTTTCTAGACAGGCTTTGGTGTGACTTCTTACCCTTTCCTCACTTTACGTGGTAGGAAACAGTTTTTTATTTGAAATTTACATGTATCATCACAGGGCATGAGTGAGAATGACATGACTAATGTAAAGTTTATATTCTATAATATCATTAGTATGGACTTAGATAATTCTCTTTTATTGTTGTTTTGTTTCAATGATGGAGGAAACCTGATTAGTACTCAAGCTTTCCTTCAAGGTGGAAAATTCTATCATGAACCCTAGATTCAGGACTCTGAATGGGAACCTAGGCCCTTTTCTTTGGATACCGGGTAAGGCTGATATATTCCTGGATAGCTGGAAGGAGGAGGGTGGTCCCTGAACACAACCTTTGCCCCTCTAGATCACTAGCTATGTTTCACACCTTAAGTGACAGAACAAACTCAGTTGTAAAAGTCCTGTTCTAAAAATGAATCTGACTGCTGTTCTAAAGTGGAGAAGGCAATGGTACCCCACTCCAGAACTCTTGCCTGGAAAATCCCATGGATGGAGGAGCCTGGTAGGCTGCATTCCATGGGGTCGCTAAGAGTCGGACACGACTGAGCAACTTCACTTTGACTTTTCACTTTCATGCATTGGAGAAGGAAATGGCGACCCACTCCAGTATTCTTGCCTGGAGAATCCCAGGGATGAGGGAGCCTGGTGGGCTGCTGTCTATGGGGTCGCACAGAGTCGGACATGACTGAAGCAACTTAGCAGCAGCAGCAGCTGTTCTAAAGAATGAATCCTGGAGGGGATAAAACAGACTACAAAGATGAGGGTTATCTTACCTTCAGTACTTAGTGCCTGGCAGGGAGGAAATGTTCTATTAATAATATTTTTTGAATAACTGGAAGTACCCTTATCCTCACTGATATATTTATCAAGCATCTGACAAAACACTAAAAATCGAAGTGAAAGTGAAAGTCACTCAGTCATGTCCACCTCTTTGTGACCCCACTTTATTCAAGTTTCTCAACTTCCCTCACTAATGAATATTTTGCCAGTGGCAGAATGAACCTTCTGGACTATCCTATGCCCCGTCCTTCTCTCTTTAAAACCTGAAGGATCCCTCGCCTATGAGACCTGCACTGGCCTTGGTTTGGTGGCTCAGATGGTAAAGCGTCTGTCTACAATGCAGGAGACCTGGGTTCAATCCCTGGGTCGGGAAGATTCCCTGGAGAAGGAAATGACAATCCAATTCAGTACTCTGGCCTAGAAAATCCCATGGATGGAGGAGCCTGATGCAGCCTACTGTCCATGGGGTTGCAAAGAGTTGGACATGACTGAGCAACTTCACTTTCACTTCACCCAGTTTGCAGATGGCTGTTGCCTTGCAGTGTCCTCTCATCACAGAGATCAGAGAGCACAAGCTCTGAAGTCTCTTCTTATAAAGGCACAAATGCCATTCGGGATGGTCCCACCCCAGTGATCTCATTACCTCCCAAAGGCCCCACCTACTAATACAATCAGATTGGTGGTTTAAGATTTCAGAATATGAATTTTGGGAGGACAAGCATTCAGTCCATAAAAGTGCCATCTGTCACTCCTGTGGCCTTGAAAAATAGACTTTGTATGTATTTAATATTTTCATTTTTAACTTAAGTTTGGTAAATCTTCTGAATGTAGACAAGATTAAAAATGAGTAATAAGTCTTAAGTTGTTCTTCTTCTTTTTTGCCTCTATCACTTGACATGTTTCCAGTTTCTTTGCTGGAGCATCTCCAGCAAAGATGCTAAAGCATCTCCCTTTAGTTTTTAGTTTTTCTCTTTAGGTTTTAATAGCTCCATAAAGCCTCAGTCTTACCCAGCCCTACTTTGAGTTAGTTTGTCTTGTTACTTTTTACTTTTGGTTAGTGGAGAAACTCTACAGCTTGTCAGGATATGTCTCTGTAGGATGGGAACTAGAGAGAAAATTCTGACAAGCAGAGTATTTATCTGATAAGCTCTCTCATGTGAAGTCAAATCCTCTCTTTGACTTATCAGGACAGGTGGTAGAGAAGCTTTTTAGATCTTTTTTCTTCTAGGAAACCTTGCACATCTGGAGCAAAAGCCTCCTTTCTTATCTTTTGCCATATTGTTCAAAGCTTTTAAGGAAAAAAACAGCAAAGAGAAAATCGGTTTTCATCTAGAGATGGCTCCTTTCGGAAGCCCTGGACTGCAGAGAGATATTTAGAAGGCAGGAGGTCACTCTTTTGAAGTCCGACAGCTGTCTCTTTATCATACTGACAATTTCTAGCTGAAAAGAACATCTGAAAAACATATTTCCCAACATGAAAGTTGAGGCAGCCCTTTACCCTGCCGTCTCCCGCTCTGGTCTCTACAGGAGTGCCTCCAAACAACCCTCATGTTGTAAGAGTGGCAGGCCCACTCTTTCCATCCCATTCTGCTTCACAGCCTTTTGAAGGTCCCTTCTTATCCTCCTCTCTCTCAACCCCACTTTTGTAGATGTTTTGAATTTTATACTTCAGAGATGAGAGGAAAGTCTAGTGTCTCAATGACAACATTCAAGTGGCATTTGGCCCCTGCAGAAATGAATAAATCATCACATCCACTTTGAAACTGGGAACTCAGGGGGACTGCAGACCATATGAACTTTGGGGACCTTACTTGGAACCCTCAGTAAGGTTCTGAGTGATGCTTTAGGAAGACATTTGACATCTTGCCATGATCCTGCCTATAACCTTGAAAGGACATAGGGGCAACCATTTTCGCTAGTCAGAAAGCCCAGGAATGGGCCTCTCTGAGAAAAAAATAATTTATACAATAAATATTTAAGTAATAACAACAACCAATTTTATTGAACATTTACTCTGTACCAGGTACTATAAAGTGTTTTTAGAAGCACTATCTCATTTAATTCTGCCACCAATCCTATAATTTCTTCATGTACAGATAAGGAAACAGAAATAAGTACAGCAAACCAAAACTGTGTATGTGTGTGTGTGTGTGTGTGTGTGTGTGTGTGTGTGCATTGTTTGAAGTTGCCAACAAAATGGAAATGGAACGACCTGTCCGTTAATAGAGAAATACTTAAGTATGTTTTTTAAGTAAAAAGTAATTTATACTATAATAATGATTTTAAAACAACTCTTTTTAAGCCAGAGAGAAAGAAGAGGGGATCAAAAGAAATTTGGATACAATTAAAAGTGACCACATAGTAGGAGCTAGGAAGCCCAAAGCCTCTCAAAGAAAACTCTTGCCTCATTCTAGACCAGTTTCTTGGTGCTTAAGAAGCTTTCTGTATAGTATGTCTTACTGGGCTGTCAAGTATAGACTTTGGGATGCTGATGAAAGATGTAGTAAGGTGAACAGCTAGGGTGACAAAATAGATCATCCAAATCAGGACTCTCTTAAGAATAGAAGGGGTATTATCACAACTGCTTTGGGCAACAGGCATGACCAGGAGAATGCTGAGTAGACCAGAATGCATGGTCTCATGCACAGGAGACCCTCCAGAGAACAAGCCCCAGACAACCCCACATACAGCTGTGATGCTGGTTCCAGGTCTGCCCTCCTTTGGCTCCAAGGCTCCATCCAGATCTAACATCCTACTACTACATCTAGGTTTTCAAGTGTTACGTCTCTTTTCTTCTCGTCCCCAGCTCATTTCAAGTACCCCTGTCCCAGCAAACTCCCTGGGGTTAGCAGCTTCTACTTCTGTCTCTAAGGAGATGAGATCATTCTCCACCAAAGACAAGAGAATCAAGACCTTGTCTCACTCAGCCTCTGTGAATCACTACGTGACCACAGGCATCTGCACAGACTCACAGCAGGGCAAACACAACCGATGCCTGAGGAGAGAGAGACTGGCTCACAATCTCTTCTCCTTTGCTCAAGAAGACCAGATAGTCCTAAGCCCCAGGAGACTGAAGGAAAGCCAAAAAAAAAAAAAAAAACCATGGCTGAGGAAATGCAAAAGTAAAACTAACTCTATTCTACTCAAAGTGTCTCTATCATTTGTCAGGAAGAAAGCCCTGGCCCTAAAATTAAAACATCCTCGTCCTAGCCTCTTTAAATGAAACAATGCAGATGGGAGATTCATTCTCTCCTTTCCTTGCTCACCTGCCACCGCCTGCCTCACATTAGTCACCAGAAGCCTTTTACGCAACATAAAACACCACCCAGGAGAAGCCAGGCCCATTGATTCATGAACTATATTTGTATCCATTTTATAGGGTTCTAAGGAATCCTAATTTCATGGAGCAAAAAACGTCACTTAAAATATTGTGCAGATGATTTATTAAATCCTCCTCCCTTATCTTTCCAATGGTCGTTTCTTCTGCTTTGAGTTCCTTGGGTCGGTAGAAACAACTGCTAAACATTTTGTCCCAAACAGCAAGGTGTGGTAGAGCACTCTCTTACTCAGCTTGTGGTGCTCAGTTGCCTCAGTCGTGTCCAACTCTTTGTGACCCTTTGGATTGGAGTCTGCCAGGCTCTTCTGTCCATGGAATTTCCCAGGCAAGAAAACTGGAGTGAGGTGCCATTTCCTTCTCCAGGGGATCTTCCCCAACCCAGGGATTAAACTGACACTGTGGCATCCCCTGCACTGGCAGGTGGATTCTTTGCCACTGAGCCACCTGGGAAGCCAATTCAGCTTGTCACCAAGGTCAAATTATGTGAGTCAAATCTCATGCCATGGGAAAGAGCGGCTTCCTATGAAAATGCCCCACCCGGCAGATTTAAGCAGTGTTTGCCCTGAGTTCTCATCCTAGTTGAGGTGGAGGGTGAGTTGAGGAGACATCAAAAGGACCCCAAGAACTCTGCTGTTCAACCCAGAGTCCCTTGCCTCTGTAGTTACACCCTCAGAGCAAGCTGGAGAGTGGATGTGGTGCACAGCGTCAAGTTTAAGGGAAGTCACCCTGGGTGGGGGTTGGGGAAGAGGGACAGAGGAAGTCAGTGGACAGGCAAAGTGACCAGTGCTGTCCCTTCTCACACACCAAACCCTGTGCTTTCTGAATAATCACTAACACAAATGACCGAGCCGTCTTCAGTATCTCTAGCTTTAACTGGGGACAGAGGAAGATTCACAGAGGCATCTACAGGTCACAGTTGGAACTGGATTAAAATAAAGCATGGCGTATACTAACGTGTTAATATGCCAGTTTGGACGATTCCATCAAAAACTAAGGTCAATTTACTGGGAGTTAATTGGACCAAATCAACTAGGAAACAATCTGTCTTTTGTTTATCAGTATGAAAATTAATCAGTGTGAGGAGAAAAGAAATTGACATTTGTTGAGCATTTACCATGTGATAAACCCCAATTAACTAGATGCCATGTGATCTCAGAACAGGTCTCAGAGGTAAGAGGTATGAAATCCACTTCACAGACAAGCATGGCTCATACATGTCAAGTAACCCACCCAAGTTCCTACAGGGAGGAAACACAGTGGAAGAGATAGGTTCAAACCTAGGTCTACATGGGGTCTGAGTCTACCCTCTCTCCACTCTTCCACTACAGCCAGAAGCTTTCAAATGTATGAACTGACCAAACACACAGCTACTGACAATCATGTATGTATAATGAGGTTATAATTTACTCACTCTTCTAGTAGATGGGCAAAAAGGAAAACTGGTAGTTTTAGATGAATAGATGAACTATGTGAACTTCCAACTGCTGAGTAGCAAGGAGAAAAATAATTAAGGTCCGATCTGCTACAAACTTTGGTCCAAAGAAACCATTTAGAGTCCCTGTGTTTAATGTTCTGCCTTTCTAGATAAAGATACTCAGTAATGTCTCTGTCTTCCATCCCCCTTCCTGGCTCCTCTCCAGGATAGCATCTGAATACCGGAGTACACATGGGATTGGGCTGTTGTTCTTAAACTTTGTGGTAGGTAGGGCCGGGGCCTCAAGCTCCTCGGCCTTCTGCAGGTCCTGGCCACTGGTCTATTCACTTGCGGTTGTGCTGTTCCTGGTGCTCCTAATGCCTGCAGCTTGTCCTCAGTTTCTCTTTCCACGTGTGCTCAGCCGCTTCAGTTACATCTGACTCTGCAACTTTATGGACTGTAGCCCACCAGTCTCCTCTGTCCATGGGATTCTCCAGGCAAGAATACTGGAGTGGGTTGCTAAGCCCTCCTCCAGAGGATCTTCCTGATCCAGGGATTGAACCCAGGTCTCCTGCATCTTCTGAGTTATAGGTGGATTCTTTACCTGCTGAGACTTCAGGGAAGCCTCTCTGTAACCTAGGTTTCTCTTTAAGTTTGGCCAGATGCAATGGTGCCTCCTAGCTACTTAGCAGCCTCACCTCCACTCTGGCTGGGATGCTTGCCTTGCTGGAGACCGTGTGGCCTTCCTACAAATCTCCAAATCTCACTTGCGCTGCAGACCTGAGTCTCCCCAGACATACACGCGGACATATGTAGATACACATGTGCCAGGTGCCCCACTTAGCCTCTGGTGAGCTTGCCAGCCAATGCCTTCAGCAGTGTCAGCCCTTCTTCTGGACGCACAACGACCCCTGAGTGCATTCAGGGTAGGGTGGAATCTGGGTGAGACCTCTCAGGGAATTCAGGCCTTCCCTTTATGTCCACATGAGCCATGCCACAGCTATTCCTTTGATGTGGCTGCCACCTTCTCCAACACCAACAAAGAATATTCAATCAGTTCTTCAGACTTCTGCACCCACTCTTAGGTTTATTCAGCAGCCCAGCCAGCCCGGGCAAATGCGGGCCTTAATATTCTTACATAAGACAAAAATGAACTTGAATATCAAGAGAGGCCTGAAAAGGGGTGTGTGGGGTGGGGAGGAGTAGAAGTAGAGAGCAATCTCAAACACAGTGATCTGTGGGCTGAAAGATGACTGCAAGGGGAGGCAGGAAGAGGGCCCACTGCATGACAGATTAACAAAAGTGGCTGGAGAGAGGGTAGGGCATAGGTGGTTTCCACTTATGTTTTAGAGTGCCTTTTCCTTCTCAATTGAATTTTTATCTTTTTCTTACTACCAACAAGATAACTTCCTTCTAGGAGCCCTGTGACAGTGTGGTCACTGCAGGGCAGCTGGGCCAACACAGAAATGAGCCTTTTTCTAGGCTGCGTCACCTCCCACCAAAGTCTCACCAGTATCTCCATTCCTGCTCTGTCTACTCTCAGGACCCAGAGGATTAGTCCACGCACAGGGACTGCCCCCACCGGGTCCAGCTCCACCCTTACCCCCCACAGCTTCAACACTGCAGGTTGTATTTTGTGCCTGGCAGATCCCAAAAGAGCTTTGTCTTTAATTTTAACCTGTTTAAGCTTCCAGATGTCTAATTTCAAATATTTAAACCTTTTACCAACAAATCGCAAAAATACCAGATATATAAATGTCCAGTATTAGAAAATATCTTTTTTCTCAAAATGTAACTTTAAATTTTATTAAAGTAACCAAATGTTCCTAAGTATTTCCAAATCTTTGACTGCCTCTGTTTAAAGGTTCAAATAAGATAGTTTAGGCTATGGTAGAAAGACCAGAAAGTCCCCTCCTAGGGGCTCAAGTTCTAGCATCATCTATTACTTGAAATGTCTGTCCCCCATACATCTTGGTGTTATGAGCTCAACATCTCATTAATTGAAATCAGCACCTTGTGTTGTCTGCACTCAGCCACTCTGCTTCATCCCCATAAAGCACTACTCACATAAGAATGTTGTAAATGCCAGGGACTTCCCTGGCAGTCCAGTGGTTAAGAATCCGCCCTGCAATACAGGGAATGCAGGTGTGACCCCTGGTAGGGGAACTAAGATCCCACAGGCTGTGGAGCAACTGCACACACACACTGCAACTAGAGAATGTGTGCCTCAGTGAAAGATCCTGCCTGAGGCAACCCAGATCCTGCACGAGGCAACCCAGATGCTGCACGAGGCAACCCAGATCCTGCACGAGGCAACCCAGATCCTGCATGAGGCAACCAAGATCCCATGTGCCTCAACTAACACTCGGTGTGGCCAAATAAATAAATATTGAGAAAAGAATGTTGTAAATGCCAGATTTTATTAGTTTGGGGGATTCATTCATTCATTTAGCAAGTATGTTTTAAGCACCTATTACAGACCAGGCCTTGCTTGGGTTTTCAGAATTTAGCAGTAAACCAAAGAGAAAAAAATTCTCTGCCTTCATGGAGCTTACATTCCAGCATAAATATTCAGATAAGAGACACAGTAAATAAGCCATTAGAGACTGTGTCTGGTAATAATTAATGTGCAGAGATTTAAACAAGAGGAAATAAAGGGGAAGCAGAGTGCTGGGAAGAAAGTGATTTTCTAAACAGGCGACTCAAGAAGGCTTCACTGAGAGGTCTTTACAGTGAGCAAAGTCTTGAAGGAGGACTTGGAGAGGTATTCCCCCAACCCCCCGCTCTGGGAGAAACACATCCCGGGCAGAGAAGAGCAGTGGAGCCTCTGATGGAGTAACAGCTAGACCAGTGTGGCTGTGGCACAGTGAGAATGCACATGGGGAATGATGACATGTGATCAGAGAAGTTGGAAGCTGGCTGTGCAGGCCAGTAGGTCAGTATAACAGCATTTGCTTTTACACAGAGTGAACTGGGAGGTTGCTGCAGGCTTTGGAGTAGAGGAGAAAGTCTGACTTACATTTCAGAAGGACCATCTGGCTCCTGGGTTGGAAAGAGGCTAAAAGAGGGAACGGTGAAAGCTGGATGACAAATTTGGAGGTTATCAGAATTACCCAGGATAGAGCTGGTGGCTGGAACCACTGTCCCAGCAGGGTGATGGTGAGTTTATGGGTATGTGTTGAAGGTCTGCCAACAGGGTTTACTGATGAACCAAATGTAGATGTAAGAGAATGAGGAAGCAAGGATAAAACCAGGTTGGGAGCCTGTGTGACCTCAAGGTTAGCATTTGATTTACTGAGACTGGAGAGGAGAGCAGTAATAACAACATGGTTCAGGAAAGAATGTCATGGTGCATGTTGCTGCTGCTAAGTCGCTTCAGTCGTGTCCAATTCTGGGCGACCTCAAAGATGGCAGCCCACCAGGCTCCCCCGTCCCTGGGATTCTCCAGGCAAGAACGCTGGAGCGGGTTGCCATTTTCTTCTCCAATGCATGAAAGTGAAAAGTGAAAGTGAAGTCGCTCAGTCGTGTCCGACTCTTGGCAACTCCATGGACTGCAGCCTACCAGGCTCCTCCATCCATGGGATTTTCCAGGCAAGAGTACTGGAGTGGGGTGCCATTGCCTTTTACCTGGTTGTGTCCTTCTCTTTCCAGGCTCCTTCCCAGGACTCCAACTACCAACACTGAGCTACTAGACTAGAAACTCCAAGGTTCTTTTTTTTTTTTCACCATATGCCAAAGAACAATTTAGTTCTTTCCATGTGATGAAAAAACTGAAGAAAGCAAGTTCTCAAATTAATCACAAGAAACATCAGCATTTTATTCTAAGCTTGCTACAAGTCACACCAAAGAATTTGCTCTTGGGAGAAACCTTTGTGGAAAAGAAGAAAAAGAAAAGGAAAAAGAGAAAGAGAAGGATGCAAAAGAGGAAGAAGGGAGACGTTGCAAGAAAGAAGATAAAGAGGATGACGAATAAATACAAGTCTGGTTGAAAACTGTCAGCTTGACACTGTCTGTTAGTAGATAGGTGGCTAACCAGCCCTCCAGACAAGGTCCTCTTCTCAGTAACATCAATCCTGCACTTGCCCGGAATGCTAAATACTTCCCATAAGAGGCCTGGTGCCTTTTAAACTAAGTAAGAAGAGTTCTGTCCACGGCCGGATTTGAGACTATGTTCTTTCTCATTTGTCTCCCTTCGCTCTATCCACAATCAATAAATTCTAAATTCTGGCTAAGTGATGAATGCTGTGCTTTCACTACGATGCTCAGAGTGACAACCATTTCTTTGTGTCTAGCCGTAATATCTTTGTTCGGTTACGTTATGCTCTAAAAGAAAGGCTTTCACTGATGCCATATTATGGCACCACATCCTCACGTTACTCTAAGTGACAACAATGCCCTCCAGCCTACATTTTTGTGCACAGAGCTCCACTGACTGTGGGCTCTAGAATAGGAATCTGGTCAAAGGAGTAATGAATGCACCCGCAGCTCTGAGAACCAGTCATTCTAGCATGGTTTTATTTAGGCTTTCTATGAGAAGAGAATCCTAACATACACAAAAAGTAGGCAGACTTGCATGATGAACTTCCATGTACTCATTACCAAGCTACAACAACTGTTAACTCAGGCTGACTGTATTCACCTATCTTCCCACCCACTAATATTCTTTTTGTATTATTTTGAAGTAAATCCTAGACATGGTATCTTTAACTGCAGCTTTTTCACCATGTATTTCTAAACTGTAAGGTTAATTTTTATATATAAACTAAATACCATTATCAACATTTAAGAATTAACAATAATTCTGTAATATCATTAAATTTCCAGTAAGAATTAAAATTGTCAACTTCCTTATGAATATGATGATTTTATTTTATAGTGAGTTTGTTTGAACTGGGGTCCACATAAGGTCTACATGTTCTGATTGGTTTGTTAAGTCTTCTGAGTGGTTTTTATAGGTTCCCCCTTTTTCTCTGTCTCATTCTCACCTCACAGTTCGTTTGTTGAAGAAACCATCTGTGGCCCCGTAGGACTGCCCACGGTAAGGACATTACCATCCCTCAGTGGGATAGTTTACCACGTTGTTGTTCAGGTGCTCAGTCACATCTGACTCTCTTGCAACTCCACTGACTGTAGGCCACCAGGCTCCTTTGTCCACAGGATTTCCCAGGCAAAAATGCTGGAGTGGGTTGCCATTCCCTTCTTCTGGGGATCTTCCTGACTCAGGGATCAAAACCTGGGTCTCTGCATCGGCAGGCAGATTCTTTACCACTGAACCACCAGGGAAGCCCCAGTTTGCCACGTACTGCTCATTAATTAGTAGACAGATCTAGACACTATTCGCTTTTTTAAAAATCATATTTGCACTCTATGTTAGTACCAATGAGCCATTATGAAATCTTACTATTCCTCCCAAGCATCAGATTTCTCTTTCATGTTTTTTAAATCCTGCAATATTCTTCTAAGGTAAGAAATATTTGATACTTTTATTCCAAAAGGACTAACCACCTTAAATCAAATATTAAGAGAAAATGATTATTTTAGAACAAAAATCTGATAAGAACTTTCGATACAAAAGTTACATTCACACTGAGAATAAAAGTGTCCCAAACCTGGTCTAAGGCAGAACTTTTTACATGATATAATTCACAGCCTCCTCTGGGATATAACAGGTATTGCTGTTAAAATGCTTGAGCAATTTTCTGATAGAGCTAAATAAGATTAAGGACCTCTGGGAAGCCAGGGTTACCTACCCAGCTGACTGGCTAGCCTAATAATCTTTAACCAGACATTATTTTTCCTTGTATTTGGTTTAACAATGATTAACCATTCACTTTTCTTACATTGACAGAGTCCCTAAAGGGAATCTTGAATCAGCACATTGAAAGGTCTCATCCCTTGTGACTAGCTCAAAATAGTTTTGGCCCAGTCTTTTAACTCATTTGTCTAAGAAGTTGTTTTAACATCATTTAGGAAGAAACATTTTTTTTTTTTTACTGCTTTGTGTGGCTATGAATTTTCATTGAAAGGTAGTAAATATATATAAATGTATATACAAGAGTCTTTAAATTAATGGAAAATTAGTTTCTTTGAAAGTTCTGAGTACTTTGATCTGACTTATGGAGAGAAAACTCTACTTTGGAGAACATAATTCAAACTCAACTGCTATCCTCAAGTAAAAGATCTCCCTTCAGGTTCTTTCTATGAGCAAATTGGTGCCTTGGACATCAGTTCCAAGGGCCATGAGAAAACATCTCCTGATAAGTGGAAACTGGTTTAACATTATGATGTAATTGTTGTATCAGATGTATCATGGATAATCTACAGACACAAATGAATTTAATAGGTGAAGCTTGAGTGGTAAGAAGTGAACTTATATCTGCATTTTAAAAAAATATATAAGCCCAATGAAAAGTAAAGATGCATACTTGGATAAAGTTTTAAATTTGAATCATAAGTAAAAATTGAATGAAAATATAATAAAATGATAGGTTATACATAAAATATATATTTTTAAAATTATTTATCATGTCTGTACAATTTTGTTGACACCATCTGCAAACTCTTTTTAGTAACCAAGGAAAAATATACAACCTTCCAATGTATATATTACAGCAGAGTTGAGCCCATACTCCTATGTCTTTCAGAATGCTGGACTGTGTCAAATGGCTCACCTCAACCCCTGTGCTACGCTCCTTCTCTCAGTCATGTCCAACTATTTGTGACCCCATGGACTGCTACCTCACCAGATTCCTCTGTCCATGGAATTTTCCAGGCAAAAATCCTGGAGTGAGTTGCCATTCCCTCCTCCGGAGGATCTTCCTAACCCAGGGATCAAACCTGCATCTCTTGCGTCTCCTACATCGGCAGGTAGATTCTTTACCACTGTTGTCATCTTAAACCTGCAGACCTCAAGGTCTGAGCAGGGCTACCAAGGGTAGGAGAGTGGGCTGAACATCACCTGATCTTCAAGGGCTGACCAGCTAGATGTCTGCATATAGGATTTTTATGCTGATATGCAAAATAGCTGGCCCATTCTAGGAGCCAGCTCAGGTACTTTATACTGGATCTTCTGCTTTCATTATCCCTGAGTCTACATCAAAAGAGAACAGGACTCTTATATGAAGAAGATGATTCTAGGGGCCACAGGGAATAATAATAACTATTTCATAGAATTTTTAGGATTAAAAGCAATGGATGTATATAAAGTACTTAGCACAATGTTCAGTGGACTAGGAGAGATAATATGTTTTTAATACATTAAATTACTAATAAGTGTATTAAATATTAATAGACATATTAAGTTAATAGTATTTATTAGATCCTTTTCTTTTCCAGAAAGTTGAGAGGTCCACTTGTGCTCAGAGTCAGGGACTATCAATGAAGAAAGTATGATGTAACCAAATAACTGTGTCTGCAGAGTGCTTTATAAACTACTAAAAGTTTTAACATGCATTACTGCACTTGAACCTCAGCTCAACCACAACCACCCAAAGTGCTCTGTGAGACAGGAATTAGTACTTCCGGTTCACAGATCCCTGGGAACCTGGTGAAGAAGGATGTGATATGGCAGACACACTCGTAGTGGAGACCTGATTCTGTGGGCTCTGACTTTCAGATATGTCCCATCCACAGGTGCAGTTTTGGACCTCAAACAACAAACTGAACTCCTCTCCTCCACTGTCTTACCGTAGAGATCAACCTTCTTCATGAGACATGTCCTGTAATTAGAGGAAGACTTAGAGGGGTCTCTTCCTTCTCGTCCCTCACCACCCCTCAACTTACGGAGGATCTGAAAACAGGGTTATTTGATCTTGAGAGAGAGAAGCAGACATTTTGGACTTTCAACTGAGTCGTGGCCTCCCTCCACGGTGCACGGTTGTAAGATTCCAATGTGGATGACAGTACAGAGATTTCCAGTACGCCAGACTTCCAGTGCTAAATCCAGGAAAATCCCAGGTAAACTAAGATGAATCAGTCACCCTAATCCCAAGAAAAATCAACACCAAGCTCCATAGACCAAGAGTGCAAAAGACATTCGCGGTCAGAACTGTAGGAAACCTGCCGCTTAGCATGTGTTGCAGAACTCCAAGGTTTACCTGGAATGAGAACTTTACACGTTGTGAGCTCTCAGCTCTCCAAAGGAGGAAGAGAGCAGGCTACAAAACATTTCTCTGCAGGGCCTCTGTCAAGAGGTTGGCACTGGTGCTAACCTCCCTCTGTGGTTTAATTGTACTCTGTCTAAGGCTCGTCAGGTATGTTTCAGCATGAGACTGGGTGATCACCCAGCTCAGGCTTGCCCTCTGAAGCAGGGGTCTGCAGGAGCACCAGGCAGACCTGCTACAGCTCCTTTAGAACAGCTGTGATGAGAAACTGTGTCACAGTGTAAAGAAGAGGGCACC
The DNA here is from genome assembly GCA_917880005.1 of Nanger dama. Lineage (NCBI taxonomy): Eukaryota > Metazoa > Chordata > Mammalia > Artiodactyla > Bovidae > Nanger > Nanger dama. The sequence continues at coordinate 73,744,830 of CAKJTW010000003.1, forward strand.
ATCTCCAAACCTCTCCTTTTAGGGAAATCTAAAAACTCCCTCTTGACATAGAGTTTTTAAACTTTATGTGTTAAAAAAAAAGAGTGACAGCCTTTGCTTTCAGTGCTGATCCCCATTTTAGAGCCTGTGTCTGGAGCTCATGGTACATTTCTCTTCCCCTTTCTGGATCTAGTGTATATGAGCTCACTGCAGTATCTCTAGAATATCTGAATCTAGGGGAAAAAATCTCTAGAAGTAATGCTGAATCATAAAGCTGCACAGCAACACCTCAGTCCCCATCCAGAAAGCCTGCTTCTCTCTCCCAAGACAGAATAACCCTGTATTCAAATTCTCCATAAATTGGGAGCAGGGGAGGGACGAGAAGGGAAAAATCCCTCTAAGACTTCCTATAATTACAGGAGATGTCTCACTAAAAAGGTTGATCTCTAGGATCAGGAGAAGAGTTTGGTTGGTGGTTTATTGTCCATTGCTGAAAGGAATACAATTTTAAAAGGCCTCAGAGAAAAATGCAGTTTCGTCATCACTGTGCCTACCAGGGGAGCAACCTCCATAAGACATGGGAGGCTGAAGAGCTATCGGGCAAATCTGGAAGCCAGAGCCCCACGGAGACCCTAAGACCACAGGGCATCTTCTACCAACTATACTATTTGACTATTTATAAAAATAGCTATCCACAGAGGGGAAATGACTATACAAGCCTCTAAGAGAGAGTTCAGTGACATCTTCAGCTTAGCACATGAAACCCTCTTACAGTATAAAGAGGCAACCTCAGCTGAGATCAGTGACTCAGTGTGCCAGATATCTTCAGCACCAGCCCTCTAGATACAATTTCTGCCCTCCCCCAACCTTCTCTGACCCCTGAGAGTTACACTTATACTCTTTGCATCATTCCAGCTCCTTTCCCCTCTGCCTTTTGATTGGATTCACATAAGAGATGCTTGCAAGAGACGGGTTGGAAACATGAGGATGGGAGGATGGGAGAAGGAAGCAGAGTGAGGTCAGAGTCCCTCCTTGTGTGGCCAAGGGTTGGCAGCAGCTTCTTTCCTCAGGAGAATCCAGAACCCCCACCATACTAGGTGCAGCGCTCTCTCAGACTGCTGGTAGCTTTTTCTTCCTCTACCCCTACAACCCTGTCGCTGGTAGAGTCCTAGCTGTTGCTAAGATTCCCTGGGGATATTTCACCATCCTCTTTTGGTTTCCCTTAAACCTGCCTACATCGTTATAAATAGCTTCTTTGTTAAACTCCCCTAATAAGCCCCTTTGAATGTGCCTTTGATTCCTGTTGGGACTTTGACTGACATCCTCAGCATATCAAGGATGGTGCTAGTCTGCACAGGGCATGCAGCAAAGTATACAAGCCAATAGCAAACAAGAGGTTAAGTGTTACGACCACCTTTCTCCTCTTTCCCAGTTTCAGCTGTCAGCCAAGGAATGTATACAATGAAGGGAGAGTTTGGTAATAAACAAGGGCTGTAGGGAATCTTTCTGAGATTTTGTCCCAGGATCGTAAATTCCTGGCCTTAATGAATTCTGAATGAAATGTCCAGAGAAGCTTTTCTAAATACAGTTAAAAGGGTCTTGAATAAATCATCATTTTGCTGATCCTGAAAAAGCTTGCTAACCCTCTCTTTTTCAAACAAAGCAGCACATCTGGGTTTCTATTACTGTCTTAAAACTGAGCAGGACAGTTGGATAAACCGGGAAAAAAAATGGAAACTTTCAGGGAGGAGGTCATCATGGCCAGAGGATGACTGTTCTAAGAAATGATACACGAGTCTAGGAAATGGGGCTGAAACAAAACATTTGGCTAAAGGAGAAAGGACAGGAAGACAGTATAGACTCCGAGGACTAGAGAGCATGTATCTATCCGGGCAGGCACAGAGCAGGCAGTTAGCAAGGATGTTCACTAGAGGCAGCTGGTGGGGTCAGTGAAGTCAGCAGCTGATATATCATGTCCTCATAGGGCACTAGCCAAGGTAAACAAGAGGAAAATAGCTAGCGCTCATGCTAGCAGAGCCAGCCAAGAGGCTCCACTCGGAGATGGCGTGAGGCTCCTCACCAGCCCCATATCAAAGCCCACACCAGATCCCCATTTCTGAACAAGGAAGGCCCACAGGTGTGGGGTTAGAAGCCCATCGCCAGAGCCAGAGGGATAGAAATAAAGCAAACACTGCAGCTAAATTGATGTGCCATAAATAAAGGTGGTGTTGAAATGTATTCGTCTACCTAACTAGACAAAAGGACAGAGAACAAAAGATTTCTTTCTGGAGAGTCTTTACAAAAATAAACAGCATTCTTATCTTACATTCAGTATGTGTTTCAGTAAAACTCCAAAACACCCAATATTTCTCCATATATGATATATCAAAGAACAAAGGGAAGGAATGAATTCCTGCCAGAGATCTGATTGGGTATTTTCTATGCAACTTACAGGTAAGGTTCTGAGTTGATATTTTTCTCCTTATGTCAGTAAAACTCTTCTTTACCCCCACCCCCAAATAGGCAATCAAATATAGTTACGGTGGTGTCAGCAGGCAGCTGAAGCTGAAGAAGCAAGCAGCTGAAGAAAATACATGTAAAATATGTGTGTGGCAAATAATTAACAAACAGAAATATGCACTAACTAAAGATAGAAGACAAAATAGTCTCCTAAGTGAGACATGAATTTTAGTCATGTTGGGAAGGAAGAACAAGAGTGAGACACTTGAAGGATCTCACTTCTTAAAATGGAAGGAAATTTGGGAATTTGCTGTTTCTCTAGAGTCTGACCTTAACCATCACAACTACATCAATGTAAGGAGTTGAAAACTAACATGTGCACGTGTGCCAAGGCTCTTCAGTCATGTTAGACTCTGTGAGACCCCACAGACTCTAGCCCCCCAGGCTCCTCTGTCCATGAGATTCTCCAGGCAAGAATACTGGAGTGGGTTGTCATGCCCTCCTCCAGGGGATCTTCCTGAACCTGGGTCTCCCACATTGCAGGCAGATTCTCTACCATCCGAGCCACCAGGGAAGCCCAAAACCTTACATGCCACCTATTATGTATTGGCTTTGTGTTAACAGAAAGATAGTACTTCTGTTGACCAGAAAACAATTTGTTTCTCAATTGTTACATGAAACAATTACATGAAACATTCTCTTTCCTGGAATTCTGAATTCAAACATATATATGTTATGTTAAATATACTTTATATATAGTATATGTAAACATATGAATATCTATAATCTATACACATTTATAATTATAAAATGAATTTATCTTTATATACCTATACTCATTTTATTCAGTCATTTATAAAAGAGTAATTGGCTATCACGTTCAAAGCCCTATGTTTGATGCTGGGAATGCACAGATGAATAAGATATCTTTTCTATTTCAACTGAGTTGGAGAAGCTAATTGATTCAATATATCAAATTAAACTCTAACGTGCTAATGTGATATGCTATCAGAGAATAATATAATTAATAATTAGGTACCCACTGTCCATGTAGTACTAATACATACATTTATTAACGCTCATAACACATTACTCAAGATGTGCTCTCATAGTTACTCCCCCAACCTCTCAAAAAGCTGGACTACATACCTATCACAGTGTGCAACAAGTGTTTAATGTTTTAATAAGAATTAAATAGATAACACTATCAAAGTTCTCTGAAAAGTATAAAATGTGACACAAACAAGGGAACTGTCATTGTCTAGTCAATGAAGTTGAAAACAGAAACCCATTCAAAATAAACCCATTAAAGATCAAAGAGGGTCAACTCTTTAAAATAACAGCACTAAGCAGAAGGTAAGTAGTATCTTAACATGTCCAGGCAATATGAATCAAAATGGACCAGTGTCTACTAGAGACCTGATGGTCAGATTTTAAATGATCACTCCTTTTAAATCCAACCTCACTTTCAGGAAAATCGTGAAATATTCACTATCCTAATAACTGTGTTGTGATTTAAAAATATTAAAGAAATCACTACATTCAAGCTTGCTTAATATTTCCACAGTGGAGATAAATGATAATATAGGTTTTACTGAAAATTTCCATTTGTTGAACACAGTTTGAAAGTTAGTGGCAGCTGAGCTCTGCTGATGAGAAACCAATTTGGGTTAGACTGATATGAGAATTAAACTACTGTAGTGTATCAGGATGTGGTAAAGTGCTTTTAAATCTTAGCTTTAGTGATTTATTGAAAAGAAAGAAGTGACTTATTGGAAAGGAAGAAGTAAAGAACAGAGTACCGACTGGAGTTAATGATGATGGAAGAAATGATCATGAAACCAGCCAGTTCCTTCCTTCAGTTTTTGCACCTGTGTTTTATTACATTAAAACAAAGGGCCTCCCTGATGGTTCAGTGGTAAAGAACCCACCTGCCAATGCAGGAGACTCAGGTTCAATCCCTGGTCCAAGAAGATTCCACATGCTGTGGAACACCTGGGCCCAAGCACCACAACTGTTGCAACTGTGCTCTAGAGCCCAGGCACTGCGCCGATTGATGGAGCCCACGCGCTCTAGAGCCTATGCTCTGCAATAAGAGAAGACACGGCAATGAGAAACCCATACACCAAAACTAGAGTAGCCCCTGCTCACAACTAGAGAAAAATAACTGATGCTTTTGAACTGTGGTGTTGGAGAAGATTCTTGAGAGTCCCTTGGACTGCAAGGAGATCCAACCAGTCCATCCTAAAGGAGATCAGTCCTGGGTGTTCATTGGAAGGACTGATGCTGAAGATGAAACTCCAATACTTTGGCCATTTGATGTGAAGAGCCTGGAAAAGAACCTGGTGCTGGGAAAGACTGAAGGTGGGAGGAGAAGGGGATGACAGAGAGTGACATGGTTTGACGGCATCACTGACTCGATGGATATGAGTTTGAGCAAGCTCTGGGAGTTGGTGATGGACAGGGGAGCCTGCTGTGCTGCAGTCCATGGGGTCTCAAAGAGTCGGACACGACTGAGTCACTGAACTGACTAAAGAGCAAAGAAAAGACAAAAATCTGAGCACTTAAAAAAAGGAAGGATATTATTTTCTCCCATTCTGAGGTTGTCTTTTCACCTTGCTTATAGTTTCCTTTGTTGTGCAAAAGATTTTAAATTTAATCAAGTCCCACCTGTTTACTTTTGTTTTTATTTCTGTTACTCTAGGAGGTGGGTCATAGAGGATCTTGCTTTGATTGTCATCAAGTGTTTTGCCTATGTTTTCCACTAAGACTTTTATAGTTTCTGGTCTTATCTTTAGGTCTTTAATCCATTTTGAGTTTATCTTTGTGTATGGTGTCTTGAGAGTCCCTTGGACTGCAAGGAGAACCAACCAGTCCATTCTGAAGATTAATCCTGGGATTTCTTTGGAGGGAATGATGCTGAAGCTGAAACTCCAGTACTTTGGCCACCTCATGAGAAGAGTTGACTCACTGGAAAAGACTCTGATGCTGGGAGAGATTGGGGGCAGGAGGAGAAGGGGATGACAGAGGATGAGATGGCTGGATGGCATCACCAACTCGATGGACATGAGTCTGAGTGAACTCCGGGAGTTGGTGATGGACAGGGAGGCCTGGCGTGCTGCGATTCATGGGGTCACAAATAGTCAGACACAACTGAGAGACTAAACTGAACTGAACTGATGGTATTAGAAAGTGTTCTAATTTCATTCTTTTACATGTAGCTATCCAGTTTTCCTAGCACCATTTACTGAAGAGGTTGTCTTTGCCCCACTGTATATTCTTGCCTCTTTGGTCAAAAAATAAGGTACTCATAGGTGCGTGGGTTTATTTCTGGGCCTTCTATCTTGTTCTATTGGTCTATATTTCTATTTCTGTGCCAGTACCATACAGTCTTGTTGACTGTAATTTTGTAGTATAATCTGAAGTTAGGAAGGTTGATTCCTCCAGCTCCATTCTTTCTCAAGACTGCTTTGGCTCTTTGGGGTCTTTTGCACTGTTGGTGGGAATGTAAATTGAAACAGCCACTATGGAAGATGCTATGAAGATTCCTTACAAAACTAGGAATAAAACCACCATATGACCCAGCAATCCCACTCCTAGGCATATACCCTGTGGAATCCAAAATTGAAAGAGACATATGTATCCCATTGTTCACTGCAGCACTATTTACAATAGCTATAACATGGAAGCAACCTAGATGTCCATCAACAGATGAATGGATAAAGAAGTTGTGGGTACACATATACAATGGAATATTAGCCATAAAAAGGAACACATTTGAGTCAGTTATGAGGTGGATGAACCTAGAACCTATTGTACAGAGTGAAGTAAGTCAGAAAGAGAAAGATAAATATCATATTCTAATGCATATATAATGCATATATATGCATCACAGTCAACAAAAGAGTCCAAAATGCAGTACTTGGATGCAATCTCAAAAAAGACAGAATGATCTCTGTTTGATTCCAAGGCAAACCATTCAATAACATGGTAATCCAAGTCTATGCTCCCACCAGTAATACTGAAGAAGCTGAAGTTGAATGGTTCTATGAAGACCTACAAGACCTGCTAGAACTAACCCCCAAAGATGTCCTTTTCAATATAGGGGACTGGAATGCCAAATAGAAAGTCAAGAAACACCAGGAGTAACAGGCAAATTTGGCCTTAGAGTACAGAATGAAGCAGGGCAGAGGCTAATAGAGTTCTTCCCAGAGAATGCATTGGTCATAGCAAACACCCTCTTCCAACACAGAAGACTCTACACATGGATGTCACCAGATGGTCAACACTGAAATCAGATGTATTATATCCTTTGCAGCCAAAGATGGAGAAGCTCTATACAGTCAGCAAAAACAAGACTGGGAGCTGACTGTGGCTCAGAACATGAACTCCTTATTGCCAAATTCAGACTTAAAGAAAGTGGGGAAAACCACTAGACCATTCAGGTATGACCTAAATCAAATCCCTTATGAGTATACAGTGGAAGTGAGAAATAGATTTAAGGGACTAGATCTGATAGACGAGTGCCTGATGAACTAGGGACAGAGGTCCGTGACACTGTACAGGAGACAGGGATTAAGACCATCCTCAAGAAAAAAAAAAAATGCAAAAAAGCAAAATGGTTGTCTGAGGAGGCCTTACAAATAGCTGTGAAAAGAAGAGAAGCAAAAAGCAAAGGAGAAAAGGAAAGATATACCCATGTGAATGCAGAGTTCCAAACAATAGTAAGGAGAGATCAGAAAGCCTTCCTCAGTAATCAATGCAAAGAAATAGAGGAAAACAATAGAATGGGAAAGACTAGAGATCTCTTCAAGAAAATGAGAGATACCAAGGGAACATTTCATGCAAAGATGGGCTCAATGAAGGACAGAAATGGTATGGACCCAACAGAAGCAGAAGATATTAAGAAGAGATGGCATGAATACACAGAAGAAATGGACAAAAAGATCTTCACGACCCAGATAATCACAAAGGTGTGATTACTCCCACTCACCTAGAGCCGGACATCCTGGAATGTGAAGTCAAGTGGGCCTTAGGAAGCATCACTATGAACAAAGCTAGTGGAGGCAATCAAATTCCAGTTGAGCTATTTCGTATTCTAAAAGATCATGCTGTAAAAGTGCTGCACTCAAAATGCCAGCAAATTTGGAAAACTCAGCAGTGGCCACAGACTGGAAAAGGTCAGTTTTGATTCCCAAAGAAAGGTAATGCCAAAGAATGCTCAAACTACCACACAATTGCACTCATCTCACATGCTAGTAAAATAATGCTCAAAATTCTCCAAGCCAGGCTTCAGCAATATGTGAACCATGAACTTCCAGATGTTCAAGCTGGTTTTAGGAAAGGCAGAGGAACCAGAGATCAAATTGCCAACATCCACTGGATCATGGAAAAAGCAAGAAAGTCCAGAAAAACATCTATTTTTGCTTTATTGACTATGCCAAAGTCTTTGTGTGGATCACAAGAAATTGTGGAAAATTATCCAAGAGATGGGAATACCAGACCATCTGACCTGACTCTCAAGAAACCTGTATACAGGTCAGAAAGCAATAGTTAGAACTGGACATGGAACAACAGACTGGTTCCAAAGGAGTACGTCAAGGCTGTATATTGTCACCCTGCTTATTTAACTTATATGCAGAGTACATGATGAGAAATGCTGGGATGGAGGAAGCACAAGCTGGAATCAAGATTACCAGGAGAAACATCAATAATCTCAGATATGCAGATGACACCACCCTCATGGCAGAAAGTGAAGAAGAACTAAAGAGCCTCTTGATGAAAGTGAAAGAAGAGAGTGAAAAAAGTTGGCTTAAAGCTCAACAGTCAGATAACTAAGATCATGGCTACTGGAGATCAGTGGAGAAATAACTCCAGAAAGAATGAAGGGATGGAGCCAAAGCAAAAACAATACCCAGTTGTGCATGTGACTGGTGATAGAAGCAAGATCCAATGCTGTAAAGAGCAATATTGCATAGGAACCTGGAATGTCAGGTCCATGAATCAAGGTAAATTGGAAGTGGTCAAACAAGAGATGGCAAGGGTGAATGTCAACATTCTAGGAATCAGCGAACTAAAATGGACTAGAATGGGTGAATTTAACTCAGATGACCATTATATCTACTACTGCGGGCAGGAATCCCTCAGAAGAAATGGAGTAGCCATCATGGTCAACAAAAGAGTCCGAAATGCAGTACTTGGGTGCAGTCTCAAAAACGACAGAATGATCTCTGTCCGTTTCCAAGGCAAACCATTCAATATCACAGTAATCCAAGTCTATGCCCCAACCAGTAACGCTGAAGAAGCCAAAGTTGAATGGTTTTATGAAGACCTACAAGACCTTTTAGAACTAACACCCCCAAAAGATGTCCTTTTCACTATAGGGGACAGGAATGCTAAAGTAGGAAGTCAAGAAACACCTGGAGTAACAGGCAAATTTGGCCTTGGAACGTGGAATGAAGCAGGGAAAAGACTAAAAGAATTTTGCCAAGAAAATGCACTGGTCATAGCAAACACCCTCTTCCAACAACACAAGAGAAGACTGTACACATGGACGTCACCAGATGGTCAACACCAAAATCAGACTGATTATATTCTTTGCAGCCAAAGATGGAGAAGCTCTATACAGTCAACAAAAATAAGACCAGGAGCTGACTGTGGCTCGGATCATGAACTCCTTATTGCCAAATTCAGACTTAAATTGAAGAAAATAGGGAAAACTGCTAAACCATTCAGGTATGACCTAAATCAAATCCCTTATGGTTATACAGTGGAAGTGAGAAATAGATTTAAGGGCCTAGATCTGATAGATAGAGTGCCTGATGAACTATGGAATGAGGTTCGTGACATTGTATGGGAGATAGGGATCAAGACCATCCCCATGGAAAAGAAATGCAAAAAAGCAAAATGGCTGTCTGGGGAGGCCTTACAAATAGCTGTGAAAAGAGAGGTGAAAAGCAAAGGAGAAAAGGAAAGATATAAGCATCTGAATGCAGAGTTCCAAAGAATAGCAAGAAAAGATAAGAAAGCCTTCTTCAGCAATCAATGCAAAGAAATAGAGGAAAAGAACAGAATGTGAAAGACTAGAGATCTCTTCAAGAAAATTAGAGATTACCAAGGGAACATTTCATGCAAAGATGGGCTCAATAAAGAACAGAAATGGTATGGACCTAACAGAAGCAGAAGATATTAAGAAGAGGTGGCAAGAATACACAGGAGAACTGTACAAAAAGATCTTCAGGACCCAGATAATCATGATGATGTGATCACTCATCTAGAGCCAGACATCTTGGAATGTGAAGTCAAGTGGGCCTTAGAAAGCATCACTACGAACAAAGCTAGTGGAGGTGATGGAATTCCAGTTGAGTTATTTCAAATCCTGAAGGATAATGCTGTGAAAGTGCTGCACTCAATATGCCACCAAATTTGGAAAACTCAGCAATGGCCACAGGACTGGAAAGATCAGTTTTCATTCCAATTCCAAAGAAAGGCAATGCCAAAGAATGCTCAAACTACCGCACAAATGCACTCATCTCACATGCTAGTAAAGTAATGCTCAAAATTCTCCAAGCCAGGCTTCAGCAATATGTGAACCGTGAACTTCCTGATGTTCAAGCTGGTTTTAGAAAAGGCAGAGGAACCAGAGATCAAATTGCCAACATCCGCTAGATCATCGAAAAAGCAAGAGAGTTCCAGAAAAACATCTATTTCGGCTTTATTGACTATGCCAAAGCCTTTGACTGTGTAGATCACAATAAACTTTGGAAAATTCTGAAAGAGACGGGAATACCAGACCACCTGACCTGCCTCTTGAGAAATCTGTATGCAGGTCAGGAAGCAACAGTTAGAACTGGACATGGAACAACAGACTGGTTCCAAATAGGAAAAGGAGTACGTCAAGGCTGTATATTGTCACCCTGCTTATTTAACTTATATGCAGAGTACATCATGAGAAACGCTGGACTAGAAGAAACACAAGTTGGATTCAAGACTGCCAGGAAACATCTCAATAACCTCAGATATGCAGATGACACCACCCTTATGGCAGAAAGTGAAGAGGAGCTAAAGGGCCTCTTGATGAAGGTGAAAGAGGAGAGTGAAAAAGTGGGCTTGAAGCTCAACATTCCAGAAAACGAAGATCATGGTATCCGGTCCCATCACTTCATGGGAAATAGATGGAGAAACAGTGGAAACAGTGTCAGACCTTATTTTGGGGGCTCCAAAATCACTGCAGATGGTGACTGCAGCCATGAAATTAAAAGACGCTTACTCCTTGGGAGAAAAGTTATGACCAACCTAGATAGCATATTCAAAAGCAGAGACGTTACTTTGCTGACTAAGGTCTGTCTAGTCAAGGCTATGGTTTTTCCTGTGGTCATGTATGGATGTGAAGAGGGCTGAGCGCCAAAGTATTGAGGCTTTTGAACTGTGGTGTTGGAGAAGACTCTTGAGAGTCCCTTGGACTGCAAGGAGATCCAACCAGTCCATTCTGAAGGAGATCAACCCGGGGTTTCTTTGGAGGGAATGATGCTAAGGCTGAAACTCCAGTACTTTGGCCACCTGAGGCGAAGAGTTGACTCATTGGAAAAGACTCTGATGCTGGGAGGGGTTGGGGGCAGGAGGAGATGGGGATGACATAGGATGAGATGGCTGGATGGCATCACGGACTCGATGGACGTGAGTCTCAGTGAACTCCTAGAGATGGTGATGAACAGGGAGGCCTGGCGTGCTGTGATTCATGGGGTCGCAAAGAGTCGGACACAACTGAGCGACTTAACTGAACTGAACTGAAGATCATGGCATCTGGTCCCATCACTTCACGGCAAATAGATGGGGAAACAGTGGCTGACTTTACTTTTCTGGGCTCCAAAATCACTGTAGATGGTGACTGCAGCCATGAAATTAAAAGATGCTTGCTCCTTGGAAGGAAAGTTATGACCAACCTAGATAGTACTTAAAAAGTGGAGACATTACTTTTCCAACAAAGATCCGTCTAATCAAGGTTATGGTTTTTCTAGTGGTCATATATGGATGTGAGAGTTGGACTACAAAGAAAGCTGAGTGTAGAAGAATTGACGCTTTTGAACCGTGGTGTTGGAGAAGACTCTCGAGAGTCCCTTGTACTGCAAGGAGATCCAACCAGTCCATCCTAAAGGAGACCAGTCCTGGGTGTTCATTGGAGGGACTGATGTTGAAGCTGAAACTCCAATACTTTGGCCACCTGATGTGGAGAGCTGAGTCATTTGAAAAGACCCTGATGCTGGGAAAGATTGAGGGCAGGAGGAGAAGGGGATGACAGAGGATGAGATGGTTGGATGGCATCATCGACACAATGGACATAGGTTTGAGTGGATTCTGGGAGGTGGTGATGGACAGCGAGGCCTGGCGTACTGCAGTTCATGGGTCGCAAAGACTTGGACACGACTGAGTGACTGAACTGAATGCATATATATGGAATCTAGAAAAATGATACTGAAGAATTTATTTACAGGGCAACAATGGTGAAACAGACATAGAGAATAGACTTATGGACATGGAGACAGGGGAGGAGAGGGTGAGATATATGGGAAGAGTAACATAGAAGTTTACACTACCATGTGTAAAATAGATAGCCAATGGGAATTTGCTGTGTGGCTTAGGAAACTCAAACAGGGGCTCTGTGCCAACCTAGAGGGGTAGGATGGGGAGATAGATGGGAGGGAGGTTCGAAAGGGAGGGGATATATGTATACCTATGGCTGATTCATGTTGAGGTTTGGCAGAAAATAACAAAATTCTGTAAATCAATTATCCTTCAATAAAAAATAAATTTTAAAAAAGGAAGGATAAAAGTAAGAAAACTGGCTAGGAAACAGAATTGGTTCCTTTATGTAAGGTATTTTTGCCTCTCAAAATGGTGAAACAAAGTACCTTGGTAAAGGTTCAATATTTTCTTTTTCTAATGTGTTCATCATCCTATTTCTTGTTCTAGAATGTTTTTAAACACTAACCATTATTATCCCCTCCTTCCTACTCTTTCCTTTAATATTTTACCATTTTCTTCATGTGAGAATTTCAAGATCCATATAGTCTAAATATTGGAGCAACTGGATTAAGATTACTTTTTCTAGAACAAAAATACTAATTCTATGTAGTAAGACAGATCATCAAAAATTTACAGTGGCCCAAGCGTTTCGAGTCCAAGCCATCCAAAGATTTTAGAGATGGTCAACTTGTAGACATCATCCCTAAAGTTGGGATAAATATATCTGTAGGTTACAGAGCCATTGTTAGAATGAAATGAGTTAATATTTATAAAGTTTCTAGCATGGGCTAGGTAATAGCAAGAGCGTGGTAGTTGGATTTTGAATTTAATTCAGTTTAAAAAGGAATTGTGCTTGAACTGTTTCAATAACTGAAGCATCAAAAATTTTGTTTAATCAAGGGAAATGCTTATTTTTAATAGACTCTTATTCTTTAACACCTTTGAGATATAAAACTCACAAAATAAAACTACTCCAGGTGGCTCAGTGGTAAAGAATCTGCCTGCCAATGCAGGAGACTCAGGAAACATGAGTTTGGTCTCTGAGTCAAGAAGATTCCCTGGAGTAGGAAATGGCAACCCACTCCTGTATTCTTGCCTGGGAAAGAGGATTATGGCGGGCTACCGTCCGCCATACGGGGTCTCAAAGAGTTGAGCACAACTGAGCACGCACACACACACACACAAAGAGGTGCTCAAAGAAGGAGTGATGGGAACTTTCCCCTAACGAAAACCTGGTCAAAGACTTCCTGCATTTTCAAAGAATAATCTGCCTTCATGCTCATGTTCTGACACCATGACCTTATAATCTTTCCTGTCAAGGAATGATCTCCAACCTTACATTCATCTAAACAGGCATGATCGCACCTCTCCAATTTTCTTCCATTTTTTCTCAAGCGGAGAGATAGTGTACATAGATGCTAACACATCTGGCTGTCTTGCTAGCGGAGTACTTTAAAAAACAAATTCACGATGGCAATTTCCTCCAAAGAAAGGGTAAAAAATGCGCCAAGTAATTTAATTTTAAAAGTGACTCTAAGACAGGAAATCAGGAGCTGGTTTGTGGGACTCTTGGAGAAGCCTGAGGATTATGGTGGAGGCACAGATCCTGTACCACGCTAAACTTAGTGGAGTTGACCCCTGCCAGAAAAAGCTTGTAAGCCCTTTGTAGAACAATATCTTCCTTTCGGGCCTCTGACTGTCAGTCCTCTGCTCTGGTTAATGTCATCAAGGGAATCCTTGCCTGACAGAATGTAATTTAGGATCTATTAAATATGATTACTTGGCCTTGAAAATGATGGATATTGGACAGAATTATAGAATCACTTTACAAAAGAAAGGTCTCTTTTACATCCTTTCTTGTGGAGCCTAAAATGAAGCCTAGGGAAATCCCTCAGAGGGGTTGTGGCATTTGTAGGTTAGGTTTATGAAAAAGGGAATTGATATTCATATTAAAAACCGTAAAGATTGAGCAAGGTGAAGATAGTGAGCATGCAGACAGCTGTGACGTGTGTCTGAAGGGTGAGTGGCACGTTGCCCAGCTGATTTACTTGCTTTAATTATATTAGTAATGTGAAAGTCGACATGATTTGAAACAAGCTCTCTGGGTTTTTCATTCAAGAACTAGCCCCAAGTGACTACTTTTTATGGTCCTCCCAATTTCCAATTACTCAAATGTTCATAGCTGAAATACTTAAGAGTTCATTGCTGGGTTTGCTTTGGAGGTGGCCTATGCTTGAGTTTTTATTTAATTACATTTTGTTCTTGGTTATAAAAGTAATATATGATTACTGAAAAATTTATGGAACATAAAAAACTGCAAAAAACAAATTAAAATCACTAATAATTCAGCCACCCAGAGATTATCATTAATATTTTGCTGTATACCTACCAGACTTTTCTTTAATATATATGTATATATCGGTATTATTTTTATTACTTGACACAGTGTCATATATACTATTTTCTAAAACTTTTAACAACATTATAACATGATCATATTCCCATGTTTTAAGTACTATTCTCTTATGAGGTATTTGGTGGTTATAAACTGTTCATTATATATAACAGTTCAGTTCACTCACTGAGTCATGTCTGACTCTCTGTGACCCCATGAACTGCAGCACGCCAGGCCTCCCTGTCCATCACCAACTCCCGGAGTTCACTCAGACTTACGTCCAACAAGTCAGTGATGCCATCCAGCCATCTCATCCTCTGTCATCCCCTTTTCCTCCTGTCCCCAATCCCTCCCAGCATCAGAGTCTTTTCCAGTGAGTCAACTCTTCGCATGAGGTGGCCAAAGTACTTGAGTTTCAGCTTTAGCATCATTCTTCCAAAGAACACCCAGGGCTGATCTCCTTTAGAATGGACTGGTTGGATCTCCTTGCAGTCCAAGGGACTCTCAGGAGTCTTCTCCAACACCACACACAGTTCAAAAGCATCAATTCTTCAGCACTCAGCTTTCTTCACAGTCCAACTCTCACATTCATACATGACTACTGGAAAAACCATGGCCTTGACTAGATGGACCTTTGTTGGCAAAGTAATGTCTCTGCTTTTGAATATGCTGTCTAGGTTGATCATAACTTTTCTTCCAAGGAGTAAGCGTCTTTTAATTTCATGGCTTCAGTCACCATCTGCAGTGATTTTGGAGCCCCCAAAATAAAGTCTGACACTGTTTCCACTGTTTCCCCATCTATTTCACATGAAGTGATGGGACCAGATGCCATGATCTTAGTTTTCTGAATGCTGAGCTTTAAGCCTTTTACTTGTGTTGTAGAGAAGCACATTTGGATAAAAAAACAGGCTCCCCATAATTCATGATATTTTCCTAATGTTAAAGAAGTCATAACCATAACAAACATGTATATGGCACTTTACAGTTTATAAATGCTTTACAGTTTACAAATACACATAATTTCATTGCCATAACAGTCTTGTGAAATACTTGACTATTCTCATTTTGTATATGAGAACCCTGAGACTAATATAAAATAACTGTCCAAGATGATATGATTGGCAAAGAGTAGAAGCAAGACATCATTCCAGGGCCCCAGTTCCTTGCCCAACGAAACAGAGTGCAGCAGTGAAGCTCTTGAGCAGGCAAAACCACCAAGTATTTTCATTTGACAAGTCAAACATTTCATATATAAACTGAAAAGGGCAAGTATTTAAATTGCACTCAAAGAAAGGATTTAGTTCCGGAAACAACTTATTTTTCAAATAGCTTTGGATAGTTTAATAAAATACTGATTTTACTAATATCAATAATAACACTTCACTGCTTGATTCTTTATTTTGTGCTTTTTGCACTTTTAAATATCGATTTAATTTTTTAAATTGTCCCTCTATAGTATATTTATCATCCTAAAGGGGGAAACACGAAAGGTGACCAGTTATCAGAGTGGTCAGACAAGGTTGCAGAGATGAAAACTGTAAAATTTACAATTTAGCTCTCTTCATTGCCTCTTATCCTATTAAAATACAAAGAGAAAAGTTATACATTTCCAAATTAAATATTAGCATAAAGATAGACTCTTCAAATGTAGATTCTTCCCTTGTTCCTCAAGATTTCTTAGTATACTTTTGGATGCAGGATCTGATCAAAGATTAAAAATTGTTATTGGCTCTTATTTCTAGTCAATATCTTAATTTGTAATACATGATTTCTCCAACTTTTCAATATCCCCTAAGAGTTTTGTGTTTGGATGATTTCCAAATAATTTAATCTGACAAGCAGATTTTTTGGTAAACAGAAATCTGGTCTGTGAGATTTATTTTGTTTGTCAGCCCATTTATCTTTGGATTTTTCCAAACATAAATTTATTCCATTTATCTTTGGAATTATAAGCATGGTAGATATCATGAATATTTCTTGTTCTCATATATGACTAACCACATGCATTCAATACCCCCTTTACTGTCAAGGAGATCCAACCAGTCCATTCTAAAGGAGATCAGCCCTGAGATTTCTTTGGAAGGAATGATGCTAAAGCTGAAACTCAAGTACTTTGGCCACCTCATGCAAAGAGTTGACTCATTGGAAAAGACTCTGATGCTGGGAGGGATTGGAGGCAGGAGGAGAAGGGGACGACAGAGGATGAGATGGCTGGATGGCATCATTGACTCAATGGACTTGAGTCTGAGTGAACTCTGGGAGATGGTGATGGGTAGGGAGGTCTGGCGTGCTGCGATTCATGGGGTCGCGAAGAGTCGGACACGACTGAGCGACTGAACTGAACTTACTGTCAACCTGCTATGTGCCCAGTACTGCAAAAATAAAGACACAGTCCCATGGAACTCACCCCATATTAATAAATAGAGAAACTAACACACACAAAAATTATTATAATATAATGAAATAAAATAAGTGCCATACTAGAACAATGTACACATACTCTGGATGTCATAAAAGTATGATTTTTGCCTCTTTGAATAAGCTTCACAGAAGAAGAGTCTTCTGAATCAGAACTAAAAGGTTTTACGAAAAGGTTTTCATAAGGAAAGGGATGGGAAGGTTTATACACATATATTACTTTGTCCCTTGCCTTATGATTAGATATTTTTCTTCAATGAATAGTCTGGAGCCACCTGGTATCAGTCAATCTGACTGTAACATTAAAAACATCTTTAGATTTCATAGCCAATTCATCATTCTTTTGTACAGTCTTCATTCTCTTTAAATTCACTAACCTGTCTATCATTTTCTACTGTGCCTGCGATTGAGTGGACTGAAAAGAATTTATTGTTGATCAATAAATGTTAAGCTTAACCATTAACTTCTTGATTCATTTACAACCGCATTTGTAGTGTCAGGATGCCCAGCTCCAAGGGATGCCATTCACGTGAACACTGTCTATGGGCTGAGCAGTCTCCTGCACATCTCTCTGATCTAAAGCATTTATCTCCATCTTCCTTGTACATAGTACTATTCTAACTACTGCATTTTCCTTTCCAGATGAACTATACATACAGTAGAATTTTAAGAAAACAAAAATTGCAGCCGATTATTGATACCAGCTACTTTGCTAGCTAGTTTGGTTAAACCAGATAATTTGATCAAAATTTTTTAAAACAACAGTAATGACTTTCTAAGATACTGTATCATTATTTGCCCTAATCTCTTATTGGCATTGATGGAACATGTACCACTGGACAATGTAATCTCTACTGCGCATTGGATATTGATAGTTTCTACTCAATAGATATACACCAGCTTTATTCAGAAATCATACCAGCTTTGAGATTCCTGATCAACTCTGCTGAGTATTCTCAACCATTAATTGAATTTTGAAAAGGAAGCTCATATATCTCTAACCTCTTTATTGATGGTCAATCAGGTCATAAATGGCCTATTGTCTAGAATTCTGAATGGCATCTACCTTACTTGTTCTTTGCTAACAAATATTTCAGGTTATTTTAACTATAGCTGTTTTTTTTATTACATATTTGAAATAAATGGATAAGACAATAATACTCAGATGCTTCCTCTGAACAAACTTGCTTCATTTTATAAAGTTTTATTTTAAATTCCATGGACAGAAGAACCTGGCAGGCTACACAGTCCATGGAGCCCCAGTAAGTTGGATACAACTGAGTGACTGAACACAGAGACTCTCCCATGCCTCTCAGTTCAGTTCAGTCACCCAGTCGTGTCTGACTCTTTGCAGCCCCATGGACTGCAGCACACCAGGCATCCCTGCCCATTGCCAACTCCTGGAGCTTACTCAGACTCATGTCCATCAAGCTGATGATGCCATCCAACCACCTCATCCTCTGTCATCCCCTTCTCCTCCTGCCCTCAATCCTTCCCAGCATCAGGGTCTTTTTCAATGAATCAGTTCTTCACCTCAAATGGGCAAAGTATTGGAGTTTCATCTTCAGCATCAGTCCTGCCAAAGAATATTCAGGACTGATTTCCTTTAGGACTCACTGGTTTGATTTCTTTGCTGTCCAAGGGACTCTCAAGAGTTTTCTCCAACATCACGGTTCAAAAGCATCAATTCTTTGGTGCTCAGCTTTCTTTATAGTCCAACTCTTGCATTCATACGTGACTACTGGAAAAACCATAGCTTTGACTAGACGGACCTTTGTTGGCAAAATAATGTCTCTGCCTTTTAATATGCTTTCTAGGCTGGTCATAGCTTTTACTCCAAGGAGCAAGTGTTTTTTTAATTGCATGGCTGCAGTCACCATCTGCAGTGATTCTGGGGCCCAAGAAAATAAAGTCTGTCACTGGTTCCATAGTTTCCCCATCTATTTGCCATGAAGTGATGGGACCAGATGCTATGATCTTGGCTTTTTGAATGTTGTTTTAAGCCAGCTTTTCCACTCTCTTTCACTTTCATCAAGAGGCTCTTTAGTTCCTCTTCACTTTCTCCCATAAGAGTGGTGTTATCTGCATCTGAGGTTATTGTTATTCCTCCTAACAATCTCCACACCTCTCAGTAAATGCCAAACTCACCTCAGTAGCCTTTTCTTTTCAGATGTTTCTCTAATGGTGAGTGGACTTATACTAAGTCTGTTACCTAATAATAACAAAAGCTAATTAACTCTTTTTGAGCAATCAATATATACTGTCCCAAACACATAAGCATATTATCTCATTTAATCATTATTGCAACAATCAAAAATGATGGAATAATCTCTGTTCGTTTCCAAGGCAAACCATTCAATATCATGGATAGACAAGTCTATGCCTCGACCAGTAATACTGAAGAAGCTGAAGTTGAAAAGTTCTATTAAGAACTAAAAGACCTTTTAGAAATAACAACAAAAAAAGATGTCCTTTTCATTATAGGGGACTGGAATGCCAAAGTAGGAAGTCAAGAAACACCCAGAGTAACAGGCAAATTTGGCATTGGAGTACAGAATGAGCACAGCAGGGCAAAGGCTAAGAAAATGCACCGGTCATAGCAAACACCCTCTTCCAACAACACAAGAGAAGACTCTACATATGGACATCACCAGATGGTCAACACCGAAATCAGATGGATTATATTCTTTGCTGGAGAAGGTGATGGCACCCCCACTCCAGTACTCCTGCCTGGAAAATCCCATGGACGGAGGAGCCTGGAAGGCTGCAGTCCATGGGGTCGCCGAGGGTCAGACACGACTGAGCGACTTCACTTTCACTTTTCACTTTCATGTATTGGAGAAGGAAATGGCAACCCACTCCAGTGTTCTTGCTTGGAGAATCTCAGGGACGGGGGAGCCTGGTGGGCTGCCGTCTATGGGGTCACACAGAGTCGGACACGACTGAAGTGACTTAGCAGGATATTCTTTGCAGCCAAAGATGGAGAAGCTCTATACAGTCAGCAAAAACAAGACTGGGAGTTGACTGTGGCTCAGATTATGAAATCCTTATTGCCAAATTCAGACTTAAATTGAAGAGAGTAGGGAAAACAGCTAGACAATTCAGGTATGACCTAAATCAAATCCCTTATAATTATACAGTGGAAGTGAGAAATAGATTTAAGGGACTAGATCTGATAGACAGAGTGCCTGATGAACTAGGGACAGAGGTCTGTGACACTGTACAGGAGACCATCCTCAAGAAAAAGAAATTCAAAAAAGCAAAATGGTTTTCTGAGGAGGCCTTACAAATAGCTGTGAAAAGAAGAGAAGCAAAATGCAAATGAGAAAAGCAAAGATATACCCATGTGAATGCAGAGTTCCAAACAATAGCAAGGAGAGATAAGAAAGCCTTCCTCAGCGATCAATGCAAAGAAATAGCAAAAAACAACAGAATGGGAAAGACTAGAGATCTCTTCAAAAAAATGAGAGATACCAAGGGAACATTTTATGCAAAGATGGGCTCAATAAAGGACAGAAATGGTGTGGACCCAACAGAAGCAGAAGATATTAAGAAGAGGTGGCAAGAATACACAGAAAAAAATGTACAAAAATGATATTCACGACCCAGATAATCACGATGGTGTGATCACTCACCTAGAGCCAGACATCCTGGAATGTGAAGTCAAGTGGGCCTTAGGAAGCATCACTATGAACAAAGCTAGTGGAGGCGAGGGAATTCCAGTTGAGCTATTTCAAATCCTAAAAGATGATGCTGTGAAAGTGCTGCACTCAATATGCCAGCAAATTTGGAAAACTTAGCAGAGGCCACCGAACTGGAAAAGGTCAGTTTTCATTCCAATCCCATAGAAAAGCAATGCCAAAGAATGCGTGGCTTAAAGCTCAACATTCAGAAAACTAAGATCATGGCATCCAGTCCTATCATTTCATGGCAAATAGATGGGGAAACAGTGGAAACAGTGACTGACTTTATTTTAGGGGCTCCAAAATCACAGCAGATGGTGATTGCAGCCATGAAATTAAAAGATGCTTGCTTCTTTGAAGGAAAGTTATGACCAACCTAGATAGCATATTAAAAGCAGAGACATTACTTTGTCAACAAAGGTCCATCCAGTCAAGGCTATGGTTTTTCCAGTAGTCATGTATGGATGTGAGAGTTGGACTATAAAGAAAGCCGAGTGCTGAAGAATTGATGTTTTTGAACTGTGTGTTGGAGAAGACTCTTGAGAGTCCCTTGAACTGCAAGGAGATCCAACCAGTCCATCCTAAACGAGATCAGTCCTGGGTGTTCACTGGTAGGACTGATGTTGAAGCTGTAGTTCCAATACTTTGGCCACCTGATGCAAAGAGCTGACTCATTTGAAAAGACCCTGATGCTGGGAAAGATTGAGGGCAGGAGGAGAAGGGGACGACAGAGGATGAGATGGCACCAACTCAGTGGACATGAGTTTGGGTATAGTCTGGGATTTGGTGATGGACAGGGAGGCCTGGTGTGCTGCAGTTCATGGGATCACAAAGAGTCAGACATGACTAAGCGACTTAACTGAATTGAAATCAATCATCATTGCAATTCTATGAGGCAAGTACTGGACTACAAATAGTCCATTTTACAAATGAGTAAATTTACACTGAAGCACAAAGAGGCCCAGTGACAGCTTGAGGTTGCACAACCAATAAGTAGTAAAGAGTATATTAAAAGTCAAAGTTTTTGAGAGATGACTGATACTCTGCAAGGAAAAAACATGCTAGTCTTATAAAACAATGAGAAAATTAAAGTTTCCTTCTTCCATATGAGGATCATATTGGAATTTTTCCTAAAAGATTATTTTAGAAAGAAGGAGATGCACCATAAAATTATTCATGCTAAATTTTGGAGAAAAAAATTCCCCCAGGCAGTGACCTTTATTACTAAGAGTGGATTTGGAAGCCAATTTTTATAGCTCTGTTAAAAACTGCTAAACCCAGGCAGTTATATAATAGAAATGCTGACATGACCTTAATTCCAGAGGTGCAAAGGGTATAATTGAATTTAAGAACAATGTATCTCCTCCATTAAGTCATTAAATAGACAGTAATAATCTGACACATCTGGTAAGTACTACATGAAAGTGGTTAACAATGGTATGCAAATAAAATGAACTTGTGCTATTAGCTACTGTATTTTGCTTGTGTTTGCCAAATATTATGTTAAATTACAATATAGTCATTTAGAAAATATTATGGCAATATATTTTAAATGTTCCAGAACCTGATGCCAACATAGAGAAAAGAAATGTTAGATTATTCAGGAGATTGCCAAGTACCTATGTGCAATTTAGATAAGTTATATTTACTATTCACAGAATTAATCTGAAGCAGAACTACATTCTTTTGACCCAAACTTCCAGAGTTGCCCCGGTGGTATAGTGCACCTGGTTCAAGAGCATATATAAGGATGCCAACTAACTGCCAACACCAGAACATTCCTCCATACAGATGCATATTTGGCTTTTTTGAGAAAAAAAAATCTAGATGTTTGGTATCATGCAACTAAATGCATAAATCCAAGTGAAATCATAAGTTAAATGCACATTCAGGGAATATAATCAATGCAGACAGTCACTTGGGCTCTTTCTAGCATAAGCAAAATTAAGCTGAAACTCCATTCTTCTTTCATAAAAGCAGAGCTAGAGACCTGGATTTTCAGTTTATGTTGGTAAAAATCTTCATTTAATCTGACTGTTTCTAGGACCAATAATGAAGTGTACTAATCATTTTAGCGCAACAGAGAATCTAGGAGTGCAAAACATAATTATTTTAACTACAGAGGACTTCCCTGGTGGCTCAGATGGTAAAGCGTCTGCCTACGATGTGGGAGACCCAGGTTCAATTCTTGGGTCAGGAAGATCTCCTAGAGAATGAAATGGCAACCCCCTCCAGTATTCTTGCCTGGAAAATCCCATGGACAGAGGAACCTGGTAGGCTACAGTCCATGGGGTCGCAAAGAGTCGGACATGACTGAGCAGCTTCACTTCACACGTCTGTGTGTTTTATTTCCTTACCAAAATGTTAATATGGCAAATAACAGTTAATAAATAAGACTATATATAATAGATTTTCCAGGTAAACAGTTGGTCACAATAATTGCAAATGTTTTCAAATGTCTTCTTTTAGGTTTATATAGGGCAGCAAGCCACAAAAACACATATGGATATATGTGTTAATGTTGGAGATATATGGGCTTCCCTGCTGGCTCAGACAGTTCACAATCTGCCTGCAATGCGGGAGACCTGGGTTCAATCCCTGGGTTGGGAAGATCCCCTGGAGGAGGGCATGGCAATCCACTCCAGTGTTCTTACCTCGAGAATCCCCCATGTACAGAGGAGCCCGGTGGGCTACAGTATGGGCTCGCAAAGAGTAGGACATGACTGAGCAACTAAGCACACACACAAGAGATACACAATACAGTGTGTAAAAATTGAAAATGTCAGAAATCACTGCCACAGTAAAACAGATTTTTTTTTAAAAATCAAGGATTTAAATTGTGTATATTGCATATAACTGACTCACTGTGATAAATGATCACAAAAATGGCTCCAAGTTTCCCCACTTCTTACAATGTGTCTTCATTGCTCCTCCCTTTACAAGGTGACATTTACTTGTCCCACACTCTGACTCCTTGAATTAGGCTGTCTTGCAACTTGCTTCGGCCTCTACAATGTGGTGGCAATGATTAGGTGCCATATTTAGCTGATCTTAAGTGGTATTATGCATACCCCTTGACTTGCTCTCTTCTTTTGCCATGAGAACAATTCTGGCCTGGCCTGCTAAATAACAAGAGGCTATGGGAAAGAGAGCCAAACTGTCCCAGCTGGGGCCATACTAGACCAGCCAGCCTCCTGCTGACCCACCAGCTGATCACAGACACACAAGCAAGCCCAAGAACAGCTGAACCTGGCACAGAAACACAGCTCCCGCTCAGCTGATTTGTAGTCTGATGAGAAACAATACAGTAAATGGTAGTTTTAAGCCAATATGTTTTGAGGTGGTTTCTTATGCAGCAATAGACAACTTCATACAATTATCATCAGACAATATTTTTATAGCAAAACAATACAAATGCCATGGTCATCTCCAAATATTAATGATCCTTGAATTTATATACATTTAACACTTTTAATGCACTGTCGCAGACTTGGCTCATGCTACAAGTAAAACAAATGCAATAATTCTCATTTTAAAGATGAAACTATTGACCCAGAAAAATTAAATCATGTGGCCAGGTATTAAGGAAAAGAGTGAGGGCAACATAGACAAAAGAGTAGAATTGAGTCCTTTTCTCTATAAGTCCATATCAATTTCCAATAATCTTTATGATCTAAACTGGCTTCATTGTGATTTTTGACTTAAGGATTAAAAATATCAGCAGCTAATGTGGTAAGCTCTATCTTCACCATTAGGAGAACTAAGATATCACTGACTCCAACAAACGCACTAAAATGAAAAATGAGAAGATGCAAAAAAACTTTACAAATAACTCAACATGAACTGTTGCTGTTTTTGTCTTAGGCTTCTGTGTGCCTACCCTTCATTCAGAATATCTTAGGCATCTGTGGTGCTTACCATTCGTTCAGAAGGAAAAGGAGCAAGAGGAAAATTCACCTCTCTTACTTAGGTGTCAACCTTTAGACTACTTAATAAACCAGTTAAATTAAAGATTCAGAATGTACCAATCTTTACACTGAGATAACCACTGAGCAATCAATGATAATTAAAAAAATAAATTGGTCTTCTGTAGTAATTAAATTTGTCCACTTAGATATAATTGATATTGTTCACAACTAATTATCCAAGTCAAGGCTCTGAGGGACTTTTAGAGACTAAAGGATTGAGCCAAAGATTCTTCCTAATTTGAAATTGGACTGAATGCCATGTTTTCTCAAAAACTGATTAAGTCTTCCCTAGAAACACAGTATTGAACAAACTCAAATACATTCAGGAAATCAGTATTTCATTAGGAGCAGTTTAACATACTCTCTAATACTCCCTATGTGACCATGGACTAATCACTTAACCCCTGTGGTTTAGGGTCCTCATTTTCAAAACCCAGATAACAACAGTACCTACCTCATGGAGTTGCTGTAAGCATTAAATTATGAGTAGTAAAATGTTTAGAATAGTAAGCACTGTGTTGGTATCATTTTTAATACTGTCACGTGGAACTTTTTTTTCTTTTTAGAAAGAATGGTAAGAAAGCCGCCAAGCATAAGTTTATTCCATCATTTTATTCTCGTGTGCACATTCAAGGGTTACTACTGCCCTTTCCCATATTACAAGATACGTTGTTTCCCATATTAAAAGATAAGTTGTTCTTTTGGGGATAAAAGATAGCTAAAACAGAGAAATAGGAAGTTCACATTTGCTGTGTGGCATATCTGATTACAAGTTATTAAGCCAACCTTCCCTTCCCTCTTCTAAGCAATTCATTTCTTAGCACCAGAGGGGAGGAATAATAATAAAACATGGATGATCTTATCACTGATGCTTAGCATTTGTATATTCACTTAAAAAGGTGGCAGAGCAATTTACTGCAGCCCTCAGGCAGCCTAAATGACAGGTTAGCAAGTTATATAGATATGCTATTACCTATTTATTCTGATATTCAATGCAAAAATGTCAGGAGATCCCTACTTAAGTACATTAAATTACTGACTCCTAGGGCAGGA
This sequence comes from Nanger dama, assembly GCA_917880005.1. Lineage (NCBI taxonomy): Eukaryota > Metazoa > Chordata > Mammalia > Artiodactyla > Bovidae > Nanger > Nanger dama. The sequence continues at coordinate 73,770,308 of CAKJTW010000003.1, forward strand.
AAGTAGAGTAGAAGCCATTAGCTATTGAACCCAGCCTCCAGATAAAAATCTATGGCCCATATAGATGCAAACCTTTCCAAGCTCTAGAGAAAGCTATTAAACGCTCTTCTATATTCTGATCCTCATTCTTCCAGGAAATTCTTTTTAAGGTACTCTGGCTTCAGCTTAAGTACATATACATTTGTCCTGTCATCTGATGGAATGAAAACAGCTGGTGAGTCTTCTGACCCATTGGCATTTTCTTGAATTCTCTCCTTCATCCCAGACCTGTATTTCTAGGACCAGCAAGACAGCTTTATCTGAATGCCATCCATTTATCCTATAACCTGTCTTCTCACCTGCGATTACATTTAAAATTCCCTGTGCACTCTGATTCTGAAAATGCAGGAATCATGACTTGAGCTGCAGTCCAGATATGTCTTCTCCAAACTTCTGCAATAGCTATCAGTCAAATAAGGGTTAAGGAAAAAGAATACCCGCAAGGTTAGACCCTTCTCTATTGTTAGTGCCAACAGTGGGTTAAACTCTCTGGCGAAGGATCAGAACTTGAGCCAGAAGTCCAGCAACAATGGATCTTAACAGCACAGTTCATGGCACCCTGGAGCCCGTAAATAAATGTAGAATTGAAAGCAAGAAGATGTGAGTGAGATACAATAAAAAGCTCTTGGGCTTCTAAACAGATTTCTTAATTAAGAAATTCTGGCATTAAACAGTTGGAAACAACCTGATGTTTCATGTAAGGAAAAACCAGAATTTGATTTTTTTATATTAAGAAAGCTTTATAAAGCATCAGTTTCAGAATGGCAGACTGGGCACATCTATCTACCTCCATTTCTTTCCACTGTCATTAAAATTCCTATTTATTAATACACATTGGACTCGAAAACAAAAAAGGATCCAGCATCAGAGCACAAAGTTTCAAGAAATGTTAGCGGAAAAGAGTAGGACCGATAGAGAAAACAGAATAGGGAACTCTATAGGCCAAATCACCAAAAGGTAAGAAAAATCCTCTCCCAGGAAGCCCTGAAGCAGGCCTGATTTGGGAATCAAGATTAAGCCTTGAGACACCAATCAAGGCTATTAATTTACAAACTTCATTCAGAACAACAAGGCAGGGTAGATTTCTCCGTTTCCTATTTCCCCACTTTCAGCTAAGTGTAAGACATAAAGCTAGAATCTGGTTATTGTTGTTGTTGTTTCAAAAGAAAAACCCAAACCTTTAAGACCTCATTAATGCTTTCAAAAAGTAGAAAGTTAATTCAGACAACAAAAAATGTTTTGAAAAATTCTAATTAGAAGATAGTAATGGATGGCATCACTGACTCGACGGACGCGAGTCTGAGTGAACTCCCGGAGTTGGTGATGGACAGGGAGGCCTGGCGTGCTGCGATTCATGGGGTCACAAAAAGTCAGACATGACTGAGCGACTGAACTGAATGTAAGTCTAGGTTTTCCCAGGTGGCGATAGTGGTAAAGAACCCACCTATCAATGCAGGAGATATAACAGACGTGGGTTTGATCCCTGGGTCAGGAAGATCCTCTGGAGGAGGGCATGGCAACCCACTCCAGTATTCTTGTCTGGAGAATCCCACGGACAGAGAAGCCTGCAGGCTGCAGTTCATAGGATGACAAAGAGTCAGACACAACTGAAGTGACTTAGCACACACATGCACAATGTAAGTCTATACATGTGACAGAATTGCATATGGCTACACACATATATGCAACCATGTATCTGGTGAAATTTGAGTAAGCTCTATGGATTGTACTGATGTCAGATTTTTGGGTTTGCTACTGAAGGGGATCAGAACTTACCACCTCAAAATATGCCAATTTGAAATATTGATTATTTTGATCTGAAGGCACTTGAGAAAAAGCAGATGCAGGAAGGACACTCTGACTTGCCCCTTTCTGCCTAAAATCAAATTTAAATTTTCCCATGAGAAAGGTGTCCTCCCTGTACGAGGAAGAGGACACCCTATCAATGGATATGAGGGACTGACCTGCACAAACAAACCGACCAAGATAACTCTTTATCTCCCACTGGTCTCCCCATATATTTCTAGTCATTTTCCCCTAATCTATCAACCCTAGAAGCTTAATCCCCTTTTCTTTTGCTACTTTTTCATAAGTTCATCATTATTTGTTAAAATGATATATAAGTGCTCAGTTATATCACCTTCGAGTTTTCATTTCTTTTTATTGAGTTTATTAAACAAGAACTGCCTGCTATGAAAAAAAAAAGGAGTAATAAGATTAATAACAGAGTGCTAGAAAATCAGAAATGTGATTTTTGAAGTCTAAAAATTCAAGTTCTAAAAATAACTAACATGAAATAAAAATGAATTGGACATTAACAAAAAGACACTATGAAGAATAAACTGGACAGTACTAAAAATCAGACAAACAATAAGGAAGGTAAATGTAATGAAATTTTCTATTACGTAAAATAGAAAAACAAAGAAACAGAAGATATGAAACAAAATTGAGAGACAGTTGACATATGGGGAGAGGATCCAGGAATTTCACCATCTTTAGGCCCAGATACAGAGTTGAGGGAGCAGAGTGCAGGCAGAGAAGGAAAAAAAAAAGAGGAGAAAACTTTTCTGAGTTCAAGAAAAATATGACTCTTGGGACAAAGATACCTATTGAAATAACCAGATAAACATATGAGGAAAAAAATAAAATGGATCCACTTCTCACACAAAGGCGAAATCCAAACAGATCAGATTTAAATGTAAAAGTAAAACCATACAAGTACTAGATGAAACTATAGATAAATTCCTCTACAACTAGGAATGAAGGAAATTTTTCTTAACTATGACCCCAAATTTAAAAGCATTAAAAGAAAAGATTAAGAAACTTGATTACATACAAATTTTAAATAATGTGTTGTTTGTATTTTTGCGAGGCAGGAGTGTTGTTTTTTGTTATGGCCAAAAAAATACATCACAAACAAAGTAAGGTCAAATGATGTATTAAGAAAAAAATCTGCAACTTATATCACAAATGGTAAAATTCTACAACTTATATTACACAGAGCTAAAGTTTATAGTGTATAAAGAGTTTCTAAAATTATTTTTTGAGAAGATACACACCAATGATCATATTTTTAAAAAAAGGACCAGAAATAGGAACACAAATCTCATAAATCTTACAGGAAATAAAATGCAAACCATTTTTAAACATATAAAGGGGATGGTCAAAAGCACTTACTATAAAACAAATGCAAATTAAAACCTCAGTGAGATACCATTTCTCACCTTTGCTTTTGGCTAAAAATCCAAATGAAAATCCAAATTGTTTGACATGTCTTGGAAAGGTAGCCATATATACTGTCAGCTGGAAAACAAAATGGTACTACCCTCTTCAGGGAGAAATCTGACAATAACTAGCAAAAATACATATATACACTTACCTTTAACCCAGTAATCTCATTTCTGTGAATTTATCCCAAATATACACTCTCCAATATACAAAAAAACTGATGTATGCACAAGGCTATCCGTTGCACCATTATTTGTAACAGCAAAAGACTGCAAACAAGCCAGATGTCCACCAATGGACTGTTACATAAAGCAAACATCCATACAGCAGAGTACTATGCAGCTGCAAAAGGAGTGAAGACTATCTCTACATACTGCTATAGACAGATCTCCAAACTACAATATTAGGTGAAAGAAGCAAAGTTTAAAAAATTATTTAATAAAGAAAGTGAAAGTGAAGTGGCTCAGTCGTGTCCAACTCTTTGTGACCCCATGGACTGCAGCCCGCCAGGCTCACCCATCCATGGGATTCTCCAGGCAAGAGTACTGGAGTTGGTTGCCAGAGGAAGGATACAAATATATTTTGTATTTGCTTAATTAAGAAACAAAAAAAGGAAGTATAAACTATGAAGAAAAGCTTATTTATCAGGGGAAGAGCATGGATAGAAGCTAAATTTCTCTGAATACATATTGTTTAACAGATTTGATTTTAGAATCATGGTAAAGTTTTCTGTAGTAATAAAAAAGTCATATCAAAAATATTAAAGGTATTTCTATCACTTAGAAGCAAAATGATACAAACGAACCCAACTGTATATCAATTCTGTGACTTAACAATGTAGAGAAAATATATTTCAAATGACTTTAAAACATAGTCATTTGACTACGTTTCCCTGGTGAGATCAGACCTAGTGGTGAAGGGAAAAAAGTCCTCTAGTATAGTATAGTATAGTATAATGTATAGTATAATACATTATTAGTATTATAATTCAGGAACCATACAGAGAGAAGGACAAAGTGAGTAAGTAATCATATTAAAGTCTGAAGAACAAGGATTTCTGAGCAAGAGAAAAGAGATACTGACATAAAATCAAAGAAGTTTCATAGAGCCCTGAAATCCTGATTTCAAGCTAGAAATACTAGTGAAGAATTCATGATGCATTTCTCTTTTAGGAATGTGTGTATCTTCTAGCTCTCACCACTAGAAGGACTAAGCAATAACCAATCCAGTAGCAGTGAGCATCTGCAACCAGGTTCTAGCCTCTCAATATGACTCTTCCTTAAAGGAGCCAGGACTCCACAGAGGAAACAAGCAATCACAGGTCTGGGACAGGAACGGTACCAGTTGAGCCTAGATGTGCTGTCATCAAGAAAGCAAAGAGGTTATCAAAAACTATGTGGGGTCATGTCAAAGGGTTCATGAGCTAACTTGAGGGAAATCAACAGAAATAATTATGGCAGTGGACTGCAAACACATCAAATGTGTTATGTTAAAATCCATGCGTTTATGTTTAAAAAGATCTCATTGGTAACTTTTGGAGAATGCTAAGGAGCCAGCTCATAATTCTAAAATCTGGCAAATAAACAGAAAGAACCAAGCAGCTAACCCGCCTTTTTGTGTTTGGATAATTCAGAGCACCACCCAAATCCCCCTCTTCAGGACTGAGACACTCATTCAAGTGCCAGGAGCATTCCCAGGAACTGTCTTTGAATAAAAAGAACTATCTTACCCAAGCTTATATCCTCAACCCTGGGGCAGCCCACAAAAAATGATTAGTCGATGCAAGGTGGGAATGGGTACAAAGGTACAGCCTCCACTTTCAAGGGCTACGCCAGCTTCAAAGCTCCCTGTGGGACTGACTGAGTGAATCCTCGGTCAGAGTTCAACTCCTCCCCTAGCTGGTCCCTGCTTCCCTCACTGGGTGTCATCCCCTAGTGCTCTGCTTTTAAGCCTCTGACATGCAAACTTCATCTCAGAGTCTGTTTCCCAGGAAACCAACCTAAGATATTTCCCATAAAAAAACACAACTCAGGGTAACGAAGTAACTGATGAGGTCATTCAACGAAAAGTGAGACAACTGGGTATTAGGTGCCGCCTGAAAGAAGTATACACCACCATCTATGAAGAATTCTTGCAAAAAAATGTAACATAAATTACACTGAAAGTCTGGATTCAACTATCAGTTTACAGGAAATGCAGAGACAGGCAAAAAACTCAGTGTAGGAGACTCAACTGAACAACCAGCTTTCTTCAGTGAACAGCTTGTGTAAGACCTCGCGGCCTTTTCTCGGGAACCGTCGCCCCAAAGACCACAGTGACTCGAATTCGATGCAATCAGCAAGAGGATTTATTAAGCTGGCACGCGCCAGGGTTCAGTGGAGTGAACCCCCAGCATCAGTAGTGAGGGTTTTTATATAAAAATTACAGACAGGTGGGGATGGAGTCGGGTTATGGGATACATTGAAGTGAAGTCACAGGTGCGGGGGATACGCTTGATTGGTGGGAAAGCTTACAGAAAGCAACTAAGTTGAACAGAGAAAGCTATTTTCCAGGAGGCCGCGGCCTTGCCTCCCGATAAGGAGAAAGCTATTTTCCAGGAGGCCACGGCCTTGCCTCCCGAGCTTAAATTTTTAATCTAAGTTCTTCACTTGCAAGGGGGAGAAAAAGGAAGGAGAAAAGTATCAACAAATTACAACAAAGGGATTTAATTTGGTCTGGTTTCTGATTTTAAAAAACAACTATAAAAATTTATGAAACATTATTATCAGGCTACTTTGAACTCTCATTAGATACTGGATACTATATTAAGTAAGTGCCAGGGTTTTTTAGGTATGATTATGATATTGTTGTGAATATTTTTTAAAAGATCTTTATCTTCTTAAAGATATATACTGAAATTTCTCTCATTTGAAAAGACCCTGATGCTAGGAAAGATTGAGGGCAGGAGAAGGGGACGAAAGAGGATGAAACGGTTGGATGGCATCACCGACTCAATGGACATGGGTTTGGGTAGACTTAGGCAGTTGGTGATGGACAGGGAGGCCTGGCGTGTTACGGTTCATGGGGTCGCAAAGAGTCGGACATAACTGAGTGACTAAACTGAACTGAACTGAAATTTCAATTTGAAATTTCAATATAATTTAATACAATATAAAATAATATAGGAAAACAATCCCACTGAGTGCTGAGCAGAATGAACAATATGAAGTACCCTACCCAACATTTTCCACTGTGTAAAGTGGTGATTTCTTTTACTTGCCTTCAAATAATACATAGTGGTACTGAACTATAATATAATAAAAGGAACATAATGATAATAATTCATATTGACTTAAGGTTAAAACACAGAAGATACCCAAAAATACACAAAATAATTTAAAAGGTAAATTAATCCTAATCTCCTATATAAAAAGATGATTGAAAAACAATGGCTATTTTAAAGGCAAATGTAATTTTAAATACACGAAATGAACTACAGAATGAATATTGCTATCGAACATTTTATTTTTTTCACTACAGAATTATCAGAACAGAACTAAGGAAAAAGGAGAGGCCTTCAATTAAAGGATGCCTGATAAAAATACAGGATACCCAAATACATATGGATTTCAGATAAGCAACAAATATTTATGTTAGCATATGTCTCAAATAGGGCTTTCTTGGTGGCTCAGTGGTAAAGAACCCGTCTGCTGATTCAGGAGACCTCGGTTTGATCCCTGGGTTGAGAAGATCCCCTGGAGAAGGAAATGGCAACCCACTCCAATATTCTTGTCTGGGAAATCCCATGACAGAGAAGCCTGGCAGACTATAGTCCACAAGGTTGCAAAACAGTCAGACATGACTGAGAACTAAAACAAGTGTCTTGAATATTTTTATTTGCTATTATCTGGCAAACCTACTTCTAATTCCTTACCTTTCTTTTTTCTAACCTTATTGAGATGTAATTGGCACTTAATGTTGTGTAAGTTTAAGGTTACAACGTGATGATTTGCTATACCTATATATTGTGAAATGTTTTCACTTATTTTTATAATTGATTTTTTTCTTTCTCACCACCATTTGACTGCCTGTCTTAAAATGTTACCTATATGGTACTTCATTAAAGCAACCATTATTTAAAACCTCTCAAGTTAAGAAGTCAAGGGAGATTTCTAGCACTATCACCTTGAAGATGACAGTTCTGGTACAGGTATTTAATTTTGAAATATCAGCAGAAAAATTATCCCCTAGAGAAAAAGGAATCTGGAAAGTGTTTTTGACAGATCCACCACAGTCTTAAACCAGTAAATGCTGCCACTTACTTGGTTTTCTCTCCTCTTCCTGTTTCCTTTGCAATAACACACAAACTGTATTAATCAACCAGATAATGGTGGTGGTGAGTGGGAGTTGATGAGGGCTCCACTGTACTGACTGTGCTGACTCTACCAGACGTGGACTGAGGTGGGGAAATGGTAACCAGAGCACAGTCCCTTAGTTATAACCACAGCCTTTTAAAGATGACCACGTATATACACTACTACATATAAAATAGATAACTAATGAAAACCTGCTGTATAGTACAGGAGTCTACTCTGTAATGGCCTAGATGGGAAATCTACAGAGTGGATGTATGTATATGTATAACTGATTCACTTTGCTGTATACCTGCTAACACAGCCCTGTGGATCAACTATAACCCCGCCAAATTTTTTTAATAAAATAAAGATGATCCCATCTCTTCTATTTCTCCACTACTATCAACTCATATTGTTTTCAAAAGACTCCCCTAGACTGTCCTTCACTACTCAGAAAAGCTCTGAAAGATAAAGAGGTTAAGCAACTGGCCAAAAGTCACACATCTGTGTGAACCTTGTAGTCCTGACTTTCATCCTGGGATTCTTCACAGCATAATCTAGATAAGGCTGGGTTTTGGTAAAGTTAGGGATTCTTCCCAGTAGCATTCCTGTGACTTGATCACAGGTCCTGACCCAGCCTTGAACTCTTTTAAGTGAGGGGCCCACTATGCACTTATTCTCCTACTCTCAGCTCATTCAGTCCTCAACACATACTTAATGAACATTGGACTAACTATGAGGAAACGATAGTGGACAATACAAAAAAGTTTCCTGCCTTCACTGAACTCACCGTTTAGGGGTGACTAGGCAATTAGGTATGCAATAACAGTGAAATGTGAAGAGTACTAGACAGGAGAGATGCGGGACATACAAGAGTCTCCAACCTCTGTGTTGGGAGGCCTCCCTGAGAAAGGGATGCTTAAGCGGAGACAACAAGACCCATAAGACTAATACAAGTGATGGGGAAGAGGATGAGAGAGAACTAAGAGTATTCCAAACAATGGGACTAGATGTGCAAAGACTTGGAGGAAAGAGGAGATGATGTACGAGTGGAGTAAGAATAGGGCAGAACCAAAACATGGGGATGCCTGAGCCAAGTCAATGATTTTGTGTGGGGAGAACACTAGTGGCCTCTCAGCTACTCCTCTGTGGTCCTAAACATGGACACACTTTGACCCCAAACTTACAAAGCCTCTCAGCCAAATACAAGATCTGCACTGAGCAGGACATGTCCTCCTTAGCAGTTGCTTAATGATCATCTATTGCTGCAGCAAGCTCCTTGAGGAGGGGCTGGTCCTCTCTTCCCATTCACTACCCCAAGAGGTTATTTTTCTTTTCAATTTTAAACACAGTTGAGGTTTCAGTAGAGTTCTACTAAAAATAATTTCTTCTATCTTGGTACCTTTATATGTTTCATTTTAGAACCCTTCCCAATTGGCTGGTTTTCCACAATTCTGACATTGTGAGAGAGACAGATGAAACTGAAGAATCAACAGGGGCCAAGAGTAGAGGGTTTTGTGCAGGGTGTGCAGTTCACATGAATTTCCTCCAGTATCACTCACTCACTGGGCAGAGTCTTCAGGTCCAGGCACAAGAACACTACCTGCCTTGTGGCTGATGTGGAAACAGCAACGTGGAACAGAACAGCAGGCCTCAAACCTCCCTGACCAGCAAATCAAGAAGGCTTTTTAAAATACAGATTCCTTGGTCCCATTCCTGACCTAATAAATCATCAGAATTTCTACAGATAGGTTTTAGGAATATATATTTTCAAAATTCTCCTTGAGTGAATCTGGTATTAAACAGTTCTGGGACTCATTGGTCTTTACTGTAAAAAACACAAATTTCAGAGCCAGTAAAACCTGATGTCAAACTCCAAGCATTTATTAGCTGCTGGTAAGTTGGAAGGGGTTAAAATAGATTCTTGGTAAATACAAGAAGGCAGTAAGCAGGGCTGCAGCTGAGGCTGGGACCAGAATTAACTTGGCATCCTGGGAAGGTAAGATAAGGTAAGGTAGGTCACACGATTAGATCACACGATCTTGGATGAGATGTTTTGCATCTCTGAGCTTCCAATTTAAAAAGAAAAGAAAGAGGAGGGGGAAAAAGAAATAATATAATTAAGCTCATATTTTTAGAGGACTGAAAATGAAATCACGACTAGCAAGTACCTGACACAACACTGTGAATGGTAGTAGTTACCTACCTTACCTTATCTTACCTTCCCAGGATGCCAAGCTAATTCTGGTCCAAGCCCCAGCTGCAGCCCTGCTTACTGCCTTCCTGTATGTCCCAAGAACCTATTTTAACCCTCTTCCAACTTACCAGCAGCTTCTATGGGGAATGACATGAGATAGTGGCTGCTGCCTACTGAGAAAAAGGGCTGAAACTGAAGCCACAGGATAAAACAAGAGTCTGTCTACAAACTTCCCATCTCAGGCACAAACATTTTCCCAAAGAGTTTGCCATCCTTCCTGATGACTGGATCAAGTTGTTATATAACCACCAAGGTCTCTTTGACTCTTTCTTGGACACCAGGGTCAGCATACAAAACTAGATCTGAAGTGGTAGTGGCTATCCTGTGCCTCTCTGATGATGGAGACAATTACTTCCAGGCACCTCCATTCATTATCAAGAAAAAATGCTATGCATGGAGACACTGGTCAAAATTTTCCTTTAACATAAATACTTGGACTGTTTAGCTCATGTCTGTCAGAATTCAATTTTTTAAGCTCCTGTTATTTCATTTTACTCACAACATCCTTATGAATTAGGCTAAAGCAATTCTTTCTATTAAAAACAACATATTTTCCTTATGGTAGTATATGTCCATTAAACACAATTTGGAAAGTAGTGAAAATACTATAGGAAGAAGACAATTAAATCCATCTCTAGTTACCATCTAAAGATAATAAAATTAACATTTTGATATATTTTATAATCATCTATTTTTTAAAACTGGCATAACTCAATATATATATACTTTCTGAATCATGCTTTTTCTCTCAGCATTATATTGTGAATTTTTGTACATTCTTAAAAATTTTCAAAACTGGCATTTTAATGTTGATAATATTGTAGCATATGATATTGCATAATTTTTATTTCCCTGTTGTTTCTATTTGGGCTTCCCTGCTGGTTTAGACAGTAAAGTCGTCTGCTTGCAATGCTGGAGACCCTGGTTCGATCCCTGGGTTGCGAAGATCCCCTGGAGAAGGAAATGGCAGCCCACTCCAGTATTCTTGCCTGGACAATCCCATGAACAGAGAAGTGTGGAGGGGGCGGCAAACAGTTGGACATGACTGAGAGATTTGAGCACACAGTGAGAACACAGTGGCAAGTTACATAAAGGAAATGTATAATTTCTTACTTGTCTGCATATTGCCTAACTAGAGTCATGATCTTGTAGCCACAAAGTGTGATGTTCTATCAATAGTAATGGCAATAGGTTATTGAGCCTCACGGATTCCTATCTTGATATTATTTTTCTCTATTTGTGTTGGTTCATTTCCCCTCAACTCCCCACCCTCAACAAACTTAGATAAAGTAAAGCAATCTCTTTTGCTCACCTAGGCAACCTTCAACTAACTTGTACACCTGAGACCAAGGTGGCAAAAAATGGTCTATTAAAAAGTATGTTAATTCCAAATCTCTTTAACTGTTTGTCACATCATGATGTTTTTCAGAATTAGGAGTCCTGATTTTATAAATTTGAAGGTGTTAATTATAGACACACGGTATTTCAAAAGGATGAGGATGGAGAAGTATGTGGCCTTTAAAATGGCTTTAGTTGTAGTTCTACCCAAACCAAAAAAAAAAAAAAAATTAGCTTGGGAAAATTCTATCCAGCTTACAAAGTAGCTGGATGACACAGAACAAGTTATTTACCCTCTTAGAGACTCAATTTCTTTAACCATAAAATGAGAAGGTTGTATTAAACGGTCTCTTAGGTTCCTTGGAAGGAAAGTTATAAAGTTATGACCAACCTAGATAGCATATTCAAAAGCAGAAACATTACTTTGCCAACAGAGGTTCGCCTAGTCAAGGTTATGGTTTTTCCAGTGGTCATGTACAGATGTGAGAGTTGGACTGTGAAGAAAGCTGAGCATCGAAGAATTGATGCTTTTGAACTGTGGTGTTGGAGAAGACTCTTGAGAGTCCCTTGGACTGCAAGGAGATCCAACCAGTCTATCCTAAAGGAAATGAGTCCTGCGTGTTCGTTGGAAGGACTGATGCTAAAGCTGAAACTCCAATACTTTGGCCTCTGCATGTGAAGAGCTGGCTCATTGGAAAAGACTCTGATGCTGGGAGGGATTGGGGACAGGAGGAAAAGGGGACGAGAGAGGATGAGATGGCTGGATGGCATCACCGACTCAACGGATATGAGTTTAGGTAAATTCTGGGAGTTGGTGATGAACAGGGAGGCCTGGCGTGCTGTGATTCATGGGGTTGCAGAGTCGGACACAAGTGAGCGACTGACCTGAACTGAACTGAAGGTTCCTTTAAAAATCTAAGGTTTTTATGGCTGCCTATGATTTTATAAGCAGTTATGTCTAGAGCTATTTAACAGAGAAAACTGCAGAATGTGAAAACCTTTAGGACTTAGCTAAGAAATAAAAGATCATTCATCAGGAAACAGGGTCAAGTTAGACACTGAAAAGTAGTTGCCTGAGCAACTCTAACTAAAAAGAAATTATTACAGAGTTAAACAGAAACCTATGCTGCAGGCCAAGGAGAAAGAAAAGAAACAAGATCTCCATTTTTATTTTTTCTATTGTCCTGTTAAAGGAATCATATGATAAACGCTTAACTTTTTGGAACAGGTGAAGAATAAAAAAAAAAAACACACATACAATACCTAATCATAAGGTAGAAACAGTTATAACTGCTACAGTTTCTTTCCTAGTGCTTTTTTTCTTTCCTAGGGAAAGTCTGAAACTTAGAATGCCAGCTCTCCATGGGTACTTTAGTGGCTACTCCCAGCACGTTAATTTTCCCTCCCTCTTCCTACATCAGAAATCCTCTCCAAAATCCTACAAGTAGATTCTGTGCTGAAGCTAGTGTTAAAGCTGGTGTCAAGCCCTCAAATCCTGTAAGTGATATTATGAGGAAGTAGGACATTCAACTCTGTTGTGAAACTAAATCATAACACATCAGACAAGAATATAAAACTATTTGGTCAGCGTGCTCAGTCCAAGGCTACAGTCAACTATTGCAGAGATTATAGATGCCCCCAGGGGAACGCTTTTATTCTGTATCTTCCTGCTAAAGAGGAAATTAAAAAAATACACAGCTTGACTTGGAAGTTTAACCATGAGAGAAACAAATCTCCTACTTAACTTCACATGCTTTGAAACTGATCAAAACACAGGATATTGCAGGGGCAGGATAAGAAAAAAGAATAGAAGAATACTTGTGAAAATCTCAGATCTGGCTAACCAGCTCTTCATTAAATAAAACTTGGCTATATTTCTAATAGTTATAGTAGTAAAATTTGAAAATGTGGGTTATGGGAATTCTCTGGAGGACCAGTGGTTAGGACTCAGCACTTTCATTGCCAGAGCCCAGGGTTCGATCCCTTGTCTGGGAACTTAAAGGCCCTACAAGCCTCATGGTGTGGTCAAAAAAAAAAAAAAAAAAAAGACGGAAAAAGAACATGAAAATGTGGGTTATAAAAATATACTGTCAGTGAGTTTTCTATTCTTTTCTTATGTTCAGAAAGACATGTCTCCTGAGAATCCAATTTGTTCCTGTACTTATGTTTCTGAAATCTGACTCAACTTCTTCTATGATATACATTTTTGCAAATTTCCTCTTCTTGTTAAGACTATTTCATTGAATACAAAGAATGTGCCAACAACTGTGAGGAAACAGACAGTCAAAATCTGTCCATTTGTAACTTGCTTTTTTAAACCTAAATATCATTTCTCATTAGAAGTTTAGACATTCAGCATAAATCATTGAAATATAAGGCTTCTGTGAACAGTGAATAGAGAAACCTGCACAGTGAAGATCTGATAGGGAGGAGAAGGGAGATTTTTCATGTGACATTCTGAGCAACTTCAGCTATCCTTGAGCTTTGGGAAAGTTTCTTGAACAGTTGTTTCCTCAGGAAACTTCACACTCTCCATATTATTGTGTTATTTTGTCAAACACACAGCCGTGTGTGTGCTCAGTCACTAAGACATGTCCAATTCTTTGAGACCCCATGGACTGTAGCCCACCAGGTTCCTCTGTCCATGGGATTTTCTAGGAATATGGGAGTGGGCTGCCATTTCCTCCTCCAGGATATCTTCCCACCCCAGGGATTAAACGTGTGTCTTCAACAAACACTTGGATAGTGGTTATTATATGATAGGCCTGATAGGTGCTTTACAAACAGGCAATATCATCATCATCACGATCACCATCCCTGTTTTAACTGAGGTAGAAATTGCAGCACAGAGAGGTTAAGTCATTTGCGCCAGGCCCATAGCTAACAAGTACATCAGTCTTAAGCACCACTTTGCTCCTCTCACAAGAGCTCATTATTTGAGGCAATGGTGGAAGCAGAAAGTTAGAAAAGGTCTTGGAAGCCACAGCCCTTTATCATGTCACTTCCCTAGTGAGGAAACACCACCTTAACTTCTAGAAAGTTCACTTCTTTAATCTGGAGATTCTTCCTCAGGTCTGTGCCTCTCAGCTGTTCTTAAGATAAAAGTTATTATGAAGTAAACACCAAAGAAGAATTTTAAGAGTAATCTCTAGAATGACCTTGCATAAGAAACTGAGATTAGTGAGCAAAAGAAGAAAACAGCAAGATATTAATAGTTCCTACTGGACCTAATTAAAGTTCAACATTCAGAAAACAAAGATCATGGCATCCAGTCCCATCACTTCATGGCAAACAGATGGAGAAACAGTAGAAACAGTGGCTGACTTTATTTTGGGGGCTCCAGAATCACTGCAGATGGTGACTGCAGCCATGAAATTAAAAGACATTTAATCCTTGGAAGAAAAGTTATGACCAACCTAGACAGCATATTAAAAAGCAGAGACATTACTTTGCCAACAAAGGTCCATCTAGTCAAGGCTACGGTTTTTCCAATAGTCATGTATGGATGTGAGAGTTAGACTAGAAAGCTGAGTGCTGAAGAATTGATGCTTTCGAACTGTGGTGTTGGAGAAGACTCTTGAGAGTCCCTTGGACTGCAAGGAGATCCAACCAGTCCATCCTAAAGGAAATCAGTCCTGAGTATTCATTGGAAGGACTGATGCTGAAGCTGAAACTCCACCTGATGCAAAGAACTGACTCATCTGAAAAGACTCTAGTAGTGAAGTCACTCAGTCATGTCTGACTCTTTGCAACCCCAAGGACTGCAGCCTACCAGGCTCCTCGGTCCAAGGGATTTTCCAGGCAAGAGTATTGGAGTGGGTTGCCATTAGACCCTAATGCTGGGAAAGACTGAGGGCAGGAGAAGGGGACAACAGAGGATGAGATGGGTGGCTGGCATCACCGATTCAATGGGCATGAGTCTGAGTAAACTCCGGGAGTTGGTGATGGACAGGGAGGCCTGGCGTGCTGCAGTCCATGGGGTCTCAAAGAGTCAGACACGACTGAATGACTAAACTCATCTGAACTGGACCTAAACTCTTAGTCACTTTTAAATCATTTTCCTAAAATTTAATAACATGATTTTTTTTGCTGTATGTATGGGTTAATATGAATGATTTCCAAGAGAAAGTTTAAGAAAACAGATGGCATGATTCTTTACATAGAAAACCCTAAGGATGCCACCAGAAAATTTCCAGAGCTAATCAATGAACATAATAAAGTCACAGGATATAAATTAATACACAGAAGTCTCTTGCATCCCTATACATTAACAACGAAAAATCAAAAAGAGGAATTGAGGAAACAATTGCATTCACCATTGCAACAAAAATAATAAAATACTTAGGAATAAATTTATCTAAAGAGGAAAATGACCTGTATATAAAAAACTATAAAACACTAATGAAAGAAATCAAGTATGACACAAATAGAGAAATACCCCATGTTCTTGGACTGGAAGAAACAATATAGTGAAAATAATTATAATATACAAAGCAATCTATAGATTCAATGTAATTCCTATCAAACTGGTATTTTTCACAGAACTAGAACAAATAATTTAACAATTTTTATGGAAATACAAAAGACCCCAAACAGCCAAAGTAATCTTGAGAAAGAAGAATGGAATTGGAAAAATCAACCTTCCCAACTTCAGACAATACTACAAAGCTACGGTCATCAAAACAGTATGGTACTGGCACAAAAAACAAATACAGATCAATGGAACAAAACAGAAAGCCTAGAGATAAATCCACACACCATGGACACCTTATCCTTAACAAGGGAGGTAAAAATATACAATGGAGAAAAAGTCTCTTCAAAAAGTGGTGCTGCCTGTTTATAATAGCCAGGACATGGAAGCAACCTAGATATCCAACAGCAGATGAATGTATAAGAAAGCTGTGGTACATATACACAATGGAATATTATTCAGCCATTTAAAAGAATACATTTGAATCAGTTCTAATGAGGTAGATGAAACTGGAGCCTATTATACAGAGTGAAATGAGCCAGAAAGAAAAACACCAATACAGTATACTAACACATATATATGGAATTTAGAAAGATGGTAATGATAACCCTGTATGCGAGACAGCAAAAGAGACACAGATGTATAAAACAGTCTTTTGGACTCTGTGGGAGAGGGCAAAGGCGGAATGATATGGGAGAATGGCATAGAAACATGTAAATTATCATATGTGAAATGAATCGCTAGTCCAGGTTCAATGCATGATACAGGATGCTCAGGGCTGGTGCACTGGGATGACCCAGAGGGGCGGGATGGGGAGGGAGGTTGAAGGGGGTTCAGGATGGGGAACACATGTACACCCGTGGTGAATCCATGTCAATGTATGGCAAAACCAATATAATATTGTAAAGTAAAAATAAATAAATAAAACTGAAAATAAAATAAAATACTCAGACAAGGAAAAAAAAAAAGTGGTGCTGGGAAAACTGGTCAACTATGTGTAAAAAAATGAAATTAGAACACTGTCTAACACTATACACAAAAATAAACTCAAAATGAGTTAAAAGCCTAAATGTAAGACCAGAAACTATAAAACTCTTAGAGGAAAGTAGTAAGCAGAACACTCTCTGTTATAAATCACAGCAAGGTGCTCTATGACCCACCTCCCAGAGTAATGGAAATAACAAAAACAAACAAGACCTATTTAAATTAAAAGCCCTTGCACAATGAAGGAAACTATACACAAGTTGAAAAGACAGCCCTCAGAATGGGAGAAAATAATCACAAATGAAACAACTGACAAAAAATTAATCTTCATAATATACAAGCAGCTCATGCAGCTCAAAATCAGGAAAACTGAACAGCCCAATCAAACAGCAGGCAGATGATCTAAACAGACATTTCTCCAAAGCATTGCAAGAAGGATTCTTTACCAGCTGAGCCACAAGAGAAGCCCAAGAATACTGGATTGGGTAACCTATCCCTTCTCCAGTGGATCTTCCCAACCCAGGAATCAATCCGGGGTCTCCTGCACTGCAGGCAGATTCTTAACCAACTGCACTATTAGGGAAGCCCCAGAGAAGACCTACAGATGGCTAAAAAACACATGACAAAATGCTCAATATCACTTATTGTTAGAGAAATGCAGATCAAAACCACAATGAGATATCACCTCACCCCAGTCAGAATGCCATCATCAAGACGTCTACAAACAATAAATGCTGGAGCGGGTATGGAGAAAAAGGAACCCTCTTACACTGTTGGTGGGAATGCAAACTGAGACGATCACTATGGAGAACAGTACGGAGATTCCTTTAAAAACTAGGAATAAAATTACCATAGGACCCAGCAATCCCACTGCTGGGCATATACCCAGAGGAAACCAGAACTGAAAAAGACACATGTACCTCAATGTTCACGGCAGTGCTATGCACAATAGCTATGACATGGAAGCAGCCTGGATGTCCCTAGGCAGATGAATGGATAAGGAAGCTGTGATACACATACACGGTGGAATATTACTCGGCTACAAAAAGGAATGCATCTGAATCAGTGCTAACGAGGTGGATGAACCTAGAGCCTATTATACGGAGTGAAGTAAGTCAGAAAGAGAAAGACAAACATAATATATTTACACATATATAAGTAATCTAGAAAGATGGTGCCGACAATCCTACATGCAGGGGCGGCAAAGGAGACACAGATGTAAAGAACAGACTTCTGGACTTAGTGGGAGAGGGAGAGGGTGGGGTGATTTGAGAGAAAAGCACTGAGACACATACATTACCATAGGTAAAACAGATAATGAGTGGGAGTCTGATGTATGACGCAGGGCTCTGTGACGACCTGGAGGGACAGGGGTGGGGAGGGAGGTGGAAGGAGGGTTCAGGATGGAGGGGACACATGTTTACCTATGGCCGATTCATGCTGACGTATGACAAAACCATCAAAATACTGTAAAGTAATCATTCTCCAATTAAAATAAATTTTAAAAAAGAAAATATAGGTTATTAGTTCCTATAAAATATATACTTCAGACAAGGACCTTAGAGAACAAGGTCTTTCGAGTACAACTAAGAAACAGTACAAGGATGCTAATCTGAAGGATTATTTGTCATAATAAAAACTTTAAAAGAGCCTATTTACCATCAGTTACAGAATGGTTAAATAAAAGAACATTTCTGCAATAGAACACAAAGCAGTCATTAATATTTACATGAAGAAACATGTAACATATCAAGTGAAATAGGCAAGTTAAGAACACACTCTTGTATTATGCCATTCTGTGGGAAAACAACACAAGGGAAACATTTGTTTTTGTTTGTCTATAACATTTAGGCAGGTTTGGATACAAACCTGAAAAAGTGTACACACACCTCTTAAGAGAGGTTACCTCCAGAGAAAGTGCTGAAGGGGGGATGAGTGGTGGTGAAAAAGAGATGTTTTTACTGCATAGACTTCCACTTGCTTGAAGTTGGTGAGATCCACAAAACACACATGAATTAAAGCACCAAGCATATGGAAACAATTAAACAATGGGAGAAACACTAGAAATAATCAAATTATAATTAGGCTGTGTAATAAGTTTGACAAAGTGACTCATGAGATACATCATATAATCACTTTATGTACCACTTCTTCCATAATTATATATAAATTACTGTGCTAACTTTACTAGACTTTTATTTTGCTTAATGTTATAGATTTTTAGTTTTTATTTTCATTAAAACTTAAAGAGGAAAAAATGTACCTTCCAAAGACTGATAAGTCTATAATCAACACACCATCTCCAAGAGATGGTGAAGGACTGGGAAGCCTGAGGTGCCGCAGTCCACAGGGCCACTGAGTCGGACACAGCTGAGTGACTATATAACAACAATGCATTAGTCTTTTATTTCTACATATTTTTTGAGAATCTCAAGCACACATTTATGTAAACCATCACCATATCTCAGACTGATTGGATGGTGCTGTGGTATAATAAAAACAACATGGCATAGAGTTATTAGAAGACCAATCCAGATTCTATCACAGACTCACTGGGTAATTACTGCCACTTAACATCTATGAGTACCTATTCATTCTTCTTAAAAAGTACCTATGATGTAAAAAAGCAAGGGAAAGATGTCTTTTTGGTTGATGAGCAATGAACTACATCTGCTGTGCTGGCAAAAGTCTTGTTCAGTTCAGTTCAATTCAGTTCAGTCACTCAGTCATGTCCGACTCTTTGCAACCCATGGACTGCAGCACTCCAGGCTTCCCTGTCCATCACCAACTCCCAGAGCTTGCTCAAACTGATGTCTATTGAGTCAGTGATGCCATCCAACTATCTCATCCTCTGTCGTCCTCTTTTTCCTCCTGCCGTCAATCTTTCCCAGCATCAGGGTCTTTTCCAATAAGTCAGTTCTTCACATCAGGTGGCCAAAGTATTGGAGCTTCAGCTTCAGCATCAGTCCATCCAATGAATATTCAGGACTGATTTCCTTTAGGATGGACTGTTAGGCAGCTCACTAAGCAGTGCTGAGCATGACACTTGCGATTGTTACAGTCTCCTCTTCTCGTCCCTGCAGGTGTTTCTCTAACTCTTCCATGTTTTGTTCAACTGTCATCTGTGCGGTTGTGGCAGTCATGAGAGCCAGCCTTTCACTACCCTTTGCCTCCCTCCCCTGCTCCTTCTCCACTCTGAGGTACCAGAGAAATGCCAGACCCAGGCCATCCCATGCTCTGCTGCCCAGAAGAGTCCAATCCAGTTTGTGCATGAGAGCCAGAGAGATCTTTGCAGAACATGCATAACCTTGTCATCCCCTTTAAAGGTCTTCATTATAGATCCCCACCATTTACCAAGTCCATACTCTTGGCTTGGCAAGAGTGGGGGGAAAAAAAAAAAAAAAAGCCTCTTCCTGTCACAGCTCCAGCCCACTTTTCCAGTCTCTTCTCCTGCCTCCTAACTCCCAACATACAAAATCTAGCCATACGGAAATGTCTCCAGTTTACTGTTTAATAAGTATTCACTTAACAGAAACCCAGAGACCACAAGTGTTTCAGAATTCATATTTTTATATTTTCAACAGGTAATCCCATGCCTCTGTGTGTGTGTGTGTTACATAACATCACAGATTACCTAAGGCATCAGCTCACTTCAAACACATTAATATTTCTGCAGCAAACCTAGAATATTCAAATTAAGTGTATTAAGATCCCAAGTGGCCTCAGTCAGTTGGGTCTGGCTTTGCTACTGAGTCACTTCCCTTGGCTCCTCCAGAACTTTTCCACCTGCTCTGTGCCTAGAAAACTAGTCTATCTGGGCTTCAGGCCCATACCCCATTGCCCCAGGATTCTAGTAAGATACAGCCAAGGGGGCGCCCTGCAAGTTATCTGGAAACCTGGGGTGTTTCCTTCTCCTGAAGCACAGTCCCCTGGAGGCAGCTGTTCTTGAGGGAGTCTTCTTCCCATGACTCTTCCTTCTGGTCTCCAAGAACCACCCTCTCCTCTCATCTCCTAGGATGTGCGTCTTAGCATTATCACAGCTCTGCTATCCCACTATCACACTCCCATCTCTTGTACCAGCACTCCACCCACACCTTTGAGGGAGTCTCTTTATTAAACCCTCTTTCAATGATCCCAGTCTGAGAATACCATCTGTTTCCTGATAGATTGCTGACAAATGCTATACACCAATCCATTCAGATTGAGGCAGGTTTTCCTGCCTATGGATTAAGACAAAGCTTTCAGCTTTTAAAACTTTCTGGACTTAATAATATAAGATATTGTAAACCCATCCAATTTACTTTTTCTTCTGCTTAATATATATCCTGCTCCTTCTACCTGGAATGCCTTTTTCTCCTTGCCCAGTTGGCTAACTTCAGTTTAGTCTTTATACACCATGTGAACTTCCAGTGAACTCCAAGGGTGAACTAGCCATTGACCAATGCCTTGTAGACAACACCTCATCCAATAGTCCTGGACACTTGTTAAGTCCCTGGAATAGCCTTGGAAAACTTATTTGAGTTGGGGCCTGAAGGAAAAACCCCACAGAAGTAAGTGCTGGACTTAAAAGTACTGTTACTGTTACATACATTAAACACATGATGAACAAAAGACTTAACATTTCTTAATATTATTGCATGAGTCTAGAGACACTGGGTGAGTGTAATCATAAACAATTAAAATTTGCTGATTTTAAATTTCCATTATTCACCCTCCTGTGCCAGAGACTCATGAACAAAACACACATTTTTGAAAAATACTCGCCCTTAGCATGTGCAATGTACTCTGACATTTTCTAGCCTATTGTAGTCAATATCACTTTTTAAGAATATTGATCACACCCTAGAAACATGTCATACAATACACAGTGTGACAGACACCAAACAAAACAATATTCACTGACAAATACTTCCAAACTTTGTCAAACAACCAAAAATGTTAGCTAAAATTGTAACCACACTTTAGTTTTTTGCCATTTATACTTTCAGGTTGTTACCCCCATTTTCAAAGTCCCTTGGACTGCAAGGAGATCAAACCAGTCCATCCTAAAGGAAATCAGTCCTGAATATTCACTGGAAGGACCAATGCTGAAGCTTCAATACTTTGGCCACCCAGTGCCAAGAACTGATTCATGGGAAAAGACCCTGATGCTGGGAAAGATTGAAGGCAGGAGGAGAAGGGGACAACAGAGGATAAGATGGTTGGATGGCATCACCAACTCAATGGACATGAGTCTGAGCAAGCTCTGGGAGTTGGTGATGGGCAGGGAAGCCTGGCATGCTGCAGTCCATGGGGTCGCAAAGAGTCAGACATGACTGAGCGACTGAACTAAACTGACTCCCATTTTTAGTGATTTGCTCTCCTGAACAGAGCCCAGGAATTCCTGTCCTAAAGTTGGATGACATCTGGCTAGACCACATGACGTGTGCTGAGACAGAAACCAGAGCAGCAGGCAATCTGGAAGTTGTGACTGTCTTAGCCAATTTTGGAAATTTGGTCACCTTATCTGAGATTACATGTAAACTTAATTTTTCAGTCTCTCAGGCAGCTTTTATTGTGTAATTTTGAAAGAATTTTTTCCTCTGTGTTGTTTAATGATTTGGATTAATTTTAAACAAGGGTTTAGGAAATGTGAGCTAGTGCCAAGAAAATGCGGATCAATTGTTGCTTCCCTAGAGAGAGTAGGGGTGCTTTTAATAATAGATTCTAGTAAAGTGTCTATAATTCTTTTAGAACTTTAAAGGCAAAGCAAAATATGGGTTGGTAGAGGGATTCTGTGTGTGTGTATAGACAGTATACACAGGCTTGACTAAGAAAAAAAAATTGTTCTAATTAGACTATTGTTTGCACCAAGCAGGCATTCATTTAGATGCCCTTAAAAAAAAAAAGGAGTTATTTATATGGACACTGCTTTATTTAGGATTAACACTGGCTACATGTGATAGAAAATAGTGGTAGATAATAATCTTATATCAAATAAAATAGGTTTTAGCTCTCTTGTAAAAGACAAGAAGTAGGAAGACCAGAACTGGCATGGCTTGATGACATCCAAGGACCAGGATCCTTCTCTGCTGCATACTACTGAGACTGTCAACACATAAAAATTCCAAACAGCCAGAACGAGGAAGGGAGGAGGAATGGCATGCCCCATTCCTTTAAGGTCCTTGCCCAGCAAATTACAGACAAAATGTCCCCCATAGCCCCATTAAATGGAATATCATCACGTGGCTATACTTAGCTGCATGGAAGGTAAGGAAGTGTAGACCAGATGTGTGGTCCAGATATTGTCCCAGGCCAGTAAGATGAGCCAGGAAACTACAGCAAAGTGGGTGCATTGCAGTGGGGCCTTGTGCTCTTCTCTGACCTTTCAAGTGTAAAAGCAATAGGCTACTGCTTCCTTTCTGCCTTCCAAATAGCATATAAAATGCTCCTTGTGAGGCTTACCAACCCTGAGTCTCTCAGGAAGGGGAATTCTGGGAAATATCTTATCCTGGTGGCTCACATGGCAAAGAATCTGCCTGGAATGCAGGAGACCCAGGTTTGATCCATGGGTGGGGAAGATCCCCTGGAGAAGGGAATGGCAACCCACTCCAGTTTTCTTGCCTGGAGAATCCCATGGACAGTGGAGCCTGGTGGGCTACAGTCCATTGGTCACGAAGAGTCAGACACAACTGAGAGATGAACACTTTCATTTTCTTTAACTCAGGATTAGCTAAACTGACATCATACATATTCTCTAAAACCCTTCACTTGACTCTAACATAGCAGCAATAAATTATCACTTAAAAATTCAAATCATACAATTTTTTTCTTCTTAAAGCCTTCCAAATGCTTTCTCCTGCATCTAGAATAAAAACCACTCTTGACCATAGTTTACAAGGCTGTGTAACATCTGATGCCTACCATTCTCCAAGCTCATTTCATCTTGCACTGCTTCCTCCTTGAACACCACTCCTGAGCCACTAGCCTTCCACCTGCTCCTCAAATACATGGAGGTCTTTCTTGTCTTCATCTTCTCATGGCCTTCTTCTGTGTGTCTGTGTGTCTCTCTGTGCCCTTTCCTTTTCTTAAAAGGCCAGTCATCACTGATTTAGGGTTTACCTTAAACCCAAGATAATTTCACATCAAAATCATTCATTACATCTGGAAAGACCCTATTTACAAACAAAGTCCCATTCACAGGTTCCCAGGGTTAGGATTTGAACATAGCTTTTCAGGGAACACAACGCACCTCATCACAAGGCTAATGAAAGGTTCCTACTATGCCTGCTTCTTCTGAGACAGGATCCTTCAGAGATCAGAACCTGGGACTGACTAGTAGGACCCTGACTAAAGGCTACACGCCACAAGAAATATAGACATTTTCAGATTATACAGAAAGGAGGATTTTTGCATTTCCTGAACTATTAGAGGCATGACAGTTGGGATATGGACAATAATTAACTGGAAGTTTGCAGAATCCAGAATTAGAAATTTATGTGATTGCAAAGCTTCCAATGCATCCCTTGGAGTACACTGGGTGGCTGAGTGCTTAACAATACTTTTGTTGTCTAGTCATTCAGTTGTGTCTGACTCTTTGTCACCCCATGGATGGTAGCCCACCAGGATCCTCTTCCATAGGATTTCTCAGTCAAGTGTACCAGAGTGGGTTGCCATTTCCTTCTCCAGGGGACCTTCCCCACCCAGGGACAGAATCTGCATCTCCTGCTTGGCAGAGGAATTCTTTCCCCTGAACTTCTGGGAAGCCCCTTAACAATATGTGACAATGCGGTAAACTGTCTGGATTTGTAAGTTGGATTTTTGACAATTTAAGAGCTGAAAGGAGAAATGACCTTTGCAGTTGTGTTAAAAGTTAAGCAGCTCTTGCCACAAAGCATCCATGTTGCTGTTGGAAAGCAGTTTGGAACACTCAGGCTTGCTGGAGAAAGTTGCTATCAGAGGATTTTAAAGCAAAACATTACAGGAGAAGCTCAAAATTTCCTGAAAAATGTGAGCTACCCTTCCCACCTCTTGCTCTTAAAGAAGTTATCCAAGGGGAAGAAGAGAAAGAATGTTCAGGGTTAGAAATAAGGGCACACATCCAGCCATATAGGTACATATCAGCCCCTCCAGTTCAGGTTTCTAATTTCCAAAGCCCTCTGACTAGGGGATAAGTGACTTCCTCACTTTGGGTTAGAGAACACACAAGAAAAGTCTCTGGGCCTTAAATCTGAACCATGACTACTGAATTTTCATCCAGTTGGGAAGCAGGTCCTAAACAAGAGATCAGTAATATCTCACATATTTGCCCTCGGAATCTAGCAGCCACTTCCCTGCTGCTTCCCTGGTGGTCAGACAGTAAAGAATCTGCCTGCAATGCAGGAGACCTGGGTTTGATCCCTGGGTTGAGAAGATCCCCCAGAGAAGGGAATATCAACCCACTCCAGTATTCTTGCCTGGAGAATTTCATGGACAGAGGATCCTGGCAAGCTATGGTCCATAGGGTTATGAAGAGTTGGACACGACTGAGTGACCCCACAATTGCACTCATCTCATATGCTAGTAAAGTAATGCACAAAATTCTTCAAGCCAGGCTTCAGCAATACATGAACCGTGAACTTCCCGATGTTCAAGCTGGTTTCAGAAAAGGCAGAGGAACCAGAGATCAAATTGCCAACATCCGCTGGATCATCGAAAAAGCAAGAGAGTTCCAGGAAAGCATCTATTTCTGCTTTATTGACTATGCCAAAGCCTTTGACTGTGAGGATCACAATAAACTGTTGGAAATTCTGAGAGAGATGGGAATACCAGACCACCTGACCTGCCTCTTGAGAAACCTGTATGCAGGTCAGGAAGCAACAGTTATAACTGGACGTGGAACAACAGACTGGTTTCAAATAGGAAAAGGAGTACATCAAGGCTGTATATTGTCACCTTGCTTATTTAACTTCTATGCAGAGTACATCATGAGAAACACTGGGCTGGAAGAAGCACAAGCTGGAATCAAGATTGCTGGGAGAAATATCAATAACCTCAGATATGCAGATGACACCACCCTTATGGCAGAAAGTGAAGAGAACTAAAAAGCCTCTTGATGAAAGTGAAAGAGGAGAGTGAAAAAGTTGGCTTAAAGCTCAACATTCAGAAGATCATGGCATCTGGTCCCATCACTTCATGGGAAATAGATGGGGAAACAGTGTCAGACTTTATTTTTGGGAGCTCCAAAATCACTGCAGATGGTGACTGTAGCCATGAAATTAAAAGACACTTACTCCTTGGAAGAAAAGTTATGACCAACCTAGATAGCATATTCAAAAGCAGGGACATTACTTTGCCAACAAAGATCTGTCTAGTCAAGGCTATGGTTTTTCCAGTGGTCATGTATGGATGTGAGAGTTGGACTGTGAAGAAGGCTGAGCGCTGAAGAATTGATGCTTTTGAACTGTGGTGTTGGAGAAGACTCTTGAGAGTCCCTTGGACTGCAAGAAGATCCAACCAGTCCATCCTGAAGGAGATCAGTCCTGGGATTTCTTTGGAGGGAATGATGCTGAAGCTGAAACTCCAGTACTTTGGCTACCTCATGAGAAGAGTTGACCCACTGGAAAAGACCCTGATGCTGGGAGGGATTGGGGGCAGGAGTAGAAGGGGACGGCAGAGGATGAGATGGCTGGATAACATCACCAACTCAATGGACGTGAGTCTGAGTGAACTCTGGGAGTTGGTGATGGACAGGGAGGCCTGGCGTGCTGCGATTCATGGGGTTGCAAAGAGTCGGATACGACTGAGCGACTGAACTGAACTGAGTGACTATTTATTATTATTATCTAGCAGCCACTGAAGACAGCTTTAATATCCACAGCTCCCCTTGGGGGTGGAGACTAGAAGAGAAATATCTCCATATGTTCCAGTTCTTGTGAACATGAGCACTTTTTGGTGGAATGTGCTTGTGAGAAGAGGAGGGCACAGCAACTCAGTCCAGTATTCTTGCCTGGAAAATCCCCGTGAACAGATGAGCCTGGCAGGCTATCATCCATAGTGTCACAAAGAGTCAGACACAACTGAGCAACTTAGTATGCACACTTGTAAGAACTGTCCTCCAGAAATTAAGATCAAGAGACAAGAGAAAGGTCTCAGTGTCAAGCTCTCCTGACCCCATAAACAAAAAATCTTGGTAGATACCACACCCCTGCCTTCCCTCCTTGGTTAGCCTCCACCCTGGTATTAAAATAGTTGGAGGGGTCTCCATAGTCATGAGGCTTCAATGGTTAGCCCTGACTTGCTGCTGCTGCTGCTACTAAGTCGCTTCAGTCGTGTCCAACTCTGTGCGACCCCATAGACGGCAGCCCAGCAGGCTCCCCTGTCCCTGGGATTCTCCAGGCAAGAACACTGGAGTGGGTTGCCATTTCCTTCTCCAGTGCATGAAAGTGAAATGTGAAAGTGAAGTTGCTCAGTCCTGTCTGACTCTTCATGACCCCATGGACGGCAGCCCACCAGGCTCCTCCGCCCATGGGATTTTCCAGGCAAGAGTACTGGAGTGGGGCGCCAAGGGTGAACAAATGTGGTCAGAGTCCTACACTGAGAATCTTGCCTGCTTTATGGTGACTCTAGAAGCCCTGTGGTACTGAATTTAAACTATAGAGAGTGGGGTGGGATGGTGCTACCTAACTAGATCCAGAAATCCAATAGGCATTATCAGCAATGGAGCTTTAGAGGAAAACTTCCAGCAACAATTTAGGAGATTGAGAACTAGCCTATGAGTTGGAGGTTGTTCAACTACTTTAAGTAAAATACCTCTGTACTATGTACTGTAATGGACTTCCCTGGTGGCTCAGAGGTTTAAGCGTCTGCCTCCAATGCGGGAGACCCAGGTTCGATCCCTGGGTCAGGAGGATCCCCTGGAGAAGGAAATGGCAACCCATTCCAGTATTCTTGCCTGGAGAATCCCATGGACTGAGGAGCCTGGTGGGCTGCAGTCCACAGGGTCTCAAAGAGTCGGACACAACTGAGTGACTTTACTTACTTACTTATGTACTGTAATACTGCTGTATTGAAGTAAATACTATATTTACTATGGTATTTAATACCATATCTAATACTGTATTTAAATAAAATACTGCTGTACTATAAAATACCTCCTGACCCCAACTGACCACTCCCCAACCCCAGCATCAGCAACCCTTCCCTCAGAAGTCATGTAGCAAAACATAAACAGACAGCAAATATTTTTCATGAGGAAATACAAAATGAGGAGGAAACTGTAGTCACCAAGTCTTAGAAAGGAGAGCTGTCTTTATTAGAAAAATTCTTTGAAAAACACCAATTCAAAAGGACATATGCACCCAACGTTCAGTGCACCATTGTTTACGAAAGCCAAGAGATGGAAGCAATCCAAGCATCCACCAAGAGATGAATGAATAAAGAAGATGTGGTATATGTATACAATGGAATATTACTCAGCCATAAAGGAATGTAATTTTGTCGTTGTGACAACATGGATGGACCTGGAGGGAACAATACCTAGTGAAATAATTCATACAGGGAGAGAATAAAACTGTATCTCTTTAGTGATATGTAAAATCTAAAAAATAAAACAAATGAACAATTGTAACATAACGGAAACAGACTGACAGAACCAGAGAACAAATTAGTCATTACCAGAGGTGGGAGGGGTGGAAAGATAAAGGGCATAAGAGGTACAAACTACTAGGTATAAAATAAGTAAGTTATGAGGATGCAATATACAACACTGGGAATGTAGTCAATATTTTACAATAACTTTGTATGGAGTATAACCGTATCATATTTGTCTCTGTTCAAATCTCGGCTATTCAATGAACTCTTCCGGATGACTCTTATTCACAGTACTTTCTCCCCTTTTTATATGGAAGTTTCCTGAAATAGCTCTCATGGTAAATGGGGAGGTGACAAGACAAGGTATGTGACCTTGGAGAACAGCCCATCCACTTGTGTTCCACACTCCATATTTCTCAGGTTCTTGGTGCAAAGGCCTATCAATTTTTGCAGGTAATGCACCTTTCATTGGTCCCCAACCTCGGGTAATAGTCTCTCATGATCTTTACATATCTCCTAAAGGCTTATATGGCTGGTGATGGATGCAATTGTTTCCTTAATTTGAGTGAGCTGAGCTTCCAAGAGAAGCTGCAGAAGCAAGCAAGTCTGGACAATCCACATCCCCACCCTGGGATCAGCACTCAAGACACAAAAAGCTCTTTCTCTCTGCTTGTGTTGGAAGTTAAGAGCTTCAACCTTGCAAAAACTTTTTCCTATTATCCATTTTTACATCAAAAATAGAGACTTTTCATTGGCCCAACGTCTCCCTTTTTAAATAGAAGCGCATATACCAACATCAGAAATAACAATTTTTGTTTGCAATGGCTCTTGAAAAGTAATGTAAAAAGATACTCACAGGTGAAAAATGTGCCTCTTACTTGTTCTCATGTCCTCGCCTCTTAAGCTGAGACAGTTACAATCAGAACCTGCAAAAGCCGCAACAAATTCTCCTCTGATGTCTTTTGTACTTAAAATCTTCAATACATACTCAAGCACCTTAGTTAGTAATAATGTGCCACCCTAGTTTTCAACTACACTACAACACGTAGTCCTTAATTGTGCCTACATACTGTTGGGGTATCCACAATTTGGGAGACAGTAATGAATTAAAAGGACTACCTGTATTCAAATCCCACTGCCATCGTTTATCAGCTGTGCGAAATTCAGCTCCTTGACGTCTAGATCTCATTTTCCTCGTTTTACAATGGGATACTTTAATTCATAAAGTTGTTGTATTTAAAATAAAAATAGTAACTAATAAACGATAATAGTTATTGGGGGGTTATTATGCACTGGGCATTCCATTGAGCACTTTACATCCATTTCACCTGTCAAATCTGAGGAAACTAACACTCTGAGCACAGGTCTTCGTACATTGCAAACGACCCGAAATAGATTAAAGGAATGCTCAAAGCTAAAAGAGTCTGCTGCCAGCAGGATGTTGGCAGAGCCGAGAGTGAAGCCCAGGTCCCTGACTCCTGCGCTGTAGTCTGACGCGCAGATTACCCAGGACAGTGAAGGCACAAAAAGTTCTGATGCATGGCGTTTTATCACCGGCCCTTTTCTCTCGGAGGACTAGACGAGTGGGCTTTGAACGCGGGCTCACCAGCTTCCAGCAGAGCCTTGAGCCCACCGGTCAAGGCTGTGTGGTTTTCCTAGTCAAGCACTGAGCTGAAACGGAAAACACCCTTCTTTACTCTCTTCCCCCGTAATTGCAGTGCTAGGTAAGCAGCACCAGGGTTGGAAACATCGCTGGAGCCGCATTTCACGCTGAAGGCTTCCAGGAAAGCCCAAGCGACTGCGGCCCAGGGCTGGTGGGGAGCCTGTTTCCAGTCGGACCATGTCCCGAGGCTCTCCCGAGTCCTGCGCTTGCGCACCCAGCCCTCGCCGCGCCGGCCCGGAGGACGTGCGCACGCTGCCTTTGCGGCTCCTGGCCCCGAGATGCGCGGCTCCCGGGCCCGTGCCAGCTGCAGGTGCGTGAGGAAGATTTCAGGAATTCAGGTGTGAGATGGAGCGACCCACGGGAAAGGTCGGGCCTGCCTCAGTCCCTCCAAGGTGCCCAGGGACCCAGAACGGGGGAGCCAGGAACTCAGCTCATTTTATTTTCTCATTTCCCCAACTCCTGACTTGTCTCTTGGGGAGCAGGAATCTCTGAAAGGAAAATGCAAAAGCATACTTTCCCCTGCAGTGAATCGTATCACATGTGGCATTCCCTCCCCTCGCCCCCACCGTGGCCAAAGCACTTTCACCCTTGTCTTGCTTTCCCTGCTGTGGGGTTTTGCAGTCTCTGGACTCTCGTTCGACTCCTAGGCGCTTACTGGTTGTGGATGATTAAGGCGAGGCTCAGTTGTGAGGGCCCTGTGTCTTGTGCAACCCCAGCCCCCACCCCCAGGAGGAAGAGGTGATGGTTCAAGGGCAAGAGAGAGTGGCCCAAGGGAAGTCGAGCAGAAGCTACAAAGAGGGAAAGGCCGTGATACATGTCGCCAAAGATTATTCCCTAACTGAAAGTTCTCTAAGTTTTTCAAAGTTCTTGTGTTTCTTGTTCAATGATTTTTATGATGTCCTCACTTCCTTTTAATGGGATTGTTTGAGACTGGAAAGCCAGTAGGCTTTCAGCCTTAAAATT
The DNA here is from genome assembly GCA_917880005.1 of Nanger dama. Lineage (NCBI taxonomy): Eukaryota > Metazoa > Chordata > Mammalia > Artiodactyla > Bovidae > Nanger > Nanger dama. Next base: position 73,801,135 of record CAKJTW010000003.1, read on the forward strand.
TCGTTGGAATTTTTTGAAATCAGTTTTTTCAGTCTTCCAACTGTAAGAGTATTTTTGCTGTTGTCAGGATAATCTTGGGATTGAACCATTGAGATTTGCCGTTTTTCATTTTTACTTGAGCCTAGGAAAAATTACGCAATGGTGATTTGTTTTTAAAATATTATCGACCGAAAAAAAAAATTGTTGCGAACACAAGATCCAGTTGAAGTGGGATTTGGAGTTCTGTTAAATTAACGTGCATGTGCTTAAGTACACGTGGGACTGCACTTGGAGCTTGGGGATCCCTGAGCTGTCACTTATAAATAGCAGATGAGATCACTGCTTGCCACCAATGATTCTAACAAAATAGAGCTTCCAGTCAGTGCTTTCCCACATGGCGTGGATGCAAGTGACAATAGTATCCAGCCTTAGGGCTAGTGTTAGATGATAATCCATGGTCTCTTTTTGACATGGTAACTATAGGTAGTCAATTCCTGTTATAATCAGAAATGGTTGCCATGTGTGTAGTTCTAGTGTGGCATTTTTTGCCAGTGTTTCAAAGAAACTATTAAAGGAAACAAGAAATACACAATAGGAGTGGAGGAACCTGGCTTCAGGCCAAAATACTTCCTGTGATCTTTCAGGCCCAGTGGTAGACAATTGCATGGCTTTGCCTGGCTGGCCTCATCAGGGGAAGCTGCTCTCGCAACACTGGACTTCTGCATGGCCAGTGCACTGCAGTTCTGTGGAGGGAATTGCAGTCGAGGACACACCAGTTCCCTCCCACTAGCCATGCTCTTCTGCATTCCTGATTCAGGTACCTCCATTCTGAGGCCCATCTACTTCCCAATTGCCTCCACCAATAATACCTCACTTATTGCAAAGGGAGGGAATGTGGATGGGGTACTATTGACTGAGGTACTTTTGTCCATTTTGACTCAGGATCTTTCTACTTAATAGACCTTCCTTCCTCCTCCCCTGGCTTACAGATCCATAAAGAGCCAGTAGCCTTTTTTCCAGCCTCCTCCCCTGCGATATGACTGTGTGCACTGTTCTGTTTAATTGACCACTGGGTAACCAGTACTTTTTAGCCTCTTGCTTACACTGTTGCATAAGTGAATAAAGATTTGCTAATTACTTGCAGTTTGGCTCGTTGTCCTAATTGACACCCCAATACCTGATCACTTGACAGAAATTAAATAAATTGCCAAATTTGGGGCAATTCACCTAATTGCAATCTTCATAACTGCTGCTGTGTTAGCACTTTAGGGATTTGGAGGCTGTTCAGCTGTAATTTCTCTAACTCAGTGTTGTGAAAATGCATACTAATAGTATCAACAGCTGATTGTTGCTAATGTGGATATCTGGGTTATAGGGTATATTTTATAAATTAATAGAGTGGCTTGCAATCAGACTGTTCTGTGTGCCATATTACCTTTGACCTCTAATTAAATTTTTTGATAATATTTCGGGGTTATTTGGGTCAAGTGAAGAAAATTAGTAATCCTTAGAAATTCGTGTCTTGTCCTATGGGCCCCAGTCTTACCTAATGGATTACTTGGCCACTTTTGGATAAAGTGATTGATTTGTTGTGGGTTCCTCTGTTTCCGGTGTGAAGAAATATGCAAGAGAACAGGTTTCACAAAGTTTATATCTTCCTGTAGAAGTTTCACAAAACACTGTCCTTACCATATGTTATGCAATCTGATATTTTCTAATCTATTTTATTAAAAATGCAGATCATGACCCATTAAATTTATTTTACAATCCATTAATGTATAGTGACTTGGAGATTGAAGGACACTATGATAAAACAACTAGTAGAAGATAATTTCCTCAATAAACGATTTTTTTTCCTGTTTTTAAATCAGATTGCTGAAGAGCGCTACAGTGGGTGTGTTTGAGATTTTGTGTTTAAGGTGTTTTCTAGACATCTTAAATACAAAAACAGTAATAGCATACAGCACATATGCCGGATTGTCACTGAAAATTAAAGTGAAAGTTGCTTGGTCGTTTCGGACCCTTTGACCCCATGGACTGTAGCCCACCAAGCTCCTCTGTCCATGGAATTCTGCAGCCAAAAATACTGGAGTGGGGTGTGATTCCCTTCTCCAGGGGATCTTCCCAACCCTAGGATCAAACCCAAGTCTCCTGCATTGCAGGCAGATTCTTTACTGTCTGAGCCACCAGGGAAGCTCAGATATTCACTAAATCAGCTGACAAAAAAAAAAAAAAAAAAAAAAAAACAGGGAGTCTCCTGTAGGTTTATCAGCTCTCTTATCTCAACTAGAAGATATGCTTTTGGATGAGAGAGCTTTTAAATCTCTGGCTTATTTAAAGAAAAGGGATCCATAGAAGGATAAGAAAAATTGGCTTTTCAGATAGAATACATGGTATAAAATGGTTGTGAAAGTTCCTTATAAGCTTTTGCATGTGTTCCATAGAGGCATATTAGGGAAAGTGTTTTTGTCTGTTTAATAACTCTTAAGACCAAAATGACCTTTAATTACATTGCCTGAAAGTGAATTGTACTCAACCTGCAATTACTGACCCATAGATAAATATGTAAGTAGCCACTGTGTCCAACCTTATTGCCTCTATACTTGGCTTTTAGGACTTCTACAACAAAGTGGAAAGGAGAAATAAAAAGAACTATACATTTAGTGTGTTTATCTCTTAGTTAGAAACTCTAAAAATATTAAGTAGATTAAGTTTTTAAGTTTTATTAGTGTTGAGCTAAATCATACCTTACATTTATATGCTGCTTTAGTTTTCTAGCACCATCAGAGGCATCATCTCCATTGATTCTCACGATGCCATGATGTGGTAGGCAGGACAGGAGACACTTTTGCTGACTTAGAGCTGAGTCTATATATTTCCTTCTCCTTGCCACAAAGATCATATGGTAGCAAATGCAGGACTAAAATTCAGGTTTCCTGGAACATTTTCTTCCAGTTGTCTGTTATCTTTGTTGGTCCAAAGAAGTAACTTAGAGTAAATATTACTAATGATGTGGCTAAGAATTTTGATAACTAAAACATTCCATTCTCAGATCATATCCAAGGAGTGTTATAACTGAATGCAGATATGTCTTGTCTTGTTTTTAATATTATATTTCTTTCAGTTTTTACCTTTCTAGTATAATTTTTGAAAATGGCAAATCTACTTAATAGTGAACTAAGAAAATTGGAATTAAAAGTTCTAATTAATGTTAAGAAATCCAACTCAGTCTCTTTAATATATTATCTCAACTAATTAGAAATACAGCTTAAAATTATATACATTTTTAAGTATTTCTTTTGAAGACTTATTTCTCTATATGTGTGAAATTAGTTTAATGATTCTAAAGTATCTAAAATTGCTATTAACTTACTGTTAAACACAGGAAAAATTGAGATTCCCTATTTCCTTTAATATCTTTAGCCAAAGGAAATTTAAAATTATTTCTTTTCACATAATAAGTAATTTTAAAATTAATACATTTTTATTTTTAATTTTTAGACATCTGTGGAGTTTAAGAACACTATGGAGCTCATCAGAGTATATCACTGAAGAATATGATGGCTGAAAACAATTTTAAAATGCTAAAGATTCAGCAGTGTGTAGCAGCCAACAAGCTACCTAGAAACAGGCCATATATATGTAATATTTGCTTCAAGCATTTTGAAACACCGTCAAAACTAGCTAGGCATTATCTCATTCATACTGGTCAGAAGCCATTTGAATGTGATGTGTGTCATAAAAACTTTAGGCAACTAGTTCACCTGGAAAGACATCAGCTAACTCATAATCTGCCTTTTAAATGTAGTATTTGTCAACGCCACTTTAAGAATCTGAAGACGTTTGTGAAGCACCAACAGCTTCACGATGAAACGTACCAGAATGATGTTAAACAGGTCAGAAGATTGTTGGAGGCCAAGCAAGAAAAGCCAGTGTATGGAATGTATCATACTTTTACCCCAGAGGAGAGATGGGCATTACACCCATGCTCCAACTCTGATCCTACAAACAGCCCTTCAAAGAAAAAAAAGGATATTCATGCATGTACAATCTGTGGCAAGATGTTTCCATCACAATCAAAACTTGATAGGCATGCTCTAATTCATACTGGTCAGAGGCCTTTTAAATGTGTCCTGTGCAGTAAGTCTTTTCGACAGTCAACTCACTTAAAAATCCACCAACTCACACATTCAGAAGAAAGACCTTTTCAGTGTTGTTTTTGTCAAAAGAATTTAAAATTCAAAGCAAACTTCTGAAGCATAAACAAATCCATACCAGGAATAAGACTTTTCAGACTCTTTCATTAAAGGTGAAGAGTTCAGAATCATGCTCCCTGCCTAATAAATTAAATGCAAAGCAGGATGGCTTTGAAAATGGTAATATAGGTGAATCTGAAGAGAATAATCAACTTGGTGTCCACTCCGTTTATATTGTCCCTTTTCAATGTCCCGAGTGTGAAGAATGTTTTGAATCAGAGCAGATTCTCAATGGACACAAGTGTTTTCCTGCCAGAAGTGGCAAAATTCCAAGCAAGCTCAAAAGCAGCTACAACTATAAAACCATTGTTAAAAAAATCTTGGCTAAGCTTAAACGTGCTGGGGGTAAGAAATTAGATAATTTTCGATCTGATAAAGTATTTAAAAACACTTTCATGAAAAATCGTGATCTTATTTCTGGTGAGCAGAGGCCTGAACAAACCCAGAAAACATGTCTGAGTTCTCTTGGCAAGCATGGAACATATAAGACAGTTGGCAATAAAAGAAAACATTGACTTTGCCATTTTCTTGGCAAAAGCACTGCCAGAGCAAAATATGGGAAAAAATGTAAAAGGTATTCTTACACCAGAAAACATGTTAACTATGGATAATCCTGTGCATAAAAAGACATATCTATGTATGGTTCATCAGGTGAGGAATTCTTTGAAAACTGTCAAGTGCTCCAATGTGGCTTTTCAGTTCAAGGGGAAACATACATACTGGACATAAGATGTGTCCTTGTGACAAATGTGAGAAAGTGTTTCCTTCTGTTTCTAAACTACAAAGACACTATTTAATTCATACTGGACAGAGGCCTTTCAGCTGTAATGTTTGTGGGAAATCTTTTAGACAGTCAGCTCACTTGAAAAGACATAAACTAACTCATATTGATAAGCTTCCCTATAGAAAATCTCTTTGCCAAGTAGAATTGGAAAATTTCAACAAACTTTTCATTCACCAGAGTGATAATGTTAGCTACAGTGCTTCCCAACAATGTCAGATTCTTGGTTTTCAAAAATACAAGGTCTCAGAGTCAGGTCAAATGTCAGAAATAAAAGTTAAGGCAGAATCAGAGGATTTCATTCTTGGTGCCCCCTGTAGGAACAGAGAGCCCTGTCTCTCTAGCACACTTCTGGAATCGGAGCAGAGCCAACATAGTCATTATTGTAGTTATTCAGGGCGTGCCGAGAGGAATGATGGCCTTTTTACCAATGCAGTGTTTGTTCTAAAAGTTTTAGCTCCCCATCTAAACTGGAAAGACACTATCTAATTCATGCAGGGGAGAAACCATTTGAATGCTCAGTTTGCGGCAAAACATTCAGACAGGCTCCTCACTGGAAGAGACATCAACTTACTCACTTAAAGGAATGACCACAAGAGAAAATGGGTATCCTAAATTCAGTTATGAAACTGACAGAACCACTGATATGTTTGTGGTGTCTCTGGTGACCTTGTTCTTTAGCCTGTATCATTTAAAATGTATTTTTATCAAAAGGCCTGAGTTAGATTGAATTACTTCATAAGCAGTTGCTTGTCCTTCATACTAAGAGGTGAGATACATAGACATTTAATACAGTGTTTTAGGAGCAGCTAAGTTAATTTTTAGAAAAATTTGATATCATAAAGTAAGCATTTGTTTTAACATATACTTTGGCTGTATTGAAAATGTTATAAATCCAAAAAAAAAAAAAAGAGAAAATGTTATAAATCCATCATGGTACAAATAATTCAGCCTCATTTTTGAGTGAATTATTCCTTAAGACATGATCTCCTTTTATATATACTCAAAAGACAGGCAAAAATTGGTTTTTGGCTGCAGCAGATAGCATGACTAGATTTCATTTATTTCATAGATTTTAGGTCTATGGTTCAAATTCTATTGGAAAATTTTTTTCTTAAAAGCTAAAAAATATAAAGCCAATAAAAGTGAAGGTAGATGAGAGGATAATAACATTATTTTCATTGGTCTTTTCCAAGCTATTTATTCTTAGGACTCTGGTAACTTCACCTCCTGTTCTACAGGAGATTGGTGGGGTTTTTTGTTTGTTTGTTTGTTTTTCTGCTCAGCCTGCTGTTTTTCCCACCAAAATTTAAAAGAAAGAGCCTAGTATGTACCTCTGTACATTTACCGTGTTTACTCATTAAATATAGTGTTCAAGTGCCATAATCTTTTGTTGATGAGAATGCAGTGTCTTCTTTCAGAGGAATGAATGTAATTCATCTACATGCTTTTTCATAATTGATAGCAGTAGACTTAAGGCTCAGTAGATTCCATCTCCACAAAACTTTTACTTTAGTAAACTTTCACTTCAGTAAACTTTCTTTTAATAACTCTTTAATTGAGTGATTCTATGACTTAACTAAATTATTAAATTTAATCAAATGGCAGTGACTAGATCTAGTTTTTATTCCTGTTTTTTGCAAGATTCTAATGCTAAACGATGTTATTTTGATCATTAGTGAATTGTTATTTTAATTTATAAAGTAATCTTGTTCAGAAATAAGATCTTTATGGAATTAAGAGTGTCATTCTAAACAGTTCTGTCATGATTTGGGAAGTATTTAATCAAACTGTAAAAGAGTTATAATCACACATTGTCCTTCATATTTGCCATTTTAAATAAAAATCCTTCAGTCAGTTCAGTTGCTCTGTCATGTCCGACTCTTTGCGACCCCATGGACTGCAGCACACCAGGCTTCCCTGTCAATCACCAACTCCTGGAGCTTGCTCAAACTCATGTCCATTGAGTCAGTGATGCTATCTCACCATCTCATCCTCTGTCATCCCCTTTTCCTCCTGCCTTCAATCTTTCCCAGCATCAGGGTCTTTTCCAGTGAGTCAGTTCTTTGCATCAGGTGGCCAAAGTATTGGAGTTTAGGCTTCAGCATCAGTCCTTCCAAAGAATATTCAGGACTGATTTTCTTTAGGATGAACTGTTTTGATCTCCTTGCAGTCCAAGGGACTCTCAAGAGTCTTCTCCAGCACCACAGTTCAAAACCATCAATTCTTCAGCACTCAGCTTTCTTTATAGTCCCAACTCTCACATCCATACATGGCTACTGTAAAAACTATAGCTCTGACTAGTTGGACTTTTGTTGGTAAAGTAATGCCTCTGCTTTTTAATATGCTGTCTAGATTGGTCATAGCTTTTCTTCCAAGGAGCAAGCGTCTTAATTTCAGGGCTGCAGTCACCATATGCCGTGATTTTGGAACCCCCCCTCCCAAAATAACATCTCACTGGTTCCGTATCTATTGGCCATGAAGCTAACCTAAAAATCCTTAAGAATGACCCTTCCTAGTAATAAGAAAACTGCCATAATCTTCCTAAGGTGAAAAGAACGGGTGGTTATTTCTCCTAGCATACTCAGGTATACTTGGTGGCAGGCCCTCTATTAAAATGGACAAGTGAACAATTTTACATCCCACTGTAAGAACTGTCTTTGTGGGTGGGGAGGAAAAGTTGGTCTGCTGTTTTTTACAAGTGAATTTTGAGAAACTTGGGTTTAATTCACAGAGGTTAAACATAACAGTTGGGATAAAATCCCAACAATTTACAAACATAGAGGAGAGTCATGTTTTAAAGAGTAATTTCTTTTTTCCTGAGATAATGTTCCTCAAGTGCAAAGAAGATACTGGTTTATAGAATTTGCTTTACACAAGAACATTTCTGTTAAGTAAAAGCAAAGGACAACTAGTTGATATTTTCCAAGAATTAAAAGTTCAAGGTTTTTTCTTTAATATGTCTGAAATTATCTATTTGGGGATTTTCCTAAGCTATTTATGTAATTTTATTTGAATTTAATGATTTATATACTCCTTTCCCAGCCCTAACAGAGAATCCTAACAGTGTTGTGTTTGTATGATTATTAGATTTTGTTTGCCCACGTGATACTACTATACATTTTTTATTTTGGGGGCCCATGCCTTTTAAGCTGTTTCATATTGAAAGTTGGAATATTGTAAAAATTTTGTCAAAGATGTACTGTAGTGCTATTTGAAGTACCTGTAATGAAACACTTTTATTATCACTACACTCTTGTGGGAACTTTATAGGAATGAAAATAAACTGTATATGATAAGATTAAACATTAGATGTTAAATGATTTGCTGCATGCTCAAACTGTTGTTATTGTTGAATCAATTACTTCAGTTTTCTGAAAAAAATAAAGTTTTAAGTATCTTTAAACAAAAATAGAGGAAATTTTCATGTGGACAGGAGCAGGCTGTAGCATGACTATTTACTGAGATAGTTTGACTGAGTTAGTGGAATTGTTTTGTACTGCCATAGGGCCTATTAGGGGCTTCCCTGGTGGCACAGTGGTAAAGCATCTGCCTGCCAATGCAGGAAATGTAAAAGACATGGGTTTGATTCCTGGATTGGGAAGATCCCCTGGAGTAGTAAATGACAACCCACTCCAGTATCCTTCACTGGAAGATTCCATGGACAGAGGAGCCTGTAAGGCTACAGTTCATGGGGTCACAGATGTGACTGAGCACACACATGGGGCCTGTTAGGAGAAAATGTATGTGGAATGGAAGATGATGATTCTTGAAAAATTCAAATTTCTGAATATGTTTTAAATGTCAATTATACAGTTTGGACTTTTTTAAAAAGGAAAAATCATATTGAATAGAAACAAGGTACCAATAGGCAAACACTCCAGGTCCCACTCCAATCTACCTTTTCCACTGAACTTTCTAACATAGTTAAAAGTTTGCTTCCTTCTTCATAGTAAGTTTCTTTGATAGCTTCTTATCACTTGCAAAAGGATATGTTAACTCCTTTGCATGTCAAATGATACACTTGTCCATTTATCCTCATTGGCCTCCCTCTCTAGATTTTTACTGAAGAAAGTTATTTCCTCCAATACATATTCTTGTTATTCCTGATTCCATCTTACCTACATAAGAGCGGTGGCTGCATGGTGCTGCTGTAGTGAGCAGCTGAGGAGATTACCCCACGCCCAAGGTCAGGGAAACCCCAGTAAGACAGTAGGTGCTGAGATAAGGTCAGAGGGCAGGCAAATGAAAACACAATCACAGAGAACTAACCAGTCATCACATGGACCACAGCCTTGTTTAGGTCAGTGAAACTATGAGCCATGCTGTGTAGACCCACCCAGGACGGACCGGTCATGGTGGAGACTTCTGACAGGATGTGGTCTGCTGGAGAAGGGAATGGCAAACCACCTCCGTATTCTTGCCTTGAAAACCCCATGAACAATATGAAAAGGCAAAAAGATAGGACACTGAAAGATGAACTCCCCAGGTTGGTAGGTGCCCAATATGCTACTGGAGATCAGTGGAGAAATAACTCCAGGAAGCTTGAAGAGATGGAGCCAAAGTAAAAACAACACCCAGTTGTGGATGTGACTGGTGATGGAAGCAAGGTCCAATGCTGTAAAGAGCAATATTGCATAGGAACCTGGAATGTTACATCCATGAATCAAGGCAAATTGGAAGTGGTCAAACAGGAGATGGCAAGTGTGAACATCAACATTTTAGGAATCAGCTAACTAAAATGGACTGAAATCAGTGAATTTGACTCAGATAACCATTATATTTACTACTGTGGACAAGAATCCCTTAGAAAAAATGGAGTAACCATCATAGTCAACAAGAGTCCAAAATGCAGTACTTGGATTCAATCTCAAAAATGACAGAATGACCTCTGTTCCTTTCCAAGGCAAACCATTCAATATCACGGTAATCCAAGTCTATGCCCCCATCAGTAGTGCTGAAGAAGCTGAAGTTGAATGGTTCTATGCAGACCTACAAGACCTTTTAGAACAAGCACCCAAAAAAGATGTCCTTTTCATTATAGGGGACTGGAGTGCCAGAGTAGGAGTAACAGGAGTTACTGGAGAAACACCTGGAGTAACAGGCAAATTTGGCCTTGAAGTACAGAATGAGTACAGCAGGGCAAAGGCTAATAGAGTTTTGCCAAGAGAATGCACTGGTCATAGCAAACATCCTCTTCCAACAACACAAGAGAAGACTGTACACATGGACATCACCAGATGGGCAATACCAAAATACCAAATCAGATTAATTATATTCTTTGCATCCAAAGATGGAGAAGCTCTATACAGTCAGCAAAAACAAGACTGGAACCTGACTGTGACTCAGATCATGAACTCCTTATTGCCAAATTCAGACTTAAGTTGAAGAAAGTAGGGAAACTAGACCATTCAGTTATGACCTAAATCCAATCCCTTGCAATTATACAGTGGAAGTGAGAAATAGATTTAAGGGACTAGATCTGATAGATAGAGTGCCTGATGAACTATGGACAGAGGTTCATAACATTGTACAGGAAACAGGGATCAAGACCATCCCCAAGAAAAAGAAATGCAAAAGAGCAAAATGGCTCTCCGAGGAGGCCTTCCAAATAGCTGTGGAAAGAAGAGAAGTGAAAAGCAAAGGAGAAAAGGAAAGATAAACCCATTTGAGTGCAGAGTTCCAAAGGATAGCAAGGAGAGATAAGAAAGCCTCCGTCAGTGATCAGTGCAATGAAGTAGAGGAAAACAATAGAATGGGAAAGACTAGAGATCTCTTCAAGAAAATAAGAGATACCAAGGGAACATTTCATGCAAAGATGGGCTCGATGAAGGATAGAAATGGCATGGACCTAACAGAAGCAGAAGATATTAAGAAGAGGTGGCAAGAATACACAGAAGAACTGTACAAAAAAAAAGATACTCACGACCCAGATAATCACGATGGTGTGATCACTCAGCTAGAGTCAGACATCCTGGAATGTGAAGTCAAGTGGGCCTTAGGAAGTATCACTACAAACAAAGCTAGTGAAGGTGATGGAATTCCAGTTGAGCTATTTCAAATCCTAAAAGATGATGCTGTGAAAGTGCCACACTCAATATGCCAGCAAATTTGGAAAACTCAACAGTGGCCACAGGACTGGAAAATGTCAGTTTTCATTCCAATGCCAAAGAAAGGTAATGCCAAAGAATGCTCAAACTACTGCACAATTGCACTCATCTCACACGCTAGTAAAGTAATGCTCAAAATTCTCCAAGCCAGGCTTCAACAATACCTGATCCATGAGCTTCCAGATGTTCAAGCTGGTTTTAGAAAAGGCAGAGCAACCAGAGATCAAATTGCCAACACTGAAAAAGCAAAAGAGTTCCAGAAAAACATCTACTTCAGCTTTATTGCTATGCCAAAGCATTTGACCGCATGGATTCCAACAAACTGTGGAAAATTCTGAAAGAGATGGGAATACCAGACCACCTGACCTGCCTCTTGAGAAATCTGTGTACAGTTCAGGAAGAAACAGTTAGAACTGGACATAGAACAACAGACTGATTCCAAATAGGAAAAGGAGTACGCCAAGGCTGTATATTGTCTCCCTGCTTATTTAACTTATATGCAGAGTACATCATGAGAAATGCTGGGCTGGGAGACGCACAAGCTGGAATCAAGATTGCTGAAGAAATCTCAATAACCTCAGATATGCAGATGACACCACCCTTATGGCAGAAAATGAATAAGAACTGAAGAGCCTCTTGATGAAAGTGAAAGAAGAGAGTGAAGAAGTTGGCTTAAAGCTCAGCATTCAGAAAACTAAGATCATGACATCTGGTCCCATCACTTCATGGGAAATAGATGGGGAGGCACTGGCAGATTTTATGTTTTGGGGCTCCAAAATCACTGCAGATGGTGACTGCAGCCCTGAAATTAAAAGACTCTTACTCCTTGGATGAAAAGCTATGACCAACCTAGACAGCATATTAAAATGCAGAGACATTACTTTGCCAACAAAAGTCCATCTAGTCAGAGCTATGGTTTTTCCAGTAGTCATGTATGGATGTGACACTTGGGACTATAAAGAAAACTGAGTGCCGAAGAATTGATGCTTTTGAACTGTGGCATTGGAGAAGACTCTTGAGACTCCTTGGGGCTACAGGGAGATCCAACCAGTCCAGTGTCTCCAACACTCAGGAGATCAGTCCTGAGTGTTCATTGCAAGGACTGATACTGAAGCTGAAACTCTAATACTTTGGCCACCTGATGCAAAGAGCCAACTTATTTGACCTGACCCCAAAGACCCTGATCCTGGGAAAGGCTGAAGGCGGGAGGAGAAGGGGATGACAGAGCATGAGATGGTTGGATGGCGTCACCAACTCAATGGACATGAGTCTGGGTAAACTCCAGGAGTTGGTGATGGACAAGAAGGCCTGGCGTGCTTCAGTCCATGGGGTCGCAAAGAGTCGGACATGACTGAGTGACTGAACTGATCTTACCTACATGGTATTAATTTAAATTACATACAAACTTTCATACTCTATTCAAAGAAGAGATTTAGTTGAGCTAGGTTTAATTTGTTTTTATTCCATCATTAAATTAAATGAAGTCGCTCAGTCGTGTCCAACCCTTTGGGACCCCATGAACTGTAGCCTGCCAGGCTCCTCTGTCCATGGGATTTTCCAGGCAATAGTACTGGAGTGGACTGCCATTGCCTTCTCCAGGGGATCTTCCCGACCCAGGGATTGAACTTGGGTCTCCCACATTGTAGACAGACGCTTTACCACCTGAGCCACCAAGGAAGTCCTTCATTATGGAGGGAAACTAAAGTTTAATATGCAGAAATCAGATTTCAATTTATATTATGTAAGATAACCAATGATAATTGCACACAGTTTTTAGGGGATAGCACCATGTTTGAAGTCTGCATGTCTTTCAGGAATCCTTTATTAGAACTGATGTTGGCTAGGACTGTTTCATGCAGAGTATCTGCTCTTCAGAAGCAGTTAAAGAACACACTTAATTCCTTTCTTGCTGAAGTTTCTCTTATTGTCAGTTAGGAGGGGTTAGAATTTCAGGGCTAACTGCTGGAATTCTATTAGCACTATTCCATTAGAGAAACAGAATTCTATTAGAGGAAAAAAGAACTAAACTGAAAAAGAAGAGTGGTTCAATGGTGTTATTAAACAACATGGAACATGTAATATTTCACATCTGTATTGACTAGCTTCTATTTTTCTTTGAAGTTTGAACTTAAACACTGCTCCCTCTGGAAGGCTTTTTGATTTACCCTAGCACTCCATTTCCAGTGCTCACACTGCTTTTTGTTCTTAACTATGTTAATTGTCCCTGTTGATTAGTGGTTTTCAAACTTCAGTGTGCACTGGAATCTTCTAGAGGGCTTGTTAAAAGCAGAGATTGATGAGCTGCACCCTCAGAGTTTCTGATTCACTATTTGGGGCAGGGGCTGAAAATTTGCACTTACACGAGTTAGGTTATTGCTGTATTGAAGCTACACTTTGAGAACTATTTAGTTAAACTGTTGTTAGCAATACATGTTTCTGGAAAGCAAGAGAAGGCATGATTTTATGTTTTAAAAATATAGTATAAAACAGTATCTGATGTTGTTACATTCTCAGATGTATACTGAATATGTAAAGAAGGAAATGAATGGAGTCATCATTACAAGCTCTTATCTGTAAAATCTCTATTTTCATTTAGAGCCTTTCATTCACTCTTGGAATGAGTTTGCTTTCTAAGTGCTGAGGTCCCTCCCTGATGTTTGTCAAAATCTTATCTACCTTTCAACACTCATCATAAAAGCTATTCAGAAAATCTTATTTTACCTTTTGTTTTATAGACTTTGTGATTAAAGTGTAATTAGATACTTTATATATTCAAAATCTGTTGCATTTAAAATTATGATCATGCAAATCATCTTTAGTTCTAAAAACAAACTTTATATAATTAGGAGAAGAAAAGGACTCCATATTTAATTTTCATATTTACAGACAGTTTTGTTTTCTTTCTCAACTGTTTATTCTCAAACAGGCTATAGATATTACAAAATTCAAATGTTTCAAAAGGTTATAAAATGTAAAATAAGACTTCCCTTGCTCCTGTTCTTCCCTCTCCCAGTACTTTCTCCCTATAGGCAACTGTATTACCAGTTTTTTTGCCTATGGTAATCCAGGCAAGGTTTACTAGAGACACATGTTTAATTTTTGAATGGATTTGGGAGTGGTAGAAGCATGCATTCAAACTCAATGATAAGATAAAACTAGCAATTCAATTTAAAAATTGGGCAAACAATTTGAACAGAGGATTCCACAATCATGAATGGCAAAGAAGCACAGGGACACTCAACATCATTAGTCATTAGGGTAATACAGATTAAAGTTACAATGAGATATGCCACATAACTATTAAAATGTCAAAAATTAAAAAGACTATACCAAGTGTGGATGAGAAAGAAGTGGAATTGGAACTCTCACATACTGCTGTTGTGAATATAAATAGTACAACTACTTTGGAAAATAGTCAGTTTCTTAAAATTTAAGCATACACCTACCATATAACCCAACTATTCCACTCCTATGTATTTACTTGAGAAAGGGAAATGCATGTCTACATTAAGAATGCTCTTACTGCATTATTTGGAATAGTCAAGAATTGGAAACAATTCAAACGCTTGTCCATAGATGTGTAGGTTAACAAATAGTGGTATGTCCATAAAATAGACTACTACTCAGCAATAAAAAGGAATGAACTATTAATACATGCATCAACATGGATGAACCTCAAAATAGTTATGTTGGACTTCCCTGGTGGCACAGTGGATGAGAAGCCACTGCCAGTTCAGGGGCCACTGGTTCAGTTCCTGGTCCAGGGAGATTCCACGTGCTCTGGAGCAGCTAAGCCTGTGCACCACAACTACTGATCCCATGCTCTAGGGCTTTCCAGTCACAACTACTGAGCCCAAATGCTGCAGCTGCTGAAGCTCCTGTGCCTGGAGTCTGTGCTCTGAAACAAGAGAAGCCTCTACAAAGAGAAGCCTGTGCACTGCAGAAAAGAATAGCCTCTGCTTACCACAACTAGGGAAAGCCCAAACACGGCAACAAAGACCCAGCTCAGCCAATGAGGTAGAGAAATAATAAAAATCATTATGTTCAGTGAAAAAAGAAAGAAAAAGGTACATAGTATATTATTTCACATTTGTGAATTGTATTAAAAGTATATTAATCTACAGATTAATATACTTTAGATCAATAGATTATAGATTAATATAGATTAATATACATATATACATATTAATATACATATATAATCGATATAGATTAATATAGATATATTTGATTAATATAATATAGACATATAGATATAATATAACATAGATATTTTAATCTATATTAATATAGATTATATATGATTAATAAAGATTAATATAGATATATTAGATTAATATAGATCTATTAGATTAATATATTAGATGTAATAGATATATTAGATATATAATAGATAGATAGATAATATATTAGATATATTAGATTAATATAGATATATTAGATTAATATAATATAGATATATAGATATAATATAGATATAACATAATATAGATATAATATAGTCTATTTTAATATAGATTAATATACATGTATACATATTAATATGCATATATAATTAATATGTATTAGTATACATTATATTAATATATTAATATTTCAATATTATATATTATGATATTGATGTATTGTGTATATTAGAATATACATTGTTGTATATTATATATTATAATATTAATATATAATATATTGTATATATTATATATTGATTATATATTAATCTGTAGGTTAATATACTTTTAATGGGATTTTACAAAAATGAAATGATATAGTATATATCTTTTTCTATAGTGACAGAGGGGTTTTCCAGGTTGCTCAGTGGTAAAGAATCTACCTGCCAGTGCAGGAGATGCTGAGACACAGGTTTGATCTCTGGGTCAGGAAGATCCCCTGGAGAAGGAAATGGCAACCCACCCCAGTATTCTTGCCTGGGAAATCCCATGGGCAGAGGAGCCTGGTGGGCTGCGGTCTATGAGGTCGCAAAGAGTCGGACACGACTGAAGCGGCTTAGCACGCAGAGTGACAAAAGATCACTTCTACCCAGTGGATGGGTAGAAGAGGGATAAGAATGGATCGCACAGGAGTAGTAGGAAACTTTTAGAGACACTGGATATGCTTATTATTATGACTTCGGTAATGGTTTCACAGATGTGTGCCTATGAAAAAAGATCAAATTTCACACAAAATATGTGCAGTTCATTATAGACTAATTTATATTTCCATGAATCGGCTTTAAAAGTTAAAATCAAGCCTTGCCTCCCCGTCTAATTTTTCTTTTCACTACTACTTTTTTTTTTTTTAAGTTGAAAGAAATCCCGTCTCCCTCTTCCTCCCCAGCGCAAACAACAAAACCTCCACCAACACCGTCTATAGGCCACTGAGACATCAATCCAGTCTCGCTGGCGTTTTTCTGTCGGTTTCCCACTAGGGGGCAGAAGCGGGAGACAGCGAAGCTCTTGCTTCTCTAGCTCAGAGCCGACGCCTTGCATGCACTTCCGGCCTCGTTGTGTTCCGCTTCCCGGAGAGTGTACAAGCTGCGGTACGCGGTCCCGGTGAGTCTGTAAACCTTGAGGCTATTCTGCCCCGCCGAATTTTTGCATCTTGGAATTAGGCAGCTGCAATCGCCTCTTCGGGGAAGTTCATCAGATTCACCGCTGCTCGGAGCGGTCCTTTCTTTTCCATTGGAGCGGAGAGAGTGCTGCCATGACGGCCCCTGCTCAGCCCAAGAAAATCGTGGCCCCCACGGTGTCCCAGATCAACGCAGAGTTCGTGACCCAGGTGGGCTAGGGCGAGTCTGGCGTGTGTGAGGGGATGAGGACTCTGAGGCCAGGGGGTGGAATTTTCCTCGGGAAGGGGGCATCCAGGAGGCGTTTGTTCCTCGAGTCATTAACTCAGGGCTTTTTACTAAAGTCTGTGTGCTGTGTGCCAGCCACCGTACTAGCTCTTGGGGAAACCCTGGTTAAAGCTAAGGCTCTGCCCGGAGGAGTCCACATTCCGGGGGATACAGAAACATGAAAAGGAAGCTTTTATGCTGGAGTTTGTCGCTGGAGCGATGAAGTCGCAGAAGGAACACCCCAGTCTACCTGAAACTGGCAAGATTCCGTAGCAGAGGTGATGCTGAACTGAGTGTTGAAGGAGGGATAGGTTTATTCTTAAAGTAACCTCGATCTTTGAGCGGGGCGATGAGAATCAGACAAGAGACTTGCTCCAAATAAATGCGTCTGAGCAGTCTCTGACGCTAATGCGTGAGTGTTCCTCTAGAACCCGTTTCTGTGTCTTATTGTGAACCGCGGTTGGCTTTGAACAGGGAAATACAAACTTGGTAGCTCTTAGCAGCATTCCTAATCCTTATTTGTTGTTTGGGGTATTGACTAACAGTGCAAGTAGCTCAAGGTAGAACTTATTATCACCGACTTCTTTCTTCTCTGTGCCCTGGCTCAGCAGATTTGCCAAGGCAGAAGCATAGGGGTCACTTTGCGTCCTTCTTTTCCTAGCCTGCACTTTGCTACATTCTAAATGTCTCTTAAACCTGTCTGCTTTCTGTGCCTTAAGCCAGGTTTCCATGGTTTTCTTCCTGAACCTACGTATCCTAACCTGTGTTCCTGTCTTTCCGCTTGCTCTCCTCGAGCTCATTTTTCATATTGTTGCCAGAGTGATTTTACCCAAGTACAAATCTGATCACCTCACTTATCTTCTTACAATTTCTGCTACTGCTGCTGCTAAGTCGCTTCAGTCGTGTCCGACTCTGTGCGACCCCATAGACGGCAGCCCACCAGGCTCTGCTGTCCCTGGGATTCTCCAGGCAAAAACACTGGAGTGGGTCGCCATTTCCTTCTCCAATGCATGAAAGTGAAAAGTGAAAGTGAAGTCACTGAGTCGTGTCCAACTCTCAGCGACCCCATGGACTGCAGCCCACCAGGCTCCTCCGTCCATGGGATTTTCCAGGCAAGAGTACTGGAGTGGGGTGCCATTGCCTTCTAATGAGTTCTGATTGCCCTTAGGATAATGACTGGAATCATCCAACGTGTTTCATAATCTAGCCTGTGCTTTTATCCAGTTTTGTCTGTTATTTCCCCTTTTCTAATTGTGTTTTAGCCATACTGAACTGCACTTAATTGTGCTGTTACCTTTCACCTCCTGGCCTTTCAGCATTGTTCCCTCTACTTAGAATCCTAATCCTCTCCGCTTCTTCCACCCTTTTCTTATATGGTTAATTCGTTGTCATCAATCTACATCAATTTGGAGAGGTTTTTGCAGATAACTTAGACTAGATTGTTGTGGTTGTTCAGTTGCTAAGTTCTGTCCAGTTCTTTGCAACCCCATGAACTGCAGCACACCAGGCTTCCCTGTCCTTTACTTCTCCCTTGTGAGTCGCTAATGCCATCTAACCATCTCATCCTCTTGTCACCCCTTCTCCCTCTGCCAGCATTAGAGTCTTCCAGTGAGTCGGCTCTTCGCATCAGGTGGCCAAAGTATTGGAGCTTCAGCTTTAGCATCAGTCCTTCCAGTGAATATTTAAGATTGATTT
Source organism: Nanger dama (assembly GCA_917880005.1). NCBI lineage: Eukaryota > Metazoa > Chordata > Mammalia > Artiodactyla > Bovidae > Nanger > Nanger dama. Next base: position 73,819,786 of record CAKJTW010000003.1, read on the forward strand.
CCTTTAGGATTGACTAGTTGGATCTCCTTGCTGTCCAAGAGATCTCAAGAGTCTTCTCCAGGACCACAATTCAAAAGCAACAGTTCTTAGGCTTTCCGCCTTTATGGTCCACCTCTCACTTCTATACATGACTGCTGAAAAATCCATAGCTTTGACTATATGGACCTTTGTCAGCAAAGTGATGTCTCTGCTTTTTAATATGCTATTTAGGTTTGTCATGGGGTTCCCAGGTGGCTCAGAGGTTAAAGTGTCTGCCTACAATGCGGGAGACCTGGGTTCAATCCCTGGGTCAAGAAGATCCCCTAGAGAAGGAAATGGCAACCCACTCCAGTATTCTTGCCTGAAGAATCCCATGGATGGAGGGGCCTGGTGGGCTATAGTCCATGAGGTCGCAAAGAGTTGGACTTGACCGAGCGACTTCACTTTAGGTTTGTCATAGCTCCAGACTAGATTAGAACCCTCTTTTCACATATACTTGAAATTTTTGGTAGAAGTTAATTCGATTCCTCCCCTCAGGGAGCTTACAGTTTAGAGATGAGTCAGTAAATGAACAGTGTAGTTTCAGACAGTGACCACTGCTATCAGGAAAATGAAACGGCATTGTGACAGAGCATGTTAAAAGCAGTCAGGAAAGTCCTCTCTGAGGTGATTTTGACCTAAGACCTGAATGCCAAAAAAGGAGCCAGTTGGGGAAGAGCAGGCAAACAGTCTGGGGAGACGCAAGTGCAGATGCCTTATGATGTGTATGTAAAGAAGCCAGGAGCGCAAACTTTTGAAAGGAAGGATGGCAGAGATGGGGACAGAGAGTATGTAGGGACAGTACCATTTCCCTGACCCTCCTCCTCCATTATTTCTGAGCACCTGGTACACCTGACCAGAGAAGGTGCTTTCTAATGATTATAGAGTGAATGAGGTGTAGAGGTTGAAATTTAGTTATAAAGAAGATCAGATATCTGAATTCTGGGATCTCACTTTTTTAATGATAAGCGTTTTTTAGCAATAAAGTTTTCTTAAAGTATGTACATTGTTTCTTTTGAGACATAATGCTATCCACTTAATAGACTACTGTTATTGTTGTATAGTCTCTGAGTCATGTCTGACTCTTTTGTGACCCCATGGACTGAGCCCGCCAGGCTGTCTATCCATGGGATTTCCCAGGCAAGAATACTGGAGTGGGTTGCCATTTCCTTCTCCAGGGGATCTTCCTGACGAAAGGACTGAAACCTAGTCTCCTGCATTGGAGCCTTTGGCCACCTGATTCGAGAACTGATTTATTAGAAAAGACCCTGATGCTGGGAAAGATTGAAGGGAGGAGGAGAAAGGACGACAGAGGATGAGATGGTTGGATGGCAGCACTGACTTGACGACGTGGGTTTGAGCAAGCTCAGGGAGTTGGTGATGGACAGGGAGGCCTGGTGTGCTGCAATCCATGGGTTCGCAAAGAATTAGACATGACTGAGTGACTAAACTGACTGACTTCTGCATTGGCAGGTGGATTCTTTACCATTGTGCCACCAAAGAAGCCCTCCTGAATGTGTGCTAATCACTTAAAGATTTATTGTTTTGTAGATCAACATTCCTGAGGACTTTGAATCTGGTGGTTAGTACTGGCTCACTTGTGAACATTTTATCGTGGGCAGCTCATTTAATTTTTCTAAACTTGTGTTTCCTTAGCTCTGTGCTGAAGATGTTTGACTGTGGTTATTAACTTTCCCCTAGGGGTAATTAGAAACGTATGTTTTTTTGTTTGTTTTTAAAATCACAGTAGCAGGTTGCCATGCAGGGCATTACTGACATTCATTGGATTGTGGCCAAAGATGCTAACTGGTCTACAAGCCCATGTAGTCCCCTTAGTAGGTAAATGACTCTTACCTAACGTGGCCCTGTGCCAGAAGTGCTTGTTACTGACTGATCTTGGTCTTTTAGCTCTACAGCCATATGAATATATGACTTACTATTTATACTGTTTACTTTTGCAGTTAGCATGTAAATATTGGGCACCCCATATCAAGAAAAAGTCACCCTTTGATATAAAGGTAAGTATTTTTGATTTGCAGCATCATTTTTGAATAAGTATGCTTTGTATCTCTTTTTCAAGAGCTGACTCATCAAAAGCTTTTCACCTTTTTAAAGTTAAAATGAATGGTTTTCTAAACTAGCAATTACTCATAAGAGAAAATTTGAAAAATACAGAGGCTACACATAGGAGAATAAAAGATCATTTCTCAGTGATAACCTCTATCATTTGTTCTGTTTCCTTTAAGCTTTTAAAAAGTGTGTGTAGATTTTCCTGTTCATAGATTCTTAGATTGTTTTTGATTTATCATTATTAGATGACCATTGTAATGAATATCTTTGTAAATATACAGCAGTTTTCCTACAGTTTTTTTGACAGTTCACCTAGGATAGAATCTATTGTTTTCTGGTTGATGAACTTCAATAAAGATCTGTAATAATGGTAGAAGAGGGATGACTTTCTAGTGTAGAGGATCAGAGGCTTGGGGCCAGTCATATTCATATGGCGTTTGTTTCTGTTATTTCTTTGTGCTTTCAGGTTGCTTTCTGATTTTTGAAAACACATTGTTAAAACTCTTAGATGAAGCCTGCTAACATTTAGTATTCCTTGTTAAAACTATGTTTTAAAAATTATCCTGATCTTGTGAATTTTTGTTTTCCCTAGAAATGAAATAAATACATCATTTTAATAATTATTTCTATAATTATTTTTATGCAGACATATTTATTTTTTCTACTCTTTGCTTTCTTGTTATTTTACATTCTGAGAAGTAGTATTTGATAGCTTTCCTAAACAACTTGTTTTGTGTAATCTCAGTAACTGAAAACTCTGAGTCTTAAAAAAATTATTTGAGATATTAAACATTTTTATATTTTTAACAATAGGTGATTGAAGATATATATGAGAAAGAAATTGTCAAATCAAGGTAGGAATGAGTTTAATTTTTATACATAGGAATTAAATGTTTCTAACTTGGATCTCATCTGAGCTTCTAAACTAAATGTAATTATAAACTTGGAACTTTCTTTTCTTTCTTGATTTGATGATCAGGGAGATGGTAGCTAGAAAAATTACATCTAGCTGCTGAAGAGTCATAAGATATTTCTTTGCCTTGTAATTTTTGACTCAGATTAGAGAGATTAAGTTCTTTAGGGTTTATTTTCTTTTTGAAGGAATGTGAGGAAGACTAAACATAGAGATTTTAAAATTTCAGTTCAGTTAATACCAATTTTCTTACCATTTTCTGATAAATCTTTTAAAAGATTATTTAAAAATTGGAAAAGTAAACATGCGTGATAATTAAATACCAAACAATGAAATAAGTATGTTGTACAAGCTATATATGTAATAAAAATTATTTTGAACAGTACACAGAAGGGGGTAAGTTTCAGTAAATCTTCTTCCCTGACCCTTAACCCTCAGTGTCTTTGTTTATATATGCATCTTTTCCAGTTCCCTACCCCTGTGATTTTTTTAAAACTGCATCTTGGACATTTTTCCATATTTGTACTTGTAGACATATATGCCCAGTATTTTAAAAGGTAATTGACTGTTTTAATATGAAATGGAAACATTCATGTTATGAATGTCATAGAACTTATAAAATGGCAGATTTTATTTTTTCATGTGTTCCATGAAATTAGGAGGTGAATTTTGCTAAATATTATAAACACAGTGTCAAAATAAGAGGTTAGTTGTTTTGTTTTAATGGTTGATTCTGGAGCCTGATTGATTCTAGAACCTTTGGTCCTACAGGACCAAAGGCCACCCTAAGGTTTGTTTGCTTTAAATTTGAAGAGCGGTCGGAAACCAGTGAAGCCTGGTGGGGTATTTTAAAAATGCTCCCTGCTGGAGGGGCAAGAGGCAGGTAGTTAGCTAGGTGGGTATTGCTGTAGTCTGGTTAAAGATAATAATGGCATAGGTTAGCATGGGAAGTTGAGGTACAGAGGAGGTACCAGTTTGAGAGAGAGGGAAGGGAAGAGATGGTTGGTGGCTGGATGTGATGAGTGTAGGAAGGGAGGAATCGAGGATGACTCCACAAAGGTTTGGCCAAGGTAGGCAGGTGATTAGGTGCCTTTCCTGACTTTGGCCGTTGTTGGTGGTGGGATTGGGTAGGAATGTTGACTTCTAGCTACTAAAGAGCCTTTAGATGCAGAATAAGCAGTTAGGTATCTAGGTGTAGAGTTACGAATAGAGAACTCGGTTGAGCCTACCTTGAGCGCCAACCACCATTCTAGTGCTGAGGGTACATCAGTGAACATGCAGCTAAAGTCTCATGTTAACTCATGGAGCTTGTGTTCTAATTCTTACCTAGACAGATAACATATGCAGATGCAGTGTCAGCAGGTCGTGAGTGCTATAAATTGAAGTGGGATGAGGGCACAGCAGCAAAGACTGCTCCTTGAGATTGAATGATCAGGCGGTCCTTCCTTAAGGTGTATCCCATGTGAGCCAACACGTTAACTGTTACCTTCCTTTTATGGATGAGAAAACTGAGGTGCAGAGAAGTTAAGTAACTACCCCAATATATTTTACCATAGGTAGATAAAGAGGCTGTTCCAGTTATTAAATCCTTGTTCTCTGGCTCTTATCCAATACTCTGTTCTTAAATTGGACAGGGTCCATTTGTTCTTTAGGACTCTCTTAACCCATACACTGTGATTTAATTGTTAATCCAATTATGAATCCATCCAAGTGATTTTTATACTGAAGAAAAAAGGATAACTTAAAGAGCAGTTTACTTTTGCCAGTGTTTAGATTTCTTTTCATTAAAAAATGTTTAATCCTCTTTACAATGAAATTAACAGATACTGCATAAAATGTACAGAAATGTATAGCCTTCTGAATTTTACCACCACCAAGATTAAAAAAAAACACCACCAACATTGTCAGCATCCTAGAAACCCTTGTATGGCCCTTTGCTTTGCCATTTAAATATGGAAGTATGCAAACATGAATACTGTAGTTTAATTTTGCTTGGTTTTAAACTTAAAAAAAAATGGAACCACATAATATGTACTCTTTTGTGGCTGGCTTCCTTTGTTCACAGATACTATATGATCTTTTAATCTGTGTAATAATCAATCTGGAGTAGATAGCTCAGAAGTTCATGTCAAGTCCTTGTCAGCCTTTTAACAAACTTTGTTTAAGTAATATTTATCATTATTACTTGTGACTTTACATCCTTTAGAGATTTTCCAGCATGTCTAGTCTCTAGACCCATTTTTATATCATATATATATAGCATTAGTTAAGCTCTTTACCTGTCTCAGCAAGTTTAATTTGCAAAGCTGGAAGCTTATATCCAGTGGCATGGTTCTGGTCTGGCTTCTTTATTTCTAATATACAAAATGTAAAGCTAAATTAGTGGACATTTGAACCTACCTTTACAGAGATACCCTAACTACAGGATCATTTATCCTTATGAAACAAACACTTCTGTTTCTTAAAGTATATACAGAAATATCTGATACTGTCTCTACAGTTTTCTAATATTTTAGAGTTAATATCAAGACTACATGACATGTAATACAAATATGTGTCCCTTATATAGGAAGGCAGGCATGACTTCAGCAGAATGTTTCCATTTGATTATTATTAAATGAAAAAAGATTAGTGCTTAAGAAATTGAGGCAGACTAGCTTTTGGCAATGGTGATCCAATATTGGTGATCCAATATGAATAATGATGAGCACTTGTGTTTTGATTAAATCTATTCAGCTTATTACTTTATGTATTATATCCTTGTATGTCATGGTGCTAATTGTATTTATTATATGAATAAACTGAACAAAATAAAAATATATAAAAGCAAAATTTGCTTTCTTCAATGTTTTATTGGATAAAATTATTCTGATATATGAGTCAGGATTAAAACAAGATTTCAGAATACATCTGTATTACAATGTATATACAAATGTAACTCACAAATGTTACATTCTCTATTTAAATATATTTACTACTGACTTTTATATTTTTAGGTTTGCTATCAGAAAGATAATGCTCTTGGAATTTAGGTGAGTTAAAAGACTTTACTTTGACGAAGTTAAAGATGACAACATGACTTAACTTTTAACTAGGTTTTGTGTACACTTCTGTGAGTTGGTAAGAAAATAATTACTGTAGGCTTTTGGAGGTTTATATTTTTGTGTTTGGCTTATTTTAGAATATGTGTATGATGTCTTTTGTTTTCAAGGATGTTGTTCCATTGTTAGTATAACTGTATTTTGAATTGTGTCTCACTAATTAAGCAATGGCACCCCACTCCAGTACTCTTGCCTGGAAAATCCCATGGATGGAGGAGCCTGGTAGGCTGTAGTCCATGGGGTCGTGTGCTGAGCAATTTCTGAACTCTTACTTGGTTCCTCTAGTTTCAATGGGAGTAAACTGGAATGCATTCTATAGCCATTTTTTATTTCCAAACTTATTCATTAATGACCAAACCAACCTTGTCCTGACCTAAACCACTACAGATATTTCAGGCAGAAGAGGATATGCAATTTTTAGATTTTAATTTAGATTATATTACAGCTAGGTATGGCCAGTAGACTGGAAGTAAAAGCCAAGATTGTTGTTGGTGATAGTAGTATTTGTCATTTATTGAACCTTGTGCTAGACATAGTGTTAAACATTTTATATATAGAGCACTCATAGCAATGCTGCAAAAAGTCAATATTATACTTTCCATATAGTGAAGGAAAAAAACTGAGATCAGAGTAGTTAAGTAATTTGTTCAAAATAATGCATTTAAGTAATTGGTGGAGCTAGGATGCCAGTGTCTTATGCCAAAGTTCATGGTTTTTCCACTTCTGCACCCTCCCTTGGGGGATAGTCTGCATCAGAAGTCAGTCTCTGTTTTAATGACTAACTCCAGGAGACAGTGAAAGACTGGGAAGCCTGACGTGCTACAGTCCAGAGGTTACAGAGTCAGACATTACTTAGAGACTGAAAAACAACTCCCTTCATAAACTGATTTGATCCTCACAAAAATGGCATAAGACTAGCAATCACTTCAAGAAAATTAGAGATACCAATGGAACATTTCATGCAAAGATGGGTACAATAAAGGACAGAAACGGTATGAGCCTAACAGAAGCAGAAGATATTAAGAAGAGGTGGCAAGAATACACAGAAGAACTGTACAAAACAGGTCTTCACGACCCAGATAATCATGATGTTGTGATCACTCACCTAGAGCCAGACATCCTAGAATGCGAACTCAAGTGGGCCTTAGGAAGCATCACTACAAACAAAGATAGTGGAGGTGATGGAATTCCAGTTTGAGCTATTTCAAATCCTGAAATGATGCTGTGAAAGTGCTGCACTCAATATGCCAGCAAATTTGGAAAACTCAGCATTGGTCACAGGACTGGAACAGGTCACATTCCAATCTCAAAGAAAGGCAATGCCAAAGAATGCTCAAACTACTGCACAATTGCACTCACCTGAAAATTAAGGTGAGTAAAGTAAGCTAGTAAAGTAATGCTCAAAATTCTCCAAGCCAGGCTTCAACAGTACGTGAACCATGAACTTACAGATGTCCAAGTTGGATTTAGAAAAGGCAGAGGAACTAGAGATCAAATTGCCAACATCTGTGGATCATCAAAAAAGCAAGAGAGTTCCAGAAAAACTTCTCCTGCTTTATTGACTATACCAAAGCCTTTGACTCTATGGATCACAAGGAACTGTAGAAAATTCTTCAAGAGATAGGAATACCAGACCACCTGACCTGCCTCCTGAGAATGCTGTACGCAAGTCAGGAAGCAACAGTTAGAACTGGACATGGAATAGCAGACTGGTTCCAAATTGGGAAAGGAGTATGTCAAGGCTGTATTTTGTCACTCTGCTTATTTAACTTATATGCAGAGTACATCATGAGGAATACTGGGCTGGATAAAGCACAAGCTAGAATCAGAAAGATTGCTGGGAGAAATATCAATAACCTCAGATATGCAGATGACACCACCCTTGTGGCAGAAAGTGAAGAGGAGCTAAAAAGCCTCTTGATGAAAGTGAAAGAGGAGGGTGAAAAAGTTGACTTAAAGCTCAGGATTCAGAGAACTAAGATCATAGCATCCAGTTCCATCACTTCATAGCAAATAGACAGGGAAACAGTGGAGATAGTAAGAGACTTTATTTTGGGGGCTCCAAAATCACTGCAGATGGTGACTGCAGTGATTAAATTAAAAGACGCTTACTCCTTGGGAGAAAAGTTATGACCAGCCTAGACAGCATATTAAAAAGCAGAGATATTACTTTGCCAACAAAGGTCCGTCTAGTCAAGGCTCCGGTTTTTCCAGTAGTCATGTATGGATGTGAGAGTTGGACTGTGAAGAAAGCTGAATGCCAAAGAATTGATGCTTTTGAACCGTGATGTTGGAAAAGACTCTTGAGAGTCCCTTGGACTGCAAGGACATCCAACCAGTCCATCCTAAAGGAGATCAGTCCTGAATATTCATTGGAAGGACTGATTCTGAAGCTAAAACTCCAATATTTGGCCACCTGATGCAAAGAACTGACTCATTTGAAAAGACCCTGGTGCTGGGAAAGATTGAAAGTGAGAGGAGAAGGGGATGACAGAGGATAAGATGGTTGGATGGCATCACCAACTCAATGGACATGAGTTTGGGTAAACTCCGGGAGTTGGTGATGGACAGGGAGGTCTGGCGTGCTGCACTCCATGGGGTCACAAAGAGACAGACACGACTGAGTGACTGAACTGATCTGAACTGAGCTGAGGTGTTCTTATTTTTGCAGAGAAAAATTGAAGTTTGTAGCTATGAATTAACTTGTAAATGAAGTGCCTGCTATATCTTAAGAACTGTATCGTTATTAAATACTTGATCTCATTTAATCTTCATAATAATTCCAGTAAGATCTTCCTTATTTTATAGAGAGCACTAAGGCTAGAAATTGGATCTATATGTCCCTTAGATTAATATACCTTTTCGTCATACCATGCCATCTTTCGAGAAGAACAATAAAAATCAAGTGGATGCTGATATACAGTTAAGGATAAAACCAGAGTTCTATGGTCCTGGCAAATATCAGATACCAAGAGAATTGCAAGAACTAAAGGCGAAAGCAGCAGAACATATTTAAGGCACCAATGACAGTGAAAGATTTTTAATAACTGATAAAGTGGGTTGTTACCTTCCTGGAACTTTTATGTAATTTCTGGGTGAAAATGCCATTTTCTCTGTGCCAGACACAATAATTCTCAAGTTTGTTGTAGAGATAATTGATGATCTCTTGCTAGAGTGGAAAGTGAGATGGCATGGAGAAGGTGTCTAGGTATAGGAGAGTGAACTGAATCTTGAGAAAACTCATCAGAGGGACATGTTATTATATAGATTACATTTGCTACAATTGCCAAAATAGAATCAGGTGATTAGCGAACAGTCCTTAAATTTGGTTTAAAGAGGTGTAGTTGGAGTGTGAGCTGTATCCTCTATATATCACAGAGATAAGTCCATCATATTGGGCAGATCATTGCCTCTCATATTCTCAGATTCCTTATCTGAAAAATGTAAAGGATAGGTTTGGAGTTCACTGTGTAATCAGATAATACCCGTGATATTACTGTTAAAAACTGTGGCAAGCCAATGGTATCTGTGGGGCATCTGACAGAATCAAACATAAAGATACTCTGAAATGATATGTATTCCATCTAGACTGCAAAAAAAAATCCTACAGCTAAAACCTTGATGAATGTGAGTCCAGATTCTCAAATTACAGGGCACATTACAGCAAGATTTAGTTGAAGCAACAAAGAGCAGAATTAGGTACTCCTCAGAAAACCACAGGTAATTAAATAATATACATACTGTCAAAGCATGTTTAAAATTATTATGAATATAAAAGAAGAAATAGAATATGTGAATAAGAAACAAGACACTAAAAATGGACAGATTTGGTGGAAAATGAAAATAAAAGTCATTGAAATTAAAAAACTCTGGTTAAGTTGAATAGATTAGACACAGCTAAAGAGGAAATTAGTGAATGGGGATTTAGAGCTGAGAAAATTAACAAATAACAGAAGCATACAAGGCAGTTAAGAGATATAGAGGCTAGAATGAGAAGGTCCATTAGAAGTTTCAGAAGAGATTTAGGGAAAGTGAGGGAGTGGCAATTTAGGAGAGGTGATGGTTAAGAATTTTCTACAGTTCAGACATGAGTCTGTAAGATTCAGAAAGTATATATAACAGGCTGTGAACAGAGCAACAGTGACAAAAATCTTAAAATCTGCTAGAGGAAAAACAATTACTCAGAGGAAGAACACATGAATTGTAGACTTCACAATTGCAATAATAGAAAAGATAGTAGAATGAGTCTAGTAAATAGAAAAATAGAACTATCGACCAAGAAATAATTCTATCACCAGCTAAACTACATGAAATAAACAGATTTCAGACAGATTCATATGAACAGACTTGCTAGCCGAAGTTCTGAAGGGCATAATTTAGGGAAAGGAATTTAAACTTGTAAAAATAGAATGATACGAAGTTTCATGCATTTACTGTATGAAAAGTAGACTATAACTTGGAGCCTTTTGGCAGTTATTTAGGATAAAATATTATTTACCAGTTTCCTAGGCTCTCGCAAACTAAGTAAGAATGATTCCTAAAGATAGACCCATGGAAATATCAACATGAGGAGACCTTTGAAGCTTAAGAGGAGGTAGAGAAATTCTGTGTTATAGTGCAATCTGAAATGCACAACTGTGTGTGTTCACCTGTGCACGCATGCATGTGTACATGAAGACATAAGTGAAAAGTTTGAAAAGTTATACATGTGGAGTGATTTAAAATAGAAACAAAAAAGGTCTGTGTTCTGCATTAGTGCTTAAGAGGATTTTACAGCCCACAACAGTAATTGATGTTTATAACTACTGTGAACAAGAAATGGCTAAGTTTTGTTTTGAAAATCAGAATTACTTAGTTTAAGAATGTTTTCAGTCTTAAGAATTTTGGCATTTTGAAGAGAAAATGCTGGTTACCTTGAAAACTGACTTAACGTTAAATGCCTTGTAAATTAAGTAACAAATCCTCTTTTTGAGTAAGTCTTTTTCTTAGTTTTCAGAAATCATTTGGTCCTGATATGAGTTTGTGTTAATTTCTCAGTTACTTTTGTCTGTGAAGCTGTCCATCGTATGATTTTAGAGCTGATATTTGTCAGATATTTTTGTTTTTTAATCTGTGAAGCACCTTAGATAAGGAACTATCCAGTGCTCTAATGGTGATAATGATATATGTCAGTAATCTTTGATGTTTTCCAACTTTGAAAGTATAAAACTCTCGTTCTCCAGAGCCATATTTGCTACATATGTTTCCAATAGTAAGACTGACCTACATTATAGATTAATTTGTGAAGGGCCCTCAGACTAGCAATACAGATTTTCAAAAAGTTCTAAGTAATTAGACTTTTTCAGGGGAGTGATATAATGGGATGATAGTAACTAATGAAATATTCTGTGCCTTTTTATTTTTCATAGCCAGTATCTTGAAAATTACCTCTGGATGAATTATTCTCCAGAAGTGTCCAGCAAAGCGTATTTAATGTCAATCTGCTGTATGGTGAATGAAAAATTCAGAGAAAATGTCCCTGCATGGGAGGTAACAGATTTAAATTACTTCACAGCTTTCTTACTGTGCTCACTTAAGCTGTTACAAAGTAGCTTTTTACTGATAAGACTTTTAGAACAGAACTTTATCCAAAAATAAAGTAAATATTGAGAAAAAGAATGGATGTATAAAAAATATTGGGTTGGCCAAAAGCTTGTTCAGGTTTTCCCTAAGATGTTATAGAAAAAGCCAAACAAATTTTTCGGCCAACTCAATGATATTTCTTTTGGTTTCAGTTCTTTCTTTAATATACTGTGAGTTGAAAAATCATGACTGTGAAATTATTTTTCTGCTTTGTGCTTAAAACAAAGAATGGTATGTATTATAAAGAGTTTTACATCAGATAAAGTAAATTTTATATTAAGTAGCTCAAAGAGTCGGACATGACTGAGCGGCTGAACTGAACTGAGCTCAAATAGATAATGTTCAATGAGATAATATTTTTCAGTGCCTTGTTTCACAACAGAGAGTATGTGTTTATAGTTTTACTGGAGTAAAGTAGTATGTCTAAAGTCAAGACAGGTGCTTATATTGTAATTTCAGTCTTCTCTTTCTCTGATTTGGGATCTGTTTTCTCTTCTGAAATTTATAATTGGCATTTTCTCTTTAGCTACTATAACAGAGCCTTGATCAGCTAACAGAGGTCCAAAATCTAGGTTTTCTTTGGCCATTATGAAATGGTCAGCTCATCAAAAGAGTTCCTTCCCCTCAATCATACTTCTTTAAATGAAGGAAAGCCATGTATACTTGCCATCTCTTTTGAGGGGATGGTCTCCCCAAATGAAAAGGCGTTAACATTCTTTAAGATAAAACCATGGACCCTCAAATACTCATTAGTACCATTGTATAAGGGCCTTGTGTCTTATTGAGAAATCTTAGAGTTCTTAAAGTTGCTTTGAACCACCAAAGGAAGGGAGAGGGACACCAGAGAATGACTTCATCAGTTTTCATGTTGTAAAGACTACTTTGGTGATTAGAGTTGATACAGATAAAGAGAAGAGGTTACACAGAGATTTGGAAAGTAAAATTGATTGGATTTGATAATTGAAGTAGCTTGAGGGACAGGGTGTTATTTTCAGTCATCTTCCAGGTTTGGGCAACTGAATGTAAAAGATGAGAGGTGCTTCTTACCAGGATAGGTAGAAGAGGGTTGAGGAATACTCTGCAGGTACAAAATTGTTGAATTGAGTTTTGGACTTTCTGAGTTTAAGTTGCTTTTGGAATATCTAGATGAAATTGTCGTAGACAAAACAATCTAAAGACTGAAGAAATCTGGACTGAAGATGTGTATTTAGAATCATTAGCATATGGTAGTTGAAGTTAATGAGAGAGGGAGAAGAAGAATGAGGCTAGATCCCCAGGGACACTGCCTTGTAAAGTGACAAAGAAGAGAAACCTGCACATCAAAAAGGAGTTGAGGGTTGGTAAGCATCCTTAGGACTTGACAGCTGTAACAGCTACAGGGGAGTGCTGTACATGGAAACTTGTTTCAGAGAAGTAAGTGAAAACGGCTAGTGTAGGTCATACATTTGGAGCACTTGCCTATGAAAGAAAAGAGAGCTAACAGAGAGGTGGGGAGGCAGATCACACAGAAGCTTGAGTATGTTTACATTATTTACCTTTTCTTTTCAAAACATTATTTGTATATTAAGAGTAAAGAGATAATATAAAGAAAAGGGTGTCTGAGATTAAATAGAATAGGAAAACTTTAGTTTTTGCTAAAGATGTTTGTTTAAATTAAAAGAATTAAAACACTTTAGATCTTTAATTAAAAAAACAAATCCTAAGCTAATTACCAGCCTAATACTTGAAGAAAAAAATAAAGGAATCAAAGCCATTATTTTATTAGCTGAAAATTTCTGCAACTCTCACATTGTCCTGGCAGAAATCTATATTTGACTTGCTACAGTGAATTTTAAGTAAGTAAGTAATCTTTTGTAATTACTACATTTGGTTAATAGACTCCTAAAAAGTCTGCCAATGTTTGCTTACAGGAGAAAAAAGAGGTGAGCAAGCCATTTCAAAATGAATTTTTATTTTTTCTCTTTTCAGACTTTTAAGAAGAAGCCAGATCACTTCCCATTCTTTTTCAAGTGCATCTTGAAAGCAGCATTAGCTGAAACTGACGGTGAATTTTCACTCCACGAACAGACAGTCTTACTGCTTTTTCTTGACCACTGCTTCAATAGTTTGGTAATTTTACTTTATCTTGGGGGAGAATGTTCAAATTTTCTTATCCTTTTAAATGGACTATAAATGAGATCAGCTCTAGAGCCAACTCCTCATGGTAGTGGAGAGTGAGGACAGTGCCAACATTCCAGCCCCTTCTTGGGAAAATCATCTTGTAGGATCTGTTGGCTTTTTAATAGATTTGGACTTGATCCCTTCTTTTTTCTATCTAGCTTCTAAGTAAAAATGATAAGAATTGAAATTCTCCAAATACAGAGCAGCAAAGAGTCTGAAAACGTGAACATTAAGTGATGAGATCAGTGTCATAAACTATGCACAGGGACATAGCTTCATTACTTCTCAGTCATACCTCATACATAACCCGGCAGGTCAGCAGGAGAGTTACGTGTTGAGTTGACTGTTTAGGGATGATTATGGATGATCTTTCAAAATTTCTTGGGTTGTGCATAATACATTTTTCATTCTTCGTAAGATTATGTTTTAAAAAATAAACATTTATGGTAATTAATATTTCATTTGTATTTCTCTCCTGTGGTTATCTGAAGGTATTTATCTTTAAATAAATAGGTATATACCGTGTGTGTGTGTGTGTGTGTGTGTGTGTGTGTGTGTGTGTGTGTGTATAGGTGCTTCTGAGTTAATAGTGCCTTTAGACCCATGCAGGAGAATGCATGAGGTTCTTTCTTACCCTGAAAACAGTGTTGATAGGTGGATGGTTATTATCTGTTTCCATGTAGTACCTCACATGGGTCTTGCAAAGACCAGAAAAAGATTTATATTCAGTATTATCTCTTTAACATTTATTAAATTAAACAAAGCAAATATAAATGGATGTGATTCCTTGTCAGAAATGGAACAAAACCAAGATTTAATTAGTATTGGTAGTTTGGTGCTAGTTTAATTAACTTAAAAGCTATCTTATTATTGGTACTTTTTTTTCAGTTTACCACTGGTATTCATTATTTGAGGTAGTTATGTTCTAAAAAATAGCTGTGAACACAGAATTAGCTAAAACTGAACCACTGCTCTTAGGGAAAAGACAGAGATAGTTTCATGCAAGCCTCTGGTCACATTTCATCAGGCAAACAATATATAGCCTTGTTTTATGTGTTTCTATTTAAAGTCACTTTATATATATTGTTGATTTGTTAACGTTGAACTTGTGACCAACTTAAGTTGAACAAACTTACCTAACACACAGTGTTTTCTCTTTAAGGCACATGACAGCATTCTTTCACCTGGGAGCACTGAACAGCACTGAAACCCTGTGCTTAGGGCCATTTTAAACAGCAAAATCACCAACAAAAATCACAATATTGTGAGAAGGTAGCACTAACTAGACCAAAAGAGATGCTAGTGTAAGAGAGCTGAAGCAAGAAGGCAGAGCCCACCTTGCTAACCTCAGCTCAAAATGTGTGTGCTGGGCAGTTCACACTCGGCTCTGCTCTGCTCACTGGGCGTCAGTGAGGGCATTGGGAGTGCTGGGCTGAGGGCTACAAAGACGTTCTGCAAGCTGATCAAATCACAGACATGGGATTTGGAAATCACGAGGCTTAGCTGTATCTTTTAAAAAATGGATTGAACTTCTTAATAATAAAAAATCGTTAATTTGAAAGAATTGATGGCATATTTTCCCCTCATGACTATTTTAAACAGGAAGTAGACTTGATACGGAGTCAAGTACAGCAGCTTATCTCTCTCCCGATGTGGATGGGCTTACAGCCTGTAAGTATCTCAGTTCAGAAACTTATATGTATTTGTAAGTAGAACATGTGGTTTTAGATGGTATAGCTTATTATGGATATAAAATGACAGTTAAAAATCCTCCACCAAATTTATCTAATTTACTACACATTAACTAATCATAGATGTAGTTTTTTTCAGTTTTACAGCTTTTGTGTATAAGCCAATAAATGTTTCTCCTAATGTCATTATTTTAAGGTGAAATAAGGTAATATCTATTGAGCTCATAAAGGGAGTTAATTTAGTAAATTACCTATTATTATTCATAGATATGTCTCTGGATGAGACTAAATACAGACTTGAATTTTTAATTTTCCTTGAATGAAATGTACATATAGCTATAGGAGAACATCTGAATTATGTTTAATATTAACAACTTCATTTTTTCCATTAAAGTCTTATTGGATAATATGGGTGAATATCAAAGCCAAATTAACAGATTTTAGGGAGTAAAGTTAAAACTATCAGATTTCTATTTAATACTGTATTCAGAATGTAATTTCCTACATGTGGGTGGTTTTGCAGACATTCAGATATGCAAGCTCATTCATAGGTACCAGTTGATGAAGATTAAAACAGGCACCTATAAATAATTATTACCAAGTTAAAAACGGATAAGTGCCATGAGAAATAGTGGTGGTATGGACATTTCCTTATTATGATAGCTGTTTTGTATGCACTGTTTCAGACTGACTTTTGAACTTTAAATGTTAATACTCGAATTTTTCAAACTAAAGTCCTGAATTTTAGAAATAAGAAAGAAAATTTATTACTGGGCTTAATCTTAACAAGAAATTTCTTTTGTCTTATTTTTTTTCTATTGACAAGTATTGGAATTGAAGTAGTTTTTAAAGTGTAGGTATTAGTTTCTTAGGTTCCAGCTTTTGTCACGTTCCTATCTGGTTTTATCCCATTGCTCTATATATTATATTCTTACATTGGGGATATGGCTGATTTAATGCCACATCATTCTTTCAGGCACGATTGGAATTAGAATTAAAAAAGACACCTAAGCTAAGAAAATTCTGGAACTTGATTAAAAAGAATGATGAAAAGATGGATCCAGAAGCAAGAGAACAGTATGTTACCAAAGCTTTGTTCCATGTTGGTTTGTTATACTGAGTTGTGAGTCTTAGATGTTGCTGACTTGTTTTGTTTTTCCCTTTACATAGTTGCTGCACCAAATAAACGATCAAGAAGTGCTTTTACTTAGACCATCACAGAAATCTCTTTTGCAGAGGTCCGGTGGAGAAGCCACACGTCGTTGCTCCCTTCCCTTGTCTCTGCCCCAGTCACAGCTGTTACCAGTGGTCTTCCCTTTGCCTGTTGTCCATCGCAGTTTGTTCATCACGGATGGGCCTCCATTTTCTCCATAGTCTTCAGGCTGTCAGTCCAAGTTTTCCTTCTTTTCCCATTCCCTCACTCTTAACAATGACTTACACACTACACTTTATACACTTCATTCCTTCAATAAATCTAAGTGTTTATTATTTTATTGGGTACTATTATAGGTGTAGGCGAAATGGCATAGAACAAAATAGAAGGTAATTCCTACTCTTGTGGAGTTTATATTCTTGTTGGGGAAAGCAGCTAATATCAGATGGATTTTATGGTATATTATCCAGTGGTTCATGCTAAGGAGAAAAATATGAAGTATATAACAAGTAAAAGGAAGCAGATGAGGGTTGCAGGTTATTTTTGTAGTAATTATTATCAATTGGATAAAAGTCTGGTAGCAAGCATTTATGTTATCAAACAAAATTCTGTTAGTAGGAAGGAAGAAAAGAATCTGTATACTCTTAAGACAGCAGTCCTCAACCTTTTTGGCACCAGGGACTGGTTCATGGAAGACAGTTTTTCCACAGACCAGGGCAGGGATGTGAATGGTTTCAGGGATGATTCCCATAAGGAATGTACAGACTAGATCACAAGGTCTGTGCTTCCGTGAGAATCTAATGCTGCTGCTGCTCTGACAGGAGACAGCTCAGGCAAGTGATGGGGTGTGGCTGTAAATACATTAAAGCTCCACTTGCTCTCCTCCTGCTGTGCAGCCCAGATCCTCACAGGGTTGGGGACCCCTGCTCCAAGAGGTTTGTTCCTCTCTCTGTCTTTGAAGATAACTGGTCTACCTGTGCTCTTGCTTTCTGTGTTCCGTGTCTCTTCTGGCTGTGAGTGTGATCCTTTTTTCTTTCTTCATCTTCAAGTGTTCTTTCCACTCATGTTTTTTCCTCCCTCTGCTTATGTATGTATGCTTAGGACTCACTTCTTGAGCCTACGATAACTTCTTCTGACTCATATTTTTTTGTTCACTTAGGATAATGCTCTGTTCACCCATAGATAGCAGTTGAAGTCATAGGTATGAGTAGGGTTATCTAACGAGGTATATAAACTGTGAAAAGAGGGCTGAAGACAAAAGTGAAGCTTGGAGTTGTGCTGGTGATCACTGAAAACAAGAGAAACTGAAAAAAGCTGGATGTCAGAGAAACGAGTTTGGGAGTAAGGAAATGAGAGGTATAAGGACAAGAGAATAGGGTCAGAATAGGAATATCCTTTCCTTAACTTCAGGCTCCAGTCTCATCTCTTCATGATATCTTTCTAATCAGTAACCTCTTAGTTGGGCTACTTACATGATATCTTTGCATTATTTGACTGCTTTTTAAAAATTTAAACCCTCTCTTCCCATTACCTCAGTATGATTTAATTCCACATCAATAGACTGTTCATCGTTTCTTAAACATTCCTTTCCTAACCACCTTTGCCCCTCTACTTCACTTAATTGAGGCTAACCTTTTAAGCAGTCTTCCAGACCAAGTACTAAGCCTGCAGTGCTTTCTTCTGAACTGAAACAGTGTTTTTCATGGAAACATCAGCTCTTTTTGTAGTGGTTAGACTCTGTATAGTTGTTTAGAGTGTAAGTTCTACGATCAGACTTACCTAGGTTTCACACCCACCTGCCGTGTAAGTTTGGGCAAGTTACTGCGCCTCTCTGAGCCTCAGTGTACAGTCAGGACATATAGTACCTGTTTCATAGGACTGCTGTCGGCATTCGATAGATTATCTTGTGTGATGTCCTTAACACAGCTCAGATCCTAGCACAGTAGGTGCTCAGCTAATGTCAGGCAGTGTTGCTACTTAATGTTGGCTTATGTTACTGATTTTATTTTATGACCTGTCGTCATTTTAAGTATGTTTTAGTCATTTCCCTCCTTGTTATTTCCAGCAGGGCTGGTATAATCATTTGTAGCTGTCCGATATGTGATGATTGGTTTTGAATAGTTGTTATATGATGCTTCTTAAATTCGTAATGAGTAAAAAGTTGTTTTTTAAACTAACATTTAATTTTTATACATTATAATACTCTAATAATTTAAGCGTATTAAAGTATGAAATTGCTCATTTCAACCACATACTTAAGTATTAGATTTTTAATGTTGAAGGCAGACTATAAATGAAATTTTGAAAACTCCTTTCTAGTCCTGACCTTTAAATCAGAAGAGAAAACTTTTATAATAAGACAGAAATGCTTTCTTGGCTGGTAATTAGGCCAGTAATTAGGCTTCTGTTTTCTTCATATAATGCTGTTTTTCTTTCAAGGAAGAAGCTGTTTAAATTATGGTCCTGATTTCAGAGAGAAATGAAACAATTTGAGCAGTGTAAGAAAGGCTGTTCAGCATTTTAGTTTTACTTTTGAAATAATTATTTCTCAAAAATAATTTGCTCCCTGTCTTTTATCTCTCTGATTTTAGAGCCTATCAAGAAAGAAGATTTCTTTCACAACTTATCCAGAAGTTTATCTCTGTGCTGAAATCAGTCCCACTTTCTGGTAACTATCTTCCTTTTCTCAGCTTATTTGTGAAGTTACCATTCAGATGCCCATCTGTTATTTATATTTAGTCTAAAAACTGCTCTCCAAATGATTTTAAATTATATTGACAAGGGGTTATATCCTTCCCTTTTCAAGTATGCTACCAGTCTGAGTATTGTGACTGCCTTAGAAATTCATGTCATTTATGGGCACCAGCATGGTTATAGAAATGTTCATTTATTTAGCAATTATTTTGGAGCTTCCTTATAACACACAGGTTTTGAACAAGGTTTCCGGGACATGGTGAACAAGATAGTCACAGACCCTATCCACGTGGCATTTATAATTTGGTACTGAATAATGTTTTCAAGCCATATCAAATACTGTTTAGGAGGGAAGAGGAGAATTATTTTGAGACATGAGCTACAAGATGAAATGGGAAGTATTTTCCTCCATCATGGTCCCCATTTATTATGAAACAAATAGAAGTATATGTTGTATGTAGTATAAACTTCAAAATATATCACGATTATCCACTGTATATAGATACATATATGTGTGTGTATAGGAGTATGAGCTCAGTGTACCAAGAGGCTCTAACTACATTTTGCTGGGTTGGCAAGATTGACATGAGCATCTAGTGAGTGCAAATAGGGTATTGTTTACTTAATAAAAGTATGTGTATGCTATGTATAATATATCATTGGTTGTTAATATTTTATTTTCTAACTGAAATATAATCTAAGAACAGTTCAATAGGTGTACCATATTTATAGGCACCAGAGATTATACCATACATATGGATCAGAGATTGTAGCTTTGTTTAAACTAAAATACAACAATGTGTACTTGTAAATGTTGACTTTCCCCAAGTAATAGTTTACAGCCGGAAGTCACACCTGTAATTAAGTGCGGAATAGATAATAATGCTACAGATGCCAATTTATGGTGCCAGATTTGGGGTATAATATTACTACCAGTATTAGTACAAAGAAAAAAATTGTCATATGCTTATAATCTGTCACCTAATTTTTATATATTTAAATCTTTCAGGTAAGCACCGTGAACCTGGAAAGAGGACTTAGATTTGGTTTCCTTGACACAAATAATAATGAGAACCAGTAATGTATGATAATTAGTGTCAGGTAGGGAATCCCCTGGCGCACAGTGTAGGTCTTAGCACTTTCACTACCATGGGCCCAGGTCCAGTCTGTGGTCAGGGAACTGAGACTCTGCAAGCCATGCAGTGTGCCAGCACCCCAGCACCTCGCACCCTCAAAAAGTTGATGGCATCTAGAAAGGTTTGAAAGTCAAGTAAATATAACAGTATAGGGCCTGCAGAAATTTTAATGACTAACAAAGCGCTAAATGTTGCCATCATCATAATATATTGTCAGAAAACAAAATTCCTTAGATTGATCTTGAGCTTTAATCAAAATTTATTAACTTGGTGGCAAAGGAAACAACAGAGATGAAAATAGTATTCCAGTTTACAAAGGGCATAAAACCAGATGGATTATAAGTTAGAAAACAGAAAACTAATTTTTAAAAGATTGTGTGTAGTTCCATTTTGCAAGTTTATCTCAAGCAGCTGTCCACATCAATTGTTATAAAGGAAATCTGTGTAGGATGATTTGAAATGTCAGGGCTGCTATCAAAAGAAGGAAAAAACACAGTACACATAAAAAGCAAGTGATAAGAATTTATTGGTGTCCAAAATTGGAATAACAGGGCTTCAGCTCTGAACAGCATGCCTCGTAGGGCCAATTAGTGTAAAATATGCAGCTTTATACACCAGAACTCAGAAACTGAGTGCCAAGCATCATGTTCTAATTTTAAATAGGCCATTTCCAGTAATTTTCTCAAGCTATAAATAAAAATATGAAATACAGATTTTGCTCATTTTTAAATTTTGGACAAAAATTATTTTCCTTTGCCAGTAATAAGAACAGAAGATACAACAGAGGACCAGTTTGAATGGATTTAATTTAAAAGTCACTCATTTAAATTCTTTAGTTTTAGCAACTGTATGACCTAGGCTGTGTCTCAGAAAACTGGATTCCAGTTCTAACCAGCCCAAAATCAAGTCATTTTCCTCTGGTCCTCAGTTTCTCACCTATAAGATGAAGAGCTAGTAAGATGTTGCCTGAGATCTTTTCTAGCTGTGAAATTCTATAGTTATGTTATTTTAGGGTTTGAATTATGGGCATATGTTACTTACAAAAGTATACATATTCTTCCTTCACATAAAGCCTATTTGCCTGTTTACAACAAATAACTAAGTAGATTTAAATAAATTCAAATAAAGCATTTGTAGGACACCTTCTATAGGTCTAGCACTGGGTTTTTCACTGCTGGGAGTCCTTAGACTAGGGACCCTAAATTTCTCTCCTTTTCAGTTGAAACAATCTTGGCAGGATGGTTTCAGCTGGTAAAATAGCAGAACATTTTCTGACATTAGACAAAAAAATAGATTTGTACTCTGAAAGTATATCGTGTCACAAAGTTGTACTTATTTTAAAAATGAAAATGTTCTTAAACACTTTAAAAATGTTTGCAGGTCTGATTTTTAAAATGTGTTTCTGATGCAAGCTACGTTTTTCATTTTCTCCTACTTATAAAGCTTATTGTAAGGGTAAGACCTGCCCTTTTTGAAAATATGTGAGGTCTGTACTCTGAATCATAGTTAGTCCAGTTCTGATGAGTGAAATAAATAACCTTGTTTAAATAACTAAATAACTGCCAGGTTTAACATATAGTACCATAGAATGACCTAAGTAAGAAAGTTTTAACATGTTTTCTCTCTTATGTTTAGATCCTGTCACTATGGACAAAGTTCATTACTGTGAAAGATTTATTGAACTTATGATTGATCTAGAGGTAAGAAGTGTGCAGTGATTTTTCTGTTACATAATCATTAAGGAAGCTAATGATTATATATGTAAGATTAAACCCATGACTATATATGAAATATTTCTTTATCACTTCAAACCGGCCTTAGTTTATTTGTACCTATTTCAAGTGTCTTAGAGAGAAGAAAGTCAGAAATGATTGACTCTTGAACTTTCAGATGACTGTCAAAGGGCTATGTTTGTATTAAAAACCTTATTTAGTAAATCAACTTGAGTCCAGCAAGGGCAGTTTATTTTCTGTCACATTTAATTACCCCTTCATAGAGTTTTAAAAGAGCTGAAGCCATAGGTTTATGGCCATCTTTTTAATCATCTCACTTTTCTAAGTGTGCCTAATATTGCTGATGAAGAAAGACATAGCTGCTTGCTATTGTCAATTTTAAAATTAAGATTCTTAAAAAAAAAAAATTTCATGCTACTAGGTACAAGATTTTGATGCAAAGTTCAGATGCAGAGCTGGTGTAGTTCAGATTTAATTCATTTCCTTTTATTTCCTCTCCCTTTTAATGCAGGAAGTTGAAAGAAAATCCTTTTGTTCATTTCTTATTGGGAAAGCTAGGGTGGTTTCTAGACATGAAGATTAGAGTATTGGACTAGCTGTCATTCAGGAGATCTTCATTCAGATTCAAGTTCTGCCAGAAATTATAATCTCTGAGGATCTCAATAACCTCCCCTTTAACATGAGGGTATTTGACCAGATCAGTGTTTTCCAAACTGTGTTTGTCATTGTTTCTCAGTATGGTCTTGCTGACTATCGTAGGGACGAAATGGGAAGGAGAGACTGAGAAAGGAATCTCCAGTTAGGGATTTTCACTCCCTTTCCCCATTTCGAAACCTATACACAGTATATATTGCGATTTCACATAGTATTTTGTTTGAAAACTACTGGCCAAGATAGAATCTGAGATATTTTTTTCCAGTGCTGTACTTTGTTTAGAAACATTACCACTGAGTTTATTCGCAGCATGGACTAGACCCTTTGCTTTGTGCAGTGTCTTTTGAGGGGCTGAGGGTACTCTGTATGTGATTAACACGCCTGTGCTGAGTATCAGTGGAATTCACCTCCTGCTGGGGGGCATGCAGACTTACTGCTGCAGTGATTTTTCTCTAGGCCCTACTGCCCACAAGACGCTGGTTTAATACCATCCTGGATGACTCTCATGTTTTGGTTCACTGTTACCTTTCCAATCTTGTTCATAGAGAAGAGGATGGCCATCTTTTTTCCCAGGTAAGCACTGGTGTATCGAATATACTTACTGTTTTCATTTCTAAGTTGATTTTTTTCTTCCTTCACCATGCAACTGGGAGTACCAGGGCATTGCAGAAAGTAAACTTTTGCTAAATATTTAGTCGAGTGATGTAAATTCCAAATTAGTCATTTTAAAGTGAAACCAAGTCTTGATATACAAAGTGGATGCCTTCTCATGTAGGTGACTCTACTAATGTTATATCATCATCTTTTTTCTCTTCCAAATACTCATTTTATTAAACAGTAAAACAATTAAGCATTATTAAATTTGAGGGGGATAGTTAATTCACATAGAACTTGTTAATATGTGATGTTATCATTGGGCTAAATTATGCATGATAAAGTTGCACATGCTCATATGTTTTGATTATGTGTCATAAATAGATGATAAGCATTAATTTCAAGCGAAGTGATTTAACGTCATTAAATATTAGCGAAGAGCCTGCTCTCATGGCTCTCCTTCCGTGAGATGGCCGCAGCAGGGCGGCTGGTTGAGTGGAAGCGGGTTTGTGCCCAGTCTGCTGCCTTGAGGTGAAAGGCAGGCGCTCTCTGTTTACTGCTTTGTGCAGGAAGACAGAGTAGTAGGGTTTCCCATTTCCGATAAAGTCATCCGGAAGAAAAGTCTTCTGACAAACTTCTAACACTCGCCTTTGGTGTGGTCACAGCTGGAGATAAAATATTTGTATATATTTACATTCTTTCCTAAAAACTCTTGTCTGGTGTCTGTGAGCATTCCTTTTTTCCTATTCTCATACTAAATTTTACCCAGTGACTGGTTGCATGTAGATACATTAGATAATCCTAATATCGGGAGGGGGAATAAATTGGGAGATTGGGATTGACATATACACACTACTGTGTATAACTAATAAAAACTTACTATATAGCACAGAAAACTCTACTAAGTACTCTGTTATAACCTGTTTGGGAAAAGAATGTAAAAAGAGTGAATGTACGTATATGTATAACTGATCCACTTTGCTGTATAGCCAAAACTAACACAACATTGTAAATCAACCATACTCCGTGAAACTTGATTTAAAAAATCCTAATATCTGATCTGCTATAGGTTAGAATTGGGGGGGGGATCTGCAGCCCCCGTTGCTGCTGCCATCACAGGGGGAAGGGAGGCCTTCAGCAGTCGCAGGAACTAAGCCAGAGAAAGGGCTTGATGGCCCTGGAGACTGACGAGAGGAACGGATAACGTAGCTTTTCCTCCTACCTTGCTATTTTTTCCCAATATAGAGAAGAGTATTGCTAATTGAGAATTGCATAATTCTCATCAGAAAATTCTGAGTGGCATAAACCCTCAGGAGTTCCCTCTAATTGCATGGGTCTATATATTTACAGTGATGTGGAGAGATTTTTTTTCCCACTAAAATGATTGACTTCCTTTGATTAGTTCCTTAATGTTTCTTTAGTTTTGGGGTTGCAGTTTTAAGTTCTTCCCTGTAGAAGCAGACCAAGTATATGAGATAGACTTAACAATCTATTCACAGTGTCTGCTTTATTCTCACCTAAATAAAACATCTGTACATGTTCTGAAATGTTTGTGGCAGTGTTTACATTCCAAAGCTTTTCAGTACCTCTAAGAAGGTATGTGGGCTTATTTATTATTTTTAATAGTGTCTGTTTTTGCCTTCTCGCTCTCAGGTTTGCACAGTTTGTTAATTTAAATGTATCCTTTCAGCTTTTGGACATGCTTAAGTTCTATACTGGTTTTGAGATTAATGACCAGACTGGAAACGCTCTGACAGAGAATGAGATGACGACTATTCATTATGATAGAATTACTTCTCTCCAGGTAAGTGAAATGCATTATAGCCTTTGCATCTGTTCCATGAAGTTGTGTCATAAATAATTTAGGTTTTATCTAGTACAAATAGGAAAGGTACTTATTTAATAGTATGCTCCTCTTGAATTTTTAAAATATTGCTAATTCTGATGGATTTATGAAAAAGAAAGATTTCTTTTATAGTCCTCAGTCTTGAGAATCCGTATATTGATATTTGACAGTCAAAAAATATTAGTTATTGGGAAAATTTGGTGCATTTAAATATCAACTTTATTTTATGAAAGAGTGTTTCAACTTGACAAAGTATATGTGGATACTTGATACATTTTAAAGATAAAGACATGTATTGGTACTGAAATTTACCAGTGAGGCTCAGATGTGCCCTAAAAGTACCTTTGTTTTTATTACTGAGCTCATTTTGCTCTTGAACTCCATTTCCTCTGGTGGCAGAAAGAGACTTTTATTTCTCAATTTAAAGTAATTAAGATCCTAACCTTTTAAAGAGTCTTTTGCGGGGGAGGAGGGCAGGGAACTTAGTGTAAAGACGCAGCCAAACTTAAGTTCAGATTATCTGTGAAAGATCATCATGTCCCCTGTCTCTCAAGGTCATTGCTCTTCCTGCACACAGTCCCAACTCAGATATCTTTTCCTGCTTTTCTCAGAGAGGTAGTGGTTTTGCTCCTCTGCCTCTGCCCTTGAAGTGACCACGGCTGGCGTGGTGTGTGCTGTTCTCTTGGCATGGGCAAGGCTCAATGATTGGTCTCTTGGAGGCTGGTTGTCAGCCTGCTGACAAGGTCCCAGTGCTTGATCTTGATGGTGCCAGAGCCCTCCTGGGAGCTGACTCCTTCATCTTCTAGCTTGGGGAACTCACTTGCAGGCTTGGTGCAGGGTCATTTTGCCATTGTCTGTGGTAATCTCATGGCAGGCCTTATCCATAACCTTGGCAACCGTCTGTGCAGTCCTCTACAGGGGACTTAAAAACTTGTGGATCTTTTGGCATTAAGGAGGACTGGAGATGTTACCTCTCACGTACTTAATCAAATCAGCATAATGCTGCTCTTTCTGTTTTCTTGTAGCTTACCCCATGTTGATTGGAAGTGTTACCCTGGGAGGGCCTCTCTTTCCTGAGTTCCAAAGTCAAGAAAGGTGCATGCACACTAAGCTGTAGGCCCCTCCCTCAGATACTTCAGTGGGAGTGGCCCTTGAGACTTTCTTTTAGTTTTGTTAAGCCAGTTCTTTATTTTATTTATTTATTTTTTAGGCCAGTTCTTAATAATAAAGTGTTTTGTTTTGTTTTTTGTGAAGCTGGCCTTCCTGGGTCTTATCATGTATATTCAAAATGTGACTTTAGAAATCAAAAACTGAACGTTGACTCTGGTCTTACACTCTTGCTGGAACAATTCTGTTTTCTTTTCCCATTGTATTTAGTGCTTTTGAACAAGGCAGAGGTCACATTTGAGAAGCATATAAGAAAGAGAAGTGCATTAATGCTTTTTAAAATATTTTTTCTGTTGTGCAGTAAGTTCTTATATGTAGGCACTAATTCGTTTTTCCTGTTCTTTTCTAGAGAGCTGCTTTTGCACATTTCCCTGAACTCTATGATTTTGCTCTCTCAAATGTGGCAGAAGTAGATACTCGGGAATCCTTGGTCAAGTTTTTGGACCTCTTAGGTAAGGCAGTATGAAAGGACGACTGTATTTTAATTTTCTTTATTTGCTTTTAGTTATTTTTGCACTGCTTTAGGTGATATTATTTGTCGCACTACTATTTATTGACAGTTAAAACTAGCTTCTCTCTAGCTTTTCTTATCTTTGGGTCACTTAAATATAATTATACATCTCTCTTTTCTGTAAAATTTATGTTTTTGTCTTAAAAATTTTTTTCTTTGTCATAGCCTTCTTTTTTATATTTTTATAACTTACACAGTTTTCCTAGGTCATCAGGTTTGAACCTAAGTGGTTGGTTGTCTGATTTCTGAGCCCTAATTTTTTTTTTCCTTTGAGGAGTAATTGACATAAAACATTATATTGGTTTCATATGTATAATGTAATGATTTAATATTTATATTTATTGTGAAATTGATCACTGCAAGTGTAGATAGCATTCATCTTCATGCATGTAGAACTTTTTTGGTCTTGTAATGAGGACTCAGTTAAGATATGAATTCTACCCAGTCAGAATCTCAGCAGGAAATTTTATAGAAATTGCCAAGCTTTCTCTAAAACTAATATGGAAAGGCAAAGGAACTAAGACAGTCAAAGCCATTTTTGAAAAAAACAACGTTAGAGGATTTCCACTGTCTAACTTCAGAACTTACTATAAATTCACAGTAATCAAGACATTCTGCTATTGAAAACAGGGTAGACATGGATCAATGAAATAGAGTCGAGTGAAATAGACCACACATATATGATTAGTTGGTTTTTGACTCAGGTGACAAGTCATCTCAATGGGAAAAGGCTAATTTTAACAGTGGTGCCAGAACAATTGAACATTCATATGCAAACTATGCAACTTGACCAATTCCTCATATCATATCCACAGATTGACTGAAAATAAATCATAGACTTAAATATCACAATTAAAACTTAACAAGAAGTATAAGAGAAAATCTTTGTCATTGTGATTTGTACAAAGTTTTCCATAGATACCAAAGCACAGTCCATAAAGGAAAAAGACTGATAATTGGACTTGGTCAAAATTTCAAATTTCTATTTGAAAGACATTGTTAAGAGGATGAAAAGAGAAGCCCCATACTGGGAGAAAATACTGGCTAAATTCATATCTGATAATGGACTAGTATCCAGATGTCTTAGAACTCAGTAACAAGAAAACAACTTAATGGCTGTGGATTTGAGCAGATACTTCACCAAAGAAGATTATGTAGATTTCAGTGAGTCTATAGAAAGGTACTAGTATCATTTGGCATTATTAGTTATTAGGGAAAAGCAAACTTAAATCAAAATGAGATAGCATTACAGACCTATTAGAATCGTTTATAAAAGCAACAAGGTATTGACTCTTAACAAAGATGTGGAACAATTGCAGTTCTTATATATTGCTGATGAGAATTCAAAGTGGTCGTGCCACTTTGGAAAAAAATTGATAATTGCTTACACAGTTTAGCGTGCACTTACTGTGTGATGTAGTGTTCTCAGATATACCCAAGAGAAATGGAAACTTAGATTCACAGAAAAATCTGTCCAGAGATTTATATAGTAGCTTTATTCATAGTTGTCAAAGCTGTTATTTTCATTGAAGTGACAGGTTTATTATTGTTCAGATTTTTTACTCTTAGTCAAATCTGAATAACTATAGTCTGTCAGTCATTCTTTCAAGTAAAAGTGTGTGCAAAGTATGTACTTCCTATTCTGTCACACAGAATTTCTAAAAATCAGATACTCAAGTCCAAATTTAATAACATTAATAAATCTTTGCTGTTTCATCATGGACGTTTTTTAAAATTGACTTAAAAAATTACTGTGGCAGCAGGAATGCCATGATCCCTTCTTACAGCACTGGATGGTGCCACTTCCTTGATCCAGGCCGCCAGTTTGACCCACCGTCACATTTGCACTGTCACTGTACATGTAAAGACAGTGGGAAAAGACTGAATAATATCTTGGTATTGATATGAAAAAATGTCCTTGAAACCTCCCTGAAAAGATCTAGGGACTATGAGAGGTTTGTATTAGAGGTTTAATATTCATATCTGATTTCATATATTTGTTTCTGTGTCATAGGATTATATTTTCTAGGTAAAACTTGTCAAGCAGCCTGTAAAATTACTTTTCAAAAGTGCAGTTATAAGACAATATTCTGATCCCAATATTTTTATTCTGCAGTTCCAATACCCTCCACCAGGTGGCATCATACCTCTGCTTGTTACCAACCCTTCCTAAAGCTGAAGACACCACTTTTGATAAAGAATTTCTTCTAGAATTGTTGGTAAATATTAGTGTTCCTTGAATTATGCATGTTTTTCCTACCTTTTGAATCATTCTTAAAGATGTAGGGTGGTAGAGATTTTTTTTTCTGAGCTAAAAAGTTGGTAGATTCTTTTACCTGGTTTGGATCATATCAGCATTTGACTTTGTCAGATTTCTTTTTCATCTCTTAGATTACTTTTTTCAAATCTCTTACCTCTTAAAACTGCTTTCTGGTGTGGATTCACTCCATGCAGACATTTGTGAACAACATCTGTGTCAAGCACCGGATTAAAGACCCTGGGGATTCAAAGATGACCGACAGCATTTCTGCCTTGAAGTGACCACAGTTTATATTTGCACATACGCACATACTTGGATAGTACACATATGTATTCATATCATTTATCTGTTTATTTTTAATGTTATTACTTAAATATAGCATCTTGAGTATTAATCCATACCTTTGTCACTAGAGAATTCATGAATGTTTAGAAGTAGAGAAAATTATCACTTCCTCAATCATTTTGGGAAATGAGTATTAGTTTGAACATTAACTCAAGCTTTTTGTGAAGTTTTATTTTTTTTAGTGCAGTTTTAGATTCATAGCAAACTTGAGGGAAATGGATATACTTTACTTTTTAAACTTCCATAAAATATTTCCTAAAGAGGATGATTATTTAACCATACCCTACCATGAGTATCTAGGTGGTTTGCAGTGTTCACTGTTACAAATAACGATGCAGTCCTAATATAGGCCTCTTTGTGCTCAGATGTGGACCTTTAGGAGAGGTACCTAGAAATGAAATTATTTGATTGAAGCAGAAGAGGCAGCCTAACTGTCCTTCAGAAGCTGTATGTTCCCATCAACAGTGTGTCAAAGTCTGTCTCCTTAAGCTCTTTTCAGCATTGGATGTTATGAGTTTCCCAGTTTTGCCACTCTCATGGTTTTTTTTTTTTCAAGCTTGTTTTAATTCTTTGTTTCCTGGTTACTGTAAGATTGAGTTGTCTTTTGTATGTTTCAAACATATTTTTATACCTATATAAACTTACACTGCGTGGAGGTATGTTGTATATATCTTTTTTTACACATAATAATAGGCAAATGGTTTTGAGATATATTTCAAGCCAATGTAAGGTTTAAAACACAGTTCCTTACTGTAAAGAGGAAGATGATATGCTTGTTTTTGGCTAGTAACAGGAAACTATTTGTAGCAGGTGTTTTAAGCCTGGTGACAGGTGTTTAATGCCATTTGGAGAGAAATTCTTGGGAAGGGTTTAAAATTAACCAAGTATCGAAAATACTTTTTATCCATATATTCACTTGGATGAATTGTGTGTCTTGGGTCACTTTCTTTGCCTTCCTTCTTACAAGTCACTTTTCATTGTCTCTGACTGAAAGTGCTTTCTAAAAATTCCTTGTCCTATTTCCTGACAAAGTAAAATCTTCTCTGGTAAGTCAGGTTTTGGAGATTAATAATAAATCCTTACTATAGAAAGAAATGAGGATTTTTCCAGGAACCTTTCTAATGGAAAATAGGTTTAAGTATAAAATTGGTCCTGTCTATGCATTTTAGGGTCTTACAGCTAAAATTTCATTAAAATTTAAATAGTTATATGAAAAGAAAACAGTTTAAAAATTTATAGTGCTATATCATTATCTTTCATTTTCTCCCTCTCTTAAAAGATTTTCACAGGCTTTGAATTCTACTAATAGCCAACCAAATTATGATTAAAAAGTTAGAATATGCATGTGCTTTACATGATAGTACAGTGTCTTCTTTTCTAAAACAATACTATCTTTACTGAAAAGAATGTGACACATTTTTCAAATATTATTTTAGCATCTCTTAACTAGGTAACAAACTTATTTCTGTATTTGAGATCTCTAAAATATTAACAATGGAAGGATACATAGAGGTCATTAAGCCAGCTCTCTCATTCTCATTTTACAAAGAAAACTGAAGAAGTTATTAATAAACTTACCCAGATTGTTCAACCAGTTAGTAAAAGAATGCCAACCATAACCTAGGACTTAGGGCCCCCATTTTGTTCTTGCATTAATGAGCGCTGTGTGCTATGGCATTGTCTTTTAAAGGTCTTGGCATGTGCCGGGCTCTTTGACACTATTTTACAGGATTCCATCTCATTTTTATAGGAAATTAAGAGGGAGTTAATCTGTTTTACTGAAAAAAATTAAAATCAGGGAGCTTGCAGTAACTCGCCCAGCATCCACATAGCCCATAAGTAGAGGTGCTGGGAGTTAAACTCAGATCTGCCGAATTCCAAAATTCATCACAATCAGTACCTCTTTCATATTTGATTTATGGAGAACATGGAAAAAGGAAGAAACATCTCTTGTTAAGTTTTATGAAAAATATGAAACTTCTCATTCCATACTTCACGGCGAATTTTTTAATAACTTATTTTGATTAAAGAAAGATGTTTCTTTTTTTTCTAAACTTGTTTCTTTTAGGTATCTCGTCATGAGCGTCGAATTTCTCAGATTCAGCAGTTGAACCAGATGCCTTTGTATCCAACTGAGAAGATCATATGGGATGAAAATATTGTCCCAACTGAATACTATTCTGGGGAAGGTATGGTAGTGAAGAACAGCATTCAGATGTAACGTGAAAGTTAGTGTAGAAGTCATCATATGTACCTGAACATACTTTTACTTGCTGTATCAGTCAGTTTAGTTCTGTTGCTCAGTTGTACCCGACTCTTCGCTACCCCATGGACTACAGCACGCCAGGCCTCCCTGTCCATTGCCATCTCCCAGAGTCTACTCAAACTCATGTCCATTGAGTCGGTGATGCCATCCAACCATCTCATCCTCTGTCTCCTGCCTTCAATTTTTCCCAGCATCAAGGTCTTTTCAGATGAGTCAGTTCTTCACAGTAGATGACCAAAGTATTGGAGTTTCAGCTTCAGCATCAGTCCTTTCAATGAATATTCAGGACTGATCTCCTTTAGGATGGACTGGTTGGATCTCCTTGCAGTCCAAGGGACCCTCAAGAGTCTTCTCCAACACCACAGTTCAAAAGCATCAACTCTTTGGTGCTCTCTTTCTTTATAGTCCAACTCTCACATCCATACATGACTACTGACAAAACCATAGCTTTGACTAGACGGACTTTTGTTGGCAAAGTAATGTCTCTGCATTTTAATATGCTCTCTAGGTTGGTCATATTTTTTTCCAAAGAACAAGCGTCTTTTGATTTTGGGGCTGCAGTCACCATCTGGAGTGATTTTGGAGCTCAAAAAAATGAAGTCTGTCACTGTTTCCATTGTTTCCCCATCTCTTTGCCATAAAATGATGGGACCAAAATCCATGGTCTTCGTTTTCTGAATGTTGAGTTTTAAGCCAACTTTTTGACTCTCCTCTTTCACTTTCATCAAGAGGTTCTTTAGTTCTTTTTCGCTTTCTGCCGTAAGGGTGGTGTCATATACATATCTGAAGTTATTGATATTTCTCCTGGCAATCTTGATTCCAGCTCGTGCTTCATCCAGCCCAGCGTTTCTCATGATGTAGTCTTCATACATTAGGGTAATTTTCTGATACCCTCAAGTGTGACTGTAGAAGCTATAAACTATTCAGTGTTTTGAATGCTTAGCATTAAGAATTTTTATTAAATTTAAGCATTCCCTAATGAATAGTGGTGTGTGCATCATGCTGTATAAAATGTGCCCATAAATCTGTGTTTTAAGGAGACCGAATAATGCTATAAGTGTAACTTTAGTTACGTCACTGTAAATGTATTTTGGGGTTCTTCTTCTTTGACCTTTTGATGTAGGTGCTGACTGCTTGGTTATTTATTATCCAGGGTAAATAGTGTTACATGAGGGTAATGGAAAGAACTGTATTCATTAATATTGTCAGAGAAGGGAAAGAACTCCAGGAGTAACATAAAGTCAATGCCTTATCCTTAAAGTTTATCAGAAAGGCAAAGGTTCAGAACACAGTGGTAATCACTGAAGACAGAGTTATGTAATATAATATGCTCATTCAGTTTCCTTGGTAAATTTGGTCATGGGCTATGTTTATGGTAGCATTATTTACTTTGAGATTTGCCAAATGTAAATTTGGTGGTAAGGAAAGAATTTTTAGATCACTGTGTCAGTTCTTTTAAGTATCTTTAAGCACTATTTAGAAGCACTGTTTGCATATGAGTCATAGATGTACAGACTGCATGTATTAATGAAATTCATCCTTTATTCCCAATCTTAATATATGAGATTTGTTAACTTGGTTTCAGTTTCTGTATGGAAACAAAATAAGACCTTTTCAAATATGCTTTATTTTAAACACTATTAAATTAGGTTCTTAACAAATCTGTGGTGCCTTTTAGATAGATAGATATATATAAATAATAAATACATATAGATAGCAGATGTCTGATTTTAAAAAAAAATTCAATATGGATGTTATTTTCCTTTTCAGGTTGTCTTGCTCTTCCCAAGTTGAATTTGCAGTTTTTGACTCTTCATGACTACCTCTTAAGGAACTTCAATCTCTTCCGCTTAGAATCAACTTACGAAATCAGGCAGGACATCGAGGATAGTGTCAGCAGAATGAAGCCATGGTTAGTAAATTGGTTCCACTTGCAACAAAGAGTTGGAAACAGTGGCTGACATACTTCTGTCAGAAACCTCACACATGTATTTAGAAATAATACATCTGGTGAAAATGCACTTTAAAATATGAAATATTTATTCTTTGAGAAATTCTCTAATGTGAATTAGATACATCCAAAATACTAAAATAGAAAATATGTTTCTGGGTACTTGGGAGTGAGACTGAGGGAAAGGGAGGAGAGGTCATTGCTCCGCGAGGTGGGGTGGGGGGTGGGAGGAAGGCGGGCGATAGTGGAAGGGTAAAGAGGGAAGGGATGGGCTGGCCAGCAGGCGTGTACCAGGCAGGGCAGCTTAAGTCCTGGGAGAAGCTTATGATAAAGGGGTACTCTGTTACCCCAACTGCAGTCAGCCTCTCTAAAGGACCTGGCAGGAGATGAGGGGCATAGCTGAACATTGCACAGAGCGAAATATTGGAAAATCTTCCCTGGCCCTCCCTCCATAGGTTGCCTTGAAGAGACAGAATCGTCAGCCCTCACTTTTAGGGCCTGTTGAGTCGGTTCCATTATTTGAGGAACTTTTCTGGCCCAAACTCAACTGTCCACCTGCTGGCTGACGTCTGGAACTCCTTTAGCTAAGAAAAGCCTTTCATTCTGTTATAGGCAGTTCTGCATTATAAGATTTGTGATGGTTAGTTTTGCTTTTCAGACATGGCTGACTTTGAGTAAATGCCCTTCATTCACTGTTTCATTTGAAGTACGACATTATTACCAGCGATAAGTTACATATCACAAATGACTGAAAATGAGTAAAAGAATTCTTTAAAATGAATTTTTCATCACATTAGTGTCACACCATGCAGACATATATATAATTATACTGCATTCTTTGTGAAAAGCTTAACGTGTTTTAAATGTGAACTGATTCAGGTATCTTCCAGGCTTCTCTCCTGACTAATTACAGAGAGCTCCATGGACACTGTGATTATGATCGTTTTTCATTTCCATATTTCATTTCATATGCAGTTCTATTTTTTAATTAATTATTATGTGGAAAGTTATTCTGGGTGAGACTATAAAACACAGCATAAAGTATTTTTGACTTAATAATCAGTTGAGTCAGTAGGCAGGCCAGCACTGTGAAATTTGTATACCCTCTGGCTGATCATCTCTGCCCCCAGCTTTGCTGAAATCACTGCCCATTGTTTGGACCCCGGGGAGTGCTTGATCAGAAAGCTGCCTTAGAATTTATGGTTACCTTGCACTTACATGTTCAGATTCCAGACCAAATTTTGATCATTTTGCAAAGTAGGGACTTCATAGCTAGCAGTTCATCAAGTAGAATGCACTTATACTTTACTTAAATGCCAAATAAAGCAGTAAATACTTACAGTCCTTATGGTTTATTAATATTTTTTTAGCTTACATTATTTTCTATGAGTAGAACATATGTCTTTTTGGAGATAACTTCTGATAATAAGTTTTTCTAAATGTTGAAAAATTTATTTTTCTGCCCATCATTGAAAACTGTTAAAAATAATGAATCTAAAAGAGTGGGTCTTCTTTCTGTTTCATGTCTTGAAGAAAGAAAAGTAGTAGAGGCGTTTTTCCTCATTACACAGTTCTAATCATACTTTCAGGCTGTGAGCAATATAAGAGGATGTGCTTATAAGGGTCAGAAATCTACACTTTTAATACCTCGTGTTGCAGGTAGATTTTATAAAGAGGGAAGGAATTGGAGAGAGTAGACTAGTGGTTGCTTGGGAGTAGGAACAGGATTGACAGAAGTGGATGAGGAGGATCTTTTAAAGCATGATGAAAATGTTCTGTAATTGGGTTGTGATGATGGATGAACAGCTTTATAAATCTACTGAAAATTACTGAATTACACATTTACAATGAATGAATTTATGGTCTATCAACTATATTAAAGTTGTAAAGAATGGAGAAGATGATAGAAAATTATTACAGAAGCTTTTATGCTCAAGGTAATGCCTTTTAAGGGGCTTCCTTGGTGGCTCAGATGGTAAAGAATCTGCTTGAGATGCAGGAGACCCAGGTTCAGTTCCTGAGTCTGGAAGATCCCCTGGAGAAGGGAATGGCACTCCACTCCGATATTCTTGCCTAGAGAATTCCACGGACAGGAGTCTGGAGGGCTAGTCTGTGAGATTGCCAAGTCGAACATCCCTGAGCAACTGTCACACACACACATTGCCTTTTAGAAATTGTTTCAGTACTGACCAAGTCATTGGAATAGCAAACTTTATTTTTAATTAGTTTCACTCTTTAATGTCATATAGTTTTACAATTTTTGTTATTTATAAAAGCCTTAGGATATTGATTTTCTTTTTCTGGGTAAGCATATTATTTTAGGTAGTACTTTCCAATATTGGAGTGTTGCTGCAGTTTTTAATATTATAAATTTCCCAGACATGCTATTTAATGTAAAAGCTAAAGCACTAGTATAAGAAGAAATAATGAGTATTTGCATGTTAGTGGTTTCTCATTATTAGACCTAGCTTGATTACTCCCGTTCATGGCAATATCTTTTCAATATCTTAAATACTGTCCCCTAAAGAAAGCATTTGCATAGATATCATTTGCTTATCTTTAGTTTTTTTAAGTCTAATTTGTTCTAAAACGTTTTTGAAACAACTTTTAGAAATACTCCCTGTTGGCTCAGATGTTAAAGAATCTGCCTGCAGTGCAGGAGACCTGGATTTAATCCCTGGATCAGAAAGATCCCTTAGAGAAGGAAATGGCTTCCCATTCTGGTACTCTTGCCTGGAGAATTCCACGGACAGAGGAGCCTGGCAGGCTACAGTCCATGGGATCACAAAGAGTTGGATACAACTGAGCAACTGTCTGAAGAGGAAGAAAGGTCAAAAATATAAAACTGAATGCTGGATAATTTTATTCTTTAACAAAATGGCTCAGCTCTTGCATATATAAATTATGTGTTTTTCTTAAGTTTAGGAATAAGATTTCCATATTATTGTTAGGGCTTAAATACTAGCTAAACATGTGTTTTTAGTTACTAGGTGAACATGTCTAAAAGTTGGGCAAAGTTATTTTTTGTTTGAGTAATCATCTGCTTCTGCTTTTTAGGCAGTCAGAGTATGGTGGTGTCGTGTTTGGTGGTTGGGCACGAATGGCCCAGCCCATTGTGGCATTCACTGTGGTTGAGGTTGCCAAACCCAACATAGGTGAAAACTGGCCAACCCGAGTTCGTGCGGATGTTACCATCAATCTGAATGTCAGAGATCACATCAAAGATGAGTGGGAAGGTAATTTTGTATTTCAAGAAGTCATTACCTTTTGTCTTTTACTTTATAGACTTTTGCTTACAGCATTAACAAAAACACATATACTAAATATTGCCCTTTTAAGTGTACTAAATTTTATCTTTATATCAGAGTGTTTTAAAAATTGCAGTTGGCAGAGCCGAGAGGAGAGCATTTTAAATGTTAAAATGTGTCAGAAATGGCTTGTAAATGGATTTAAATTGGCACTTTTCTATTCCCGGCTGTCTGTGACAGCTCTTACTACCCTGTTATGAGAAACAGGAGCTGGTGAGCTTTATCTCCTTCTACCTTTGTGGCGTGCCGGAAGGAAAGGGATAGTCCCTTAATGGATCAGTTTCCAGAAATTACTGCTCTCGATATCACTGTTTATGACCTCAGGGACTGTATGATACATTTGTCAAGTAATTTTGAAGGAATCCAGCAACAAAGCTGGCCAGATGTTGAACAAATGGCCACTGTAGTGGGTAGAGTTTGTGACAGATTGTTTTTATGACTCCTGTATCCCTCAAAACTATTCCAATCTGGCACATTACACGTCTAAAATAATGTATACTTTTGTTATTGCTGAATTGTGAGAGAGGCATTGAGTTGCTGAGTAAGGTCTTATATTGCTCCTTAGAGCTTGAGGAGGAGGTATTAAGGTAAATACTGTTTTACATAGTGGGTAATGAACTGAAGTAACTTATTGGCCATTCCTAGAAGTACTAGTGATGCCTGGAAATAAAACTTGGGGGAAA
This sequence comes from Nanger dama, assembly GCA_917880005.1. Taxonomy (NCBI): domain Eukaryota; kingdom Metazoa; phylum Chordata; class Mammalia; order Artiodactyla; family Bovidae; genus Nanger; species Nanger dama. The sequence continues at coordinate 73,857,662 of CAKJTW010000003.1, forward strand.
GCAAAGACCCTTTGTAGAGATGTATAGACAAGCTCTCATTATGATGTTAAAGGGGAAAAGAGGTTCTTTACCCCAAACCCCTTGGGAACTACTTGCTTCCGTTACTTTGGAGACTGCTAATCAGAAGCCCACCAAGTCATCTTATTTTTTTATTTTAATGGACCTCTGGCAGATGAGAAATAGAATGGGTAAATTTTGATGGGCAAGATAGGAAACAATAGGGTATTGTGGGATGACAGATTTATTTGGGGCAGCGGTCCCCAATCTTTTTGGCAGCAGAGACAGGTTTCATGGAAGACAGTTTTCCATGAATGGGAGTAGGAAGATGGTTTTGGGATGATTTCAAATGCATAACATTTATTGTGTACTTTATTTCTCTTATTATTACACTCTGATATATAGTGAAATAATTATACAACTCACCATAATGCAGAATCAGATCATCAGGCATTAGATTCTCATAAGGAGCATGCACTGTAGTGAGGTTCACACTCCTGTGAGAGTCTAATGCTATTCTGGCAGGAGGCGGAGCTCAGGTGGTACCTATCTGTGGCCTGGGAGTTGGGACCCCAGTCTGGGGCATGGTGGGTAGAAGAGTATTTTATGGGGAGCCAGAGCCAAAATGCAGGCCCTTTATTGCTTCCAGATAGAGCAACCAAATAAACAGTGAGACAGAAGTTCTGTAAACAGTAATGAGCATTGTCCTGTAAACAACAAAAGTTTTGCGGAAATGAAGCTAAATACTATAAAAGATTATTGTCTCTTCAAGAAAGTATGGAGCTCACATCATTATCTTCTCCATTACCCCATTTAAAATTACAGAAACAGAATTAATGAAACTGAAATATCTAGAAGACAGAGCCAGGATGGAGTAAATTCAAATGGTTGAAAGAGTTGAGATTATTGTAATACAAGTATTTTTAATGTGGACTGAGACACCCCACAGTTTCCCTCTGTGATACCAAAAAGTGACATTGGTAGGGACAAAATTGCTTCTCAGGCCCAATTCTTTGACTCTAAGACTTGGAGGTTTCAATGAGTTGTATCTATCAGAAGTTATATAGGCAGTACCACTCACATAGTAGATCATTTCCCCTTCATTTTCATTGTTCTCCCGCTTCATTGCTTAGAATTTGTTGGGAAATAAGCAATCAATTCATTATTATGAGTCAGTTATTATTTCAAGCACACTTAAACCACATTCTATATTGAAACCACCAGAATGGTGCTGATACTATTAGCCACACTCACATTTGCTGATTTGATTGAGTTTTTTATCTTGTTACCAAGGTTATGAGCAAGCAAAATGTTCAAATTTGCATTCATACTTCACAATAACTAACAAAAAATGAATGAGAAAACAATGATATGTAACATTACATGCTATGTGGTCTAAATAAAAATCCCTCATCTTCCAGTATGTCTGCTTTTAATAGAGCTGGGAATCTTATTTAATCCATTATTTGAGCTAATGAATGGGAAACTACGGACTTTGGCACAAGTCTCCTGTTTCTTGACATTTGCTTATGAAAATTTCAGTATTTGCCAACTGAAGCAACATATATTTGGCTGTCTCCTCAAGATGCTCTCTGTAAACAATGTTTTCGTGCCTTGATGAATTACGCTAGAGTCAACCTGTTCTGGTGAAATGCAGTTAGACCATTGTTGAAATGACACTGATGGATAGTTTAAAATGATGTTAGAAACCTGCTAAATATGATATAGATGCCAGCCATATTTTTGGTTACTCATTAAGAATATTAGTAATAAGAAAGATGACAGGCATCTAATTTTGGAGTTGTAACATGATCTAGAGGACTTAGTAATGTATATATGGCATAAATTTTCTTATTTTAATATAAGGAGAAATTTTTATGTAATTATTGCTTCAAACATTGAGTAGTAAAGGTATAGGAAACCTATGATTGTATTACAAAGTAAATAAGATCATTGATCATCTCTGATATTTTAAATTTTTTTTATATCTTTTCCAAAGATAAAAGGAAGAGAATTTACCAGTGGAAGACAGAAAGCAGCAGCATTCTAATAAGTGAAAAATGTGTTTTATGTTTTACTAGGGCTTCGGAAGCATGATGTATGCTTTTTAATTACTGTGCGTCCCACAAAACCTTATGGTACCAAGTTTGACCGAAGAAGACCTTTTATTGAGCAGGTTGGCCTAGTTTATGTCAGAGGCTGTGAAATCCAGGGCATGCTGGATGATAAAGGGCGTGTCATTGAAGACGGTATGATGATCTTTATTTTTGAAAGACTGTGTGTACATAATGATAAATTTCTTTGCCTTTTTGTGGCCTAGGTAATTTTTTAGTTGTTTTATATACTAAATCAGCACAAAGGATTACATATGTAAAAATGTATAGGGTACCTACCACCCGGTTTTAGAGAGAAATAATATGGTTTCTAGACTACTGTATTAGATTTTGGACAGACTCTTGAAATTGCCTATATTTAAAACTCTTCCTTTTATGATACTTTATTGCTTTTTAAAACCTCTGAATACCTCCCTTAGTTGTTCCCTGTTACATTTTCCCTAATTTTTCCTTTTTACGTTTCACTGATCTGATCCATGATAGTAGTGGCTCATAAATGGAAACCACACTCTCCTGTGTTTTAAAATGCATGGCGGTATCTATGATGTCATATGACTGGGGCAGGGAAGGGATGGTCAGCTATTAATGTTTTATGGGTGGGGCCAGGGATGGTAAGTGCCTCAGCAGAACTGTCTTCTAGAAGGAATTATCTTGCCCAAGATGCCAGCATAAGCCTATTTAGAAGCATCTCCTTGGGGCTTCCTTGGTGGCTCAGTCGGTAAAGAATCCGCCTGCAGTGAAGGAAACCCGGGTTCAATCACTGGGTCAGGAAGGTCCCCTGGAGAAGGACATGGCAGCCCACTCCCGTATTCTTGCCTGAAAGAGGAGCCTTGCGGGCTGCAGTCCATGGGGTCACAAGAAGAGTTGGACACAACTGAGCAACTAACATACGCGCACACACAGAAAAGGAGCTATGAGTAACTGACCCAAGTAAAGTTCTTTGACTTGTAAGGCGCCGATTGTAGTTGAGGGCATACACAAACAATTGCAGTTCATGGCAGTGTACCATAAACATCACACGATTGTTCTGGGAAGAAGTAGTGACAATTTAGAGAAAGGAGAAAATCTTTTCAGCTTGGAATTTGAAATGGATGAGTGGAAGTCATTCTAGTTGGAGGAATGGCTTGCAGTTAAGTCTGAATAGTACACTCATCATTTCTAGAAAAGGAATACTGCTGACTTACTTTGATATTTGAAACATATATATTTCATTTAACAAACTTTTTTAAAAATGTCTAGGACCTGAACCGAGGCCCAGTCTTAGAGGAGAATCAAGGACTTTTAGAGTGTTTTTGGATCCAAATCAGTATCAGCAAGATATGACCAACACCATACAAAATGGAGCAGAAGATGTGTATGACACTTTCAATGTAATAATGAGAAGAAAACCAAAGGAAAATAACTTTAAGGTAATTTGTGGGCTATATAATTAAAAGTACTGTGTCTTCATTTGAATAACTTTTAAGACATAACTACATAGATACTAGGTTTAAAAAGATTTAAAATAGTGATCACTGCTTTTGTTTTGATTTTAAACAAATCTCTTAAATTCTTAACTTATAGATTAAATATAAAATAAATTTATTTGCTAAATCTTATTTTGTCTTTTGATGAGACTAAGAATTTTAGGGTTAGAGATTAGTGCAAGAAAATAAGATAATAGAAGTGTGATTAACATACACTATCTTATTTCATTATCTTGTTGGATGTATAGCATTTATAAATAAAAATGTCTGGTTTTGCTATTCTTTGAAATTAATTGCCTAACTTTCTGATTTTTGTATGTTGCATAGATCACTTTGTTGAAATAATTATTGGAAAGTCTAAGAATCTGCCTTGGCTTCTAGTAATTACTTCTGACAATGTGTATATTAACTATTATAGGGACCTCTTATTGTAGTCCTAATTCTTTCATTCTGAAATTTAGACATTTCATTTTTATCATTGTTCATTTATTTTTGTTTCTTATCTCTAGCAGTGCTAATTTTAGTATTTCTAAATTGTGGTGTGTTTCACAATCAAGGCGTACATTAATGTGCTTCTGGTTGTATGTGGTCTCAGTAATGAGGAACTATAGGCTATAAGGTGGAGGAAACTCCAGTAATTTCTAAGAGGAAACATTTTTTTCAAGGGTTTGTTCTATAATGTTTTCTTGCTGTTGTGTAGACCTGATCAGATTTTCATCCTACCCAACAGAAGTCAAGTGGTAAACTCATCTATGACATTCTGTCTAAATGATCTCCTAATGGATAAACTGTTCTTGCTAAGTTTGGTCTTTTGTTTAACTCAGTGTATGGTATCAGCTGGAAATATAGCTGTTGATTCAGTTTAGCCAAGCACCTGTCAGCAGAAAATAGCTTCTTGCCTTGAAACACTTGGGAATTCTGGATTAGTGCAGCCAGCTCTACATTCCATTGAAGTGCAAATGTTTGAGATGTCTTCTTGACAAATCGGTTTTTGTCGTCTTACTGACAGGCTGTGCTGGAGACTATCCGGAACCTGATGAATACTGATTGTGTGGTACCTGACTGGCTGCATGACATCATTTTAGGTTATGGGGATCCAAGTAGTGCACATTATTCCAAAATGCCCAATCAGATTGCCACCCTTGATTTCAATGATACATTTCTCTCCATTGAACATTTAAAAACCAGCTTTCCTGGTCATAATGTTAAAGTAACTGTGGATGACCCAGCTCTACAGATACCCCCTTTCAGGTAAAGTCAAAACTGGATATACTCCTTTCCAAGCTTTCTGTAGTCATTCTGAGTGAGGCCATCAGGACTGTAGCTAAAGTCAGTTTTAAGTATCATCTCTAGATTTTGTTTGGGTAGTTTTCACCTTCCCCATATAATCACTGGGATAAATTTATTTTATTAGACTCTATGTCTAATTCTTTGTGTAGTAGCTATTTTAAGACCACAGTAACAGTAGCCTTTGTCTTACAAGGGATCAGTTTGATGAGTATTATATTGATATATTTGTAGCCTTTGACTGAAGAAATAAGTCCTAATTAATACAAACAGCCATGTGATTTTGAACTCTTGGCTTTTAGGAAAAAATTCTTTTTCCCTATTTGCTTTCACAATTTTAAATATTAATAATATTGTTATACTCAAAATTAAAGGAGCTTTGGATTAGTTTAAGTAAAAAAAGAACAGAGTGCCTGAAGTACTGAATGCTTCGTGAATTCGATCATATGAATTAGTGGCGAAGCACTGGGAATACCTGGGATGTTAGCAAAGGATTTAATTACTTTCTTAGTTGCAAATTAGGACATATAGCTTTTAATTAACCATTAAATATAAATATAATAATTATACATATTAAAAACATGTACCCTTTTAATTCTCAAACCTAGGCTTCCTCCGTACTTCTCTAATCTTGTTAACGGCAAAATCAACTTGAAATCTCAGCATTATTTTTTAACCTTTCTATTCCCATAACTCCTGCTGTGTCTTACAGATTCTGCCTTAAGGATACATTTTTTTAAAATTTCAAATGTCAGTCCTGATGGCTCCCTCTCTAAACCCTCAGCACTTTCAGTCTTTGTAATGGCAGCGTCTTTCTCCCCCCTTGTCTTCTTTCTTAAATCCATTCTACGCTGCCCACTGCTAGAGTCATTCCATTGTCTGACTGAAAACTGACCTCTTAACTTCTTTGGTTCTTAGCTTTTTTTTAATATGTTTTTTTCAGAATGTGATCAGAGACTGGAAAAAGTACAAATAGATAATTAACTTTTTAGTTTAATCTTAAGAGTTTTCATCGACTCTCCACCAGGTGCCTATGGGGAGTTGCTTCCTGGGGTATCCCTGGCCCCAGGCTAAGAACTTCTGCCTTAAAGGCTCACTATTCCAGAGATGTCATAACCCGGTGCCAGTCTTTCTCTCTAGCCTTGTTTTCTCTACTGTATCCCAAATTTCTGTAGGACTGGCTGTTTGTTTCTTCCTGGAATGTCTTTTGAAACTCATTTTAGATACTGTCTTTCCCATAAAGCCTTTTCTGATTAAATGAAGGACAATGTGTAAAGCACTTTACAGTGAATATGCTGTAAGTATATAAAGTTTCTTTTGTAAACATTATGCTAAGTGAAAGAAGCTAGACAGAAGAGAACAAATACTGTATGATTCTGTTCACACAAAATGACCAGAATAGTCTGATATAAAGACAGAAAGTAGACTGATTGCCAGAGGCTAGGTTTGAGTTGGAATACAGAGTGACTGCTTAATTGACATGGAGTTTCCTTTGGAGTGATGAAAATATTCTGGCTTTAGAGAGTAGTGATGACTGTACAACCTTGTGAAGGTACTAAAACCAATTGAATTGAACCTTTTAAAATGGTGACTTTTATATGAATATTATCTCAGTTAAAAAAAAGTTATTTCCCATAGGAAAAAAAAATTAGATAAATGTTTCTTCTTTGATTCTCCCTTAATCAGATAGCTATTTTCTTAATCTAAACACCCTTAACCACATTTCAGTGCTTTTAAATCTACTTTTTTGAAATTTATATGCAGAGAGTAAGTTCCTTTAAACCATAAATGATTCTTGCTCATGATTATCCTCTGTACAATGTCATGCATGAGACAGGTACTTGGCAAATTGTTGTTAATTGTGAAAATAAACAAAGGTTTTGGTCTTGTAGGATAACTTTTCCAGTAAGAAGTGGAAAGGGGAAGAAGCGGAAAGATGTAGACGGGGAAGATGAAGACACTGAGGAGGCAAAAACTTTAATTGTTGAACCTCATGTTATTCCTAATAGAGGTCCTTATCCTTACAACCAACCCAAACGGTAATTTCACTGCCTCTGCTAATTATAGTAATAGATAATAGTTTGCTATTTCACATGGGTTAGTAATATTTAAAAGTTTTCCTGATTCTTTGAAAATTTTAAGAAACTTCTGTTTCTGGACCCTCTTTACTTTTCTTCTGTTAGTTGACTCAGTAGTTCACACATTTTTGATCATTCTGTAATACTTCAAGAAGAAACATTTTCAGGTACTATGAAAAGAAATGTTAGCAGTCTGCCTGAATGTGACCCCAGGGCTCTTACTTCACGGCCATGTGGTACATTCAGCAGCTGCCCTTGTGCATGTGTGTCATGAGTAATGAAGTGGCAGTGTGCTTGCTATTAGATGGGGAACCAGTACTTTGACACTCCAGTTAAGGTCTGGGCTAACCATATTGAAAAATAACTGTCGTCTTTCTTTCCACCAGATTCGTTCAGTTCTAATTGGTTGGCAGAGGTAAAGAAAGTCATTCAGAATAGACTGGGTCAGTCATGTGATCTGCTGTGCAACATTGTACTTATAGTTAACAATACTGTACTGTGCATTTAAAATTTGTAAAAAGAGTATGTCTTTATGTACTTTCTGCTGCACACGCACAGCCACAGAAAGGGCTCGAATGGGAGGAAGAAGAGATTGGGAGACCAGGGACAAATACAGAGCAAATGTCCAGACCTCTCCTTGTCTAAATTCTTATCAACATCATCCATCTTTATGTTTAACCAATTTCTTATCAACTCTTATTTGCAGTAATACAATTCAGTTCACTCATACACAGATAGAGGCCATCCGTGCTGGAATGCAGCCTGGGCTAACTATGGTAAGAGAATTACTATGCTACTAGTTCTTAAATGGATTCAGACTAGAAGTAAGCATCAGATTTTCAGAGTATATTCCATTTTTAGCACAGAAACACAATTGAATTGTTTATGAGTAATTGTGGCATCTTATGTCATTGGACACTACTCACTTCAATGTTCATTAAAAATGTTTCATTAGAACTGAGCTTTGGCCATTTGTTTATGTACTGCCTATAGCCTTTTATGCTGCCACAGTGCATTAAGTGTTTATTTGCTGGCTCTTTGCAGAAAAGTTCTGTTGACACTGATTTAGAAGTGTGTTTAATTTCCAGGTATTTGGAGGTTTTCTTGTTGTTTTCCAGTTACTGGTTTCCTGGTCTATATCCATTATGGTCAGAGAGCATATTGAATACTTTCTACAATTTTCATTTTTTTAATTTATTAAGGTTTGTTTTATGGCCCAGAACACGATCGTTTGGTGAATATTCTATGTACACTTGAATATGCGCTCTGTTGTCTTGAGTGGAGTGTCCTATGTATGCCATTTGGTTGTTGCTATTGCTCGGTACTTCTCCGTCCTTGAGAGAGGAGTGTTGAAGTCTCCAACTGCAATTGTGAATTTGCTTCTCCTTTTAGTTCTGTCAGTTTTTGCTTCATGTGTTTTAAAGCTTTATGGAGATGTACGTACCCTTTCAGGGTTGTTGTGTCTTACTGGTGAATTGATGCTTCTGTCATGTATAATGTCTGTCTTCATCACTGGTGACTTTCTTTGCTCTAAAGACTGCTTTGATATTAATATAGCCAATGCAACTTTCCTTTGATTAGTGTTTACATGACACATCTGTTACTGTCCTTTCACTTCTAACCTACCTGTCATATTTGAAGTGAGTTTCTTCTAGACAGCATATGTTTGGGCGTGGCGTTTTCCCTCTCTTCTGAAGTCTCTGCTTTTAATTGGTGTGTTCAGTCCATTTACATTTAATGTTCTTATTGATGTGTTTAGATTTAGGCCTCCTGTTTTATTATTTCTTTTTATGATTGTTCCCTTTTGTGTGCTCCTATTTCCCTTTTCCTGCCCTTTTCTGAGTTATTTTGATAGTTTTTAGTGTTTCGTTTCTACTTATCTATTTTGTTTATATCTCTTGTATAATTTTTCTTAATGGCTACTCTAGAGAATTATAATATACATACTTACCTTTTCACAGCCTACTTAGAATCAATATTTTGTCTCTTAAATTGAATGGACGATCCTTGCTTCCATATAAGTCCCTTTACCTTCCCATTTTATGTTGTAGTTGTCATATATTGTACCTGCAAATCCATTGAAAACACTATCACACAATATTAAAATTTTTTATTACAGACATCAAACATATTTTAAAGAACTCCAGAGGATTAGAATAGTCTATTACATTTACCATTTATCCTTTATTCCTGATATCGCAAATATCCTCTGGTATCATTTCCTTTTTTTTTTTTTTTTGCTGTGCAGCATGTGGGATCTTATGTCCCTGACCAGGGATTAAACCCAGGCTCCCAGTAGTAGAAGCGCCGAGTCCTAAACACTGGACCACCATGGAATTCCCTGGTGGTGTTTCCCTTTTCTGAAGAATTTCTTTTACCAATTTGAAGAACAGATCAGCTAACAATGAATTACCTTTGAATCCCTTCATCTGAGAGTATCTCTAATTCATTTTCATTCTTTAAAATATTTTTCCCTGGACATAGAATTCTCATTGATAGTTTTCTTTTCAGCCCTTTAAAAATGTGACTCCACTCCCTTTTGGTTTCCATGGTTCTGATGAGAAGTGCACAGTCATCTGAAATGTCTTTTTGCTATATGTAATATATCATTTTTCTCTAGTTACTATTAAGATTTTTTTTTGGTCTTTAGATTCCAATCATTTAATTATTATATGTCTGGTTTTAGATTTCTCTGGTATTATTCTGTTTATGCTTCAGTGAGCTTCTTGAATCTGTTGATTTATGTCTTCTGTCAGATTTGAGAAATTTCCAGCCATTATTTCTTTAAATACTTACCTACACTGTATACTTTTCCCCCTCTCTACAACTTCAAGGATATCAGACCTTTTAATACTGCCCCATAAATTCATGAAGGCATGAGTCTTTTTTTCTGCTTTTTATTCAGGATGGCTGATTCCTATTGATTGATCTTCAAGTACACTAACTCTTACCTTCTCCATGTTGCATTGAACTTACCCAGCAAGTTTTTTAACTTGTTTCATCTTTCAGGTTTAAAATTTTCTTTTTCTAACATTGTGGTAATTCAGTAGTTTGCTATATGTTCATCTGCTTTTTAGGTTGTGGGCCCACCAGGTACAGGAAAAACAGATGTGGCAGTTCAAATTATATCCAATATCTACCACAATTTCCCAGAGCAGAGGACTCTGATTGTTACTCATTCCAATCAGGTAAGAAAAAGGGAATGTGTTTGTACATGTGCGCTCATGTGTGCACATGCTTGTGTGAAGTGGATGTGCATGTATGGAACGGGAGATGCATGGAAGCATAATGTAGATTGCTGTATATCTGATAGCCTGATTATGGGCACACAGCATACCAGCAAAGGCTGATGAGCATAGTGTTTGTTGTTGAGTTAATCTTGGATTATCACTGGTCATGACCAGACCATTCTAATAGAGGCAGTCCACATGTGGAAAAGCTGAGAGGAATATTTGGATACATAATAACTGACCCCCCCCCCCACCCCCACCCCCGGTCTTCCATTCTTAGCTAGACCTTTTTCTTTAAAAGCATTACCCCTTACTAGTAGTATTTTTCTGCTACTAGAATGGATATTCCTAAAAGACTGAACCTATATCATATTGACACTGGATTGAATATTAAGTTCTTATGAAGTATACATATGACTGTGTATATTACATGGGTGGACTGTTTTAGTTTGCTGCTCCAGTACATAAAACATGAATAAATAGCTGGGGCTTCCTTATGGCTCAGATGGTAAAGAATCTGAGCTGGTAAAGAATTTACCTGCAATGTGGGAGACCCAGGTTCAATCCCTGGGTCAGGAAGATCCCCTGGAGAAAGTAATGGCAACTGACTCCGGTATTCTTGCCTAGAGAATCCCACGGACAGACAAGCCTGGCAGGCTACTGTCCATGGAGTTGCAGAGCTGGACACGACTGAGCAACTGACACTTTATAAATAAAACAAGAAAACCAAACTCCTTTATTGTAAATAATGGATGAAAAATGATCTTTACATCTATATGTGTGCCAGGGTATTTATTCTAAAGCTGTCATAGAAATAAGGAAGAACAAGTAATATTTATTCATTCTCATGTAAAATGTGACAGGCAACTTTCAGAATCTTCTGAAACATGTTGTGAAACTTGCACAGTAGTGTGTGCCAAAGGTACCTGTTTTCTCTGAATACATATTAAAAATAGTGCTTTCGGTTCACTAGTTTTTTGTTGTTGTTTTTTTAAACTGGTCTGTGAAGAAGCACTGGGTTTTTAGAATGCTCAGTGTTACTTATTCTGTTATTCCTCAACTTTTAATCCCAGAATTTTAAAGCTATTAACTGTCCATCCAATTCATTCACTGTTTTCTTATCTTTAATGTTTGTAAGTAACTGGCATGGTATACTAAAGTTGTGCAGGGGAGAGGGTAATCGAGGCTTTATCTTGATAAAAGAAGCAAACTATGTAAAGACTTTGTCTGTCTTCTTTTAATGAAATTTGGTCTGTAATAATTTTACCTATTTTCAGTGTCTTAGAACGAGTAAGATATTATTCATGTGTTGTTGTAACATACATACTGGGTTTTTGGTTTTTTCCAAACAAATTTTGTCATAACTCAATAATGACTTTCTGTAGTATCCTCTACTTATGACTGACTTGTGTAGCACTGTTTTAGAGATGATGTGATTTTGCAAAAATAGCCAAAGACATCTTTGATCCTCTGATAATCAAATCATCCTTTTAATGCAAATTGTTTATTCTTCAGAGTTTGAATACCAGATCTTGGTTTAAATATGTGATTCAAGCCATTCTCCAACATCGCTTTAATTCATGATGAAATCTTAACAGTTTTTTCTGAGATTGCCATGTGCGAGTATTTTTTGCCCTCTAAATCTATGTGGTTCATAAGTTTAGATAGGGAAGGTTTAAATAGTGAGTAATGCCATGTGGTCTGATCTATTGTATATCAACTTTTAGATGGAGAATATTAAGAGTTTGGATAGTGTGAATTATTTTTTCAGAAAATTTTGTTTATCTCATCGGTTTCTGAGCTCTACTTGCTAGAATTTTGGTAGTAAAAGATAGCTGTATACTTTATAGCCTGGATGTTTACAAGACTGGATATTGACTTCATGATCAGGGCTAGACTAATGGTAAATTCAGAGAACTATTTGAGTGGGGGCTAATTTTTAAATGGCATTTTTCTTAGTATATCTTTAAATGCAATGAAATGTTTCCCTTTCTACAAAACCTTGTGACTACAGATGTTCAGATAATAAGTACTAGGATTTCAGGAAGCCCCAAAGATGAATGTTTCATGGGTAAATATCTTTCATCAGAACAGTTTGCAGTTAGTGCTCTGCTCCTTATTGTGTCAAGAGCTAATTTAGACTCAGCCTAAGATTTCAGTGCTGCACTTTGGGTTCCTCTCCGAGGTCCTCTTGATGCCTTCTACCAGCACACCTCCTAGGAGGCCTTCTCCAGCCACAAAACCCTTCCAGTTTTCTGCAACTCATAGAAATTTTGTTGAGTAAAGTGAAATTTGATTGTTAATAATTTTAGTAATGATTACTACTTGAGGGAAATAGAAATTGAGCCAAAGCCTTCTATTTTCCTAAATTATCAGAGATGTAATAGATAGATGATTTTTATGATTTCCAGGTATTATTTGACTACACATACATATATTGCATTATCACAAATCAATAAAAACACTATTTCATTTAAATTATAAATGGCCTAATATGTTTCCTTCTGATGTGACTGGGCAGTACTTATTCATTTCTACCCTTGTGATTGTTTTTGTTTCTTTGAAAGGAGCCTACTGATTCTTTAAAACTCACTCGTTCTTTTTTTTATTCTTCAGGCCCTGAACCAGTTGTTTGAGAAAATCATGGCTTTAGACATTGACGAGCGCCACCTCCTGCGTCTTGGTCATGGAGAAGAAGAGCTGGAGACAGAGAAAGATTTCAGCAGGTGAGCAAATGGGAATGAGTTTTGAAACGGTATATGAAGATTTTTAACCTTCTCTTTTTCTTTAATAAAGAAAAACACAACAGGAAAGAGAGCAATTAATAATCCAACTGAATTCTGAAGGGTTTTGGCATAACCTACATAGGTATACTGGGTTGCCCCAAAGTCCAGTCATAATTTCCCTCTGTTCCAGTTCTACATGTTTATGTCATTTTTCCCCTCAAACATATGGTTATTTCAGTGAAAAGAATTATCTTGTTCGTCTTTTTTTAAATTGCAGATTTCCATTTGCTTTCTGTTTACTGAAGTCAACATTGCCAAACCCAAACTATACAACTTTACACAATTCCTTTTACATTTCATCTAGACATTTAATTTCATTTAATCCAGGCACCAATTAGGTAGATTCACTTAACAAAATGCAATTGGAGATTAGTGATTGTATAAGTTTTGGGGCTGTAAGTATTATTTCAGGAATTTATTGCCAGTTTAGCTGGACTTTATGTTAATGTGACATAAAGTGACTAAAATTTTACAAGTCAAATTTCTTCTGCTATTAGTATTTTGGTTTTTCCTTCAAAGTTGCTGTATAAAAAACAGATCATTTCATTTATAACTAAACTAGTTTTTAAAGCTTGATTTCTGACATAGATGTAATTAACAGCTGTACATAATTAATACAGCCTTTGACTATTGAACATTACTTTTCTAATCATTACTAAATTGATTACAGACATCAAAAGAACTAAAAGAGTGTTAAATTATTACATTGCATTTATTTAGAGTTCTTATATTAAAGAGCTCACCAAATATTTTTAGCTTCTAAAAAGTCAGAGGGCAAGATCAACACACCTTAAGTTACTTGGGGCTCTGGATTCTTAATTTTTGAACAGCTGGTAATGCTTCTGAATTCTTCCCATGGGTATTTCTTCTCGTTGAACCTAACTTACACAAGTGGACTCAACTCTAAAAATCTGCTAATCCAGATTTCAGTGAATGTATGCAGGCTGATGAAATGCTAAGTACTGTAATTATAAGTGTATTGCAGTATAATTTATAGTTTTTAGAAAATATTATAATAGAAAAGAAGTAGAATTTTTAAAGTGATTTCTAGTGCTACCAATTTCTTGGGGAATAACTCTTTGCTTTCTGAAGGGTAAGTCAAGCTCCAGGCCTTATTAGTAATGTGTATGTTTATTTGATTGTGCAGTTATTTCATTTTTCTCTTTGTCATAATTAAAAAGATGGGGGAATAACCAATTGATGGAGCATAATACGTAGTCAGAACATGCTCATTCATCAGTTAAGTTTTCCATCTTACATGGGCATAATTTGTGGCACCCCAAAGTGGTTACAGTGATATCAGAGATCACAGAACGCAGGTAACAAATATAATAATAATGAAAATGTTTAAAATAGTTCAGTAATCTCCAAAATTTGATGCAGACAGCAAATGCTGTTGGAGAAAAATGACAGTGATAGACTTGTTAAATGCAGTGTTGACACAAACGTTCAATTTGTAAAAACGCAGTATCTGCAAAGTACAGTAAAGTGAAGCCCAATGAAATGCAGTATTCCTGTACATTGCTTTCCCTTTTAAAGCTGAGACTTTTTAAATATAGTTTTAGATTTACAGAATACTTGAGCAAATATTACATAGGATTCCATTGTATGCTGCTGCTGCTTTTTTTTTGGAGGTGAGGAATCATAGCAGGCACTTTGTTATGGTGGAAAGAATTTGCACAGGCTTTAGGATCCATTTCTGGTTCCACTTTTTTTCCACTTTTTTTTTCTTAACTACCTATCTTTGGGCCAGGTACCCTCCAAATTTCAGTTTTCTTACACATTCAGCAAATATTTATGAACCTATTTGGTCCAGATGCCAAGCTGTGTTCAATGCCAAAGAATAAGCAAATAAATTTTGAAATTACATTTCAAAAGTTTTAGAGCTCACCTCCTTTTATGATAGTGGTATTCAGAGTAGCCAGTCTGTAAACTATATTCTGGTTTGTTATGAGATGAACTAGCACTTGAATATACTATAGTGTTTTCTTCTTTGTGACGGTCTTTTTATGAACAAGACCGTCACAAAGAAGAAAACACTATAGTGTTTTTATGAACAAAAAAGAAAAGATAGCTGAACTAAAGATGTTTAATGATACAGTTAATTTCCTTTCTCACAGACCACCAACATATTTGCATATCATCCTTGATCCATTGGTAGATTTTAAGTAGCTTTGGTATAAAATAACTAAAGAACTACCACTTGAGTCATTTTATACCAATGCTACTTAGTAAATATAAACTATGTTTTCTACCTTTTATTTTCTTTGCCCATTTATTATTTCTGTTATGATTTTCTTAAATATTTTACTGACAGTTTCCTTGAAAGTGTCTTCATAATATAATTTTGCTTTTTTACTTAATTGAAATATTTAGGTATGGAAGAGTTAATTATGTCCTAGCTCGAAGAATAGAACTTTTAGAAGAAGTCAAACGATTGCAGAAGAGTCTAGGGGTTCCAGGAGATGCTTCATACACTTGTGAAACTGCAGGCTATTTCTTCTTATATCAGGTATGAGAGATTAAAGATATTTAAATCATACTTTATTGTAATATACTCTTTATTTAGAAACTGGGATGGGTTCTGGAGATCCTTTCTTGAAAATTATTTTTTCGAGTAGATTAAAATATATGCTGTTGCCAAAGCTATATTTGTGGATGTTAAATGTTTTGTCTCCTATTGTCTTCAATTTTCTTTGCTAAATAACTTTACTTGATGACTCATTCAATGAAAGGCCAGTGTTGCTACTTTTAAATTTTTTTCTTCTCCTTTTTGTTACTGACAAAGTTTGTAGTCTCTCTTTTTTTATTTTTCATTTTTTTTCATTACTATAGAAATATAACTAAGTAGCCTAGCTACCCAGTGGTAAGAGATGCAGTTTTTTAACTTACTTTTAATATGCCTATTAATCAAGGGATAAAGAAAAGCATATTTTCTGTTTAAATTTCCAAAAATACATTTTGTTATAGAGTTGATTTCAAAGTAGGAGTTTAAGTTAAAAATTCTTTGACTTCAATTTAAAGGTATGTTTTTGCTTTTGTTAGGGTTAATTTTGGGAGTGTGAAAATTAAGGAGAAATAGGCAGCCAAATAAAATGAATAAAAATAAAATTTTAATACTTACTTGGTTTACTAGTAATTTTAAATGGACTGAACATAAAATAATGAAGATTTTTGTATAACTCTATTTGTTCTCTTTGCACTAATGCTATTTGCATATTTTAGGTATAAATCACAGTGTTGAAATTTTTAAATGTGTATGAAAAAAAGTGTATGCTCATTGTAAGCTGATAAACCACTTGAGTCCATTCAGAATGAGTATATTTCACGATTCCTTATAAAACATGGAACATATGCATGATGATGCAAAGTTATCTTCATTTTAGACTCTTCAGAACTTTGAATAACAGAGTAATGATCATGCTTAAGTACATGTTTGTCACAAGATAAAATCACCAGGCTCTTAGTGAAAACTACTTTTAAAAGTAGTAGAAATAACATATGAATTATTAAGGCCTAACTAATAAATCTGAGAAATATGAACTGGAGGCCTCACAGTGTACATAAACAATTTTCAACACACAATAATCACATTAGGAAAATTGTTGAAAAGGAAAATTCTCAAGCTCTGTCCCCAGAGACTTTCTTTTAATACAGTGTGATATCTAGGAATCTACATTTTTATTTAGCTTCTCAGATATTCTGCCTAAGGACCACAGTTTGAGAAACACTGAAGTTATAACAGAAAAACTGAGAGAATTACAAAAATTAAGTAGGAACTGAGTGGGGTCATAGTTAACATTTACACCAGCATATATTTAAACTATCTATACCCAAAAAGTCATAAAATGAGCTTTCAAATACATAGGCAGCTTAACTAGAAGTTTTTTATATGTATACTAAAAGAATTCAAAAAATTTTGAAGGTCTAGGAGAAGAGCTGACAAGTGCTAAACTGATTAAAAAGCTACTAGAGCTGGACTTAACCATAAATGGAAAGAAACTGAGATAGTGAAAAAATAAGGAATTTCTTTGTTCAGAGAGGGCCTTTTGGATCATCGATCATGAACTGTTTTGAATATGCATGGGAAATCTGAAACATCTGAGATGGAAAGTCCCATGAGATGATTCTAGGGTTCTTTCCTATCTGTACATGTTTTATTTAAGGGTTTTTTACCCTGCAGTCTTGAAGTTTACTTTTATAAAAGAAGAGCAGTTTGTCAGTGACTTGGATAAGAGATAGTCTGGTTGGGTCAAAGATTGCTTTTCTTTGCCTTTTCCCTACCAGAGAAGACCAAACTAAGCACATTTTTATTTTATTATTTAAAACATTGTTGTTTAGTCACTCTGTCGTTTGAATACCAACTCTTTGCAACCCAATGGACGGTAGCCCTCCAGGCTCCTCTGTCCATGGGATTTTCCAGGCAAGAATACTGGAGTGGGTTGTCGTTTCTTTCCCCAAGGGATCCTCCCAACTTAGGGATCAATCCAAGTCTCCTGCATTGGCAGGCAGATTCGCTCCCACTGAGCCAACAAGAAGTCCATCTAAAACGAAAGGCCTGGCCAATTTAACCTCAGATCTCTTC
This sequence comes from Nanger dama, assembly GCA_917880005.1. Classification (NCBI taxonomy): domain Eukaryota; kingdom Metazoa; phylum Chordata; class Mammalia; order Artiodactyla; family Bovidae; genus Nanger; species Nanger dama. Next base: position 73,875,205 of record CAKJTW010000003.1, read on the forward strand.
TTACAGGTAATGTCTCGTTGGGAAGAGTATATCAGCAAAGTGAAAAATAAAAGTAACACGATGCCAGATATTACTGAAGTCTCTGCTTTCTTCCCTTTTCATGAGTACTTTGCAAATGCCCCTCAACCCATTTTTAAAGGCCGATCTTACGAAGAAGACATGGAAATTGCTGAAGGATGTTTTAGGCATATTAAGAAAATCTTTACTCAGCTTGAGGTAAGGATTCTCAAGTTCTTTTGCTTTCTTTTAAAGGTGTTAAGCTTAGCTGGTTTTCTTTTCTTTTTTTTTTTTTTTAAGTAGAAAATTCAAATCTAGCAAACAAGGTTATTACTTTTAAGTGGAATTATTGGAAGCATGTATTGTTCTAGTGAAGAAATAAGTAAAAATTATGATATGAATTGAATCGCCATTTTTTTTTTTCTGGTGTGAAAGTCTTAGTATTTAAGAAAGGAATGCTTTCTTTAGGAGATTTAACAATAGTTCCTTGATTTGGAATTTGTCCATTCTAAATTCTTTATGCCTTTGACTAGTGGGCAAAAAGTGAGGTTGCTGTATTATCCAAGATGTTCCTGATTATTAAGGTGAAATAAGAATCACTACTATACACAGGGGACAGAGAAGAATGTTTGGAACCCAGGGCCCCTGAGATGCTTCCTACTTTTCTCATTCATTATTGGAAACATCCCTGGAAGACTACAGCAATACTGTGAAAGGACCACATTTCAGACTCACATTCCTCTCAGAAGGTTTAGGATTACTTCAGATTAAAAGGGCAAAGATCATCTCTTTTTAAAAGTCTTTGTACCTTTTAAATATGATTTTATCTCTACTTCTTACAACAATATCTGGCAAATAGTAAATATTCAGTAAACATTGACACATGGTGTGAGTAGGTGGATAGAAATGGATGAATGGTTGGTACAGAATAATAAATATATAATGTATATACATATGTAGTATATGTGTAGTATGATAATGATAAATAAAATTGTAAAACCTGGAAAGCAGTGTTGTGGTATGCTTATGACTACATAAGTAGAATATAAAAGATAAAAGCATATAATTTATAATAACAGCTGTCTGGGGAGAAGGAAGAAGGAAATGCAGGGTACCTCCACCTGTTCCTGTGATGCTTTAATTATTTAAAAATAAATAAACCAAAACAAATGTTTGAAAGTCTAACATAAGTATGCCATAATGTTCAGACTTGATAAAACTTGATGTTAGGTACTCTGCATGGCTCATTTACTCCTTACATCCATCTGTTGTCGATTTCCTTACTCTGCTCTGGGATCCTCTGCCATGGTCTTGACTGAGACTGGTCCTTGGAGTTTTGGTTTCCCAGCCTCTCATGTCAGCTGACTTCTGGCTGGGTTTAGCCAATGAGAAATGTGGCAAAAATGGAGGAAAGAAGGAAGCCAGGGTTTTTCACCACCAGCTCTCTCTGCCTGGGGTTCCACCCCTTACATGACTCCAGTTCCTGCTGACCTGGTCCACTGCTGTTCCAGCTTATATTGATACCTCAGTTTCTGGGCTTAGATAACTCTTCCTCCTCTTTATCCTTCCTAGCCTACAGATGGTCATAATATTCTGCTGTTGCCAATCTCTGGGTTACTTCACCATTTGCTGGTTGGCTTTTCTACTCCTCCATGACCTGCATAATAGGTTCCTTGCAATAAATGCCTTTCATTATGAATGCTTGACATAGTGTCTGTTTTCCTGGACGTACAAGGGTGATCGATATTCAGTATTCTTGTTGATACAGTAAATATTTTACCTTACACGAAAAAGCAGTCCAAATTGTACCTTTAATATCAGTTATTATTTGAACTTAAATAGTAACTTATTAATCTTGGACAGAATTGTTCTATCAGTTCAGTTCAGTTCAGTCACTCAGTCGTGTCCTACTCTTTGTGACCCCATGGACTGCAGCACGCCAGGCTTCCCTGTCCTTCACCAACTCCCAGAGCTTGCTCAAGCTCATGTTCATCGAGCTGGATGATAGGCTTAGTTTATGCTGCTGCAGCTAACTTGTGTCTGACTCTGTAAGCCTATGGACTGCAGTCCACTAAGCTCCTCTGTCCATGAGATTATCCAGGCAAGAATACTGAAGTGGGTTGCCATGTCCTGCTCCAGGGGATCTTCTCAACCCGAGGATCAAACATCTCACGTCTTACCTACACTGGCTGGCGGGTTCTTTACCACTGGCACCACCAAAATAGTTATATTAAGCTTGCACATAAAGTCTCATAAACTGGATTGTTGAACGTATGTGTGATTTTCCTAAAACAAGTATCTCATTGTTTTTCCACTCCCATAGGAATTCAGAGCCTCTGAGCTGCTTCGAAGTGGACTAGACAGATCTAAATACCTTTTGGTGAAAGAAGCCAAAATCATTGCTATGACCTGTACTCATGCTGCCTTAAAACGACATGATTTAGTCAAGTTAGGTTTCAAGGTAACTTGGACTTATCTGTGCAGCTGTTAGTTCCTTTCTTTTCTCTTCTCTCCTTAATACTTGGCCCTTTCCTTGAATGTTTGCTTCTTACTGAAGTTTGCGTTTATAATTACTTTAAAATGTTTCTAAAGTGATAATAATCTCCCATATTTATACGATTAGTAAACTCTCATAAATCTAATTTTTCTAAATTTAGTTATTAGATGCATTAATATGTCTTTAACATTATAGCCATATGACTGTCTAAATAACTTCTAATACTTTTTAAGGTAAATTAACTTACTTTCACTGTGTTAAAAGAATCTCCAAACAGAACTAAAAACTTTGTAAAAACATTTGACAGTGTTTTTCACCTGTTAGAAATCTGTATGCTTGCCTTATTTACCTTTTAAGCACTCATCCACTGCAGTTATTTGTTCATTCAGTAAACGAAAAGCGTTCTGTATGAGGAGATGGAATATACTTATTTAGACTGTCTAACAAGATATTTAAATGGCTCCATCTCAGGATAAGGACTAGAGAGCCAAAGGGTAAAGACAGCCTGTTACTTGTTACTCAGTTGAAATGTAATATAATAATTGATCAGTAAATTTGAGTTTGCAGACACTTTGTTACTTTGCTAGTGGTACTGACTAAGCTCTGATTTTAATGCAAATCATTTAACTTCCCTCCAGCTGGTTTATCTGATGTTATTAGTGTTTTGTATACTGGTTTGAATTCAAAGTTAGCAAAACACTTCTTGTTGATGAAAATAGCTGACATTTTTTAAGTTTATGAGGTCACTGGAAGATAAGTGCTAAATAAATTCAAGATGATAGAATTGTTGCAATCTTGGATTAAAGTTTCCTCTGCTATAAGGTAGAACAGATATGATAATTTATTAAGAGGTAGTGTGAACTTAACCTAGTGGTGTGAACTTACCTTTTGCAAATTAGTGAAAATTTTTCACCTAAATATTTTGTTCTTGCTTTGGGCTGACACATAAAATATACTTTGGATTTGCTATTAAGTCATATTACTTTTAACACAGGGAAATGATATAATCTAAACTGAGCATTTTATGCTTTCATGCAGCTGTTCACATGCATAATCTACAAAGCATTATTTGTAGCTTATCATATTTTCATTAATCATTTTCTTACACTTAGCTAGTAAGATAGATACCGTGAATGCTGAGGGTATCCCTTAACATTACTCCCCATTCCCCAATTATCTAGTCTTTTAACTCTTAATATTTCCTTTGTCCTTTTCATTTATATCAATAAAAATGCTAAATTTCCATTTTAGGCATTGTCTTTTGATTCCGTGTTGTCTCCAAGGAGACATGCAAACACTTTTGTGTACTCTTTTCCTTCCTTAATACACCCAGTATAGTTGTGTCATAATTTTGCTTTGCAATTAAAATCTCCTTTTTAACAAGAGCTTTAGATACACTTTTATAAGTTAAATCACTTTAGAATTTCAGAGTTGTTTCTCAGGAAGGAGTCTCTTTAAGCTGTCATCTCTGAGCTTTTCCCATTCTGTTCTCCATTGTGTCTATCCATTGTGTCCATTGTGTCTATCACCTTGAGACCCCATGTGGGAACTTCTGAGAAATTATGACTCTTTGAGCCCCTTTCTCCTAGGTTCCCACCAGGATGACCTAACTAATCATTGTAATAGGGAAATTTAGCATCAGATAGAGCTAGAGAAGATATCCATCCACATGACTAAAACTTAAGGTAATTTCACTAGAAAACAGTACAGAATTGAACCTTAAATTTCATCATGTCCAGTAGAAATCCAGCTACCAGTCTTGAACAAATACAAGCATATTTTGGTAAAAATGAATAGCACAGAAACTGCTGCTGCTAAGTCGTCTCAGTCGTCTCCGACTCTGCGACCCCATAGACAGCAGCCCGCCAGGCTCCTCTGTCCCTGGGATTCTCCAGGCAAGAATACTGTAGTGGGTTGCCATTTCCTTCTCCAACACAGAAACTAAAGGATATATAAACAATTAGCTTAAAAGAAAAAAGTTAATTAAGCATTAAGAGTAAATATACTCCCCCTACCATCCACTTCCTTGAAAAAAAATCAGGAGAGAAAACTTTGAAAATAGAAAACAAAGGAACTCTACTTGTGCATAGTAAGAGTCTCAAAGAAGGTATTTTACGAGGAATAGGATATCATACTATAAATAGCAATCAGAATTAGAAGAGGAAGGGAAGGATAAAACCTGATGAGAATAAATCTAGAAGAAATTGGGCAGATAGAAGATTCACAAAGAATGAAATTTCCTTCAGTTGGAGCAAGACTTGATTTTTCATTATTTTATAGATGTGCAGTGCCTAACATTCCTGGAAATGAGTATTCAAGCACAATGATAAAGAAGATCAGGAACTTTCTGTTTGAATAATTTGTATGTTATTTTTATCTGAATTATTTGAGAGGTTTGGGGATGCTTATTACAGTCATGGTGGTAGCTGTTTGGGTTTCAACCTGTCTGTTTCACAAGCTTTCTTTTTCTCCATTTCTCAGTATGACAACATTTTAATGGAGGAAGCTGCTCAGATTCTGGAGATAGAAACTTTTATACCTCTTCTTCTACAGGTAAGATACTGAAATTGAGACAAAGTAGAGGTTTAAGAATTCTGGAGGGTGGAGTCAGAAAACTAGAGTTTGGGGGTGCTGATTGCTATGATTATGTATTCTCCTTAACTTCATGATGTTTAGTATTCTATTTTAAGCATGTAAATGTCCTTTAATCTATTCACTGGTTATTGAGTAGTTTGTATTATTTGGGAGTACTATTTAAAAATTCATAGTTTGTCTTTAAGTTTTGAAAAGACTTTTTCAAAAGTTTGAAAAGCAATTTTTCTCAAAAAAATTACATTTTTATATTATATTTTAAGCATGTAAACGTCCTTTAATCTATTCACTGGTTATTGAGTAGTTTGTATTATTTGGGAGTACTATTTAAAAATTCATAGTTTGTCTTTAAGTTTTGAAAAGACTTTTCAAAAGTTTGAAAAGCAATTTTTCTCAAAAAATTACATTTTTATGCAGTTTGGAGGGAAGACGGGCTTTTCTTTCATTTCTTTTAGAGTTGTTTCTGGAATTATTTTTGATCCCTGGGTACATTATTATTCTTTATTTTATACCTGAAATTTTTAGTTAAATGATTATGTTTAAGGATGTTTTCTTATTGTACAATAATGTTTACTATGGAAGCGTTAAAAAAATGTGGAATTCCTAACTGAAGAACAGAGGCTCCTCTAATTTATAGATAATTGAGTTCTGAAAGTTGTTTTATAAAACCAAGTTATCTGGTATTTTTATGTTTTAAGAAACAAGGAGACATGTAGAGTAGGAAATTGAAGTAATAGAGTAGGAAATTAAAGAAGGTATAATTTCTGCTGCCTGTAATTGTGATACAGTTTGACACCTTTGCATTTCCCTGCTTGAGCATCTGTTTCTTTCTGTGCACCCTTTGCCTAATTAGGACCTAAGCCTCCCAGACCTCTCTGGGTTACCCTGTGTAGGGTGAGTCCATGCCTGCCTGCTCAGTCCCTCCAACCTCACTCACACACTGTCAGCCAGTGGTACCCATGCAAGTCATTCTGTAAATTTTCCAGATTCTTCTCTGTGGAACTGGTGAATGACAAGAATTAGTAAACTGTTAAAGCCATCATGTGAATAGCAAGAATCTTGTACCATGAATTGGAGATTAACAGGGTACTAGATTAATTATTTTGCCCTTTCCCCACTTTTTATTCCTAGAATCCTCAGGATGGTTTTAGCCGACTAAAACGCTGGATTATGATTGGTGATCATCACCAGTTACCTCCAGTCATTAAGAACATGGCCTTTCAGAAGTACTCAAACATGGAGCAGTCCCTCTTCACTCGCTTTGTCAGGGTTGGAGTGCCTACTGTGGACCTTGATGCCCAGGGGAGGGCCAGAGCAAGGTAAAGGAGACTGGGCAATGGGAGACGGGAGCAGGGACTACTCCTGTGTAAAGACATCAGTTCCGTGATCCAACTATTCGATAGCATCCTCTGTATAGACTCTTAGTACTCTCTGCTCTGTAGGAACTTGCCTGATACACATCTACAAATTGGAAAATACCTTTATTGCCTCCAGCGTGGGTTGTGAATTGAACAAATGAGTCCCTTCATTTTATTCATTGAGATTAATTTAAGTGACTTGTAAACTAAGGGCTTCCTTTCATTGTTACCTCCTTTTTCTTCATGGCCCCAAAAGATACATGATTAATCGCACTTTGAAATCTAAAGCTAGAGATGAACAAGAAGAGGACACACTAATTCTTATTCATAAAATATATAGGTTCCCTCTCAGAGAGTTACTTGTAGTACTTGTAGTTGATTCTCTTATTTAAGGAATAAAGATAGCATTTACCTTAGAGAACATAACAGAGTTATCATTTCTGTAATATCATCAGTCTCCTGATTTGCTTGATGGTAGGGAGACAAAGGTTGCAAAAGCATTATTGCTAAAACAATGAGCACAAAGTAGGTAATATGAAAATTAACAGGAAGAACCCAGTTCCTTAGAAACTCCCTTAGGCATATTAAAGGGAATGTACACTGCTAATGTTTCCTGTTCGGGGGATTTGTCTTGAAAGCTTGTGCAACCTCTACAACTGGCGGTACAAGAATCTAGGAAACTTACCCCATGTGCAGCTCTTGCCGGAGTTCAGTACAGCCAATGCTGGCTTGCTCTATGACTTCCAGCTCATTAATGTTGAAGATTTTCAGGGAGTTGGAGAATCTGAGCCTAATCCTTACTTTTATCAGGTAAGAAAAACAAGAAACTTTTAAGTTTATTTTGTATTTTCCTGGCTTACTTACTATCTGAATTAGTATTACTGAACCATTTAGCCAACCACCGAATAAAGGAAAGTTAGATTTCCACCTCACAGACAACACACGCTTTTCTGTTTCAAATGAATTAAAGATAAATATACCAAAGGAAAGGAACAGTGAACATACTAGAAAGAAGAAAATATTGATGAATATATAATGCTGGGATGAGAAAGGTTTTTTAGGCTTACAAAATCCAAAATCATAAAGAAAAACATTGATTTAGAACAGAATTTATTTTCATCATTTAACAAACAAGAATTAACAGCCAATAGAAAAATACAATAAAGACAAGAATATACAGTTCACAAAGATACATGTATAGCAAGTATAAATCATTGGAGCATATTTTCACCTCTGTTGGGTTAGGTTTAGGAAATTCTATACTCATGCAGTGCTAGTTGGAAAGTTATGTAGTACTTATTAAAAGCAATATTGTTACTTCTATGAATTTATCCTTTAAAAAATAGACAAACTTGCAAAGACTTATATGGTAAAATGTTCATCACATCTTTTACTGCAGATTATTTTTGAAAGAAAAACAGCCTAAATGTTATCAATAGGAATTAATTACACCTTTACCTATTCCGTATAATACTGAATAGCCACTAAGAGTAATATTATAACTTGGTTTACTGACAGGGAGAATTTTTATGCTATCAGTTTAGTTCAGTCGCTCAGTCGTGTCTGACTGTTCATGACCCCATGAACTGCAGCACGCCAGGCCTCCCTATCCAACTCCCGGGTTTATTCAAACCCATGTCCATTGAGTTAGTGATGCCATCTAACCATCTCATTTTCTGTTGTCCCTTTCTCCTCCTGCCCTCCCTTTCTCCTCCTGCCCTCAATCTTTCTCAACATCAGGGTCTTTTCAAATGAGTCAGCTCTTCGCATCAGATGGCCAAAGTATTGGAGTTTTAGCTTCAACATCAGTCCTTCCAAAGAACATCCAGGACTGATCTCCTTTAGGATGGACTGGTTGGATCTCCTTGCAGTCCAAGGGACTCTCAAGAGTCTTCTCCAACACCACAGTTCAAAAGCATCAATTCTTTGGCGCTCAGCTTTCTGTATAGTCCAACTCTCACATCCATACATGACCACTGGAAAAACTGTAGCCTTGACTAGACGGACCTTGGTTGGCAAAGTAATGTCTCTGCTTTTTAATATGTTATCTAGGTTGGTCATAACTTTCTTTCCAAGGAGTAAGCGTCTTTTAATTTCATGACTCCAGTCACCATCTGCAGTGACTTTTTATGCTATATTAATGAAAAAATCAGGTTGCAAAGTCTATCTATAGTATCCCACTTTGTTTTTTAAAAACAAGACATACATATAGAAATACGGACAGATAATTACCACATATGCTATTTTCATGTATCATTGTTAATTTAGGATAAGTTAACTGCTCAGTTTTATGAGAGGTATTCACTTGTCCAGGATAGTAACTTGTCACTTCTTGAGGTGTGATGAACGAGCAAATTGTACTGGTTAACTGTTTTCTCTGTGTGTGCTGCATGCTTGTCACTTCAGTCGTGTGCAGCTCTTTATGATACTGTGGCCTGCCAGGCTCCTCTGTCCAGGGATTCTTAGGCAAGAATACTGACATGGGTTGCGCTGCCCTCCTCCAGGCGATCTTCCCAACCCAGGGATCAAACCTCGTCTCTTAGGTCTTCTGCATTGGCAAGCAGATTCCATACCACTAGCCTAGAAAGCCCTGATTTTCTCTATAAAGGAAATAAATCACAATCTGATTAATGTTTTCACTACAGAATCTTGGAGAGGCAGAATATGTAGTGGCACTTTTTATGTACATGTGCTTACTTGGCTACCCTGCTGACAAGATTAGCATTCTGACAACGTATAATGGACAAAAGCATCTTATTCGTGACATCATCAACAGGCGATGCGGGAGCAATCCATTGATTGGAAGACCAAATAAGGTAATTTTATAATATGTTCTCTTATTCATGTTGTTGGCAAGATAGAAAGATTTATATTTGAGTTATTTATGTTGTTCTGCTTTGCTGTCTCCTTTTAAAATATGTAAGAAAATGAAATAATAAGAACTCTGTAAGTTATTCTCTGACACTTGACAGTGTTGTTGATTTACTGTGAATGTCTGTCTCACCTATCACATTGAAGATTTTTGTTGATAGTAACCAGAAATAACTGTTTCTAAAACTTTTTGTTGGTAAATGATATCTAATTATATATGTCCTCTACAATAGAAATAGGAATTGTAGCATTTTTTATCTTGTTTTACAAAGGTATAATTCATACTGCTTCTTAGTGTGTGTGTCTCTGTGTGCATGTATACACGCATAAGAAAGTGTTTTTCTTGGGGATAAAGGAAAATCAAGTATAGTCAGACCTTAGGATTTTTTTATTACTTTTTTTGTTTCTAATGTGATACGACAGAGTGATATCAAATAAAAATGAAGATCCTTGATTTTATCAATAAAAGTTAGAAAAATTAGAATAACAAAATGTAAGTATAGTATTAGTAATGAAGAAATTAGGACTTTGGTTGTGAATGTAGCTGTATAAAGCTCTTTCATCTTTTCTTGGAAATCATCCACACGTAAGAGGAAAATGGGGGAGTGGGACAAATGACAGTAAGTGAGATGCCATGTAACTAAAGATCAGGAAGAAAATGTAGGGGAAGAGAGTCAAAGGGATCAGTCTTGAAAGTGACACACTTTCTGAAAGTGAGTAGCATACTTTGAAGTTTAAGAGCCACATTCCTGCTCAACAGTGGATGTGGATATTGGGGTGAACAGAAGCCTTTCAGGTCCCACATTGGTTCAAAGGAAACTACATGTGAACAATATTTGGGCGGGGGTGGGGGGACTGTCTCTGTATAGCAGTGAAGAAGAAGACCATCTGTTGTGAAAACCACTGAGCCTTTAGGAAACAGTTCTGCTCACCCCAGCCTATCTTCTTTATTTAAATTCATAGCTAATCTAAGAAACCCACTTAATCAGTGGTGAAATAGAGGGAAAAGGAAACTTGCAGAAGCTCAATTTATAGATGAGGTAAAGAGCATCAGAGCACACTAACTGACAAGATAACATGCTCCAGAAAGCATGTTGGCCTAGGACAGATGGAAATTTTGAATGCGTATTTGGGTATGAATTTTAAAATGCTTAATGAAGTAGCCACTTCTGTAAGGGAAGGCTACAAAACAAAGAAACTGAAGAACCCAAGAGGAGATAAAATGGGAACTAGCAGAAAGTAAAATAAAATCAGAGATGGAGACAAAAGGAATGGGGAGGAACAGACACTGGAACATTCCATAAGGGATATAGAGAGTGAAAATGAAAACCTGATAACTTTGAAATATAGAAAGTTTAGAAATATAAGAATCTCTGTCTCTGTTCTTTTACTTATAAGTAACGAAAAAAACTTAATAAGGAAAGTTACTCTCTCTTATATCAAGAAGATAAAAGGGATACTAGGTATATAATTAACAAAGATGGTCCCTGCTTTCATGGGGCTGAGTGGTCTAGTAGAGGGAAGACTATTAAACCACAAATAGTTGCTTCATTACCCACAGAGTTAAAGATGAGTGCTGTAAGTGTGAGTAATGTGGGGACATAGCCTAATCTGGTTACCATGGTTTATTTCATAGGGTTTTTACTTGTTCCTTCAGTTCCAACTATATAGTTATATGTTCTTTGGGGATTGATTATTTTAAGGATAAGATTTTTATTTCTAGCATATCATTTTAATGATCTCTTAAGAGTTTTTGCTTTTGAAAATATACCACATTCCACTTTTTTTCCTTCCAGGTGACAACTGTAGACAGATTTCAAGGTCAACAGAATGACTACATTCTTCTGTCTCTAGTGCGAACCAGGGCAGTGGGCCATCTGAGGTATGTAAGGAAGCATTTTCTTAGTAGTGTTGAATCTCACTATCTGCTTCAGTTTTGAGCTTTCATAGCTAAGTAGTTTTCGGGTTTAAAGTATAGTTAATTGTTATGGCAGTTTTTGATGCTTTTTGTTGGAATGTAACAGTATCATATTCTTTGTGTAATCATTGCCATTGCTTCTGAATTTTTGAATCCTAAATATTTTAGTCATTTTAACTTTTTTTTCTCTTCAGGAGCATTCAGAGATAGCATTTGATCATAAAATATTATACTCACACACATATATGTATATCTATGTATCCTATATCTGTTTGAAATTTAATGTAAGAAATTAAAGGAGGTAAAGTGGTAAAAAGTCTCAAGTAAATTTTCCATTGCACGGGATTTCTGACTTTACCCGACACAGTCTTTTAGCTCAGTGTTAGAGAGGATAAAGGAACCATTTGTTCTCTCAGGATTAAGAATTGTCAAAACAAACACTAACCTATTTTTATCATTTATTGTGATGTATTTATGTGCTGGAGATTTTGTGGGAATAATATCTTCTAATTACAAAGCAGCCATTTAGTTTTATATAAACCTTCATCTCATGTGACTTACTAGCAAAACTGTAAGGAGAGGTCATTTTATTATTTTATTTAATGGATATAAAAAGAAAATTCTGTATGCTCTCTTAACATTGTGATTAAGTCAAGATCTATTTGGTATTTAACCCAGAGTGCTCATGTTCCACTAAGCCAATAACTTTTATGTAGGAATAAACAAAAGATGTAATGTTTCAAGAAATAATTTCAAGACTATAACATTCTAAAATACAGTTTATTTTTACTGAAGTGTCAAACGTGTGTCCGGAGACTAACTTTTCCAAAAAGTCCCATTTCCACATTGAAATTTATAGCTGCTGCTAAATAGGGCATCATTATGATCTACCTAATTAAAATCTCTTACCAAGCTCACAGTATGAAGCGGAGAATACCGCTTCCTCCTCTCCACACCTTCTCTCTTCCTCTGTAGTACTTTTGTCTTTTTCACATTCCCATGACTTTATTTCTGTGCTGTTCTTTACCTGACTTTTCTGAAAACTCAACTAAAGAGAAAGACGATGAAAATAAAATGCTTATAAATGAAGGCTTAAAAAGAACCTGATTTCATTATTGTCTCACATATCCAGGTTTTCTTTATCCAAATAAATTAATCTTCTTTATATCTGCCGAACTTTTGGAAGTTCAGCTTCTTCGGTGGCTGCCGGTGATAGTGATGGTAGTTTTATTAAAGCACAGAGGGGGAAAAACTTAATTTACCAATTACCTGTAATTCAGCTACCCAGATAGTTTAGGTATCTTAGTGAGAATTTTATCAAGGTCCTCACAGGATTTTTTGGTTTGTAGATGCAGTCTTTCATGTCTTTGTTTTTCTAAGAAGCAGTAAAATGTTTTGTCTTTCAAATTCAAGATACCAAGGAAACCTTCCATCTTCCATATTTTTCTTTTTAGTAGCATCTTTATTGAGATATAATACATATGCTATACAATTCAGTGTGTAAATAAACTGTATTTTAAAGTGTACAATTCAGTGATTTTTTTGTGTATAAATAAACTGTATTTTAAGTGTACAGTTCAATAATTTTTTTAGTATATTCATAGAGTTATACAATTATATTCATAATTTTAGAACATTTTCTAAAATAGTGAGAGACCCTATACCTGTCAGCGGTTACTCCCTTCCTCTCCCCCTCAAGTCCTTGGCAACCACTGTTCCACTTCGTCTATAGATTTGCCTGTTCTGGACACTTCATGTAAATGAAATTACTTAGCATAGTGTGTTCAGGATTCATCCATGCTGTAGCCTGTGTCAGTACTTCATTCCTTTTAATTGCTAAATAACATTTTGTTTTGTGAATATTTTACATTTTATGTGCCCATTCATTAGTTGGCGGACACCAGGGTTGTTCCCACTTTGTGACTGTTTGGACTGCTGTGAACATTCATGTACAAGTTTTTGTGTGAAACTTTTTTCCTTTCTCTTGGGTGTAGAGCTAGGAGTAGAATGGCTGGGTTTGGGGGTAACTCTGTCTAACCCTTAAGTTAGTGCCTGCCATATTTCTTTTACCCGTCCAGGATAGACTAAGCAGGTGATTATGTAGGAGCCAGACTATTCAGCTTTGGTTCCAGAGACCTGTTTTGGGACACTGTGGAGCTGTCAGAAGCTAGAATAGTGAGACATTTCTGGTCCCTTTTCCAACATTCATTGTTCTTGTCCCCACTGACTTGAATAGCCCAGCTACAAATAGAAATGCTTGTGACTCGTTCAGAGCAAGTCAGTGAAACTGTCCCAGCCATCCTCTGGAGATCATGAAAGAAGGTAGCAGTTCCCGTTGCCCCAGTTTCAAGATACAGCTCCAAGGAACCCTGTCTCTTCATGCTGCCACCCTGTACTTTTTTGGCCTGGTAGTTATGTTTGTGGTGTGTGATCATTCATTTAACAGATATTCTTAGATCCTTCTATTATTTGGCAGTATGCTAGGTTCATGATATATAATGGTAAATCTAACATCCATTGTCTCTGCCCCCATGAAGCTTAGAATCTAGTTGGGGAGACATTAAACATGTCTTTGGGAAATACCTGCATTTGATTCTGCAGAAGATTTTAGTCTACAGTGGAGATGAGCTTGGTAGAGCCACTTAACTGCACTGCAGTACGGGGGACTAGAGGACAGAGGTCCTCAGAGGAGCTCTTGAGTTTAGAGTTTACTGTCACTGCAGTAGCACTGTGGCTGTGCTCCACCCAGAGACAGAGCCTTCTGGGTGAGAAGAGGAGAACTGAATAAAGTTTTAATACTTACGTGAGAGCTCATGCTAAGTATCTCTAGCACTGTACCTCTAGTTACTAGTTTGGGAACCACCCACCTATGTCATGACCCCTTGGGCTTCTAAGGAAGGTGGAGGAAGTGAAAAATAGTTTGACTTGCAGTAACCTAAAAATAACATTTCCCTCAAGAATCTGGTGTGTCACAAATGTAGAAATTCATCAGAACTTCTGTAAAAGGGTATGCTTTCTCCTTCCACCTAAATGAACGTCTCATAGTTTGGGTTGGTGGGGTATAGGGATTGTACACCCTCAATATAACTGCTATTATATACTGATGTTGTACAGTTCCTTCTGATAAGGGAAACTAGATCCTTATCAAGGCCATAAAACAACAGAAAATGAGACTGAATAGAGATATTCCCCAAATATCTCACATTATGCAGAGACAAAGAAAAGCCATTTGATAAATATTTAAATTCCCAATTCTCTGTCTGGTTATTATATGATCTTTGTAACATTTGGTCCCTATAACACTCTTTAATACTTTCTTTCAGGTATTAGGGATGCTTATACCAGATTTTATTATTATTCATAAACATCTTCTCTTTTGTAGAATACTCACAAATTTAAATAGCCATCTACAGCATCTTAGGAAAACAAAATGTCCTTCATATTGAAAACTAAAACCATATTTTCTTACTAAACACATTGTAACTAATGTGAAATAATGTGAAATCAAGCTTACATAGCTACTCTTTTATTGTTTTTTTCTTTTTACAATAGATCTTATTGGTTATCTGTTTAAATATAGCAATCTATACTCGTCAATCCTAAACTCCCAATCTGTCCCTCCCCACCACCCTTTTCCATCATAATCTGTTTCTGTTTGGTTAATAAGTTCGTTTGATTCAGGTAAATTCAGTAAAGAACATATTCTTTCTAAAAGATAAAGGAAACTGCCATCATTCATCATTTGGCCAGCTACCTGTATAGCTGAAGCATGCATTTTTGGCATTTTTATCATTGTTTATGTGAACACTGAGACCTATTATAAGCCAAGGCTTGGGCATAGGTACTAGAGTAAATGCATGAATAAGACATGATATTATTATATCATATCATCATATTTATGTTTGTATTATAATTATTATTATAAATAAGTATAAAGCAGTGTGATTATGATCATAGGAAGTGATCATAAAAAGCAGGAAGTAAAATTTGACCTATTAACCTTGACAGAGCATGGGAATTTGGTGGGTGAAGTAGAGGAAGGACTGGTTTGGATTGACTTAATGGCAGTGACATAGTAAATTGGTAACTAACAACTGAACTATTATTGCTATTTTAACTTCTTATTTTATATTGGAGTATAGTCAGTTAACAGTGTTATGATAGTTTCAGGTGGACAACAAAGGAACTCAGCCATCCATATACATGTATCCATTCTTCCCCAAACTCCCCTCCCTTCCAGGCTGCCACATAACTTTGTGTTTAAACCTTTTAAATCAGTGCATTGGTTATTTTGTGATTTCCCCCTACTCTCTCCATTCAGAAACACTTAGAAGTTGGTAATAAAGCATTAACTTCTTACTTGGTTAACTAGTTACATAGCACTGATTAACTTAATGTTTATCCTGTTAAGTTTCTAAGAAACTTAACTCTTTATTGCCACAGCTAAACAGTAATATTTAGTAGAATGTTTAAAGAATAAAAGGCTGCATAAATATATTTTTAATCGTGATATATTTTAATTAATTTTGTTTGTTTCTCAAAGGGATGTCCGTCGCTTAGTAGTTGCCATGTCTAGAGCCAGACTTGGACTTTATATCTTCGCCAGAGTATCCCTCTTCCAAAACTGTTTTGAACTAACTCCAGCTTTCAGCCAGCTCACAGCCCGCCCACTTCATTTGCATATAATTCCAACAGAGCCTTTCCCAACCAGTAGAAAGGTAAGACTTCTTTCTTCATTGTGTGGGGCAGCATTTCTTACAGGTAACTGCATTGTTTGAGAGCACCACATAGGTCGTCTGATCACTGGTTTAGAGTGCTCCTTACACTAAGGAACTGAATTAGATCTTCTGTGTAAAAATAATACCAGCCATCACTGTAAGGAAATCCTTATTGGACTCTAACACTTACATCTTAATGTCCTCTTACTGTTCTTATGTCCTCCAAACCCTAACAGTGTTCATACTTAAGTTGGAGACATGAACTTCTATTGAAGTGTTATCTTTCAGAGTTTTTCACTATATACTTAACTTTCTTTTTCTGTTTTTCAAAATTTATTTTACTGAAGTTTAGTTGATTTACAGTGTTGTGCTAGTTTCTGGTATACAGCAAAGTGGTTGAGTTATACATATATGTACATTCTTCTTCATACCTTTTTCCATTATGGTTTATGATGGGATATTAAATGTAGTTCCCTGTGCTATACAGTATATTGCTTATCCATTCAGTATATACTAGTTTGCATCTGCTAATCCCAAACTCCCAGTCCATACCTCCCTCACCCATCCCTTTGACAACCACAAGTGTCTGTCTGTTTCTTTAGTAGATGAGTTAATATGTGTCGTATCTTAGATTCCACATATAAGTGATTGTACTTAACTTTCTTTTTGCCTTCTAGAATGGAGAGAGACCATCCCATGAAGTACAGATAATAAAGAATATGCCCCAGATGGCAAACTTTGTATACAATATGTATATGCATTTGATACAGACCACACATCATTATCATCAGGTAAGTTTTCTCAGAATTGACTTATTATTGTTCTTGCTGTAGCATTTTCTCTGTTGGCAAATAAATCTTTAAAGTACTTGATTATTCCTTGTGAGACACCAGCTGAACCAAAGTAGATTACTATTCATATAACATCCATATTTTAAAAACATCTTTTGTAGATATAATCTGGCATATAATAAATTGCACATATCTAAAGTATCCAATATAATATGTTCTGGTATTTATATGTATCCATGACTATAGTCGAGATAATGAACATATACATTATCCCCCCAAAGTTTTCCATGTACACCTGGATAATCCCTCTCATTCCTCACCAGTTCCTATTCCACCTTCTCCAGGAAACTGAGGATCTACTTTCTGTCACAATAATTAGTCACCATATTTTAGATGTTTATGTAAATAGACAACATGTACTCTTTTTCCCCTACCTGTTATTGCTCAGCATTATTTTAATATTCATTTGTACTTGAGAATGTATCAGTAGTCCTTTTCCTTTTATTGTTGAATAAGTAATCCACTATACAGATGTACTAAGTTTACTCATTCATCATTGATGGACATTTGGGTTTGCCTGCAGTATTGGCTCTTACAAATAAAACTACTATGAACGTTCTCCTGCAAGCCTCTGTCCCTTCTCTTTGGTAAATTTCTAGGAGGGGAATGGTTAGGTAGTATGAGAAGTACGCATTCACCTTTTTTTAGGAAACCGCCCACCTGTCTTACAAAGTTGTTGTCGTTGGGCAGTTGCTAAGTCGTATCCGTCTCCGCAGCACTGTGGACTGCAGCTCGCCAGGCTTCCCTGTCCTTCACTGTCCTCTGGAGTTTGCTCAGACTCATGTCCGTTGAGTCAGTGATGCCATGCAAACATCTCGTCCTCTGTCACCCTATTCTCCTCTTGCCCTCAGTCTTCCCCAGCATCAGGGTCTTTTCCAGTGAGTGGCTCTTCACATCAGGTGGCCAAAGTATTAGAACTTCAGCATCAGAACTCCAGTGAACATCCAGGGTAGATTTCCTTTAGGATTGACTGGTTTGATCTCCTTGCTATCCAAGGGACTCTCAAGAGTCTTCTCTAGCACCACAGTTCAATTCTTTGGCACTCAGCCTTCTTAATGGTCCAGCTCTCACATCTGTACATGACTACTGGGAAAACCATAGCTTTGACTATAGTCTTACAAAATTGTACTATTTTATATTCCCACCAGTAATGTGGGAATATGAGTGCTCACACATACTTATGATTGGTCTTTTTATTTTAGCATTCCAGTAGGTATGTAGCGGTCTCATTGTGGTTTTAATTGGCATTTCTCTAATAACTGTTGATGAACATCTTTTCATGTGGTTATTTGCCTTCTGTATATCTTCTGTGAGGATGTGTCTGTTTAGATCTCTCACTCTTTTTGGTTGTTTATTATTAATTAGTTTTGAGAGTTTTAAATTTTAATCTGACTACAAGTTCCTCATCAGATGTTTGTTTTTACAAATATTTCCTAGTCTGTGACTTTTTTTTTTTTTTTCATTTTTAAGTGTCTTTTAAGTCCCAGTGTATCAAGTTGTTTCTTTGTGATTCATGCTTTTATGTCCTAAAAGCATTTAGCATTACCCAAAGTTATGGTTTTATTCCAGTGTTTCATTCTAGAAGTTTTAGGTTTTTATAATATATTTATAAGTATGATACATTGTGAGTTAATTTATTTGGTGCAAGAGTTGAATTTTGCTCATTTGCATATGAATATCCGGTTGTTTCAACACCATTTCCTGAGGAGGCTGTTTTTTCCCTCTATTGACCTGACTTATATATTTTTTTGAGATTAAAAAAGCAGTTTTTCAAATTGAGATCTAATTGACACATAATTTTATGTTTCAGGTGTATAAAATTGATTCAATATTTCTATACATTGGAAAACAATCACCACAATAAATCTAGTTAATGTTGAGAACTTTTAAGATCTTACCTCGTGTTCCTAGTAAAAAAAAATCCATTGACTGTGTATGTGAGAGTCTTATTTTTGGGCTTTCTGTCCTGCTGTGTTGATCTTTGTCTCTCTCCTTTTGCCATTACACTGTCTTAAAGTTTCTTTATAGTAAATACTGAAATTAGATCATATGAGTCCTGGAAATTCCCTTGGTGGTCCGGTGGTTAGGAAGGACCCTTCGCTTTCATTGCACAGGTTCAGTCACTGGTCAGGGAAATAAGATATTGCATGCCACACATTACAGCCGAAATGATGATGATAATAATGTGACTCCTTCAGTTTTGTTGTTCTTTTTCAAAATGTTTTTGCCTATTCTAGTTCCTTTGCTTTTTTCTTTACGTTTTAAAATCAGCCTGTCTCTTTCAATCCCTAGAAAAAAGCATGCTGAGGTTTTGATTAGGATTTTTGAGTGTTATTGCTTAGGATCAATTTGGGAGAAATTAATAATAGTTAGTCTTCCTTTCCATGAATATGATATCCCTCTCCACTTCTTTGAATTCACTCATCAGTGTTGGGCAGCTTTCAGCCTACAGCCTTCATACATATGTTGTTAGTTTTATTGTTACGTATTTCACATTTTGTGCTGCCATTGTGAATACTGCTTTAAATTTTTCCAGTTTCCAACAAGAGAAACAAAATTCCTAAAGAAAGAAGCCAAGCCTTAGCTCCAGAAAGGGAAGCCGGGTGCACAGGGCTGCTCCAGTGCTCTGATTAAGCGGGACAGAAGCCCTGTGCCTGCTGCTCGCCCCCTGCCTTGTCTCAAGGCTTGGCTCATCCTCACCCTCACAGTGCTCCTTGATTGAAGTGGGCCCTTTCTTGAGTTGGTGTGCCAGTCAGTCCTAATCAGCCACTCTTTTCCAGTGTTTATAATAAGTTCCTTCATGAAAAAATTTAATTGCTTTTGATATTGGTTTTTCTCCCCAAAGATTTAATATATATTCTCTGATATGATATCTGTGTCAGCATTTTCCATGGACTTGCCAAAACCTAGGCCATTATCATCAGAGTTGTTACCTCTGCAATATAAAACAGCCCTCAGTGTTTTGGAGCTTTCTAGAGTGAAAGTATCTATTAGGAAGATAATGTGAGAGCCTAACTTTATAAGCCAGGTGGGTTTTTTTTGTTGTTTGTTTGTTTTTTTGATTCATTAATGTTTCCCTCTTTTTTTTTTTTTCTTCATCAGACTTTATTACAGCTACCACCTGCTATGGTAGAAGAAAGTGAGGAAGTTCAAAGTCAGGAAACAGAATTGGAAACAGAAGAAGAGGCCATGCCTGCTCAAGCTGACGTTGTACCTGATAAAGCAACAGATGCCAGCTCCAGTCAGGAAACCTCAGCCTCTGAGACTGAAACCACCCCCAATCAGACTGGAGCCAGCTCTAGTCCAGAAGCTATCCCTGCTGAGCCTGAGATCACTGGGACAGGACCGGTAACTGTACCAGCAGAGAATAACACCCCTCATGACGTCACATCCACTCCTGGAGAAACCCAGTAGCCAAGCTGTAGCCCTTCTTAGAGAGGACATTTCATTAACAAAGTCATAGGTAAAGTTACTTTTTGTATTTTATATATGCCTCTGCCATTATAATGGCACGAATTAATATTCAGTCCTTATTTTTGTTAGCTGATTGTCAATGTTTGTCTTCTTGGATATATTAAAAAAGAATGTATGTGTGTGAACAACTCCAATATTATTTGTTCAATCAGAAGAGAAAATAACCATTCCTTTGCTATTTTGATCATTAACTATGTCTGTAATCATACCCACATTAGAAGAATTTTGTATGGAGTAATAGGTCACATTTTTAGTGAACTTCTCTAAAAAAAAAAAAAAAAGGATAAAATGTATTGGAATGAACCATAAATGACCTTAAGCAAGTGTCCAAATTGGGGAGGAAATCATTTCTTCTATCATAGTGTGAGATGATCAGGTCATGTTTCTTTCTGTCCTTCATTTCTTTGCTGTCTTCCTTGATGGCAAGGCATTAAATAAATCAAAGTCTTGGGGTTAGAGCCCAGGAGGCTGCATTTTTATGTTTACAGGTGCTACACCATTAACATTTGAATTGCTGACTGAATGGCATTGGATTAATCTGGTGAAGACTGAGCCAAAATTCATCATTCAGCTACGCAAGAAAAATCTGGCACATCCATCTGGGCAGGAGCAAAGGTCCAGGGTCCAGGCAGTGAAAATCAGTGAACTTAATTAACTCCTGTATTCATGATGGATTTCTCCCAACACAGAGGTTCTGAGTTTTCTGTCTTGTTTAGTTCTCCTGGTAGATAGCCAGCTATGAGGAGACCTCAGGGTAAAATGTACTTCAGATTTGGGGAAGCAGCTGTACTAGGACCTTGCTACTCAAGTGTGTTTTGCAAAACAGCAGCATCAGTGTTGCACTGAAATTTGTTAGAAATATAAAAGTTGGGCTATAGCCCAGGTCTACTAAATCTCAGTCCACATTGCCACAAAGTCCCTTGGTGATTCATCTGCACTTTGTAGTTTGAGAAGTGCTGTACTGAGATTACTGTGCCGTCCTCACGTGAACTAGCGGTAGAATAGTGATTCTGTGATGATAGCATCTACAGTGAGTGTGACTTATGTTTTCTGACCATGAACCTCTACTTACAAGGTCCCTGGGCACAGTGACCAGAGAAGAGATGGATGTATGTGTGGGGAGGGTGAGAGTGCCCACCAGTTCTCTTCCCCCTTTCCACATCTGCTGGGGTGGCTAAGGGACACATTTCCCCTAAGTTATCCTCTAGTGCATCCACCTTGAGGCCTGACCGTGTCCAACAAATTTTGAAGAATTAAGGAAGAATTGGCACAGTGCTGGTGAAATGCTTCTCTGGTCTTGACATTTCAAAGGAATGATGAATTTGTCAGGAAATTAAACCCAGAAAGTCAAGTCCCTGATATTTTTGAGTAACTAGTGTTAACTTTACCAGTCTATGGTGGGTATAATTTAGACTCTCATCTTGATGCTTCCCACAGCATCAACAACTGTGTAAAGATTGGATGGGGAGTGAGGAAAATGAAATTGATAGGATAATGAGGAGAGTGAAATGCCAAGGAAACTAAACTCAGAAATCCACCTCTGTTTGTTAGCAGAGCCAGGATGGCACCAAATGGTCTGTTACATAATTTCTCTGGGTATAAGAATTTGAAAGCAGGTGTCGTGGGCCTCACCTAGCATGAGGACTACTCTCAGAATTATTTTCATTTGTGAATATATAGTATCAGGCTAAGCAAGAGGGAAAGCAGCTTTACCGTATTACTGTCTTTCCTAGAAAAGATTGATTTTCCCTCTAGCCTTTAGAGGATATGAATCATGGTACCTGAAACCAAAATAAGCAAACTGTTGTGCTGTCTTTCCTTAAATAAACCATTTCCCTAAGACTGTATATTACTCTGTCTAACTCAGTGACTGAACTTATTTATCTGCTGCCTGATTTTTATCACTAAAAAGAAAATTTTAACTGGAAGGTAAATAATTTCTTTGCCTTCTTCAAATTAAGAAAGGGATGATGAAAGTGGGACTTGAATTATTTTAAATTGTTTATTCACTAGAAAGGCCAGTGAATTGCAGTTGACTATAAGAGAGCTTTTCTTATTTTAAATAATGAGGAAACTGAATCAAAGGTTCTTAACCAGGGTCACAACCATGGGAGACTGGGGTAGAATATAGTTTATAGACTAGGACAGTTTTTTGCCTTTTTTTTTTTTTTTTTTAAGTCAACCACACATGAGTACTTGCTTCATAAATGTAAAAGTTTTCTATTTAACTTGGAGTTACTACAGACACAGGTATTCTCTCCAGGTGACCATTTCAGATTAATGTTCCCATTGCTCTGCATCCTGTTTTTCATATCTGAATACGTCATGATTTTGGAGTTTATTTTTAAAAGCAAACCAAAAAGACACATGCCAAGAGAAATAGCATGAAATGAAGCAATTCAAGTATTTAGACTTTTTCCCACAAAATGCTGAGTTAAGAAAGTTCATTACCAGCAGTTGAGAATAAATAGCTGTATTGATTTGGGCAAGTGAGTGGAAAGATCTAAATATTATCAGTTCCCTTGAAGTTAGTGTGATGATAAAAGATATCTTGCTAGATACTGAGAGAAATAGTACAAATGGACCATTTGTGCTCCTATTAAAAAATGAAGTTTTTATGATCAGGAGACAGCATGATATTGTAAAACAGACTTTGGATTCATCCATTCCTGACTTAAATTTTACTTCATTTGCTCATCAGTATTTGGTTTGACCTTGACGAGTGTTGTAGCCTAAGTCCCAGTTTTGTGATCTACAAAATGGGGGAAAGATCTATTTGTTTGTTAATAGGGTAAATATCTGGCGCCTGGCTGCTCGGTAAATACCAGCATCCACCCCCACCCCCACCCCACCCCCACCCTCCATTTGCCTCCAGATCTTTTATTACCAAAGAATTCTCTGACTTGAGCACTTAGCTGTGCCCCTATCCAGGGAACGTGGAGGACGATGAAGAAGGCCAAATGTGGTGGCAGTTGACATTTGAGATCAAAGGTCAAATTTACTGATTCAGAACCTTGAAATCAGCCCATAACAACATTGAGAAAGGTCTCTGCTGAAATTAAAATATCTGGCAGATGAAGACACTAGGTATCATTGAGCTTGGGAGGTACTGATAAACATCAGTTCTGTATCCTGTATCCCCCTCCCCAAGATCATCTATATTATTGCATTTATCTAGCTTTAATATGCTTTTTCCTTTTCCTCTTGCAGTCACTCATACAGTGTTTTAGAGATGTTTCTTCAATTAAAATAAGATTAAACAGATTGGGGGAAAAAAAAAATGACCCTTTTGCACACTCCAGAAGAGCTGTTAAAAACAGGCAGTGCTTTGCTTCCTGTGAAAAATGCTTGGCAGTTAGCCTTTGTAATTATGAAGCAGTCATGTTAATAGATGTTTAAGAATGATAACAACTGGAGCTGTACTGAGCCAATGATGAAAATGAGCATGTGAGACTGTTTTTTCTTTATCCATTGCTACTCTTGAGTGCCCAAGAAAGGTTTCTAATTCAGCAGTATTCAAAAGCTTTGGACATTCTTGTCTTCCTTCATAGA
Source organism: Nanger dama (assembly GCA_917880005.1). NCBI lineage: Eukaryota > Metazoa > Chordata > Mammalia > Artiodactyla > Bovidae > Nanger > Nanger dama. The sequence goes on from CAKJTW010000003.1 coordinate 73,899,033, forward strand.
GACAAACCCCAGCTCAGCCCTCTGGAGCATGACTCTGGAGCATGACCCCAGCTCAGCCCTCTGGAGCATGACTCTGAACGCAGCACAGTTGCTGCGAAGACTGACAGCTTTATTGCTGGCTCTGCCTGTTGGTTTGCATTTAACTTCACTGCCCACTTAAACTTTTGCACTTACATATGAAGATGGCTGATCCCAGTATTTCTCAACATATGTTACAAAAACCATTCATCTGAAAGAATACTTGGGAAAAAACATGTTCCATGGTCAAATAAGTTTGAGGAACATAATTAATTCTTATTCCCCATTTGTAGACTAATAGTACATTTTTAGTTAATGAAAGATTATTTCCTGCTGGAAAAATCAAGTTAACTTTATTTAATCTAGCATTTCTCAAACTTATTTGATACTGGAAGTCTGTCTTTTTCTTCTTCAAAGTAAGACATTCTAGGGAACTGGTTCTGAGGTTTGATATTTTTACATTAGCAAATGAACTAAAATTAGAAAATTAGGGGGATGAGGATAAGCCCCAAATATGCTGCTTTGGCAAAAGGAATATTTTGAGCTGAAGGCAGTGGAGAAGATGCAGATACAGGAAGTTTTCTCAGTCCTTTTGCTTCTTCCTGAAACAGGGCATGAATTTCCCATGGTAAAGATGTCCCCTCTCTCCTGAACTAGGAAGAAAACACCCCTTATTTACTATACACAGAGATGATACTGAAATGAGTCTGCATAAACCTTACTAAAATAACTCACCCTTATCTTCCATTAATTTTCCCATATATTTACTTTCCCACAATTTACTACCCCTAAAAACCCAAACTCCTTTTTCTGCCTTATTTACTTTTCCATAATTTAGTATCTTTTGTTAAAATAGTATATAAGCTTAGAGGCCTAATAGTCTGGGGCAACTTTTACTTCTTTTCTCTGCAACTCCACGGAAGTAAAGTTAAAAACATCAATTAAATTTATATGCCGTTTCTCCTATCAATTTGTCTTTTATCAACTTAATTCATAGGCCCCAGTTACAGACCTAAGAAGGCAAAGGAAAAGTTTTCTCTCCCCTACAAAAATAAGACTTTAATACATTGTTTTTCCACAAGTAACCAGAGGCTCAAGTAACAGCAGAAGAATCTAGAGGTGAAGTGATTTTTACAAAATGTCATAGTGTAATTTGTTGAGTGTCATGTGGTATTAATAGCAACATCCTGAAAATGCAAATGAGCAAAAATTTGATCAGTGTACCATGACATTTGTTCATGTGAGCCTTCGAAGAAAAGGTCACTGAGCATTTTCTGTTTACATTTTAATTTTAGGCTCCAGGATTTCACACCAACTTTTCCTCATTTTTTTACTCTGCAGTAAAAGAACAGTGTATGTATTTCCAATGTGTGTTGTTTTCTCAGTTCTCTAAATGTTTGTTTTCTTTAAAAGTTTGTTTCAAAAGGGAGAAGATTTAACATGGGCAATGGGAGTGGGCCAGAAATAATAGAAGAAAATTTAGACAAATATAAAACATGAAAAAAATTTCCTTTCAGAAAAATGTAAGAGAGAAGACCCCAGAACTTACCTTGCATCAGGCATGTTGAATTCTCTCTTAGTTGATCTCCAGAGATGACTGCCCACTTCTCTCTTTCTCTCCATTTTTGACTTACATGGTGCATCACCCGAGACCTCTTCTTACAGTAAATCTAAGGGCAAGAACTCCAATGGTGGCCATTTCTCCTTGGGAGATGCCGGGTTTAATATGAATAGCTATTTTGAGAAACTGATTTTATCGACTTTTTTTTTTTTTAAGTCAAGAGTTCTTGATAGAAGGTGGTCATATAAAATATTATCTTTTTCTTCTCCAGTCATTCATTCATTTTGAGGGGAGTTTCCTTCTGGTTTTGAGTTCAGTTATTCACAATGAATGTGGTTCTGTATTACTGTATTTTCCTCACCCCTCTGCTTCTAGCAGCACTTTTATCCCAGACATCCCCAAGGATAGTAGTGGAACAAGAATAGGCGAGGTTAATTTACATTTTATTTTGTTGTTGACTACTTTTCACAGAAGTGAATTATACGTAATAAACTGTTGGAAGATATCTTTGAAACTGTCTAATTGTTGAGCATTCCTAGACTGAGCCTCTACTGTGTGACAGGCAGCAATGCCGTAGTTCATAGAGGAGAAACCCGAGTCATTGGCTGGTTTGCCTCGGACGCGATGGTTAGTTTAACTGGGACAAGAACACCGTCTGATATGCAGGCAGATCCCTTACCTCACAGATGAATAAGGCAAACCTACCAAAGAGTTCCTCTCAGGGGAATTCCCTGGTGGTCCAGGTGCTAAGGTTCCACATTTTCACTACCAAGGACCCAGAGTTCAATGTCGGGTCAGGGAGCTGAGATCCCACAAGCTCTGCAGTGTGGCCAGAAAAAAACAAAGGAATTCCTCCCAGGCTTAGAATACCAGAAAAGACTAGGTTGCCAGAGTCAGGATAGAAAATAAGAGGTCTGTATAAAAAGATAACGCTTTGATGTTTACAGTGTTTATACTTAAGGGTGAAAGCCAAATTAATATTTGTTTTGGATTGAAAAAAGTATGAGAAACATGTAATGTGGAGGGACTATAGGAAGTAATGTTTAATTGTCAAAATGCTAGTTAATTATCCTAAAGCTATTTTTTATTTTAAGCAAAGCCAAAAGAGGTTAAATAGCAATTTTGAAAGACTGTAACAAATGATAAGGGAAAAGTTAGAATGTACCAAGACCTGCACTTTGAATTACTATTATAGGCATACCTCAGAGATACTCTGTGTGTGTTCCAGACCACTACAATAAATTGAATATTACAATAAAATGAGTCACATTTAATATTTCAGTTCCCTAGTACATATAGAAGTTGTTTACACTAAAATTTAGTCTGTTAAGTATGCTAAATAGCGTTATGTCTAAAAAGATAAACACACCTTCATTTAATATTACAAAAAGTCTCTAACCATCGTCTTAACATTTAGCGAGTCATAATCTTTTTGCAGTAATAACATGCAGGATCACAGATCACCATAATAAATATAACAATAATGAAAACAGTATAAAATATTATAACAGTTACTAAAATGTAGCACAGAGACACAGAGTGAGCAAATGCTGTTGGGAAAGTGACACGAATGGACGCCAGGTTGCCACAAACCTTCAATTTGTTAAGAAGTAGGAACCATAAAGACGCAGCACCCTCGGTGCACTGTTCTGTAGCCTTTGTCACAAATCAAATAACTGTATATGTGTGAGTCTGTTTCTGAAATGGTTTCATTGGTCTATTTTTCTTTTCTTGTGCCAGCATTTCACTGGTTTAATTACTGCAGCTTTATATTAAATCTTGACGTCTGGTTGTGTATTCTCCCTTAGCTATATTCTTCAAGATATTGGCCACTCTTTAGTTACTTTATAGATAGTATAAATATTTATGTCAATTCCAGTCTCCCAATTGAAAATCCATAAAAGAAGGGATATATATATATATATATGGCTGATTCATTTAGCTGTACAGCAGAAAGTAACACAACATTGTAAAGCAATAATATACCAATAGAAATATTTTTAGGCTATTGACCACTCAATCTCCGTATATACTTTAGAATCATCTTGTCAGTTCTAAAAAAAAAACTTACTTGAATTTTTATTGAGATCGCATTGATTCTATAGACCAATTTGGAGGAAAGCTGACATCTTTATCATCTAGGAATGAGTCATCTCTTTCTGTTTACTTAAGCCTTCTTTAATGTCAGTAATGTTTTGTAAGTTTTCTAGATTAAGGTTCTGGCCATATTTTGTTAAATTTATTTATATTTTATTTTTTACACTGTAAATGGTACTTTAAAACCTAGGTTTTATCATTATGTTTTACATTGTTTGTTACTGGTATATAGAAATACAGTTTATTTCTTGTATGATATGTAAAAATCTTGCTGAATTCATTTGTATCTTACAGTTTGACTGTAGATTATTTTGAATTATCTACATATATAATCATGTCACTTATATAAATAATGGTAGTTTTATTTCTTCTTCAATCATTGTACTCCTTATTTCCCTTTTAATCTCTGTGCCTTATTGACCTATTGAAGACTTCCAGTATAGTGTTGAATCGAGGCAATCAAAGTGAGTATCTGTGTCTCCTCCCAGTCTTAGAAACAAAGCTTTCAGTATTGAACCATTAAGTATAGTGTTTGCCATAGGTCTTTGTAACACTCAGATTTTAAGAGTTTCCTTCTATCCCTAGTTTGCCAAGTGTGTTTCTTTTTAACATGAATAGATGTTGAAATCTCTCAAGTACTTTTTCTGTATCCATCAACATGATTATATGCTTTTTCTCCTTTATTGGATTAATGTGGTGAATTGCACTGGTTTATTTTCTATTGATTTTTTTTTCTTCAGGTCATGGGCCAAAATTATTATTCTTCAGGTGCCTAATAACTTTAGTTAAATACTAGAAATTACAAATGCTATGTTTAGATATTGTTGTCTAGATATTGTTGTCTTCCTATAAAGACTGTTGAAGTCTGTTTTAGCAGGCAGTTAATTGTGGGTATTAGGTTGATTTTTGTGTTTTTGTTGTGGTTTGGTTTTGGTGGGTGGGGTACGATACATGTCCTGCAGGATCTTAGTTACCTGACTAAGGATCGAACCCTCACCCCCAGCAGTGAAGTGTGGAGTCTTAACCACTGGTCCCTCAGGGAGGCCCCTAGGTTGATCTGTTTTGTTTTTGTTTTTAAACTTTGTTACGCAAGTATAATAGGGCTTCCCTGATATCTCAGACGGTAGAGAATCTGCCTGCAATGCAGAAGAGTCGTGTGTGCTCCCTGGGTTGGGACGATTCCTTGGAGGAGGGCATGGCAACCCACTCCAGTGTTCTTGCCTGGAGAATTCCAAGGACAGAGGAGCCTGGCAGGTACAGTCCATTGAGTCACAAAGAGTCGGACACGACAGAGCAACACAGCAGAACGCACAGGTATAGAGTACTTTACTTTCAGCTCTGTCACTAAATTGTGACCTTTCTGTGGTCACTGCCCCAGATGTTCAGCTGAGGTGTCTGTACTCGAGCTGGTAGAAACTTAAACCTTGATTTTCGTGTGAGCTCTGGGAAATATTTAGCTTAGAGTGCCCAGCTTCTTTGATCGACTTCATGGAGTTTCACCCTGTGTATGTACAGATGAGTATTCAGCCAAAGACTCGAGGGAACCCCTGTTCAAACTTCTGGACTTCTTTCTCTGCATAATTCTCTCCTTTCATAGACTGCCCCCAAAGTCCACCCAGCTCAGCCTCCTCGGGTTTCAGTTCCTAAAGTCAGTGGGACTGCGAGGCTTCTACTGGGGTCCTCCTTTCATGTACTGCTGTTTGGGCAGTTCCTTTTGGCAAAAAGCCAAGGCAATCACAGCGCTCACTTCATTTCCTTCAGAGATCACAGATCTTTGCTGCCTGTTGTTCAGTGTCTGAAAATAGTTGCTTTGTATATTTTGTCCAGTTTCCTAGTTGATTATAGTGAGATGATGAGTTACTATGAGCAAAAGCAGAGGTTCTTACATTGATTGGTTTTTCAAATATTAAAGCCACCTCATATTCCTATACTTTGGCCTCCTAACGGGAAGAACTGACTCAATGGAAAAGACCCTGATGTTGGGAAAGATTGAAGGCAAGAGGAGAAGGGGACAACAGAGGAACAGAGGATGAGATGGTTGGATGGCATCACTGACTCGATGGACATGAGTTTGAGCAAGCTCTGGGAGACAGTGAAGGACAGGGAAGCCCAGCATGCTGCAGTCCATGGGATTGCAAAGAGTCGGACATGACTGAGCGGCTGAACTGAACATATTCCTAATATTTAAAAAATACTTGCTATATCAAGTGTCCTAATGCTTTTATTAGGATTCTTGCATCTGTGTTTATGTGAGGTGGTTCTGTAATTATGATGATGATATTAGTTTATCAGATTGCATATCAAGATTATTTTGACCTCATAAATTCAGTTGAATTTTCTGTTTCTTTCACTGGAAGTGATTTTGTAAAAGTGGTATCTTTTTTTTTTTTTTTTTTTTTTTTAGCATTTGGAACATTTTACAAGTGATGTCATCTAAGCCTGGAGATTTCTTTGTGAGAAGGTTTTAAATTTCAGATTAATTTATTTAATGGTATAGGACTATTCTGCTTCTTGTTGTGTGTTGGTTTTGGTTAGTTGTTTTTCCATAGGTATTTGTCCCTTTAAGCTGAATTTTCAAATTTATGTGGGCAAAAGTAATGTATATTATCAATTTTTAGCACAGCTCTAGCTGTGTTGCACACATCCCATATGTTTCTACTAACATCCATTTCAAGATGTTTTCAAAGTTTCATTGGGACTTTTTAAACAACATTTTTTCATATTTTTTGAAATGTTTTAGAACTTAATAGATACAGTAGTTACACAACATTGTGAATGCACTAAATACTACTTAATTGTTCCCCTTAAGATGGTTAACTTTATGTTACATGAATGTCACCTCAATTAAAAAAAAAACAACACCTTTTAAGAAGTGAGCCTCTTAATTTCTAAGCATTTGGGCATCTTTCTTCTCTGTTACTTCCAGCTCTGTTCCACGATGGTCAGAGAACATACGTGGTATGATAATAATCCCTTGAAATTGTCAGGACCTTTATGGTAGATGTTTCATGTGTCCTTGAAAAGATTGTGTATTTTGTAGTAGTTAGGTACCGTTAGGTCAAGTTTGTTAATTATTTTGTTCACATCCTTATATTTTCACTTTTTTTTTGTCTGCTTGTTTTATCAGTTACTGAGAGGTGTGTTTAAAAAAATCTGAGTGTGTTACAGACTTGTTTATTTCTTGAGTTTTCAAGTTTTGCTTTGTGTATTTTAAGACCTTATTATTAAAAGCATACAAACAGAATTATTATACCTTCTGGATGGATGGATTTTTAATTATTTAGAAATGTCTCTCTTTAAATATACTTCTTGCCATAAAGACTACCTTGTCTAACATGTATTATAGCTATCCCAGCTTTCATTTGTTTGCTTTTTATATGGCTTTTTTTTTCCATTCTCTTACTCAAACTTTCTGGGTCCTATAGGGTTTCCTGTTGTAAGCAATATATTGCTGGGTTTAGGATTTTATTGTACCTATTTATAAATAATACGTTGAAGACACAAAAGTTCTGGGTGAGAAGCAGAAGACTACATCACGCACAGAATAGGAAGCAACATGGGCATGTTTGCATCAGATCCTCTTGCTCTCCACGTCCCACAGTGGTAACCTGCAGGCCCTGAAGCGTGCCTGCTTAGTCACGGGCCATGTTATAGGAGAGGGACAGTGGGGAACCCCCTACTTTTACAGTAAGCAGCAAGCAAACCTGTTCGTAGTCCCAGAGGAAGACATGTCCTCATCCCTCAAAGTGTTTTTGCTGCACACTCAACCCTCCTGGGAAATGTCCCAAGTGAAGTGCAGCCTGGCATTCTTTCTTGACACACCCCCTGAGAGCGGCTGGGATACTCTGTGCGCTTGTTTGTTTCTCCTTGTTTCTGTCAACTGTTCCTTGATGTATTGTCCCCTTCATGGATCACAGCCTTGAGGAGGTGGCAAAGGGGCTTGCGTAACTCAAGTGAAACTTGGCCATTCAGGGCCACCCAAGATGGATGGGTCACAGTGAAGAGTTCTGACAAAATGTGGTCCACTTGAAGAGGAAGTGACAACCCACTCCAGTATTATAGCCATAAAAACCCAGTGAACAGTTTGAAAAGGCAAAAGATACGCTTGCCCCTTGGAAGGAAAGCTGTGGAGGACAAAGGAGCCCGGTGTGCTGCAGTCACAGAGTGTCAGACACGACTTAATGACTGAACAACAGTCAAAAATTTTATACTTTCTTGACCAATCCTGTTTTATCAGGAGAAAATGCCCCTCTTTAACTCTAATAATGCTTCTTGCCCTAAAGTCTACCTTCTCATATTTAATGACACCAGTTTACCTCAGGTTAGATTTTCCACTCTATATCTTTTTAAAAACCGTCCTCCTCCTCAATCTTTCTGTGTCTTTAATTTTTTTCTTTTGTAAGCAACTATGTAATTATTTAATTTTATATAATTGATGGTATATTGGGGTTTATTTTAACCATTTTACTCTCCTGTGTTTTTAGTTCACTTTTCATCTTTCTTGCCTTCCTTTGGGTATATAAAGTATTTTTTATTATTTAATTTTTCCCATGCTATTAATTTGTTAAGAATACATTCTCTTATGGTCTGACACTGTGTGTGAAACATCCCACAGGCCTTGGATGATGCTTTCTTCCTGCAGAGAGGGACCCCCTCTCCTCTCACAGGCAGCCCGGAAGCAGATCGCCTCCATCCAGAAAGGCTACACCTCTCCCAGACTGGTGTGCTGTCTTTGGGAAGGTCAGCTCTGACTCACTCTCATTCCTAGGATATAGCCATGTAGAGGTTCCAACTGAGAGTCTGAGATTTTCTGGGGGACTAGTACTTTTGGATAGGTTCTGAATTCAGTTTTGGTCTCCATAGCATTATGAAATGGTCAAAAAATTCCGCTTTGCTTTTCCACTCACTTTCTGTTTGGCTGTAAGCCTCTTGCCTACACATCTTAATCAGTAAATAACTTGAAGAAAACTCATGCTGATGTTGGGGTCACACTTTTGCACCCCACTTCTCTGGGATCTTGATTCTGCATGTCCATTACCTGGGCAGCTTCAAACTTCAGTTTTTATCTTCCCCCATCACATTACTGCCAACTTCTCAGCCATTTGCCCTGCACTGAGAATTGCCAAATGCCATGTCTTTTTCCATTTGGGTTGCTTTAACAAAAATACCATGAACTGGGTGGCATAAGCAACAAACATTTCTCAGTTCTTGAGTCGAGTCAAATGAAGCTGGCAGATTCAGGTTGGTGAGAGCCTACTTCCTGGTTTTGTAAAGGACTATGTTTTCTCTGACCTCACATGTTGGAAAGAGGGTAAGAATATTCTCTGGGGTCCCCCTTAAAAGGGCAGTAATCCCATCCATGGGTTTTCCAAGTAGCTCAGTGGTCAAGAATCCATCTGCCAATGCAGGAAACACAGGTTGGATCCCTGGGCTGGGAAGATCCCCTAGAAAAGGAAATGGCAACCCTCTCCAGTCTTCTTGCCTGGAAAATCTCATGGACAGAGGAGCCTGGCGGGCTACAATCCATGGGGTCACAAGAGTCAGACATGACTGAGCAACTAAACAACAAAATCCCATCCATAAAGGATCCACCCTCATAAGTTAATTATTTCCCAAATGCCACACGTCCAAATAACCATCACAGTGCAAGTTAGAATTTCAGCCTAAAATTTGGAGAGAATACCCATTCCCTGCATACTCCTAGGCACAGAGCAATGTGCAGAAACTTGGAAATTGCTTCAGTAAGTACCTTTCCCTCAAGTCCTGGCTATGTCAGCAGGTTTCTAGTACCTCAAACATTTTTTTTCCCTCTATTTTTTCTAGCTTTTTCAGTTGTTCTTGATGAGTGTTGGTCAGCCCATCCCATCAGAGCTGGACTGGGCCACCTTTGAACAACACTGATTAAATGCCTTAGTGTACCTATTTCATAACGTCTCATTTTCCTTACTGAACTCTTAAGTCTCTGCAGGATTCCCATTAATTCTCAGCTTGATCAGAATAGGCCTCCTTCCTGAAACGACTGGTTGGCTCTTCTTTTCAGTAAGGAATGAAAAGAAAAATGTCCCGACCCCACCTACAGATGTAGCTTTAACCCTGTTGTTCAGTTGCTCAGTTGTGTCCAACTCTTTGCAGCCCAGTGGACCGTAGCATGCCAGGCTTCCCTGTCCATCACCGTCTCCTGGAGCTTGCTCAGACTCATGTCCATCGAGTCAGTGATTCCATCCAACCATCTCATCCTCTGTTATCCCTTTCTCCTCCTGCTTCAGTCTTTCCCAGGATCAGGGTCTTTCCTAATGAATTAGCTCTTCGCATCAGAGTGCCAAACTATTGGAGCTTCAGCTCCTTCTAATGAATATTCAGGACTGATTTCCTTAAAGATTGACTGGTTTGATCTTCTTGTAGTCCAAGGCACTCTCAAAAGTCTTCTCCAACACCACAGTTCAAAAGCCTCAATTCTTCAGGGCTCAGCCTTCTTTATGGTCTAACTCTCACATCCATACATGACTACTGACAAAACCATAGCTTTGACTACACTGACCTTTGTTGGCAAAGATAATGTCTGCTTCTTAATAGACTGTCTAGGTTTGTCACAGCTTTTCTTCCAAGGAGCAAGCCTTAACCCTGACCTCTAACCAACCCTGGGACTCACTGGGAAAAGATGAAAGAAAGGCATGCATCACAGACTAGCCCCGTGATCCGCAGCTTCAGGTCACCCCTGCTATCAGATGGGCTCAGAGCGTATCCGTTAGACATAAGCAGTTCCAGGTTTCAGTGGGCCCAAAGTGTATACAAATTTAAGAGCCATGTTTAAGAAAAAGAATTCAAAATTATTATCACAAAATAAAGTATAAGGTTTTAGAAGAGTTCATCCACGAGAGGAGTCTTGAAACTTAACTTTCATTAGCTTCATGCTAACTCTGTGTCTGGTATGGGTTTAAATTTTTGTTCCTAACTTTCTTTCCCCACCTTTTGTAAACCCCTATTTTAAGGAGCAGCTCCTCTAGACGTGTTTCCTTCACACAATGTTTGGATTCTAATGCTGTACCTGGCCTAACTGTATCCCTAAAAGGGCTGGCAGGAAAGAATGTCCTAAGGTCCTCCAGAAAGAAGGACTGTGGTGTAAGGAGAAGGAAGCTCAGAATTGATGAGAGACAAAAGATATTTACTGACTACACTATTTGTCAAATACCGTGCTTTTACATGCCTTCTCTCATTTAATCGTCTCAGTGACCATGAGACTTAGGTATTACTTTAAAACACCTACTGTACAGATGAGAAAATTCTAACCCTTATTTGTCCAAAGTAATCAAATGTATAAGTGAGAGAACTAGGATTTGAACTTTGACTCCAAAGTCTATCTTTCTCTAAACTGCCTCAAAATATAACCATTGCATTACATTTACCTATAGAAGCCTGGCCCATAGGTGGGTTATAGTGTCTGCAATGACACTGGGAATGTTGCTTTATGATGTTACAATCATGATGCATCACAAATCGACTTTTCTTATTAACTGGAGGTGATAACAGCCACAGAATTTTTACTTATAACAGCCACAGAATTTGCTTCAGGCGGGTCCTCTTTGGTTCAGTCACCATGGTTATGAATTTATTTACATCATTTTTATTTAAGCATTTTTTTAGTTTCTTGTGAATCAAGCATCAGAGAACTCTCCATTGCAATTTATTCCTTGTTTGTACAATAATGCATTTAAAGTATCATAGGGAGGGGCTTCCCTGGCGGCTCAATGGTTAAGAATCCACCTGCCAGTGCAGGGGACATGGGTCTAATTCCCTAGTCCAGGAAGATCCCCCATGCCGCAGAGCAGCTGAGCCTGGGCATCACAACTCCTGAGCCTGTGCTCCAGAGCCTGCAAACTACAACTAGAGTCTGTGCTCTGCAACAAGAGAAGCCACTACAAGAAGAAACCCACACAGCAACGAAGACCCAGCCAGCCAAAAAGAAACATAAGTAAAAATTTTAAAAATTATCCTAGGGATACAAACTCTTGATCATGTCATTAGTTATTACAAGAAGAGTCAGTATCCCTCCAGGACCACAAGAGAAACCAAACAGACACTGTTTGATCTTAGCAGGATCTGTAGTTGTACTGTTGCCTTTTGTCAGCTCTGCTTATGTAATTCCGAAGAAGAGCACTTAGCACTGTTTAACAGACTTTCTCAGAGAGGGCCTGGGTGTGCAGCACCCTGCCAAGTTTCCCATTAGATATAGAGAAAAGCCATTTGTATTCTGAAATTGCAAATCAGCCAGGCAATCACCACACAGAAATAGCCCCCATGAAAATAAAGCAGGGCTATATTTGAAGCCTTAATCATGTATATTTATAGACCTGAGTTTAGTTCTATTTGGAAATTTTCACATTATACAGTAACATCGTGATTACCAACATGCTCAGAGGGTGAGGGGGATGGGACGTTTGAACCACTTATATTTTCTGAGTAATGGGGACTTAGTCACGAAGAATTTTTCTGTCCATCCTTTGCTGAATGCCTTTCAAAAATTGCTTTGGTCACCTCATAAGGATATCAGAAAGACACCTGTGAAGTATTGGGGGTGGGAGGAGTAAGGAAACATGTCACTCACCAGATCTGTCATTTGACACTTTAAAAATCCACCATTAGAGACTGAGTTTTATGCCTTAGGACCTTGTTCGCATATTAAGACAAAAAGTACTTGGGTTAGCTAACGCATTGCACATATTAGTGTTTCAGGACTCAGTGCATTTATTAGATTTCCTGAGAAAAGATTCAAAAATATGTAGGGCACCTGAGGCTGGAGGAGGGCATGGCAACCCACTCCAGTATTCTTGCCTGGAGAATCCCCATGGACCGAGGAGACTAGTGGGCTGTGGTCCATGGGGTCGCAAAGAGTCCTACACAACTGAGTTACTAACCACAGTACAGGGCACCTGAGGACCTTTGGTACCTGGACCTAGAGAGCAGTTCACCTGTTTCCAAATGCTGCCCAGGGCCAGGCCTCTTGGCAACAGTCTGCCCCACTTCAGGGATATTCATCACCTATCTATGTGGCTCACATTTCATTGGCCCCTCTGACTCACATGCAAATGACTCATGAGCTTCCACACTCTCACCCCTGTTTTGTGACATCCACTCTCTCCCTGTCTCCTAGTCATTCATGATGGTGAGGGAAAGCCCCACTGAGCAAACACTGGAAGGAGGTGAGGCAGTGAGACATTTTCTATCTAGAGGAAGAATATTTCAGACAGAACAGTAGCGGAAGGTCCTGACCCAGGACGTGGCCGAAGTGTTTAAGACAGATGAGGTGGTGCATTTTGGAGCCAGGTGGACCTAAATTAGAGCCCATAGATATATCCTCAAGGGTTTTCTTTTGATGAATATTTTTAGTATTATGCCGCCACGTCATTCTAAACAGTATGCGTTAGTCTCTGTCGTGTCGTGTCTGACTCTGCGACCCCATGGACTGTAGCCCGCCAGGATCCTCTGTCTATGGGGATTCTCCAGGCAAGAATGCTGGAGAGGGAGTCATTCTTTTCTCCAGGGGATCTTCCCAACCCAGGGATTGAATCCAGGTCTCCCACATTGCAGATTCTTTACCATCTGAGCCACCAGGGAAGCCCAAGAATACTGGAGTGGGTAGTGTATTCCTTCTCCAGGGGATTATCCCAACCCAGAAATCAAACAGGGGTCTCCTATATTTCAGGCAGATCCTTAGCCAGCTGAGCTACCAGGGAAGGCGAGCAGACTCACTCTGGCCTCTCAAATGAATGTAAGTGCTACTTGGCTTTCTCGAGTGCATTTCTGGTGGTGGTGATCCACGGCAGAGCCTCAGGGGTTGCTGCTGGTCACACACTACCTTCCCCTTGGCACCATGGGCGGCAGCATCACTGAAGGGCAGAATGTGTTCAAGGAGCATTCATTTCCCAGCATCACACTGCTCTGAAGATGGGCCTGCTTTTATTAGTAAAACACATAATGGGTTCGCTCACATCCGTTCTGAAGGGAAAAAAATCAGCTCCTCCTCAATCATTTTTCTTTTTCAGAAATGACTAGAGACTTGGCTTCAAAAAGGATGAATGACTGCCGGGTGCTGACTCACCATTCAGCTGCGACTGCCCAGCCAAGGGCAGAGGCGGGCTGGCGCCCTGGGGCATCAGTGCAGAAGCCATGTCCTGCCCAGGTGGCGCGTGGTGGGGGACGGCAGCTCAAAGCCTTCTCTTCTCTTCTGGCTCACAGCCCAGACTCTTCCCTGGGTCCCTTTCTGCTCCTCCTCATCAACATGTGCCGTGACCTCCCAGTGTCCGAGATCTTGAACACTTCGCTGCGCTCCCCAGACCCATTCCAGTGGCTGTCCTCACCGGCTCGTTTTCACCTCCACTGGAACGTCCTCTCCTGCATTCCTGCTCGGGGCACAGAGCATCGCTCACCTCCTTTACCTCCCACTCCCACCTTGGCCCTTCAAAATGTTTACTTCCTCCTTCCTTTGCTGTGATAGTTGAGCTGTGCAACAGCATTTAATGCAGGCAACACCAAGTGCACACCTAACCCCAGCAGCCGCACTCTGAGAAGACCTCAGGGCCATTCCAGCCCTGAGCCGCTCTGTCTAAACCCTGCCTGAAGCTTTGAACAAAGGAGACTTTTGCCATCACAAACTAAATCATCGAACATTTGACCACTGGGGGAAAAGTGGTCCACATGCTGACAGAGATGTCCGCCCGGGGAGAGGAGCTGGGAGAAAGCGCATCAGCTAAGGTCGCCTGTTCAGCATGTGGCCAGAACTTTGCTAGGATGTTGTCGCCTGAATTTTTTTTTCAAGTCTGAGAGGGTAGCACAGCCCCATTTAACAACTCAACAGGAACAGTTTTCTGCTCATGTGCCCGTGTGCTTAGAGCTTCTGAAGGATGCTGGCCATGCTGCAGCTTCACAGTTGCTCAGGGTCAACATCAACTGTTAACCTGCGGTGAGTGCTGTGCTCAGTCGCTTCAGTCGTGTCCGAATCTTTGCACCCCACGGACTGTAGCCTAACAGGCTCCTCTGTCCATGGGATTCTCCAGGCAAGAATACTGGAGTGGGTTGCCATGCCTTCCTCCAGGGGATTTTCCCAACCCAGGGATCCAACCTGAGTCTCTTAACATCTCTTGCATTGGCGGGTGGGTCCTTTACCACTAGCAGCACCTGGGAAACCCCTAAATCATTACTTAGAAAGCTCTAAATGCTCACTCAGTGGCATGTAGTGATGCACTTACAAAATCTTGAAGTGGTGGAATTTACATCTGGATGTCTTAGCTTCTCCCTAGGTATTAAAAAGAAAAAAAATCACTCATTCCCATACCTGAAGAGCCAAAGAAATGCCATATTTTCCAACCACTATCATAACTACCACCTTACAAAGAGTGAGAGGAAACCAGTCAAGGGTCCTTTTCACAGCCCCTCACTACCCCAGACTGCTTGCAGTCTATGTAATCCATTCAATCTTAGAGGTAAATTAAATAGAAGTTCTGAGATACCGATTATTGGCTAGAGGAAGCATCAAGGCGTTACACAAAAGTTTCTTCAAACAGAAAGAGACTTTCATGAGGAAACTAGATATGAAGGCCTTCCCATATCTTTGTCCCAGGAAAACAGGTGGAACCTGCCTTGTCCCCAGCTCCAGAGAAATGAAGGCCCATCATGCTTATGTTGTGGGTTTTCCAGGTGGCTCAGTGGTAAAGAATCTGCCAGCCAATGCAGGAAATGCAGGTTCGATCCCTGGGTCAGGAAGATGCCCTGGAGAAGGAAATGGCAACCCACTCCAGTATTCTTGCCTGGAGAATCCCGTGGACAGAGGAGTCTGGCAGGCCACAGTCCATGGGGTCGCAGAGTCAAACACGACTGAGCGCGCATATATGCACACAAACCCATGTTAGAAACGTGAAGCTATAGAACTACTCAGCTTAAGAAAATAATAACGACTCAGTGCTGGAAGACAGTCTATAAAATGCATCCTGCGAGGACCAAATTTGGAAACTATGATTCCTGAAGAAAAACTGAGACTCCACACACAGATCCATACCTGTGTGACAGAAATATTTTGCACCACGAGGATGGGACCAAACAGACAACATTCCCCATCCACACTGGTTAAGGGTTACCAGCAGCTTCTTAATGATATTGATACCAGAATCCTCCGTATTATCTTTACAATACACTAGAGTGTGGGTTGAAATTCTCAAAAAATCCCCCTTGTCATCATCATTACTTTTTTTGTCAGAGATAAATGACCTTTTGGGGCACAGTTATTTGTAGATAGCTAGATCTTCCTATCCCATTGTTGAAAGAAGCCTTACATAAAAGAATACATAAATTATTCAATTTATATAAAATTCAAAAACATGGTCACAGGAATCTATGGTGAGACGAATCAGAACAATAATTGCTTGTGAGTATAGAGATCGACTGGAAGGGGGCCTAAGAAAACTTTCTGGGGTGCTGGAGGTGTTCTGCATCTTGTCTAAGGGGGTGTTGGTCACATGGGTGTATACATATTTTAAATTCATCAAGCTACATACTTCAGTATGTGCACATCAGGTTTGCAATTCTAAGGTAAAATTTATAGAATTTTAAGTCAACCTAAAAGAAAAAAAAATTATCTAAGCCATTAGGTTATTATAGTGGATAGCACTCTCTGCAATAGCCCTTTCATCAGAACATATTCTTACCTCGCAGGGTCTCAAATCCCTCTTCCTTTCTAGTATCTGGAGAGTTTCTTTTTAGAGAGACTTCTACACACTTATAAAAAGATATTTTTATGAGTAAAAATATGTTTCTACTACATTTCTAGTTGCTTGTCCTAGGCTAAAGATTATCCTGGTCCACTATCTGCTGAAACCAGAAGCCTTTACATTCTGTAATAACTTTGCAGTACATTTTGCCTTGCCTTTGAAATGTATAAATATATACACATTTCTCTCTGTGTATGTATATATACACATGTACTCATACACATATGTAGAGTAGATTCACATATTTATCTTCTCTTATTAGCTTTGAGATTCTTATCTTGGATTAAAACATTTGCTTTAAAGCCATTGTCCAATCTGCTAGTTGACAAGCCAGGTTATATGTCAGGAATTCCTAAAGGCAGTTAACTATTATCAGTAGCATCTCTCTCAGTCTCATACCTGAATGTTGCTCACCAAGCAGCATGCTACTGGGTAAAGCATTGAAAAAGGAAACAGAAAACACCATCATGAAAGCCAAGAGGTCCTTTGGGAGCTGACAGATGGCTATGTCATCTTCTATTCTTGTTTATCTTTTCTCATTTACCTTATATTTTTCTCCTGTGGTTAGGAGCGATGTTTAACCTCCCCCACAAATGTCACATCTAACCTCTTTATTGAGTTTTAGAAAGTGATTGGTCCTAAATAATTAGAATTATAAAAATCAACATAAAAATAGTCTATTTCTCTTTGTGATATAATGCCTCTGAACACAATAAAAATCAATGCTGGGATCACCACTGCTATTTATACTTAGCAGTGTTCACATGCGATGCTTAGAAGTCATTCATCTAATTTGGGAATTTCCTGACTGCAGTAAATTTGAACTAAGCATGATATCATCACACTGAAATTCTCATTTTCACTGTAATACCTAAAGAAGGCAGAATGGCACCCGACTTGTGAAAACTGCCTCACTTGTGTGAGAAGTGTGCTTCTCCTGATGGCATGTGTTAATCAGGACATGAGGTTGAAATAGATTTACTGTGATGTTGGAGGTTTTCCCACATAGATAATGATGATGGTGTGTGTGTTTGAGAGACGTGTTTTTATATATTGAAAATACATGCTTATGAGAAAAAAATACACATTATCTATGTATGTCCTTATAAAAACATTAAGGGACTTCCCTGGCAGTCTAGTGGTTGAGACTCTGCCTTCCAGCAGGGGATGCAGCCTTGATTCCTGGTTAGGGAGCTAAAATCCCACATGCCTCATGGCCAAAATACCAAAAATATAAAAGAGAAGTAATATTATAACAAACACAATAAAGATTATGAAAAAGTCCACATTAAAAAAAATTTTTTTAATATATTACCTAGATTCTAAGATGTACCTTTCTCTCTACTTGAACATTTATAACAATGTATACATTTTATAGAGTGACTTCTTTTTTCCCAAACATCTGTTGTTGAACTGATGGTGCACTTACAGTCAATAGCCTCCTAGTCATGGGAATATTGTGCACACCCATGGAAAATTGAGAATTTTGGTGGAAGGGGTAGCATCCAAACATGCATTTCCTCCGCATGCAGATGCTCATACCTGCTTAACCAGCAGGGAACTTCACAGAATCAACATTTTCTGTTTGTCAGGTTGTACTTTCTGGGGACACTTTGAACATACTTTTCAGATAACTCAAGCCTCCCAAAATACCACATTTGAGAAATATTTATTTTAATAGAAGGAAAATTGGTTTGGCCAACATTTCTTCAAAGAAGTTAGGTTAAATGAACAAATGTGCAACCAATTTTATGGCATTCTAAGATATATAGATTGGATGCCACCAGGAGAAACACTGATAGGTAGAAATAAGGAAATACATTTTAAAACTTAAGAAACTTGGAAAATAAATCTTCCACCTTTTGGCCTGTTTGATAGTAGTAAGCACAGTGTCTGGCAAGTGTTTATATAATGATTGTAAATATTTATTTAGTGAATTATATTTACCTGTCCAAAAAAATACTTTCAATCTTTCAGTGAAAAGTAATCACTCTGCAATGCTAATATTTTGCTTGATGCAGATGTGATCTGAGATGCTCTTTCTCAATATCTTCTCTTCATACTATTTGCTGTTACATTCAAATGTAGATATAGTTGAAAATTCTGGAATGCATGCAAGCTAAGAAGTGCATTTGGGAAAGTGAAAGTGAAGTTGCTCAGTCGTGTCCTACTCTTAACGACCCTATGGACTGCAGCCCACCAGGCTTCTCCGTCCATGGGGTTTTCCAGGCAAAGGTATTGGAGTAGGTTGCCAGTGCCTTTCGAAGTGCATTTGAAAGACCTAAAACTTGGCCCCTTATCTCGAGATTCATTTCTTTCACTCTAGTTAGGAAGGACTAACTACTGCGCTGTTGAAATCATGAGCAATATTGTTTTTAATACAAACTTCATAAGTTGATTCAGTAAAGTAATAATAGGACAATAGAAAATAAAAGTTAATTAAAATGAAGTATGGGCAATATGAAAACACTAACTCCAAGTGGAAAATATAATTGTAGTAGAGTGTAGGTTGTGGCTTTTCTTATTTCAATTTTAGTGATAACTGCCCAAAGTATCTACCAATATTAGCACATCAGAAATAAGACCATATGCTAAAATAACATAACTTCAGACCTCATTGCTTTATAGGTAAATGTGGGGACTTTTAGCTGTAACGCTGAACAGAATAACAAAAAAACAAAACAGGATAATAAATTTCTAACCATAATCCAACTATTACAACACGTTAGAAAAACTCTGCGAGGTCCAGCCATCTTTTATAGTCTGTTGCTTGCAAAGCCGTGCATTCTCCAATTTATATTCAATTCAATTCAATTCATTCCATTCTTCCCATATTTTCAAAACTTTCTGGTTAGATTGTTAGCTTTGCTTCTTCCTCCATTTCTACATAATCTTTTGGGTCTGTGGTTTTGTTTTATTCCTGAAATATTAAAGCAAGTCAAAAATGCATCTGATTCTCTGTTTTGGAGAGAAGTAGATTTTTAGCAAACATTTCATAGTCACATCTTTACTAGAATTTTTTTCTTTTGCCAGTTTTATAGTCTATTTCATGAAAAACATTATCTTTATTCTGGCTTGATGGTCTGTAGCATATCCTGTAGAAATAGCATATCTTTCTCTTCTTTTTGCTTAGCCAAGTATCCTCTGCTTATGGCTATCCATGACCATATAATTTAAATACAATTTAAAGATGCATCTCTATACAATGTAATAGCAAAATAAAAATCTGATTTAAAAATGGGCAGAGGAACTGAATAGACATTTTCCAAAGAAGACATACAAATGCCCAACAGGTATGTAAAGGTACTCAACATCACTAATCGTCAAGGAAATGCAGATCAAAACTATAATGAGATATCATCTCACATCTGATAAGATAACTGTCATCAGAAAGACAAGAAATAGTTTTGGCAAAGACATGGAGGAAAGGGAATCCATGTGTACCATTGGTGGGAATGTAAATTTGAATAGCTGCTATGGAAAACATTATGGAGTTTCCTCAAAAAATTAAAAATAGAATGACTATATGTTCTATCAATCCCACTTCTGGGTATATGTATGAAGGAAACAAAATCACAGCCACTATCTTGAAGAAATATCTGCACTCCCATGTTCATGGCAGCATTATTTACAATAACCAAGACATGGAAATGGATGAAGGGGCCTAGAAGATGTGGTGTCTACGTATACGGAGTACTGTTCAGCCATAAAAAATAAGGAAATCCTGCTACTTGCAACAACATGGGTGTGCCTTGAGGGTATTATGCTAAGTGAAATGTGTCAGACAAAGGCAAAGGATGCATGATGTCATTTATACATGAAAACCAAGAGAAAATTCATAGAAGCAGAAAACAGATCGGTCATTACCAGAGATAAGGGGCAGGGCCTGATGAAATGGGGGAAGATGATAAAAAGATATAAATTTCCAGTTGTACAAGTTCTGTTGATATAATATACAGCATGTAAATTACTTAGAAGTACATAATATTTAACTATAATATTGGTGCAGAGGTTAAAGCGTCTGCCTGCAATGTGGGAGACCTGGATTTGATCCCTGGGTCGGGAAGATCCCCTGGAGAAGGAAATGGCAACCCTCTCCATATATGCTTGCCTGGACAATCCCATGGACAGAGGAGCTTGGTGGGCTACAGTCCATGGGTCACAAAGAGTCAGACACGACTGAGCGACTTCACTCACTTCACTTAATTGTATACAACTATAGTTAACAATACTCTGTATTATACATTTGAACATTGCTAAGAGAACAGATCTTAAAAGTTCTCATCACAAGAAAAAAGTTGTAACTATGTGAGGTGATGGATATAAATAAACTTGAATATTATTTCACAATATTAAATAATTATGTTGTACCTTAAACTAATTAAATATTTACATCAATTATAGCTCAATAAAACTGAGAAAATCATAAAAATGCAATTCTATTCCCCTCAGACTATTTTCAACATGTCCTAATTATGAGTTTTATTTCACCAAGTCCATGATACCTAAGAGATAATTTCAAGTTAATTTATTGTCCATGGATGTGTGAAATATATAAAGAACTCCCAAATGATATCGGTGGCTATTTTTTCAGAGCTGTCTATAGTAAGGGACTCACCACCTTCACTGGTGTTTAGCAGAGACTCAAAAACAGATGGAGAGTGGGAAAGTTTCATAGACCAGAAAGAAGGGCTGAGGTATGCTCTGACTGAAGACTGTTGACCTGAGGAAGCTGGAGGTAGGCTAACTAGAAGCAGGGCATCTCAGATGACTGGTTTGCAGAGCATATTTGATTTTCTCTGATTGGTCCTGTATTGGAAGCAGGGATTAAACATAGGAAACC
This sequence comes from Nanger dama, assembly GCA_917880005.1. Taxonomy (NCBI): domain Eukaryota; kingdom Metazoa; phylum Chordata; class Mammalia; order Artiodactyla; family Bovidae; genus Nanger; species Nanger dama. Next base: position 73,920,310 of record CAKJTW010000003.1, read on the forward strand.
TGGTAGTCATTGTCCAAGTTCTTAACCCTTCTAGGCTCATTGCTACAGGGGTTGAAGTTTGGCTCCCTGGATTGGTTGCTACAGACCTGTGGGTCAGAATCACCCTGAGGGCTGGTTAAAACCTGAAATGCTGGGCCCCACCCACAGAATTTCTCACTCAGTAGGTCTGGAGTGGGGCTGGATGATTTGCATTCCTAACAAGTTACCAGGTGATGCTATCCGTCCACAACATACACTTTGCAAACTCCTGCTCTAGCAAGGCATAAAAATAAAACAGTTAATTACACAATACTTTACTTACTATGTATGCCAAGGAGAAGTATAGGGTACTATAATCTAGGTTAGCCAAGGCCTCCTTGAGAAATCATTGAGCAGAACCCTGGGAATGAACTCAAATGGGATGGATGAACAAGGAGAAGGGAGTAAGATCCTCTAGGCAGAGGGCCGTTGTGAAGGTTTGATGCCTTTGGGGGAATGAAAGAGGGCCTTGGTTGGAGGTCAGAACAAGAGAAAAGGCATGCTTTCAGATGAAGCTGGACTCATCTCTCTTTACTTAATAGGTGGTGTTTACTGTTGATTAACTAAAAGAGCATGTCTCCACCCAGGGTGCACATTGGAATGATGAAGAGAAAGTTATAATACTACTAATGCCCAGAAATTTTAATTTAACCAGTATAGGATGGGACCTGGATTTTAATAATTTAAAAAAATTTCCCCAAGTGTTTCTACTTTGCAGACAGGGTTGAGAATCTAATAAGATTGTAATTTCCATTTTTCCTCTCACTTCTCCAAAGGACTTGTTTCATTGTTTTTTTTTTTTCCAGTGGGTTAACATTCCTATATTCTAATTCTCCACTCACCCCTTTAAAATATATCCTCTGGGATTCACTGTAAGATGAGAGAAACCAACACAAAATTCACTAGTAGTATCTTCTTTTAAGAAACAGTCAAAGTAAATATTGAAACAGGAGAGAAAAAGACTGATTTTAATCAGCTAGGAGTCTTAAGCTAGGTTCGTTGACTTTTAGGTGATAGAATTTCTGTTTGAAGCTGAATTTTTCACCATGTAATTTTATATTCTACGTAAAGTGGAGTTTTTTTCACTCATATATGTAGAGCTATAAGCATCTAGATAGAAGGATTATGTCTTATATAGTGAGACATTTCCCACAGAACCTGGTTTGCAATAACTGAATAAAGAGCTAATGTAGAATTAGTCACTATTTTGTATTTTATCCCTATCTACCTATGGGCTCAGGCCTCCCTGGTGGCTCAGTGGCAAAGAATCCTCCTGCTAAGCAGACTTGGGTTTGATCCCTGGGTCGGGAATATCCCTGGGGAAGAAAAGAGCAACCAACTCCAGTATTCTTGCCTGGAGAATCTCATGGACAGAGGAAACTGGCAGGCTACAGTCCATGGGGGTCCCAAAAGTATTGGACGCGATTTAGAGACTAAACGTCCACCACCACCTATGGGCTCGTGATTTTTCCCCATTACACTCCTTTAAAGGAAACCAATAGTCTTCCACTCAGTATGTGTATGTCTGATGATTTTGTTGTACAGTTGAAACTAACACCACATTGTAAAGCAACTAAACTCCAATAAACGTTGTTAAAAAATTATTCCACTCATCTTGTCACTCTAGTCAATGCATACTTATTAAGGGAAAAGACAGAAGGAAGGAAGCCTGAGAGAATGGCAGCAGGGGGAGGAGAGAAAAACACCAAGATCAAGACTGACCTCAGGAGTCTGCCCACATAGCGAAAAGGAGAAGCAAGGGGGCCATCTGTGGGTGGTGTGCACTCCACATACACTGCTTCATTTTATCCTCCCAAATACCCTGGACAAGGGTACTATCATTCTTATTTTGCTCACAAGGAGCCAAGACTGAGAGATTTTAAGCTCACAGATTTTTTTACTCCATGCTAGACACAGTGTTAAGTATTTTCTGTGAATCATTTTTTCAAACAGTCACAACTACTTGAGTTTGGCATCACGATTCCCATTTTACAAAGAAACCATTGGAGAGAGACAAAATCACCTGCCTGGTCACACACACCTAATCAGAGGGGCAAGTATGACCTGAACTCAGGCAGGCCCTTCTCACCCCAGTTCTGGACTGTGCACACAAGGCTGCTTCACAAACCGGAGCAAGGAGGGAAGTGGTTCTCCCTGCCCCCAAGTCCCTGGCTTTCCCAGCGACCCCACACTGCCAAGGAAGAAGGCTAGGTCTGCAGCACAGGACAAGGAGAGTCGGTCAAGAATGGACTTAGGAGTGGGGAGATGAGACTCTAGAAGACACTGGTTGAGGGGCTTTCCTGGTGGGCCAGAGGTTCAGACCTCACACTTCCACTGCAGGCAGCGCAGGGGAACGAAGATGCTGCATATGCTGTGCTGTGCTGTGCTGTGCGGTCAAAAGTAAAATAGAAGTCATGGTTGATGCTTATTTGTGTTGTCTTCCTAGAACAACCTGTGTGGAACTCCATACCTGTATTTGGGCAGAGGACAAAAAGGGAGAAAAGTCATGACTTCTGTTCCTAAAGACTGGAGAGAGGATGCAAATAGATACTATGAGCATGAGGACGCAAATGGAAAAGTGACACTGTGTAAATAGACCCAAGTAAAAAGACACGTGTGTTAGGGGCTCTGCTAAAACCGGACCAAGGATCTGGAGCCAGGGAGGTCAATCAGGGCAGCAAGTGCGAGCTGGAATGGAGGTGACTTGGTGGGAAAGAAGGGGTGGGCAGGAGAAAGGCTTTGAAGGTGACCGTGTGAGGAGCAGTGGATGTGGGCTTTGCCAGGATGGGACGTACCCATCGAGAATTGAGCCAAGATGTGACAAAAGATGAGGGCAGTGGGGTCACAGAGTTGAAGGGTTGGCAGACTTCGCTAGAGTTCTTAGACCTGCTGAGTGTCAATGAAAAGTCCTACACAACAGGCCAAGCAAAGTTCTCCAGCCAGAGCTGGATAGGACCTTAGAGGTCACTGGGTCTGACGCTACTCAAAGGTGGTCTGGAGAGGAGCTTATTGGGCTGCCCTGGTGGCTCAGATGATAAAGAATCTGCCAGCAATGCAGGAAACCTGGATTTGATCCCTGGGTCAGAAAGATCCTCTGGAGAAGGAAATGGCAACCCCTTCCTATATTCTTGCCTGGAGAATTCCGTGGACAGAGGAGCTTGGAGAGCTACAGTCCGTGGGGTAACAAAGAGTTGGACACAACTGAGTGACAAACACACACATACAGAGCTTATTAAACATGCAAACTCTCAGCACCCTCCCCACTCCTTAATTAGGATCTACATTTTAACAAGACCCTCTAGTAATTGTATGCACAAGAAGTTGAACAAGCACTGAAGGAGAATGCATAAGGGATTAAGAGTCCTTGCCTCTTGACAATGTTGAAAAGAACTAGGTCCAAAATGCTAAGAAATGATCATTTCCTGGAAGAGGGATGTGGCTTTTTTAATGCTTCTTATTTAATGCTTCCCTGGTCCTGCAAGAATATTGAACTTCTTGAGAGATAAAAGGTGAGGCCTCACACCTTGGAACAGTAGAAGATGTGGTTTGGCCTCCTACAGGTTTAAGTCAGTAATTTCAGAATGCTTCAGACAGCTGATCCTAGTTGCTGTGACTCTATTATCAGGCACAAAACCCCTACAATGTCCAGAGAGTCAAGGCCCCTGAGAAGAGTGGTCTGAGGATTGAGAAGGGAGCTTGGTGCAATTCAGGAGACCCAGAGAGCCAGAAGGCTGATTCAAGAGAGCCAGAGCCAGAGCCTGATTCCCAGGTTCTCGGGGGCTGTCAAATATTTCAAGCTGATAGTAGCTTGAAATCAGATGTGGCAGGAATCTTTATATCACAGAAGTCAACAAACAGTGCAAATCCAGGCTTTAGTTTTTTCGGAGGGCCAGTTTAGCAGCACATGGCTGTGAGAAAGTACAGATGGGAAGAGAGAAAGCCCAGGAGTCAGTATGTGTAAAGTGTGGAAGGAGAAATTCAGTGAAGAAGACAAGCGAAATCCTAAAAAAATGATGCTACTAGAGGACCCTCATTTCAAACTCCTGGTAGTGACTGGGATTCATCAAAGCCCTTTTCAGAGGTCTATCTTAAGAGTGGGAATTCACTGAAGTTTTGACAAACATGAAAAAGTGTGAACTAATGTGGAGAATAACACCATGAACTGACTAGAGAAACATATAAAGATTACTGGGCAGCTGCTGCTCCATGGGGTGAAAGGTCCTGGTAAGTTTTCACCTGCTAGGGTATAAGCCTAGAGAAAGTACCTGGCAGGCTCATCTGGGCTTGGGGCTTTTCATCAGTCCCCTAGATATGTGTTTAATTCTTATTATGTTTGCACCCAAACCAATCTTTTCTGTGACTTACATTTATCCTTGTGCTTCTGATATTCTCACTACTTTTGGTTAAAAAACAAGTGACTGAGAAAGAAGCATGTCATAAGAATGCATCTCTCTCTCTTTTTAATTAAACTGTCAAATGCATTTAATAAGCTATATCCCCCAATATCTCTGCTTCAGTCAGGTCATTTTTCTTAGTTTCCATTGAAAATGTCTTGAACTTTTCCACTTCTATGGGTTTGGTTTCTCCATGCCTCTTGTTTGGGATGCTACTGCTTCTCCTGTCCTCCTGGTCAACTCTACTCGAAGCTTAAGACCAAATACCACCTCCTCCAGGAAGTCTTCTTGGATCACTCCAGCCTGTAGTAACCTCTTTCTCCATTCTATGCTGATTGTCTGAACAATGTCCTTGGGATTGTGTCTTGTACTTTCCCAAGTGAATTTTAAGAGGTATGGTCTATCCGGGCTTCCATGGTAGCTCAGCTGGTAAAGAATCTGCCTGCAATGCAGGAGACCCCGGTTTGATTCCTGGGTCAGGAATAACCCCTGGAGAAGGGATAGCTACCCACTCCAGTATTCTAGAGCTTCCCTGCTGGCTCAGTCAGTAAAGAATCTGCCTGCAATGCGGGAGACCTGGGTTCGACTCTTGAGTTGGGAAGATCCCCTGAAGGAGGTCATGGCAACCCACTCCAGTTCTTGCCTGGAGAATCCCCACAGACAGACAAGCCTGGTGGGCTGCAGTCCATGGCGTCGCAAAGTATCAGACACACCTGAGCGACTAAGCACAGCACAGCACATAGTCTATCCATTGCAGAGTTCCAGCTATGGAGGGAGGGCACCTGATAAAAATAACACACATTTTTCCCTTCACACATCTTCTCTTCACTGTCAAGTTCCTCAGTGGTCTAAGCATGCCACCCTGGGCCAGTTAGCATTCTTCTCTGTCTCTTTGTTCTAAAACTAGACATTGTGACAATACCAACTTGGCATCACTGCCCCTCCTTCCATTCTACCAGCCAGCTCAAGTCGGTAAAAAGGATCAACTGACTTTGGTTCTCATCTAAATCTTTGCTTTGAGATGATCAAATTGCATAAAACCTAATTTAAGTAAACAAGATTAAGTGCATTAATAATACAATAGGCTTACCCTTACTGGGGCAAAAAGAAAAAATAGATATCTTGATAATCCTAAATGAGTCTCTTATTAGCTAAATAGAAAGGGGTATACTTTCGCGAACTGGGAAAAGGGAGCAGGGCAAATGTTCCCAGCCTTCCTCCCTGGCACCCCAGGAGGCCCATAGCAGCACAGCTGGGTAGTAGGGTGGCCTGATCATGTGGGCACCTCTCTTATACATACACAGTGTTTTCCTTGAAGATAGGATTTTTTTCTTTTTCGCCTCCTGATGCCTCATGAAAAGCTTAGACTAGCTCTTGTCACACAGAGACATGACCAGATCTCTAGAAGAGCTTCTAATTATAAACATGTTGTTTATTTTCCTGGCTTCGTGTCATCTGATTTTCTTTTCATTTATATGAAACAGGAGACATCGGCTTTGAAGACTTGCTGACACTTTAATGAAAAGAACTTTGGTTGTGAGGTGGGTGTTTTTATTTGTTTCCACATAGTCCCTAAACTGAATATCTCAAATTCACTTTAGAGCTGAGATTCACATCCTACTTTCTACTAGAGAAAATCCATAAATTAGCACAAGATAGGAATCTGGCCCTGACTCCCAGGTATTTATACTCATATTTTTTGGTTTTACAATTTCATGTGATCCTTTTTCATAGGTTCTAATTCTTTGATGAAATTCTCTATTTTGCCATTTTATTTTCTTGAATATATTCATCAGGTTTTAAAAAACATACCTCACATCCTTGTCAGATAACTTCAGTGTCTGGATCTCCTGGTGCTCTCTTTCCATTGTCTATGAGTTTTTCTCATAGATTTTTCAATTATTTGGTCTTGTGAAGTACTCTTTTAATACGTACTAAACAGTATGCATGAAAAAATGTAGATCTAATTTAAAGCTCTGTAGGATATCTTTGGGCTTCCCAGGTGGCACAGCAGTAAAGAATCCACCTGCCAATGCAGGCCACCCGGTTTTGATCCCTGGGTCAGAAAGATCCACTGGAGAAGGAGATGGCAACCCACTCCAGTATTCCTGCCTGGAGAATCCCATGGACAGAGAGGCATCGGGGGATACAGTCCATGGGATTGCAAAGAGTCCAACATGACTGAGCATACACACATGCAAGATATCTTCCTCCAGAGGCAATTTACTTTTGATTTTGACAGACAAGGCAAGGCCAATTACTCTAAATTATCCCAGGATTGAGCTGATTCAAATCCTGTTTACTGTCAGGCTGTCTTTATTCCTGGGGTGTAACCCACTTCAAACAAATGTTTTTATATAAATAAATGTTTTAAATAAATACCTTCAACTAAATGCCTTTTTTAAATGCTTGGGGCTTCCCTGGTAGTCCAGTGGTTAAGACTTTGCCTTCCAATGTAGGGGAGTGAGGTTCAATCCCTGGTTGGGGAGCTAAAATTCTACATGCCTCATGGCCAAAAAACCAAAACAGGAAACAGAGACAATATTGTAACAAATTCAATAAAGAATCTTTTAAATGTCCCACATTAGGAAAAAAACCCTAAATAAATAACTTTAAAAATAAAATCTTTATCCAACTTTCCTAGTTAGTACTGGATGGGGGACATGCTAGTGCATTGTAGCCAGTGGAGGTTTATGTGAGTTAACAATTCATCAGCAACTTAGTGTTCACCAACTACTTAGAATCAGAGGAATTTTTAATGTGGGAATGGTTTTCTATGAAATATCACTGTGTCAATAAAATTTATGTTAAGAAGTCTTAACTACTCAGCTGTTTAAGAAAATACAACTCGAGGAGAACAAGATGGCAGAGAGGAGTAAGTGGACATGGAGTATGTCTCTCTCCACAGATACATCAGGGATACACCTTCAGACACAGAAGTGCATGGAGAACACCAGCTGAGAGCAGACAGGAGCACCTGACCAGAGGAAAAGAATACATACACCCACACAAACTCGGTAAGAAGAAGAAACTAGGCGGGGAACAGGAGTGTTAATAGGACTGGACCTGCGCTCGGCGGGTGGGGGATCTAAAGTTGCGGTCCACTCCCCATACTGGGGCAATTGTCTGAGTCAGAGGAGAAACACTGAAGGCTGAAACAACTGATCTATGGCAATCTGAATGGAATGAGAGTCAGACAGTCCTTGCCGCAGCCATACATGCCCCGGATAGGAACACTGGTACCCTGGAAAGTGCAGTGGCTGGGAGCTGGAGTATAGGGATTGTGGAGCAATCCCAGGGCGAGGGCTGCTGTTGACTGTGGAGAGATGGATTGAGGGAATGTGAGGGAGGAGAGTGTGGTGGGAAATACTGGTGGAGGAAAGCCAGGCAGCCATGAAGACAAGGTAATACTGCTGGGTCAAGCATAGGGGTGGAGCCATCACTCCTCACACCCTAGCATCAGCAGCTGAACAATAGAGAGGCAAGCCCATCAAACGCCAGATGCCCTGAACTACAGAGCAAGATCTCACCCAGAGGGCCCCTCTAAGTGCCTGTCGCAGCAAAAAACAGAGAAGGACCCCAGGCAAAGGAGCCCTCTAAGTGCCTGCATGGGCAGAGCTATGGAGAAAGACTGGCTAAAGAGGCCTTCTGATCCCAGCTATAAGAGGCTCAAAAAAAGACTCCACTCAGTTCAGTTCAGTTCATTTCAGTTGCTCAGTCGTGTCTGATTCTTTGCGACCCCATGGACTGCATCGCACCAGTCTTCCTTGTCCATCATCAACTCCCTGAGCTTGTTCAAACTCATGTCCATTAAGTCAGTGATGCCATCCAACCATCTGTCATCCCCTTTTCCTCCCACCTTCAATCTTTCGCAGCATCATGATCTTTTCAAATGAGTCAGATCTTTGCATCAGGTGGCCAAAGTATTGGAGTTTCAGCTTCAGCTTCAGTCCTTCCAATGAATACTCAGGACTGATCTCCTTTAGGATGGACTTGTTGGATCTGCTTGCAGTTCAAGGGACTCTCAAGAGTCTTCTCCAACAGCACAGTTCACAAGCATCAGTTCTTCAATGCTCAGCTTTCTTTATAGTCCAACTCTCACATCTATACATGAGTACTGGAAAAACCATAGCTTTGACTAGATGGACCTTTGTTAGCAAAGTAATAACTCTGCTTTTTAATATGATGTCTAGGTTGGTCATAATTTTTTCTTCCAAGTAGCAATTGTCTTTTAATTTCATGCTGTAGTCACCATCTGCAGTGCTTTTGGAACCCCCACAAAATTAGCTCTGTCATTGTTTCCATAGTTTCCCCATCTATTTGCCATGAAGTGATGGGACCAGATGCCAAGCTCTTAGTTTTCTGAATGTTGAGTTTTAAGTGAACTTTTTGACTCTCCTCTTTCACTTTCATCAAGAGGCTCTTTAGTTCTTTGCTTTCTGCCATAAGGGTGGTGTCATCTGCATATCTGAGGTTATTGATATTTCTCCCAGCAATTTGATTCCAGCTTGTGCTTCATCCAGCCCAGCATTTCTCATGATGTACTCTGCATTTAAGTTAAATAAGCAGAGGGGCAATATACAGCCTTGACGTACTTCTTTCCTGATTTGGAACCAGTCTGTTGTTCCATGTCCAGTTCTAACTGTTGCTTCCTGACCTGCATACAGATTTCTCAGGAGGAAGGTCAAGTGGTCTGTTATTCCCATCTCTTGAAGAATTTTCCACAGTTTGTTGTGGTCCACACAGTCAAAGTCTTTGGCATAGTAAATAAAGCAGAAGTAGATGTTTTTCTGGAACACTCTTGCTTTTTCAATGATCTTGGCAATTTGATCTCTGGTTCCTCTGCATTTTCTAAATTCAGCTTGAACATCTGGAAGTTCATGGTTCACATATTGTTGAAGTCTGGCTTGGAGAATTTTGAGCATTTCTTTACTAGTGTGTGAGATGAGTGCAATTGTGTGGTAGTTTGAGCATTCTTTGGCATTGCCATTCTTTGGGATTGGAATGAAAACTGACCTTTTCCAATCCTGTGGCCACTGTTGAGTTTTCCAAATTTGCTGGCATATTGAGTGCAACACTTTCACAGCGTCATCTTTTAGGATTTGAAATAGTTCCATTGGAATTCCATCACCTTCACTAGATTTGTTCGTAGTGATGAGTCCTAAGGCCCACTTGACTTCACATTTCAGGATGTCTGGTTCTACATGAGTGGTCACGCCATTGTGATTATCTGGGTCATGAAGATCTAGTTCTTCTGTGTATTCCTGCCACCTGTTCTTAATATCTTCTGCTTCTGTTAGGTCCAAACCATTTCTGTCCTTTATCGAGCCCATCTTTGCATGAAATGTTCCTTGGTATCTCTCATTTTCTTGAAGATATCTCTAGTCTTTCCCATTCTGTTGTTTTCCTCTATGTCTTTGCATTGATCACTGAGGAAGGCTTTCTTATCTCTCCTTGCTGTTCTTTGGAACTCTGCATTCAAATAGGTGTATCTTTCCTTTTCTCCTTTGCCTTTTGTTTCTCTGCTTTTCTTCTGCTTTTCTGTTACTTTTGTTTTCTGCTATTTGTAAGGCCTCCTCAGACAACCATTTCACTTTTCTTCATTTCTTTTTCTTAGGGATGGTCTTGATCCTTGCCCCCTGTACAGTGCCATGAACCTCCATCCATAGTTCTTTGGACACTCTGTCTATCAGATCTAATCCCTTGAGTCAATTTCTCACTTCCATTGTATAATTGTAAGAGATTTGATTTAGGTCATACCTGAATGATCCAGTGGTTTTCCCTACTTTCTTCAATTTAAGTCTGAATTTGACAATAAGGAGTTCATGATCTGAGCCACTGTCAGCTCCTGGGTCTTTTGTTTTTTTTTTTGTTTGTTTTGTTTTGTTTTGTTTTTTTGCTGACTGTATAGAACTTCTCCATCTTTGGCTGCAAAGAATATAATGAATCTGATTTTGGTATTAACCATCTGGTGATGTCCATGTATAGAGTCTTCTCTTGTGTTGTTAGAAGAGAGTGTTTGCTATGACCAGTGCGTTCTCTTGGCAAAACTCTATTAGCCTTTGCCCTGCTTCATTCTGTACTCCAAGGTCAAATTTGCCTGTTACTCCATGTATTTCTTGACTTCCCTACTTTTGCATTCCAGTCCCCTATAATGAAAAGGACATCTTTTGTGGGTGTTAGTTCTACAAGGTCTTGTAGGTTTTCACAGAACAGTTCAACTTCAGCTTCTTCAGCATTACTGGTCGGGGCATAGACTTGGATTACTGTGATATTGAATGGTTTGCCTTGGAAACGAACAGAGATTACTGTGTTGTTTTTGAGACTGAATCCAAGTATTGCATTTCGGACTCTTTTGTTGACTGTGATGACTACTCCATTTCTTCTAAGGGATTCTTGTTCACAGTAGTAGATATAATTGTCATCTGAGTTAAATTCACCCATTCCCATCCATTTTAGTTCACTGATTCCTAAAATGTTGATGTTCACTCTTTCCATCTCCTGTTTGACAACTTCCAATTTGCCTTGATTCATGGACCTAACATTCCAGGTTTCTTTGCAATATTGCTCTTCATAGCATCAGACTTCCATCACCAGTCACATTCACACTTGGGTGTTGTTTTTGCTTTGGCTCTGTCTCTTCATTCTTTCTGGAGTTATTTCTCCACTGATCTCCAGTAGCATATTGGGCACTTACTGGCCTGGGGAGTTTATCTTTCAGTGTCCCATCTTTTTGCCTTTTCAAACTGTTCATGTGGTCCTCAAGGCAGGAATACTGAAGTCGTTTGCCATTCCCTTCTCCAGCAGACCACATCTTGTCAGAACTCTCCACCTTGACTCGTCTGTCTTGGGTGGCCCTACACGACATGGCTCATAGTTTCATTGAGTTAGACAAGGCTGTGGTACATGTGATAAGATTGGTTAGTTTCCTGTGATTGTGATTTTCAGTCTGTCTGCCCTCTGATGGAGAAGGATAAGAGGCTTCTGGAAGCTTCCTGATGGGAGAGACTGACTGAGGGGGAAAGTGGGTCTGATAAGGCCATAACTCCGTGGTAGAGGCAGTCTATGTCTCTGCACACTCGGCACCACCAAGCCAAGCAGCTGTGCCACCTTCATGCTCAGCTCTCACTTGGGTAGAGGTGCCACAGGCAAAACACGTCTTGTACCTATGTGCTCAGGGTTGCTTCAGTAGTGTCTGACTTTTTGTGGCCCTATAAACTGTGGCCTGCCAGGCTTCTCCATCAGGAAGCAGGGTTCTCCAGGCAAGAATACTGGAATGCATTGGCCAGTACTGGTTGCCATACCCTTCTAGAGCTCTATATTTCCTTCTGCCCTAGCCGCCAACTCCCCGAGTACCTGGTGCTGCCAGAATCCCTGCGACCAAAGCAGCTGCACCACCTCCACACCTGGCCCTCACAGGGGAAAACCCACGTCCTCCACGGCAGCCCAGGAGCAAACCCCAGTGGACGACCCACTTGCAGAGGTGGAGATAAAACCACAGTTGAAATCCAGGGGCAGAGTGGCTAATGAAGAAGATCCAAAACGTTCCCACCAGCTTTTGAGCTTTTCTCTCACTTTTTTTTTTTTTTACTGTCATTATAAACCTCTGCCTCTATGTTGGGCCTTTGCAGTTCTGGGGAGTTTTCATTTTATCTCTCTCTCATTTTTCTCTCTCTCATTTTTTTTTTTAATTTTAATTTTTAAAACCTATTGTTATTTTTTTCTACATTTATTCCTTTCTTTTATTTCCCTACTGCTCTTTTGCCCTTGCAGTTAATCTTTAACATATATAAATCTTTTATATCTACCTCTATTTAACTATTTTATCTACCTCTATTCTTTTTTCTTTTCTTTCTCTACTTTCCTCTCAACATATTTGTTAGTTTTATTTTCATTATTTTACTCCCCAGTTGGCACCTTGCTTTAGTTTTGTTTTCCAGTTTGTGCTTCAGTTAGTTTTGTTCTGGTAGATATAATTTTTGGTTTTCTTTGTTTGCCAGATCAATCTACTATACTTTACTTTTGTTGGACGGTTTTGATTTTGCTTATGGGTGTGTATCTATATGTATATATTCAGTCACACTTTTTATTGTTGTTATAAACCCCTGCCTCTACGTTCAATTTTTGCAGTTCTGTGGCATTTTCCTTTTTTTTTTTTTTTTCTTCTTCCTTCCTTTTTTCTTCTTTTTAATAATTTTAATTTTTTACACCTATTATATGTTTTATACATTTACTCCTTTGTTTGCCTTTCCTACTGTTTTTCCCCTTGCAGTTAATCTTTAATGTATATAAATCTTCATCTACCTATATTCAACTTTGCATATCTATTCTTTCTTTCGTTTCTTTCCTTCCTTTCATCTCAACATATTTGTTACTTTTGTTTTCATTGCTTTATTCCCCACTTGGCACCTTGTTTTAATTTTGTTTTCCAGTTTGTGCTTTAGTTAGTTTTGTTCGTAAATAGAAATATTGATTTGCTTTGTTCACCTGGTCAATCTTCTATACTTGATTTATTTATTTATTTTTGGACTGTTTTGACTTTTCTCATGGATGTATATATATATATATAGGTGTGTACATTCCATTATTTTAATTACTATTTGCCTGATTTTGTAACTGCCATTTGTCTGGGGTTCATCTTTGGTTTCTCATTTTTGGATATTTGTTCTAATCTCACTTAATGTTATAACAAACCACTAGTGGAATCTTTGTTCCTGACCAGAGATAAAGCCCTGAACCTTTGGAGTGGGAGCACTGACTCCCAAGACCCTAGACTACCAGAAAACTAACACTGCGGAGTATCAGAAGTGAGAACTCACACAAAAGAAACCTCTTGAATACAAGACCCAGCATCACTGAACCACCAGTAGCACCCTGAGCAGGATGCCTCATCTAAACACAAACAAACCAAAAATGCAAACCCAATCATCAGCAGACAAGATTACCACCTCACTCCGCTGTGCCCATCAGAGGAAAAACAAACAAACAAACAAAAACTCAGCATAAATCTCACCCTACATGAAGCTGACACAAACCACTGGACCAACCTCAGGAGGGCAGAACCCAAAAGGAAGAAAGAATGCAACCTTCTTCAAGGAAAGAATTCAACTTTCCTTGAAGCCTGGGAAAAGGAGACCTCAAACAAGTTAAAAAAAAATAATGAAAAAGCAGAGAAATATTACACAAACGAAGGACAAACTAGAAACACAGAAGTCCAAATAAATGAAAAAGAAATAGGCAAACTACCTGAAAAAGAATTCAGAATAAGGATAGTAAAGAAGATCAAAACCTTGAAAACAAAATGGAAAAAAATGCAAGAATCAATTAACAAAGACTTAGAAGAATTAAAGAATAAACATACAGAGAGAAAGAACACAATGACTGAAATTGAAAATACTCTAGAAGGAATCAATAGCAGAATATCCAAAGCAAAAGAATAATCAGTGAGCTGGAAGATAAAATGGTGGAAATAACTTCTGAAGAGGAGAGTAAAGTAAAACGAATGAAAAGAACTGAGGACAGTCTCAGAGACCTCTGGGACAATATCAAGCGCACCAACATTTGAATTATAGAAGTCCCAGAAGAAGAAGAGCAAAAGAAAGGGTATAAGAAAATTTTTGAAGAGATTATAGTAGTTCCTTTCCCCAACATGGAAAACGAACTAGTCAATCGAGTCCAAGAGGCACAAAGAGTCCCATGCAGGATAAACCCAAGGAGAAACACACCAGGACACATACTAATCACACTAACAAAGACTAAACACAAAGAAAGAATATTAAAAACAGCAAAGGTGAAGCAACAAGTAACATACAAGGGAAACCCCATATGCTTAACAGCTGATCTTTCAGTAGAAACTCCGTAGGCCAGAAGGAATGGCAGAATATATTTAAAGTACTAAAAGGGAAAAAAAATCTACAATCAAGATTACTGTACCCAGCAAGGATCTCATTCAAAATTGATGGAGAAATCAAAAGCTTTTCAGGCAAGCAAAAGTTAAGAGAATTCAGTACCACCAAACCAGCTTTACAACAAATGTTAAAGGGGCTTATATAGTCAAGAAATACAAGGGGAGAAAAAAGATCTACAAAATCAACCCCAAACAATTAAGAAAATGGCAATAGGAACATATATATCAATAATTACTTTAAATGTAAATGGATTAAAATACTCCAATCAAAAGACACAGACTGGCTGAATGGATGCAAAAACAAGACCCATATATATCATGTCTACAAGAAACTCACTTCAGACCTAAAGATACATATAGACTGAAAGTGAAAGGATGGACAAATATATTTCATGCAAATAGGAAGCAAAAAGAAAGCTGGAGTAACAATCCACCTATCAAACAAAATAGACCTTAAAGAATATTACAAGAGATAAGGAAGGACACTACATAATGATCAAGGGCTCAATCAAAGAGGAAGACATAACAGTTGTAAATATCTATACACCCAACACAGGAGCACCTCAATACATAAGACAAACACTAACAGACATAAAAGGAGAAATTGACAGTAGCACAATAACAGTAGGAGACTTTAACACAGCACTCACACCAATGGACAGATCATCAAAACAGAAAATTAATTAGGAAACACAAGTCTTAAATGATACATTAGATGAGATGGATCTCATTGATATCTTCAGGACATTCCATCCAAATGCAGAAGAATACACCTCCTTCTCAAGTGCACATGGAACATTCTCCAGGATAGACCACATCTTGGGTCACAAAACAAACTCAGTAAATTTAAGAAAATTGAAATCATATCAAGCATCTTCTTTGACCACAAAGCTATGAGACTAGATATCAATTACAAGAAAAAACTATAAGAAATACAAACACATGGAGATTAAGCAACACATTTCTACATAACCAACAGGTTACTGAAGAAATGAAAAGGGAAATAAAAAAAAATTTTAGAAACAAATGGCAATGAAAACAGGGCTACTCGAAACCTATGGGATGCAGCAAAAGTAGTTCTAAGAGGGAAGTTTATAGAAATACAATCCTACCTCAAGAAACAAGAAAAACATCAAATAGACAACCTAACTTTACACCTAAAACAGAAGAAGTGTGAGAGACTAGCTGCCAATAGAGACCACCAGTCGGAGTTCAGAGAAAAACAGTTTATTGGCAATTTCGGATCTGGGCCCCCACCAAGCCAACGAAGGTGGGGAGCCCCGAACACCCGCTTTGGGAGCCTTTTATCCTGTTGTGCAGGGGAGGAGGGGGAGGCTACTCGGCAGAGCATGATTGGTGGGCAGGCAGGTAAGTTTTATGTAACCATTGGTGACAATTTGCAGTTAGCGTCGAGTCCCTGTTTCCTAGAGCTAGATCCTGTTTCTTAGGTTGCAGAGCAAACATTGCAGTGACACACCTGGTATCCATTGTTCCCTTTAAACTTTTGGGGCTTTCCGTCCCAGTAAAGCTGACCTAGTATTCAACTCCCTGGGAAACATTTTACTTCCTTCTTCACTTTCTTCCTCCTTGAGAATTCCAGACTCCTCTCTCCTTGGGGACCCCTAGACTTCTTATCAACCTGCCTAGGAAATGACTCTCTTTCAAGAAGGACCCAAAAACCCCACAAAATTAGCAGAAGGGGAAAAAAATCATAAAGATCCAAGCAGAAATAAATGAAAAAGAAATGAAAGAAAAAAATAGTAAAGATTAATAAAACTAAAAATTGATTCTTTGAGAGATGAACAAAACTGACAAACCTTTAGCCAGATTCATCAAGAAAAAGAGAGAAGAATCAAATCAACAAAATTAGAATGAAAAAGAGGTTACAACAGACAATGCAGAAATACAAAGGATTATAAGACTATTGTGAGCAACTATATGACAATAAAATGAATAACCTGGAAGAAATGGATAGATTCTTAGAAAAGTTCAACCTTCTAAGACTGAACCTGGAAGAAATAGAAATTATGAATAGCCCAATTACAAGCCCTGAAATTGAAGCTGTGATAAAAAAAATCTCCCAAAAAGCAAAAGCCAAGGACCAGATGGCTTCACCAGAGAATTCTATCAAACATTTAGAGAAGAGCTAATGCCCATCTTTCTAAAGATCTTTTAAAAATTGCTGAGGAAGGAACTCTTCCAAGCTCATTCTATGTGGCCACCATCACCCTGATACCAAAACCAGACAAAGACAACACAAAAAAAGAAAACTAAAGGCCAATATCACTGATGAACATAGATGCAAAATTCCTCAACAAAATTTCAGCAAACATAATTCAGCAACACATCAAATGCTCATACATCATGATCAAGTTGGGTTTAATCCAGAAATGCAAGGATTCTTCAATATACACAAATCAATCAATGTGATACATGATATTAACAAATTGAAAGATAAAAACCATGTGATCATCTCAATAGATGCAGAAAAAGCCTTTGAAAAATTCAGCACCCATTTATGATTAAAAACTCTTCAAAATATGTGCATAGAAGGAACCCACCTCAACATAGTAAAGGCCATATATGATAAGCCTATAGCAAACATTATTCTCAATGGTGAAGAATTGAAAGCATTCCCCCAAAGATCAGGAGCAAGATAAGGGTGTCCACTTTTGTCACTATTATTCAGCATAGTTTGGAAATCCTAGCTACAATAATCAGAGAAGAAAAAGAAACAAAAAGAATCTAGATCAGAAAATAAGAATTAAAGCTCTCCCTGTTCATAGATGACATGATATTGTACATAGAAAACCCTAAAGATAGTATCAGAAAATTACTAGAGCTAATCAGTGAATCTAGCAAAGTTACAGGATACAAAATCAATACACAGAAATCATTTGCATTTATATATACTAACAATGAAAAATCAGAAAGAGAAATTAAGGAATCAATCCCATTCACCAACAAAAAGAATTAAATATCTAGAAATAAACTTACTCAGGAAACAAAAGAACTATATACATAAAATTATAAGACACTAATGAAAGAAACCAAAGATGACATAAACAGATGGAAAGATATTCCATGTTCCTGGGTAGGAAGAATCAATATTGTGAAAATGACTATACTACCAAACGTGGAGAAGGAAATGGCAACCCACTCCAGTATTCTTGCCTGGAGAATCCCATGGATGGAGGAGCTTGGTGGCCTACAGTCCACGGGTCACAAAGAGTCAGACATGATTGAGTGACTTCACTTTCACCAAACGTAGTCTACAGATTCAATGTGATCCCTATCAAATTACCAGTGGCATTTTTCACAGAACTAGAATAAAAAATTTCACGATTCATATGGAAACACAAAAAATCCCAAATAGCTAGCCAAAACAGTCTTGAGAAAGAAGAATGGAGCAAGAGGAATCAACCTTCCTGACTTTGGATTATACTACAAAGCTACAGTCATCAAGACAGTATGGTACTGATGCAAAAACAGAAGTATAGACCAATGGAACAATATAGAAAGCCCAGAAATAAGCCCATGCACCTATGGGTACCTCATATTTGACAAAGGGGGCAAGAATATACAATGGGGCAAAGATAGCCTCTTCAATAAGTGGTGCTGGGAAAACTGGACAGTTACATGTAAAAGAATGAAATTAGAACACTTCCTAACACCACACACAAAGATAAACTCAAAATGGATCAAAGACCTAAAGGTAAGACCAGAAACTATAAAACTTTTAGAGGACAGCATAGGCAGAACACTCCATGACATAAATCAAAGCAAGATCCTCTATGACCTCCTCCTAGACTAATGGAAATAAAAACAAAAGTAAACAAGTGGGACCTGATTAAACTTAAAAGCTTTGCACAGCAAAGGAAACTGTAAGCAAGATGAAAAGACAACCCTCAGAATGGGAGAAAATAATAGCAAAAGAAACAACTGACAAAGGATTAATTTCAAAAATATACAGCTCATACAACTCAATAGAAAAACAAAGAAAAACAACTCAATCAAAATGTGGGGAAAAGACCTAAACAGACATTTCTCCAAGAAGATATACATATGGTTAACACATCACCCATTGTTAGAGAAATGAAAATCAAAACTACAGTGACATCGCACCTCACACCAGTCAGAATGACCATCACCAAAAAGTCTACAAACAATAAATGCTGGAGAGGGTGTGGAGTAAAGGGAACGCTCTTGCACTTTGTATGTAAATTGATACAGCCACTATGGAAGATGGTATGGAGCTTCCTTAAAAAACTAGGAATAAAACCACCATATGACCCAGCAATCCCACTCCTAGGCATATACCCTGAAAAAAACAAAATTGAAAGAGACATATGTATCCCATTGTTCATTGGAGCACTCTTTACAATAGCTAGAACCTGGAAGCAACCTAGATGTCCATCGACAGATGAATGGATAAAGAAGTTGTGGTACATATATACATGGAATAATAGCCATGAAAAGGAACACATTTGAGTCAGTTCTAATGGGGTGGATGAACCTAGAACCTATTATACAGAGTGAAATAAGTCAGAAGGAGAAAGATAAATATCATATTCTAATGCATATAAACAGAATCTAGAAGAATGGTCCTGAAGAATTTATTTACAGGGCAACAGTGAAGAAACAGACATAAGGAATAGACTTATGGACATGGGGAGGGGGGAGGGGAGGAGGAGATGTGTGGAAAGAGTAACATGGAAACTCACATTACCATATGTAAAACAGATAGCCAGTGGGAATTTGCCATATGGTTCAGGAAACTCAAACGGGGGCTCTGTATCAACCTAGAGGAGTGGGATGGGGCGGGAGATGGGAGAGAGGTTCAAAAGGGAGGGGATATATGTATACCTATGGCTGATTCACTTTGAGGTTTGACAGAAAACAGCAAAATTCTGTAAAGGAATTATCCTTCAATAAAAATAAATTAATTAAAAAAAAAAAACAAGAAAGCACAACTCATCTGTTTAAATTAACCTATTAAAGTCAGAAACATAGCCATGCTTTAAAAACAAATGATGTGCTTATTTGCCAAGTTGGGTTCTCAAGTCACCACAGATGGCAATGCTCTAGCTTTTAAACCACACATTTCATGCATTATTTTCTTTGCACACTTATGAAAGCTTAAATGATAGACTTCATTTTGCTGCCCCAAATAATATATTATAAATTCATAAAAAGTAGCAGTGAGAGAAACACTAGATCAGTTTCAGGAATTGGAAAAGAGTAAGATCATGGCATCTGGTCCCATCACTTCATGGGAAATAGATGGGGAAACAGTGGAAACTGTGTCAGACTTTTCTGGGCTCCAAAGTCACTGCAGATAGTGACTGCAGCCATGAAATTAAAAGACGCTTACTCCTTGGAAGAAAAGTTATGACCAACCTAGATAGCATATTGAAAAGCAGAGACATTACTTTGCCAACAACAAACCGTCTAGTCAAGGCTATGGTTTTTCTAGTGGTCATGTATGGATGTGAGATTTGGACTGTGAAGAAACCTGAGCACTGAAGAATTGATCCTTTTGAACTGTGGTGTTGGAGAAGACTCTTGAGAGTCCCTTAGACTCCAAGGAGATCCAAACGGTTCATTCTGAAGGAGATCAGCCTCAGGATTTCTTTGGAAGGAATGATGCTAAAGCTGAAACTCCAGTACTTTGGCCACCTCATGCAAAGAGTTGACTCATTGGAAAAGACTGATGCTGGGAAGGGTTGGGGGCAGGAGCTGGATGGCATCATGGACTCGATGAACGTGAGTCTGAGTGAACTCTGGGAGTTGGTGATGGACAGAGAGGCCTGGCGTGCTGCGATTTATGGGGTTGCAAAGAGTCGGACATGACTGAGCAACTGAACTGAACTGAATGACAAACTATGTTCAATTTAAAGCATGTGTCAATTTAAAGACCGCTGCCCCAAGAGCCTGTGACTCCTTAGATTTGAGGAAGAAAATTTCCAGATGATTCCTTTGCAGATAATCTGAGAAACACTAGTTAACAGATTTGATTCCAGCAATTCCCAATGTCTATTCTTACTCAATTGTATCTGTATTTCATGAAAACCAGTAAATGATCTGAAAGTTTTTGGAGTTCTATGTACATTTGATTTTTAATAAATTATATCCATGACCACCATAAAAAAAAAAGCCTACAAATAATTAATGCCAGAGAGGGTGTGGGCAAAAGGGAACACTACCACACTGTTGATGGATTTGTAAATTCATATAGCCTCTATGGAGAACTGCATGGAGTACGAGGTTCCTAAAAATCTAAAATTAGAACTACCTTATGACCCAGCAACCCCACTCCCAAGCATATACTCAGAGAAACCATAATTTGAAAAGATACATGCAACTTAACATTCATTGAAGCACTGTTTACAACAGCCAAGACATGGAAGCAACCTAAATATCCATCAACAGAGGAATGGATAAATAATATGTGGTACATATATACAATGGAATATTATTCAGCCATAAAAAGGAACAAAATGTTAATAGTGCCATTTGCAGCAACATGCATGGACCTAGAGACTGTCATATTGAGTGAAATAAGTCAAACACAGAAAGACAAGTATCATATAACATCACTTATATGTAGAATCTAAAAAAAATGGGTACAAATGAACTTACAAAACAGAAATAGAGTCACAGATGTAGAAAACAAACATGATCACCAGGGGACGGGGTGGGGGAGGATAAATTGGGAGACTGTGACTGACATATACACATGATAGATAACTCATAAGAGCCTACTATATAACACAGGGGACTCATTGCTCTATATTGGCCTATTTGGGAAAAGAATCTAAAAGAAAACAGTGAATATATGTTTATGTATAACTGATTCACTTTGCTGTACACCTGAAAAGAATACAACATTGTAAATCAACTGTACTCCAATAAAGATTTTAAAAAATTATATGTAATTACTATCCAAAGCAGTATTTATTGCATTCAGTTCAGTTCAGTCGGCTCAGTCGTGTCCGACTCTTTGTGACCCCATGAATCACAGCACGCCAGGCCTCCCTGTCCATCACCAACTCCTGGAGTTCACTCAGACTCACGTTCATCGAGTCCGTGATGCCATCCAGCCATCTCATCCTCGGTCATCCCTTTCTCCTCCTGCCTCTTCACATGAGGTGGCCAAAGTACTGAAGTTTCAGCTTTAGCATCATTCCTTCCAAAGAAATCCCAGGGTTGATCTCCTTTAGAATGGACTGGTTGGATCTCCTTGCAGTCCAAGAGACTCTCAAGAGTCTTCTCCAACACCACAGTTCAAAAGCATCAGTTCTTCGGCGCTCAGCCTTCTTCACAGTCCAACTCTCACATCCATACATGACCACAGGAAAAACCATAGCCTTGACTAGATGGACCTTAGTCGGCAAAGTAATGTCTCTGCTTTTGAATATGCTATCTAGGTTGGTCATAGCTTTCCTTCCAAGGAGTAAGCGTCTTTTAATTTCATGGCTGCAGTCACTATCTGCAGTGATTTTGAGACCCCCCAAAATAAAGTCTGACACTGTTTCCACTGTTTCCCCATCTATTTCCCATGAAGTGATGGGACTGGATGCCATGACCTTTATTTTCTGAATGTTGAGCTTTAAGCCAATTTTTCACTCTCTTCTTTCAATTTATTGCATTAGGGTAGTGTAATACTTAAGTATGTGAGTTTGGAGGTCTCCCTAATATTCAAATTCTAATCTCATCCTAACTAGGTATGTGACTTGGAAAAGTAATTTAAGTTATCTGAACCCTGTGCAGGGGTTAAATTGTTATAATGTATGAAATGTGTTAATCAGTGATAAAAAGTGCTTTTAAAATATTAATTATTACAACAACCTTCTGAGCAGAGGGCATAAGGACTTTCTTTCTTTTTCTTTTTTTTTTTTTTTTTTTGCTTTCTTGAAGGGAAGTTTAAGTCTGGAAAATGTGAGTAAACCATTTAAGATCATGTAGTTGCTGAGAGGCAGAGGCAGTGGGGAGGCTCAGGTCTTTGTGAGCCGATTCACCGGCTCTTACTCTAAACTGCTTCCCCCTCTCCAGTGGCACCAGCACCCTCACCACCTGGTGAGTACAAATGTTATCTCAACGAACATTTACCCTAGGTCAGCACCACTCAGAGTGTGTTCCTTCAGCATCAGCATCTTGCAGGAACATCTCAGAAATGCAAATTATCATGCCCACCTCAGACCCACTGAGTCAGAAACTCTAGGGGTGGGGCCCACCAATTTGAGGCTGACCAAGCTCTGCAGGTGATTCTGCTGTAAGTTTAAGTTGGAGAAGCACACAGTTAGCTTGATGACTCTCTAGGGACTTCGCTGGTGGTCCACTGGTTAAGCATCCTTCTTCCAATGCAGGGAATGCAGATTCGATCCCTGGTTAGGGAGCTAAGGTCCCACATTCCACAGGGCAGCTAAGCCAGAGCACCACAACCATGAAGCCCCTTCCTCTAGAGCCTGTGGTCTACAAGACAAACCAGCATGCAGCAACTAGAGGAAAAACTGTGCACCGTCACAGAGAGCCTGCTGCCACACAGACCCAGCACAGGCAAAAACAGGCAAATGAATAAATAAAGAGTGCTGAATTATTCCCATAAAAAGTTCCCAAATGCCAGGTGTACCCAGACCAATTAAGTCGGAATCTACGGAGGCACGACCCAGCGGTCAGCTCTCCAGTTGATTCTATGTGTGGCTGAGATCGAGAACAACTGGCCCAGATTTTTGTCTGCTAGATGCCCCTATCCGCACAACTGATGGTTCCCATGCCCATCCCTCAGACACTCCTGCCTTTTTAGGATCCCAAGAGTCCTTGGGGACGCTTCATGGATGCTCAGGGTAAAGTGTGGGCTGTGCCCTTTAGCTGCTGCCATGCCTCATCCACTCTGCCATCATTTGAGCATCCTGTGCCACTTGCTCCTTACTGCCAACATTACAGCCCCACTGACGCCTTCTCCTGGTGCTGCATCTCAGGCTAAACACCCTTCACTGCTCCGCTGTGGATCTGGACCAGCTCAGGAAACTGGATTCCCATCCTTGAAGTTCTGCTTTTTTACTCTGGGATGGCTCTGTTTGTTGGCAAAATGGCCTTCCAATTCAAGTGTTTATCTGCAGCAGTGGTAGCTCAGCTGGGATGTTTTAAAGGGCTGCCATGCTATTAATCAGGAGCATCACCCCTCTCCAGTCTTCTGAGTCTGCTGAGTCTGTTTGTTGTACCAAATTCCACCTTCAGTAGATGTAAACTCTCTATCTAGGGTTCTTCCATCACGCTGTGGTTTGCCTACTGTCATCAGGACCTGATTCATCAGACTTGCCCATGGACATTGGAACGTCTTCAGCCTCAGTGGTGCCTAATTGCACCTGCCAGATCTAAATTGGGCGAGCCAGTATTCTTGCTCATAGAAAATGAGATATATTTAATATGACTGGTATCTAAATTTCATAACTATGGTAACCTGAACATAGAAACTAATTCATTAGAATCAGACTGAATGGAAAACTGAAAACACTGGATATAGGGAGTGTACCTTGTGTTTTACTTTCAATACTTTTATTATATTTTGAAATCACTGTAGATTCATCAGTCAGTTCAGTTCAGTTCAGTTGCTCAGTCCTGTCCGACTCTTTGTGACCCCATGAATCGCAGCATGCCAGGCCTCCCTGTCCATCACCAACTCCCAGAGTTCACTCAGACTCCACGTCCATCGAGTTGGTGATGCCATCCAGCCATCTCATCCTCTGTCGTCCACTTCTCCTCTTGCTCCCAATCCTTCCCAGCATCAGAGTCTTTTCCAATGAGCCAACTCTTTGCACGAGGTGGCCAGAGTACTGGAGTTTCAGCTTTAGCATCATTCCTTCCAAAGAAATCCCAGGGCTGATCTCCTTCAGAATGGACTGGTTGGATCTCCTTGCAGTCCAAGGGACTCTCAAGAGTCTTCTCCAACACCACAGTTCAAAATTCATATGCAACTATAAAAAACAATCCAGAGATCCTGTATACCCTTCATTCAGATATAACTATGAAACCCTTCATTCTTGTTTAACTATGAAACCATATCATAGCTAAGAAACTGGCACTGATGCAATCCATCAACAGCATCCAGATATCACCAGTTTTAGTTTTACATGCAGTCATGTGTGTGTGTATATGGGTATTTGTTGTTGTTTACTCACTAAGTAACGTCCAGTTCTTTGCAACCCCCATGGACTGTAGCCCACCAGGCTCCTTTGTCCATGGGAATTCTCAGGCAAGAATACTGGAGTGGGTTGCCTTTTCCTTCTCCAGGGCATCTTCTCTTGAACCTGCATCTACTACGTTGGCAGGGGGGATTCTTTAACACTGAACCACCTGGGAAGCGCATGCGTGTATTCAGTGCTATGTAATTTTATCACATGCAGAGATTCATACGGCCACCAAAATACAGAACAGTTCCATCACAAGGATCCCTCATGCCATCCTGCTTACACCACCCTGGTGGGAGAATAGGAGCATTGCCCGTAACAGGCAGGAAAGATTAGGTCAGCTCCCAGATCATCCTACCAATACCACCAGGCAAGAGAATTAGAGCACCACCACCTGCCTCTGCAGAGATGGGCTGGGGAGAAAGATCAACTCCCCATTCTGCCCCACTGAAATGAAGGGATATTGGGATGCAATCTCCTTAGTGTTTGGCTGGAGTGGGGTAGGTATTGCCGTAAAGGCTTTCCACTGTGAGGCCTCTCTTTTGTTGGTCCCTTGACCAGAGCCCTGATGGTTCAGACGGTAAAGAATCTGCCTGCAATGCAGGAGACCTGTATTCCATCCCTGGGTTGGGAAGATCCCTTCAGGAAGGAACAACTACCCACTCCAATGTTCTTGCCTGGAGAATTCCATGGACAGATGAGCCTGGCAGGGCTCAGTCCATGTGGTCGCAAAGAGCTGGACACGACGGAGCAACTTTCACTTCACAGTGACCAGAGGAACTTTTTGTAAAGCTTCCTTAGAGCTTTTCTTGGGCTTCCCTGGTAGCTCAGTGGTAAAGAATCTGCCTACCAATGTAGGAGAGGTGGGTTATATCCCTGGGATGAGAAGATCCCCTGGAGAAGGAACTGGCAACCCACTCCAGTATTCTTGCCTGGGAAATCCCATGAACAGAGGAGCCTAGCAGGCTACAGTGCCCGGGGTCTCAGAAGAGTCGGACACAGCTCAGTGACTAAACAACCACAACAGAGCTTTACTTAGTGCCTCCTTTATCTCTGCCCATTGGCAGTTCCAGGATGGAGGCCGCTAGAGTTCCTGTCTGGGGTCTATGGAAGGCGATGGGGGGAACTATAGAACTCATCACTGTCCCAAGGTCCCTATGAGTCCACGTCTTCTTTCCTCCTTTGTGTCTTCCTCTGCTTGCTTTCTATGTAATGTCCACAGTTATAAGAGGGAGGACCTGGGAGGAATAGTATGCTTTATCTTGGCCAGAACTAGAAGTCAGATCTATACTTGATTTTTTTTAAGTCTTTATTGAATTTGTTACAATATTGCTTCTGTTTTATATTTTGGTTTTTCAACTACAAGATGTGTGGAATCTTAGCTTCCTTCCTGACCAGGGATCAAATCTGCACTCCCTGCATTGAAAGGCAAAGTCTTAACCACTGGACCACCAGGGAAGTCCCTATACTTGATTTTTAAGAAGAATAAACATTAATAGATATCAGGTATGTTGATACCAACAATTATTTCATATAAGCGACTTTTCATGGTTACAATTTTTAGTTCAGCTCAATATTCTGCATCTGTCATATATATTATGCCATAGTATTTAACAAGAATTCATTTTCAAAATGAGATTATCCTATAAATAGCTCCCTGAAACATCAAAGAAAAATCTTCTCTGTAGTTTTGTGTAGATGTACTTAGATGAGTTTAATTCTCCAAACAACGGTTGTTTTCCACTTAACAAGAAACTCAATACCTAACCAATTTAACTAAAAGATATTTTTTGCACATGGAAAACTTGGAGCAGAGTGAGATAATTGACCAAATATGAGGACAGTTTTAAAAATAGCATTACTGGAGAAAAGGATCCTAAACAACATTCAGAGATGCAATATCTTTCTTCAAGCCTGTAGAGGCTATTATGTAGAAATCTCCACTGGCTAAGCAAGACAAAAGCATTGATTGAATCAACAATATCTTGATTTTAATGGATAACCCCATTTAGCCACAAAATTGGACTCTTCCTCCTGTTCATGTCTATATTTGCAAAATAAGCATCATTCTTTTGATCCTGCTTAGTTAGAAATAATGCTTTTTCAAATCAGAGGGTTTATTCATTTAAAATATTTTGCTCAGTGACTTGCAAAAATGACAGACTAAGAACACATTTGAGCTTCCACATAGGTGAAAGCAAGCCTGAATATCTCAAAGAAATTATTTGAAGCCCTTTGTTCAAAATCAGTTCAGTTCAGTCGCTCAGTCATGTCCGACTCTTTGCGACCCCATGAGTTGCAGCGTGCCAGGCCTCCCTGTTCATCACCATCTCTCAGAGTTCACTCAGACTCACGTCCATTGAGTTGGTGATGCCATCCAGCCATCTCATCCTCTGTCGTCCCCTTCTCCTCCTGCCCACAATCCCTCCCAGCATCAGAGTCTTTTCCAATGAGTCAACTCTTCACATCAGGTGGCCAAAGTACTGGAGTTTCAGCTTTAGCATCATTCCTTCCAAAGAAATCCCAGGGCTGATCTCCTTCAGAATGGACTGGTTGGATCTCCTTGCAGTCCAAGGGACTCTCAAGAGTCTTCTCCAACACCACAGTTCAAAAGCATCAGTTCTTCAGCGCTCAGCCTTCTTCACAGTCCAACTCTCACATCCATACATGACCACAGGAAAAACCATAGCCTTGACTAGACGGACCTTAGTCGGCAAAGTAATGTCTCTGCTTTTGAATATGCTATCTAGGTTGGTCATAACTTTTCTTCCAAGGAGTAAGCGTCTTTTAATTTCATGGCTGCAGTCACTATCTGCAGTGATTTTGGAGCCCCCCCAAAATAAAGTCTGACACTGTTTCCACTGTTTCCCCATCTATTTCCCAAGAAGTGATGGGACCAGATGCCATGACCTTCGTTTTCTGAATGTTGAGCTTTAAGCCAACTTTTTCACTCTCCTCTTTCACCTTCATCAAGAGGCCCTTTAGCTCCTCTTCGCTTTCTGCCATAAGGGTGGTGTCATCTGCATATCTGAGGTTATTGATATTTCTCCCGGCAATCTTGATTCCAGCTTGTGTTTCTTCCAGCCCAGCATTTCTCATGATGTACTCGGCATATATGTTAAATAAGCAGGGTGACAATATACAGCCTTGACATACTCCTCTTTCCTATTTGGAACCAGTCTGTTGTTCCATGTCCAGTTCTAACTGTTGCTTCCTGACCTGCATACAGATTTCTCAAGAGGCAGGTCAAAATCAGTTACTGAGAACTGAATAGCTTCTTGGTTGATGCTGAAAATTTAAATAGTATTCAGAGACACTAAGAGGGGAAAAAATACTTTATTAGAAATGCCACAAACTCTGAGAACAGGGTACCAAGTTTTCCCTAGCATGACACTTTTTTGGATCAAAGGTAAATAGCCACATATCAGTCTCATAGTGGTGACATTATGAAATGTTATCTAGCCCTTCTACTCCCACAAATATCTGAGGAAATAAAGAGCATTAGTTCATTCTTAGCCACTGCCCAACACCAACCTTTAAATTTATTTTTTTAATTGAAGTATAGCTGATTTACAATATTGTGTTAGTTTTAGATGTACAGCAAAAGATATAGTTGTATACATATTCATCTTCAGATTATTTTTTAAGTTATTACAAAGTATTGAATGCAGTTTCCTGTGCTATAATACAGTAGGTCTTTGTTTTTCTATTTTACATATAGTAGTGCGTATATGTTAATCCCAAATGTCTAATTTATTCCTCCCTGTCACCCTTTCCCCTTTGGTAACCATACATTTGTTTTCCATGTTTGTGAGTCTATTTCTGTTTTGTGTATAACACCAACTTTTTAAAAATTCTGTCTGTGTGATTGTGGTAAAGCAGATGCTTTGGGAAGGTGTGCTACAGCAATCTTTTTATGAAATAGAGGAAACAGGAGCAGAAAGATTTTTACTCAGAGTCTCTCAGATTCACACAAATATGTTCCAGGTTAGCAAGTAGGCAAGCTTAACATTTAAGCTTTCATATGTAGTCAGAATAAAGGTTAGTTTCCAGGCAGATCAAAGAAAACTCTTGAGTACACAAAGATATAAACTATGAAACAATATTTTAGAATCTTTTCTTTAGGCCTGAGGGGCTTCCCTGGTGGCTCAGTGGTAAAGAAGGTAAAGAAACTGCCTGTCAGTGCAGGAGACCTGGGTTCAATCCTGACCCCCTGGAGAAAGAAATGGCAGTCCATTCCAGTATATTTGCCTGGAGAATCCCATGGACAGAGGAGCCTGGCGGGCTGCAGTTCATGGGATTGCAAGAGTTGGTCGTCACTTAGTGACTAAAGAACAACAACAACTTCAGATCTGAAGTGTGGGTACTTCTAGAACATTGGAGCAGTTCTAATAAACGTTTTCTGCCTCTTAGGATCACTTTTGCCATTTCCATTACCATTCTGGGGTGCACATCCCTGAGCAGGACAAGATGAGCACAGTTTACCTAAAATTTTCCACTGCCCAGTGTGAAAGCAAAGCATCACAGTATATACAATGTGTTTCCAATTTATCATTTTTCATTTCCTATTCAGATAGAAACTAATGGGGAGGGTGGAGGGGACATAGGTCTGTACCCCCGCCACCATCTCCTCACTTGTTTCCCTCTTTCTCCATCACCACCTTTGGCAATACTTGAGTGAACACAGATGGAACTGGTTGTGTCTAAGGGATCCCTTCCTGCACCCTCAGCAGTAGGGCTCTGAGCAGAGGATACAGAAAGAAGATAGCTGTACCCACGATGGAGAGGGGAGCCCAGCATAAATCTACAGATGTTGAGCTACAAAGTTATACAGCAACTGTGAACTCCTGGAAAACAGCATATTTAAATAGAGTTTACAAAACGGTTAACTGAACAGAAGGCACCCTTCCTGTTCACCCATAAAGAATATTCTCACTTGAGGGCTATCTAGTCCTTGCAAGTATTTCTTGGTTGATGTGATACTTTACATGGTTATCCCCTGTGGGTCATGCTCAAGATTGTTGTGATCACTTTTCAAAGTCACATCAGGGCTCAATGGTGGATTTTTCTCAGCTCTCAAAGCCTGGCTCATCTCTCTGAAATGTCATATATGTGGAGAGAATGCCAGTATCTTCATTCAAGTAACAACTGAAGAAGACTTTTCAATTGTTTTTTTAATTGAGTTGGCCAAAAAGTTCATGCATTTAGTGAATACATTGTTCAATACAGTTCTTGGGAGAAATAAAGAGTATGTCTTTTATTTGCATTTAAAACTGAACAAACTTTTTGTCAGTCCAATATTTTGGAGGAACAACCTCAGTTTCCTATCTCTGGTGAACACAGCTTTAGGCAAAGCCTTTATTTTTATTACTTTTTAATTTATGAAATTAAGTTAGAGGCTATAAAGGAAAGAGGAGTTGGTTATTTGTAGTCCTAAGAAGAGTTCGGAAATATTGATCATAAATTAGCTGTAAATATGTTCCCTAAAAACAATTGTTTTCAGACTCTTCACAGAAGGACAAAGCCTTCAGCAATATAGTTACACCATTTAGTATTATGTTCATGATAGATTCCTCTTTTTAGACTAATTTTGAAACAGTTCAACAGCTGGGTTGGCAATGAAAACCCACCCTCGAAAACATAAAAGTGAAATGTAGATTCTGTAATCCTAAGGGCAGAGCCTGTTCCCGGTTTGGCATTCTTGGTTCCAGCTGTTGACTAGAGATAATTTAGATTAATATAGTAAAACCAAAAAATGCTTTTATTGCAAATTCCTTGCATTGCTCGCCTCTCTTTAAAGAGCAAGTGGACATTCTTGCAAACGACCAGAATAGGAGGAATACATATGGAAGCCAAGGCTTCATGAATTTTATGTCACATTTAATTTTATTTTAGGGAAGTTAAAATGGAAGGCTTTAAAAAGTCAACCAGACATGTCATTTTCTTTGTCCTTCTCTGTTCAGTGTTTCCTAGTTTACCACAATAAGCACTTATTATTTTTATAGTTAGGGAAAGGTTATTTTAAATTGCCAAGTAAATTTACCATGATGTTAAGAGGAAAATAAAAAGATACAATCCCTCATAGGCAAAGGGTATTTTCATGAAGTATATATGTTTGCATTTGGAAGGAAGAAACCAGCAGACATATGCAAGATATCTTGGATTTTTGGTTACTTGATCACCCCAATTTCAATTTCAAATACTCTCTCCATGGTCCCATGAGTTCATTTTTATCTATTTATCCATTCATCCTTTGTTATCTCTCATAAAAGATGCATGGCAGCTTAGCTTATAAAGATAGATGGACATAGAAAATTTAAAGATGGAAGAAAAAGAAAATGAAAAATAGAGGTGGATGTGCAAGACAGATCATAATGAACAACTGGGCCACAAGTGTAGTTTTCTGAGGCTTTTCTTGTGCTGTGCTTAGTTGCTCAGTCATGTCCAGCTCTTGGTGACCCCATGGACAGAGGCCATTCTTCAGGCAAGAATACTGGAGTGGGTTGCCATGCCCTCCTCCATGGGATCTTCCCAACCCAGTGATCAACCCAGGTCTCCCACACTGCAAGTGGATTCTTTACCATCTGAGCCACCAGGCAAACCCAAGAATACTGGGGTGGGTAGCCTATCCCTTCTCCAATGGATCTTGCCAACTCAGGAATCAAACTGAATCACCTGCATTGCAGGTAGATTCTTTACCAGCTGAGCTTCCAGGGAAGCCCTGAGGGTTTTCTTGACCACTGCCAAAAGAAAAATCTGATCAGTCACTAAATTCAGGATCTACAGGATCAAAACAAACCAGTTACTTGGTAGAAATCCTTTGTTCTTGGTATAAGAACCAGACAGGAAATTCTTCTAAGAGGTTCATAAAGACCATACTCTATGTATTACTGCTGATTTGTGTTGTTTATGGCAGAAAACAACACAATATGGTAAAGCAATTTTCCTCCAATTAAAAATAAAAAAGACCATATCCTACGAAGAATACCCATCCTTACAACTGTATGACTTGTTTCCTATACAGCCTCTTCATATAGGCTACTAACATCATATTAAAGAGTAGGTCTGTATAAACAGATTCTGCAGCTAGCAGTCAGTCCAGCTTCATCTAGAAGCTTACTATGTTGATCATGTACACATATAAAGTCTCAGTATAGTGCATGGACCCAGTATATACTTTAAAAATGTTAGCAATTAGTCTTACTGCTACTTCTGCTGCATGTCATATGTGTGCCTACTTTAAAAAAACTTTTTATTTGCAGTATAGGTGATTTACAATGTTGTGTTAGTTTCAGGTGTAAAGTGAATCTGTTATACGTATACACATATGTATTACAGAGCATTGAGTAGAGCTCTTTGTGCTATAAAGTTCTTATTATCTATTTTATATATAGTAGTGTGTTTATGTCAATTCTAGACTCCCAATTTATTCTCCCCTACTTATCCGCTGATAAGCATAAGTTTATTTTCCATATCTATGACTCTATTCAGGTTTTGTAGATAAGTTCATTCATACCCTATTTTTAGCATTCCACATATAGCAATATCATATGATGTTTGTCTGTGTCTGACTTATTTCACTCAATATGACATTCTCTAGATCATCCATGTAGCTGCAAATGGCACTATTTCTTTCCTTTTGATGGCTGAGTAATATTCCATTGTATATATGTACCACATCTTCTTGAGAGATGTGAGTATTGGACCATAGATAAAGCTGAGCACCAAAGAATTGATGGTTTTGAATTGTGGTGTTCGAGAAGACTCTTGAGAGTCCCATGAACAGCAAGGAGATCAAACCAGTCAATCCTAAAGGAAATCAGCCCTGAATATTCATTGGAAGGACTGATGCTGAAGCTGATGCTCTAATACTTTGGCCACCTGATGCAAAAGACTGACACATTGGAAAAGACCCTGATGCTGGGAAAGACTGAAAACAGGAAGAGAAGGGGATGACAGAGGATGAGATGGTTGGATGGCATCACCAACTCCATAGACATGAGCAAGCTTCAAGAGTTGGTGATGGACAGAGAAGTCTGGTGTGCTGCATTGCATGGGGCTGCAAAGAGTTGGACACGACTGAGCAACTAAACTTGACCGATCACATCTTCTTTCTCCATTCCTGTACTGATGGACATTTAGGTTGCTGCCATGTTCTGGCTATTGTAAATAGTGCTGCAATGAACACTGGGGTGCATGTATGTTTTTGAATTACAGTTTCCTCTGAGTATATGCCCAGGAGTGGGATTTCTGGGTCATATGGTAGT
The DNA here is from genome assembly GCA_917880005.1 of Nanger dama. Classification (NCBI taxonomy): domain Eukaryota; kingdom Metazoa; phylum Chordata; class Mammalia; order Artiodactyla; family Bovidae; genus Nanger; species Nanger dama. The sequence goes on from CAKJTW010000003.1 coordinate 73,953,086, forward strand.
TCTATTTTTATTTTTTAAGGAACCTTTATACTGTTCTCCATAGTAACTATACCAGTTTACAATCTTACCCAGTTGTGCCTCCCTTTTGACAAGGCAGAGATGGACTCCACACACACAGCTGAGGGAATGTTGCTGGCAGGAGGACTGCTGTGATCACAGCTTTCACCTCCCACACAGACACCCTAGCTCTTGGGTGATCTCAACACTTAGGCCTGGGTTTGGGTGATGCCACATTTGGGCTCTCTGGGGAAGACAGACAGGATTGCTCCAGGTAACACTTGAAAAATCAGAACTCCATAAATAGTTACTGCCAGTGTGGGGAGCAAGCCAAATCTGAGCTAAGAGAAATACCTTCCAAGCAGAAACCTGTGAGATTCAGCACTTCATTCTAGAAGGATTCAAACTCCTTTTAAGGAATTCAGAAGGGTATCCTTCTGAATCTGAGTCAAGCAGTAGTCCCAGGTGACTCAGATTCAGAAGGACACCCTTGTACATGATGCTCCCCTTCCCTCATCCTCTTGTCTTTTCTCTAAATTTCATTAAATGGTTCATCACAGTTGCTCCTATCATGTCAGAAGGCAGTGACTGCCAGAATCTGCCTAGAACAGAATCCATTTGGAGTGGAAATACCCTCCCCCTAGATTAATCTTCTTGGTGGTTGCATGTAAAACATGGGGCAGCATGTGGCAGAGATTAGGCATGCCCCGGTATTGAATTCTGAGCGCCAGGATGTGTGGGGGCCTGCATCCCTCACAGTCCCGTCACTTTCCTTCTTTAACTAAAACTGAAGCCCAGCTCCTGCCAGAGGGCAGGGGGAGTGAACAAATGTGTAGGAAAAGAAAATAGAAATGGTTAGGAAGGGTGGCTCCCTGAGCCCTGGTCTGGGCTAGAAAAGTACCTCCCCACACTGCCTCCTAGCACGTGGAATGCAGGAGGGGCTAGGAGGGCTCCTGGGGAGGAATTAAGTGTGGCTCAGTCTGTTTCTGGCTTCTCTGTAAATACTGTGACACCTCCGAATGGAGGAACAGCTGAGATAAGTGACTGCTAATCCCCCAGTGCCGGGAGGAGGCCGGCCGCTCCCTTGCAGATCCCAGCAGATGGTGGATGAAACAGGCTTCCCTCGAGGCAAGGGCAGCGGGAACTGTCCCACCTTCTGTTCCTTCAGCCAGCCCTGCACGTCTCCCTCATGGCCTGTCCCTGCCCAGAAGGGCCTTGCTGGCCCTCGAGAGCCTGGGGACATGCCCGAGTTTGGCTTTTGCCATCCTGTTGGGATGTTCAAGGTCAGCCAAGCTGGATTCAGGCCGGTGCTGGCAGCTTGGGCAGCCTTCAGCACAGCTCCTCGGGCCTGGGGAAGAAGAGCCAGGCAGTGCCTGCAAGTTTGTCTGTGAAGTACCTGGGGAAGAGGGGTGGTGACTTATTTAAAATGCAGATTCACTCTTCCAGGGTAAAGCCTGGGAATTTACATTGCTATTAGGCAGTCCAGGTAATTTGGCTACAAGTGGTTGCAGCATTCCACTTGGAGAAACAGCAGTCTGAGTGGACTAGATGGCGTTTGAGGCAGTGGTTAGGATTAGGGAGTGGTCTGGTGCCTGGATTTGAAGCCTCACTCTTCCATTTTTTTCACCCATGTGACCTTGGGCAAAGGAGGCACAACAATGGTTCTCTACTATGTAAAAGACAGTCTTTCTCAAACTGCAGGACACAGCTATTCCTGGATTTGTGAAGTCAATTTATTCACAAGTTGCATCAAAAACTGGGAGTTTGGCTGGCTGCACAGTAACGTGAATGTACTTAACACTACTGAACTGTGCAATTTTAGAGGGTTCAAGTGGCACATTTTGTGGTATATGTATTTTACCAAAATTTTTTAAAAGTCCAGAATGCACCACAAAAGGTAAGTCACTTTTCTATACTTAAGTAGACACTATCAATTTTCAAATTAAATGAATCCCTGAAAATGATGTCAAAGGACAATCAATCTTGGAATCTTATATTCCCATTGACTTAAATTTTAAAATATATAAAAATAGGGTTTAGAGTTTTAAAATGTGGAAATTGAACAGTGTTGCAATGAACAAAGATAGAACCATCATGTCTTGAATGGGAAAAAGTGTTCTTACCATAAGTATAATGCATAAGAAAATATGTTTTGTTCTAAATGGGAAAACATGAAATTATTTTTTAAACATTTTAAGGATGATGATTATGAAACTGGTTTCAGTCCTCCACTGACCTACTCCCAGGGCAAACTGATCCCTAGGTGGGTGGGCTGGAATTGGTGTCCTGAGCCCTGGAAGTATTTACAAAGGATTCAGAAATAACCATGGTGTTTGGTGATCTGCTAAACTTTCCAGGAGTTCCCTTTATACAAATAGCAGTGAACGTGGGAATGTGCCATCAGCCACTCCCAAGGAAAAACTCTTTCTTTCATACAAATGGTCATGAACTTCAGTTCTACTCTACTTTAAAAATAATGAAATATTTCCTCAGGAAGCCTTTCTTTGAAAAGCTTCTTTTGGTGGGGGAAGTATACCACGAGGCATGCAGAACTTTCCCTGTCCAGGGATTGAACTCACCCTCTGAAGTGGAAGCTTGGAGTCTTAACCACTGAGCTACCAGGGAAGTCCTGAACCCTCTTTTGAATCCCCATTTTTGTGACTATCCCAGTGATTCTCTCCTTGTCCTTCCCAGCATGTACCATAAATAACTGTCTCTGACTCCTTTGCAGTTACTCTGCAGTGTGAGTCCTGCTCTGTTTTATTGCTCACTATTTCCCAGTGACAAGCACAGTTCTTGTCCCAAAAATATTTGCTGAATCAATAAGTGAATGAAATTGACCCAAAATTTCAAAAGTGAGAACTACAGCTGCCTGTGTCATTATTACTGAATTGTAATAGTTACTACTTGCTTTTTATCTTCTATGTGGCTTATATCGCTTGTCTCTAGTGATTACTATAACTAGTAACCCCTGCCGGGAAAGAGTTGTATCCTTTTTCAGAGGGTAAAATTGGGGCTTAGGACAGTGAAGTGGTTTGCCCAAGAGCAAAACAGGTAATAAGTGATAGAGGCAAGGGTCAAACCCAGGGCTGTTGGCCTGTATCACCAGTCACATTTCTGCATTTTCTTGGTCTTCTGCATCTGCCTGAGCCCAAGCAGCTCTTCTCTTTGCCTCCTGTCTATGGGCATTTTCACTGAAAAAGGCTTACCTCATGGCAGAATGAGCCCAGCTGGCATGACCCTCACCTGGCTCCATCACCCAGCTGCCCTCAGGCTTTCTTCTCCAGACCAACCCAAACATGGTTGGGGAGCTCAGAGGGGAGGACCCAGCATTCCCCAGTCTGGACAAGTATCTAATCAGCAGGCCTCCTTAGCATATCAATCCAAGACCACTCCAGAGCCTGTGCCCAGTTTTCTATTTTTAACTGGTGTGAACGGGAGGAAAAACACAAGCATTAAAAATCAAAGTGCCGGTCAAGAACTGAGAATACAGGGCACCCCAGGGCAAACCAGGGATCTGTGTCCTTCTTCTCTCTCTCTGTTCCTTTCTCGCCTCCTTGATTCATGTCATCCCTTTCTCCAAAATCCCAAGATCCTCCACAAAGGAGCTGATATCGTTTATACCTGGGCGTTTAACACGTCGACATACATATGAATCAACTAAGCATCTTGCTAGAAAGCAGCTTCTGCTTCAGTAGTTCTGGGGTGGGGCCTGAGACTCTGCTTTTCTAATTCACGCCTGGTTAATGATATCTCTTTCGAATGCTCATAGGTTGAAGTTGCTGTTAACTTCTTGACAAGAATAGTTCTCTTTCAGTCTTATCTTCACCTGGAGTAAAGGCCTTGGCCCTCAGTTTATGTGTGTATGTGTATGTGTTATCCCCTGTGTGTATGTGTTAGTCACTTGGTGGTGTCCGACTCTTTCTGACCCCATGGACTATAGCCCACCAGGCTCCTCTGTCCATGGAATTCTCCCAGCAAGAATACTGGAGTGGGTTGCCATTCCCTTCTCCGGGGCATCTTCCCAACCCAGGGATTGAACCCAGGTCTCCTGTATTACGGGCGATTCTTTACCATCTGAGCCACCAGGGAAACCATCCACCAGCTAATGGACAAGCCACCTTTGGCATTTGTTCCTTCATTCACTTTTATAAGAAGGAGTTCTTTTCTGGCCTAAAGACAGGAGTCTGAGTTTGAGCAAAACCCTGGAGACATGGAGGAAAGCCACCTGATGTCTGGGCCGGGGTACACCTGCTCTGTCCTCCAGCAAGACTGGGCAAGCTCTCAGAGCAGCTCTGTCTGGCCTCTTCCCTGACCAGCCCCTGGAACCAAGAATCGGGGACCAAGGTGGCCTTGGTTAATCTCGGCTTTCTGCCACAGAAAAGTACAGATCTCTGAGCTGTCATGCAGGTTGGTGGGGACCAGCCCAGGAGGGTGTTCTGCGCCATGAGCCCCTTTTCTGGCCCCCAGTTGTGCTGCTGGGGTGCCGTTAGGGCCCATGAGGATTCCCAGGGCTCGGCTCCTGCAGCTCCCAGAGCGGGAGGATGAGAAGCTGCCGTCACTCCCCCGCTGCCCTGGCCCAGCTGTCAGGACCCCTCAGCAGAGGGCAGGGCGCCAAGCCTTCCCACTTGTACGTGGCTTATTGTCTCTTAGGCTGGTGGGGCTGCGGAGGAACCAGCTCGGAGCACACCCAGGGAGCACCCCCACCCAAGAAGGGGGAGGGGAGGTCTGGCGTCACTCAGTCTTCCCCTGCCCCCTACCCTTCACGGTCTGCCCCTCCCTAGCTCCCTATTTGGCCATCCCCCTGGTTGCCCCCTCCCCTTCCTTACATGGTCTGGGGGCCCCTGGCTGATATTCTCCCCTGCCCTTGGCTCCATGAATGGCCTCGGCGCTCCTCAGTGGTGCGAAGGCGACCAAATAAGGCAAGGTGGCCGACCGGGCCCCCACCCCTGCCCCCGGTCGCTCCAACTGACCCCGTCCATCAGCGCGCTATAAAGCCGCGCGCCGCGCGCGGGGCACCAGCGCCTGCCGCCGTCTGAGCAACCGAGCAGATCCCGCCCCGCGGACCGTGAGTCAGCGCCGCCCGCCTCCGCGCCTCCCTCCGCCTCCGCGCCTCCCTCCGCCCCGCGCCCGGAGCCGGTGCCCCGCGCTCCCGCTGCTCCATCACTTTTCTTCTTTTAAGACCAAACTTTCCATTTGGTCCTGACTTCTTTGTCCTGGGTCTCGGTCTTCACAGGAGAGGGGCTCGCAGAGGGGGGAGCCTTGCGCCCCATCGGGGATCCCTATTGTCTTGTGCTTTTCTCTCCCCCTGGGGCTGGAGCATGGATAGGAGGGTGGATGAAGCCGCAGTGGGTTTCCAGTTTGTGAAAAGGCGAAAGTGTGAAGGGCTGGGGAGGACCTTCTGAGGGATGACTGTCCCTCTTGCGCTGGGGCAGAGGGTGAGCCTGCTGGCCGGGGAGCCTGTCCAGGTCCTCTCCCCTGCTTCGCAGCTTCTTCTCACTCTTTTTCTGCCCCAGGGGAAGGGAGATGGCAGGCGTCCCCCCACCCCCACCCCCTCCCCCGACTCCCGCCCGCGGAACCCCTCCGCTCTGTCCCCTCCTCCGGGGAGCGGACCAGGCCAGCTCCGCAGGCACTGAACTTGGGCTGCCTTGCTGTGCTCCTCCTGCAGACACCGCTGAAGCTGTGCCAAGATGTGCGACGATGAGGAGACCACCGCCCTAGTGTGCGACAACGGTTCCGGGCTGGTGAAGGCCGGCTTCGCAGGCGACGACGCGCCCCGCGCCGTCTTCCCTTCCATCGTGGGCCGCCCGCGCCACCAGGTAACCTTCACCCAGCTTCGTCGTCCCCAGCCCCATTGCACACCCCCTCTCCTGCCACCTCTTCAGCCCAGCAACCCTCCTGTTTCGTGAACTCTTTAGGTTAGATAGGAAAAGATGAATTAGCTTCAAATCCGAGCTGACAAGTAACAACTTACATCCGCCAACACACCAGGAAATGTGCATTCCACATCCCACCCCAGTCCACTTCAAGGACACAGCTCACCAAGGGTCCAGCTCCCTGGTGTGAAAAGGCAGCAGCTTCTCTCAGTCTTCTCTTTCTCTTACACATTTCACCTTACTCTTTGCCCTTTTTTTTTCAGTCCTGTTCAAAACTCATAATAATACAACTTCTCCCAACCAACCAGGGGCCAAGCCACATTGCTCCCTCTTGTTCACAGCCAATGTATAGGGCTCCCCAAAGATGTAATCTATCTGCTTCCTGGCCATTGCATTTTTAGAAGCCAGGCGTGACAGAGGCAGTAAGAGCATAGTGATAGTGACATACCACCTTGTTTATTAAGACACCATGCTCTCTGGCTGTGCCACAATGCCTGGCCAGACAGACTGCCAGGGAGGGGAGCGGTGTTCCTCAGTGTTGGTGACCATGGGTATTCCAGGACACTCTGGGTAGGCTGGATTCCACAGACACAATGATAATGGCATATCTGTCCTTCTTTTTAGGCTCACTTGACGAATGCCAAGATCTTTTCTGAGGAGACATACAATGTGTCCTTAATGCAGTCATTCCACAGTGTAGTCATTTATATTCCAGCTGACATAGGTGATAAGCTTAATAATTTAATGAAGACATTATGGCAATTTAAAACTGAGATGAAGCTCTGCTTCTTCAGTGAAATAGCTTCATTCCTCCTCTCCCCCAGTTATATTCTAAACAATAGAATTATGCCTCCTGAGGGTGGGGTGGAGAGAAGGTACAGGACTGATTTTAAATGATATTTCTGAATTGGGGTAAGCTATTGTTTATTATTTCTGGTATTCATAAGATTCCCCTTGATTTGGGCAGTTAGACAAATTAATTAGGCATTGAATACATTCCTGACATGGAGGAAGCTTAATTTTCTAATCTCTTTCTTCTTGTAGGGAGTCATGGTGGGTATGGGTCAGAAGGATTCCTATGTAGGTGATGAAGCCCAGAGCAAGCGAGGTATCCTGACTCTCAAGTACCCCATTGAGCACGGCATCATCACCAACTGGGATGACATGGAGAAGATCTGGCACCATACTTTCTACAATGAGCTCCGTGTCGCCCCAGAGGAGCACCCCACTCTGCTCACTGAGGCTCCACTGAACCCCAAGGCCAACCGTGAGAAGATGACTCAGATCATGTTTGAGACCTTCAATGTCCCCGCCATGTACGTGGCCATCCAGGCGGTGCTGTCCCTGTATGCTTCTGGCCGTACCACAGGTGTGTTTGGACTGTAAGGCGTGCGATTATCAGATAGTCTCTGGTTAAAATTACACTATTAATTACACTCCCAAATCACTGACCTTGCTGTGAATCAGTTTCCCCAATGAAAAAGAATGATCTCTTTCCTCACACTCTCTGGGAAGGTGTCTGTGCCAAGAGAGAGAGGTAACAATAGTACCCTGAGCACTCTTATTTCTAAGAGTGGAAAGAATATGGAGTTAGAGTCTTTCCTTGCCTAAAATATGTGATGTCAGATATTGAGGCTCTGCAATCGTTGGTGTGTGTTCACATTATCGCAGCCTCTGGGCAAACATCTCCATAGAGACGAACTCAGAGAGAACCTACATTCCCTACAAGGTCTGAGTCAAAAGAGAGAAACATGTAAGTTAGATATGAGGAAAAACAAAAACAAAAACACACCTTGAGGCTTGCATGATGTACTAATGACTGGTAAGAGGGATGGTCATTTGAAACTCTTCAGGGGAAATTCTTCTACCACAGTATTTAAAAGGATGAGCTGTCGCTGGCTTTAGGCTTAGCATTCATTATGCTCATTTTTATTCTTCATGTCTAAGGGATCTAATTTTATCTGGATCTTTGCCCAGTGCTGGTATCTCTTAGCCAAGAGTGGAAGTAGGCTTTGACATGGCAAAAGCAGTGGTGTCCTCAGAGATTTACCTTGTTTTTGCCTATTTCCTCTGACAGGCATTGTTCTGGACTCTGGGGATGGTGTGACCCACAATGTCCCCATCTATGAGGGCTATGCCTTGCCCCACGCCATCATGCGTCTGGATCTAGCTGGTCGAGATCTCACGGATTACCTCATGAAGATCCTCACTGAGCGCGGCTACTCCTTTGTCACCACCGGTGAGTCTGTGTGTTTCAACTGCCACAGTAGGTGTCTGGTTTTCTCCTCCACCAGTGAACCCACCTACCTCTCCAAAGCTGATGTCAATCTTCAGAGCTTACCTGTGACTCCCTTTATTTCTGCAGCTGAACGTGAGATTGTTCGTGACATTAAAGAGAAGCTGTGCTATGTTGCTCTGGATTTTGAGAATGAGATGGCTACGGCTGCTTCTTCCTCCTCTCTGGAGAAGAGCTATGAACTGCCTGATGGCCAAGTCATCACTATTGGCAATGAGCGCTTCCGCTGCCCTGAGACGCTCTTCCAGCCCTCCTTCATTGGTGAGTTGTATGTTCTGGTGCAGAAACACAGCTTGCGGCTTCCAGAGAAAAATCTATTATAATCAACAATGATTAAGGGGCCCTTGTGTTGAAAGTAGTCATAGCTTGGAGACCCACACAGTTCAGCCTCAGGTCCCAATGGCTTTTTCAGGGATGGCCATTCCTCCTCTGCAGCAATGATATGATAAAGGATGACACACTGGCTTCATCTTGAAACAAGGAATGAGATAGAGTAGTAACTGAATAATCCATATCTGCAAGGAAGAGACGATGACTCAAGAGTGCTGACTTATTCTGGTATATTCCATCACCAAGTAGCTAGACCTTACTTCCAAGTCACTCATTATTAAGTGTGACATCATCCTACTTATGGTAATAACTGGACACTCAGATGTCACTGAACATCTTTCCTAAGCAGGGATTTCCAAGAGGAAACTTGTCAGTATCTTATTTTAGTCCATAAATAAGAATGGCATTCATTTCACATGAATGTGTGTCTCATGCTTTTCTATTACATCTCCATAGGTCTGATGGGTACAGCGAGTGTTCCCTCCAAACAGGTGCTAAAAGCAGTTGTTTGTGTCTTGGCAGTCTGTTGTCGATTACTCTCAGCACTTTTAAGACACCTGCTCCACAAAACTCTGCAGTGTATCTTATAGAGGAACATATGTTTCAGAGACAAATGGTGACAGTTTACCAACACAGAGGAGTATTGTTCTCTTCCCTCCACCCTGGCCCCATGGCCTGAATGCACTGTGACTTTTTAAAACGTGTTCATAGGTATGGAATCAGCTGGCATCCATGAAACGACTTACAACAGCATCATGAAATGTGACATTGATATTCGCAAGGACCTGTATGCCAACAATGTCTTATCCGGAGGTACCACCATGTACCCTGGTATCGCTGATCGCATGCAAAGGAAATCACTGCCCTGGCTCCCAGCACCATGAAAATCAAGGTAAAGAACTTCCGTGGTGGGGTGGGGGAACCAAGCAGAATTCCTAACTCCTTTCCTCTCACACAAATAGCTTCCTGTCTCACAGAAACCTTTTGCTTTTATAGCACCTTTTCTGACTTTTCTGGCACTTTTCCCAAGATAGGAGATTTTAAAACACTTTAAAGCAGTGGATAAAAATAAATCTTTGAAGAAAAAAAAATCTAAATCTTTGAACATATTTTAAAAGACCCCAACTTTCAGGCTAGGCTTCACCATGCCTATAGCTTATTGCCACATATTCTCTGGTTCAGAGAAGTGGGGAACTTTATTTTATAGAGTCTTTGATCCTGAAAATGATGAAATAGAGAAAAATGCAGTCATCGTGAGTCAACCATATTCATTTGTAGGATTACTGGGCTTTTTCATTTGTATCACATTACAGTGACTTGATCACCGGTGTATTTTCCGTGAATCTCCCCACCATGTTGCTTACTCTGTTGCTTGGAACCTCAGAGTTCACTGGCAGTTTTCGCTTTCCTTCTGCAGATTATTGCTCCCCCTGAGCGTAAGTACTCTGTCTGGATTGGGGGCTCTATCCTGGCCTCCCTGTCCACCTTCCAGCAGATGTGGATCAGCAAGCAAGAGTATGATGAGGCAGGCCCCTCCATCGTCCACCGCAAGTGCTTCTAAGGTGCCTTCTCTCTTAGTCTACATTACATTCAGGATGATGGTATGATGCTTTTTGGAGTCTTCTGAACCACCCTCCCTCATCTCTCATCAATCATTGTACAGTTTGTTTACACACGTGCAATTTATTTGTGCTTCTAATATTTATTGCTTTATAAATAAACCAGATCAGGACTTGCAACCTACAAAAGCAAGCATTTCTTATTTCTGTTTGGGGTTTGGGGAAGGCGTGGGATGGGGCCAGTGTTTGCTTACTCAGTCTGTGAGCTCGTATACTGATGTCCTTGACACCATGAGCTTTGTAATATCACAGCACCACATCAGTTCATCAGCGTGACTTTTAGCTGGGAGCTACAATATTAAATTTTGATTTTACCCTTTGGGACAGAATCATGAAGATAATTTACATCTGAAAAGCAGATTAGGTTTTCAGTTCAGTTGCTCAGTTATGTCTGACTCTGCGACCCCATGAACTGCAATATGCCAGGGTTCCCTGTCTATCACCAACTCCCAGAGGTTGCTCAAACTCATGTCCATCAAGTTGGTGATGCCAACCAACCATCTCATCCTCTGTAATTTCATTAGTGTGATTAGGTTTAGGTCTACATTAGTGAGAAATGGATTGGAGAATACAGCTTGTGAAGATTAGTTTCTATGATAACACTGAAAATTGTGGTTTTAGCACATGTTCCAGTTATTTTTGTGACTTTGCCAAAGCCACAAAGATATTGGTAATGAGAAAGTCAAAGGTTATTTAAAATAGGTTAGTATAAATTCTCAATTCACAGTCTCTTCAGTTGTCTTCCTGAAGGCCATGCATATTAACAGTGAAACGGTGAGGCCAGCTGACAGAAAAGCCCAGCCATACCCGCTTCCAAATACTCCCCAAGCAAATCAAGACCGCTGTGAATGTTCAAAACAAATGTGAGAATGGGGAATTCTCTGGAGGCCCAGCAGTTAGGACTCCGAGCTTTTACTGCTGTGGGTGCAGATTCAGTCCTTGGAACTAAGACACACAAGTCACGTGGTGTGGCCAAAAATAAACACCAAAAGAAATGTGAGGAAACAGGCACCAGATACCTCCGCCTAGTCAGTGACTAACCTGTGGGACAGACATCTTCAGGCTCTTCAGTTCTTTGAAATCTTGGGATCTTGGGTTGAGTAGAATGAAGGCTCTAAAGTCCTGAGGGGTTAAGGGGGGCAGAAAGACACAACATTTGCTTCACTCTGCTGTACTCTCTGCAAAGGACGTTGGGGATAGCACCTCTATCATACTCTGTCTTTGGGGGTTTCACATACACACTACTCAGAAGCTTCCAGTGTATGTGGTTTGGGAGGCTTCAAGGAAATGGACATATGAGTACGGGTCTTGAAGCGTGGTTAAGAATTAAAGAGTTGGGAAGAGGAGGGAGAAAATCCCAGCAGGAGACAGGGCAGACGCCATCATACAAAGCACGAGGCAGGCTGGTGGGAACTGAGGAATTTTAGGCCATCAGTTTGGAAAGGTAGATTTCAACCTGATTGCAAGGCTTTAAAATTTTTACCTTTCAATTTAATTGTTGATAAACTGTTAGACCATTTGTATGTGTGCGTGCATTTCCACTCGGTCAGTGTCTGACTCTTTGCAACCCATGGACTGTAGCCCACCAGACTCTTCTGTCTATGGAATTTTCCAGGCAAGAATACTGGAGTGGGTTGCCATGCCCTTCTCCAAGGGCTCTTCCCAACCCAGGAGTCGAACCCAAGTCTCTTAGGTCTTCTGCACTGGCAGGTGGATTCATTACCACTAGTGCTACCTGGGAAGCCGTGTAAGACCAATTGAATGAAGTTAATTAAACTTTAATCTATTGATGAGAGAATTAAAACACAGATTAAGCTATGGGTACATGTTATATGGGCTTCCAGGTGGTACTAGTGGTAAAGAACCACTTGCCCATGCAGGAGACTTAAGAGACACAGGTTCGATCCCTGGGTTGGAAAGATCCCCTAGAGTAGGAGATGGCAGCTTACTCCAATATTCTTGCCTGGAGAATTCCATGGACAGAGAAGCCTGGCGACCACAGTCCATGAGTTGCAAAGAGTCGGACAAAACTGAGTGCATATGCCCCCCACCCCCCCCACCCCCACACAATGTTATATAGCTTCTTTGTGGAATACACAAGTCAGGAAACCAGATTTTTGACATCTAATCTGATGATTCTTCTCCAACAATCTTTTCTAACTTAGTCATAGTTTATCAAAAGTAACCACATTCTATCACACACCCTTTAGAGAGTCTGGGTTCAAAATTTGGAGTATTTATAGCTCATCAGACAATCTTAATAAGTTCCTAATGTCATTATCATTCAAGGTAGTAATTATGTCTTTATTTTCATTCATTCATAAAAACATCTCCTGATCCTTGATTCTGGGCCAGGCACAGTAGTAGGTGTGGAGACATAAAGATGGAGTAGAGCACATTGGCTGTGCTTAGAACCCCATATTTAGCACAGCTAAATGGAAGTCTTTCTTTGCATTAAGCGTTAAAGAATAAATTAATTAGTGACATTTACATAAGATACAATAAACTTTACTGTAGATTTTCCTTTCTTCCCCCAACTATTTCTGTAGCACAGATAGATTGATTTAAAAGCTAAGTATCAGCCAGAGACAGATTTGGAGCATGTATGGGAAGATACGATTTAGCCAGTCTCTGTGTCTCTTTTTTCTCAAATTGAATATGCTGTAAATTATGAATTTTATTCTCTAAATACAGTATTAATACTTTAGCTTTAGGCAACTGGCTTCTGTATTACCTGTGGGTTCTTTCTATGTGTGAATGTAAATGGAATGGGTATTGTTTCTGCTTAAAAGTAGAAGTTTTGGGAATCAGTTTCTGATATTTGTATCAAAAGTGGAAAGTACACAGGTTCTTACTGAATTTTGAGGTTTCCTCATCTCTTCTTGATAGGGTCTAAGATATACAAGTGACTCTTCTAATAATCATGCTTAAGAAAGGTATTAAGGCAATAGGATTTTTCTTAAGGCCACCCTCACGTGTATAAATTGAAATGTCTACAGTAAATCTTGTTTAAGATGCAATGTAAAACAACTCATATTGATCATGATATTTTTCTCAGTTTAAAATGAGAGAATTTATTTATTGAGAGATTTATTTCTAAGATCCTAAAACACTATGTCTTTATTTTCCTTAACAATGGTCACTTCTTCAGTTCAGTTCAGTTCACTTGCTCAGTAGTGTCCAACTCTTTGCAGCACGTCAGGCCTCCCTGTCCATCACCAACTCCCGGAGTTCACTCAGACTTACATTCATCGAGTCAGTGATGCCATCCAGCCATCTCATCCTCTGTCATCCCCTTTTCCTCCTGTCCCCAATCCCTCCCAGCATCAGAATCTTTTCCAATGAGTCAACTCTTCTCATGAGGTGGCCAAAGTATTGTAGTTTCAGCTTTAGCATCTGTCCTTCCAGTGAACACCCAGGACTGATCTCCTTTAGGATGGACTGGTTGGATCTCCTTGCAGTCCAAGGGACTCTCAAGAGTCTTCTCCAACACCACAGTTCAAAAGCATCAATTCTTAGCAATGGTTAGTATGTAGATGTGTTTAAATAATTAGAGTGTAGAGTTAGAAAAGGATAATAACTGAAGCAAATGGAATAGAGAGGTAGGATCTGTTTACTATACCCTGCTGCTGGGGCTGCTGCTAAGTTGCTTCAGTCGTGTCCGACTCCGTGCAGCCCCACAGACAGCAGATCACCAGGCTCTGCCGTCCCTAAGATTCTCCAGGCAAGAACACTGGAGTGGGTTGCCATTTCCTTCTCCAATGCATGAAAGTGAAAAGTGAAAGTGAAGTTGCTCAGTAAGTCTCTGACTCTTCATGACCCCATGGACTACAGCCTACCAGGCTCCTCCCTCCATGGGATTTTCCAGGCAAAAGTACTGGAGTGGGTTGCCATTGCCTTCTTCCTGAGCCAGATACAATGTCAGCCTAAAACTGGGTCTCCACCTTTCTCTCCACTTCTTCTATGGAATCTGTTATGGTCTGAATTGTGTATGCCACTCCCAACCCACCCTGATCCCTGCCACAATTGCAGTTCATATGTTGAAACCCTAACCTCCGCGATGTGACTGTATTTGAAGATAGAATCTCTTTAAGGAGCTGTTAAGGTTAAATGAGGTATAAAGGTGGGGCCCTAATCCAACATGACTGATGTTCTTATAAGAAGATGAGCTACCTGGAGTGTGCCCATACACAGGGAAGGGCAGGTAAGGACACAGCAAGAAGCTGTGTGTCTACAAGCCACAATGCAAAAAGAAAGAACACAGGATCCCTACACCTTGTTCTTTATCTCCACCCTTTGACTGCAGGCCCCAACTTGATTCTCCTAGATTCCCTATGGAGGGGAAACACAGTTCTTGAGGCATGAGCTTACTGTGTTCTCTCTTCTACTGGCTTGAGGATTAAAGCCATTTTTCTACTTCCTCCAAACTGTCTCGTATTTTCATACTTGGCTCTGGTGGGCAGAGAAAGCCAAGATTTTGGCAGCAACAATCTCTCCAGACTGCACTGTGGCCTGGGGATCCAGAAGCCCAACAATCTCTATAAGACCTGATTAGCCAGGTGTTGAAAAGGGAATAAAAAGTCAGACTCACTTTATGATTAAAATTACATAAATACTATAAATATTTCCTAGGAACTAATAGGTAGGGAAGAAATTTCCAGTCTTTTAGGCCTGAAATAGCAAAAGTTGTCTATATTCAACTTGAGCTCTTCCAGGCTCATTATAGAAGGAATGTCTCCTTCAGGCAGAGCTTGGCCATTGTTATGGCAATCAAGCTCATACTAGGAAGAAGGGGGAAAATGCAAAAGTCTGCCTCTGGTCACCTGTGAACTCAGTGCTAGAAGATAATTCCTGCAATTCACACATCAGCTCTGCATGCAACAGATGTAATCAAGCTTCCTTTGAGGCTCAGTGGTAAAGAATCTCTTGCCATTGCAGGAGACTGGGGTTCAATCCCTGGGTTGGGAAGATCCCCTGGAGAAGGAAATGGTAATCCTCTCCAGTATTCTTGCTGGGGAAATCCCATGGACAGAGGAGCCTGAGGAGCTAGAGTCTATAGGGTTGCAAGAGTCGGACACGACTTAGCAACTACACAGCAACAACAAAGACTGACTAGTAGGATAAAGAGCTTCAGTCAAGCATAGCTCTCTTGAGTCCTCTAGTCCTGGGCCCTCTCTCCTACCAGGGAAAGGGAGCTGAGTCAGAAGAGAGGTAAGCAGGGGTGGTCTGCAGTTCCTCCACGGCATTATTTGCTAATTGCTCGGCACTGTTTTACTGCAGCTTCCTTGGGAATCGGGGTTGGGGAAGAGAGGCAGAGAGAAAACAGACCCAAGGGAAGATTGCAGTAAAGCTGAACTAAAATGTGGCATCAATAGTAGATGAAAAGTGAACTCTGGAGTCAAGGGTAAGCAAGAGATTAAGTCAATAGGTTTAGTGCTGAACACAGAAAGATGATTTGAAGAACTTTGGAAATACTACTGGATGGTGACATCATATTGGGTAGGAGATGATAGAGCAGGCAATGTGTGGGAAATTTAAAAGCAAACCTGCTTTAGGCAAAATACTGAAATGTTCCTAAAGCATCTTTAACTCTAGGATCTACACTTTGGACTTCTTTTCCAGTGCCTTTGACCAAGGCTGGCCACCCAGGAAATTCTTCCTACTACTCATGGTGATGACGCTTGCCTGACCTTTATATGCATTCCTCAAAAGCAGGCTATGCTACTTAACATATTAGTTACCTAGTTACCTAATCTGTTCCTGGGGGAAAAGTTAGAACATATATTCCCACTAGAAAACACACTCATAATTTAACAATAATTTTTGATATTTCGTAGGCTTTCAATCAAAAAAGATTTGAGTGCAAATCCTAGTTCTGCTGTTGACTAGTTGCCAACTAGTTAAGTGAATTAACCTAAACTCTCTAAACTTTAGAACAGAAGGACTAACTAAAATCATGGTCCAAGAGTTGTAGTGGGAATGTAATGGTATCATGCATTTAAGACACTAAGCACAGTGCCCATCAGGAGGGCATTTGGGCTCCAGATAAACATCAGCAACGTTTACTTCCCTCTCTCCCCTTTTATGTTTTTTTCTAGCATGGATTTTGGAGGTTTGGCTTGGGTGGTAGACAGGGAGGCGAGCTGTAAATGTCTCTTTACACTGCAGTGGTTTCTCTATCTGTTGCTGTTTAGTTACTCAGTCATGTCCAACTCTTTTGTGACCACATGAACTGGGGCCTGCCAGGTTCCTCTGCCTATGGGATTCTCCAGGCAAGAATACTTGAGTGGGTTACCACGCCCCTCCTCCTCCTCCTTCTTGACCCAAGGATCAAACCCAGGTCTCTTATGTCTCCTGCATTGGCAGGTGGTGCCAGTGGTCTTTACCACTGTCGCCATCTGGGAAGCCCGTATTTCCGGGAAGATCTTTTCATTCTATTACTTAGAACTTTTCTTCATTCCTCTGCCCTCCAAACTAGCTCCTATACGTTTGAAACTCAGATCCAAACCTGCCCAGATGCTCATGTATCCATTTGGGAAACATATCATCAGTCATAGAGAAAGCATGGGGTCAGGGGGTGTCTCTTCAGTGTTTCTACAGCACCTTGTTTCTGATTCTACAAAGCATTTACAGCACATGACCACAACAGTTGGTGCACTGGTGAATCTCCTTGGACTGTGAGCGCAGGGGAGAGATCTGTTGTTAACGTGTGTGTGTTAGTCGTTCATTTGTGTCCAACTCTGCGAACCACTGTCTGGAGGCAGCCAGGCTCCTCCGTCCACGGAATTCCCCAAGCAAGAATACTGGAGTGGATTGCCATTCTCTTCTCCAGAGGATCTTCCCAACCCAGGAACTGAACCCGGTCTCCTGCATTGCAGGCAGATTCTTTACCATCTAAACCACCAGGGAAGTCCCTGTTACTCACATGAGTATCCAATCCTATTACTCAAACAGGGATTGCTGATGATAAGACATTAAAGTTTTCTTCATTAAAGATGTTGAAAGGTACTTTTATTTACACATTACTCTGGGCTGCTCATCCCAACTAACCAAAAAGTATGATGATATTTTCTTTTTTTATAGTGAACTACAGATTTGGCTCTGTGCCCTCATTCTTGCCTTTGCATAAGGAAGAAATTATTCCATTCCCAGAGCTTATTAGGCAGCTAGCCAGACAGTTTTATCCTCTGAACAACTGCAAATAGAAAGCAAGAGGGGTCAGTCTCTGGCAGTATGATGGTGGGTTGAAATGTCCTTTGACCCCAAACCTTTGGGGAAATATTTTCATCTCTAGCATCAGATACATGTTGCATGCTGCTGCTAAGTCACTTCAGTCGTGTCCGACTCTATTCGACCCCAGAGATGGCAGCCCACCAGGCTCCCTCGTCCCTGGGATTCTCCAGGCAAAAATACTGGAGTGGGTTGCCATTTCCTTCTCCAGTGCATGAAAGTGAAAAGTGAAAGTGAAGTCGCTCAGTAAGTGTCTGACTCTTAGCGATCCCATGGACTGCAGCCCACCGGGCTCTGCCATCCATGGGATTTTCCAGGCAAGAGTCCTGGAGTGGGTTGCCATTGCCTTCTCCAAAATAAATTTTCTAACATATACCAAATCATCTAACAAAAACAAATCTATAATGCTAATTTGTTTTGAGAGCAAAGATACTCAATATTTATTATTACTGCCATTGGGAAATACAGTGAAATTTAAAAACATACTTAAATCACTCAGAAACTGGTAATAACATTTGAGCAAGACCTGAAAATTTGTGACTTACTGATGAGTGTCTACATGGCTACTTTTTTAATACAATATTTATCCAAAATGAAGAGAAAAAGCATTTGTCATTTTACCCAGTGGAGCAGAATTATGAGAAGAGACATATTATGAATAATACTTCAATGCTGGCTTCTAACCTATGTTTCATGTAACTTAAAATGCCAGTTCTCTTCATTCTGCTGTAATATAACCAAGCTTGTTTATTATAATAACAAAAACCATTCCAAGCTTTTAATTCTGTCTTTGAAAATCATGATTATAATTAAAAGCATGGAATAGCATAATAAAACTAATGGCAACCTCTTGAATTCATTTCAAGTTAGTTCTACTTTCAAATAACACTTTAAAATGGTTTCCAATAACCTTATTGATTAACCAGCATCAGCTCAGGAATTTTTTTTTTTTTGCAATGTTCTAAAATACAACTACTAGCATCAAAAAGTATAGTAAGCACTTTTGATTTGTGATGAATAGAAAAATCAAGTACTAAAATACCAGTGGTTCCTGTGACAGGGTAAATATCCCCCTTCAAGTAATGTTCTCCCCAAATTAAATTAACATTTTATTTCCCCTGAGAGTTTATTAAGGAAAAAAAATCGTGTGTGTTTCTTTTTAATTAAGGTGAAAAAACTGTTTCATAAGTTCATATGTTGTAAAAGCCACAGCCTGAGAAGGAACACAGAGAATGTAATCAAGAGATAGACTATGATATAATCCTTTCCGAATTTTATGGTGTCCATAGACATACCTCATAGTCTCCCGCATGGTGAGGCACTTTTCAAATTCTGGAAGAACAGTTCCTAACTGCATTCGCCGACGTGTTACATCGAATGGGTAGGATAGTGTCTGTGCTATGGCTCCAGCAACACACCACAAAGTAAGTGTATGTGAGTTTTCAAAACTAAGACATTAGGATCGTCTGCTGAAGGTCTGCCGAGAAGGGTGGGAGCATAGGAAAGCCCAGCACTCTTTAAGGCACCAAAAGGAAACGTGAGACACCTGCACGTGGTGCAGAGTCTCCCTTCGTTCCCGCCTACTGACTCGATCCTACAGGCTATAAGAAGTCACTGTTAGTCGCTAAGCCGTCCAACTCTGAGACCCCATGACCTGTAGCCCACCAGGCTCCTCTGTCCATGGGATTCTCCAGGCAAGAATCCTAGAGTGGGTAGCCATTCCTTTCTCCAGGGGAGTCTTCCTGACTCAGGGATGGAATCTGGGTCTCACACATTGCAGGCAGATTCTCTGCCGTCTGAGCCATCAAGGGAGCCACTGACGGTGGCTAAGTTCCCACAAGCCGTTTTATCCTTATGCAGGCAGCTGCAGTGCGTAGCAGCCTCCCACTGTGCTTCCCAACCCTCTTCCCAAACAATTGCTTGTACACACTCTTCTGCAGCCAGAGGGTGTCCTCAGCAAGGGAAGCAGATATACAGGATACACTGATGTTTTGCCGAACTAAGCTGGGTTAGAAACTTAGCTGACGTAGTGGGAATCCTTACTGCTCCCTGGAGTGAAGTAGACGTGGCTTCTTCTTTCAGGAGGCAGCTTTTTATCTTTGTGCTTCTCACATTGGCCACCTTTAGACCAGAGCAACTTGACCTCAGCAATAGGTTGGGTGCCTAAAATAATAGCGAGGATACTGATGTTATTATTTAACAATGACTGAGCCCTTACCTATGTCCTCCATTGCACTTAAACACTTCAAATCTATTATCTAATTTAACTAAACGATGAACTACTATCCCCCTCCCCACCCTTTTTGATGAAAACTGAGAGCTGAAGAGGCCATTTGCCTTAGGTCAGGCTGCTAGTAAGTGGCAGAGCTGAGAATCAGCACTCTTGGGGTGTGACTCCACATCCCCTGTTAGCAGTCCAGAATTGATTGTTTGATTGACTAATTGATTAGACCAACATATACTCACTGAGATCTTTCTATTGGGTGCTGGGGATAAAACAGACATGCCCACTGTACCCATGTGGCTTACAGTAGAGTGATCCAGGGCGCATGTGTGTGGATTGTGGGGGCAGGGGAAACAAGCAATGGATAAATCTTCAAATACACAGATACCCAGATAGAACGTGATCTCAGACCATGGAAGGAATAACAGAGTGCAGTGAAAGAAGATTCTAGTTGAGAGGAGGGTTTTGCTTAGATAAGGCTGTCAGGAAAAGCCTCTTTGAAAAGGTAACGTTTAATCTGAGAACTGAAGAAGGGGGAAAAGCAAGCAGGGAAAACAGCACCTGCAAAGACCTGGAGGTAGGAAAATCTACCATGTTCAAAGATGTGGGAGAACACAAGTGGATGGATAGTGATGGGGGGCTGTGGGGAGTGGGGTAGGAGATGCTAGAGAGGTGATCAGAACACCCATCAAAGACTTCCCTGGTGGTCCACTGGCTAAGACTCCATGCTCCTAATGCAGGGAGCCCAGGTTTGATCCCTGGTCAGGGAACTAGATCCCACATGCTGCAACTAAGAGTTCTCGGGCCACAACTAGAGATCTCGCAGGCTGCAAATTAAAAAAGAAAAAAGGATCCTGCATTCCTCAGCTAAGACCTGGCACAGCCAAATAATAAAAGAACACTCGTCATACAGGGATTTTAGACTACGCCGAAAGTTTAGATTCTAAGTGTAATAGTTTAGATTCTAAATGTAATGATCCTAAAAGGTTTAAAACATGGAAATAGAAACCATATATTTTAAAAGCTTGTTCTAGGTACCATGTGGAGACAGGATTTGAGAAGCAAGAATACAGACAAGTAAACCACTGAGAAGCTCTTTGATGCAGGTGGGATATCGTGGGTCTCGGACCCGGGAGGAAGCTGTGAAGATGGAGAGCAGTGTGGACAGGGTCCAGACGGATCTCCTAAGAAACCATGACAGGATGTACTAGTGGGCTAGGGAGGGCCAGGCAAGAAGAGAGAGTGCCACGGAGGCTTCCCAGGCTGTGGGTTTGAGTGGACAATGCGTCTTCAGGGAAATAAAGATTTCAAGATAATTCAAATGCAGCTTCAGCCCAGCATTGGAAAGGAAGGTTTTTGCTCTCTCAGACCTCAAAAATGGGATTTGCTCTAGGTCTTGGAACTGAATGAGCAGGGAGTGGTTTTGGGGACACGGAGGTGGTGAACCGAGCAGGGAGTTTGTGTTGGATTGGGACCTGATAGGGTAAGGGCCACAGCATGGATTTTGCAGACACAGGTGGGCTATGTTTTTGCCTTTAACACACAAATGATGATAGAATTATCCTTTGAAGTTGCTGGTATGGGATAAAGTCAGCACTATGCTCAGGCCTTGGCACATACTGGGAGTTTAATTAATGCTCAATAATTATAGTTATTGATATTGTTGTATTTGGATATATTTATATTTGGCACATATATATTGTATGTTAATATATGTATATGTATGTGTGTGTGTTGTAGAACTATTGAAAGACAAATGTAGGAATTTGTATTTGATAAGAAAGTGTATGTGGTTCTGCTGATGACACTTCCTGAGAAGTGATTCATTGAATGATATTTGAATTCTGGCACCTGGACCCAGAGCAGTCTAGTGATTAGAGAACCTTACTGAACCACCCAATAGTCCAAGAGCAACTAGAGAAAGTAGGGAGCACATATTCCAAAGACTGAGACTGTAGAGTTAGGTTCTCCTTTATCTATCAAAGAGAAAAGTCAGGAAAGTATGGCTTCATGATACAGAATATAAAGAGTTTGATGAACAGTCACCAGGGCCTTCCATTATAGGAACTGTTAAGAAAATCTAAATTGGCTTCCTGAATTATCAGTGCAGGAAGAACTTTTATACACTTTTGAGTCTCCTCTCAAGTTGAAGGAATTTATTTTAAAACTGTTTAAATCCTACAGCAAAGGGCAGCCATATTCTCTTTTATACCCATTACCCTAGAGTGTCAATTCCATTGTGTTCTAATAACTGGTTTGATTTTAATACATAAAAGGAAACTCCAGCACTGAAATATAGTATGAGGATCCCAGTCTTTAAAAAGAAAAGTGTAGGTTGGTAGGGAAAAGAGATTCAGTAGGAAGAATTTGATTAGTGTTTACTCCCAACATAAATCTTAACTTGGAGGATATAAAAGTATGCATCCAAACTCCGAGAATGAAGTACGATACAAGGAATCAAAAATCTACTGTAATGTTCGCTTGCTGAAATTGAATCCTCCATCAGCCTGGGTCCTCACAAGATTAAAATGAGCAGCACCCTCTGCAGACTGAAAGCATGAGTGAGACACAAACGGTTAAAGTAACCACTGAGATGGTGCTTGTTACCACAACTCAGCCAGTGCTGGCTGTTATCACCAGCTTTTCACTCACCTCTGGGAGATTTCACTTTGCTCTGGGGCTCCGAGGTGACTTAATGCCAGATGAACAATACATTTTGAATAACAAACATAATCCTGGACGGTTTTTATTTCAGTCGGGATGGTTGTTCAGGGTGTCCAAAGTGCCACACTTGTCAGAAATGAGTTTCAGTTCAGTTCAGTTGCTCAGTCGTGTCCGATTCTTTGCGACCCTATGAATCGCAGCACCCCAGGCCTCCCTGTCCATCACCATCTCCCAGAGTTCACTCAGACTCACGTCCATCGAGTCCGTGATGCCATCCAGCCATCTCATCCTCTGTCGTCCCTTTCTCCTCCTGCCCCCAACCACTCCCAGCATCAGTCTTTTCCAAAGAGTTTGAAGGGAGGACATAGAATTTTGTTTTTCTTTGGCACGTGAGTGAAATAGAAAATGTATCTGAAGTTACCCCACATACATCTTGTTGGTTCAACATGTGAATAGGAGGCTAAAAATGAAGAGTTTCATCCAGATTACTTTGCTTCATCTATGTTTAAAGTTTGCACCTGAACTGGCCTCATCATGGAATTATATAATCTTATTGTTTTACAGCTTCAAAATATCATTCACATATACAATTCACTAAGATTTAGACACAACTGAGCAACTGAACAACAGAAAATATATACAATTCAACTGTTTTTAGTAGTTTCACATGTAAATGCTACCATGGCCACAGCCAAGTTTAGAATGTTTTCATCACCTTAAAAAGAAGACTCAGTACCGAAAAATAAAAAGGGAAAAGAGAAGAAAAGAAAGAAGCCTCAGACTCTATAGCTCTTACTCCATTGTAACCCACTCCTCTGCTCTCCCCTCCACAAGGAATTAGTGGGATGATCTGCTTGCATATATCTTCTCTCCACGGGAGAGTAAAATTAGGATTCTTGTCTTAATAAAATCCTCTATTGCAAGAGACATAAAAAGAATGATCAGGGTTTTTGCTCATGTGATTCTTTCTGCATCAGCCTCTTTCCTCCTGGTGGCCAAGAACCTCCTCTGCAGAGAAGCCTTCTTGAGACACCCTTCTCAGTTGCACTCCTGCTTTACCTCCACTCTTTGTTTGCTTGTTTTATATCTCATATTATGTTTGTTTCAACTTAACTTGATTAATGTGTAACTTAAATAAAATAAAATGTGCCATCCTAAGCATGCAGTTCATTTTGCCAAATGCTTATAATCCAGTAACCACCTCAATCAAAATATAGTACATTCCATCAGCCCCTAAATTCCTGCTCCTCCTCCAGATTTAACCTTCTCCATCTCAACTCCAGAGAACCCTTTTTGTCACTATAGATTAGTTTCGTCTGTTCTCAAATTTCATAATAATCATAATTTAAATTGTTCATTTCTTTTCAGTTTCTACAACTAGATCTTTTCATACAATTCTTTTTTATCAAAGCATAGTTGATTTACAATGTGTTAGCTTCAAGTGTATAAAAGGTGATTCAGGTGATATATGTGTATATATATACATATATATATTCTTATATATATATATATGCATATATATATATATATTCTTTTCAGATCCTTTTCCCTTATAATTTATTACAAAATTTTAAGTATAGTTATCTGTGCTACACAATAGGTCCTTGTTGATTATCTATTTTTTCTGTAAATTGATATTACAGTACATTATTTTTTTACCCACAATTTTCTAGCACAAAGCCAGGCAATGCCAGGATGAATAAATGCTAAATCATTCTATTTATGAGCTTTAACTTAAAAAATTGAAGCAGCTAAATATTTGAGAGTAACAGTGAGGATTTGATTGCAAGGGTTAAGGAACAGGAGTCTTATTCATCTTGTTTGCTTTCTCTTTCCCTTTTCATCACATGACAAGGAAAGCCTGGATGGGAGAGGAAGCTGTGTTAGGAGTCACATTCCTTTGCCTTTGGGCAAAATGTGTTACCACTTTGAATGAACAAGTAGAAATAGTTTTATTCATTCGTTTTGTAACTTTCTGACTTTGAGCTTTCAATTTCCTTGCTGAAGACATTTTAAATCTGTGCCCTGGATAAGATACGAGATTCACTCAAGTGGGATCTCAGTTTCTGAAAATACAGCTAAGATTTGTGTTCTATCAGCAAAATCATAGCAGCTCTATTAATTTTTGGCAAGATATCTCTCTCACTACAACATAATCAAGCCTCATCACATACCTGTGGGCTGGCCTCTCTCATTCAGGCACAGGAGAGGAAGGGGTCATGCTCAGCACCTCTTCCTCATAGAGGCAGGAGCTGAGGTAGAGACTCTCCAAGGGCCGCTTTTCCTTGCTTCTTTGCGTGCACTCATTTCCGGTCTGGCAGTGTGTGCATCCCCCTTCAGCCCAAGTTCTAAATCTCTTTCTCTCTCACTATCTAGGACACATGAGAATTAACCTACTCATGCAGATTACAGGGCCCCAGCCCTCATTAACCTTAATATTGAAAGAAATACAGCTTTTGCAGTAGGAGAAGTGAAAATGCCCTTCCTTTCAGCATGAATAGTGGCACCAGTGTGAGCCAAGGAGATGGGCTTTTAGGTGGTAGTTCATCCCACACACGCATTTGCGTCCAGTCACTGACAATTTCACATGCGTGATATTTCTGGATTTGTGGGCACCTTGATACAGCATTGTAAAATTGCAGCCCTGAGGTGATTTTGGAGTAGCTCAAGATGCTGTCTATTCTGTATTTTCTTTGTGTCCTTTGAATTAACAATTCTGTCCTGAAATTCTCATCTTCCTTCCCAGTGGGTACTCAACTGGTACTAACTGCAGGACAGAAGAACTGACATTTCTCTCTTAAACACTGTAGTCCATGTTCCCTTGACCTCTTCTTTTCCAGACATCAGGTGCTCCATCTGTCCCCTGCTTGCCAGGCCTGACCTTTGCTTTAATGAGATTTGAGTGCTGAGCAGATCTCAGACATGTCCTCATCCCTCCTCTATGGAAGATGCAGCTTTGGTTGATGACCCTTGAGTTTGGGGAGGACAGTAATCATTTGGGGTTGGGGAAGGGGCAAGAGGGGACAGGGTATATATTCATAACTCAGACAAGGTTAGAGGAATGCCGAGGATGGGCTTGAACCTCAGAGAAGGCAAACCCAGAAGACAGGTGGGATGAAAAGCTGTTCAGAGCAGCCCAGGCTATGACCTCTGGCTAGCAATACAGTTTCTAGAATCAAATAGAGAAGTTGGGCAATGGGTTGATGTACAAAGAAGTGGGAGCTTGTCAAACTCTTTCATTTCTAAGCCCGATGACACCAGAGGAGGATCAGGCTTTCCCAAGAACACTGGGCAAATTTTCATTCATTCTCTTCCATTGCTCCCACTTTTCTCTTGATTCAGGCCAACAGGAAAATATTGAATTGCCTCCAGAATGATCTAACACTATTTAGAACTGTGTTCTTCAAACTGTGGATCAAGATCTATTAAATGAGTTTTGAATCAGTTGAGTAGGTTTCAGCTAGCACATACACACCCAAAACAAGCAGGGCAGAAAACAGAAAATATCAGAGTATACTGTATGTAGTGAGAGTAAATAATATTTTGTGAAACTGTTTTAGTCTCTATGTGTATGTATTAAGTTGTAATATGGAATGCATTTTGTGGATCATGGGGAAAAAAAGCTTAAAATCAATGGTTTACAATGATCAATTTTCATATATTATTAAAAAACTTTTTTAAGGAAAATATAGATAAATACTAACAATAGCAAATATACCTAAAATAGCAATATAGTAAGAAAGACCCTGTACATCATCATCTAGTTTCCAAATTGTCTTTTGTAGACAGTACAATTCTATTTATTTCCTTCAGTAATTAAAATACTTTTTTTTATCCATACCACTAAATTAGGGGAGACTTTGGGTAGAACAAAAGTTATCCTTCCTAAAGGTCCAAGCTGTGAATATTTCAAGTCAATTGCCCATAGCCTTCCTGAGAGGCTATGGGCAATTATAGGGGAAAACAAGTTTGGAAGAAAAACGGAGGCAAAACTCCCAGATGCTGTCTGTGCCCAGGGCTCTGTGCTTTTCCCAGAGTCAGTGACGTCTCCTGGTTTAGTTCAATGTTCTTTGTCCCCAGTCCCCTCACAGAATAGAGAAAAGTAGAGCTGGGTGGAACTGGAGAACACTCAGTCCAACTTTTGTGTCTTATGGATGAAGAAACTGAACTCTAGAAGTGGGAAGTGGGTTATTACCCAAGAGGGCCTCTCATCTCAAGGCCCTTATCCTCCATGCCAGGAGCCATGTATATTTCAGATACAATGAAAGTATTTTTTTAATACTCAGTCTTAACCTCCTTCTCTGTTTTTCCTCCAATCTCCTGAAATGGGTTCTTGCTCTTCGGATCCACGAATTGGTATTCTTTATACATTTGCCAACTATCCATATATCTACTAAATATCCATGTAGAAAGTATAGGCTATTGCTTCCTGTATTTTACATTTATACAAATGGAGTTATAGTCTACTTACTATAGAGCATCTTGCTTTTTTCACTCAATATTTAGTTTTTGAAATCTATCTTTGTGGAGATATATAGATCAGTTTCATTCATTTTTCACTTCTGAGCATTATGCCGTGAGATGACTAAATCAATTTGATACTTCTATCACTGAGTTTTGTGTTTTTCACTTACTATGCTTTGCTTTGTTTCCTTTTCTTCTTTTAC
This sequence comes from Nanger dama, assembly GCA_917880005.1. Lineage (NCBI taxonomy): Eukaryota > Metazoa > Chordata > Mammalia > Artiodactyla > Bovidae > Nanger > Nanger dama. The sequence goes on from CAKJTW010000003.1 coordinate 73,979,989, forward strand.
TGACAGTTATGTGTTGAATGTATCTTCAAAAATTCATATGTTGAAGCCTTTAACTTCACTGTGATGGAGGCTAGGCCTTTGTGAGTAATTAGAGTTAGATGAGCTCATAAGAGTGGGACCTTTATGATAAGATTGACTCAGACAGTAAAGAATCTGCCTGCAATGCAGGAGACACCAGTTTGATCCCTAGGTCAGGAAGATTCTCTTCAGAAGGAAATGGCAACCCACTCAAGTATTATTGCCCACAAATCTCATGGACAGAGGAGCCTGGTGGCTACAGTCCATGGGGTTGCAAAGAATCAGACAGGATGGAATGATTAACACTTTCACTTTCAAGAAGAGACACCAGAAAACTTGCTTTCTCTTTTCTCTATTTGAGGACATGGCAAGAAGGTGGCCATCTGCAATTCCTGGAATGCAGGACAAGATCCCTCAGAGAAATTAGCTGGCATCTTGATCTTAGACTTTCAAAAACTGTGAGAAAATGCATTTCTGTTGTTTAAGCCACCCAGTTTCTGTTATTTTGTTTCGGCAGTTTGAGCTGACTGAAACACTGGCCTCTACTGAGTTGATGATGTTTTCCCTACTAGTCTGGAAGTTTTTACACTCCATTTCTATTCTTTCTTACATTTTCTCTAAAATTTTTAATATACATGAAAATAAACACAAGCTAAAATTAATTTCTATGCCTCTCCTCTTATGTGCGCATTCTTAGTCACTCAACTATGTCCACTCTTTGAAACTCCATGGACTGTAGCCCACCAGGCTCCTCTGGCCCTGGAATTCTCCAGGCAAGAATATTGGGGTGGGTTGTCATGCCCTCCTCCAGGGGATTTTCCCAACCCAGGGATCAAATCCAGGTCTCCTGCATTTCAGGCAGTTTCTTTACCGTCTGAGCCACCAGGGAAGCCCCTCCTGCGTCGATTTATCCCCATTCTGCCCACATTAAGTATTTACAGTGTAAGACCTCACGGCCTTTTCTCGGGAAGCGTCGCCACAAAGACCACAGTGACTCGAATTCGATGCAATCAGCAGGAGGATTTATTTAGCCAGCGCGCTGGGGTTCGAGCTCCCGCTTCCAGGAGTGAACCCCCAACATTCACTGAGAGGGATTTTTATGCAGAAAGATCAAAGACAACTGGGAATGAGATCGGAATGTAGGGAACAATGCGATAAGGGGGTCTTAGGATGAAGTGGAGACATTTGATTGGTGGGGATGATTTACAGGTAATTTAGTAGAGATAGTTGACTGACCACCCGGCGGTGCCTGGTACGGGGAAATGCATTTTTGAGGAAAGGTCAGTTACACAGTGGAAACTAAGTCACAAGTTATCAGTTAAGAATAGGGAGCAGTCAGGAGGCTCTGAGTCATCAAGATAAGGGGGAAAGCTATGCGGCGCATTCTGCCTTCCAGGTTTAACTCTTAACCTAGGAGTTTTTCAGTGCCCTTTTCAGAAAGCACTAAATGAAGTTACATTTTACAGAAAGACGAATACAATGATTTACAACAAAGAGAAATTCATTATCCCAAAAGCCTTGTTTCTCTAACATCAAACTACTACAATTTTTTTTTTTTTTTAACCTAAAGATTCTAAAAGTTCTTCAACAGTAGATACTTACCTTTATAAGCAAGACTATCTTTCTTTTTTCATATTTTTTTTCCCTCATACCCCGCGCTGGGTTTAATTTCTTTCTTGACTGTTAGTTCTTCACTATTCTTTCAGTGCAGATGTGTGTGTCAGAAACTTTCATTATTTGTCTGAAAAAAATATTTTGCTCTCCCTTTTAAGATAGTTGGGCACATAGGCAAAGAAAAATAACTGCAAAGTAGTGCTTATATCTGAATGGAAAACCACTGGCAGTTTTCTTCAGTTACTTGCGCATTCTAATTTTTCTAGGTTGAATATTTGTGTAATTTCTCAAAAGTTAAAAAATACACACCAAGATGCAGTAGGATGTGAAAATCCTTTGACTGGTCCCTCATCCAATCAATGCCAAATCTTCAAGTATTCTGATCCTGTTTCTGCAGGATTTTCTTCAGGAGAACTATTGAAGGTGATGCTGTTGCCATGGCACCATAGAAGTAGTCCCCTGAGATATTGAAATGGAGGAGTCTCCTCACTCTAGGCTCAGGTTTCAGCTGCTCTGGGCTGCTTTTATTTGCATACCTTCAATGCAAATGTGCCTTTAATCTTGCTTTATACTTGACATTAGAAATTCTTCACAGTGATGGAATGTAATGTCTGTTTTCATGCAAGACTTGAAGCTAGAGTATAAAACAATTCAGACCAGCACCCACTGTACCTGGAAAGTGTGGCTACATGCCCTCTCTGCTTTCAAAGCAGGTTTTTTCTTTTTCTTTTTTTTTTAATGCAAATAATGCTCCATTTGGCCTTGAGAGCAGCATCTGTGCATAAGATGGAAATCCAGAGCACAATCCACATCCTCTCCAAAGTCACCGAATTTCAAAGGAAAATAGTGAAAATTAGATTTCTAGAGAGCAACAGATCTTGAGTGACCTTGAGCTAAGATCATTTTCCAGCTGCTCAAGGAGCTGGTCAGCTGGAGAAATCTGAATTCTTTTCACACAGAACTTCAGTTAGTCAATTAGTCCACACTGCTATTTTATTTTTAGTAAATTATGTTTGAATTCTTGTTTTCTCTTGGGTTTAGGTTTAAAAAATGTTTTTTCCTGGCTCCTATCACACTGCATCCTGCAGATTAAATGGGTTCCAAATTAGCTTCTCCTCACATTTAGTCAGTAGATTTATTTAAGAAAGAAACCACATGCATTTACTTTCATTTGCTGTCTGTCCCTTCAGAAGTCTCACTAATAAGATACTAAAAGGACTTTTAAGAAGTCATAGTCTATAAAGGCAAAGAGAATAGGAAACTGAAAAGCAGACACACAGTGATAATAATTAAGCTCAGATATAGAAAAAGCTGAGCAACAAGTATTTTGTTTAGTAGAAACCCACCTCTGCCCCCAATGAAGGTTTAGAAACTGGACATGAAGGGGAGGTAAGAATGTAGCTAAAATCACGATGATTGCTTAAAAATCTATTTAAGAAACTAAAATTCTATGTTTCCATTTCCCATTTCATAGAGCCGGGTAACTCCCTTTCCTCCACCCTAGAAGAAAACTGGATGATTAGCCTCTGGAGGGGGGTTCTCTGGACTGGGGGAGCAGTGGCTATAGTTGATAATAAGGAGACAATATTGTCAACAGAGTGATTGCCCACCAACTGTTAAAACCATCAGCCCACTATTCCTGGTTTTTGGAATACTGGAAGACTGGGCTATCCCCACCAGGTAGGAGGCTGGTAGGTTCTTGTCTGTAGAATCTGACCAGACCAAGAGGAAAAAAAAAAACACCAATCAGGAATTTTCCTAACTAATTGGTCCAATGAGATACTCTATATTAGGATTTTTCAACCTAACTAGACATTTGGGACAGGGTACTCTTTGTTGTGGAGGCAGTCCTGTGCATTATAGGATGTTTAACAGCATCCCTGACCTCTACCCACTATATGCTAAAAGCACCACTCTGCACTGAAGCCCACAGTTAGCAGGCCCCACTCATGCACTTGGTCTTCAATTACTTCCTTAGGGCTTCATTCACTTTCCAATGTGAGCTGACAATCAAAAGTCAGAAGACACCTGAAGAGGAAAGCCTCTAATGTGAAATATGGACGTGAAAACAATGGAAATGTTTCTCCATTGGAGGACGGTGGATTGGGGAAGTGCACAGAGATCTGCAGGGCTGGAGTGCAGACATTGTGTAGGAAGAGGACAGGCCTTTAACTAGAGAGGCAGGTACAAACCAGATCTGAGGGACTCTCATGGGTTTGTGTATGCTCAGGCCACTAAGATGGCTGTTCTCTTGCTCTCTGTACATCCCCTACTTGACCAGTGCCTTCTTTATCTGCACTCTATTCACGTGAATGTGTTTACCCCCAGCTCCAGCTAGTGATTGTTCTAATCCTAAGACCAGAATGGTTCCACCAGCTAATTTATTAAAGGGAAATATCTGCCCTTGTGATGATCGTTAATCTGAGGGACTGTGCAGGTTTCCCTGCCCCAGCTGCTGGTTTCCTTGGTAACAGATAAGCCAATCTGAGGTCATGCTACATGCTCAGAGGCTTCAGTCCTGTCCAACTCTTTGCAATGCTACAGAATGTAGACCACCAGGCTCCTCTGTCCATGGGATTCTCCAGGCAAGGATACTGGAGTGGGTTGCCGTGTCTTCCTCCAGGGCATCTTCCCAACCCAGAGATCAAACTTGTATCTCTTATGTCTCCTGCACTGGCAGATGGGTTCTTTACTACTAGTGCCTGCTGGGAAGCCCAGCCTGAAGTCCCGCTAAAAACAGTGGCTTCATTCTCTCCAAGGAGTGAAGACTGTTGTCATGTCCTACGTGCATCTGCCATATGTGTTGGGGTGTCACCCAGGGCTCTTTTTCAGACATGCAAAATCCCCTCCCTGATGCACCACGTATGTCACCATCCCCATATCCAGGCTTTTTCTTGGGACTTGAGGCTGGGTGATTGCAAGACTTGCAGGCCTATGAGGCAGAACCCAAGAGTTTGCTAAACCTTCTGACCTACCCAGAAGGCCACAGGAAGCACTGTAGAACTGTCAGTAGTTGGCTTGTTACTGCAATAATATTCCCAGTAAACACATTTTGAGTGAAAGGTTAACCTATTCATTCATCAAAAAGCTACGCAGTCTCTCACCTCATATTATCAACACACAAACTTGACAGTGTGAACTGCAACATATTTCAAAGTAGCTCCTCTGTACACTACTTGGAAGGTCCCACGTATGTTTCACAGCATGCCCCCAGTACACAGAATATTTCAGGAACTTGCTTGGTGTTATTTGCTCTGGAGCTGGCAAATACGTGTATGAATATTTCCAGAGATGGCAAACCCACACTTCGAATGGGAGTTTGATTTTGTAAGTAGCTAAAAGCCATTAAGGGACAACACAAGGAAACCTTCCAACTTGAATGCTGAAGAAGCAGAAGGAACCTGAATCCCAGCTCACAGTTGGCAAGAAAATTTATATGATGCAGGTGAAAATCATTTTGTCTCCCTCTTTTAAATTTCATTCATTAAAGTATGTATTTTAGAAGCTACTAATGAAAATAAATTGGGTAATCACAGTGGCTCATATACCTTGTAGTATAAAACTAGGGGTGATTTTTCAAATATGATTTTCTTACATGTTAACAACGGGATAATTCAAGTGCATTACATTTATTGTGCACTTTTGTTACTACCTAAGCTCCACCTCAGATCATCAGGCATTAGATCCTGGAGATTGGGGTCCTCTGCCCTAGATTATTTCACTGAGAGCAGACAGGCTTAGATACTGGAGACACTTCCCTGGTATAGCCCCTCACTCCCATAGGAAGGCAGGCAAATGCATATGGATTTTACTGAGTGTAGTCCATTGGCAGTGGTGGTGTGGTCATTGGTTTCCCTGCATCCAGCCTTGCCCAGCCCCTCCAAACTATTCTGTCTACAATGCAAATAGACTGAGCTTTCAAAAACAAGCCTAATTATGTCAATCTCCTCTTAAGCCTTCAAAAGTGGCACATTATTTTTATGGAAAAAGGCAACTGCTTTACCCTGGCCTGTTACCCTGGCCTGTGGGTCTTTCTTGGTGGCTCAGAGAGTCAACAATCAGCCTGCAATGCAGGAGACCTAAGTTCGATCCCTGGGCCGGGAAGATCACCTGGAGAAGGAAATGGCAACCAACTCCAGTCTTCTTGCTTGGGAAATCCCATGGACAAAGGAGCCTGGCGGGCTACAGTACATGGGGTCACAAAGAGTCAGACACACTGAGTAACTAACAACAACCCTACTCTGGCCTGTAAGGTTCTGCTTGATCCGATTCCAGCCAGTATCTCCAGCCTCCCCACTCCCCACCCTCTTGCTCTGTGAACCACCACATTAGCTCTTGCAGTTCTTTGAAGATGCTACTTTTCTCCTGCCCCAGGCCCTGTTCACTCCTGTTCCCCCAGCTGAGAAGCAACGCTTTCACCCTTTGCTCTTGGTTTACTCCTCCTCCTTTAGATCTCAGCTGCAGAATACCTTTTACCCCTACCCTTTACCACAAAGTAGGTCAGCCCCTCCCTGCTCCATTCTTTAAAAAAATTATTTATTTATTTGACTATTTCAGATCTTTGTTGAGGCACTCGGGATCTTCATTGCTACGCTCCAGCTCAGTTGTTCTGTGGCCTGTAGGATCTCAGTTCCCCAATCAGGGATTGAATCTGTTTCCTACGCATTGCAAGGTGGATCCTTAACCACTGGACCACCAGGGACGTGGCCCTGCCCCATTCTTTACTCAGGGCTACAGATTATCTCAGAGTTATCGGCCAGTAGCACTTAGCTCAATTTTTAAATTATACGTTAGTATTTGAGATTATTTGATTAATTAGTCTCTCCTAATACACTTTAAATTCCATGAAGTCAAAGTTCATGTTGTTTTACTCACTTTTGTATCTCCCTGGCACAGAGCAGGAAATGAATAAATCTTCACTCAAATGACAGGGCCAAGAATCTATGTGCAAATAAAGAAGGAATCTATGTGCAAAGGTGAAATGTAATGGGTTGGTAGAATTTAGTTGTAGCATAGCATATATTGCTACATGGTAGGTACACTTGCATCTCTGTTGATTTTTAAAATGCATGTTCTAGGAAGGTAAAGGGGCAGGCGAGGACATGAGTAGTTAATACAGAATGAAGTGAAGAGTAAAAGTGTTAGTTGCTCAGTCAGGTCCAACTCTTTGCGACCCCGTGGACTGTAGCCTAGCAGGTTCCTCTGTCCATGGAATTCTCCAGGCAAGAATACTGGAATGACTAGTCATCCAGAGGATCTTCCCAACACAGGCATCAACCTTGAGTTTCCTGCGTTGCGGGCAGATTCTTTACTGACTGAGCCACCAGGGAAGCCCAGTAAAGAGTGAATAGCATATTAATTAATCCATTCATTTTGTTCATTCAGATGTCACAATATGGAAAGACTTCCTTTTATCTGAACAGTTGGCACTCAAATTTCCCTTTGGAAAAGAACTGTCTTCATTGCAACAACACAAAAGACTATGGTAAGTATTCAGGTTAAGTTGGTCCCCCTACCCTCCACAACCTGCAATCCTTTCCTCCTCAACTGAGAAGGCAAAAAAATATAGTCTAGGCATGTGACTTTCTGACCATCTCTATTGTTGCAGAGACAAAGCCTAAACAAACTAAGGAAAAGTTATTAACTTAGCTCTGAAGTGATCCTTCTTGTGTACCAACTGTCACAAGTTGATTATTAATATGAACTATATGATGGACATTTAAAAACAGAGACTACTAACAAGTGGTTTATGCTTTTCACTGAAATATCTATATCACAGAGACCAGGCAGCCAAATTAAAAGTTTATTGAAAGCAAAAACATTATTTGATTTATACTCTTACCTTAATGGAAGACCATGCCACCTCTAATTACTGACATCATGACAGAAACAGTGATGCTGGAGAAAACACACGGACTCTTCTTGTGCTCTGAATAAAAGATGTAATCGGATGCAATCATTTCATTAATACACACATGGCTCTGTAATGGGAAGATAGGGGACCAGATGGCCAGGAATGGACTGAGATGAAATGAGATGGGTGCTTGCAGTTTAGCAACTAACTACTTAGCCTGTATGGATTATACTAAGTCCTTACAGAATCACAGGAACACATTTTCCGAATGAAATTCTGCTTTGTCTCCAGAAGAACCATTCCCAGGACAAGGAGAAAGCCCATCTTATAGAAGTCCTACGGGGCTACTGTGTATAAGTAGTTGATGGTGTTTATAATTGTACTAGTGTGCTAGTGCTCAAATTTAACTGCATATTAGAATTATCTGGAGAGTTCTTAAAAAAGAAAAACAACCAATGCTTGAGGCTCATCTCCAGAGATGCTGGTTTAATTGGTCTGGGGTCCAGCCCAGGCACTGGAATTTTTCAAAGCTCCCCGGTGATTCAAAGGTGCAATAAAATTTAAGAACCATTGCATTAGTGTAATTCCTGTATTTATACAAGTAGGCCCACTTCATAGATCAATAAAAGAAGCCAGCTCTTGCATGGTGTGATTTGGGACAGCACAGAACATCTCTGGCCCTCAAATAGCTATTCTCTCCTTCAGTGTTTGGAAAACTCCCTAGAAAAATTCATTTCTTTGAATGAAGGCTTTGCAACTTAAATGAGGATAATTCCTCTGAGAAGGATAATACATTAAGTGGTTATCAGTTATTAACACCCTGGTGTGCCTTTTTATCGGATTACTTTCCTTAATGGTGGGGGAATCAGGGGGCAGGGAATGAGTGAAGCATGATGGTGGGAAGCTCAAAGCTCAACAGGATGTGGATTCAGGGTGAGTTCCAGGGCTGGGGGATATGACCAAAGGCAATCTATAGGCAAGCGGGAAGGATGAGTTTACCAAAAGATAAATCTTTGTGTGAGATTCTGAAGGTCAGAGAAGACTGTGAACCAAATCCACTGGAAAAGTGGGAGAGTTGTTCTTGACAAACCCTTGGCTAATTATCCAAACACCACAACCAGGGAGCTGAACATGTGAGTGGCAAGAAAGTGGGAGCCCCTTTCCAGTCTTGCCCATCTCTAGAAACAGGAGGTTCTCTGGACCAGACTTGGACATTCAAGAGGGATCAGAAGGCAGGTAGATTGACGAGAACTGGAACATCACAAAGGCCCCTGGGTTGATCATGCCTGAGTTGCCAGAATTCTGACAAAAATGGGAACTGGCTAAATTTCAGGAGGTCAAGATACCAGGCAGCCAGGAGCATCCGTGCATGATTGATCGAAGAACCTTGAAAATCAGCTCCAGGTCTTAGAGAGGATTTCTTTGGGGACAAATATCATTCAGCATAATTATCTTGGCTGTAGATATGAGGCAACAGGATGAATCCAGCTTTTAGCAGCCTACTCTGACGTGGCTAAAGTGCAGGAAGCATGCCTATGGGAACTAACATATATTCTCTCAGCTTAACGATTCTGTCCAGGGTAGGTCCTACCCATGCGCATTTCCCCTACGATTTCCTCATCTCTTCTATATAGACTGGAAACGCACTCAGCAGGAAGCCCAGCCATATCCCTTGTGGCTGGGACTCTATCTGGACCATGACAATGACAGTGTGAAGAGGCGAATGTTCACCACCCAGGCCGGCTCTTCTGCCCTGTAGCTGAATGACTTTTCAATAGTGTTGACTTAAAAGAAATCTCTTCCTGCAGGTTTAATGAGCCCCCTGGGAAGTTCCTGATGTGAATGGGAATCACGACTTGACATAAACATGAAAGATTATGTGTCAGCAGGCCTGATTTGATTCTTAATGAGTGTTAATTTATTTGCTGTGATTTCACACATCTGCTTTGGCTACAATGTCATATTACATTAATCCTGAGATATTACTATACATACTATATTTTCTATACACAAGGTTGGGAATGAGAAATTAACACATGTGATGTTTCTTAAAGGGATACACACCCTTTAATCCAAAGGACTAGCAGGCAGATGTTAGATTTCCCCACTATTTGGGTATACAATCTCTTGAGGCTAAAACATAACTTGGCATTTGTGTCCATGACATTGCAGAATGGTTTCCGTGGTAACACGCTCAGGGGAATCCTAAGGTACACAGTAAGCTACCATATTTAGGGTTACTTATGATTGGTGGATTGGACAGTTCTACTTTTGTATGGAATATGATTCTTTATTTACTTTGTCTGGACAATAAAATCCAAAAGGTGTTTCTCTAAACTTATAAGCCAGGGCTTAAACAGAGGGAAGGAAACACACATAAAAGACAAGAAAAGTCACTCTGCAGCATAAAAGAGTCTGTTTCACCTGCCACTTAGGTTCTTTCAAGTCTCACAAGACAGGTTGGGTTTGTTCTGTCAGAAGACAAATTTGATGGTTTCATTAGTAAACAGATGTATGTAGGCCACTGGGGAGATAAAGCTCAGTTAATCCTAGCTGTTTGTGAATGAAATGTGGAGGACTTTAACACAGAGACCAATCCTAAACCGAATGCAGTCCCTCACAAATCCCGGAGGCTACAGATGCTGGCGCTTCCCAGAGCTGTGTATCCAGAGCTGAGATCAGCTTTCTGAGGCTGCCTCTCTGATGCTGAAGCCCAAATCTTGCACACTCAGCAGCATTTTCTGGGCTACTTCAGTGGGTGCTGGGATCACACTGAGTAAAAGTAGCACAAAGGTGAGAGCAAGGGGCTAGTGGTCAGCAAGAAAGCTTTTTAGTGAGGGGTCCGGCTGCCCTAAGTGTGTGGGATTTTCACTGAACAAAGGGAACTTCTTTCTTTTCTTGATTTGAATGTAATCTATAGTTTTGCAGGAGCCAGGATCCGCATCTTTCAAAGAACATGCAGCTTTCCCAGGTTGATGGTAACAGAGAGCCAGAATAGCTATCCTATTCCTGCAACAAACTTTGTTTCCACAATGCTAGTTTCCACAACACTATGGAAAGTACTATGAGGTATAATGCATGCCCTCTGCTCTCCAAGAATTTATGATCCAGGAGAGGACAGATCAGTGGATTCACTATCATTCTTATACCTTACAAAGTTCCTAGGGGTTTCACTTACCAAGTATTTGAAGCTACTAAGCTAAGCTACTAAGCTACAATACCTGGGAATCTGAAGTTGAAAAGAGAATGAAACTGGATGAAGGTGCTCAGAAGCTACAGACCTCCAATTACAAGATAAAAGTACTGGGGATATAACGTACCTGATCAATTTAATTAACATTGCTGTATGTAACATATGAAAGTTGTTTAAGAGAGTAAATCCTAAGAGTTCTCATCACCAGGAATAAATTGTTTCTATTTCCTTTATTTTGTATCTATATGAGACGATGGATGTTCACTAAACTTGTGAAAGCTATTTCATGATGTATGTAAAGTCAAATCATTATGCTCTACACCTTAAATTTATATAGAGCTGTATGTCAATTATATTTGTAAAAAACTAGAAGAAAAAGAATAAAATTCTAAGCATATATAAAGGTAAGAGCAAATCCAGATATATCCATGTAGAAAATTGTATTATTCTTAGTAACTCTTCATTTCCACCCTGTATTAGAATATTTAACTAGGCCATTTGCTATGTGTCTTTAGTTTGGGTGTTTTTTTTTTTTTCCCACTAGACATGGATAGTCTTTTCCTCATCTACCAAGGGAAATTTCTGCTTGGAAAGACCTAGCTTCAGAAAGCCAACAATCCAGGTGTGATTTTACTTTAGATGCTTTTAGGTGGCTATGTCCCCATGACCCAAACCATGTTTAATTTCTTCTTCCTTTCTTAAAAGTCACCTTTTCTTTTGAATTTATTTGTTCTTTTGAAATTATTTGTTCCTCCTCTCTAGGACCCTTAAGTAGAGCCTTATTCATAGTTTCTTTCCTTAACTACTTGCATGACTTTAGGTACCTAGACTTTGGATTAGTTTTAACATCTATCAGAGCTACTGGTAAGAACTTGATAAAAATGCAGGTACCTAAACCTCACTTCTATAAGATTTTAATTTAGCAGATCTGGGAGAGGACTCCAGCATCTGTATTTGTATTGAGTATCCTTAGACGGGCAGCAGCAGCAGACGGGCTAAGATACACCAAAGTTTATTCTTCAAGTCTTCCTTTTTTTTTTTCATGAAAAGCTATTATTTTAATAGAGTAGAATGAGTTTTAAATAAGAATTAAATAACTTCCCAGTTGTCTTAAATGGGGATCTTCAATCAGGTGGGAATTGAGTCAGAATCCAGTTGGTTGAGACAATGTACTGAGGAAACAGACTCTCAGCTCTACACAGAAGCTTTTCATATAATTTCAGCACAACCAGGACAATTTATTAAGAGTACTGGGCTCAAAAAAAAAAAAACATGAAAAAAGAATGAAATGTTATTTGCATTGACAAGGATACACTTGGAGGACTTTATGCTAAGTGAAATAAATCAGAGAAAGACATACTATATGAAAGGGGTCCCCAACCTCTGGGATCTAATGCCTGATGATCTGAGGTGGAGCTGATGTAATAATAATATAAAGTGCACAGTAAATGGAATGCACTTGAATCATCCTGAAACCAACCTCTCCACCCTACCCTGTCCATGGAAAAACTGTCTTCCACAAAACTGCTCCCTGGGGCCAAAGGTTGGAGACCGCTGCTGTATGATATCACTTACATGGGGAATCTAAAAAATACAACAGACTAGTGAATATAATGTAAAAAGAGACAGATTCACAGATACAGAGAACAAGTTAGTGGTTACCAATAGGGAGTGGGGAAATGGGGAGAGGCAATGTGGGATAGGAGATTAAGAGGTACAAACTATTATATATCTAATAGTTTATTAGATAATTTATTTTATATCAATAAATTATAAAGATATACTGTACAACATGAGCAATGTAGTCAATATTTTATAGGAACTATAAAGGAAGTATAATCTTTAAAAACTGTGAATCATTATATTGTATACCTGTAATGTATATACTGCATATCAACTATATGTCAAAATATTTTTAAAGGTTAAAAAAGGAAACATAGCATAGTAATGTAAGACAACTTATAAATGATTTTTAAAAATCAAGAGTTCATTTTTTCAGGTGTAGTGGGGAGAATAAGATTTTTATCTAAAAGAAGGCTGCTGCTGCTGCTAAGTTGCTTCAATCGTGTCCGACTCTGTGTGACCCCACAGACGGCAGCCCACCAGGCTCTGCGGTCCCTGGGATTCTCCAGGCAAGAACACTGGAGTGGGTTGCCATTTCCTTCTCCAATGCGTGAAAGTGAAAAGTGAAAGTGAAGTCGCTCAGTCACGTCCAACTCTTTATGACCCCACGGACTGCAGCCTACCAGGCTCCTCTGTCCATGGGATTTTCCAGGCAAGAGTACTGGAGTGGGGGTGCCATTGCCTACCAAATCTAATAAATGAGTCTTTTAAAAACACAGATTCTGTGTATAGGTGTTTCTGTGTGTTTACATATGTACACACATGTGTTCATGCATTAAATGTATATGTCATGTTAGTGTAATTTTAAAACAATTAATTAAATGATAAGCAATTTAGTCATAGCCTAGCACTTCAAAACTGGACTGTGAGAACGTTTGAAACGTCTTTCCTATGATCTATGTCCTTAGGATCACCATCTTAAAGGGTTTGGGAAAGCTACATGTATACAGCATCATGCAGCCTATTTTGGGGTCATTTAAATATGTGAAACAGATTTCCTCAGGGACTTTCTCATTCACTCACTCCTTGTCTGAGACCTCTCACCCCAAAGAGTCTGCTAGGGAAGGAGGAACTATGGGGACCAAGAGCCGAAGGGAGAGGATGGAAGTCTGAGCAAACACACCAAGTCTGAGCTGGGGAATCACCATTCCATCTGGAGGCAGATTAGGTAACAGGCTATCCAACCACTCCCATCTCTTCTCTACCCTGCAGGAAATAAGGAGCATTTGCCATAGTCATAATGTTCCATTTTCACCCCTACACCCTTCTCCATTTTCAGTGGACTCTTTCCTCCTTTGCAGTGAAAACCAACTTCCTTGGTCTAAAGGTGTCAAGTCTAGGAGAGATCTCACTGGTCCCTCTCTCACTGAAGCTTAGGTTGTGCCTTTAAATGTCATTTTGTGTAGAGGTGCACTGTGAGTAGACTCAAGCCCATGCCCTGTAGCCAATTCTTCCCAGTCTCTGGGCCACCAACTAGCCAACTAATTTTTATGGTCACAAACTGAAGGCTCATCGTGATGTAGCTTACATAATACGAACATAATAATATGTGCGATGATCCCTGTGGATAATTAAGGCTGCATTACCTGTCTAGAAGGGAGCTAGTAGCTCTCTCACAGCTGTGTTTTTAAAAGGGTGACGACCACTTACTGTGCTTTTTGTACATAAATATGAGAGTCTCAACTACTATGTCTCCTAACACCTAGTTCTGTGCAGGCATGCTCAGTCACTCAGTCCTGTCGGACTCTTTGTGATCCCATGGATTGTAGCCCACCAGTCTCCTCTGTCTGTGAAATTCTCCAGGCAAGAAATACTGGAGTAGGTTGCCATTTCCTCCTCCGCAGAGACTGAACTCACATTTCCCGCGATTTCTGCATTGGCAGGCAAGGCAGATTCTTTACCCCTAGAGCCACCTGGGAAGCCCCTCCTAATACTGACCCCTGAGCTAATTAGTATCAGTGTGATTGTCTTAATTTTCTAGCTACCAATTAAGCAGTTGCTCCAGAGAGAACTGTCACCAATATGTCAATTTAAAAACAGAAACCAGGAGCTGCTGGTTGACAGTATAGAAAGCCAAGGTTGGAAAACAAAAGTGATGGTGGAGTGAGATTGTGAGTGGCTCTTCTAGCTAGTTGAATACTGAGCTTCCTTACGATCCGATTAGCTCACAGTTTACCCGAGAAGTACCCACTCCTCCAAATAAATAAGTAAAAGATAGATACAGAATAGCAGAGCGTCTGGGTTTGCGCTGGGGAAGCGAGTCCTTTAACTATGGCCATCCACTCGCTCAAACTAGGCACCTATTTGGTAGAGAGTATTGTGCTCAAATCCCCATCCTCAGAGACAGCTTCACTCCTATATTTAAGCTTCAGCCTAAATGGACACTCACCGAGCTTTCCTTATTCCTCTATCGGATTCACGATGGCACCGACCGCAGCCACACTCTTAAGCCACGCAGTCCTCTCTTGAGAGACTGAAAAACGTCCTATTGTTGCCCCCGCTTTCCTTCCCCCAACCAGTATCTCCATTTAGAGAGGGAATTTCAGTTGCATCACCAAACACAAAAGCAAAAGGTGAGGGATGCAGGGAGAGACGCTAAACTCCCTGCTCACACCCCTCCCCACTCACCCACGCGTCGGCTCCAGGCTCCCCCTCCTCCTGCCCGGGGCTGGTGGTCAGGTGAGGTTACCTGGGCGCCCCGAGAAGCCTCGAGGGGCTCAGCGATCCTTCCTCTCGAAGTCGCCCCACTCCCCACCGGGCCCCCAAGACTCTGGCCCCTTCTCCCCCTGCGCGCGTCCCCTGCCCCTCGGGCTCCGGCGCGCAGCGACAGCCGCACGCAGCGCTCGGCTCCCCTCCGCCGACCTGGCGTGACGCAGGCGGAGACTACTTAAGGCCGGATTAGAGGCGGCGGCCGCGGATTCCCGAGCCCTGCAACCGGCTCCGCGCGCTCCGCCCCGGCTTCGCAGGCGGCAGCGCGGGAGCGCCCGGTGCCCGCTGAAGTGCCAGGCGCGGGGATTGGTGCCCGGACCTTTCCTCGGCCCCTAACCCGGGAGTGAGTGGCGCTCAAACACCTCGCTCCGGCGGGCGAGAGCTCGCGGACCTGCACGCGGCCACCCCCGCTCCGCCCCGCCCCTCGCCCGGCCATCCCCCGGCTCCAGACCTGACCCCCGGACGGCGCCCGAGGTTCGTGCCCGCTCTCCGGACCGCGCCAGCTGCCCATCAGTTGGACGCGCTTGGGTTTCCTTCCCCATTTTCCCTGTTTTAAGTACAATAAAAGGAGAGAGGGGATCTTGGATTTTTAAAAATTTTGTTTGATTCTTTAATTGGGTGGCATTTAGCTCCCAGTCGGGAGGTGCGGCCCGGGGAGGGGCCCGAAGCGGGAACGTGCCCGGTGCTGCCCAGTCTTTGTCTGCTGCCTCCGGATGCACAGCGATGGGGGAATGGACCATCTTGGAGAGGCTGCTGGAAGCCGCGGTGCAGCAGCACTCCACTATGATCGGGAGGTAAGGGCGACGAGCCGGCCATCAGCGGGCCCCGTCGGGCGGCCCCCGGGAGTCCTTTCTAACGTTCAGACCGAGCCCCAGCAGCCCTCAGACCATCCTCTGTCTCCTTCCCATCATCCTTGGTCCATGCGCCTGTGTTCCCAGCATTGAGGGATTGCCTGACGCCCAGTGATGCCCCCCTCCTCAAGCTGCTCCTCATCAGGAATCCATCCCTTCCCTATGAAGCACCACCAGGGGATTCACTTTTCTTCCATTAGCAAAGGAGTTATTGGCTCAGTCGTGGTACCCCCACTCTCCGGAGTCAGAGCCAATCTTCATCCAGTTCCCTAAATAGAATCTACAAAGAAGGCAGGATTGTATTTGGACAGAGAAGGGCAAATGGGGAGATGGATTTGCTCTTCGGAGCAGATATATCTTTCCCCAACAAATATTTAACAAGCTAAACTGATTTGCCTGTTAAAACCTACAGTGTCAGAAACCCACACACCCAGCTGACACATTTTATCTCTATATATACTATATATATTCGTGTATATATGTGTATATATAGTTATAACTATCTGTTTATGTAAAGCTTAAGTTCAGTATTCATATTGAGGATAAACTAAATATCCAGTTGGAGTACTTACATATACATACTCTGTGCGTAGACTTTGTATTTGCTGTATTCAGCTATTCCATGTGCATTTGCCATATCCAGAGGGAAGTTATATTTTGTGCCTCTCTACATTCCATGTATATAAATGAAATTGATCTGTTGCAAATACACCATGCCCAGGGTATGGAAATGCACATGCTTAAGATCTCTGTAGTATGAAGTGTTCCCAGACTACCAACAGCCCGCAGAAGGGGAAGAGACCCAAAAGTTTGCTGAATTCCCATTTCAGGACCACTCTGGATGGATAGCTCCCCAGTCAAGGACCCAGCTGGGAACTGAGCAATAGGGCTTTTCTACTGAGTCAGTGACTCAACCCTTGAGAACCTCTCTCCCTCGCTTTTCCCCTGCTCAGGATCCTCTTGACTGTGGTGGTGATCTTCCGGATCCTCATTGTGGCCATTGTGGGGGAGACGGTGTACGATGATGAGCAGACCATGTTTGTATGCAACACACTGCAGCCCGGCTGTAACCAGGCCTGCTATGACCGCGCCTTCCCCATCTCCCACATACGTTATTGGGTCTTCCAGATCATAATGGTGTGCACCCCCAGTCTCTGCTTCATCACTTACTCTGTGCACCAGTCTGCCAAGCAACGAGAACGCCGCTACTCTACTGTCTTCCTGGCTCTGGACAGAGATCCTCCTGAGTCCATGGGGGTCCTGGAGGAACTGGGGGTGGGGGCAGTGGTGGTGGCAAACGAGAAGATAAGAAGTTGCAAAATGCCATTGTTAATGGAGTGCTGCAGAACACAGAGAACACAAGCAAGGAGACGGAGCCAGACTGTTTAGAGGTGAAGGAGCTGACCCCACACCCATCAGGGTTGCGCACTGCAGCTCGATCCAAGCTCCGAAGGCAGGAAGGCATCTCCCGCTTCTACATTATCCAAGTGGTATTCCGAAATGCCCTGGAGATTGGGTTTCTAGTGGGCCAATACTTTCTCTATGGCTTCAGTGTCCCAGGGTTGTATGAATGTGACCGCTACCCCTGTATCAAGGAGGTGGAATGTTATGTGTCCCGGCCTACTGAGAAGACTGTTTTTCTAGTGTTCATGTTTGCGGTGAGCGGCATCTGTGTTGTGCTCAACCTGGCTGAACTCAACCACCTGGGATGGCGCAAGATCAAGCTGGCTGTGCGAGGAGCCCAGGCCAAGAGAAAGTCAGTCTATGAGATCCGCAACAAGGACCTGCCCCGGGTCAGTGTTCCCAATTTTGGCAGGACTCAGTCCAGTGACTCTGCCTATGTGTGAAAGTGCAGGTTTTGGGGAGGCCTAGGGGATGAAAAGTAGCCCCAAGGCAGATGACTATGGAGGGTGGCTCTATCTGCCCTCATTTATGTGACTGTCATCATTGAGATATATTGAATGAGGCTGGTTAAGAAAAGATCTTGCATCGATCGGAGAGGAGAGAAAGTAGCACCGTTACCACATCACACCACTGGTTCCAGAGACACCTGGACAGAGTGATGAGATGGATGAGTTGGACTCCTTTGGGCCCTTTTCTTCTGTGGTCCAGTCTGATCCTGATCATAGTGGACTTGAACAGCTACCAAGTAGGACTTAGCTCTGCTAAGCTCTGTATTCTGGTGAATGGCATGAGTCAACTATTTTACTGGTACAAAATTTGTGACCTGTCTCAACACATCCCTTCATCCTGGGCTGCAGGACAAACATCCTTGAGGCATCCTTCATGTACCTCCCCCATCAGCATGCCCCTCTCCCTCAACCCGGGACAGCATGCCAGCTTTCTCCTCAATCTGGCCTTACAGTAAACCTAATATGGTTTATCTGCAAGCTAGAGGGACTTCTGTGGGGTGCTTTTCAGAGAATGGCCATGGCATAGGTTTGCATCACAGCCCCATCTGATTGGCCCTTAGTCATTATGAAAACCTTAGGAATGTCTCAATATTTCCAGTTTTCTAACTCAAACTGCACTGGTGCTGTTTATTAGGGGCAGGGGTTGGGTGGGAGGGAGGGGATTGCAATATGCAACTATAACAGTCCTATGGGATGGTTGTTGCACTGTTAGGCATGTGGTTATGAGCTTTGGGATATTTCTGCCTTCCAGATTGTGGACTTTGGACAGCATTAAAACCTTTTTGTTGTTGTTGTTAATATCAAGGGTGTCTACCCAAGCCACAGAATCTCTAACTGGTGTATTTAATTCATGTTCTTATATAGTTTTGTTGTGCAACACAGCTGCACTTCATTTTGCCATGGTTTGAATTTACCTGTGTGCTCACACCAGAGACCTTAATCAGCCCATGTCAATCCTGGTTTATAATTTTATCAGTCATTTTTGAAACACATACAATCACTGGCTTAAGAAACCTGAACCTAAACACTATTGGCTAACACGCGTTTACGGATACTTATTTGAGACATATACATATACCAAAGGTTCAAAAACCTGTTGCTTTGGACTGTGACTATGTTTGCTTCTCTTTGCTCTTATTTATTTAAGTGCCATACTGTACCTTTCATATCCACTGTTTATTTAGTTAAAGCATTGGCCAAGAGTAATATTTGGATAATGTGCTTTTATGAAGCCCTCCGTTTCCTTTGCATTATCATTATGATTTTTGGTTTAGAATACACACGTGATGTAATACACAACTGAGGATATGTTTAAAATAAAGTTCTTGCCTTTTTTTTAATGGGAAGAGTCTGCAATTTTATGGTTTGATTTGGATTCTATTTATTTAAATATATGTTCAAAAATGTTTTGTCACATATTTAAAAATCAGAACTGTGAGGGCAGGAAGTGATGGATGCTTGAATAGCACTTGGGGAATGACTGGTAATGTCTAGTCACTAACAGATGAGACAAAACTGGTACCTTTTGTGAACGTTTAGAAGACTGTGATGAGGTATTCAAATAGTGGTGTTTACTAACTCCTTTCCATTTCAGTCCGAGATTTCTCTGCTTGTCTAAGGATATGTCTTGTAATAAAATGTCAGTGCTGCAACATATTAGTTTACTCCGGGAGTGGAATTATTTTCCCCATTTTCCCATACTTTCCTGCTCTCAGCTGTCACATTTGGCAGCAGGCCGTGCTCCCTGTGCTCGTCGATTTGAGACCTGATGTTTAAATGATGCTAATCCAGTAGTCAAAACCTTCTAGACCAGCACTGTCCAGTACCACTTGGTGTAATGATGGAAACTTCTATTGTCTTTGCTGCTTAATATGACAATGACAATTGAATAACTGAATTTCTAATTTTATTTAATTTTAATTAATTTAAATAACCATATATGGAGAAGGCAATGACACCCCACTCCAGTACTCTTGCCTGGAAAATCCCATGAACGGAGGAGCCTGGTAGGCTGCAGTCCATGGGGTTGCTAAGAGTTGGACATGACTGAGTGACTTCACTTTCTTTTTCACTTTCATGTGTTGGGGAAGGCAATGGCAACCCACTCCAGCACTCTTGTCTGGAGAATCCCAGGGACGGCAGAGCCTGGTGGGCTGCCATCTATGGGTTCGCACAGAGTTGGACACGACTGAAGCGACTTAGCATAGGGTTATTGCTACTATATCATAAAGCACAATTATAGACTTTTAATCAAGCTCTTCTTATTGGGTTCTTCCAAAAGAGATTAATCCTTTGCTTATGTGTCCTAAGATATTACTTTTTAGCAACACATTTTACTAACATATTTGGCATTTTCTTTTTTTTTTTAGTTTTTTTTAAAAAACACCTTTTAATTTTATATTGCAGTATAGTTCATAAACAGTGTTTATGAGAGTTTCGGATGTACAGCAAAGTGATTCACTTATAGATATACACATATCTGTTTGTGTTTGGCATTTTCTGTCTACATTAATGGTCCCATTCGTTCCATAAACTAATGCTCTTCCTCAGTTCTTAAATGCTGCTGCTGCTGCTGCTACTGCTGCTAAGTTGCTTTAGTTGTGTCCGACTCTATGCGACCCCATGAGATGGCAGCCCATCAGGCTGCCCCATCTCTGGGATTCTCCAGGCAAGAACACTGGAGTGGGTTGCCATTTCCTTCTCCTCTTAAATGCTATTCACCTTCTAATTCCAATACGCCCTTCATCTGAATATTGCGAAGCAATGTGAAATTTCTTGGATGATTGCTTTTCAAACACGGTTGTTGCATCCTTTAATTATGACAGTTTGGATGCCAATTTTAGGATGAAAATCTGTTTATTTCAATCTATAGGTTTCCATCTGCAGTATAAATAGGCAGTTGAAAAGGATTATTCTTGAGTAAAGAAACAGATCCTCCTCTGTTTTGTGTTTGGTGAGCTAAAAATGTTTTAAGATGCCTCCCAGAGATGAAGGAAGAGTGTTGCTTGAGAGCTCTTAGCATATGCTTGGGTGTGAAAGAAGTAGGAAGCTGTGTGGAAAACAAGGGCTGTTGTATTTATGCCACAATGTGAGATTGGGAGAACGATAGTGTTTCCTGGTAGAAACGCATCCCGTAACAGTGGAGCTCTTTGATGTTTCCAAACACCAGCAAATGCAAGATTAATTCACTTGTTGGTAGTAGAGAAGGGAACACACCTTCCACTTGGCTTATAGAGTCATTCCTCACATTTACTGATGTGTGTCAGTCTGATTCTTTCGCTTTCTATT
Organism: Nanger dama; assembly: GCA_917880005.1. NCBI lineage: Eukaryota > Metazoa > Chordata > Mammalia > Artiodactyla > Bovidae > Nanger > Nanger dama. The sequence continues at coordinate 74,001,052 of CAKJTW010000003.1, forward strand.
TAATGAAGGAAATACACTGATGATTTGATGGTTCACATAGCTGTGTGATGGGTATGATCTTACTCTGTACTTTTGAGAGGACAGCACCAGTCTCTTCTTATAAATTTAAGAACCCTATAGTGAACCGCAGGGCTTCCCTGATAGCTCAGTTGGTAAAGAGCCTGCTTGCAATGCAAGAGACCCTTGTTCGATTCTTGGGTTGAGAAGATCCACTGGAGAAGGGATAAACTACCCACTCCAGTATTCTTGGGCTTCCCTCATGGCTAAGCTGGTAAAAATCCACTTTCAAAGCGGGAGACCTGGGTTCAATCCCTGGGTTGAGAAGATCCCCTGGAGAAAGGAACGGCTACCCACTCCAGTATTCTGGCCTGGAGAATTCCATGGACTATATAGTCCACGGGATCGCAAAGAGTTGGACATGACTGAGTGACTTTCACTCACTCACTAGTGAACCACAGGCCCTTTTGGCCTGTGTGTGCATAATGTGTGTGTGTGTGTGTGTGTGTGTGTGCGCACGCCCATATTGGTGGAGAGTGGTGGGTGCTAAGGCATAAACTGAGTCTAAATGTTTGAAGAATAGTCTGGAGAGACTAAAGTTACTTAGCCTGGGGAAAGGAAAGCCTAAAGTACAGAATTTGTCATTTTTAAGTCCTTGAATATTTAAAGGGTTAAAAAGTATAAGGGATAACAGCTGTACTTGCTGACCTCTGAGAGCAGAGGAAAAAGACTGGATCCAAAATCAAGGGTGTAGAAAATTAATAAAGTACCAGAAAGAACATGGTTTCTCTTTCACCTCTGCTTTTCTTTTCTTTTTTTTAAAATGCTGTTTCTTTTGCAGGGAATACCTGTCTCACCACCTTCATTCACTAGGTGTGTTCCTCTTCACTCCCTAAAACTGGTTTGACTCTCTGCTCGCACAGAAACCTATTCTAAACTCTCCTCCAGGCTGGCTTAGTGTGCCTGTGCTGAGCCTCCATAAAAGTCTCTCTGTCCCTTACTGCTTGGAGGTGAGATGTTTCTAGATCAGTATGTGGGTCCTTGAGGATGGCAACTGTGCCTTACCCATTGTAACCACAGGTGGTATTTATTATCATCGCTACATCTACGACAAGAGAGATGGATGCCTCAGTGTTTCATCTGGCAACGGTCTTAACAGACTCAGCGTATGGAAGCTAAAAGTACCTTACAAAGACATTAAGTCAAACTCTTTATTATATGGCTGAGAAAACTGAAAGATCTATAATTAGGACACTGAGTTTCTTGGAAAATGATGTGACCGTTCATCTTGGAGAATTGCAATATTTAGGAAATCAATATTTATGTTGGTTTTACTTACTTTGTATTTTACAAGGTGTATTCCTCTGCTTGGGCTGCCGTAACAAAATATCATGAATGGAGCGGCTTGAACAAGAGGCATTTGTCTTCTCACTCCTCTGCAATCTGCAAGTCCAAGATCAAGGTGCTGGCAGGATTCGTTTCTTCTGAGGCTTTTCCTGGTTTTGCAGATGGTCACCTTCTCTATGTGTCCTCACGTGGTCACCCCTCTGAACATGTGCATTCTTAGTGTCTCTCTGTATGTCTTAATCTGCTCTTCTTATGAGGACATGAGTCACATTGAATTAGGGCCGACCCTAATGGCCTCCTTTTAACATAATCACTTCTCAAAAGACCCTGTCTTTAAATACAGATGCATTTTGATACAAGAGACATAGTTTAGCCCATAATACTAAATATTTTCAAACATTTAGGTACCCTTATGCTTGGGAGTGGTTACATAATTTACTGTACAAAATGGGTTATCTTTGAGAATACAAAGGGCAGGATATCTAATTGAATGGAACATCAGACCTGTGAGTGTAAATTGGATCTGTCCTTAAGCAAACCAAGTTGTGTGGCTGCTTTACTTAAGACAATCAACAATCATTGAGCTCTTGCTCCAGGGCCTGGAACCCTGGAGATAATGACACCTAAGTCTCAGCTCTTGAGAAGGGCTATGAACTGCTGTCAGACAGAGATAAAAATTTATGTCAGTAATAATCAGGTGGCACTAGTGGTAAAGAACCTGCCTGCCAATGCAGGAGACCTAAGAGACGTGGGTTCAATCCCTGGGTCAGAAAGATTCCCTGGAGGAGCGCATGGCAACCCACTCCAGTATTCTTGCCTAGAGAATACCATGGACAAAACAGCTTGGTGGGCTACTGTCCAAGTGTCTCAAAGAGTTGGACGTGACTGAAGCAACTTAGCACTCCATAATGGGAAAATAATATTTTAAAAAAATATGTGTCTTTGCCCTCCAGACAACCTAACTTAGAATCTCTGATGCTGTAGCCTGGGCATTTCTTTCTGTATTTCTAGGGGATCAAATATGTAGTCAGGATGGAGGGCTACGATGTCAGAGACATACATTAGCATAAAATAATGAGAATCAGATATTTGGAGGAGAAGTTAGGAAAGGGGAGAAGAGAAGTGTGAGGTTCTCAATGCTGCCCTTGCTTATGTCCTGTGAAAAGTTAGTGATGAGAAGCTCTAAGTAGAGGACTAACAGCAATTTTCAGGGCTTTAAGAGTAGAAACAGTGGTCTTGCCGGTAGTGAATGGAGGAGAGGCCCAGTCTTAAGGGCTGATAGGGCAAGTTGCAACGTGGTTTCATAAAGTTCAAGGAGGTGGAATCTCAAGGAAGAAGATCTGTTCTGAGTATTCAACTTACAGGAAGCATTCAGTTAGACTAAAACCCTAAATTGAAGCTAGTTAAAGCTTCCAAACCATCCCCTAAACTTGGTGAGTGGGTGGGAAGTGAGAAAGCAGTGAGCACAGACTGTCCTTTGTTTTGGATACTCCTAGACCTCCTGTGGTTTCACTGAAACAGTTAAAATCAGAGCAAGTGAACAGAAAATTATCCATCCCATCCCAGCCAGGGTTCTGAGACTTAATCAGGCATGGTGAGCCAGCTTTGTGACTACTCAAAGCTTACATTCATTTAGGTTAGGAGATCGTTATACACCAGGTTATAATGTACTTTAGCTCAAACAGACCTGGTGGAACCCAGCCTAAATGAATATTGTGGCTAAAATGTATTTAGTGGCTCTTGTCATCTTAGGGTCTTGGGGCTGTAAGCAAGGACAGTGTATAAATATAGAGGCCTCTGGGAATTCCCTGGCTGTGTCTGAGACTCCACGCTTTTTCTGCAGGGGGCATGGGTTTGATCCCTGGCTGGGGAATTAAGATCCCACATGGTGTGTGCCATGGCCAAAATAAATAAATTTAATTTAATTTAAAATACCCAAAAAAGAAAATATAGAGGCCTCTGAGAGGATTTTTGTTGTTCAGTCGCTAAGTTGTCTCCGACTCTGTGGCTGCATGGATTGAACCATGCCAGGCTTCCTTGTCTTTTCACTATCTCCTGGAGTTAGCTCAAACTTATGTCCATTGAGTTGGTGATGCCACTCAACCATCTCATCCTCTACCGCTCCCTTCTCCTCCTGCCTTCACTCTTTCCCAGCATCAGGGTCTTTGCCAGTGAGTCAGTTCTTTTCATCAGATGGCCAAAGTATTGGAGCTTCAGCTTCAGCATCAGTCCTTCCAATGAATATTTAGGGTCAGTTTCCTTTAGGATTGACTGGTTTGATCTCCTTGCAGTCCAAGGGACTCTCAAGAGTCTTTTCCAGCACCACAGTTTGAAAGCATCAATTCTTTGGCACTCAGCCTTCCTTATGGTCCAACTCTCCCATCTGTACATGACTACTGGAAAAACCATAGCTTTGACTATATAAATCTTTGTCTGAGAGGATACTGGTACCAAATATCCATGTACCATTTGCTGTTGTAAATCAGATTCTTGGTTCACCCAGGCCAGTATTCTAAATCTCTAGCAGCTGGGGCTGGAGAAGGCAATGGCAACCCACTCCAGTACTCTTACCCGGAAAATCCCATGGATGGAGGAGCCTGGTAGGCTGCAGTCTGTGGGGTCGCTATGAGTCAGACACGACTGAGCGACTTCACTTTCACTTTTCACTTTCATGCATTGGAGAAGGAAATGGCAACCCACTCCAGTGTTCTTGCCTAGAGAATCCCAGGGATGGGGAGCCTCATGGACTGCTGTCTATGGGGTCGCACAGAGTTGGACACAACTGAAGCGACTTAGCAGCAGCAGCAGCAGCAGCAGCTGGGGCAAACCCAGTTCTGAGGAGTGGCCCAGTTCTCTCTGACTCCAAAGACTAGGATGCTCTTTAAGTTAGATAGGTCTATCTAACTTAAAAATAAAGGACCTATCATCTATAACTACACCCCAGCTCCCCAGCCCCCAATCCCTTCCTTGAAAGTTTCAGTCCCTCCAAACATCAAGCAATAGAAAGTGATTGAGTTCATTTCAGTCCTTTCTTGAATGCCGATGGTATGCAAGGGCTTGGATTAGGTATTAAAGGACGTTTACAGACAGGTGTGATGCCCTCCCTGCCCTCACAGGTCCTACAGTCTATCTGAGGGAAATAAATCAAGTTCATAAGGAATATGAAGTGCCATGTTCAAGGCTCAAAGTTTTCTGAGATCTAAGAAGGAAGCCATCACCCCAGTGTGTGTATTTGTTGAAGGTGAGAAGCAGGTACAGAAAACATCACCAGCAAAGTGGTACTGAGTTGGGTCTCCTTGAAGAATAAAGGAGGTATGGACCAACATAACCATTCATCTCTCACCACTAGCATCTCTGGTGCTAGTGGTAAAGAACCTACCTGCCAGTGCAGGAGAGAAAAGAGACAAGGGTTCTATCCCTGGGTTGGGAAGATACCCTGAAGTAGGAAGTGGCAACCCACTCCAGTATATCTTGGCTGGAAAATTCCATGGACAGAGGAGCCTGGTAGGCTACAGTCAATGGGGCCACAAAGAGTCAGACACGACTGAGCATACACAGAGTGCACCAGCACACTGGGACATAGTGGAGAATTGGGAGATCTTTGTTTTGTTTGGAGTTCACAGAGAGAAGTAGTAGGAAGTGAGTTTGGAAGGTGAGGAGAGTGGACCACGTGGTGTATTCGGCAAAAAAATCTGCACTGAACTGGGGACAAGTGTGAAGAAACACGTTTCAACAAAGCCCCTTCATGCCATCATTTTGAGTACACTTAGGTCCCCAGGCATCAGCCACACTGTCCCTTTCTGACCATGCAGAAATTCCATCTCAGGATCAGCCTTGATTTGGAAAACACATTTCAATCTCAACAGTAACGGATTGGAGCAAATATCCAGGGTGAAGGTTGGGGATTTGGCAGCATGGCCCCATTAACATTAGTGGGAGTTAGTCTGCTAAATCCTAGACACTGAACAGAATCCTCATGTTTATTCACCAGGATGACCTTTCTGCTGTAAATTGATACAATATTTCAGAATCACTTAGAACCGATTAAGCTTTGTAGCATCTCTCTCCTAAAAGGGAAATCTTTTTGAAAATTGCTGTTCTGTGCCCTGAAACGTCTGTATTTGTGGGCAACTCTGACCAGCAGGAACATATGGGCACCTAAATATAGAATTGGTGAATTTTGATACCTCTGAGACATTTGATCTGGGGAACTTTGTCTGTTGTACCTGTCTCCAGGTAGGGGCCAAGCTTTTGCAAATGATTGCTTTCTCCAAAAAATGCCTGTTTTGCATAATTTTCTAGTTTCTTCCCTTCATATTTTTATTTTCATAAATATAATTTTAAAAATTCTGAAGGTTTTTTAATTATGAAATTCTGATCTCAATAATAGCAAAGACAAATTAAACATTTCCCCCTTAACCCTTACAATAGCCCTGTAAGAAGAGTGCTAAGTATGAGTACATCCATTTTTCAGATGAGGAAACCAAAATATGTAGATGTTAAGTCAATTTCCTAGGGCATATAGCTAGTCCACAGCTATGTTTAGACTTCAGCCCATGCAATGCGACCTTGAAGCCAAGTTTTAACACTTCTTGACCTTGCCATCAAGAAAGCTCTGCAGGGCGAGGTCTCAGGAAACCTGACACGTTGGTCTGCTACCTTGCTCTCAGTACATTTTTCAATGGAATGTTTCTCCTTCCCACCAAGAATGTTCTTTTCTTGGTATGTCTCAGTGCAACGTGAGACTGTGATGTTTTTCAAGGCATTGCCACATCATAGTCACGTTTGTTTCTGCTGGTACAGATAGAGCAAGTCTTCATACATGTCTACTGATTGGGTAAATAAATAAAAATATAGACTTAAAGGACCTTGAGGTGGGATGGGAAAGGTCTTTCCGTTCATTCCTTTATTTTGTAGAGACAACTTAGATCCAGAGAGAAAGCCTGAATAAAGAGCTCCAGGTTAGAGAGACATTGAGGCAGGGTGGGATTAAGAAGCAGCTCATCAAATTGTCAGGAAAAGACATCCTGGGTAGACAAAGGTTGCTAGCAGTGGCTGGCAATGTCAGAGCTCCTCTGATTCCTAGTCCAGATTCTCCAATCACAGGTCATGGGAACCATGAGTTGGCAACGGTGTTGGAGAACCATGAACCATTTTCTTGGTTAAGCACATAGCCCATCCAACTTCTAGACACCATATTCCTGAGCTTAGTCCCAGTCAGAGGATTAACTCAAGGTCACAGACTCATGGCCTTGCCCCCAGTTATGCACATGAGTGTGTGTCTATCTCTGGGAACACTTTGGGCAACTTCACACCCCCTACTCTGAGAAACCATGTTCTTGAACATTTCTTCCAGAACCCCTGGTAGTGTGTGTGTACGTGTGTGGGCAGGGGGCATTCACAGATGGAACTCAGGCTTCCCTAGCTAGAAGAAGACCCCTGACCCTCACCCATCCTAACTGCAGCTTCTTTGCAGATTTTTCTCTGTTTCTTCCGGGAGCCCATGGATAACCAGTGCTGCATGCTTATTAGCTAATGTTTCCAGGCTCTGTGTAGAAGCTTCTCTCTGCCCCATTTTTTCCCATCACTATGCTTTGTCTGAAGCCAGGCACTCAGGGACTTCCCTTGTGGTCCAGTGGTTAAGATTTCACCTTCCAATATCGGGGAGCTGGGATCCCACATGCCTCACAGCCAAAACAAAAACAAAACATACAGAAGCAATGTTGTGGCAAATTCAGTAAAAACTTTGAAGACGGTCCACATAAAAAGTCCTTAAAAATAAAAGGTACTCATAAAATTATTATTTTTGCACACATAAACTAAATATAGTGTTTATACATGTTCAGCTCTGAGCTAGGTACTAAGGATACAGAAGACATGTCAGAGAAAACCAAAGGAAGCAGCTTGGGGCTGGTCTTGCTTTATAAGAAAAAAAAATCAGAGATGAGAGACATCCAAGCACAATGGAAAAGAGCATGAGCACTAGAGTTCCAGCACTTTCCTCCAGAGAAGCAAACAGACTATATGCATCTGAAAACATACAGGCAAGTCTTTTCTTTTATTAAAATATATAAGAATATAACCTCAAATGATGCTATAGGCCAAAGGTAACTTGGTGAACTGGGCGTAGAGCTATTCTTTCTCCTTTTCCAAAATCTAAATTCAAATTTTAAGATCAGCAATTAATTTTCTTCAGTTATAAGAACTGTAATAGTGATACTAATGCCCATGATTCAAACATGACAGTGATGCTAAACGTTTGAGTAGATGCGTTTTCTCCCTTCTTCCTTGCGTGTTGTCTTCTTTGGTCTTTGCTGCCCTGTCTAAGAGTGGGCAGAGTACAGAGCAGGTGGTGCATGTTTCACCTTAAAGGAGCAAAATCTTAGAACTTCAGTTTTCGTGGTTTGTCCAATACCATGGTTAGTTTTAATATGATAGGACAGAGCCCTTTTCTCTGCCTTGTAATCGGATACAGTCAAATGTTGACTAGTCAGATGTTAAGGTTTAGGTTGTCGAGAGAGAGATCTAGAAATGATAGGAGGGAAATGAGTATATTCTTAGACAGTGGCTTCCTATATTTCTAAAGAAGTTGTTGCAGGGAAACGTGGCAGGCCAGTCTTTAGGGAAGGACATTGCCTTGGTCTTCTGGGAACTGCAATTCAATCAGGAAAGTTAGAACTGAATTTTTCTGGACCCTGGACTGCCAACCAGAGAAAGTGAAGTGGGAATACTGGCAAGGCAGCCAGGTCCGACATGAGTTCTTCCTCTTATCTATTTTCCTTGATTCCAGAGATGAGAGAGGAAATAAAAAGCAGCACTTTTTCTTCTAAAAAACACTCTGCACTTATTTCCTCTAATTGCCAAAATAATGCAAATTCAGGGCAGAAAGAAGCACATCAAAAACATTTTGTTACTCAAAGAGAATCATCGTTTGTCCTTTGGTATGAGAATTCTGTTCAGTAGCTAGAGAGATGGGTGCATATAAGATCTTGGGTTACCTCTAGAGTTCCTAGAGGTAACATCACAGGGTCCATACTGTTTTGTAGGCTTTTTTCCACTTAGAAATAGATAGCTAATATTTTCACATGTCAAATAGCTTAAAAAGCTTTTGATTAGTGGATACATGTTTTGTAATACGGTGGAACCATAATTTACTTGGACAATTCCCTAGTTTTGGACATTTAGGTTGTTACCAGTTGTCTCTGTCATGCACAATAGTGGGGTAAATTTGCATACACTTCCTAGATTGCTTCTTCAGGATAACTGGATTACAGAGCAGGCATTTAACATTTGTTGCTACATTTTGCCAAATTTTCAAAAGATGAATATGAAAGTGTTAGTAGATGTTGGTAGCTAATGAGAAAGTTTAAGAAGCAGATATTTCTGAGATTCAGGCAAAACTAACGTACAAGACAGGAAGATGCAGAAAGTCTCTTTAAATTTGTTTTGGCCGGGGGAGGGAAGGTGAAGGAAAAAATTTAGACTCCTTTTTGTCTCTTATTGAGAACAATCAGTATGTGTGTGTGTTCAGTTGCTGAAGTTGTGTCTGACTTTTTGTGACCCTATGGACAGTAGTCTGCCTGGCTCCTCAGTCCACAGGATTCTCCAGGCAAGGATACTGGAGTGGGTAGCCATTCCCTTCTCCAGGGAATCTTCCTGACCCAGAGATCAAACCTACATCTCTTATGTCTCCTTTGTTGGCAGGCAGGGTCCTTACTATTCGTGTCACCTGGGATGTGTTAATAATGGGAGCTAACCCTTTAAATCAGGGATCCCCAACCTCTGGAATCTAATGCCTGATGATCTGAGATGGAGCTGATGTAATAATAGCAGAAATATAGTGCACAGTAAATGTAATGCACTTGAATTATTCTGAAACTGTCCCCTCATCCCCATGTCTGTGGAAAAATTGTCTTCCACAAAACCAGTCACTGGTGCCCAAAAGGTTGGAGTCTGCTGCTCTAAATGTGTGTTAGTTACTCAGTCGTGTCTGACTCTTTGCAACCCCATGAACTATAGCCCACTAGGCTCCTCTGTCCAAGGAATTCTCCAGGCAAGAATATTGGAGTGGGTTGCCATTCCTTTTTCCAGGGGATCTTCTTGATCCAGGGATCGAACCTGGGTCTCCCACATTGCAAGCAGATTCTCTATGGTCTGAGCCACCATCGTCTCAGTTGCTCTAAATACAAGATGTCAATACTGAGACTCTGGGAAACTGTGACTCCTGAGCCTGAGACAAAAATAAGGTTGAGGAAGAGCATACTACCCCACCAGATCAGGGAAGCAAATTGGAGTATCCATAAAAGGATGGCAAAGTTGTGAGTGAGAAAACAACAGATAGAATTAAATACTGAAGGCCAGCTGACACTTGGGTCATGAAGCAGTCTTGGGTAAAAGAATCATACAGTTTGGAAACCACAGCTGAGTGATCAAAACCCAACTGGTGAATTCAAGGAAGGAGTGAAGCCTTAGCTCCTGGTCGCAGAGGTGAGACTCCACTCACCCACCAAAGCTTCACATGCCTCCACTCAGGTCTATGCTTAGGCTTGAACCCAAATGGGCAAATGGCTGAGATGGAGATTTGATAAGGGATCAAGTGTCAAGACTTACATGTTACATATCTGGGGATAAAAAGCAGGCTAAAAGGGCACATAATATAACCAGTCTTTATTAAAAGGAAAATTTATTTCCAAAGGAAACCTTTTTCTTTATCAAATCACTCTGGAATTCATTTAAATGAAGGTGCACTTGATAAAAATAGCAGTTTCCTTTTCTGTGCCTGGAGTGCTAATGAGCTCGACAGGCATTGATTCTTCACTTTGATAAATTCTCTCTCCTCACCACACCTCTTTCTGGTGCTCCGAGGGTCCTAGGGTGTTGAGATGAGAGTGGCTGGTACTTAAAAAGACTTTCTTAGGTGAGAAAATACAATGACGTAATGAATTCTTTTTTAAGGAATGAGGGAACAAGGGAGGTGAGTGGTGGGTAGAAAAAGTATTGTTTTAAATAAATTGAAAGTCAAACTAACTTCACTTGTCTGCAGACTTTGTATGTGGGGGTAGATTTCATATCTAGCATGTCCTCGGGGGCTTTCTAAGGTCAAAGGAATAATAATAAATGAGGACTATATAAGAGAATGACAGGTAGCTGACAAGTAGTTGCAAACGCACGCTTTAGAGTCAAATGCCCTACAAATGCAATAGTGACTTGCAATTTAGTGGCGTCCCATGACCATCTTTGAGTAATAGTGACACATTCATTCTGTGGGCTTCCCTTGTGGCTCAGCTGGTAAAGAATCTGCCTTCAATGTGAGAGACCTGGGTTCAATCCCTGGGTTGGGAAGATTCCCTGGAGAAGGGAAAGGCTAACCACTCCAGTAATTTGGCCTGGAGCATTCCATGGACTGTATAGTCCATGGGGTCACAAAGAGTTGGACATGACTAAGTGACTTTCACATTCATTCTATAAGTATCTACTGAGACACAGCTGTGGATCAGACACTGAATTAGCTTCATGACTCTTACTTTCTAGTTGTGGGATCTGGGCCAGTTACTTAACCTTGCTAAAACCTCAGTTTCCAGGTCTGTGAAATGGAAATAATAAAGCCATCTATCTCATTGGTTGTTGGGAGTGACGAATTTGATTACGTTTATAAAGAACTCTTTTCATTGCTTGATACTCATTAAGTACTTAATAAATGTTATTGATTTATTATAATAATGGTTATTACTATTAATGAAACTCTAGGTGATTGGATGTGATTATTGGTGTTTGGAGTTCATCACAGCCCTATCTGAAGAGGATACTGAAAAAGAAGAAAAGAAATACAGAAAGAGGGATCTGGCCAGGACGTTAGCTTCTTCTCATTCCGCAGTTTGTCTCAGGCCAATGCCCTGACTCCTGGAGTCAGTTTGGCAGGAGGAGCTGGTGATGTGTAGGGAGCACGTGATGCAATCCAGCTTTGACACCAAAGAAGGTGGGCCACACTGCCAAGACATGGGGCTCCTTGTTGAAGAAGTAGTTAGACAGCTATATGGAGGCTCTGGAAACGCCTTTTTATTCACCTAGAACTCTGCTTTGTTGCAAGATCTAAATAAGCAGCTTCTGTTTGTGTAGACTTCTATATTATCCTACAAGAAGCTATCATCAGCATTCTCCAATGAACCTCTGTCAGCAGCCTCGTAAGACAGAGCGGAAAATACCCTGTCTTACAGATGAGAAAATGAGATTTAGAAACACTTCTTCTTTTTTTTTTAAACTTTTTATTTTGTGTTGGGGTATGGCCAATTAACACTGTTGTGATAGTTTCAGCTGAACAGCCAAGAGACTCAGCCATACATAGATATGTATGCATTAGAGACACTTATTCTTTAATACCAAACAGCCAGGCCCAGAGTCAGGATTGAATCAAAGCTGCTTGAAACCCAAGCTTCCTGTTACTAGAATGTTCTTCTATTCCTAATACTGACCCCTTTACAGTTTATGTGAATATTTGTGCTCTTCTGAGGCCTTCCCTGGGCAGAGGGAAGCTTAGTTTAACCTTGGCCAGACAAGAACATGATAAAATTAGGACAACTTTCATAAATATAGCAAAGCATGTAGAGGCTAAAGTCTAAAGCTGTGGAGAAATTTTGAGCATTACTGTTATTTATTATCCATGACCTTGATCTTGCCTTTTGTTGAGGCACTACTCATGGACTCATTTATTGAGTTAACAGATGTGAAACTTTTATGAACAGTGTCTGGTATATAGCATGTCCTCAATGAATTCCTGTATTGTTGTGTAATAAATTGTGTTTTATTTATTGAATGCTCATTAGGAATTTTACATGTAATAATTAACTTAGTAACCAAAACAACCCGAGTCCATTTTAGAGAAGAGGAAGCTGAGGCCCAGAAAGGTTACAAAGCACTAAGTGTGGTATGAACTCATTTTTGACTGTATATATTTGCATGTAGAGAAGTCAGCAAGGAATTTGCCTGTCCTTGCTCGTGCTTGTGCATGCTGAGTCTTGTCCAACTCTTTGTGACCCCATGGACTGTAGCCTGCCAGGCTCCTATGTCTATGGAATTTTCCAGGCAAGAATTCTGGAGTGGGTTGCCATATCCTTGTTCAGGGGATCTTCCTGACCCAGGGATCAAACTTGGGTCTCCTGCATCTCCTGTGTTGGCAAGTGGGTTCTTTATCACTAGCACCACCTAGAAAGTCCCACTGTTCCTGAGTGGTAGACAAATTTAAATGAATTCCACTTACAGATTTTCCACAAAAAATCTTAATATATGATACTTTAATATGATATGATGTGATATATTTAATTTTATAGCTTCCAGGAATTTTTGCTTACTGCATTTAGAGAAAAGTATGAAGTTTAACACTGTCTGGTCTTCTGCGGCTGTTGTCAATTGTTTATTCATGAAGTCTTCTTAAAACACTCAGATTAAATAAGCCACCAACATCCAGCCTGGGCTCTGACTGACACAAGCATCCATTCTATGTTATGCTAATGCAGTGTCCTTGTGAGAAGGGTTTTTCAGACCCAGGTTACAGGTGGAAAAACTGAGGTAAGTAGCTATCTTGTCCAAGGCTACAAGGAGAGAATGGGTAAGTGCTAAGTCACTTCAGTCATGTCTGACTGTTTGTGACCCCATGGACTTTAGCCGGCCAGGTTCCTCTGTCCATCGGATTTTCCAGCAAAAATGCTGGAGTAGGTTGCCATTCCCTCCTCTAGGGGATTTTCCTGATGCAGGGATCATACCCAAGTCTCCAGCGTCTCCTGCATTGCAGGAGGATTCTTTACTAACTGAGCCAGCAGAGAGAGGGTACCTCATTACAAAGCCGTTTGCTAATTTTGTCTTTACCAGACTCTTACAATGGGCTTAAGGGAACAGTAGGAGACGGAAGGGCAGAGGTAAAAGCGCAAGTCACTGACAGGTAAAGAGAGGAAGGCTCTTGGTTGAAGTTACCCTCCCGCTGAAGATCTTAGGATTCTGACACCGTGCGTGGGCTAGCTGGGTGGAGTAAGGGATAAGATCAGGAAGGCAGTGCAGAGCTGTGAAGGTTGGAATCTAGATTGAAAGTGCCCTGGTAAAATAGCGAGATGATGGGGGAGAAATATTTGTAAGAGATACTCTACAAGTATTTGAGAAATTCTAAAAATGTCTCAGCCCATGTCAGACTTTGTCCCAGACAAGTGTAGTGTGGGTAGATTTTCTCATAGGCCTGCTCTCCACCCTCTCTCTCTCCCTTCCTTTTTCTCTCTGTTCATAATTTTATGGGGCCTCCATCTTTTCTCTCTTGGTGAAAGGGCAGATTTTTTTTTAAGTTCTTTCACTCCAAGGATGAAGTTTTAAAATTACTATTTCTTAAAAAAAAAGAAAAACACCTTAGTAAAAGAAAAATGTTTGACTCTAAAGGAGATATTACTGATTATGGAATTTCAGGTGTCAATGAAGGTCTTTTTAAGCGGGAATTTTCTAGCTCACTCAATACCACAGGAGGCTCTCCTACTTTTATTTTTTACAGTTAATTTACAGTTCAGTTAATTTATAGTATTGTGTTAATTATTACAGTACAGAAAAGTGACTCAGTTATATATATACAAAACCAGGAAAGAATGCATGTATATATGTGTGTATACATATGTGTATATATGTGTGTATACATATGTATATATATATGTGTGTACATATATGAAGTGAAGTCACTCAGTCGTGTCCGACTCTTTGTGACCCCATGGACTGTAGCCCACTCAGGGTCCTCTGTCCATGGGATTCTCCAGGCAAGAATACTAGAGTGGGTTGCCATTTTCTTCTCCAGGGGAATCTTCCCAACCCAGGGATCGAACCTGTGTCTCCTGCATTGCAGGCAGACGCTTTATCTTCTGAGCCACCAGGGAAATTTTTAATATTCTTTTCCATTATGGTTTACCATGGGACATTGAATGTAGTGCCCTGTGTGATGCAGCAGACTTCGTTGTTTATCCATTCTATATATGGTAGTTTTCATCTGCTGATCCCAAACTCCCAGTCCATCCCTCCCTCACCACCCCCACCCCCCACGTGGCAACCACAAGTCTGTTCTCCATGTCTATGAGTCTGTTTCATAAATAAGCTCGTTCGTGTCAGATGTTAGATTCCACATATAAGTAATACCATATGGCATTTGTCTTTCTGACTTACTTCACTTAGTATAATAGTTTCGAGGTCCATCCATGTTGCTGCAAATGGCATTAGTTAATTCTTTTCTGTGGCTGAGTAGTATTCCATTTTATATACACACCCTATCTTCTTTATCTGCTCATCTGTGGATGAAAATTTAGGTTGTGCCCATGTCTTGGCTAATGTGAATAGCGTTGCTGCTAGGAAAGGGGGCTCCTTCTAGGGCCTGAGAGGGGGTTCTTGTCTAACACTTAGAAATGGATTGTCAGAGGAGACACACAGGCTGACGAAGCAGGAACACTGCCATGTGGCTCACAGTCTCAGGCTGTATGGTAATTGGGTTAGTTTCTGGGTCATCTTTGGCCAGTCATTCTGACTCAGGGTCCTTCCTGGTGGCATCCGCATCTCAGCCACCGTGAGGACTTCTGGGAGGTTGGAAAGATGTACTGTCTCTTCCCTCCTGTGGGCTGGCATGTTCCCCCCCTTCCTTTCAGCCCCTCCTGAATTCTCCTGGTTAGTTTTCTACTGGCAGCACCTCCTTCTTTATTGGGACCTCCTGTTGTGAGATGACTCAGGCAAGTTGTTATCATCGTGCCTGGCCAAGGCGGGTGGTTTCGGTCAACAACTCCCTAACTGTGCTACGAACATCAGGATGCATGTATCTTTTTGTATTATCAGTTTTGTCTGGATATATGCCCAGAAGTGGGATTGCTGGATCATATGGCAACTCTATATTTAGTGTTCTGAAGAACCTCTATACTGTTTTCCAGAGTGGGTGTACCAATTTACATTCCCGCCCACAGTGTAGGAGGTCCTCCTACTTTTTATCAGCCCTTCAGCACTCTCACAGACTCACAGGCTCCCGGGGTGGCCGCATGCAGTTAGTCCAGCCTCTTCTCAGATATCTGAATTCCCTACACAGCATCCTTTTGGTGGTTGCTCACATCTGAGGGTGAGGAACTGGTTTCATTCAAGAGAGTCCACTCTGCACCTCTGATTGCTTCAGAGTTCTTCCTTGTGTTGAGCTGAAATCTCCTACCCTTTCAGACAAGAGCCCAACAGAAAAGGTGTTTGTTTTTTCTTCTCTAGTTTCTTTCCATTCAGACTCACTTCCATGGTTCACTGCTAGTAGTGGAGTTAATAGGTACATGCTTTCCACTGGGAAAAAATTGTTATTGAGATGGTGCCTGATACAATGTGCTCAAGAAGAGAGGAGAGACTCCTGGAGTTGAGGGTTTGGAACTGGAAAAGGCAGGGCACAGAGGGTGTGTTGGAACATCAGAGGATGTACACACTAGATTCGATGGTCATCTCTCTTTGCCAAGAATACAAATATTTCATTCTGAGAAAACTAGAGATAATGAAATGCAAGTAGCAAGAACATAATTTACCCCCACACAAGCAGCAATACTTGTACCAGGTTCACATTTGGAAAAATAGACAATTTTGTTCATTCACATCGTGTTGGTACCAGATAACCACGAATTCCATATGTTGCTTTTTCTGTTTGGGTTGCTAGGCACACAGAACTCATGGGGAGCTTACTAAATATGCCTGACACATTTTGCATGTGAATTATAAATATTGATGGATTCTTTTCAGGAGTGACTGTCATTTAGAAATAGATCCTGAATGAAATTTTCTTCCCGAGAATAAGACCTGGATTTCAGGCTGAAAAGGCCTGACTGAGTGTGGGAGGCTGGCCCCCAGATATGCTATTAAAGGGCAGCAGAACGTCAGTCCTTTACATTGCTTGGTATTGTGAGGCTCACAGAATGCCTCCGCATTCACAATCTTATTTGATCTCCTAACTTTCCTGTGAGATGAGCATTAGAACTGTCACCTGCCTCCAACCAGGAATAACCTCATGGGCCCAAAGAGTCGTAATAGGGGAGAAGCCCGCAGCACAGGAGTCTCCTGAGAATGGCTCTAGCTCATCTTGGCAATTCTGGGGCTGGGCTTCTTAGTGTGGGAAAACACACTCCGCTACCTTGCTGAGTCCAGCCATTTCATTTCTTATCTTGGTTTACTCAGCACCCAGCCAGTGGCGCTTACATAAATGTCCTTCTGGCAAGAGGGAGAGAGAGAGAGAGAAGGGAAACAGCAGCTGTCAGCAGAGCGTCAGGCTGTGGGGCTGCCATCTCATTGAACAAAGCTCCGGTCAGTTCCTACAGTATCCTGGGTGCATCTCTAATCATGGGTGATGGGATTGTCCCCAGGCTCAGGGTTACCCCTGCCCTTAAAGAGAGCAGGGAGAGAGAGTCCTTTAGCTGTTACCAAGGTGTCGCTTGTAAATCATTAACCAGGGCAGAGAGGAACCAGAGCAAGGTTGAAACAAATGAATCCTGATCCTGAGGCCCCTCAAGACTTTATCTCAGTGGTAACAATTGAGCATAAATCATACTTGGCTATCACAAACAGGCCGTATGTTTAGAAGTGGGGGCAGGGTCTACATTTTGCATTTCTTTTAACTCTAAAGTGTCTTCCAATATGTAGCATTTTCCACTGAGGAAGGGAAAACACCCTCTGGGGTGATGCAATCCACTTTCTTGCCTCTGACAGAACTGTAGACCTCTCTACTCTCAGCGGCCATGCTTCTTTGAGTTCAACACCTCTTATTTTTCTGCTGTTCTCCACAGAAGATCACTGCACAACGATACTGTGGACCCCACTCCAAGGCCTCAAACCCTAAAGAGTTCTCTTTTCTCTCTGACAGCCCCCAGCTTACAAGGCAATCAAGAAACAAGAGTGGTGAATGTGTATAATGGTTGAAGTTGGTTAATCAGTTCATGTGGGAATCATACTAGTCTGTCTGCTTTATGAGTGTAAAATCTATATAATAAATTTTTAAAAGACAAATGGACCTGACAGAATCACAAAGTGGAAGTCTTGACTCAAGCTCTGAAATCTGTCTGGTCTGGGATCAAATCCTAACCCTGCTACTTTCCCAAAGTAATTGGACATGATACTTAACCGTCCCCAAACTTCATCTGTAAAATCAGAGAGATTAGTTACCCACCTCTCCCACCTCCCCCTCCCCCAGGTTTCTCTCAACATTAAATGAGATAATAAAGTTTTATTTTTTCCAGTTTTTTTAAAAGTGAGGTATAGCTACTGCATGGGCTTCCCAAGTGGCACAAGTGGTAAAGAACCTGCCTGTCAATGTAGGAGACAAAGATATGCTGGTTCAATTCCTGAGCTGGGAAGATCTCCTGGAGGAGGGCATGGCAACCCACTCCGGTATTCTTTCCTGGAAAATCCACGGACAGAGGAGCCTGGAGGACTACAGTCCATAGGGTCACCAAGAGTCAGATGCCACTGAGGCGACTTAGCACACATGCATAGCTGCTGTACAATATTACATAAGTTACAGGTGTACAACATAGCGATTCACAAATTTTGAAGGTTCTATCCCATTAGCTTCTACAAAATACTGGCTGCTTATTTATTTTATTCATAATAATTTGTACCTCTTAATCCTCTACCCCTATCTTAATGAGTAGTTTTCTTAATAAGGGACAGAAATCACCTTTAATGAGCTTTTAAAAAGAGAGAGAGAATGCAGGATATGGATATAAGGATATTTTTAAAATTCTAAGATGGGAATGCAGCTGATTCTCAAGAGTACATTGAAATCAGGGACTCCAAGGGCATCAGGACCACGTTTGGTCTGACATCTCTGTGACTCTCTGAATGATCCATCTACTCTTCTCTTTCCTGCAGACCAGCTTTCTGTTTGCCAGTCTGCGTAACTGAAAATGTGGCCGCTCACAGCAGCTCCCAGGTTTATATTTTCTCAATTCATTAGCACTACCAGCCTGAGTTTGGATCCCTGATCTGGATTCCAAGTTTTCTGGGGACATCTTTTGTCTAGCTTGAACAAGAAGTCTACTCCTGTAGCCAACAAAATCAGGACTGGATCTAAGGTCCTGCTGTGTTAAAATGGAGGCTCCAAGGTGGTCAGACAGATGGAGCTGGCCTGGTGAAGTTTCCAGAGGAAGGGACAGCAGTCTCCAAATACTGCTCGGGGTGGGAGTGGGGATGGTGGGAGTGGGGATGATGAGTGTGGGGATGGTACTGGGCAGACAACACAGTGAGAGTCAAAATGCAAAATGCTTAGAACACAGCCGTTGAAACCCAAGTATTGGTTCCTACTCCTTTGAATCGACCCATTTTCATGCCTCAGGGAAAAGTTGTAGGTTAACCCATCTAAGATGAAGGAAGGAGGACTACACAACTGTTCATTTGCGCCTTCATTCCAGAGTGCCTGCTCTGAACCGGACACAGAGGACACAGCAGGGAGCAGACACAACAACCCTCACCTTCCCGGAATTTATGATGAGAAGAGTGTGTGCTCCGTCATGTCTGACTCTGACCCCTGGGCTATAACCCACCAGGCTCCTCTGTCTATTGAATTTTTCCATGTAAGAATACTTGAGTGGGTTGCCATTTCCTTCTCCAAGGAATCTTCCTGACCCAGTGATCAAACCCACATCTTTTGTGTCTCCTGCATTGGCAGGCAGATTCTTACCCCAGCCCCACCTGGGCATTCGTTAGTGATTGCTAAACGCCCCGTTTCTAATGGGAGGAAATCTGGACTACATCAGTTGCTCACACTGTAAGAATAACAGGAAATTATAGACAGGGTTGCAAATGGAAGGCCCAACTGTGTGGAAATGCCAGTATAATCCTCACCTCCGGGGCACTGTTCTCTATCAAGCAACTACTAGCTCACAGTGCTGGGGAGAGAACTGAAGTTTTCATGAAAGTGTGACTGTCCTTTTGCACACATATGGGTCAGTAGGGAAGAAAAGGCAAGACTGGGAAGGAAGAAATTTAATAACCATGTAATAAAAGATGGTTAAGATAAAACCACTTAATAAAAGATGCCAACATAGCCATAGTTTTCTGTGCCTTTGATTCTGAATCTTGATCAAGAGATGGTCCATGTCATCCCAGAGAAAACCCCTTTATGTGATTGTGCCCCAGAGCCCTTTTTTGCAATGATCGTAGCTGAGTATTTGAAGTGAGGATGTTAGCTACCAAACAGCTAGGAGTAAATGAAAAGGGAGAGCTGGAAAGGTCCTTTCCTGCTCCCAGGAATTTAGTATCAACCCAAAGCCCACAGGGATGTACTCTTCTCCGGAAACCATGATTTGTACAGCACAAGAATGGTTTGTACTCTTGAACAGAATGTAGTTCACTTCTGAGCCCTGGACAACTACATGCAAGAAAGAACATGTGGTGGTTGGGTGAGGGACTCCAGAAGTTAAGCACCTGTCAAACATATGGGCAGAATGAAAGAGGAAAACGTAATTTAGAGGCAACGAATTACAAAGAGAAGCACAGTAAATCCACTCCTCCTGTAGCAGGCGGTCCAGGAAAAGGACAGGGTACAGGATAAGCCTCTTCACTGATCTAGATTAGTAACAATATTCCCCTCTTTAATAAGTGATTTTGATGATTGAAAAAGCGAATTTTTTTCTGTGGTTTGAATAGGTAGTGTCTCAAGAAAGAACCATTTCTAACAGATAATTTGAATCTATCTTTAAACTCATGAACTTCCTAAGAGGCTCAGTAGTAAAGAAGAGACACAGGAAATGTGGGTTTGATCCCTGGGTTGGGAAGATCCCCTAGAGAAGGAAATAGCACCCCACTCCAGTATTCTTGCCTGGAAAATCTCATGGACAGAGCAGCCTGGCAGGCTACAGTCCATGGGGTCACAAAGAGTCAGACATAACTGAGTGTCAGCATGATAACTACCATTTCTTTCTTCTGGGCAACTTTGATACCAAGAGCAGAGGATTTTGGGGTAATATATTCCAGATCACACTGTATCACAGAACATATCATTGTTAAAATGTGGGTCTACCTATCTACCCATTATATCTATCTAATAAGCAACACAAATATATAGCACAAAATTCAAAGGTTATACATTCTTCATTTTCCCCAGAGACAAGAGATGTTATGAGCATTTCTTGTTTAATGGTACCATACACACTACTCTCACATTGCCCTTTTCACTTAACAAAATAACACTGGGATGACTCCATATAGTACTGTGCCTCATTTTCCCCCAAAGGCCATATAGTATTCCATTGCATATTTGCTCCATAACTAATTTAACCACTCTCCTGTGCTGTCCTATTCTTTGCAACTTTATCAACTATAGCCCTCCAGGCTCCCTTGTGCATGGGATTCTCTAGGCAAGAATATTGGAGTGGGTTGTTGTGCCCTTCTCCAGGGGATCTTCCAGACTCAGGGATGGAACTCATGATTGTGCGCTGGCAAGAGGGTTCCTTATCACCAGGGCCTCCTGGGAAGCCCCAGGATTTCATTAGGGGATGTCAATTAGATAGCCAGGGAATTTCAGAGGTCTTTAAGATAAGTGTAAATTCTCAGCTGAGATGGCTTAATTGCAATCCTGCTTCAAGTAGAAGGGATGAATAAATGGTTGTGAGAGTTCTTTCCAGTACTAATATCATACCACAACCACATAAAGACTCAAGAAATGCCACATTAAGTCAGTTCACTGGTTTCTTCCCGTGGCCCTAAGAGCTGTTTGTGGGAGGATATAGTTGTACTCCAGTGTATCACCTAAAGGTGAAGGATCCCCTCCAGCAGCTTTTTCCAAACTCTATTAACATCCTTTCTCTGCCTCCTATGTAGTGCCTTTGGATATCATTTCATTGCTGCTGTTTGGAGGACATCCTTGTTTCCCTATAAAAATGTTACTTGTCAAAATCAAAGTCCAGAAGTTAAATGTTATTAATATAACTTTGCTGAGCTAAATACTTGGGTTAAACTTGGCTTTTGGCCTCTCCATACACCACTGTTTTCAAAATTTTTTCATCCTCCCACGCCCCCACCCCTGCAAATGGAAACTCTGTAACCAGTAAGCAATACTGCTCCATCCCTTCCTCTCCCCAGTTCAGTTCAGTTCAGTCCAGTCGCTGAGTCGTGTCTGACTCTTTGCGACCCCATGAATCACAGCACGCCAGGCCTCCCTGTCCATCACCATCTCCCGGAGTTCACTCAGACTCACGTCCATCGAGTCAGTGATGCCATCCAGCCATCTCATCCTCTGTCATCCCCTTCTCCTCCTGCCTCAATCCCTCCCAGCATCAGAGTATTTTCCAGTGAGTCAACTCTTCGCATGAGGTGGCCAAAGTACTGGAGTTTCAGCTTTAGCATCATTCCTTCCAAAGAAATCCCAGGGCTGATCTCCTTCAGAATGGACTGGTTGGATCTCCTTGCAGTCCACACCCCCCATGGTAACCTGGAATCTACGATCTCTAAGAATTTGTCTATTCTATGTATGCCATGTAAGTAGAAAATGCAATATTTGTCCTTTTGCAACTGGCTTATTTCACTTAGCATAATGTTTTTGGGGTACTCAGTTCTTGATATCTGCTGGGAAAGATTGAAGGTGGGAGGAGAAGGGGACGACACAGGATGGTTGGATGGCACCACCGACTTGGTGGACATGAGTTTGAGCAAGCTCTGGGATTTGGAGATGGACAGGGAAGCCTGGCGTGCTGCAGTCCATGGGGTCGGACATGACTGAACAACTGAACTAAACTGAACTTCTGTTTGGACTGAATATGTTTTCCTTCCCTTCCTGTTTTAGGAATCATTTTATGACTTCCTTTTAACTGTCATCCTGGAAGAGAAATTGACCTAAATACACAAGGCCTTCTTCAAACGTGATGTTCTAAAAACATAAAATGATGAAGAAATAAATTCAACTATGTGAAGATACTCTTTTACAAATCTCAATAGCCTTAAAAAACAACTATCATTCAGATGAACTATCAGTGAAATATTTTCTTCTATCTTTGTATTGAGACAGTTGAGATCATAGAGCTACTGATATAAATATTTTTTCAAGGCTGCCAAGCCCCTGACTATCTCATGATGGACTATAAGTGTTTAAACACAACCCAGTCCTTCAATATATAAGAGGGCTAACGTGTCCATGCATCTTTAATGCATGATTAATCTTTGACATTTCTCTTCAGTGCTGAGGAAGATGGTTGAATTTGCTTGTGGCTGCATTGACAATAACTTATCTCTTCCTCTCTCATTCCTGAAGGGAAATGTCATAACAAGAATCCACCATTAAATAAAACATGTACATCGCAGGTTTTTTTTGGGGGGTTTGAAAAACAAAAGAGGATGACCTCAGAGTCAGAATGAATTTATAGTGAGCAGAGACAAAGTGACGCCTAAATGTAGAATCTGCTTTATTTGTTTTAGCATTTGTTATTACTATTTTTCCTACAGCAAGAAAGCTACTCCAAAGAATAAAACAACTGGAAAGTAGCTACTGCCCACTTAGGTAAGTAGATTGTAAAATTATCTACTCGTACTAATAGAAAAGTATCAGCACTGTAATGTGTATAGTTTATAGTTTGGTTCATATAATCACTTATCCATCCTCCCAGCCAATAAATGTTACTATGTGTCTACTCTGTGAAAAAGTGCAGACATTATCTGCTCTGCCCTCTGTGGCTGACAGGAGCCACTAGCCACACTGGACTTTGGATGAATTCAATAAATAAAAGTTCCTTTGTTGTGCTAGCCATGTTTCAAGTACTCAACACTCACACGTAGCTAGTGGCTACCATCTTGGACAGCAAAGATAGTAGACCATTTTCATTGTTGCAGAAAGGTCTACTGAGCATCACTGTTATAGAGTGTCAAAATGTATAATGCACTGGGGAGGGATAAGTTAGGAGCTTGATATTAACATATATACAGTTATATATAAAACAGATAACCAACACAGTCTTACACACAGGGAACTCTTAGCACAGGGAACTCTACTCAAGATTCTGTAATAACCTATAAGGGATAAGAATCTGAAACAGAATATATATGACTGAATCACTTTGTTGTACACCTAACACTAACAAAATGTTGTAAATCAGCTATACTTCAAAAAAAAAGAGTATAAGATAAAGTTATTTCTTTAAAAGATTCTGCAATTTAGTTGAGGAGACTGCATATATAAATAAAAGTATAATTTTTGTTTTATTCAGCAATACATGACAGTAATAAAATAAGAGGGGCTGCCCTTAGGGGAGGCGTGTATGATGTGCCAATTTGTGCTAAATTCTTTACACATGTGGCAGAACATAAATAACACAAGAGTGTTTGGCCTTTTCCCTGTGCTTGTTGGCCTCTCCCCCTTCTTCACCCTCCAAGTGTGGGTGGGAAAGTACAGGACTTTGTCATATCTAACTGTGTTTGTTCTGCAGACCTGTAGGAATGGGGAGACGGACACAGAACTGGAAGAGAGGAAAGGGGTATGAGTAATATTCCAGATTATTATGGTCTAAAACTTGGAGTGGAGTTAGTTGAAATTTATGGAAAGAAGGGTTCTAAGCAGCTATGGGGTATAAGGGAAACATATAGGGAAAAAGGGGGATTATAAAGGGTTTGTTGTGGACTATATATTCCTTCCAGGTATAGAGAAATGTGAGTAAAAAGTTGGGATATTTTGAGGCTAATGTTTTCTAATTGGACTGTGCTCTTTGATAATTACTTTCTGAGATAAGGTTATATGAATCATGTATGAATCATATATAAAGTAAAGTTGTACAATCATTATTCTTGTTAATTTAACCTTCTCTACTACTCTACAAGACAGGTCATTATTATTCTTGTTTTCTAATACACAGCCTGAAATTAAGAAAGTTAATTAAACACATGCCCACGGTCATATAACCAGTTAAGTGGCAATATCAGATTTGAACCTAGATATATTTGACTCCAGGGGCTTCCTAGGTGGCGACGGTAGTAAAGAACCCGCATGCCAATACAGTAGGCACACGAGATGCGGGGTTCGACCTCTGGGTTGGGAATATCCCCTGGAGGAGGGCATGGCAACCCACTCCAGTATTCTTGTCTGGAGAATCCCATGGACAGAGGAGCCTGGAGGGCTACAGTCCGTAGGGTCGCAAAGAGTCAGACACGACTGAAGCAACTTAGCATGCATGCACATATTTGACTACAACGTCAAATATGCTTTTAATAATTCTGACTTACTGCTTCAATATGAGAAGGAGCAGGTAGTATGTGACGGTGCCAAGAAAGCCATACAGACAGTAATATGGGCTATGAGATCCAAAGAAACAGAGATTATGGTGAGCTGGAGTAACTAGTACACGCTTCATAAAGAGGGCAAAATACAAACTGCCCTTGGAGGACAGATGGGATTTAGGCCAGGGGCAGGGAGATGAAGGCATTTACAGGGCATAAACAAAACCCAGCAATGTTGGCTGCAGCAGAGATTGATGGCCTTTTCATGACGACATCCTGGACCGAATTAGGGGTAAAAGACCAAATGCGTACAGACAAACATAGTTTGATAGAATTCCTATTGGGAGTATTTAAAGATTTAAAGATAACGTCTAAAATAATATTGAGCTGGCCAAAAATTCATTTGAGTTTCATGTACGATGTTATAGAAAGCTTGAACAAACATCTTGGCCAACCCAATACTTAAACTTCAGCCTAGTTGCAAATTGCTCAGTCCTTCCTGGCAGCCTCTTTCTCAGGGAACAGGAAATAGTGGAGATGGCTCCAGATCCTATTTTTATGAGATTCTATGTATGTGTGACGGTAAATTTTTTGTGTCAACTTGATTGGGCCACAGGGTGATATCTAATTTTAAAATTACCCTAGATATTTCTGTGAGGGTATTTCTGAATGAGATTAATATTGGAATTGGTAGGATGACTAAACCAGATTGCCCTCTCCTCTACAGGTGGACTGTATCCTATCTTCTAGAGGCCTGAATGAAATAAAAATGGTCAATAAGGGAGAATTCATCCTTTCTCTGTCTGCCTGTTTTTGAGCTGGAACATCAGCTTTTCCTGCTTTCAGATTTGGACTGAACTGTAGCTCCGCTGGTAAAGAATCCACCTGCAATGCAGGATTTGGACTGAACTGTAGGTCTGCTGGTGAAGAATCCACCTGCAATGCGGGAGATCTGGGTTTAATCCCTGGATTGGGAAGATTCCCTGGAGGAGGGCATAGCAATCCACTCCAGTATTCTTGCCTGGGGAATTCCATGGACAGAGGAGCCTGGCGGGCTATAGTCCATGGGTTCACAAAGAGCCAGACACGACTGAATGACTAAGCGCACACACATTATCAGCTCTCCTGGGTCTCCGATTTGGGACTTCTCAGCCTCCATAATCCTGTGAAACAACTCAGAGTAAATCTCTTGTGTACCTATACATTCTATTGGTTCTGCTTCTCTAGCAAACCTTGAGTTCTCTGGAGAACTTCTGTGGGTTGATCATGATGAAACAATGAATCAGGGAGTTCAACCATCTTCTCACTCCCTAGTCACACAGCTCCTTAGGGTATGAGTTCAGAGTGAGGAATGGGCTCTTCTGCCCTCTCAGATCTCTATGTCTGGTCTGGAATGGGAGGAATTCCTATAAATCTGAATCAGTAAGATCTGGAGGCCAAGGATTGGATGTGAGTGATATTCCTATGACTGAAGACTTAGTAATCTCCCCTAGACTTATAAGAGAAAATTTATTCAAACAGCATGACTTTGGGTAACAAATAAAACAATAAAGGGAAAAACAGACTATCCAAGAAAGGCAGGGAAGTCTTGTCACCAGACTTGGGCTTGGAATGTTACATTCATAAGCCTACCTGTTATCACTCTGAAAATCATTGGCAAGTACAGACCAGTTCAGTTCAGTTCAGTCGCTCAGTCGTGTCTGACTCTTTGCGACCCCATGAATCGCAGCATGCCAGGACTCCCTGTGCATCACCAACTCCCAGAGTTCATTCAGACTCATGTCCATCGAGTCCGTGATGCCATCCAGCCATCTCATCCTCGGTCGTCCCCTTCTCCTCCTGCCCCCAATCCCTCCCAGCTTCAAAGTCTTTTCCAATGAGTCAACTCAAGCAATCCCAAAATAGAAGAATGACCAAGCTGCAGTTCTTCAGCTAAGCAGGGCTTGTTCCATTGAGTCAGACTCTGAGGTTAACTGTTCCAGCCAGAATATGGACTCCCTTTGTCCAGAGTAAGCTTTGCCACATGAAACACTTAGACCAAGCATTCTAAACAAACAAACTTGGAGCTAGAGCTCTTCCTCCAGTATTAAGATTTAATTATTTGAATGGCAGTTTGGCGCAAATAAATTTTCAGTACTCTAGCAATTCTAAAATGCAACCGGGATTAAGAAACACTGGTCTAGACCACTCTACAGTAATATTCCATATGGGACCAAGACATAAGATTAGCCTACAAATTCTGAAGACAGTTAGATTCCTGTAATTCTCTTATATGTAATTTTGCCAGAATAAGACAGCACACATCCGTCCTGTCCTACTTTCCTTGTTTTGTAGCAATTCAGGAGTCTTTTAGGGGGCTGCTTGCCCATCTCTTTCCTCCATATTTGTTTGATCCCGATCACCCTCTTCTTAGACTAAGCCTCTGCTTTTAAAGTATGGTCCTCAGACAAGCCACAGTGCCATTACCTGGATAGAAACAGGGCTTCCTTTGGTAAAGAAAGATGGTAAAGAATCTGCTTGCAGTGCAGGAGACCCAGGTTTAATCCCTGGGTCAGGGAACATCCCCTGGAGAAGGGAATGGCTACCCACCCCAGTATTCTTGCCTGGAAAATTTCATGGACAGAGGAGCCTGCTGAACTACAGATGGTGTTACAAAGAGTCGGACATGACTGAGCAACTTTTCTCTTTCACTGATAGAAATGCAGAATCCCAGGCACCACCCAATGCGTCAAATTCTGCACTTTAATAAGATCTTCAGGTGATTTTTGTGGGTTTTAAAATTTGGGGCCCACTGCTCTATCCCACCTCTACATAGATCGCCCTTCAGGCATTTTTCCTTTTCAGGGATATATGCCTGAAAAGGCCTTGACACCAGGATATTCATTATGCACTCCGTTCCTTCTTTCATCTCATAAGAAATGAGGTTATTAGTTCTTTACCATAAAGCCTGTTCATGTCATTCACAAAGTGAAATTAATATGTATTCAAATATATATGTGTACGTGTATATATATATATATGTGTGTGTATTATGGGGAAAGAGAGGGGCCACCAGTTGTCTTTTGCAGTTGGCCAGACAACAACTGGTTGGTGGAGGGGTGAGGATAGGGGAGGGAGGAGCTGCATCAGATGCCAAAGCTCAGCACTCAGTTATGTACTTAATGCACAACAGCTGAGTGTGTGAGCTGTTCAGATGCCATCCATGTTTCTTGAGCCTTGTTTTCTCCTTAATTTGGCTGGGGATGGGGGGCTCTCTTAGCTTGTGTCAGGTGGGATCTCTCTGATTGATGGTCTAGTGACTGTGGGACAGACCCTGGCAGCTGGGTCTGATCATGCCTTAGATATTTGACTATTTCAACAGGACATGCCAAAGGGCTGCTGGATCTGAAATAAATCTCTTGAGCACACGTTACTCTTTATCTCCTCATTATTAGTCAATGATGGAGTCTTCTGTTGAGAGTAGAAGTCCAGAGAAGTTTAAGTCAAGGTGAGGTTCCTCTCTTACACATTCATTTTGATCACCACCATTTAGGAAGGACTGTCTCTGGTTCCAATGAGGGCAGTATAACAATACAGTACACAGTGTTGAAATTAAGAATATGGTTTTGAGAAAGAGACTCACATACTTAGAAAATGAACTTATGGTTGCTTGGGGGAAGGGATAGTTAGGGAGTTTGAGGTGGTTATGGACACATTGCTATATTTAAAATGGATAACCAACAAGGACCTATTGTATAGCACCTAGAACTCTGCTCAGTGTTATGTGGCAGCCTGGATAGGAGGGGGATTTTAGGGGAGAATGGATACATGTGTATGTAAGGCTGAGTCCCTTTGCTGTTCACCTGAAACTATCACAACATTGTTAACTGGCTATACCCCAATACAAAATAAAAAGTTCAAGAAATCAAAAAATAATATGGTTTCTGGAATCCGGAAATTTTTGCTTGAATCCCACTTCTGCCACAACCGAAGCTTTGACCTTGGAAATGTTTCTTCTTATGTTAAATATACAGTACATAGCATTGCATCAAGTACATAGAAGGGCTCCATAAATATTATTACGATCATCATTATGATTATACTCTGAGTTTCATGAATTAGCAATCACTACAGATCCAGGGTGAGCCTGGGAGTCCCTTAGGGACTGTAGTTGTATTTTTTTAAATGAAGTACAGTTAATGAACAATACTCTATGTTACATGTATACAAAATAATAATTCACAGATTCAAATGTTGTACTCCATCTATAGTTATTATAAAATATTGGCTATATTCCCCATGATGTACAATACATTTTTGTAGTTTATTCTATACCTAAGAGTTTGTACCTGTTAGTCCCCTACCCCTAGAGTACCCCACTGGTAAAATTAGTTTGTTCTCTATGTCTGTGAGTCTGCTTCTTTTTTGTTATATTCACTAGTTTGCTGCATTTTTAGATTCCACGTATAAGTGAGATCATACAAGATTTGTCTTTCTCTGTCTGACTGCATAATGTCCTCCAAGTCCATTCATGTTTTTGCAAATGGGAATATTCCATTTTTTTTAATGGCCGAGTAGTATTCCATTGTGTGTGTATATACATTTGCTTCTATATTGGCAATTGTAAATAATGCAGCTGTGAACATTGGGGTGCATGTATTTTTCGAGTTAGTGTTTCTATTTTTTTCAGATACAAGCCTAGGAGTGGAATTGCTGGATCATATGGTAGTTCTATTTTTTGTTTCTTGATAAACTTTCATATTGTTTTCCACAGTGGCTGCAACAATTTACATTCCCACCAGCGGTGCATGAGGGTTCTCTTTAGTACACAGAGTGTTCTGTGTGAGTTGCTTTGAGACTAAAGAACATAGACATCCTTCTCCAAAGAATAGCAAGTATATTTAATAATACACAGGCATCTAGGCTCCTGAGGAAATACTTTTTGAAGGAAAAAGGTACAAGCTGAGGTGGATTCCTGTGAGTCTTAAGAATTCAAGAGTGTACGGAAACAAAATTCAAGTCCTAATGCAAAAGGATTTAGCACCATGCATGTTTGTTTAAAGAAGCTGCTGCTACCCTGACTTATTCACTGTGTGATTTTTTTTTTTTTTTTTGGAGCCATGCTCTAGTTCCAGCCAAGTGCTAGACTGCATTTACTGTCCGAAGCCTGCCGAGTTTCCCTGTGACAGCTCCATCTCAACCCTTACTGGAATGGAACAGATTTTAGGCAAATGGTTTGAATCCCTGAGTGCTGGGTTATTCTTGGCAATAATCCACCTTGGCCTGGATGAAGTCATGTGCTCTATCCTCATCGTCTGGGGCTAGAACCAGGAGTAATCGCAGCTGTGTGGAGTAATGCAAGCATGGAAACCCCACCAAAGCATAAACCTACGTATAATGAAAGAGTAGACAGGAACCACTTTTTTTTTTTTTAATACTTTTCTCTACATTACAATACTGTATTTGTTTTGCCATACATTGACATGAATCAGCCACAGGTGTCCACGATCTCCCAATGCCAAAGCCCCCTCCCTCCTCCCACCCCACATCCTCTCCCTGAATCATCCGTGCACCAGCCCCATGCGTCCTGCATCCTGCATCGAACATAGACTGGTGCTTCATTCTTACAAGATAATATACATGTTTCAATGCCGTTCTCCCAAATCATCCCACCCTCTCCCTCTCCCTCAGAGTCCAAAAGTCCGTTCTATACCTCTGAGTCTCTTTTGTTGTCTCACATAGAGGGTCTTCATTACTATCCTTCTAAATTCCATATATATGTGTCAGTATACTGTATTGGTGTTTTTCTTTCTGGCTTACTTCACTCTGTATAATCGGCTCCAATTTCATCCATCTCATTAGAACTGAGTCGAATTTATTCTTTTTAAGGGCTGAGTAGTACTCCATTGTGTATATGTACCACAGTTTTCTTATCCATTCATCTGCTGATGGACATCTAGGTTGTTTCCATGTCCTGGCTATTATAAACAGTGCTGCAATGAACATTGGGGTACATGTGTCTCTTTCAATTCTGTTTTCCTCGGTGTGTATGCCCAGCAGTGGGATTGCTGGATCATAAGGCAGTTCTATTTGCAATTTTTAAGGAATCTCCACACTGTTTTCCATAGTGGCTGTACTAGTTTGCATTCCCACCAGCAGTGTAAGAGGGAGGAACCACTTTTTAAGTAATAGAATCCCCTATCACACAAGGAAGTAGCCCCAGACAGAAAACAGACAAGTTTTTTTTTTTTAACTGTTGCTGTTCTGGTTGATAAATATGTATGCACGCGTAAGACACTTTCAGAGCCTCTGTTTCTCCATATAGAGTCACCCTTCCATATCTATGGGTTTGCATCCACAGATTCAACCAACCGGGGATCAGTTGGTAGAATCAGTGGATGCTGAACTGGCAGTTGTGGAGGGTCAGAACTTCGCTAGTTTATGGATGTAAGCATCTCAGGATTCTGGTATCCTTGCGGGTCCTGGAACAGGTCCCCTGTGGACTCCGAGGACGATGTTCTTACTTCTGTGAGTACTTGCTATCTCACACACGTGCACATACTCAGTGGCCTCCCCACTGAGGAATCCCAAGGCTTCTTGAAGCTTGTTTAAAAATCACTGCATTAACTGATGTCCAAAGCATACTCAGCTCTTGTTTTCCATTATACCAGTGAACTCACTATAGCTTCAGGGGTGTAAGAAAGGGTTCCTTGTGCTAAGGTGGAGGTTGGGGGATAGAGTCTGTAAGAAAAGCCAAAGCTCAGAGAAGGGCCTGAGCCTAGGGCTGAACAGAGAAATGGCAAAGGGGCCCAGGGAAGGGCTGAGTGGTACTAGTAGAGATGAGCAGCGTTTCAAGAGCAAATGAGGCAGGCGGGGATTATTTCTGGGTTCTCAGGCATGATACACTTGCCCCGAGCTCACCCGAGGCAGTGTTTGTCATCTGTTCGTGCTCTGGATTGTTCATGTACCATCAAGGTATCAAATATGCTTCCTGCACCCAGCTCGCTAAGACATTCCTCTTCTGTGGTCTGCTGCCCCTGTGGGCCAAGGAGGAGGCCTGGGAGGTTACCAGAGTGCAGAGGGCAATAGAGGTGCCCTAGCTTCCATGCACGAAGTCCAGCCAGGACTCCAAATCTGTAGGCCTCTTGAGTTACTTATTTATTTTTATAAAGTGCTTGAGAGCATTTTAGAAGCTTTTCATATCATATTTGAGGTCTGTAAGGCAGAAGTCTGACATTTGGCCAAATATCCTCATGACTAATTCTTAGAAAGACAGAACCTTAGTGAAATGAGTGATCTAGACAGAAACAGGGAAAGCATAAAGTAACCGCTGGGTTAGGCAAACATACTGGCAAGATTAGAAAATTTACAGGGAACGAATACCAACCACTTTTTGAAAAACTGAAGTATATATGTGTGTATATATATATATATATACATGTATATAAGATTTATTTGATTATCTGGCTGTGCTGGGTCTTTGTTGCTGCATGGGCTTTCTCTTATCATGGTGAGCGGGGCCTTCATTGTGGTGCATGGGCTCTAGGCACTGGGCTTCAGTAGTCGTGGCATATGCAGCTTAGTTGCTCTGCGGCATATGGAATTTTCCTGGACCACAGATCAAACTGGTGCCCCCTTGCATTGCAAGGTGGATTCTTACACACTGGACCGCCAGAAAAGCCCTGAAGTGTAGTTAATTTACAATGTTGTGTAAGTTTCAAGTGTACAGCAACCCTCCTTCAGTTATATAGGTCAAAAAGACCCACAGAACCAGAGACAGCCCCTTTCCCTGCTAGATATTATCCTGACTTCCATTTTAGATGCTTAAAGCTTTAGATCTGTACAACTCTCTCACCGAATCTCTAATGAAACCTGTAAAAATGCTTTTCTCCATGATCCAGAATATGCTTCTTTCTGCCTGGGCGGGATTGATGATACCTACAAAGGAGTTGTCAAGCCATCAGGATTGATTTCAAAGTCAATTTCATTTCAAAACTGGGCTTTCTAAGTTGAAGTGTTCACCGACTGTATTTTCTTTTTTTTTCCCTTCCACTCTCCTTCCTGACCTGTTTTGGGTGAGCAGCTACTGAAGGAATTACTGGTCTGCTCTGTCCGGTTCAATGTAAACAGGGGAACAAATGGGCCGAGATTAAGGACAGGAGGAAGCAGCAGGACTTACTCTCCATGGGGCACAAAGGGGCTGCTCCACATCAAAACCCGAGGCCTTTTGGCCGCTGAAACACCTTGAGAAGGGAGTGTCCTGGGAGCAGTAGCAGTGAGAGATTTCCTTCTCCCAGTTTAGACACTGGGGTGGTGATTTCCTCCCAGTCATCAGTTCCATCCTGGAGTCTGGACTTGGGCAGATTCCCATGTGGATTTAGAAGAAAAGTCCACTGTGATGGGAGTGGAAGCAAAGTGGTGGGGAGGCTGGAGGATGCACCAAGAGTTAAGGAGTGGGTTGGATTTGTAAGGAATGGGAGGTAACTGAGGTGGCTTTTGCAGTCTCTGAATATCGTGGAAGTAAGAGAGCTGGGTTTCTCAGATGGGCTCTTCTAAGAAACCCCCTGGCACCAGCCTGTCTAGTTTCGACCATCCTAAGGCTTTGATGGGGAACCGGCGGCCTCTGTCTAGTGCCCGTCTCCTCACTGGGCAGTGAGTGGAGTCACGCATGCGAAAGGACTTGCGCAGACGCCTCCCTGTACACGGCCCCCGCGGTGTGCTGGCGCCCGGCATCTGCTCCTGCCGCCTCCCCGAAATAGAACGTCTATTTTGTGATGGATTAGTCCTTTGGC
The DNA here is from genome assembly GCA_917880005.1 of Nanger dama. Taxonomy (NCBI): domain Eukaryota; kingdom Metazoa; phylum Chordata; class Mammalia; order Artiodactyla; family Bovidae; genus Nanger; species Nanger dama. Next base: position 74,034,375 of record CAKJTW010000003.1, read on the forward strand.
TCCGATCCTGCCTGGATCACCAGCTCAGCCTGCGACGCGTGCTGGGAGGAGTGGGGTGGGGACAGGGGGCACTTAACTCGTTCAACACATTCCCTCTTCTCTCCTGCGGGAATGCCTGTCCAGTTGCCCAGACCGTAACTGATGTGGAAAGTTGGGGCTGGCAGGTGCTCAGAGGCGCCTCCAAGAGGATTGGCTGCCTCGTGGATCCCTGCGTCCAGAGAACCAAATTAAGGAAGATCTTTCCTTTCTCTCAGAACATTTACTTTCTACTTCTCACTTAACCTATTTGTGTTTCAATGTCCTCATCTATAAAATGGGTTAGTAATCCTACCTTATATACATACGTACATATATTCGGTCAGTTGCTCAGTCCTGTCAGACTCTCTGCAACCCCAGGGACTGTAACCCATCAGGCTCCTCTGTCCATGAAATTTTCCAGGCAACAGAACTAGAGTAGGGAGCCATTTCCTCCTCCAGGGGATCTTCCTGACCCAGGGATCGCGGGTGCAGTGGCCTGCATTGCCAGGCAGATTCTTTACCACTGTACCACTTGGGAAACTCAATCTTACCTTATGGAGCTAGCATTATGATTAAATAAGTTAAACGACATGAAGTGCTTGTAATTTCACAAAAGGATGGATACTGAAAGATACCAGTTATATGAGGTATCGGGAGCAGTCAAACTCACAGACAGAAAGTGAGAAAGTAGAATGCCGTTGCCTGTGGTTGAGAGGAGGGGGAATTGAAGGTTATTGTTTAATGGGCACAGAGCTTCAGTTTAGGAAGATGCAAAAGTTCTGGAGGTGGATGGTGGTGATGGTTGCACAATGTGAGTGTACTTAATGACACCATACCCTTAAATATGGTGTAAATGGTCAATTTTATGTATGTTTTACCGCAATAAAACATACACAAACTTTCCTGGGTTTATGAGGTGTTGTGGCATTCTAGTTACTATTTATTATTATTATTCCCTTCCCACTTAATTTTATACACATTTTTGTGTGCATATATATACATATATATTCTGGAAAACGAACCAAAGAAAAGCCTTTTGCTGATATATTAGTGAGATGTCCTGTCACCCCAATATGGACAGCTTCATTTTGCCCACACAGAATGAAAGAACAGGTTTGGAGCCAGAAAGTAGAGTCTGCCCAAAGTAAATTCTGTTGCCTGTAACCTCTTGACTTCAAAGGAGACCATGTTCTCCCCCAGTGGAAATTCTGAAGGCAGCCCAGATAAGACTCTTGGAAAGGCTGCAATGGAGTGATGACTGGTACTGGTTCTCCATTTTATTTGAGGAATTGGTTTTGGAAAAGTACAGTGAGAGCTGCTCCGGAACTCACCTCAGGACATCCTGTGTTTGGAGAACTGTTTGGAAACCGAGTCAGGATGTCAGGAATTCCAAGGGTTTGGGCCCTGCCTGGGGTGAACTTGAGGCTCCCTTCAAGATTCTTTATGTCTGTGCCTCCATTGCTGTCCTGGAGAAGGACAGGGTGGGCCAAATAGAATAGCATTGAAATATACACATTACCATATGTAAAACAGACAGCCAATGGGAATTTGCTGTATGACACAGGGAGCTGAAACCCAGTGCTCTATGACAACCTAGAGGGGTGGGATAGGGTGGGAGGTGGAAGGGAGATTCATATGTATGTCTATGGCTGATTCATGTTGACATATGGCAGAAATCAACACAATATTGAAAAGCAATTATCCTTCAATTAAAAATAAATTGATTTTAAAAAAGATTCCCTGATGCTCGTCTCCCAGGACTAGCCCCTAAGCAACCCAGCCTTTGGAAGAAGCAGAGAACTGTGCATCCTGCCATAGTCACCAAAGAGTCCATCCTCTCACAGAGCTGTGCTCTCATATTTTCTCACCACCTTATCACCCATCCAGAGTGAGTGAGGACAAGACAGCCAGTCTGTAGTTTTCAGTAAAGTTTCAAACCTGACTGTAGTGAGTCTCATAAGACATTATTTAAGAAAAAATAAAAATAAATGAAAAGCCCTTGGATCATCTCAGAGGATTCTTTGGAAAGATCCAGAAATGATTGATTGTATCTTGTAAGTCTGGAGGAAAACCAGAGGGAGCAATTTGGGGCTAAATATGTGAAAACTCTTGACTCACACAGTCAGCATGAGGCTATTTTTGCGTGGAATATTTTCACAAGCTCATTGGGAGTGTGAGGCTCCATCAGAAAACAACATTTCACCTTGTGGGAGATGAAAGTGAATTTTCAAGGACCTTAAACAACCTTTGGCCCTGGCTCAGGAGGCTGGGGAAGGAGGGGGAGTTGAGTGACACTGGGCAGCAGAGAGGAGAAGCCACAAGGCCGATGATTAAAATGGTGGCTGAAAAGGGCAGGAGAGCACAACCAGCCAAAGACTTGAAGATGATGAGAGAGCACCAAATGGAAAAAGTTGAGGCTCTGGCCCCAGCCCTCCTGCTGACCTGAATAGTTTCTGCCTCACACTGACCTCCAGTTTCACACACTTGGGTCTTGTAAAGCGGATTTTGCTTAAATTCCCTGTTAGCTAGAGATTACAGATGAGTCACTGTGTATAAAGGGTCGTACCCTCTGTGCCACCTTGGGAAGGCACATTCTGCTGAGTAAGTCCAATGCAGCGGGTGACAAGTCGATGCCTTGCCAGCCAAAGGCTCCCTTTTGAAGCCTCCCCAGGGGGCCTCTGCAGGGACAAGGGCAGAACAGCCCGTGGGAGCTGGGAACCTGATCCAAGCTGCGTGACTGCTGCTCCCGCACATGGGATCAGACATAAAGATGCTGCCCTCACAGGCATCCTGAGTCCATTCAGACCCTCAGCTTGATGCACCCACTCACCACGGGTGTGCATGTGCACACACGCACATCCCCACAGAATTTGGGACCGGCTTCTGAAGCCCATGGAACCTTGTTCCAGAGGGGGGATGGAATTGCCTGCTAGAAATAGCAGGCTGCTGCTTCCAGCCATACACAGTCTGTGTGCACTTTGCATGCAGAGGCCCAAAATAAAAATTAATTCAAATAAAAATATTTGACATTCAGGCTAAAGTGAAGAGAGACAGTGACCAGAGAATCAAGAAGCAGTCATTTCTGAATCCAGTTCTGCCATTGGTGACCTTGAGCAAATAATTTAATCTGTGTTTCTTGATTTCTCTAAATGTAAATCAGGAGCCATGAGTCTGACCAGTGATTCAGCTACGCAGAGGAAAATTGGGGCCAGGGGTGGTCTGAGGGGGAAGAAAGAATGTTAGTAAAATTTCTTGTCTATATACAAAAGTATGAAGTGTTGAGGAATGCAGTAAAGCCCTTGTAGTGACATTGGGTTTACATGTTGTAATTTCCTGTCTCCATCTCATATCTTTGGGCTAAGTGTTCTTACTAACTCAAGCTAAGATGCATCCACTCAGTGCTGAGCACCCCATAAGCACTCCTTGCCCCAGTGATTATGGCGTAATGAAACAGAACATACAGCCTTACCTTACAACCTTACCGGCCAACTGATCAGGTAAATCTTAGTGCAAGTCCTGGCTTATCATTCACGGACATTTATACTTCAGGCTTCTTGTTTTGCTCAGGTTTCTAAAAATTTTTGTTTTCCCCATATTCCACAGCTGCAGCCTCCATGTAAAAATGAAAATGTCATCATTTTACTTTAAACTTGATGTTTCTAAAGGCTGATCACTTTGGGATTTGGATATGGAAATACTCAATTATTCTGCACTTGTCTGAAGCAGAAATAATGGTTTCTCTTGAGAGTCATGTTCTGTTCAATGGGATTATGAGTTACCAAATCTGTCCTCATTCATTCCAACAAAATCTCATCTGCTATGAACCTCTTCTTTGTGGCTTACATATTTGGATCTTCATGAGGATAGACTAGGAGAGACAGGCTGAAAAATATGTGTAAGATCTATAACATTCTATCAAGGGATGGGGTAAAGGAAGTTACTGACATCAATATTTCATCCATGTCTGATAGCCAGTTTGCTGAGACAGTGAGACCTAGCCTTCTTGGTCAGTCTTCTGTGGAGAGACTGGTCTGGTATATTTCTGTTTTAGCTAGATTCTGTGCTCTAAAACTGAACAGTTGCTTTGAAGTAAAATGAATTAAGTTCTCTTCAGCCAGTGCAATTATTCTCATTGACTTGAATATTCTGCAAGTCTGTGTTTATTTTCTGCAGCAATATAAATGTCTAACAAGGTGACCAGAAATAATAAGCTCTTGACATTTCCCTCCCCCTCGCCAACCGAACCTAATTATTCCCTGACACCAACTTTCCTTGTCAGGAGAGTCCCACAGAGCCTAGAAGCAAGGACATTTTAGACTTTACAGATTAGCAGAGCTGAGGAATTTGTACATGTAGCTTTAAAATAGCTGAGCTGTCAAGCAGGGGTCAGTTTTCACGTAGGACATTTATGGTGAAGAGTCTGGTAAGTAACTCACACTGCTTAGCATATTTATTTATAGTAAATTAACTGTTGCCAAGTTTAGTCCCAATTTATTTCAGGGGTTGTAGGGAAGTCCACACACATACACACACATGCACACGAGACACAGACATTATTTAAATACCTATTTCTTCCAGCTTATTCTATCTTCTAAAAATGATTCAGAGAAATTCAAGAAGAATTGTCAGAATCAAGTTCCCAAAGACTTTATATAAAAACAAGACTGTCCTTACAGAGAGAAATTTCCATTCGCTGCTTTTGTACATTCAAGTGCATCTTAGCATGGACCTGTCCTTCTCAGAGCAGGGAAGGCTCTTCCCAGCTTCCTTTCTGGGCCTTCTGTCCCCTTTTCCTCACTCTAACCATCTTCATCTTCCAAAAACTGGAAGCTCTTCTGTGGGATCAGGGCTGAAAGCAAGCTGAAAAAGTCATGACCAGTAAGAAATTGGGGTTAACAGGGAACCCCTTTGAAAGGTATTTGCATGTTAAAGGAGAAGCCTAGAAAAGATTCACCTTGAAAGAACTATATCTCTAATGGTGGAATAGTTGGGGGTCTTGGTGGAATAGGGTGGCAGAAGAAGGGTGTGATTGTTTTGAAGGGAAAGGCATCTTCCCTATGACCTTAAAAACATACGATAGATGTCTTCTTCTATTCTCTTCACTTACAAAGCCACTGCTTGGCACCTCTAATGGAATTTGGTGCTTTAACTAACGAAGTTTTGTTCCCTCTTGCTTTATTCTTTCCCGGAAGATGTTCATACAACTGTGAACATGTTTATTAGTAAACACTGTACCTGCTTTTAGCAACAAGCTGTCTGCCAAACCTTTCCAGGGTTTCTGGCAGATGGGCCCTGTGTACGCCATTTCTGTTCTTTTTCAAACTCTTTCCTGACACAATTTTCCTGGTTCAGGAAAACTCACACAGTCCTGTCCATCTATTACTGCTGTTCCTGATGAGTCTGGATCAAAGGGTTAAACACCCCTGGTTCAGGGGGATGGATGCCAGTCCACTGCACACAGCGACCTGCGTGCAAGGACAGCCGCCTGACGTGCCAGGTCTGCGAGGTTCCTGCCTGAGGAGCAGCAGGGTCTCGTTCTGGAAGGTGAGGGACAGCCTGGTCACTGGGGAGGGCCGAAGGGCAGGAAACACCATGTACTTTCCCGTCTCTGTCCGAGCTGTGCTGGCAGCTGGATGGAGCAGAGATGCCCGGGAGGCAGTGAGAGGACGTCTGTTCACCAGCTCTGCGCCCCCTGAGCCACAGAAACAGTTCAGTCATGAGGAAGCCTGTGTCTGTTCACACACGTGGCTTCCCTCACCCAGGCAGAAAGAGCACAGCCCTCAGAAAAGATCTTTATGTATGTCCAGCTTTTCAAGCTAGAAGAGGTTTTCATACTCAGCCAAACTCTGGGGAAGGGTAGTGAGGTGCTGGGCAACCAAAGCTGAAGGCAGGAATTCATTCGTGTTACTGAACACAGTTTACTCATGGTTGGTCTGAAAGGATGACGGCCCCTGGTCAGGCTCCTGTTCCACCTTCTCTGCAGTTTAACTTAAACTCCTTTACCCCACAGTCCTTGGAATGAGATCAACTGTAGCTTCCTTCTGGTAGATTAACTCTGTCTGGCTAACTTGATTGTCCCTCACGTTCCTTCCCACAAAGCTGATATTTCTCTAACATCACAGAGATGGCAGGACTTGAAGAATATTGATTGCTGTTATTATCTGTGTCTTGGTTGGAAACCGTTTTCATAGGGTTCCCTATGATGCAGCTCATGGAGCCCAGAATACTGGTTCGGACTCTGTGCTTCTACCCTGCTTGATGGACCAAGCTGCTTGGGACTGGGTGTGGTGTGTGGTCACACAAGCTGTTCTGCAGGTGTGTTTACCACATGTTGCTTTCACTGGGATTTTGGTGCCCAGAAGCAGTTCAACAAGTGCTTGTTGAGTAAATGAACAAGTGGCAAAATGAAAATACCCTCTTCTGGACCTTCAGTGCAGCATCTTGTATGCAGCAGCCACTCAGTAAGTATGTGGTTGATAATGTTATATTTCATCTCACTGTATATACAGAACTTAGAGCCTGGTGTCAGCTACTTTGGCATTGTGTTGTTCTTAAGATGGATAAGGAGTGGTACTCAAGGCTGCCCATACCAGCACCCTGTTAGTAACAAGGGGTGCAGGTATCTCTGCAGTGCAGTGAGAGGCACTGCAATTCTGTGGCTTCACTTGGGAAATCCAAGCAATCAGGAAGATGCAGTGGAGTCGCTGTTGACCCTAAAGAGCAAGTGGATCCATTCTTCCAAATTCTCATTGAGCAAAAGAGCTAGACATAGCCATACCTAGCTGTACCCAGCCAACACCCTCCCTGAGCTTCTGGTCTTTTTCAGAAAACCCAGAACCCCACTCACATTTCTTTCTAGGTCCTCGTACAGTAAGCAAGCACATCTTACTTAGTGCACAACCTCAGGTCCCCCAGAACCTGTGTGGAGCAGAGGGTGCTGGGCCCATCCATCATTCACATGCTTTCCCCAAGTGAGAGCAGAGATGTGCTGTGCCTTTGGTCTCATCTCATATGCAACTTGTCATATGTATGTGGTCAAGACAGTGCATCAGGGAAGTCCTTTTCCTTGAACTGCCTCATGTCCAGGTGTGGTTGCAAGTATAGCCATGCTGTTTCCATTAGACAAAAGTTTATTGTATTATTAAGTATTAAGTGAGTATTAAGGGCTTTTGAGGTGGCTCTGTGGTAAAGAATCCACCTGCCAATGCAAGAGACACAGGAAACGAGGGTTCAATCCCTGGGCCAGGAAGATCCCTTAGAGGAGGAAATGGAAGCCCACTCCAGTTTTATTCCCAGGAAAATCTCATGGACAGAGGAGCCTAGTGGGTTATAATCCATGGTATTGCAAAGAGTTGGACATGACTGAGCACACAAGCAAGTTTTAAGAGGTTTATTATTCTGTTTGCCGACAAATTTACCAGCCTCAGTGTTTGTTAAAGTGAGTGATAACTGACCACAGAAGTGAGGATTGGGGTGAACAGAAAAGACCTCAAGTTTCAGAATTTATCATAAAATGAAGGGGGAAAATAATACCGCAACTGTGACAGAAGGCAATGGGAAATTGTAACTGAATTCCCATAAAGTGACACACACCTGAAAGTGATTATTTCTGAAAAGCTTAAGAATTTTAGTTTAACCACTAGCCCATTGGAATAAGTATTTTATCATCTCTGAATGAGGCTGCATGAAGGCTGTGCCTCTTTCCAGCATGGAAAGATGCTTGTCTGCATCTCTGTGTTGTGATGGGTATAGAGTCTAGCTTATAAGTGCTTCACAGGAACAGTTAATATCAAATTACTGAAACAATAGTGCATTTTCCAAAAGCCCCTTCCACCTCCTATGCTCCATCTGCTAAATGTGCTAGAGGCCTTGCACAGTTCAGCATTTAGAATGCTCCAACCATCAGAGGACAAAGTGACCTTCCCTCAGGTTGGAGAACTTTGTGCTATGACCCAATGAGGACATTCCCTTCAGATGTGAAAGTCAGGGACCCTTTCTCCTCTGGATGAGCTCATGATGTCTGCTGACCAGCTTGGCTTCCACTCCTGTGCATCCCTCCACATAGAATATCCCATCAACAATTGAATGATATCCATTACGCATACGGTCCTGTACAATAAGGAAGGAACTCCTGTAGGTGCCTCTGAAAGTCAGCCTTATTCCTTACCATTGTTATACAATATATTGCTGTCAAACCGAGATACTTCGAGTTTCCAACTATGAATTCTCCTTCCCTTGTCCACACTCACCCGATTCCCCATCTCCTTGTTTACCTTCTAAAATCCTCTGTGTCCTTTCCGGCTGAGTTTACTTTTCCTTTGCCTGCAAAGCCTTCCTGGTTGCCCCAGGCGTAAGAAAGCACTTCTTCACTCAGATTCTTTGTTTTTAAATTTGTGCAGTAACATAATTTTCACATTACATATTCAAGGATTACATATTCAGTGTGGACAACATTTTAAAGTTGAACATAAAACACAAAACTTTCTTTAAAACATAAAGAAAATAAAGATTATTTCTACCTTTATTCCCCAAAGATAATTTCATCTGAGTAGAGCATTTTGCTGTTTCCCCTTTTACAGTTGTTTCCACACACATATACACGCCAGCCTCCTGGTGGCTCAGACAGTAAACAAATCTGCCTGTAATGCAGGAGACCCATGTTCAATCCCTCGGTAGGGAAGATCCCCTGGAGACGATCCACTCCAGTATTCTTGCTGGTGGCCTACAGAGTCATGGGGTCGCAGAGTGGGACATGACTGAGAGACGAGTAACACTTTATGTACATGTAATCTCATACTTTCTGAATCACCTTGCTGTTTGTGTTTGGGTATTGTTTTAGAGGGTAGATATATAGTACCAATAATGTAGTGAACTTATCATTTTTATGATTATTTAATGTACAAACTGTGCAATGTATCCCATACTAGACCCGTCTCCCCCATAGACCAGGATTCTTTTTATTCCTGTGGTGCTGAGCACAGAGCTATACTGAGTGCAGTTATGTACATGTTTGTTGAAAACCAGAATAAATTAATACACTTCCCTGAACACCTGGAGGAACTCTCGATAAACATTAGCCAATGACAATTAAAGAGCTGTCGTAAATATTTATTTTATTCAATGAACTACTCTTATTAGTTAATTGTGATGAAATGTTCAGGTTTTGAATCTTGTAAAGTTATGGGGAACCAATAAGCTAAGGCAGGCAACAGTCAGTTGATTCTGGATATCCAGTAGAGTCACAGACTCCCACTCTTACCTTCATAACAGAAGTGGGAAAGGTATAGGAGATGTAGGGTCCTGTGCAGGAGTATGTTCTGGAAACTCTTTTCCTAGTCCAGCTCTTCATGTCCCTAACAGGGATGCACGTTCCACCTCCAGACCTTTCAACATTCCTGGGCAACATATGGTTTTTAGACAAGAAGGTAAAGATTATGACTAGCTCAGTGCTCACATTTTAAAAGTACCTACCTGACCTTAGGACTGCCCTCTTCCTGTGCCATAGAAAGCCATTCTTTACCCTGGCCCTAGAGGAAATACCCATATCTTGCTTTGTAAATGAAGCTAGTATGGTTGCTGAGTGCTTATTCAGAAAATATCTTCATGGGAGTGGAATGACTGTTCAAGGGCTGAGCTGCCCAGTTCAGTGTTTCAGATGAGTCACATGGTGAGAGCCAGCAGGCTAGATGCAGGGCTGGTAGGTGAGGCCTTGCGCTGGCATTGGGGTGGATATATGAATCCACGTTGTCACACGCCTTCTTAGGAGCTACAGAAAGCAAAAAAAAAAAGCGGCCCTTAGAGCCACTTCAAGCTTTTCTTAGGAAGTAATGGGGTTGTTCAGAGCCTGGCAATGGAAATTGAAAAGGACTACAGTCGGTAAAGATGCTGATGGTGTGTTTTATTGTCCTTGCTGTGATCATGTTTATTTGTTTTGAAAATAATACTTTTTTTTTGGTTTTTACCAATTCAAAGCAAAGTGCAGGGGAAAAAAGAGTAATTTTGAGTTATTAGGAGAAAATGTGTGTTTATTGTGGGTAATAAGTGTGTCTCCTTATTTTATAGCCATATCATATAAAGATACTATTTTTCATTCTGGAAGTGTTAAGCAGAGTTCAAGATAAACAAGTGGGGAGTTCTCAGTTATTTGGGAGACACACTCTGGTGATGATGATTCGGGGCAAATTAAAATAGACCTAAATGGATGTCGGCTCCAGGGACTGGGCTGCTGTTTTCGTCTGAGTAGCTCTGTGAAAGCTGGCATATGCAGCAGGAAATCACTGGTGCATCTGCCCAGGTGAGTCCGTGCCTGTCAAGGAAGAGCCCACCTTCCTTCCGGAAAGGAAGGGAAGAGGAAATCTCCAGGATAAGAGTGTTCTCTCCTTGGAGACATTGTAGGCAGGATGTTGTGTTTCAAGAAAACGAGTTCACAAAATGAAGCTTTCTGCTTTCCTTTACTGGCTTCCTGATTTTTGTTGTTCAATCTCTGTCATGTCCGACTCTTTGCGACCCCATGGACTGCAGCACACCAGGCTTCCCTGTCCTTCACCATCACCTAGAGCTTGCTCAAATTCACGTCCACTGACTCTGTGATGCCATCCAACTGTCTCATCCTCCTTGTCCCCTTCTCCTCCTGCGTTCAGTCTTTCCCAGCATCAAGGTCTTTTCCAGTGAGTCAGTAATTCACATCAGGTGGCCAATTGGAGCTTTAGCTTTCAGCATCAGTCCTTCCAATGAATGTTCAGAACTGATTTTCTTTAGGACTGACTGTTTTGATCTCCTTGCTTAGTTTCCTAATAGTAAGAGAGATTAATAATATTCCAAATATGAAGAGAGAGCCCGTCTCTGCAAGACTTGTACATTTTGCTGTAAAGTATGTCTTGACTGAAAATCATTTTCACTGGTTGTCTGTGATTCAGCTCACAGAGCCCAGCATGCTGGTTTGGCCTTTGTCCATCTACATTATTTGAGAAAACCTCTCCACTTTTCTGTTTCGGTTCCCTCATGCCTGAGATAAAGGTTTTTCTATTTCTGCCTCTTAGGGATGCTGTCAGGTGGGGAGTAGAGGAATTGAGGAGGTTCTGAGGCTAAGACAGGGCCATAGCTTTAATCCTACCTCTGCAGCCTCTTCTAACACAGGAGGGATGAAGCAGCCTGGAGTAGGTCTTGTTGTTATACAGGTTGCCCTCTGGGTGTGTTTACCCCATGCTATATTCTTCATCACTGGGACCTCAGCCCCTGGGAAGAGTTTAAAAAGTGCTTGTTGAATAATAGAATGACTGGCTGAATGAAATGATCTTTTCTGGACTTCAAGTGCAGTGCCCTGTGAGCCTGGACATTGAATAAATGCATGGTTGATGATAAACTGTTACATTTCAACCCACTTTGCATTCAGAGCCTGCTATTGGCTGTTTTGGCATTTTGTCACCTTTAGGATAAATGAGGGGTGGTACTCAGAATACACCATCATCCTATTGGCAACAAAGCTGCAGATACCTATGTAGTGAAAAAGCAGTGGCATTCTGTGGCTTTACTTGGCCAGTGAAAAGCCTGGTTACCGGTCTTTCTTCTACTTCTCCTAGTTTAAGGCTTGGGCTTCACAATGAAGAACTCTGTTGAAAAGCCAGGAGCTAGGACAGTCACATTTAATAAGTCCTGTTGAAATCTGTTAGGATTCTGCCTCATAATGACCCTGTTCATGTGATGACAAAGGAGCCCTCTTAGGTAAGAGCTAATGACTCTAAGCAAATGAGTTAATTACTGGGTAAGCAGCACAGCTGGAGGAGAGATGGGAAAGTCTGACGCCTAGTGGTCATCAGGGAGGGCCTGGAACTAACACATGATTCAAGGAGGAAACTGTCTAAAAGCATCTCTGAATCCTGGATCTGGATGAGACTTAATAAGAACCATTTCTACCTTTAAAAAGATTTTGGTTTTTGGTTTGCTTTAAGATACCAGATCTGAGATCCTGCCTGCATCCTGACTCTGGTGTACATGGTAAGGTTGGTTAAAATTGTGATGGAAAGGACCGGTTACCATAAAAATATAGACCCATTAAAAAAAAAAAAAAGCTAGAGCTTATAGCACTGGAGTGGCAGGATGGCTCCATGTCAAGTTGCAGACACCAGCCTCCAATTCAAGGAAGGGCTGAATAAGAAGCCCTCGAAATCAGAGGTCACACACCTTCCTCCTTCAATTTGCCTATAATAGACTTAGATGAAGTGATTTCAGTAGATGTTGCCAGCTCTGAAACATCTCAAGTTTTTAACAGACGGATATATAAGTACTTCCTCGGTGGCTCAGTGGTGAAGAATCCGCCTGCCAGTGCAGGAGACGCGGGTTTGATCCCTGGGTCAAGAGAAGGAAATGGCAACCCACTCCATTTTCTTGCCTGGAAAATCCCATGGAAAGGGGAGCCTGGCGGGCTACAGTCCATGGGGTCGCAAGACTTGAACATGACTGAGAGACTGAACAACAGCAGCACATCAGTGAGTGAGTGAGTCATCTTCAGCAAGCCGTTGCTTCTCTCTGTGCCATTGTCTATGCAAAGTGAGAAGTAATTCTATTCCCTGAAAACCTTTCTGAAAGGTAACTCCGCTGCAGTTAACCCAGGAGTTTAAAAGTGCAAAATCTCTTAAATCCAGAATCTGGGATTAACCTCCTAAGAAAATCTTCAAACAAGTGCTGAAAGATGTATAGATGGGTTATTCATTACAAAAAATTGTTAAAAACAGTCTAAATGTCCATCCTCAGTAAACAATTGATTGAGTCAAGTACTTTTACGTAGTATAATATGATAAAGGAATTAAAAATATTAAACTAGGTCTATTATTCTAGCATTGTAAGATGTTAAGAATATCTTGATAAAAGCAGTCTACAAGACATGATAATGTTTTTTGGCAGTGAGTCAGAATGTATACAGAAATGTTTGAAAATCTCAGCACTCAGTGGTAGGATTATGTGTGTCATCTTTTACTCTTTATGCCCTTTTGTATTGTCGGATTTATTTTTGGCAATAAGTTTATATATCACTTAGTCATTTCTGACTCTTTGTGACCCTGTGGACTGTAGCCTACCAGGCTCGTCTGTCCATGGAATTTTCCAGGCAAGAATACTAAAGTGGGTTGCTATTTCCTACTCCAGGGGATATTTACAACCCAGGGGTCAAACCCAGGTCTCCTGCATTGCAGGCAGGTTGTTTACCATTTGAGCCACCAGGGAAGCCCTTCTTATATAAAACTTTATGATGACAACAACAAAAATAATAAAACAACTCAAATTTTTCATTCCTATTCTTGTATCACCAAAAACTCTCATTTTCACCAAGAAAATGAAAAGGTAAGAGGGGACAATGTATATGAGAGCTGTTAAAGCTTTATTCTAAAGCACATGACCGTTAGTAAGGCACTTTTACTTATGTTATTTTTTTCTTAGTAGTGATGTGCTTGTAGATTTTAAAGATATTTTCTTGGTGACCCCATGAACTGTAGCCCTCCAAGCTCTTCTGTCCATGGGATTTCCCAGGCAAGAGTACTGGAGTGGGTAGCCATTTCCTTCTCCAGGGGGTCTCCTTGACCCAGGGATCAAACCCACATCCTTTATGTTGGCAGGCAGACTCTTTACTGCTGAGCCACCAATGGTGCACATGACCCGAAGCCAGCTTGGTGCAAATGACCTAACCTCTGTCTCTAGTTTCCTCAATTGCAAAACAGGGAATGGAACCCTTACCACACAAGGCTGTTATGAGGAGTCAGGAGTTAGCACCTAGAAAGCGCATGGTAGAGTGCAGCACACATCAGTAAGCATTTGTCATCTTTATTATGATCGTTCTTAATGCTTAGTATTTTGCATGTGTCATCTCACAGAACCCTAGCAGTAAGTTTATTCATGTAGGACATTAAGATTCGGGAGGTTAAATAACCTGTGAAGGAGAAGGGACTAGCCTGTGGAAGGGCAGGAATTCCAACTCAGATCCAACTCAGGGTCCAAAGTGCTCCCTATGCAACTGTCCATGCTGGCCATCTTACCAAGACAATAATGCAATGTCATCGATTTGGGAGGACTGTCGAATTTACTCTCTGTGTTGCAGCAAGAGGATTTATTCCAGAGTATAAGAAAATACTCAAGTTTGTGCCCGAGGCTAGAACAATGTGATTATATTTTAAATGTCTGTGTAAGTCAGAAATTTCTCAGTGAGAGTGAAAACAGCCAGTTTATTCACTGACTACATGAAATACCCCAAGATAGATCTTCCTGATATTCAGATGTGACTTGGTCCAAGTGTCAAATGATGTCACTAGGAATATTTCTCTCTCCATTTATTATCTATCTTTCCCTCTGTTGGCTTCTTTTTCATTCAGGCTTTACCCTCTTCAAGGCAAGATGATTACCAAGGGCTCTGGGTTTTTATCTTAATAGTCACATCTATTGGACAAGGGCTTCTCTCTCCAGTTGTTCCAGCAGAAATCTTTGATGGCATCTCATTAACCTGGAGTCACATGTCCCTTCCTGAACCAAACCATGTGGCCAGGATGGACTGCTCTGACTGTCCAGGCTTGGCTTGAGTGACAGTCCTTTGCTGCCCCCAAACATGAACTTAGAGTGGGGACCAGCTGCCTTTCTAAAGGAAGCTTAATTTGCTATTACTATAAGGAGGAATGGATGCTGTTTAAGCAGAGAGGAACTATGTCCACTACCAACATGCTGTTCACTGTTGGAAAATGGTGTCATGAACTGGAGTGAGGAGACTGGAGTCCACTGCTGACTACCTGAGGAAACTTAACACAAATCCTGTAACTCAGAGCTTCAGTCTTCCCATCTGTAGTAACATCTAGCATATACATATGGCCCCATTTATTTCTTATAATAAGCCAAAACTGCACGTACTGTGTGGATCACAACAAACTGTGGAAAATTCTGAAAGAGATGGGAATACCAGACCACCTGACCTGCCTTTTGAGAAATCTGTATGCAGGTCAGGAAGCAACAGTTAGAACTGGACATGGAACAACAGACTGGTTCCAAATAGGAAAAGGAGTACATCAAGGCTGTATACTGTCACCTTGTTTATTTAACTTATATGCAGAGTACATCATGAGAAATGCTGGACTAGAAGAACCACAAGCTGGAATCAAGATTGCCGGGAGAAATATCAATAACCTCAGATATGCAGATGATACCACCCTTATGGCAGAAAGTGAAGAAGAACTAAAGAGCCTCTTAATGAAAGTGAAAGAGGAAAGCGAAAAAGTTGGTTTAAAGCTCAACATTCAGAAAACAAAGATCATGGCATCCGGTCCCATCATTTCATGGGAAATAGATGGGGAAACAGTGGAAACAGTGTCAGACTTCATTTTTGGGCTCCAAAATCACTGCAGATGGTGACTGCAGCCATGAAATTAAGACGTTTACTCCTTGGAAGAAAAGTTATGACCAACCTAGATAGCATATTGAAAAGCAGAGACATTGCTTTGCCGACTAAGGTCCGTCTAGTCAAGGCTATGGTTTTTCCAGTGGTCATGCATGGATGTGAGAATTGGACTGTGAAGAAACCTGAGCGCTGAAGAATTGATGCTTTTGAACTGTGGTGTTGAGGAAGACTCTTGAGAGTCCCTTGGACTGCAAGGAGATCCAACCAGTCCATTCTAAAGGAGATCAGCTCTGGGATTTCTTTGGAAGGAATGATGCTAAAGCTGAAACTCCAGTACTTTGGCCACCTCATGCGAAGAGTTGACTCATTGGAAAAGACTCTGATGCTGGGAGGGATTGGGGGCAGGAGGAGAAGGGGACGACAGAGGATGAGACGGCTGGATGGCATCACTGACTCGATGAACGTGAGTCTGAGTGAACTCTGGGAGATGGTGATGGACAGGGAGGCCTGGCGTGCTGCAATTCATGGGGTTGCAAAGAGTCGGACACGACTGAGTGATTGAACTGAACTAAACTGCATGTACTTTCACTAGCCTGTAACTTTCATTCTGCAGTATAGAAAACAAAGTACAGACAAATAAGTCACTTGGCCAAGGTCACACACCTGGAAAGTGGCTAAGTCAGGATTTGAACTTGGCCAGGTTGACTTGCTGAACTTCCACTCTTAACCACCTGATGTTACTATGATGATGAGACTGGAGAAGATGAAGTCTTTTTTTTTTTTTTTTTTTTTTTTGCCTCAATGTTTTTGCCTCAGTGAAGGAGAGGAACGGGAAGAAAAATTAATAATAGAATGGAAAATCCTGAAAGCCCCATTTTACAATAAGTGCTAATTTGGAGGCATAATGTAGACCTGGTCTCTTGGTTTCATGTACTCTTATCTTGAGTGGATGTTCTCTGAATCTATTAACAAGAAAACAGTTGCTCTGTCATTTCCAGATGAATTTGGAGTCTGTCCTTTATAATAGCCAGCACACCAAGGACTTTATTCATTGTCAGTTTAGTTGCAGAAATGCAATGATTCCTTAATGCAATTGTGTAAAACACACTACTTAATGAAAACTTAACAGCTGAATATGATTGTGAAGAGGATATTTTTCCTGCCCAACAGTAACTTCCTTTTCTTTGTTTTCTTTTAATGAATTATTGAGGAAACATCAAGCTGACTTAAATATTCTCCTGCTTTAAGCTGCTTATCTTCAAAATCTACTTCTGGAACAGTGCTTTGTCACCAGATGACTTAAGGTAAAAGCAGTCTATAAATTAGTAACTTACATCGAAGTGAAAATAGCTACTTAATGTTGAATAATGAATAAGGCAAAGCCTTTTCAGGTTAGCAGTTCATGGTTAAATAAATAAAAATAGCCATGAGATGTGAAAAGTTAGCTTTTTTAGGTGGTTCAATAATATGAAAAGTTAAGCTATAGACTTTGGTATAAAATGCCAACATTAAATATATATTATATTCATTTTAAACTTATCCAGCAAATGGATACTCACCTTAAGCTTCATGATGCCTTGAAGAAATTTTTGAGTTTATGGATTGCTCTGGTGAAAAGCAATCTGCTTCTTGTTTGGGATGGTTTGTTCAAACGTCTCCCTTCTGTGACATATTAAGATTTTGAAGAGGTTATGACTGGTATCATGATTCTAATTGTCTCCATGATAGTCATGTGACTTATTCATTACTAAGAAATATTTAGCAACTATGAATAACAATTTTCTTCTGAGCTCCCTTCCTGAAATAAGAGTGGTATATGTAATAATAACTACAAATATAGCATCAGCAACAACTACTATTTCTGTAGCATTTTCACTGGGTCAGGCTTTGTGCAAAGTATTTTACTTACATTTAGTCATGTAATTCTAACAGGTCTTTTTAAGTGGATGTTGTTTACTTGCTCAGTTGTGTCTGTTTGCAACCCCATGGACTGTAGCCTGTCAGACTGACTCCTCTGTCCATGGTATTTCCCAGGCAAGAGTAGATTGCCATTTCCTTCTCCAGGGGATCTTCCCAATCCAGGAACTGAACCTGCATTTCTTATGTTAGCAGGCAGATTCTTTACCACTGAGCCACCTAGGAAGCCCATAAAATAGATATTGCTATATATATTGTTTACAGTGAGGGTAAGGGAAGTTAACTAAAATTTGCCAAGTCACTCAGATGGTAAGTGATAGACATAAGATTTAAACTTTCTTAAAATCCTATAGACTATTTTGTAAGTATAGTCTTGATGGTGAAAAAAAGGTGACCATGAATTTGGTCCCATACAGATCATATGTCATATTGAAACTGTGCTTGAATCATGGGGAAGTTTTTCTCTTTAAGCCACTGGCATTAATTTTTTTTTTTTTAGCACAAACCACCACATGTATTATGCTGTCATCAGCGCCATCCTCGGTGATAATTGCAACATGCCAGCAATAAAACGCCCAGCCCTAGCACCCATGGCCTACTTCTGAAAGGAACTGCATGGCTTTACAATTATCACTCAGACTGGCAGGGAGAAGGGGAGGGTGGGAGAGCAGCAGGAGAAGAAATCTTTTCAATCTGGATGAACAGATCAGCTGCCTTGGACACCATGCTGTTCTGACCAAGCCAGGGTTCCTGTGACATCATGCCCCACTCTCATACTGTCAGCAAAATTCCCTGAGGACCACAGCTGCCACTGCCTACAAATGAGTGTTTCTGCTCACTCCATTCAAGAATGCATGCCAATTCCTCCTTTCTGCAAGGCTGCTCATCCCCTTTCTATCCCCTAGAGATGCTGAGTTCAGTGAGTATAGGGATGCTGGAAGAACATGTTTTCATGATAGAGGACCACAGGAGAGGTAACCAAAACCCAACCATGTCTAGTGCTTTGCTATTAGAGAGCCACAGATAGGTTCTAGGTAGCAGAGATGTAGGTCTCTTAACTCTGAGTCAGCAGGAAGAGGCACTGATAGGTCAGAGCACACCAGCTTCCTCATTTTTCCAGGGTGCTATTCAAAGATTATTACTTACCATTTGTACCAAGATGTGATAGAGTTTGGGGAGTACTCATAAAATAATGAGGGAAAGACTCAACCTTTATCTGTCCACAAATCTATCTATATATCCAACAATGTAAAATTACAAAGAATCTTATTTCCTGGAAAATAGAGGAAGCATGTCAGGTATCTAATTTCTGCCTCTTAAATTTACTTTATGATCTATATTAAGACTGTAACTGTCCAAATAACCAGAAAATGCAAATGTCAAGGTTTTCATGGTTTGAAGTGAAGGCTCTGAAGCTCCTACAGTATAGTGGTATTATTAAGGCCTCTGAATTATTGAAGGTTAATAAAGTGTTTCCTGTCATGATTGTGTATTTGTCTATAGTCTAATTCATCACAAAATTGTGATCCATTTATGATGTGACATTAGAATATTTTACAGTTTTATCACTGTAAGTTTAGCTCTTGTGAAATACCTTGACTATGATTAGGTTAATCTACCAAATCCTCAATAATGAAATAGTGATTACGCCTTGGTTATGAAGTTGTGACTTTATTGCATAGATTTCCTAACTTCATTGCTTTGTCAAACAGGTTAATGGAGAGTCTGCCTTGGTCTTCTACTCAATAGTCATTACTTTAATTAAGTATGGAAAATTTAAACATGCTATATTCCCAAAGAATGATACATAGGAGAAAGGTTTGAAGTAATCAAGATATATTTTCTACTAACCCTTAACTTCTATCCATTAGGCATTAAGTTGATCATTTTCTCTACATCACAGTGGGGTTTTTTTCTTCACTAAGAATAGATCATTCCTGGGAAATTGTCTTCAGATTCTTAAGATTCTAGATGCATTTGGTATGAAAAGTCTTTGAGATGATTTTCCCAGACAGCAAAGCAACCCACCTCTGTTTCATTTGATTGCTGGTCTTAAACCATCACTCTTGTCATCCTCTTGGGTTTCACCAGTCTTCCTACTTTATGCTAAATCACTTCAGTCGTGTCTGACTCTGTGCAGTACCATAGACGGCAGCCCACCAGGCTCCCCCATCCCTGGGATTCTCCAGGCAAGAACGCTGGAGTGGGTTGCCATTTCCTTCTCTAATACATGAAAGTGAAAAGTGAAAGTGAAGTTGCTCAGTCATGTACGACCCTCAGTGACCCCATGGACTGCAGCCTTTCAGGCTCCTCTGTCCATGGGCTTTTTCCTGGCAAGAGTACTGGAGTGGGGTGCCATTGTTTTCTCCGTCATACTTTATATTTAACTACAAATATCAAGAGAGACTGTCATGTTAGCATGCTCTCTGTAATGTAATATTCTCCACTCCTCTTTTTCAATCAAGATTTCTTCTGCACAATTTTCAAAGAAAAATTTTTCTAGCTCTTCCTTTCTGCATTCAGGAATCTAGTTCTTAAACTGTGCTTACTAGTATTTTGTAGATGATCATGTTCTAAGAAACCAACTTGCCTGTAACAAAACACTTGTTCAACACAACTTTATATACCCTGGAGATCATTTTCTGAAGAGAAATTTTAGGAAATGTCTCTAATATTTGAGAAAATTGTTAAACAAAGATGGTAGCTCAGCTGGTAAAGAATCCACCTGCAATGCAGGAGACCCCTGTTCGATTCCTGGGTCTGGAAGACCCCCTGGAGAAGGGAACGTCTACCCACTCCAGTATTCTGGTCTGGAGGATTCCATGGACTATATAGCCCATGGGGTCTCAAAGAGTCAGACACGATTGAGCGACTTTCACTTTCACTTTCACACATGGTAAATGTTCCATAAAGCTTCCCTGGTGGCTCAGAGGTTAAATGTGGGAGACCCGGGTTCGATCCCTGGGTTGGGAAGATCCACTGGAGAAGGCAATGGCAATCCACTCCAGGATTCTTGCCTGGAGAATCCCATGGACGGAGAAGCCTAGTAGGTTACAGTCCACGGGGTCGCAAAGAGTCGGACACGACTGAGCGACTTAACCTAACCTAAATGCTCCGTAAATACTAAATTACATATTAACTTGATATTTATTTTGCTGGTCAATAATAACATTAAACTGAAGCATGTACATTCTTGGAAAAATGACACAGTATAAAATATTGCCTCTGCCTTACTGAATTGGCAATGAGTTGGGATTAAAAACCAATAAGGGCCAGCAAAGAATACAAAATAGTTTGGGGCAGCTGCTGAATGTGTGACAAAGACCACCCATATTGCTGAGTGTGGAAGGATGACTGAAAACTGGAGTGGTTAAATACAGACTTTTGAAGGAGGAATAGATGAGCCTGGGAGAATCTCAATCATAAGGAAGAAGACAGTGAAAACACAAGGGCATGAGTACACACAAAACCCACCCCAGATCTTAACCAGTTTCAATTAATTTAGGCTAAACTAATTTAGTGCAACTAAAAAGAAAGAGGAAAAAAGAGCCCTATTACTTGATTAGGAATGTCTTTGAAAGGCTAAATCGTGCGCCTTCCTGTCTTCCAATATGTTATTTCTTAGCTTGCTACTGCTAAGTCACTTCAGTCATGTCCGACTCTGTGCGACCCCACAGACGGCAGCCCACCAGGCTCCCCAATCCCTGGGATTCTCCAGGCAAGAACACTGGAATGGGTTGCCATTTCCTTCAACAATGTATGAAAGTGGAAAGTGAAAAATGAAAGTGAAGTCGCTCAGTCGTGTCTGACTCTTAGCAACCCCATGGACTGCAGCCTACTAGGCTCCTCCACCCATGGGATTTCCCAGGCAAGAGTCCTGGAGTGGGGTGCCATTTCTTAGCTTATTCCCAGGCAAATACAAATTAGAGCTATTTTGAAATTTTCTTATTATTTTTTACTTTGGCTATGCTGGGTCTTCATTGTGGTGCAGGGACTTTAGTTGTGATGCACAGGCTTAGTTGCCCTGAGACATGTGGGATCTTAGTTCCCCAATCAGGGATTGAACCCATGTCCACTGCATTGGAAGGTGGATTCTCAAGCACTAGATCCCCAGGTTAAGTCCCCAGAGATATTTTTAAGGACCTAAAGAGGGAGATTTCACAACCTTCTTCAGTGACCTGGCCTGTTAACAGCCCTTGTTAAGAACTAAGCTCACCTGAAAAGTTATAGTCTCACCACCCTATAACCCGGCTTCTTTCTTGTTCCGTCTTCAAGATGTTAAACAGACATGTTGATGACTCTTCTTTCGGTCAGATGCCCTCTGTGGAGTGAAGTCTCTCTTTGGTTTCCTCTTTTTTTTTCTCAATCTGTTTCTGTGTTCAGGCATCCCGTTTTCTTCTCTGCCTGGTTTTCCCCTTGTTCATTCTGGATTTTGGCAGTGAGAGACCCACATCCCCTTCATTCCTGTTGGGTGTAATGAGAAGTGATGACCTGCCTGGGTGAGGACTGTCCTCTCCCCTGGACACTCAGGTCACACTGTACTGCCCCCTGTGGGCATCTGGGCAGTGCAGCAGGTGAAGAGGGTAGTCTGGTTTCCAGCAAAGGCTATGAAGTGAATAGATTATAGCTGCATCTCATTAGCAGCCTTTGGAACATCTAGCAAACCACATTATCATGATCTGAGAGATGTGGGTTACAGAGAAAATGAGAACTGTGAAAGGGGAGAGAATTGCCTTCCGTTCCCTTTTCTGTGCTGTGCATCTAGGCCACAGGAATGTGACTTTTCTACTCTGATTGGAAGTGTTCATTTTTATTAAATTATCTGTGTAAATGGGAGGAAGTGTCACTTTAACTAATGATGGCCACTGGCTTCTCATCCTTTTCTTCATGCTGTCCCCCAGTTCAGGATCATGACAATGGCTGTCTCATGCCTGCAGTGCCAGCTTGAAATTCCTTTGCCTGATATTAAGAGCATCCAATAACCTGGTCCAGTCTATCCTTTCAGTCACATTTCTCATGATTTCCTGGGGAAAATCTTTGCTCTGCCAGAGAGATCTATCTGCCCACTCTAGCATGGTGGCAGTGGCGGTTTAGGTGCTAAGTTGTGTCTAACTCTTTGTGACCCTACAGACTGTAGCCTGCCCAGGTTCCTCTCTGTCCATGGGATCTCCAGGCAAAAATACTGGAGTGAGTTGTTGTTTCCTTCTCCAGAGGATCTTCCTGACCCAGGGACTGAACCCACATCTCCGGCTTGGCAGGCAGATTCTTTACCACTGAGCCACCTGGGAAGCCGCTACTTTAGCACAAGCTACTATTATTCCTACCGGTGTCCTTCATTAACATGATATGGAAAGCTGTCCCTTTTGTCTCCTCTCTGCAAAATTCGATGAATTTTTCTGCACCCATTCAGTTTTCTCTTAGAATCACTCAAATTCTCAAAATCAGAAGGAATCACTGAAGTTATCCAATTCAGCAACAAGCTTATAATAGAAACAGACGTTTTGTAAATATGTGTAGATAAATTAATGGGCTATATCTCCCCTAGAAACCTCTGGCGAAAAATATTTTATCATATCTATTCAAAGTGTATTATGAGTCAGAACTAACTAACTAGGTTCTCCCCCAACAACTCACCCTAAAAATTTCAGTTCTAATTTTCAAAGATCTGGGAAAAGCCATTTAATGGCTTGTGTTGATTATTTTTAATTCTTTGTAATTATTAAAATATGCAACAGTTGTTTCAAATGGTTAGACTGAACCATGGAGGGTGCCTTGGTTCAATAAGGCCTCCATCAATACTTTAAGAATTTTAGACCAGGGAGCTCTTTGTTAAGGGCATTTACGCCTGCTAATTCATTCTCTTAAACTGGCAGAAAGAAAGGACAGATAAGGAGTAAGGGATGCCTGTTGAATATTAATATGTGTGTGTCTGAATAGTTGCTATCTTATCTTTTAGGGATGGTATCACTGACTCAATGGACATGAGTCTGAGCAAACTCCAGGATATAGTGAAGGATAGGGAAGCCTGTCATGCTGCAGTCCATGGGGTCACAAAGAGTTGGACATGGCTGAGCAACTGAACAACAATGACATCTTTTAGGGAGGATAGAGAGGACATTCCAGAGCCAGAGGAGGTACTGGAATTTTCTTATATGTAAAATGAAGAAAATAACAGTACATGGGAGGATTTTTAGAGAAAAGTAAGAATTGCTTCAGTCAAGCAGTAAGCACTCCATCTGATAAAAGGCAACTATATTTTTGTTGAAGGAAAACAATGAAAAGTAAAAGGGAGAACAGTATGAGGTTTTCACTTACTTTTTAAAAATATAAATTTATTTATTTTAATTGGAGGCTAATTACTTTACAATATTGTATTGGCTTTGCCATACATTGACATGAATCCACCATGGGTGTACATGTGTTCCCCATCCCAAACCCCTCTCCCACCTCCCTCCTCATCCCATCCCTCTGGGTCATCCCAGTGCACCAGCCCCGAGCACCGAACCTGGACTGGTGATTCGTTTCACATATGATATTATACGTGTTTCAATGCCATTCTCCCAAATCATCCCACCCTGACCCTCTCCCACAGAGTCCAAAAGCCTGTTCCATACATCTGTGTCTATTTTGCTGTCTCGCATACAGGGTTATCATTACCATCTTTCTAAATTCCATATATATGCATTAATATACTGTGTTGGTGTTTTTCTTTCTGACTTACTTCACTCTGTATAATAGGCTCCAGTTTCCTCCACCTCATTAGAACTGATTCAAATGTATTCTTTTAAATGGCTGAGTAATACTCCATTGTGTATATGTACCACAGCTTTCTTATCCATTCATCTACTGATGGACATCTAGGTTGCTTCCGTGTCGTGGCTATTATAAACAGTGCTGCAATGAACACTGGGGTACACGTGTCTCTTTCAATTCTGGTTTCCTCCGTGTGTATGCCCAGCAGTGGGATTGCTGGGTCATAAGGCAGTTCTATTTGCATTTTTTAAGGAATCTCCACACTGTTCTCCATAGTGGCTGTACTAGTTTGCATTCCCACCAACAGTGTTAAGAGGGTTCCCTTTTCTCCACACCCTCTCCAGCATTTATTGCTTGTAGACTTTGGATAGCAGCCATTCTGACTGGTGCGAAATGGTACCTCATTGTGGTTTTGATTTGCATTTCTCTGATGATGAGTGATATTGGGTATCTTTTCATGTGTTTGTTAGCCATCTGTATGTCTTCTTTGGAGAAATGTCTGTTTAGTTCTTTGGCCCATTTTCTGATTGGGTCATTTATTTTTCTGGAATTGAGCTGCAGGAGTTGCTTGTATATTTTTGAGATTAATTTTTTGTCAGTTGCTTCATTTGCTATTATTTTCTTCCATTCTGAAGGCTTTCTTTTCACCTTGCTTATAGTTTCCTTTGTTGTGCAGAAGCTTTTAATTTTAATTAGGCCCCAGTTGTTTATTTTTGCTTTTATTTCCAATATTCTGGGAGGTGGGTCATAGAGGATCCTGATGTGATTTATGTCGGAGAGTGTTTTGCCTATGTTATCCTCTAGGAGTTTTATAGTTTCTGGTCTTATGTTTAGATCTTTAATCCATTTTGAGTTTATTTTTGTGTATGGTGTTAGAAAGTGTTCTAGTTTCATTCTTTTAAAGTGGTTGACCAGTTTTCCCAGCACTACTTGTTAAAGAGATTGTCTTTTCTCCATTGTATATTTTTGCCTCCTTTGTCAAAGATAAGGTGTCCATAGGTGTGTGGATTTATCTCCGGGCTTTCTATCTTGTTCCATTGATCTATATTTCTGTCTTTGTGCCAGTACCATACTGTCTTGATGACTATGGCTTTGTAGTAGAGCCTGAAGTCAGGCAGGTTGATTCCTCCAGTTCCATTTTTCTTTCTCAAGATTGCTTTGGCTATTCGAGGTTTTTGTATTTCCATACAAACTATGAAATTATTTGTTCTAGCTCTGTGAAAAATACCGTTGGTAGCTTGATAGGGATTGCATTGAATCTATAGATTGCTTTAGGTAGTATACTCATTTTCACTATATTGATTCTTCTGATCCATGAACATGGTATATTTCTCCATCTATTAGTGTCCTCTTTGATTTCTTTCACCAGTGTTTTATAGTTTTCTATATATAGGTATTTTCTTTCCTTAGGTAGATATATTCCTAAGTATTTTATTCTTTTTGTTGCAGTGGTGAATGGAATTGTTTCCTTAATTTCTCTTTCTGTTTTCTCATTGTTAGTGTATAGGAATGCAAGGGATTTCTGTGTGTTGATTTTATATCCTGAAACTTTACTGTATTCATTGATTAGCTCTAGTAATTTTCTGGTGGAGTCTTTAGGGTTTTCTGGTGAAACCTTTAGGATCATGTCATCTGCAAACAGTGAGAGTTTTACTTCTTCTTTTCCAATTTGTATTCCTTTTATTTCTTTTTCTGCTCTGATTGCTGTGGCCAAAACTTCCAGAACTATGTTGAATAGTAGTAGTGAGAGTGGGCGTCCTTGTCTTGTTCCTGACTTTAGGGGAAATGCTTTCAATTTTTCACCATTGAGGATAATGTTTGCTGTGGTTTTGTAATATATAGCTTTTATTATATTGAGGTATGTTCCTTCTATTCTTGCTTTCTGGAGGGTTTTTATCATAAATGGATATTGAATTTTGTCAAAGGCTTTCTCTGCATCTATTGAAATAATTATATGGTTTTTATTTTTTAATTTGTTAATGTGGGGTATTACATTGATTGATTTGTGGATACTGGAGCATCTCTACATCTCTGGGATAAAGCCCACTTGGTCATGACTTGTGATCTCTTTAATATGTTGTTCGATTCTGTTTGCTAGAATTTTGTTGAGGATTTTTGCATCTATGTTCATCAGTGATACTGGCCTGTAGTTTTCCTTTTTGTGCCATCTTTGTCAGGTTTTGGTATTAGGGTGATGGTGGCCTCATAGAATGAGTTTGGAAGTTTACCTTCCTCTGCAATTTTCTGGAAGAGTTTGAGTAAGATAGGTGTTAGCTCTCCTCTAAATTTTTGGTAGAATTCAGCTGTGAAGCCGTCTGGTCCTGGGCTTTTGTTTGCTGGAAGGTTTCTGATTACAGCTTCAATTTCCATGCTTGTAATGAATCTGTTAAGATTTTCTATTTCTTCCTGGATCAGTTTGGGAAAGTTGTACTTTTCTAAGAATTTGTCCATTTCTTCCAAGTTGTCCATTTTTGGCATATAGTTGCTGATAGTAGTCTCTTATGATCCTTTGTATTTCTATGTTGTCAGTTGTGATCTCTCCATTCTCATTTCTAATTTTATTGATTTAATTTTTCTCCTTTTATTTCTTGATGAGTCTGGCTAATGGTTTGTCAATTTTATTTATCTTCTCAAAGAACCAGCTTTTGGTTTTGTTGATTTTTGTTATGGTCTCTTGTTTCTTTTGCATTTATTTCTGCCCTAATTTAAAAAATTTTTTTCCTTCTGCTAACTCTGGGGTTCTTCATTTCTTCCTTTTCTAGTTGCTTTAGGTGTAGAGTTAGGTTATTTGTTTGATTTTTTCTTGTTTCTTGAGGTATGCCTGTATTGCTATGAGCCTTCCCCTTAGCACTGCTTTTACAGTTTCCCACAGGTTTTGGGTTGTTGTATTTTCATTTTCATTCATCTCTATGCATATTTTGATTTCTTTATTGATTTCTTCTGTGATTTGTTGATTATTCAGCAGCATGTTTTTCAGCCTCCATGTGTTGGAATTTTTAGTAGTTTTTCTCCTGTAATTGAGATCTAATGTTACTGCATTGTGGTCAGAAAAGATGCTTGGAATAATTTCAATTTTTTTAAAGTTTACCAAGGCCAGATTTATGGCCCAGGATGTGATCTACCCTGGAGAAGTTTCCATGTGTGCTTGAGAAAAAGGTGAAATTCATTGTTTTGGGGTGAAATGTCCTATAGATATCAATTAGGTCTAACTGGTCTATTGTATCATTTAAATTTTGTGTTTCCTTGTTAATTTTCTGTTTAGTTGATCTATCCATAGGTGTGAGTAGGATAATAAAGTCTCCCACTATTACTGAGTTATTGTTAATTTCCCCTTTCCCACTTGTTAGCATTTGTCTTACATATTGCAGTGCTCCTATGTTGGGTGCATATATATTTATAATTGTTATATTTTCTTCTTGGATTGATCCTTTGATCATTATGTAGTGTCCTTCTTTGTCTCTTTTCACAGCCTTTGTTTTAAAGTCTAGTTTATCTGATATGAGCATTGCTACTCCTGCTTTCTTTTGGTCTCTATTTGTGTGGAATATCTTTTTCCAGCCCTTCACTTTCAGTCTGTATGTGTCCCTTGGTTTGAGGTGGGTCTCTTATAGACAGCATATATAGGGGTCTTGTTTTTGTATCCATTCAGCCAGTCTTTGTCTTTTGGTTGGGGCATTCAACCCATTTATATTTAAGGTAATTATTGATAAGTATGATCTTGTTGCCATTTACTTTATTGTTTTGGGTTCGAGTTTATACACCATTTCTGTGTTTCCTGTCTAGGGAAGATCCTTTAGCATTTGTTGGAGAGCTGGTTTGGTGGTGCTGAATTCTCTCAGCTTTTGCTTGTCTGTAAAGCTTTTGATTTCTCCTTTCATCTTTGAATGAGATCCTTGCTGGGTACAGCAATCTGGGCTGTAGGTTATTTTCTTTCATTACCTTAAGTATGTCCTGCCATTCCCTCCTGGCCTGAAGAGTTTCTATTGAAAGATCAGCTGTTATCCTTATGGGAATCCCCTGTGTGTTATTTGTTGTTTTTCCCTTGCTGCTTTTAATATTTGCTCTTTGTGTTTGATATTTGCTAATTTGATTAATATGTATCTTGGGGTGTTTTGCCTTGGGTTTATCCTGTTTGGGACTCCCTGGGTTTCTTGGACTTGGGTGATTATTTCCTCCCCCATTTTAGGGAAGTTTTCAACTATTATCTCCTCAAGTATTTTCTCATGGTCTTTCTGTCTTCTTCTTCTGGGACTCCTATGATTTGAATGTTGGGGCATTTAACATTGTCACAGAGGTCTCTGAGATTGTCCTCATTTCTTTTAATTCATTTTTCTTTTTTCCTGTTTCATTTACTTCTACCATTCTATCTTCTACCTCACTTATCCTATCTTCTGCCTCCGTTATTCTACTGTTGGGTCCCTCCAGAGTGTTTTTGATCCCATTTATTGTATTATTCATTATCTACTGACTCTTTTTTATTTCTTCTAAGTCCTTGTTAAACCTTTCTTGCATCTTCTCAATCCTTGTCTCCGGCCTATTTATCTGTAACTTCTATTTGTTTTCAAGATTTTGGATCATTTTCATTATCATTATTCAGAATTCTTTATCAGGTAGATTACCTATCTCTTCCTCTTTTGTTTGGTTTGGTGGACATTAATCCTGTTCCTTTACCTGATGGGTATTTCTCTGTCTTTTTCATCTTGTTTATATTGCTGTGTTTGGGGTGGCCTTTCCATATTCTGGCAGTTTGTGAAGTTCTCTTTATTGTGGGGTTTCCTTGCTGTGGGTGGGGTTGGACAGGTGGCTTGTCAAGGTTTCCTGGTTAGGGAAGCTTGTTTTGGTGTTCTGGTGGGTGGAACTGTATTTCTTCTCTCTGGAATGCAATGAAGTGTCCAGTAATGACCTATGAGATGTCAGTGGCTTTGGTGTTACTTTGGGCAGCCTGTATATTGAAGCTCAGGGCTATGTTCCTGTGTTGCTGGAGAATTTGTGTGGTATGTCTTGCTCTGCAACTTGTTGGCCCTTGGGTGGTGCTTGGTTTCAGTGTAGGTATGGAGGCGTTTGATGCGCTCCTGTCAATTAATGTTCCCTGGAGTCAGGAGTTTTCTGGTGTTCTCAGGATTTGGACTTAAGCCTCCTGCTTCTGGTTTTCAGTCTTATTCTTACAGTAGCCTCAAGACTTCTCCATCTATACAGCACTGATGATAAAACATCTAAGTTAAAGAAGAAAAGTTTCTCCACAGTGAGGGACACCCAGAGAGGTTCACAGAGTTACATGGAGAAGAGAAGAGGGAGAAAGGAGATAGAGGTCACCAGGAGGAGAAGAGGGGGAATCAAAAGAGGAGAGAGCAAGCTAGCCAGTAATCACTTCCTTATGTGCACTCCACAGTCTGGACTGCTCAGAGATGTTCACAAAGTTATACAGAGAAGAGAAGAGGGAGGAAGGTGACAGAGGTGGCCAGGAGGATAAAGGGGGGAATCAAAAGTAGAGCAACAGATAACAGCCAGTAATCAGTTCCTTTAGTGTTCTCCACAGTCTGGAACACACAAAGAGATTCACAGAGTTAGGTATAGAAAAGAAGGGGGAGGGAGGAGATAGAGGCAACCTGGTGGAGAAAAAGAAGAGTCCAAAGGGGGAGAGATCAGTGAAGCCAGTAATCTTGCTCCCAAGTAAAAATGGACATTAAAGATTGGATTCTTAAAGGTACAAAATTTATAACAAATACCAAAAACAAAGATTAAACATCTAAGGTAGAGGTTGGATTCTCAAAAATACAATATTAAAGAAAAAAACAAAGTCACAAAAATTATAATGTGTATATATATATATGAATTTTGCTTTAAAAAATAGGGTCTTGTGACAAAGTAATAGTAGGTTATAAATGTGAAAATTAAAGGAGTAATAGAGGACTTAAAAATTTTTTTTCATTTAAAAAATGATAATAGTAAAAGTATATGTAGGACTTTCTCTGGTGTTGTTGTGGACAGTGTGGGGTCAGTTCATTTTCAGGTAGTTCCTTGATCTGGCTTACACTTCTCAAGATCTATAGGCCCCTTCCTATGTGGTTGGGGCTAACTATAGGGTTTTAATCTATTGCACCTGTCACTTCCAAGGCGATTCCCTCTGTTTGGCTTCTTCTGTTTGCTGCTCTCTTCAGTGTCTAATTTCCGCCCTGACACAAGGGGGCGGTGGTGGACGCTTCTTTAGTCTCACTTATTCAGTAGTGCTGTGGGGAGGGAGGAACACTGCAAACAAACAACACTGGCATGTGCTTGCAGTGTCTCGGCCACACTGGGTTTGCCCCCCACTCACGGCGTGTGTGCTTTCCCTGTCTACACTGCTCACGCTCTAGGTTGTTCTGCCAGGAACTGTCTGAGGCCAGCCCTGGACTGTATGCACTTCCCAGGTCTAAGCCACTCAGGTTCCGGTACTCAGGTACTCCTCAAAGGCACAGACTCTGCTGGGCCTGCATTTTGTGCCCTTCCAGGTCCAAGCAGCTCAGGTGACCAGGTGCTTGGCTAGCACAGTCGCTGCGACTTATTGCCTCCCCCGTCCCTGCCGCTCAGTTTTCTGGGTGTACAACTGGCACAACTTCTCAGGTGTGCCACGTGTCTCTTCTGGAGAGCTGATCTCAGCTGCGCCCCTCTCAGCGGATGCTGACCATACAGAATTCCAAGTAGTCTTGGTTAGCAACAAAGCCTGCTTGCAGTTCGGTAGATGATGCCTCTCTGGGGCCGCGATTGCCCCCTTCCGGCTCTGGCTGCCCTCACCTGCCAGTCTCCGGTGGAGGATGGGTTGGTCCGCAGCCGGCTAGCTCTGCTCGGTCCTTTGTTCTGTGAGCGGGCCTGGCGGTGTCTTAGGTTAGGGCTTTTCCCAGGATAGCTATCCCAGTCTGGTTTGCTATCTCAAGTTAGTTCCCTCAAGTTGCCCTCGAGGCATTCAGGCCTTACTCTAAGCAATGCAACCCGCGCCTCCCTGCCCAGCCCCGCTTGCTAGTGGCGAAGGCAGGCGTCTGGGAGTTACTGTTGGGCACGTAATCTGTGGGGTTTAATTATTTATGTATTTTTTCCTCCTGGTTATGTTGCCCTCTGAGGTTCCAAGGCTCGCCACAGACTCACCAGTGAGAGTGTTTCCTGGTGTTTGGAAACTTCTCCCTGTTTTAAGACTCTCTTCCTGGGATGTATCTCTGTCCCTACCTCTTTTGTCTCTCTTTTTATCTTTTATATTTTTCCTACCTCCTTTTGAAGACAATGAGCTGGTTTTCTGGGTGCCTGATGCCCTCTGCCAGCATTCAGAAGTTGTTTTGTGGAATTTACTCAGCGCTCAAATGTTCTTTTGATGAATTTGTGGGGAGAAAGTGGTCTCCCATCCTATTCCTCCACCACCTTAGGACCGCCCCTGAGTTTTTCACTTTCTAAAACATCACTTCTTGTTGACAGGGGCAAGGAGTAAGGCTCAGGTAGAGAAATGAATATTTTTCCAGGGGGAGGGGGTGATAATAAATTTAAGATTTTGTAAATCAGGAGACATGAGGTCATGTGAAAGATTTTCATGTAGCTTCACACTGAGACCTCAGTCCTGTACAAACATTACAGAAGGTTATGGGTGTGATGGGTGTGAAGTTAGGAAAAAAAAAGTAAGAATAGGTCCCTTGGAGGCTGGACTGAGGGTTCAAAACAGTAAGATTGGGAATGCTATGGATGATCTGAGAAATAGGACAATTCCTGGGTATGAGAATATGGAGGGGGGAAAAAATCAAACATTTTATAGACCAGTGGCTGAAAGGCCCAATGTGGAGTCCTCTCATTGACCATTGCATTGGCCCAGAGTGAATACTTTAACTTCCTGAAAGCAGTCCATAGACGAGATGGGGCAAAGGAATGTGCATTGAAGGCAGATGAAGGAGGCATGTGGTTGGGAGGCTGAAGCAATCCTGCAGTTTTAGGGACCTGTGCTATCATATTGCTTTTCTGTTAAGGTTCAATGTTTGAAAAATTACGTCTTTGGGAAGAAGTGGCCCCAGGCAGGATCAGTATGAACAGAATTTGCCTTCCTTGCTTTATGGAAGTGTTCGTCCTAGGGTATGCTGTAGGTAGCTCCAGGAGTTCCAAGCAAGACTTATATGCTTAAATTCGTGTTTCATTACTCACATTCTGAAATCACTGACACTTATTGGTCCATCTTTGCCCTTGAGAGAAGAATTTGCACTGCCAGCTCTGCTTGTGCTGTTCCCTAAAAAGCCAGGAGATCAACGGGTGTCAATGTTGGCTCCTTGAGAGAGGTCACTTTGCTTGGTGAGAGAGTATAAGTAAAAATAGAAGTCCCAGTGTAGCCTCTTGGGCAAATGACTTATTCATGGGTTCTAAATTATTGAGGTCATTGAAGAGAGTGCTATTTTTAATCTTTGAGAAAGGAATAAATGGGGTGAACTGGGTTTTAAGAAAGGCTATGTTTCCATAGGGCAAAAGGTAGATGATGCAAACCCCTCTAAAAGGAGAGGGGTGTGATGGGCATGTGCTCTGTGGGTGACCTTCAGACGCCTTATGTCTGTAGACCAGTCTGCCTCATCAGCAGCCCCTGCAGAGCTGGGCTGGCCCCTGCACTTTAGCTGGAGCAATTGTATAGCGTGCTGGTAAGAGCTCTCTGCCACCAAATACAGTCCCACCTTTTGTCACTCGTCCAGAGCTCAAAGGTCTTGTTTTTTCTCTTGAAATGGAAATGCTTGTTGAGGAGCTGCTCACATTGATGACTGGCTTATTAACTGATGCCCTCATTTTTGGTGAACACCTTTGCAAAAAAAAACAATGAGTTGGTAGAAGATTAAGAGCTGAAATGGAATACAGAGAGTCTTTGAGGTGGGAGGAGAGGAGGAGAGTGGCAGTAGATGATGGGCCTGGCATGTGGGAATGTAGAAATGAGGATCCTGAGATAGGAGGGGGAATTGACAAAACTTCTTTGAAAACACCTTATTTCCACTGTGCTGTCTCTAAGCTCCTTAAGGAATTCCAGATGATTTTCCCTTCTATTCATTTTTCATCCTCTTATAACAACTTCTTACCCACATGGATCAATAAGTACTATAAATAGCCAACAATTGGTCAAGGCTGTGTGTGGATTTATTGATTCTTCTATTTAATATTCTTAGAATCCTCCTTTCTTGGTGGCCCCCGCCCTGACCATTTAGCACTCTTGCTGACTTCCCACTGAGTTTCATTTCTAAAACTGAGAAATCCCCTAATTTGTGAAGCAGAGCTTACCTCCTACTAAAGAAGCTCCCACACCTCTGTGACAGGAGCCCTAACCTATCCCACCCCAGACATGAGTCTGTCCCCACACTAAACTTGGAATTGGAAGGTAATGACCCAAGGAAGCAGGGATACTATAGAATGGCCTCTGGGGAGAATGGGGGCAGTAACCTGCAATTCCCAGGGGCAGCGTTCAAGGTCCAGCATTATCTCCTTGGCAACCTGCAGTGTCTGTTGTTATCTTTGCCCTTCATGTCTGTACTATGTTCATGGGCCAGCTCTGCCTGTCTATTCATCCCAGACATTCTATGAGCTAGCCAGTACTCTCTTAATAAAGTCCAAATCTCTTTAAACTGACAAAGATTGGTATTTGTTTGCACAACTTAGACTTCTGTGTTTTTTTTTTTAACTTATATGAAATTTTCTATGTACTAGCACTTTACAAATACATTAGCTCATTTAATCAATTAAGTCTTTAATCTTGATTCTCCGTAGAGACTATTATTCCCATTTATACATAAGAAAACCAAGATACAGAGATGACACCTAATTTACCTTTAGGTAACTCAGTTGGTCAGTGGTAGAGCTGGGATTCAAACCCAAGCTCTCTCTCTCTCTCACTTTCTCTCTCTCTCTCTCTCTCACTTTCTCTCTCTCTCTCTCTCTCTCTCTCTCTCTCTCTCTCTCTCTCTCTCTCTCTCTCTCTCTCTCTCTCACTTTCTCTCTCTCTTTTTTTCTTAGCTGTGCCATGCAGCATGCAGAATCTTAGTTCCCCAACCAGAGGTTGAACCCACCCTCTTGAAGTAGAAGCACAGAGTCTTAACTGCTGGATCGGGCAGGGAAGTCCAAAATCCAAGCTCTTGGCCACTATGTTCCCTTGCCTTCTAGGCAGATCTTTCTCCACTGTCTTCCTTTACAGTCTTCCCCACCACTCCTGTCTGCCTTCATGCTTGGGCTTCCCCATCCTGTAATGAACCACAAAACTAAGTTGTAAAAAAAAAAAAAAAAGGCTAGATGTTTTCCTCCTGAGACCTAAAAACATTTTATTACAATCGTGAGAAATAACTTCTCCTGAAAAATCTTAGGGTTTGTCTTAACTAAATAGCTGTGGGAATTTCTAGTAGTTTTTAGACCAAAGGAAGATATATTGCTATTCAGTTAAGGAAGAGCAAGGCCAAAAGAAATACTGATATTAATTCAAGCCAATTTATGAGAACTTTCCTTGTGTGCAATAGCTTATGATGAAATTTTGAATAAAGTAGGTTATTTCTAGGTAGGATATTGAATAAAGTAGGTTATTTCTTATGCTGTTTCTGATTTTTTTTTAACTTCTGTTTCTCACTATCTTTCTCTTTCCAAGCCTTCTGTCTTCATATTAATTTGTCCCTGATTCTGAGCAAAACACTAACTGGCATCTAAGAGGAAATGTCTTTCATTTCACTGGGAGCCCTACGAGGAGCACTGTGGCCCCAAAGACCTGTCAGTGCCCTGTTACCATTCCTTCTGGATCTGTCAAAGCCTCCGAACAGCATGATTCATTCTGCTGGCTGTTGCTAAGTGTCCATCATTCCCTTAGATGAAGATGAAAACCAACCCAATTACATTCCACTTAGGTCACATTTACCCTTAAGAGAATTGACAGAAGGCTGCAGTATGCAAAGAGGTCTTCCACAAATGGGAGGCAAGAACAGAGGACTGGCTAAGAGAACAATGGTCGTCCAAATCAGCAGTGTATCTGAGCGAAACGCTGAAAGGAGTTCTCAGGTGGTGAGAGGCAAAAATATTGAGTTAGAGAGACTCTCAGATTCTCCTTCTTGATTTTTTTTTTTTTTAAGTACAGACAATTGCCAACTAGAAATGAGCTAGTCCTGCCTTAAAGCATGAGTAGCTATCCAGCTTTGCCACCCAAGTGGCCCTGATAGGCTGAATCTATAGGAAGTTCCAGGAGGTCCAGGGAGGAAGAGAAAAAGAGAAGAAAATGGAATTAAGCATGTCTGTAATGCTGTGCTTGTCAACAATCCCAAGGACTTGACAAAGCATGTGTCTAAATTAACAAAAATGCCAATAAAGGTGTAGCCAGTGTATAGATGAACAAAAATGTTAGGTTCATATGTTTTACAAAGTAAAGAAATACATTCTTTGACCTTAAGAATGCTCATAGCCAAAAAGTAGGACTCTGGGTGGCATTTTAAGGAGTCTCTCCATTTATCTGCCCCAATTGCCTGAAATGCTGTTTATTCCTTCTTTTCTCAAACCTCATTTGGTCTTTATGACCTGACCCAAAACCCATCTCTTCCAGGAAGCTATCAATGGTAACTCTAGCCTTGATTAAAATTGCCTTCAAAATTATGTTCAATTCAGAGTCTGTGTATACTTATCATCTGCATTGGATTGTTTGTCCTTGTATGTTAGTCTCATCTCCCAGTCAGGTGTTAAGCTTCATATGAGACCAGTTTATCCTCTGCTTTTATATCTCCTGGGTTTCCTCCGTGGCTCAGCTGGTAAAGAATCCGTCTGCCATGTGGGAGACCTGGGTTTGATCCCTGGGTTGGGAAGATCCTCTGGAGAAAGGAATGGCTACCCACTCCAGTATTCTGGCCTGGAGAATTCCATGGATTGTATAGTCCATGGGGTTGCAAAGAGTTGGACATGACTGAGCAACTTTCACTTTCACTTTATGTCTTCCAAACTCCCTTCAAAGTAGGAAACAGCTTTACTTTCTGTTGCAAGTAACTGAAATCTCCAACTCAGACTAGCTTAAGCAATTAGGACATTGATTATGTCAGGTAACAAGAGGGTCAGCAGTTGTGTGGGCTCCAAGTGTGGCTTCCAGCTCCACCTCTCTCTGTGATGCTGATGGTTCCACCTTTCTTTATAAGTTGATCTCTCTCAGCTGCAAGGAAATGGCTATGGCCACTCCCAAGTCCCTTCAATCATGACACTGTCTGAAAGGGGACCATCTCCTCCTGTGCCTCTTGTCTAGGAATGAGGAAATTTCTTCCACAACTCCTTCAGCAGACTTTGCCTCATATCTTATTACCCAGAATTGAGTTACATGACCTTTAACTGGGCTTCTTTGGCAGCTCAGCTGGGAAAGAATCCACCTACAATGCAGGAGACCCCAGTTTGATTCCTGGGTTGGGAAGATGCCCTGGAGAAGGAATAGGCTACCTACTCCAGTATTCTTGGGCTTCTCTGGTGGCTCAGATGGTAAAGAATCCTCCTGCAATGCAGGAGAACTGGGTTTGACCCCTGGGTTGGGAAGATCCCCTGGAGGAGGGCGTAGCAACCCACTACAATATTCTTGCCTGGAGAATCCCATGGACAGAGGAGCCTGGCAGGCTGCAGTCCATGGGGTAGAAAAGAGTGAGACATGACTGAGCAACTAACAGCTAAAGCTACTATTATCTGTGCTTCTGATGTTATTGATAGCTGTGTATCTGTTTGGTGGAAGTGCCATATAACGGTGAGCTACAGTGCCTCACCCCCAACTCTGCATTCAGTAACATCATGTTGACTATTTGAAATGGCAATGGTGTGAGTACTCAACCATGGAAATAGGCAAATGATAGAAATCATGATTTGATTTATTGTTTTGCTGACTATCTAGATTTAGCAAAGTAACGGGGAAAATGTGTCTAATGAAGATGAAACATAAAAACGTGGTGTGTCCACATCCATTTTATTGTGATAGCACAAAACATCAAAGAAGGTTTCTTCCAGTTTTCAAAAGCCATTATTTGAACCAGTGAAGTCATTCACATTGACAAATGAATGACGTAGCTCTTCTTTGTTTTACTTTCATATTACTTTTATTATTAAAGTAACATAAATGAAAATATCAACCAACATTCAGATCAGAATTATGCTCATTTATTAACTGCAACCATAAAATGATTAGGGATACAAGAGTTCAGAAAAAAAAATCAACAAAAGGATGCTGTGAGAATTGGCTTTATGGAATTTGTGATGAAAGGTATTATATACTTAATGATTATATACAAATTATATGTTGCATATGATTTATATTAGTAAAACTTGTAACATATATCGGTACCAATATATCATATAATACTATATATGTAGTGTAATACTAATATACATAGTGTAATATACATAGTACAATGTGTGTGTGTGTGTGTGTGTGTGTGTGTGTGTGTATCCCCCGAAAGCCTGTTATTACACATTTATCAGTACAACACTGGGGCTATCAATATATTTAAAAATCTACAATATCTTCAATGACCAGCCATGGTTAATTTTGTTTGGGTGTCATTTAGAAAATATATTAATCTAATTTTAGATTTCTTCAGCAAGTTAAAAGATAGATTCAAAATGGTTCATTAAGTTTATTTTGTGGAAGAAAGTCTTGAATGAACAACTCTGCTGTGGTTTAGTTTGTTGGTAATTTCAGCAATCAGTGAAGTTTATTTCCCAGATATTGAGTCCATGGTCTGAATCAGTTCAAGTTCCTGGTAATAATAAGCCACACTGACAAAGAGATTTACCATAATCACATTATTCTCTCTCATCATGATGAATCCTCCAGGATATGGCGCATCTAGGCATTTTAACACCCACTGGGCCAGTGCTCAGCTCTGAGCTTATACCAGGGGAAGCAAGGAACTTCATTCATAAAATGTTTCTGCCTCCTTTTTGACTTGCTTTCCCTTAGAGAACAGATTAGCGTTCACCTGCTATTCTTTCTATACATTAGTCATGTATAGAAAGAAGCTATTCTTTCTATACATTAGTCATGTATAGAAAGAATGGTGAGAGGAAAGAAGAGGTTTTGGCCCCTGGAAATGCACATTCAGGATTGACTCTCAGGAATTTCCTGGCAGTCCAGTGGTTAGGACTCGGCATTTTCACTGCTGTAGGCCTGGGTTCAATTCCTGTTCAGGGAATTAAGATCCTTCAAGCCATGTGGCATGGCCAAAAAGAAAAAGAAAATCAATTTTTGAAAAAGATTTGAATCTCTTA
Organism: Nanger dama; assembly: GCA_917880005.1. Lineage (NCBI taxonomy): Eukaryota > Metazoa > Chordata > Mammalia > Artiodactyla > Bovidae > Nanger > Nanger dama. The sequence continues at coordinate 74,072,659 of CAKJTW010000003.1, forward strand.
GTCCAGGCATGAGTTGAAGATGTGTCTTCTTTGGGGAAGTTGCCCTCTGGGCTTTTTTTTTCAAGGAATGGTTTCTCTTCTCAGTAAATGTGGTAGTTTATGTTGAAATGGGGAATGATGGGAACCCAGTCATTATAGTTTCCTCCATAATCTTATATCTCTTTGTTGCTTATTTCAGCAGTGTTTTTCTTTTAAATTCTCAACATAGTTAAACAGATCTCAGCACCTCAGGTTGTTACTGTTGTTATTAATATAAGGGGATGGCAGTTCTTTATTGCTCCTTTGCTATGTTTAAGTCAATAGGCCAAATCCTTACCCATATCTTCTCTAATACTCAGAATAACTGCACAGGTCGAGGTGTGTGTGCTAAGTCACCTCAGTCATGTTCAACTCTTTGAGACCCAATGGACTATAGCCCACCAGCCTTCTCTGTCCACGGGAGTCTCCAGGCAAGAATACCGGAGAGTTGCCATTTCCTTTTCCATGGGTAATCATTGTCTTTTCCAAATAATAAAACTGAAGCCCAAAGAGATTTGATAACCAAGGTTTTAACCAGAGTCTGTCTGACTCTAAAAGCTCTCATGTCAGGATTTTTCTCTTTCCTCAATAACTTTTTAGGGCTTAATCCTATCAGAGAAACATATTGAATGGGGAAAGTTTTCAAAAGTTGCATTTGGGTAGTATAGGTCAATAATCCACATTAGGACATTCTTACTTTAAGCTTGACCATTTGCTAATATTGATTTTTTTTTAATGCACTTTTGGTGTCCTTGCTGCTGCTGCTGCTGCTGTTAAGTTGCTTCAGTTTGTGTCCGACTCTGTGCGACCCCATTGACGGCAGCCCACCAGGCTTTCCTGTTCCTGGGATTCTCCAGGCAAGAACACTGGAATGGGTGTCCTTACAAGTCTGCAAAGGTCAGGTGGACCCAGGGCAATAAGTGCTCAGGGACACTTCCTGAAAACCTAGGAGACTCTCTGGGGCACAGAGTCCTGTTTCACTGGCTTCATGGACCTCTTGGTATTTGAATCTCAGAAGGCAGGCCAATGCCACATAGACTTTTTTTCATTTTGTAGGTGTAATGCCCTGAAGGTCCAGCAGTTTCAGAAACACAGCATGCCCTGTCTAGTTTTCCTTGTGAAATCCTAGCTTTCAGGTCCAAAAAGAAATGCATCAGGTATAAGGCCAACCAGACGAGGAGCAAGCAGCCTCTCAACAAGATGATCCAGTACCTGTTACAGAATATTGTTCTAATCCTGCATCACACAATCAGAAGAAATGAAAAAGGCCAAAACATCAGTGTAGAACCATGGCAACGCCTGGCACCCACAACCTAGTGGCAGTATGCCTAGAGAGATAAAGGCTATTGCTGGCATCCTTTTACTTGCATGGATTGCTCCTAAACATCAGAATCAAAAACAAATGGAGATGCTTTATATCATAACAACTGAGATGCTCCAGTGTCATTACAGGTCAAGATAGGCTTGTCCACATTTGTAAGCTCAACACAGTCCTCAGACACACAAGTAGGTTCAGCCTCATCCAAGAAGATTCTCTCCAGCCCTCATCAAATCACTGAAATGAGCAATCAAGGTAGCCTTGAAATGAAAGAAGTATCACTAAACGGCAACCAAGCCTATGGCAGTGTATTCAAAATGTTTTCCTCCTGCACCCACTTAACAAATTAGGAAAAACTATATACCCCTGACATACTTTTAAGTTTACAAGTTTTATCATCAATTTTTTATAGTTGCAAAGGATAGTTTCTGACTTACTGTGTTGTACATGTGCATTTAAGATCTTTTCAACAAAACTCTTGAAGTTACATATTTAAATAGCATCCAATTTATTGAAAAACCTACCATATCTAATTGACAAAAGTCATCCTCATTGTCAAACTAATAAATCAGGGATGCTTTGTGTCAGAAAAACAAGTAATTATAAGTAATTCAAGTAAATGATTGAATATGCATTTCCCCTTGACAGTCTTTTCTCCCTTCTGAATGCTAATTGTGAAGAGTGTGTCAATTGGATGACACAAAGTTACTGTTCTCTCCGGGGTCTCTTAATCAGTCCTTCTTGGCTTTCTCCCAAGGGCCTCTCCCTCTAGCATGATGTATTCTTCATTTGACCCTTTGTTTTTACTCCCAGAGCAATGAACCTTGGGGGTGGTTAGTGTGATTTTCTTTTTAAAGTTGGAGAAGTTCTGCTGTGAAAGTGGAGGTGGGGAAGGAGAGCCTGTAGCAGCAGGAAAGTCCTGCTGCTGAATGCAGCAGGCAGAGCATTCAGCAAAGGGCGGTAGGGAAGCTGAGTCTGAAAAGTTATTCTCTCAAAGCTCTTAATACTGCATATCACTTGGAAAGCCTCTTTTATGCCCAGCATTAAGCAAACTGTTTTTAAGCCATGGAAACAAATATGGTTTTGTTTCCAGGACACTATGTTTATGAATTTTGGGGGTCTTCTTTCTTTCTTTTTCCCTTTTCCTTCCTTTCTCCATCCCTGGTGGCTTAGACGATAAAGGATCTGCCTGCATTGAGGGAGACCTGGGTCCAATCCCTGGGTCAGAAAGATCCCCAGGAGAAGGGAATGGCTACCCACTGCAGTATTCTTGCCTGGAGAATCCCATGGACAGAGGAGCCTGGTGGGCTACAGTCCACGGGGACACAAAGAGCTGGACATGACTGACTGACTAATAATTTCATTTTCCCTTCATCAGCGGATAGGAGTATGAAGGATGTGTTCCTCCTCACTCTCTGATGTCCCTACAGCCATTAACATTGCCCCTTCCCCCAAACTGAGAAATCCCTCCCTCCTTGCCGTGCCTTCGTGCTGACATATAGAGTTTACACTGAGACTTGGCACAGAGGAAACTTTACCATGAAGATCATTGTGAAGGTGAAGTGTCAGAGTCCCTCATGCTCACAGCCTCTTCCAAGCTCTTGGGAGGGTCCCTAACATGTGTTGCAATATCATGTACTTCTGTAAATTTTTAAAAAATGTATGTCTCTATTCTCTTATTTAAAGAGGATCCCTCCACACAAATATAAGCTTCCCATCCCATTAGGGTTTCCAGATTTAGCAAATAAAACTTCAAGATCACAGTTAAGTTTGAATTGAAGATAAGCTATTGATAATTGTTGATTATTCCAAATATTGCATGGAACAGAGTTATACTAAAACAGTATTTGCTGTTTATCTGAAACTTTGCCTAGCAGCCAGTTTTGTCTATCAGCTGCCCTTCCTCCCTCAAAACTTTGATCCTCTGCTGTTTGGATCAAAATGGTAAGACAAACCTTGCTTTTCCCAAATCAGTTAAAGAATTGTTTAGTTTGTGTTGTAAACTCTTCTCAAACTATAATTTGAGACTTTGAAAGTCAGTCCTGACCAATCTTATGCAACCTTATTTTTTGGCACTTTTTTTTTTTTTTTTTGGCTACAGAAACACAGATCAAAATAATTTCCCAACTTTGTGGGAAAATGAGAAACTCTCCTGTTGTCTGGCAAGAGACAAGAGAACTGTGAAATGTCACGGTTGGGCTTTGAGTTGGGATCCAGAGTGGAGCATGTGTTTTCAGAAAGGAAGCTCTGTAAAGGGCTGCAGGGAAGCAGGAGCTAGCGGGGGAGGAGAGAATCCTGGCTCAAGAAGATTTGGGTCACAATAGAAAGTACTAGGGGCTTCCCTGGTGGCTCAGCAATAAAAAAATCCACCTGCCAATGCAGGGAAGGCAGGTTCAATCCCTGGGTTGGGAGGATCACCTGGAGAGGAAGTGGCAACCCACTCCAGTACTCTTGCCTGGGAAACCCCATGGACAGAGGAGCCCGGCAGGCTAAAATCCATGGGGCCACAAAAGAGTCAGACAAAACTTAGCAACTCAGCAAGGAAGTACTGGAAAGTATTTCTCTATCTTATACCCTGATCTACAGTGAGAAACACATTTTCCATCGTGACCCCAAATTTGCTTCTTTGTATATGAGATTGAAACAAAAGTTCCATGCAGCATTCACCATTACTACATGTACAAATTGCTGTGTAATGCACGCTGATATTTTCTACTCTGATTTATATGATTTTTTTTTTTAAAGAGCTAATTGTACTCAGTTGATGTCACAACAAACTGATGGATCATGAACTTAAAAACTACTTACCTGGCTTAAAAACTACTGCATGGGAACACCGCTATTCAAAGGCACTGCCCAGGGCACTAGCTTTAGTGGTCTCCAGAAGAAAAGGAGCCTGCGGGAATTCCATGTTTACAGTGGTTAGGACTCAGGACTTTCACTTCAGGGACCTAGGTTCGATTCCTGGTTGGGGAACTAAGATCCCGCAAGCCATGTGGTGTGACCAAAAAAAAAAAAGAGAGAGAGAGAGAAAAAAAGGAGCTTGTGTCACAATGTAACTGAATGAGCTGCTCTCTTCCTTGAGAAAATCTTTCTCTGAAAGCAATGTCAGCTGAAGATAACACTTGGGGACAGTGAAGTCATCCCCTGGTGTGAGTTCCCTACCCTCTCACAATGGGTAACAAACGATTCGCAAGCGAGTACCAGTCCTCCAGGGACCCTTTGAGAGGCAGTGTGGGCTGGAGTGGGGCACAGAAGAGATGAACTAAACCCGTGGAGCAGGGGTCCAGAGGAGCCCAGAGGGAATGTAGGCTAGAGTGGGAGGAAGGGAAGCAAGAGCAGGCTCTGTGTGCCACTTCAAACGCCCATGAGAGCACATCACTGAGACGAAGGGGCCTGCTTTGGAGAAGGGGAAGCCCCCTTTCCAGGGATGCCATCCACTCGAAAGAGAAAGTCCTTTTCAGACAACTGGTTCAACTACAAAAATACTCCTGCATTCAGAGAGATTCATCAGAGAAAATGTGAAGATTTTACCGCAAAGAACAAGATTTGCTTTTCTTACCTTGAAGAAAGTAAACTTCATCTCTCTTTCTGTCTAATACCTATGTCAGACCCTTTCCTTTATCCTGGAATCATCAGTTCTTTCATTTGGTCACCTCTCTCTAACTTAATAACCTTTCCTTACACTTCACAGTGAAAAACAGAATTTTTTCATCTTTTTCTCCACTAAACCTGCCAGTCCACCAACACAACCATCCATCTCCCCTCCCAAGGAATGTACTGCCTGGTGATGTGAGGAATTATTATAACTTTCATTACCCCATTACAGTGGGGGCCTATACTCCTTCAAGTCTAGTATACAAACACTGAATTTTATTGCTGTCTTCATTAACAGGGAAAATGACTCTTGACTAACACTTAGCAAAACAGATACATTCTGGTTGTCAAACATTATTTATTTCATTGCACTCTATATCTCTGAATTTGAGAAAATAATAACATGGAATCTTTTGCGTTTCCATATGAATTATGAAATTTTTGTTCTAGTTCTGCAAAAATACCATTGGTAGTTTGATAGGGATTGCATTGAATCTGTAGATTAATTTGCTGTCTCTGCAAGCATCTTCCAACATTCCCTCTCTACCACGCTTTCCCAAGCACTCAGTTTATCCCATCTTTTAAAATATGCCTCCATGGATTCTGTCTATGCTCTCTCTCTACACTACTCACAGATAATTTTCTCTAAAGAATTGCCATCTCCATTTATTTCCTTTTGCTAGTCTGCCTACAGCACCTACCACCCCACCAAAAATACTCTGGCTATAAAAGTCATCAGTGGCTTCTATATTGCTAAATCTAACAGAGACTTTTCAATTCTCACCTTCCTCGGCATTTTAGCAGCTTTAGACACAGTTCCAGCTCCCTCCTCCTTGAACGGCTCAGATCTTGGCCTCGCTGAGGACACACCTACTCCCTGGCTTTTCCTTCTATCATACAGTCATATATTCTTTCCTGGCTTATCCATCTTTCATTGGATCTTTGCTTGTTGGGAGATCCCCTCCTTCCATCAAGAAAAGGATACTCCTTCTCCAGTGGCTTAGGCAGTAAATCTTCCTGCAACGCAGGAGACCTGGGTTCGATCCTTGGGTCGGGAAGATCCCCTGGAGAAGGAAATGGCAACCTACTCCAGTATTCTTGCCTAGAGAATTCCATGGACAGAGGCTACAGTCCATGGGGTTGCAAAGAGTCAAACATGACTGAGCAGCTAACACTTTCACCTTGTATCCCTGACTTAGGTAAATGGCAGCTCCATCCATACAGCTGTTCCCTGAAACAAGCCCTCTTGATTCCACTTCCAGTACACAACCCACATCTGTTCATTTCGCTCTGTCTCCATTGCTCCTATCTGAGACCAAGCCACCATCATACTTCATCACTACTCTGCAATCGTTTCCTTACTGGTATCCCCATTTTTATTTTTGCCCCCTACGCAGCAATCTGTTCTCCATACAGCAATCATCGTCATATTTCTAAAACATAAATCAAGTTATGTTACCTTTTTGCTTCGAAAGAATAAATCATTTTCCTAGTGAACTTCAAATAGAATCCAAGCTCTTAAACTTGGTCTGCAAGACCCAGAGTGATACAGCCCCTGCCTGTTTCTCCAGCCACACCTCCTTCCATGTCCCCTGCATTTACCACTCTTCTGTAGCACAGCCTTTCTTACAGGATCAAGATCTTTCCTGCTTGAGGTTCTTTGTACCAACTGTCCCATTTTCTGAGGTCGATACCCCCTCTACTTCATTTGCTCCTCTCCTGTGAACTTCCACCCATCTGTCCATTAGGTAAAAGTTGAAAAGTTAATTCTTGAGAAAACCTCTCCCGAGTCACTCATTCGCAGCTCATCATCAATCTAAATTAAGTTCCCTTGGTTATATTCCTTAGCACCCTGTATTTTCTTCATAATACATTCTACAATTTATAATTGAGCAATTATCTGTGTGTTTTTTAATATAAATTTATTTATTTTAATTGGAGGTTAATTACTTTACAATATTGTATTGGTTCTGCCATACACCTGTGGCGGATTCATGTTGATGTATCTGTGTGTTTTTTTTGTCTGCTTAATATCTTTTGTCTCCATTTAACTGTAGGCCTCAGGAGGCTAGTGCCTAGAACAGCACCTAAAACATTAGGAAATGCTCAACCAATTGTCTAATGTATGCATTTATTTATTTTTGGCTACGCTGGTTCTTTGTTGCTGCATACCAGCTTTCTCTAGTCGTGGAGTGTGTGGGCTAGTCCTTCTTGCAGTGCACAGGCTTTTCACTGTGGTGCCTTCTCTTGTCTCAGAGCACGTGGGCTTCAGGCACACGGTGCATCTCTAGGTCCACGGGCTTCAGGAGTTGCAGCATGAGGCCTTCAATAGTTGTGTCAAATGGGCTTAGTTGCCCCACGGCATGTGTAATCTTCCTGGACTAGGATTTGAACCTATTGTCCCCTGCACTGGCAAGTAGATTCTTAACTACTGGACTGCCAGGGAAGCCCATCAGCAATTTTTAACTGAATGAATGAGGGAGATGGCGACTAATTTTTCAAATGTATGCTAAACATTGACAATCTTTATTGCTTTCAACCCCTTTATTGCATTCAAGGCTGTTGGCAAGTATGATTCATGCAGTGGGTGCACAATGGGTCAGTTTCCTGTAAATTAGTGTCCATCAGTGTTGTGATGGAGCAGGCTAAAGAGAACCAGTTCTTGTCATCACATCAAGTGACAATGTGTTGGTAGCCATGATAAGAGTATGTATACCACAAAAATAGCAAATGCTACCAATCATAACTTGTTTTTCCTTTGGAGAGCCAGTTTACTGGCATACCACTGGTATCTACTATATATCCAACATGTTAGATATTATGGAGCCACCATTAAAAATATAAGTCATTGTCCCACACCAGCAATAGTTACCCATCTAGTCTAGGGAATATGACATACATCAAGAATCAAGGAGAATCAGGGCATAGCTATGGCATGTGAGCATATCTATGGTCAGGAAAGGATAAGGTCAGTAGGGACTGGAATAAGTACCAGTGGGCATCCAGGAAGTGGAGCCAATGCTAAAACTGGTGGATTGAGAGGATCTATGTACCTGGACCACGGAAGGTAATCCCAGTGGAGAGACAGTAAGGACCTAGGGCTGGTCGTGAGCCAGGAAATGTAGCTGGAATGGGAGTAGACAGAAGTAGGAGAGATTGTCTTATCAGTTGGAAAGAGTTTCTCTTGAGATTTCTTTGTGCATGTAATTTTGGTAAATCAGATGGTATTTAAAAAATAAATCCAGATGTTAAAGAATTCTTAAGGCAAATTTGTTTAAAAAAGAGAAGTGAAGGGTAAACAATCTTACTTTATTTTTCAGACTTAGGTTTTACTAGAATAATGTTTCCTTGAAGTCATGCACATCTCTACTACATACCCTGCCGCCCAACCCCCAACCACATCTTCAACCTGCCAGATGCTCTGTCAGGTTAGAGATTTCCCTATTCTGGCCCTCGGTTCCTTATCTGTGAAATGAAAGCGTCCAACCTGATTGTCTCTCAGATCCTTTATAGCTCAGAAAAATTGCATTGTTCTAAGTGGTCAGGCATGCAAACCCTATTTCTAAATGAGCCTGAGAAGAAGGGGAGGAAAATACTATTCTGAAATGTCCTTGCCTGGGATTAAAGGATGCTGAGGGATTCCATTTGGGGGTAACAGGGTGAAGTAACATGGTCCTCATGCTGCAGAGTTTGGTCAGTTTTCTTTTAGTCAAAGAAGAGATTTGACATCTAAGGATATTGGGCGATCTCATGGGTTTTCCCTATGAGCATCATTAGGTAAATCCAGTGACCATTTGACAGGAAAATAAGAGCCCTATTTTTAAATCAACAGGAAAAGGGCAGAGCAGCAAGATAGATGATTTATCCTGTGGCCAGAAGTGCACAAAATTGACTGAAGAAACTAATCGAATCAGACTTGATAAAGCTGATGCTGCCTTACAGCCCCTGTGCCTAGAAGCTTTGTCAGAGCTGGTCTGCCACGGATCCTGATTTAGGATATAGGCTGACTCATTCACTTCTTCTGAGTAGTGGTGCAGCTGCACACATTGCTATTATTGGTTTTTAAAAAATTACTATTAAGTGTAACATGAGGTTTTGATGATGCTAAGTAGCAGCAAAAGGCTGGTGTCTATTGAAGGAACCTCTTCCTAGGCATTCTTGGGACCCTCAGGTAGGGCTGGCTGTGGGCTCCCAGGGCCTTCTTTTCCCTCTGCCTCTCTGCCTTCTCCTCATTCCTAAATGTTGGAACGGCTGCTGCCAGGTTGGCTTGTTCAGTCCATTCCTCTCAAGTCTCCCTAAAGCTGCAGCACAGCAGGAAGCCAGAGAGATGTGCTTTCCCCATCGGCACAGGCCAGCTGTGGCTCTGCTTTGCTGCAGGTGGCCATGCGGACATCTGGCTCAGAGAGAAGAAAACCTGCATGAAGTCTTCTGAGTCCAGTGTTATCCAACCCAGGTGGCTGTGGCCCTGGCAGAAACCGCAGGTCAGGGCTCAGCTACCGCAGATGGCAATTAGATATTTCGGAGGGCCTGAACCTTTTGATCTTTCCAGTTGGAGAGTGAAGACAGTAAAGCTCTGGTGCTCAGAATGGTTCAGTTTACCATAGATTTAGTAAGTGTCTGCACCACGGGTAGACAGGTAAGTGCTGTGAGCCAAGAGGGAAAAGGACACGGTTTCTACATTTGAAGAGTTCACAGTCTCACATTTTACATGAACAGAAACTTTCAGTGAAACCAGATAAGTGGTAATGTAAACATATGCACAGGTTGCTATGGGAGCCCAGAGGAAGGATCTTAGACCAAAAGGTGCTGTCACCTAAACCATGTTGTGAAAAATGAGGAAGAGTCAGATAAAGCAAGCTAGTTCCCAGGCAAAGGGAAGTGCATAAAGAATTAACAACATAGCACCACTGGGGACTCACAGGCAGTTCGGTGTAGGAAGGTGTAAAGTGGAAGACAGAGCTTGAGAGACACACAGCTGGGAAATGGAGGCTGCAGCCAGGTGGAGAGGGACTTGAGAGCCTTGGTAAGGAAACAGAACTGAGCTCCATTCTGCAGGAGTTTGGGAGCTGTTGAAGGACAGCTAGTAAAGAAGTTATATGATCAGTTTGCATATGTTGATCCCTCTAGTGCATGGAGACGGTGGATTTAAAGAGAGTGAGATAAAAGGCAAGCAAATCCACTAGTTTGTGCAAAGGTATGGGTGCTCCAAGGCATTAGTCATACAGATAGGAAGGAGTGGGCAAGACTGAGAAGCATTTAGGAGTTAAGATCAGAAAAACCAGAACTTGATAACGGACTGAGTATGTTGAATGGGGTGACAGGAGAGAGAAATTTGCCTAGGATGGTTGTCATGTTTCTTGCCAAGTATATAGATCTGTGTTTCTCAAAGTATGTGCCTTGTAACACCAGCTCTATTGGGTGCGAGAAGGCATTGTGTCAAAAAGTGGCTATATCTACAAATAAGTCTGAGAAATAACAGACTTTAAAAAAAGTAAACAGAACTCTTTAGAACTTCTCAGAGCGTTTAATGTGGTACTGCTGCAAATAACAGTAATTGCCATCATTAAGCATTTATGAGTTCCATTTATCGTGTCTTTGAGCAACTGGGAAAGAAGGAAAGCCCCAAGAAAACTACTCTGAAACTTGAAAATAATGTGTGAGCAAGTACACAAATATAAACTAATAATATTGGCTACCAAGCAAGAAGTTCGTAGGGCAGCTGATATGAGCCAAAGGCATTTTGGGACATGGTCCGGTACAGGACTAAATATTTGATATACATTCTTTCAGGTTCTCATAACAACACTGTAAGGTATGCATTTTGTACCAATTTTACAGGTGAGGAAACAAGGGGCTCATAAAGATTAAATAACTAACCAAAATTGCCACATATCTGATAGAGTCAAATCTCACTGTTAACACTGATGTCACATCATTTCTGTGTGCTAATGTATATAGTGAGTCTGCAAGACAGGGAAGGATGTAGCATGCTGTGTCTTCTGTTGAAGAGAAACAATAAAACAGACAGTCATTTTTACCAGCACAATGGGTTTATTCAGGAACAGCAAAGAAATGCAGTTCAGGACATGGAGTCTGTGGAAACCACAGGGACATCTGGAGGATAAAAGAGAGGAGCATTCTGTTATAAAGGAGAAAGGGGAGTTGGGATGACGCTGTTACAAACAGAGTCCATTAGAAGAAACTGGGGGTCCTTTTCAGCGGCTGAGCTGTGAGTCTCTCACTGGCTGGACTGTTGCCAGGCAAGAAGAAATTCTTCCTTCCTCCAGGTGGATAGTAAAGTGGTGACTTCTTCCTATTGGAGACACAAAGGCACATTTCTTCCCTTCAGTCTGCAATTTATGTTGAGTGGTAGGGGGTGACAGTGTCCCCTTCTGGCCTTCTGACTGCATTTTAAATGAGGCTTCTATTTATTAATTTTCATTCTCCCAAATTTAAGTGAATCTTCATTCTCCCAAACTCATGTCACATGCTAGCAAAGTAATACTCAAAATTCTCCAAGCCAGGCTTCAATAGTACGTGAACCAAGAACTTCCAGATGTTCAAGCTGGATTTAGAACAGGCAGAGGAACCAGAGATCAAGTTGCCAACCTGATCAAGTTAGGTCATAGAAAAAGCGAGAGAATGCCTGAAAAACATCTATTTTTGCTTCATTGACTACACTAAAGCCTTGACTTTGTGGATCTCAATAAGCTGGAAAATTCTTTAAGAGATGGGAATACCAGACCACCTGACCTGCCTCCTGAGAAATCTGTATGCAGGTTAAGAAGCAACAGTTACAACCAGACATGGAACAACAAGCTGGTTCCAAATTGGGAAAGGAGTACGTCAAGGCTGTATGTTGTCACCCTGCTTATTTAACTTATATGTAGAGTACATCATGAGAAACGCTAGGCTGGATGAAGCACAAGCTGGAATCAAGATTACCAGAAGAAATATCAATAACCTCCGATATGCAGATGACACCACCCTTATGGCAGAAAATAAAGAAGAACTAAAGAATCTCTTGATGAAAGTGAAGGAGGAGAGTGAAAAAGCTGGCTTAAAACTCAACATTCAAAAAATGAAGATCATGGCATCTGGTCCCTGTTGGGACCTAACAAACACCATGATAGGCTTCAGGGACTAAGATAGGCCTTATGGGAAAAGCTGAGTCATTGACCAAGGAGGTCATCCCTGCAGATGCCAGGACTTGTCTAATCAGCATACTCCCTGTAATCTGGTTTGAGTTTATCAGGACGTAAAAGACATCCCCCTGCAGCCAATAAAGATTAACCAATTAGTAAATACAAGGAAACTCCTGCAGCCAATAAAGATTAGCCAATCAGCCCTTGCCAATTCCCTGTAAACCTATAAATACTGCTGTAAATGTGGGCTCGGGGCTCTCTTGCTTCACTCCACTGCATTGGAAGTGGCAGGAGAGCCCTAACTCGAGTTAGTCAATAAAACCCTTTCATGCTTTTGCATTATCATGGTTGACTTGTTCATTCGGTCAGATCGGAAACTTGGACTCGGAACATAACAGTCCCATCACTTCATGGCCAATAGATGGGGAAACAATAGAAACAGTGAGAGACTTTATTTTCTTGGGCTCCAAAATCACCACAGATGGTGACTGCAGCCTTGAAATTAAAAGACACTGGCTCCTTGGAAGAAAAGCTATGACCAACCTAGACAGCATATTAAAAAGCAGAGACATTACTTTTCCAACAAAGGTCCGTATAGTCAAAGCTATGGTTTTTCCAGTAGTCATGTATAGATGTGGGAGTTGGACTATAAAGAAGGCTGAGTGCAGAAGAATTGATGCCTTTGAACTGTGGTATTGGAGAAGACTCTTGAGAGTCCCTTGGACTGCAAGGAGATCCAACCAACCAATCCTAAAGGAAATCAGTCCTGCATATTCATTGGAAGGACTGATGCTGAGGCTGAAGCTCCAGTACTTTGGCCACCTGGTGCCAAGAGCCGACTCATTAGAAAAGACCCTGATGCTGGGAAAGATTGAAGGCAGGAGGAGAAGGGAACAAAAGAGGATAAGATGACTGGATGGCATCACTGACTTAATGGACATGAGTTTGAGCAAGGTCTGGGACATGGTGCAGGACAGGGAAGCCTAGTGTGCTGCAGTCCATGGGGTCGCGAAGAATCAGACACGACTGAGTGACTGGATAGCAACAACAGCAGAACTTAAATGACAGAAGGCTGCGTTAATGAAGCATCTCACAGGATTAGCGGTACTTGGAGGACATTTTGTGGAGAATAATGCTTTAACTAAGATCAAGAGTATAGGTTGATAAGAGAGAAGTTATTTTTATGTAAATCATGGTAGTTTAGTATAAGGTTAAAACTTGCCATAATAGAAATATAACTGAAATGTAACAAAGTCAAAGTGGGCAGAGATTGTTTCCAATATTAGTGTTCAGAGGAAACGTACAGTTAAAATGCTGTCAGCAGCAAGTAGCAGAAGACCCAACTAAACATGGCTAAACAAACAAATTTATTAAAGCACAAAGTCCAGAGGTAGAACAATCCCACTGTTGGTTAACTCAGTGTTTAAACATCATCATCAAAGATGCAAGGTGTTTTTTTTTTTTTTCTGTTTTTCTGCCTTGCCATTTTCAATATGTTAGATAGTCCCCTGAGGTCCCAAGGTGGCCGGCACAGTTCCAGGTGTTGGATGCCAGCAGCGCACAGGATGTCAGGGCTGATAGAAGAGCACCACGGCTGCACATTAGGCTCTCAGAAAAGAGAGGTTGAAGGGGGAGATATTAAGTGATGCTACTAAGAAAACATCTCCTCATGCTGCAAGAAAAAAGTGACGCTTCCTGCTAAAGAGCATTTCAATCATTTTTTTGAGTCCATCGCACAAACAGATTGAACTGGGCAGAGTTCACCCAGACATGGGGCGCTTAGGCTGAGAGAGACAAGCTGCCATGAACAAGCAAGACGCCAGTGCTCCCCTGAGCCAAACCTTGGTGAGTACTGTCCTGAAAGTTAACTGTGAGTCAGCATTGGACAACTATTAATTTTGAAATTAGCGGCCTGCTGTCAAGAGCCTGGGCCAGGGCACTGTGGACCTGAGACACAGAGATGATCAACGTTGATTATCAGTTCCCTAGTGGACTGGGTGATAGACTGTCACATGGGGCCTCAAACAAGAGGAATGTTGGGAGTGTGCCTTCTGCCAGTTCTCAAAAATCCTATTACTATTTTCACAACTGAGTGATCAAAACATTTCAGGGCTTGTTATTTGAGGTATCTGGACTAGGTGAGACCCATCTCTGTCTCAGACTGATTCTAAGAATCAACACGATCACAGTTAAAGAAGTCTGTCTTATAGAGGCTTATTTCTGAATGACAAAATCTCCTGGTGAACTGTAGGTCCCCATGCAAATAGTAGATTTGTTATTAGGAGGCATATTGAATGAGTTCTGGCATGCACTTTGGAGGACAAAAAAAAAAAAAAAAAAAGCACAGAAAAGGGAAGGATGGGATAGGACTCCATGCTCTCACCGCCAAGGTCCTGGGTTTGATTCTGTAGTTGATGAAGTGCCCACAAGTCTCACAGCATGGTGGAAAAAAAAAAAACAAACATAAAAATGGGGGGATTAAAAGTAAATAAAATAAAAAGAAAATAAATGTGGAATAATTTAAATAATAGAAAACAAAGAAAATCTAAGAGGACCATCTCTAGTGTCAATTTTCTTGCAGATCATTTCCATTTTTCAGTAGCATCAGAGATATGGTAGAACTGATGGGTTCTCATTTTATGAGAACTAATCATGGTGTAACGGTGTATCAGGGCAAAAGCTATCAGGGAGGCATCTCACATGGCAGCCTTGGGAACAGCTCCATTGTTTAGTCCCTTGGAGTTTCAAGTGTTAAGACAAGAGACAACAGGAAAAGTGTACCTAGCTCACATTTCATCTCCAAGTGTTGTAGAGTGGTGAGAAAGGAGTGCTATGCTGAAGAGCAAAGTTTTCAAAAACAACAGCTCAGCCTACAAAATGATATCAGAAGGAAGTTGCAGAGGAGCATGTGAAAGCCAACCTAAAAAGGAAAAGCAGGCATGGGTGAGGCTGTAGAGGCAATTGACATTTATGGGCATGCAGCTGCTCTACTAAGTGCTTTCACACATCAAAGCATTTAATCAGGAAGGCATCATTTCAAGGCCATATCAAATAACATTTAGACTTATAAAACAGAATTTATGTTGCAGGCTAAAAGCACTGTCAAGTTCTGGAGGAAGAGACACAATGTCTGCCCAAGAGACAGACATGGGAAAAACATAGCAACAATTCATTTCAGAATGACCCCTAATAACCCATAATTGGCCAGGGTTATCAGGAAAGCCCTGGATGTGCTGTGGTCAGAAGGAAAGATTTATTGGGGGTCTTATTGAAAAAGCAGGTATTGTGGGATCTGGAGGATTTATTTCTCCCAGTTTCATGTCACTATTCAGAGAAGGCAATGGCAACCCACTCCAGGACTCTCGCCTGGAAAATCCCACGGATGGAGGGAGCCTGGTAGGCTGCAGTCCATGGGGTCACACAGAGTCGGACACGACTGAAGTGACTTCGCAGCAGCAGCAGCATGTTACTATTGGAGGGGGCTATAGCTTATTTATGGCAGAAAGTGAAGAGGAACTAAAAGCCTCTTGATGAAAGTGAAAGAGGAGAGTGAAAAAGTTGGCTTAAGGCTTCAGAAAACTACATTCGGAAAACTGAGATCATGGCATCTGGTCCCATCAGTTCAGTTCAGTTCAGTCCAGTCGCTCAGTCGTGTCCAACTCTTTGCCGACCCTATGAATCGCAGCATGCCAGGCCTCCCTGTCCATCACCATCTCCCGGAGTTCACTCAGACTCGCGTCCATTGAGTCAGTGATGCCATCCGGCCATCTCATCCTCAGTCGTGCTCTTCTCCTGCCCCCAATCCCTCCCAGCATCAGGGTCTTTTCCAATGAGTCAACTCTTCCCATGAGGTGTCCAAACTGCAGATGGTGATTTCAGCCATGAAATTAAAAGACACTTACTCCTTGGAAGAAAAGTTATGACCAACCTAGATAGCATATTCAAAAGCAGAGACATTACTTTGCCGACTAAGGTCCATCTAGTCAAGGCTATGGTTTTTCCTGTGGTCATGTATGGATGTGAGAGTTGGACTGTGAAGAAGGCTGAGCACTGAAGAATTGATGCTTTTGAACTGTGGTGTTGGAAAAGACTCTTGAGAGTCCCTTGGGCTGCAAGGAGATCCAACCAGTCCATTCTGAAGGAGATCAGCCCTGGGATTTCTTTGGAAGGAATGATGCTAAAGCTGAAACTTCAGTACTTTGGCCACCTCATGTGAAGAGTTGACTCATTGGAAAAGACTCTGATGCTGGGAGGGATTGGGGGCAGGAGGAGAAGGGGACGACCGAGGATGAGATGGCCGGATGGCATCACTGACTCGATGGATGAGAGTCTGAGTAAACTCCAGGAGTTGGTGATGGACAGGGAGGCCTGGCATGCTGCGATTCATAGGGTCACAAAGAGTCAGACACGACTGAGTGACTGAGCTGAACTGAACTGAACAGCTTCTTAATCCATCTCTTCCTAAGAAAGAAGGGATAGCTTGTATAATTGATGAGCTTGGGAGAAGTGAAAAGTGCCTATCTCAGCCCCATTCTCCTTGCTCTTTGGAGATCTGCCATCCCTCAGAGCACACATCCTGCCTTGGTACCCACAGGGGAGACTTGGAGACCTGGCGCCACCATGACCCATTGGGGAGCTAAATCTGAATCAGGGTTGCACACTGCACACTGAGGAACCCATTGCTGCTGTGCTCAAATACCATGTCCTCCAAGTCCAACCAATCCTGTAGGAGATCCCTGGTCCTCTCCTTACTTGCTGCAAGTAATAATAAAGCCCCTCCTTCTTACCTTTGGCTTGGTTGTGTCTTTTGGCTCAACATCCACCAAAAGGTGAACCCAGTTGTTCAGTAGCAATGACAGTGCATCCTTGCATGTGATCTAGCACTGCTTTCCTGTTCATGTGCCACCATCTGATTTTGCATCGGGCAGGAGCACACTCTGTGCCCGTCTGTCTCAGTGCCTTCACTCCGGGTGTTTCCTCCAAGTGGAAAATTTTGCCCATTTGTTCACACCTATATTCTGACCTGTTCTTCAAGGATTAACCCAAATTTCACCAAATCCATACGTGCTTCTCTAACAGGTTCTATTTAGAGGTTCCTTACCGACACTCATCCCACTTTCTGCTTTTTCTAGAGTCTCATTTTTTCTTAGTTCATAGGAGACTATATCCTTCCAACAAGGCAGTGCCTGTGACTATCTGAACCAAACTAGGGCGTGTCATTCCCCTTGCGAGTGACTGATTTGGGAGTGAACATGTAACTCAGTTTTGGACTTGAGCCATAGAAAGACATTGTCAAGACTGAGAAAGTATTTTCCACCCCAACTTTCGATACTCTGGAAAAACTCTTTAAAAAGAAAAAAGATTTATTTATTTATTTTTATTTTTGACTGTGCTGGGTCTTTGTTGCTACACACGAGCTTTCTCTAGCTGTGGAGAGAGGGCTGCTCTTCATTACAGGTACCGGCTTCCCATTGCGGCGGCTTCTCTCATTGTGGCAGCTTCTCTCATTGCAGCGGCTTCTCTCATTGCGGTGGCTTCTCGCATTGCGGCGGCTTCTCGCATTGCAGAGCATGGGCTCTAGAAATGCAGGCCTTAGTAGCTGCAGTGCGTGGGCTCAGTAGCTGTGACATATGGGGCTTACTTGCTTCGTGGCATGTGGGATCTTCCCGGACCAGGGGCCAAGGCAGTGTCCCTTGCATTGCATTCTTAACCATTGGACCACCAGGGAAGCCCCCTCTGGAAATGTTTGTATTGTATTGTCCTTGTATTCTTGAGGACATTCTGTTTTATTCTTCCTTGCCCTCCCTTGACTTTCTTTTCTTATAACATTGACTCCTGCCTTCGTTTTGCCTACCACCAACCCTTCACTTCTCACCAATTAAATGTATTCCAGTGAATTCTCTCCTAGAAATGTCTGTTTTTTGGTGAATCCTTTGGCTCTACTCTCCTGCTTGAAAGATTTCTATATATTATATTATGTTCCATCTCTTGGATACTTTTTATTTCCTTCCTGTTAAGAAGTGTACCAGTGTTTTCAGACAGAATTCACTTTAGCAATTTTAGATCTTTATCTTTCACTTTATATCTGACAATGTCTAACTTTTCTTGCATACAAATTATATCAATTCACTGACTTACTTCCCTTTCAATGTAAAATACAAATGGCCAAACTACAGTAAATAAGTAATCTTTAATCTTGTTTAATATCTTTATTCTAAATATTTGCTTTAATGGATCACTTCATTAATGCAACTCCTGCTACCAACCCTCCTGAGTGGATCCCCAACAAGGGCCCTTTCTGCCCAGTGTTGCTCAGGCGAATACAGTAAGACTGAATTTGATACAGAAGCAAAGGAAAACTTTATTCTTGGATCAAAGTATGGAGAGATACAAGCTTATGCTCTAGAGAACACACTGCCTCCCCTGGTCAGGGTTTCTTCACAGGAAGCTGGTCTGCAGGGCAGGGGGTGGGTGGGGGCGGTTCTGGCCTTCCTTCACTTGCATGTTGCTCACAGTTTCACCCCCATCTTGCATTACACTGTCTAGTGCAGCTTCTGCACGTGGCCTGCTGAGCCTGAATCTCAGTGCAGCTTTTTCATATGAGGAACTCTGGTCTGAAGTGAAGTGTGCAAGGCCCCTGCAGACCACCCAGTGAGCAAGTGACACTACACTCAGCACAAAGAAGGAAAAAAAAAGTTAGACCTTTTTACCCAGGTTTTATTTTTATTTCTCAGGAATTGTTAATGGGCTCTGCCAGTGACACTTTCACTTTTGCCCCAAATTATGTTTAAAATTCTGTTCTAAACCCCCTTCCTGGTCTCAGTAGGAATGGCTCCCAAAATATAAGAACCTGAGATCATTTCCTCTTCTAGCTTTCCTTATGCATTGTGGGTAGATGTGTTTCTTCCTAGTTCACATGGCAATCCCACGTTCATGGAAGCAGGGTAATGAACAGATAGATATATTAGTATCTTTATTTCACCAGCTTTCCCATGCCTGTCTCCCCTTACCTGCTGCTGCTGCTGCATCGCCTCAGTCGTATCCAACTCTGTGTGACCCCAGAGACGGCAGCCCACTAGGCTCCCCGTCCCTGGGATTCTCCAGGCAAGAACACTGGAGTGGGTTGCCATTTCCGTCTCCAACGTATGACAGTGAAAAGTGAAAGTGAAGTTGCTCAGTCGTGTCTGACTCAGCGACCCCATGGACTGCAGCCCACCAGGCTCTTCCATCCATGGGATTTTCCAGGCAAGAGTACTGGAGTGGGGTGCCAATGCCTTTCTCCCCTTGCATGCTAGGACAAGTAAATGACAGTCTTTTTCTAAGAGAGAGAACAGTTAGAGATGGGAGCCCCTGGTAAAAGTGGGAGAAAGGGTCTAGCAGAGAAGCCAAGGTGATTCACAGAATAAAAATCCAGGTGAGAAGGAGAGAAGATTCTGAAAAAAATTAAAGGGGAGGAGGAATGGAGGAGGGGGCACAAAAGACAGAGAGAGGTTTGTGTTCAAGAGGCCCTAGAATATCCTCCATCATGAGAAAACTAAGGAGGAAGAGAACGACTTTTAAGAAGCTCTTGGGAAGAAATTGCCGGCAGTGTAAGCCCATGTGAACAATGAGAAGCCAATAGTTTTGCTCCTGGTAGCATCTTTTCATCTATTTCAATTAAAAGTAAAAAAAAACAACGGAGATCTAATCAGAACAGAAAGAAATCGGCCTCCCCACCAAATCTTAAATTTCTATGAATGTATGAGGCTTAGATTCATTATTTTTAACAATGAAACTTGAGACTTTTCACTGTTATTTTTAACAATGAACCTTACCAGTTGGTAGATTTGGTAGTAGTGGAATCTGCCTTCAGGTGCTTGCTGAAGTCATCATGGATACTCAGTGTCAAAAATATTATTTCTTCCATCTTTAACTCTTCTATCCCTTTGACGTGTTTAATTTATTGTATAGTAATTAACCTCCAATTAAAACAAATAAATTTATATTAAAAAAATTTTTTTAATGAGTGGGGTATATTAATGTGGCTTCCTGGTAGCTCAGACAGTAAAGAATCTGCCTGCAATGTGAGAGACCTACGTTCAGTCCCTGGGTTGGGAAGATTTCCTGGAGAAGGAAATGGCAACCTACTTCAGTATTCTTGCCTAGAGAATTCCATGGACAGAGAAGCGTACAAGAAAACATATATATGATTTACAAAGAAAATATGAGTATATTTGGAGGGCAAGTGCTTAAAATTTTTTGTTGATGGAGTTCAGAGTCAAAATTATTGAAAGACTGCTCCTTCATATTCTACACTAGGTGCAGGTCCAGTATCTACTGTGCGGCCAGGACTTCCCTGGAGCCTTGCACTCTAAAAAAGAGGTGGCATGGGGACATTAGATAATTAAGAGGCAATGAAACATGAAAAGACTCTTCCCTGACCCTCCTATGTAAAATACTAACCCTGCCATTCTCTATGCCTCTCCTAACCTGATTTCTCTCTGTAGCACTTATAACTGATATCATATTCTATTAAATTCCCTTACTCCATTTGTATCTATCTCCCTCCTACTAGGCAGTGAACTCTTTCAAGGCAGATTTTTTTTTTTTTTGCCTGTTTTGTTAATTGCTATATCTCTGGTGCCTGGAACATTTCCTGGCACATAGTAGACCCTCAATTAATGTTGGTTGAATGAAAGCATGAAATATCTATTCATCTCTAAGAAGCAGTTCCAAGAACACTCAGGTTGGTAGATTTGGTAGCAGTTTTTAAAAATTCTGTTTGTTTATTTTTGGCCGTGCTGGGTCTTCATTGCTGCGAAGGCTTTTCTCTAATTGCAGAGTGGAGGCTACTTTCTAGCTGGGATGCATGGACTTATGTGGATGGCTTCTCTTATTGCTGAGCACAAGCTCTAGGGCATGTGGCTTCAGTAACTGTGACTTCTGCGTTCTAGAGCACAGGCTCAATAGTGGCACACGGGCAACTAATTGCTCCATGGCGTGTGTGATCTTCCCAGACCAGGGATTGAACCCATGTCTCCTGCATTGGCAGGAAGATTCTTTACCACTGAGTCACCAGGGAAGCCCAATTTGACAGCACTTTTGAGCCATTGAATCTTCAGCAGGATAAGCCTTACGTTGATAAAGTTGCCAAGATGAGAAGTCTTCTCTGGTTTATTTCCTTCTCTTTTGTCCACATTCTTATATTGCTTCCCTGCTGCCAGGAAGGGATGTGATGCTCCCCCCGCCCCACCCCCACTTGGTGCAGTGCTTGTGTGCTGTACCTCTGTCCCTGCTCCCTGTCCCCTGATTCGCACACACCTTAGGTTTCTGTTTCAAACATGCTGCACTGAGCCAAGGCTGATTGTTGATCAGGTCCATACCTGCATTACGACTTGTAACTAATGAAGGAATGCCCCAGCTGGGGAGCCTGACTCTAATGGAGCATTTCAGAATCCTGAGCAGAGAGGTCTTTGGTACTTTAGGGTTTCTTCAAATCACCCTTTCGGGGCAACTTCCTTGGGGTCAGCCTTCACCCTTACTGATGTACAGATCGTCCCCTTCTCGCTGCTCTTAGATTTCCAGGAATTCCTGAGCTGAGAAATGGGCTAGTGATAATGATCAGTAGGCACTGGATGGGTGCTCCTTGCCCTCCAGTGAGCCTTTCAGTGGAGAACCTGGGGTCTGAGATTCAGATTGTTTTGTGCTCTGGCGGGTTGGTGTCAACAGAGGCAGACAAAGAGGTTCTTGCTGTGCTTCCTTCTGCTCTAGTTGGTACGAGTGTTGCAGACACTAATCAGGACTGAGCAAACATGGTGTTCCCTAACTCAAATCTTCGGGGGAAGGCATTTGAAATCTACACAAGCCTGAAAACCAGAGACTTGTTTTTCTAGCACATGCTAGGTTTCTAAATAAAGCAACAGATGTTTGGTTTTTGCCTCTTTCTTTCCTGTTCATGGCTCCTAATGTGGGTGATATTAACCAAGTGTGACAGGTTTCAGATTTTTATTTATAGCAGTGGAAAATGGTTTTTATGTCTTTGCAGAGTTCTGGGCCTCTGAGGCTGTCTTTCCACAGCCTCAGCTTAAAGTCCTGAAGATTGAATGCAAGAATCTTGAAGGCTCTAGCAATTAGAAGTTGCATTCCAAGGGTGGGAGAGAGCATGAGGAGTCAGGCAGGAGTTTTGAATCTTTATTTCCAATGTCTAGCATGATGCCTGGCATAGAATATGTCTTCTATAAATCTTTGTTGAAAGTTGCATGAATGAATGAATAGTATAGCAGAATTGAGAAAGCCATATTTGGAACTACTTGTAGTTGCTATGTTACAAAATTATCATACGAATCCAAAGATTTATATTTTCCATATCTTGCTCAGTTCAGTTCAGTTGCTCAGTCAGGTTTGAGTCTGAAACCCCATGGACTGCAGCACCCAGGCTTCCCTGTCCATCACCAACTCCTGGAGCTTGCACAAACTCATGTCCATTGAGTCGGTGATGCCATCCAAACATCTCATCCTCTGTTGTCTCCTTCTCCTGCCTTCAATCTTTCCCAGCATCAGGGTCTTTTCCAGTGAGTGACTTCTTCACACAAGGTGGCCAAAGGATTGGAGTCTCAGCTTCAGCATCAATCCTTCCAATGTATATTCAGGACTGATTTCCTTTAGGATGGACTGGTTTGATCTCCTTGCAGTCCAAGGGATTTTCAAGAGTCTTCTCCAACACCATAGTTCAAAATCATCAATTCTTCAGTGCTCAGCTTTCTTTATAGTCCAACTCTCATATCCACACCTGACTACTGGAGAAACCATAGCTTTGACTATATGGACCTTTGTTGGCAAAGTAATGTCTCTGGTTTTTAATATGTTGTCTAGGTTGATCATAGCTTTTCTTCCAAGGAGCCAGTGTCTTTTAATTTCAAGTCTGCAGTCACCATCTGTGGTGATTTTAGAGCCCAAGAAAATAAAGTCTCTCACAGTTTCCATTGTTTCCCCACCTATTGGCCATGAAGTGATGGGACCAGATTCTATGATATTCATTTTTTGAATGTTGAGTTTTAAGCCAGCTTTTTCACTCTCCTCCTTCACTTTCATCAAGAGATTCTTTAGTTCTTCTTTATTTTCTGCCATAAGGGTGGTGTCATCTGTATATCTGAGGTTATTGATATTTCTTCCAGCAATCTTGATTCCAGCTTGTGCTTCATCCAGCCTAGCGTTTCTCATGATGTACTCTGCATATAAGTTAAATAAGCAGGGTGACAATATACAGCCTTGATGTACTCCTTTCCCAATTTGGAACCAGTCTGTTCCATATCTGGTTCTAACTGTTGCTTCTTGACCTGCATACAGATTTCTCAGGTGTTCTGGTATTCCCATCTCTTTCAGAATTTCCTACAGTTTGTTATGATGCACACAGTTAAAGGCTTTGGCATAGTCAATAAAGCAGAAATAGATGTTTTCCTGGAACTCTCTTGTTATTTCTATTACCCAACGGATGTTGGCAATTTGATCTCTGGTTCCTCTGCCTTTTCTAAATCCAGCTTGAACATCTGGAAATTCTCGGTTCACGTACTGTTGAAGCCTGGCTTGAAAAATTTTGAGCATTACTTTGCGATCGTGTGAGATGAGTGTGATTGTGCTTTATCTTGCTAAAGATCCATAAAAATGAAACTCCTTTAGCACTCCTTTGTGGTTGTTGTTTTGTTGCTAAGTTATGTCTCACTCTTTGTGACCCCGTGGACTGTAGCTTCCCAAGCTCCTCTAGCCAGGGGATTTCACAGGCAAGAATACTGGAGTGGGTTGTCATTTCCTTTTCCAGGGGATCTTTCCCACCTAGGGATCGAATCTGCAGCTCCTGCAGGCGAATTCTTTACCTCTGAACCATCAAGAAAGCCCTTAGCACTTATTACCCAAAACATATTAACTGTGAGACTCTGATTCTTTCCCTATACAAAGCTCTTAATTTTTGAGACTTCACTTTAACCATCTTATTCTTATTTAAACTTGAGTCATAGGACATCCTCTTAGCTGTTTCTATGCAGTTACTACAGTATCCCTTTCTTTCTTGATAAAACAGGTATGGAAGTATAACTTAGAATAAAAGGAGAAAAGTTAGGGCATTTTTTTTTTTTTCTGTTTCACAAGCTACTCATGCCCATGAGATTTTCTGCCTTAGAATCATTCTACTGGTCTCTTAAATATGTTCTCTTGCCTGGGGCAGGTATTCCTGAAAAGGGAAAAGTTACCTAAAATCTCCTTAGCAAGTTGTATAATGTTGAATAATGAATTACAAGTACCCTTCTGGCCTGACCCTCTTTATGTATACATACCCTCTGCAAGTGCATAATCTTCACATTTTTTTTATTTCAGGTATTAAGGGAGGGAGATCAGCCCTGGGATTTCTTTGGAAGGAATAATGCTAAAGCTGAAACTTCAGTACTTTGGCCACCTCATGCGAAGAGCTGACTCATTGGAAAAGACTCTGATGCTGGGAGGGATTGGGGGCAGGAGGAGAAGGGGACACCGAGGATGAGATGGCTGAATGGCATCACTGACTCAATGGACGTGAGTCTGAGTGTACTCTGGGAGTTGGTGATGGACAGGGAAGTCTGGCGTGCTGCGATTCATGGGGTCGCAAAGAGTCAGATACGACTGAGCGACTGAACTGAACTGAACTGATTAAGGGAGGGCAATTGATCTTCAAACAAAATGCCATGCAATTTCCAAATCTTGGTCTCCATTATTTCTCAGCAGTGGGTTGTTAGTGATTTTTACCTGCAATGAATCTACTTTATTAAGCTTCACAGAATGAATAGCAGCTATTAAGATGGTACCAGCAGAGGTCAGGAGACTGGGACAGAATGGCTGAGTGAGCAGGAAACCATATAGCTGAGAGAAATCATGGCAGTAAGGGAAGTAAGTGGTGGGCATGGGAAAGGGTAAAAGGACAATATTTAAAAGAGAATATAATGATCCTCATACAAATGTAACATGAAGATGTATCAGAGATTTTAACTCACTATTTAGTGAAGGAACCAGTAAGATGTTACCACTGGCTCAAATATTTGACTTACAGAGATTTATATTCCTTACTGGAAAAAATCCATTTACCTAACTGTATGATCTTGGGCAAATTAGTTGGCTCTTGAGATGTTACTTCATTTTTAAATCAAGGAGGGGGGAGATATCAGACCTACCCAGGTCATGAAATTCTTAGAAAATCAATTGAAAAAATATAACACTTTGAAAATATAGCATCTTGAGTGCATGTTTGTTTTTCCTGTTATTGGGTTTTGAAAGTAAAAGTAAATGTTGGAAGCAGGATATTTAATGGAATGGGCCATAGAATGCATCAAGACAATAAGATATACACAGACACATTTATTTTCCCCAGTATAGAGCCTTAACTTCGGAGAAAAGAAAGTATCTGAAAACCGAAAGGCCCCATAGGAATGCTAACAACATCTCAGAATTCTTCAACCCAAAAACGATGAAAAAGTGAAGTTGATGATAAGCATCAGTGGCTTTTGATTCTCAGGATCTCTAGTGTTTAACTCATGGTGCTCCCTGGGGAAGCTTCTGATTCTGATCTGATTATCTCCCCACTCATTGGCTCAGTGATGGGCTCAGTTAGCAGCTGCAGTGGAGTCCTCAGCTCTCAAACCATGTGGTGGGGTTGTTCCTGTGGTTTGAAAGCGGGTTCTACAAGGTGTTTGCCCTGCTGAAGTAGAGAGAACTTTAATAGGCATCTTATTAAATTAAGCTCCGAAGGCACTGGCTTAACTCTTCATAGCCCTTCAGCCCGTTCCATCTTGGGAAAATTCTGCACTTCTTGGTCTGGTGGAATCACCAATTCTATTTTTATCCCCCATATATTGTACATAATAAATATAAAGAAGCGTTTATTCCTGTATAAAAGAATCATAACTTTTAGTAAAAACAATGTAAATTCACCCTATTTTCATTAAATGCTTTTGGATTTGTTTTGTTTAAATGAAAGAAGCCATGAAGAAAATGGGCACAGTTCTGTCCTAGCAGCTAGTGACTGAACTGTGTGATTAGAAAAAGCATTCTGTTCAAGACAGACAAATTGTGGGACTTCCCTGGTGGTCCAGTGGCTAAGACGTCACGCTTCCAATGCAGGATGTCCAGGTTCAATCCCTGGTCAGGGACGTAAATCCCACATGCTGCAAGAAAGATCCTACATGCTGCAGCTAAGACCTGGCACAACCATATAAATTAATTAATTAAAAAAAAAAAAAAAAGACAAATTGTAGAAAGGTGCCTCTGCTGGACATGGCAGTTGAGACCAGAGCTTGTGGCCTGGACCCAAGAATAGGGGAGGCATTCAGCACTCAGCTCCTTCATTCTTACCTCCTATTGGAAGGAGTACAAACAACAAAATGTACTCCACTATGCTAAGCAGTCTATTTCTTAAGCACTCAATCTTCTTAGAAGTTCAAGAGTGGGAGATGGAGGGCTATGTAAATAAAAACTATCTTTTCTTCCTTTCTCAATACTATGACTAGCACACTTGAAAATGCTGAATAGTGGTAATAAAATAGATGATACTGTACCCTGAAGGGGAGGGACAGGTGAGGGAAGTGTCAGAGGGCTGGAAGATGAACAAACCTCATGAGGACAGGGATGTAGACTTTGAAATGAATTCTAGTGAAAGGAGGTGGCAGGAAGAGAAAGGCTGTTGTATGAACAGTTTGGGGAAAAGCTCAGAAGTGATGAAGAGCGAAAGGTCAGATTCACTGGGGAACCTAACAGCAGAGAGGGGCAAGCTGGACAGTGAGTGTCTTGAAAATACGGTTAGGAGTTCAGTTTAACATCCCTGCAGTTTAGCGTGATGCCCGGTTCCATATATTTACTCAATAGATTGACTGACTAATTAATAGATTTGAATGGGAGAGCCTGGTGGGCTGCCGTTTATGGAGTCGCACAGAGTCAGACATGACTGAAGCGACTTAGTAGCAGCAGCAGCAGGCCATGTCAGGTTGATCTAAAGGGCCTAACAACACATTCAAAGCAACAGCAGGTGAAGCCATTCCCTACTCTTGCTTTTACTTTTTAGAGAATCAATTTATTTAATTAGAGACTAATTACTTTACAATATTGTGGTGGTTTTTGCCATACATTGACATGAATCAGCCATGGGTGTACATGTGTTCCCCAGTCCTTAACCCCTATGCCACCTCCCTCCCCATCCCACCCCTCTGGGTTGTTCCAGAGTGCCCTGTTTCGCACATTGAACTTGGATGGTCATCTATTTCACATATGATAATATACATGTTTCAATGCTGTTCTCTCAAATCAAACCACCCTCACCTTCTTCCATAGTCCAAGCGTCTGTTCTTTATATCTGTGTCTCTTCTGCTGTCTTGTATATAAGGTCATCATTATCATCTTTCTAAATCCCATATATATGCATTAATGTATTATATTGGTGGTTTTTTTTTTTACTTACTTCATTCTGTATAACAGGGTCCAGTTTCATCCACCTCATCAGAACTGATTCAAATGTGTTCTTTTTAATAGCTTAGTAAAATTCCATCAGCTATATGTACCACAACTTTCTTATCCATTCATCTGCCAATGGACATTCTAGCTATTGTAAACAGTGCTGCAATGAACATTGGGGTACTTGTGTCTCTTTCAGTTCTGTTTTTCTCCATGTGTATGCCCAGCGATAGGATTTCCGGGTCATATGACAGTTCTATTTCCAGGTTTTTAAGAAATTTCCACACTGTTCTCCATAATGGCTATATTAGTTTGCATTCTCACGAAAAGTGTAAGAGGATTCCCTTTTCTCCACACCCTCTCTAGCATTTATTGTTTGTAGACTTTTTGATAGCAGCTGTTCTGCTATCAAACAGATGAGATGGTACCTCATTGTGGTGTTGATTTGCATTTCTCTGGTAATGAGTGATGTTGAGCATATTTTCATGTGTTTGCTGCTGCTGCTGCTGGTGCTGCTAAGTCATTTCAGTTGTGTCCGATTCTATGTGACCCCATAGATGGAAGCCCACCAGGTTCCCCCATCTCTGGGATTCTCCAGGCAAGAGTACTGGAGGGGTTCCCACTGCCTTCTCCAATGTGTTTGCTAGCCATCTGTATGTCTTCTTTGGAGAAATGTCTGTTTAGTTCTTTGGCTCATTTTTTGATGGGTCATTTATTTTTATGGTATTGAGCTGCATGAGCTGCTTGTATGTTTTTGAGATTAATTCTTTGTCAGTTGTTTCACTTGCTATTATTTTTCCCATTCTGAAGGCTTTCTTTTCACCTTGCTTATAGTTTCCTTCATTGTGCAAAAGCTTTTAAGTTTAATTAGGTCCCGTTTGTTTATTTTTGCTTTTATTTCCATTGCTCTGGGAGGTGGGTCATAGAGGATCCTGCTGTGATTTATGTCGGAGAGTGTTTTGCCTATGTTTTCCTCTAAAAGTTTTATAGTTTCTGGTCTTACGTTTAGATCATTAACCCATTTTGAGTTTATTTTTGTGTATGGTGTTAGAAAGTGTTCTAGTTTTATTCTTTTACAGGTGGTTGACCAGTTTTCCCAGCACCACTTGTTAAAGAGATTGTCTTTTCTTCATTGCATATTTTTGCCTCCTTTGTCAAAGATAAGGTGTGGATTTATCTCTGGGCTTTCTATTTTGTTCCAGTGATCTATCTTTATTTCTTTGTGCCAGTACCATACTGTCTTGATGACTGTAGCTTTGTAGTATAGTGTAAAGTCAGGCAGATAGATTCCTACAGTTCCATTCTTCTTTTTCAAGATTGCTTTGGGTTTTGAGGTTTTTGTGTTTCCATACAAATTGTAAAATTATTTGTTCTAGTTATGTGAAAAATACCTCTGGTAACTTGACAGAGATTGCACTGAATCTATAGATTGCTTTGAGTAGTATACTCACTTTCACTATATTGATTTTTCTAATCCATGAACATGGTATATTTCTCCATCTATTTGTGTCATCTTTGATTTCTTTCATCAGTGTTTTATAGTTTTCTATATATAGGTCTTTCATTTCTTTAGGTAAATTTATTCCTAAGTATTTTATTATTTTAGTCACAATGGTGACTGGGATTGTTTCCTTAATTTCTCTTTCTGTTTTCTCATTGTTAGTGTATAGGAATGCAAGGGATTTCTGTGTATTAATTTTATATCCTGCAGTTTTACTATATTCATTGATTATCTCTAGTAATTTTCTGTTGGTGTCTTTAGGGTGTTTTATGTAGAGGATCATGTCATCTGCAAACAGTGAGAGTTTTACTTCTTCTTTTCCAATCTGGATTCCTTTTATTTCTTTTCCTTCTCTGATTGCTGTCTCTAAAACTTCCAAAACTATGTTGAATAGTAGTGGTGAGAGTGGGCACCCTTGTCTTGTTCCTAACTTTAGGGGAAATGCTTTCAATTTTTTGCCATTAAGGATAATGTTTGCTGTGGGTTTATCATATATGGCTTTTATTATGTTAAGGAATGTTCTTTCTATGCCTACTTTCTGGAGAGTTTTTATCATAAATGGTTGTTGAGTTTTGTCAAAGGCTTTCTCTGTATCTATTGAGATAATCACATTGTTTTTATCTTTCAATTTGTTAATGTGGTGTATCACACTGATTGATTTGTAAATACTGAAGAATCATTGCATCCCTGGGATAAAGCCCAACTGGTCATGATGTATAATCTTTTTAATATGTTGTTGGATTCTGTTTGCTAGAATTTTGTTGGAGATTTTTGCATCTATGTTCATCTGTGATATTGGCGTGTAGTTTTCTTTTTTGTGGCATCTTTGTCTGATTTTGACATTAGGGTGATGGTGACCTCATAGAATGAGTTTGGGAGTTTAACTTCCTCTGCAATTCTCTGGAAGAGTTTGAGTAAGATAGGTGTTAGCTCTCCTCTAAATGTTTGGTAGAATTCACCTGTGAAGCTGTCTGGTTCTGGGCTTTTGTTTGTTGGAAGATTTTTTTATTACAATTTTGATTTCTGTGCTTGTGATGGGTTGGTTAAGATTTTCTATTTATTACTGGCTCAATTTTGGAAGGTTTACTTTTCTAAGAATTCATCCATTTCTTCCAAGTTGTCCTTTTTATTGGCATCTAGTTGCTGATAGCAGTCTCTTATGATCCCTTTGTATTTCTGTGTTGCCCCTTGTGATTTCTCCATTTTCATTTCTAATTTTGTTGATTTGATTCTTCTCCCCTTTTTTCTTGATGAGTCTGGCTAGTGGTTTGTCTATTTTATCTCTCATCTTGACGAACCAGCCTTTAGTTTTGTTGATTTTTGCTATAGTCTTTTTGTCTCTTTTTCACTTATTTCTGCTCCGATTTTTATGATTTATTTCCTTCTACTAACTGAGGTTCTTCATTTCTTATTTTACTAGTTGCTTTAGGAGTAAAGTTAGGTTATTTATTTGAGTTTCTCTTGTTTCTTGATGTAAGCTTGTATTGCTATGAACCTTCCTCTTAGCACTTCTTTTATTGAATCCCATAGGTTTTGGGTTGTTGTGTTTTCATTTTCATTGGCTTCTATGCATATTTTTATTTCTTTTTTATTTCTTCAGTGACTTGTTGGTTATTCAAAAGTGTGTTGTTTAGCCTCCATATGTTTGTATTTTTAATAGGTTTTTTCCTATAGTTGACATCTAGTCTTACTGCATTGTGATCAGAAAAGATGCTTGTAATAATTTCAATTTTTTTTTCATTTACCAAGGTTGGTTTATGGCCCAGGATGTGATCTATCCTGGAGAATGTTGTATGTACATATGAGAAAAAGGTGAAATGGGGTGAAATGTCCTATAGATAACAATTAGGTCTAACTGGTCCATTGTATCATTTAAAGCTTGTCTTTCTTTGCTAATTTTCTGTTTCATTGATCTATCCATAGATGTGAGTGGGATATTGTCTCCCACTATTATCGTGTTACTGATAATTTCCCCTTTCATTCAGTTCAGTTCAGTTGCTCAGTCGAGTTCGACTGTGACCCCATGGACTGCAGCACACCAGGCTTCCCTGTCCTTCACCAACTCCCAGAGCTTACTCAAACTCATGTCCATTGAGCCCATGATGCCATACAACCATCTCATCTTTTTTGGGTATATCTTTCCTTCTATCCTTTGCCTTTAGCTTCTCTTCTTTTCTCAGCTATTTGTAAGGCCTCGTCAGACAATCATTTTGCCTTCTTGCACTTCTTTTTCTTGGGGATGGTCTTGGCCACTGCCTCCTGTACAAGCTGCAAGCATCTTTAAATTTCATGGCTGCAGTCACCATCTGCAGTGATTTTTGGAGTTCCCCAAAATAAAGTCTCTCACTTTTTCCCTTGTTTTCCCATCTATTTGCCATGAAGTGATGGGACCAGATCCCATGGTCTTGGTTATCTAAATGTAGAGTTTTAAGCTAATTTTTTCACTTTCCTCTTTCACTTTCATCAAGATGCTCTTTAGTTCTTCTTTCTGCTGTAAGTGTGGTGCCATCTGCATATCAGAGGTTATTGATATTTCTCCCAGCCATCTTGATTCCGGCTTGTGCTTCATCCAGTCCAGCATTTCTCATGATGTACTCTGCATATAAGTTAAATAAACAGAGTGACAATATACAGCCTTGATGCACTCCTTTCCCAATTTGGAACCAGTCTATTGTTCTATGTCTGGTTCTAACTCTTGCTTTTTGACCTGCATACAGATTTCTCAGGAGTCAGGTCAGGTGGTCTGGTATTCCCATCTCTTTCAGAATTTTCCACAGTTTGTTGTGTTGCACACAGTCAAAGGCTTTGGCATAGTCAATAAACCAGAAACAGATGTTTTTCTGGAACTTTCTTACTTTTTCTAAGATCCAACAGATGTTGGCAATTTGATCGCTGGTTCCTTTGCCTTTTCTAAATCCAGCTTTGACATTTGGAAGTTCACAGTTGATATACTGTTGAAGCCTGCCTTGGAGAATTTTGAGCATTACTTTGTTAGCATGTGAGATCAGTATAATTCTGCAGTAGTTTGAGCATTCTTTGGCTTTGCCTTTCCTTGGAATTGGAATGAAAAATGACCTTTTCCAGTCCTGTGGCCACTGCTGACTTTTCCAAATGTGCTGGCATATTGAGTGTAGCATTTTCACTGCACCATCTTTTAGGATTTGAAATAGCTTACCTGGAATTCCATCACCACCACTAGCTTTGTTTGTAGTGATGCTTCCTAAGGCCTACTTGACTTCACATTCCAGGATGGCTGGCTCTAGGTGAGTGATCACACTATTGTGATTATCTGGGTCATGAAGATCCTTTTTTTATACTTTTTCTGTATATTCTTACCACCTCTTTATAATATCTTCTGCTTCTGTTAGGTCCATACCACTTCTGTCCTTTATTGTGCCCATCTTTGCATGAATGTTCCCTTGAGATCTCTAGTTTTTCCCATTCTATTGTTTTCTCCTAATTCTTTGCATTGATCATTGAGGAAAGCTTTCTTATCTCTCCCTGATGTTCTTTGGAATTCTGCATTCAAATGGGATATCTTTCCTTTTCTCATTTGCCTTTAGCTTCTCTTCTTTTCTCAGCTATTTCTAAGGCCTCATCAGACAGTCATTTTGCCTTCTTGCACTTCTTTTTCTTGGGAATGGTCTTGGTCACTGTCTCCTGTACAATGTCACGAACATCCGTCCATAGTTCTTCAGGTACTCTGCCAGGTCTAATCCCTTGAATCTATTTCTTACTTCCACTGTATAATCATAAGGGATTTGATTTAGGTCATACCTGAATGGTTCCCTTCCATATGTATTAGCATTTGACTTAACGTATTGAGGTGCTCCTATGTTGGGTGCATATGTATTTATAATTGTTATATCTTCTTGGGCTGATCCTTTGATTATTATGTAGTGTCCTTCTTTGTCTATTTTCACAGTCTTTATTTCAAAGTCTATTTTATCTGATATGAGTACTGCTACTCCTGCTTTCTTTAGATCTCCATTTGCATGAAATATATTTTTCCAGCCCTTCACTTTCAGTCTGTGTGTGTCCCTTGGTTTGAGGTGGGCCTCTTGTAGACAGTGTATATAGGGGGTCTTGTTTTTATATCCTTTCAGCCAATCTTTGTCTTTTGGTTGGGGCATTCAACCCATTTACATTTAAAGTAATTTTTGGTAAGTACTGAACTGAACTGAACTGAACTGAATGATCCCTTTGCCATTTACTTTGTTGTTTTGGGTTCAATTTTATAAACCTTTTCTGTGTTTCCTGTCTAGAGAAGATTCTTTAGCATTTGATGAGCTGGTTTGGTGGTGCTGACTTCTCTCAGCTTTTGCTTGTCTGTAAAGCTTTTGATTTCTCCTTCATATCTGAACAAGATCCTTGCTGGTTACAGTAATCTGGGTTGTAGGTTTTTTCTCTTTCATCACTTTAAGTGTGCCCTGCCATTCCCTTTTGGCCTGAAGAGTTTCCAATGAAAGATCAGCTGTTATCCTTATGAGGTGTTATCTGTGTGTTGTATCCCCTTGTGTGTTATTTGTTGCTTTTCCCTTGCTGCTTTTAATACTTGTGTTTGTATTTGATCTTCATTAGCTTGATTAATATTTGTCTTGGGCTGTTTCACCTTGGGTTTATCCTGTTTGGGACTCTCTGGGTTTCTTGGACTTGGGTGGCTATTTCCTTCCCCATTTTAGGGACATTTTCAACTATTATCTCCTTAAGTATTTTCTCATGCCCTTACTTTTTGTCTTATTCTGGGTTGCTTTTTCTTTCTAAGATTTTTTGCTGTCGACCATTTTTAAAGTCTTTATTGAATTTGTTACAATATTGTTTCTGTTTTATGTTTTGGTGTTTTGGCCATGAGACATGTGAGATCTTAGCTCCCCCACCAGGCATTGAACCCATACCCCTGCATTGGAAGATAGTCTTAATCACTGGACCATCAGGGAGGTCACCATCCTCTATTCTTTATTGATAACCAGCATTCACACTGCAGTAGTCATATATGCCTATGACAGCTATAGTTCCAGAAGTCCCCGATTTGGCTCAGTCATTTCAACCAGGGATCGCCAAACCTGAATTACCACTCAAACACTCAGAATACTTGAACACAGCTCCTGGGTCCCTGGGTGCTTCTCATCATCAACCAGGGGGAGCAACCATTTAGTTAACCAACAGCAGGAAGGTGGAGAAATCAGAGACCCAAAGCTGAGGGAAGGGGAGAGTGAGAGCTTGCTGACCTCAGGCTCTGAGAGCCTTCCCTCTTACATCCTCCCCCAGCACATCTCAGTTTCCTGTATCACTTAATATTGATGTTACCGCAGCATCTGGACTCCTTCAGACTGACAACCTTGAGGGCTGCAGGATCATGTCAGCTGTCACTTTGAATTCACCCTAGGTCATCAGAGTAATTGCGTAGAAAGGCAGCAGAATGCTCAGGCCCCACCCAGCCCCTCATATGGTTCTCTCTTCCGACTTCTCCCATTCAAAAGACAGCTTCTGAGCTGAATCACTCTTTTCTCCCAGCTCCCACCTCCATCCTGTCTTCAAACCCACTCTGCGAAAATCCTCCTTCCTAAACTGCAGTTGTTATAGACTATTTCTAAGCTACAAAGGGATTGTACATCTTCCAAAAATTTTCCTTGTTGGAATTTCTTTGGAACTCAAAGCACATTTCCCCAAAAAATGGTGTCGGACAAATTCTTAAATCGCCTATAAAGCTCTGTTTAACATATGATTAGGTTAATTCATCATACTTTACTCTCTTTAGTTACTGCTCATGTGATAGATGAGCAGTCCAAGGCCCATTGAAAGTGAGTTTACCAACCCAAGGCTCTCAAGGAGACTGGAGTGATGATAGAGAATGCTTGGAGGTTGTGTGACAGGTGGCTTTGATGGGCTGGAGCTCAGGCAGCGGAGAACATGCTGGATAAAGGATTGTATGGACACAGTTTGAAAGGCATTAGAGGAAAAGGGATGGAGAGTCTCTGAAAATGGATACAATTTCAACACTGAATATCACAAACTTTATTCTCTGGTAAAGACATAAAAAAAATAACCAAAGAGTGCAGATCTAATATGTGGAAATTGTCATGGCAACTCATTCCAGGGTCAGGGAAAGCAAGCATCTGAGAACTGCATAACACCGTCTTCTGACTCTTTATCAGGGGACTGGGTGATTGCTTAAAGAGAATGAGAGGGCAGCTCTCAACACAATCCCAGCAAGTGTCTCCCTTTCTTCACTGCCCACACCACCTCCCCATCAGTCATCTGTATCTCACAGGTGGGCTTTCCATGACAGAGCATGACCCTCCTTTAAGGAAGGGGGTAGCGTTTCCCATTCTTGCCTTGATTCAGGCCTAGTATGGAAGTGTCTGGAAAGCTGGGAACCCCTCAGTTTGTGGACACACCTTGGAACGACTCCAACCCTGGAGGGGAGGGGACCTGGGGCATGTCTTCACTTGCCCCTGGGGAGCAGTGGTGTGGTGAACTCGGAGCAGTGGCTCTCTCACACTGGTCCTCTAATTTAAGTGAACCTCCAACATATATTGAGCACCTGCCATTGTGTGAAGTATTTCCACATATTGTCCCTGAAGTCTGCTTTGATTTTATTCTATCCATATGAAAGTACTGAATTGAGGGGGCAGGAAGGGCACTCTTCCACTCCTGCTTTTACAGTGAATATTTATTTTATAGTTTTCCTGTGATAAGCATATGAAGAAGGCCCATTCTGTGTAAAGCCTTGTGATCAATTGTATGTGTGGCAGGAAAGTTTGCAAATATAAAAACAGTCCTTCAGAAGACTTTGCAGTTTATATGGGAAATCAAACGTGCCTCAATCATATGTGGAAATCAGGCAAAGGAATGCTGATTGTGGAAGAGGTGTACTAAGGGTCAGCCTTGATATTCCAAACTGGGATTCTGCTCTTATGAATCCACTTTTTCATAGTTCATTTCTTTTGAATAAGCAAAGCATGCCTGGAAGGCTACAGTCCATGGGGTACTCCCAAAAAGTCAGACATGACTGAAGCGACTTAGCACACGTACATGCATGCTCACAGTACAAACTCAAGTAGGGACAAAATGATATTCAGTGAATAGCTTATCTCCCCTTCTTCCCAGTCTTCTCATTTTTGTCCCCAGATGCAACCATATTTATAATTTCTTATACAACCTTCCGGAGTTTTCTGTGTATTTACATATGTCTGTTATTTTCTTCTTCTTTGATTTAATTAACAGCATATCTTAGAATATTTTCCAGAGTAGTGTTTACATAGACTTTCCTTGTTTCTTTAAATTAGGATGGGTAAGCTGCAGCCTACAACATCATATCTGGTCTCTGTCTGTTTTTGTAAATGAAGTTTTATTAGAACACAATCACCCCCATTCATCCCACACATTGTCTGTGGCTATTGTTACACTACAATACAAAGTTGAGTAATTGTGACAGAGAATGTATGATCTGCAAAACCTAAATGCTCTTTACTGAATAAAGTTTTTGACCCTTGTTTTAAATGACTGCCTAATGTTCTATGTATGAACTGTCAAAATTTATTTTATTAGTCCCCTATTAAAGGACAATTCGGTTATTTCTAATGTTTTGCTATAAGTACAGCTATAATTGACATATTACTATTTGTGTTATTCTCAAATATGTGAGTATATCTCTGTAATTACAGGAGGAGATTACTGGGCAAAATATGTCATAGATTTTTCATGAATATATGTGTTAATGATGTGAAAGAAGGCTAAGACCAGAAGATAGACCAATAGCAAGAATGAACTGAGAACTCTGTGCTGCTAGGAGATAAAATGAAGAACACTATTTCAAAAGAGAGTAATGGTGGTTGCTTTGATCCATTCCTTGGAATGGGACTGTGGGAATCTGATGGATAGAAAGTACATTGTTGTCGTTTAGTCGATAAGTGTCCAGCTCTTTTGTGACCCCAGGGACTGTGGCCCACCAGGCTCCTCTGTCTATGGAATTTCCTAGGCAAGAATCCTGGAGTGGGTGGCCAATGTCTTCTTCAGGTGATCTTTTCAACACATGTCTCCTGCATTGCAGATAGATTCTTTACCAATCAGCCACCTGAGAAGCCCACATAGAAAGTATGTATCTCATTCACATAATCTACTGATGTGTCACAACTGTGGAAACCAATGCAAGAGCATTCACTCCTGTGAAGGTCACTCTTTGTCCTAATTGCAAACTCCTCTCCACCTCCCTCCCTGTTCTCATTGCCCAAAAGAGCTGTGTCAGAGCCTTGGAGGCAAACACATTTGACTGTCAGAACTGCTGCTTTTGGGGACAGCTGCATAAATCACTGGGGTCAGGGAGTTTGACTTTGTGTGGACAAGTTTGCTTGGGTCTTGGTGATGGGGCTCTGGGTTTCCCAGCGTGGGAAGCCAATTTGGGCTCATGTCCTTAGAAAGGTGAATCAGGAGTCAACGAGCTTTGGGAAGAAAATCTCCCCAAGAGACTCAGAAGAGTTCAGATCTTCTCTGTAGAGGACAAGAGGTGGATCCAAGAACTAGGAGCAAATCGGGCTTCTACTTTCACCCACTAATGCCCTCCGTGCGCCAAGCCATATGCTAAGGGTGAGCATGTAGGGATTAGGAGAGAATTTGGATGCTTGGTCAAGGGCTCGCACCTAGTGGAGGGAAACAGAAGGACCTGCAGTTCTCAAACTGTGTGCACCTTTTAAATTTTCAAGAAAAACACGTCAATGCCTCTGTCAGACATGGCACAAACAGCTGATTCAAAGTGGTTCACAGCTTCAACTTTAGATTGAAACACTCCTTTCAATAATGCCATATCTTTGCAAAGCTAGGTTGTCGGAGGTTATTGTGCTAAAAGGAAAATAACATATAAAACTCAACATAGAAGAGAAAATGAGGGTGGTAGTATCCAGTTTGACTCCAAGTTTGAGAAGCTATATATGCCAAGAGGGTACACACATCCCACTGGTAAGTGAATGTGGTTAAGAATGAAATAAAGCATGACTTTTTTTCTCCCAATTTATATATATTGTTTTGTGAAATGACTACTAAGTTATCAGGAAAGAAATATTTATTAGTAAATGGAACTATTAGTATATATTTTTGGCCTTTGTGCACTAGGAAAAAGGAAACACTAGGGCACTGAGAACTGAAAATGTCTAGGAACTCTGAAATGGACAAGTAACACTGCCTCCAACATTGTGGCCTAGTGAAAGCTAACACTCCAAGCTCAGCTACCAGTTCCTCAACTATAAAATAGGGATAATAAGACTGAATACCTTTGGGGGCTCTTGTGAAAGTTAAATGAGATAATGCAAGTAAAGAAACACTGGCAAGTCTAAATCCACAAAACCTTGGGTACCCTAAGAGAAGCAGAGTTTAGCCCTAAGTACTCTGACCTACACCAGCTTCAATTCATTTGTAAGCCTTTGGTTTCTCAAATCAAGTGCTGTTGCCACGGTAACTCTTATAATGTCTGTAATATCTGACTCATTCTGAAACCAGAAAATTAATAATCCCCCTGAAATTTGTCATGGTATTACGTGAATGATTTCACCATCAGTCTTTCATTAGGGCTTTCCTCCTAACATTAGTTCACAGTGCTTATTCTGTTTGAGAAGCCTAAGGATCTTTGAAGAAACAAATTTAAGACAAATGGTATCAAAATTATTCTCCAGAGTCTCTGAAATATTTCTGTTTTAAAAGTTCAATTGGCTTGACTATGGTACAGTTTTATTTTGGTTTATACCTATTAAAAACAAATTTTGTGTCTGAGATCTTATTTCACTCCCAAAGACAAATATATAGTAAGATTTATGACTCCTCATTTGAAAAAGAAATGAACAAGAAAATCCTTCCATTTTGGATGCCACCCTAATTCCAAAGCATCCATGAAGATGGCTGTTTCTATCATTAAACAGAGCCTTCCAAACCTTTCAGCAAAGCTGGTAACTTTTCTGCTAGTTACAGATGGGTTTTAAGAACTTAATAGACTTGTTAACTTTAGGAAAGATGATGAGATTAGATAAAAGAAGAGAGAAAATCCACACTCTAATTGTCTAAATCAGTTGTTCTCAAATGGGGTGGGGGGTGGGGAAGGGTGTTCACACATCAGAAGACATTTGGCAATGCCTGGAGACATTTTTGATTATCACAACTGTGGTGGGTGCAAGGAGGTGACATTGCTACTGGCATAGAAGCCAGGGTTGCTGCTAAATTTCTTAACAGTGCACACTGGACAGCCCCCACAACAAAGATTTATCTGACCGCAAATGTTAAGACGACTGAGGTTGAGAAGCCCAAGATGGCCTTGACATTGTTCCTTTTCTTCATTGAATCACACTTTTTGATTCTTTCTTCTAATACCTGTTCTCCTGACCTTATGAATTTCTTTGAATAATTAGCTTCTGAAATTAGGTTACAGTAACTGTGGAAAAATAACAAGTTTTTCTCCAAATCAGTGATTCTCAACAGTTCTGCACATTAGTATAACCTGGGAGAACTTTCAAACTATGTCAGTGTACAGACTCCACCTCGACCAATTAAATCCATATCACCAGGGTTAGGACCTAATTGCAATATGTTTTTAGTTTCCCAAATGACTCTAATGGGCAGCCAGGGTTGAGCACCAGGAATCTAAATAGAGAGAAAGGTTATTTACTATACTGTTCATGCACGCATGAAGAGAGAACTCAGTTGCAGGAGGCTGGGTAGTGATATCTCTATCAATATAGAAATGCTTTTTTCCCCCAGGGCTCAGGTTGACTATTTGAAGGAAGGGCTGTTTAAGATTTTCACTCATGAGGCTTGATCACCTGTAATATTTCACTTTTTGGTGGCTAAACTATGCATGACCAAAATATTATGTACTTATAAGTTCTCAAAGTTTTCTTAATCTTTTTCAAAAAATTACAAGTACAAGAGAATTATATAGCCCTCTTACAGTACCCCCAAGCTTGACTTTCACCTTTCCCTGCGTCTAAAGAAGACTGGAGTATTTTTTTTCCTTGGATCTCATGCACCAGTGGAACCCTATGCTTCTTAGCATGCTGAAAGGCCAAAGGAAGGTTTTGCAATTTACCCTTTCTCTGTCCCTTTCACCCTCACCCGCAACCCCCTTAGCAAATGCTGCTTGAGCAGATGGTTTTGGTGTGATGCCCCAGAGGTTAACAGATGTTAATTCTGATGGAACAACAAAAAGACAGAACTTTTCCATTGCCACATTCAACCTAAACTTATGGTGTTCCCCCAACAAATAAATGGTGCTTCAGATGGCTGACTTTAAAAATCCAAGCCAGGGTCAAAGAATTCCAAGAACAAGGGGAGAAGTAGAAGTCATCAAGGGAGACCTGATTTCAGCATCACAAGAAATGAAAATTTTTAGTAGGCAACCTACTTCTCATTTCCCAAGGATTACCACTGTCTGGCCCTGCCCAGTGTCCTCCTTGAAGGATACCAGATATTTAGCGAAGTAGACCTCTTTCTCTTGATGGACTGTGATAAACTGTAAGTGTTCTATCAAAATGGAGCAAAGGCCCGTAGATATATCCTCAAGAGTTCAAGAGTTTTCTTTTGATGAATATTTTTAGTATTATGCTGTCATGTCATTCTAAACAGTATGCATTAGTCTCTCAGTCATGTCTGACTCTTTGGGATCCCATGGACTGTAGCCCACCAGACTCCTCTGTCCATGGGGATTTTCTAGGCAAGAATACTGGAGTGGGTTGCCATTCCCTTCTCCAGTTCTAAACAGTTTATTAGCACAATTCTGATCGTTTGAATAACTACTTTAAAATTACGATGCCACTCTCTACACCTGAAATTGTCTGTGTTTATGTTCAAACCCTGAAAAGGGTCAGTAATGTTGCTGAGTGTCGCCCTAAAGCTGCAGTAGTAGTTTGACTCCAGAAAGATAGGATAATGGAGTCATCACCTTCCCATAGCATAGCAATCCTACAATATTTGCTCTGTGAATGGATACCCTGCATGGATACCAGTTGTGAACATACCACCTTGAGCCAACAGGTGATTGACGGTGAGCAGAGTAACATATAGACAATAAAGCACTTTTTCTTCAATTCAATAAAAATATTTTAATTATTACTATTAACACCATTTTATAATATCTCCTTATGATAACCAGCATTCACTACTTTAATGCTTTTATTTTGAAGTATAAAATGACTAAGTTTATTTATTTTAATTTAAATTTATTTATTTTAATTGGAGGCTAATTACTTTACAATATTGTATTGGTTTTGCCATACATCAACATGAATCCGCCACAGGTATACACGTGTTCCCCATCCTGAACCCCTCTCCCTCCTCCCTCCCCGAGCCATCCCTCTGGGTTGTCTCAGTGCACCAACCCCAAGCATCTTGTATCCTGCATTGAACCTAGACTGCCGATTCATTTCCTATATGATATTATACATGTTTCAATGCCATTCTCCCAAATTATCCCACCCTCTCCCTCTCCCACAGAGTCCAAAAGACTGTTCTATACATCTGTGTCTCTTTTGCTATCTCACATACAGGGTTATCATTACCATCTTTCTAAATTCCATATACAGAGTGAAGTAAGCCAGAAAGAAAAACACCAATACAGTATACTAATGCATATATATGGAATTTAGAAAATGACTGAATTTAGAATTGTACCAGAAGCTACTTCTTTCTAGCATTAAACTCCAAATCATCTGTTTTGCTTCTGCAAATCATTATTTATCATATTTAATTGGTATTTTAAATTTAACTTTCATTAGTCCTGTATTTTGTTTATCCTTAATGTACACATTTGTTTCTGCTTTGTGTTCACATAAGAGTCGTAAGTATATGCATGTTTATATTTAGGGGATATTAAAAATGTTAGTTCTTACTGGAATTCTAGGAGCACTCATTTTTTTTCCTTAAAGAAAGATTTGTACATTGGTCAGTTTTGAGAAATGCAGGACTAAAATGTTTCTTTTGAAACCAAGGCTGGTTAAAACCTCAGATTTAGACTAGATCTGAACTTGGAGCCTAGCTGAGCCAACAGATTGACATTCTCCACTCTGTTGAGAGGATATTAAGA
Organism: Nanger dama; assembly: GCA_917880005.1. Classification (NCBI taxonomy): domain Eukaryota; kingdom Metazoa; phylum Chordata; class Mammalia; order Artiodactyla; family Bovidae; genus Nanger; species Nanger dama. The sequence continues at coordinate 74,114,739 of CAKJTW010000003.1, forward strand.
CAAATTTTACCCAATTTTCCCTGCCTTTACCAGAAGATGAATAGCCATATTTTCTTCCTTCCTAGGTAGACTTACTGAATACTTGTTCAATAATACCGTGTTCAGTAATACCGGGAAGGAAAAAAGAAGTTTAAAAATAGACAAAAATAAATAAATCTGAAAACAAGATTACCAACAGGAAGAATACAGATTGTAAACTTCACTTCCTATTGGTATCACTTCAAAACTAGTACCCTTAATCCTTTTATCTGAAATCTACTGTAACCGTTTACACTGCATGATCCCAGACCCCGGCAAAGTCCTCCTGATCACAGATCTCAGTGTTCTCAGTCTCACAGATGCTCGTGAAGGCATCTAGGCAGGTACCATGAGATGCTGGCTGCTTCCTTCCCTGCCCCTCCTGGTGGCTCTGTAGTAGCCAGTCCTCCTCTCTCAGTTACCATTTGCTGGACGCTGCCCCTGATGCCTGTGCTCTTGAATTCAAAGCATTGGGCATGCCCCCCGCCTCTTTTTTATGTAACATTTTGTTAGCAGGATACCAAAGGTCTTGTGCTTTAGTGTCTTACAGATTTTCTATTTAAAGGGAAAAAACCAGTTTTTACCTTTAGCTCTCTTTCCCTAGGACCAAGAAGTAGAATTACTAATGCAAAGGGATAAGGGAGAAGACAGGTATCTACAAGGCAACGTGAGAGTCCCCGAAGGATGCTAACTCTGCTGACACTTTGACTGTGGATCTCTAGCCTCAGAATTATGAGAAATCAACTTCTGTTTAAGCTACAATGTCTGTGGTACTTTGCTGTGGTAGACCAAGCAAACTGCTACAGGGAGAAAGAGCTTGGGGCTTTCAAAAATCCACAATGGTCATGGAGGGGCCCATATATGGTGTCAATCTTACTTTTCTTCAAGTTTCTCTGTGTGATCAAGTGACCTGTCAGTTGAGTTCCTTAGTATACAGTGAAACATTAGTTCCCACTATTTCCATCCCAGGTTCTAATGTTCTCTGAGCTCTCACAGGCATCTTACTTGCACCTTTATTATAAAACGATGTTTTATGTTTAAACTCTCTGTTTCAACCATTGTCCAATTCTCCACAAGATAATGAGCCTGAAGAACAGGGACTGTGGCTGTTCTTTTTTGTCTTCCAGTAGATAGTAAGTACTCAACAAATGTTTATGACACAAATAATTTAATAAATGAATGTGTTAGGGATTTCCCTGTCAGTCCAGTGGTTAAGAATTTGCTTTCCAGTGCAGGGGAGACAGATTTGATCCCTGGTTGGGAACTAAGATCCCACATGCCACGGGGCTGCAACTCCTGAGCCATGCATTCTAGAGCCCATTCTCCACAGCTAGAGAAAGTCCAAGTGCTGCAATGAAGACCCAGTGCAGCCAAATTTAAAAAATAATAATAATTAAAGCTAAATGAATGAAAAGTATATTTTAAAAGAACAACAAAAAAAATAAATGAACACATTAATAGAAAAAAAGCCACCTTTATCCAAAAGATAACTTGAAGGAGTCTTTTTCCCTGGGAAATTTAGACTAAACCAGTTAAAATTATTTATCTAGCCCTTAAGTCAAAGTTGTGGTGATAGCTGGGCACCAGAGTGGTGCCACTTTTTGAAGCTACCCAAAAGCCACTGCCTGTTTGCCCAACCACGGAAGAGGTCATCTATACCCTGCAAGTTCTCTGGAGGGAAGAGGCCCCAGCTCTGCCCTGGGAAATCTGCAATGGCCTCCTATCCCTGGAAGGGACTTCTGTTAAATGCTAGCAAGGGAGAAGCTGACTGAAGTAAAAGTTTGCTCACTCAGACACACTTGTTGTTGGAAGGGTTTGTCACTCCCCTTCTGAACCACTTTCTTTTTGGGAGCATCAACTGATCTTGATGCTGATCTGTTTTCCTAGGCAGCAAACATTTTCTGTAAAGGGCCAGATAGTCAATGCTTTGGGCTGTGTGGACCATGCAAATATGCACGTAAATATTTCTAGAAAGTAATGGACACTCTCCTCACGCATTTCCAGCTCACTGGGAATGAGCAAATATCAAGGCCTGTCCTCAAAGACTGGAAGAAAATGAAGATAAAGGATACTGGAAAGGAAATAAGATGAAGCCACGTTTAGCCCAACAAAGTCTAGGTTGCCACCTGCAAAATAGCTCATTTAGGTTACAGCTCAAGTTATGTTGATTTTTCATTGAAAAAGGGTGAGCTTATTTCTCTCATCAGAGTAAATGCTCTCATTTCAGACAAACCAAGGAAACTGGTGACTCGCTGACCTCAAATTCAGTGAATGCCCATGAGGGGTTGGCCTGGTCCTCGGTATGAAGGAAGGAGAACTCACAGCTGATATGACCTGGTGTTATGCCAGTCTGTGCAGAATTAGAAGATGGATTATTGTGGATTTGTTTTCCTTTAGGAATTAGGGCTGGCACTGGCTTAGCTTCAGCGCAGCTGAGGTATTAAATGAAATGCATTTCTGTCTTAGCAGCCGCATCCCATTTAGCCCAGTGACTTTGGGGTGACTTCCAAAACAATCTCATCAGAATGAGTTGGCAGATCAGGGCAAACTTGCATGTCAGAACTGCAGGCAAGGAGAAATGAAATGCACGACATTGGCCCTCCTCCTGCTCGCTGCAGAAGATGAAACTGCACAGTATGAGGTGGGCAAATGAGTATTGGTTGAACTTTCAGATGGATCTCCTTTAGTCAGCTAGCTTCAGGAAGATTCAAAGCAGTGTAAAACCTTCACGACTAGGTAAAAAATGCCACCATGTCTGGCCACGCATGATTCTGGAAGTCTTTCTAGATTCCATGTCAGCTCTGATTTGAAGTTTTTCCCCTGTCTCCTTACCTGTTTGGTGAATTCACACAGTTCAATCGGAGCAAATATGTGCACATGTACTGAGCATAACTCCCTCTAGATGGCCCTCCCCTTAACTGAGAAGTCTCCTAGCTCTGGAAGGCTCAGCTTTCTTATCAGCAAAAGGGGACTTAGCCTCTACATCTCACAATTGCTGTAAGGATTAGAGCAATAACGTATGATAACACATGTGAGGTGGTGAAGGTGAAGTTGCTCAGTCGTGTCTGACTCTTTGCGACCCTGTGGACTGTAACCTACTAGGCTTCTCCGTCCATGGAATTCTCCAGGCAAGAATACTGGAGTGGATTGCCATTTCCTTCTCCAGGGTGTCTTCCCAACCCAGGTATCGAACCCAGGTCTCCAACCCAGGTATCGAACCCAGGTCTCCCGCATTGGAGGCAGACGCTTTAACCTCTGAGCCACCGGGGAAGCCCAACACATGTGAGGATGGCTTATAAACTCTACAAACATTGGCTTTCATTGTACCTTCTTTCCTTGCCTAGAAACCAAACAGAATGTATTCTATTCAGCTGACTGGAAACCAGGGAATGGACAGCTAGGTCAACAACCCAAAGACTTGCTCTCTCATGGTCTTCTTGCCTTTTGCTTCCATCAATCAGCACTTATCAAAAGAATGTATGCTTTAGAGCAGGAGACATTTGATTTACAGAAGCATGGATTTCTTGAAGGATTGGGACTTTTTCAGATGCAATTCAATTTGTCAGTAGCTTTTCACCTGTCCATCCCTGCCAAGCCAGCTCTGCACAGATCTGTCCTTTAAACACACATAGAAAATCCCCAACACAGTACCATGCAAATAAGCACTGGATACACACAGAATCAGTTTTACAAATGGACAGCCAGATGATCACCCATATTCTGTAGTATAGGAATGCTGCTGAGGTTTCTCTGCTATAAAATATCTCTCTACTAACTTGGGCTATATTCCCCAAATGCCACCATTATGGAGTTGTTCACTTAAAATTTTTATTTTTATTTTTTTATAACAAAATATTTTTATTTCAATATAGACAAAATGTCTATCCTATGTTAGATTTTTTTTTTTTTTTACTTTACAATACTGTATTGGTTTTGCCATACATTGACATGAATCCACCACAGGAGTACATGAGCTCCCAATCCTGAATCCCCCTCCCACCTCTCACCCCATATCATCTCTCTGGACCATCCCCATGCACCAGCCCCAAGCATCCTATATCCTGTATCGGTATATATTTGGCTGCAACAGCTCTTAGTGGCAGCATGCAGATCTTTACTGCGCACATAGACTCTCTAGTTGTGGCACAAGGGGCCAGCAGTTGCAGCACACAGGCTTAGCTGCTCCACAGCATATGCGATCTTAGTTCCCTGACCAGGGTTAGAACCCACATCCCTTACACTGCAAGGTGGATTCTTAACTATTGGACCCACCAGAGAAGTCCCTGGAGTTGGTCACTTAACTACAGAATTGTCCCTTTTAAAACACAAGTATTTCTTAGAAAGGTAATATTTTGCAACAACCAGATATTAACAAGTTCATGTAAATTCCTTTATATCTTTTCTAAAGTACAGCCAGGAGCTTCCTTTAGTCTAGTAGAATGGAGAGGGGTACCGGGGACACAGAAAAGGATGCAGGATGTATCAAAGAAAAGAATATTCCCATTGCACCCCATTTACTGTTCTGTAGCACTTTCCAGTGGATTCGTGGCTCTCTCCTCAGCTTTGTGTCAAATGCACCCTGGGGCGTATTCATTTGATTGGTCAACCCCAGGCCTCATGTCCTTTCCTTATCTGCAGAGTCGGGGATATAAAACTGCCAAGGTTTTCACTTCTTGAGTGGGAGAGGTACTCTGTCTTATGTTAAAAACAAAATCCCACAGGGTAAATTTAAAACATCTTACTGGCTCTATTCAGCAATTCCTGAATCAGGCAATATCCAATCTGGCAGAGAGGAAGGAGCTCTGAAGAGCTGAACAATGAGAGATTTTTATAGGCCAAAGTGAGCAGAAACAAAGAAGTTATCCTGGGTATTTGCTGATTGGTCAAAGCAGAGTTTGTTTCCATATATGGAACAAAGGGAAGTCTTAGAGCCAGGTCAGGTAGCTTGTGCTAAGTAGACAAGAGCTGATTGGCTGACCTAGGCCTGCCTTTTCTGGGAGAGTTGCATGTAGAATCTTAGCTTGGGCTTGCTGATGTGGGGCTTAGCATGAATGACTTAGCCTGAGTGGCCCAGTCTGGTTACATTGATAGTATCAAGACTCATATAGTGAATAATTCCCTCAAATATAAAAGGAATGAAATTGTAGACAGTTTCCAAAATGACAAACGCCCTTTATTCACCTTTCATGTGTCAAGTACTGTGTTCAATTCTAGGGATAAAACATAGCCACTGTCCTTAAGTAATTGATAGTGAAATGGGAGAAACAGACATGTCAGGGGACAGCTACACAGCCGTGCCCATTATAACAGTACTTAATAGAGTGCAAAAGTACTATTGGATCCTGCTGCAGAGAGTAGCTAAAACCCAGGAAACTGGAAAAGGCCAGAGTGAGGAAACACCATTTGAAATGAGTCTTGAAGGATCAGCAGAGTTTGCCTCCTGCAGAAGACAGGGAGGTAACTCCCTTTCTTGTGTGGGGAGGACAGCTTGTAGAAAGGTGTGGAGTCATAAAAAGTGAACCACTCAGAATTCTTTGTTATAATCAACTTCCACTGATTTCAGTTCATTTCAGTTGCTCAGTCGTGTCCAACTCTTTGCGACCCCATGAATCGCAGCACGCCAGGCCTCCCTGTCCATCACCAACTCCCCGGAGTTCACTCAGACTCACGTCCATTGAGTCTGTGATGCCATCCAGCCATCTCATCCTCTGTCACCCCCCTTCTCCTCCTGCCCCCAATCCCTCCCAGCATCAGAGTCTTTTCCAATGAGTCCACTCCTCACATGAGGTGGCCAAAGTACTGGAGTTTCAGCCTTAGCATCATTCCTTCCAAAGAAATCCCAGGGCTGATCTCCTTCAGAATGGACTGGTTGGATCTCCTTGCAGTCCAAGGGACTCTCAAGAGTCTTCTCCAAGACCATAGTTCAAAAGCATCAGTTCTTCAGTGCTCAGCTTTCTTCACAGTCCAACTCTCACATCCATACATGACTACTGGAAAAACCACAGCCTTGACTAGATGGACCTTAGTCAGCAAAGTAATGTCTCTGCTTTTGAATATGTATCTAGGTTGGTCATAACTTTCCTTCCTGGGAGTAAGCGTCTTTTAATTTCATGGCTGCAGTCACCATCTGCAGTGATTTTGGAGCCCCCAAAATAAAGTCTGACACTGTTTCCACTGTTTCCCCATCTATTTCCCATGAAGTGATGGGACCGGATGCCATGATCTTCGTTTTCTGAATGTTGAGCTTTAAGCCAACTTTTTCACTCTTCTCTTTCACTTTCATCAAGAGGCTTTTTAGTTCCTCTCCACTTTCTGCCAAAAGGGCGGTGTCATCTGCATATCTGAGGTTATTGATATTTCTCCCGGCAATCTTGATTCCAGCTGGTGTTTCTTCCAGTCCAGCATTTCTCATGAAGTACTCTGCATAGAAGTTAAATAAGCAGGGTGACAATATACAGCCTTGATGCACTCCTTTTCCTATTTGGAACCAGTCTGTTGTTCCATGTCCAGTTCTAACTGTTGCTTCCTGATTTAGGCCAACTTAATTTTTTAAAATTTTTGCTTACCTATTTATTTATCTTTGGCTGTGCTGGATCTTCATTGCTGCATGCAGGCTTTCTCTAGGTATGGTAAGTGGAGGTTACTCTCTAGCTGCGGTGCACCTGCTTTTCATTGCAGTGGCTTCTCTTATTGCAGAGCACAGGTTCTAGGGCACACAGGCTTAGTTGCTCTGTGGTATGTGGAATCTTCCTGGACCAGAGATTGACCCTGTATCCCCTTAATTGGCAGGCTGACTCTTAGCCACTGGACCATCAGGGAAGTCTGGCCAACTTAATTGGAAAATGAATTCATGAGATGCTAGGTGATAGCTCAGAGTTAATAGAAAGGCTGGAAAACTGGTAGGAATCAAGGGATTGGAGCTAAAGGGCTGGATCTTGCCCTAGTAGCAGCTTGTCAGGATCCCACGACTGTCCTTTAACACAGAATGTTGCTGCCACTGCCACCAGCAGAATGGATTATTGATGGCCTTCGCATCTTTCAAAGTCCTGGGCCAGAACACTCAAGTCACCAAACCAAAGGGTACACTCATACTTTCACCACTCCCCAGTGAGAATGCCCTTGGACTCCCACCCAAACTCACCACTTGGGACTCTCCCCAAATATGAAAAGGGTTTGTAAACTGAGCAGCCAAAAATTAATAAATAAAACTGACAGATATTCTCAGCAAAAAGTATGGCTATTCAGAAATTCTGATTGTTAGATTCTAGGGTAGTGGAGGAAAGGGATGCTAGAGGAGGTTGGAGAGAGAAGAAACCAAATTTTTGAAGACCAAATTAATGACCACCTCATTAATTTGAACTTTCTCCCATAGGCAGAGAGTGTCAGCAGAGATAGTAACAGCCAAATGACTGTGTGCAATTTTCGTCTTTCCAGAAAGATAATGTTGGTGGCATTATGGACAGTGAACAGAAATGGAAAGAGATGGAAAGGAGGGTCAGTCAGGGCTTGTTGCTGGATTACAAATGAGAGACACAGAGAACTTGGGCAGTGGTGGGGCTGGCATTGAATGACAATTAGGGAGATTTGATCAACTTGAGGTTGCACAGATTTTACCAGCTTCACTCCCCTGCTCAGTGACTTCAGCATGGAGAGTAGTAGAGAGCCAGGGAGCTGCAGATAAAGAAGCCTATCTCCCCACTTATCTACGCCACTCCAGGAGCCAGCGAGGCACTTGTGGTCCAGGGCAGAGGAGATCCTTTGTGTCCTCATCAAGGCAGGACCCTGTGTTCTGAGGCTCCTTAAACACTCTCAACTGCTGGGCCTTACTGGCCTAGAAGAACTGAAGGTGTGGTGATGTCCTGAAACCCTGCTGAGAACTCTATACCTGCTCCACCGTCAGCTCATTTTAGAAGTGTGGACCTTAAGTTCTCAGCACTCTTGATCTGTATGTTGTCACCCTGCTTATTTAACTTTAATGCAGAGTACATCATGTGAAATGCTGGGCTGGATGAAGCACAAGCTGGAATCAAGATTGCAGGGAGAAATATCAATAACCTCAGATATGTAGATGACACCAACCTTATGGGAGAAAGTGAAGAGGAACTAAAGAGTCTGTTGATGAAGGTGGAAGAGGGGAATGAAAAAGCTGGCTTAAGACTCAACATTCAAAAAAAAAAAAAAATCATGGCATTCAATCCATCACTTGATGGCAAATAGATGGGAAACAGTGACAGACTTTATTTTCTTGGGCTTCAAAGTCACCGTAGATGGTGACTGCAGCCATGAAATTAGAAGACGCTTATTCCTTACAAGAAAAGCTGTGTCAAATTTAGCATATTAAAAGCAGAGATATCACTTTGCCATCAAAGATCCATATAGTCAAAGCACTTCCCTGATAGCTCAGTTGATAAAGAATCCACCTGTAATGACGAGACCCCAGTTCAATTCCTGGGTCAGAAAGATCCACTGTAGAAGGGATACACTACCCACTCCAGTATCCTTGGGCTTCCCTTGTGACTCAGCTGCTAAAGAATCCAGTTGCAATGCAGGAGACCTAGGTTTGATCCTTGGGTTGGGAAGATTCCCTGGAGAAGGGAAAGGCTACCCACCCAGTATTCTGGCTTGGGGAATTCCATGGACCATACAGTCCATGGGGTCACAAAGAGTTGGACATGACTGAGCAACTTTCACTTTTCATGAATTTTTCCAGCAGTCACGCACAGATATGAGAATTGGACCATAAAGAAGGCCGAGTGCAGAAGAATGGATGCTTTTGAACTGTAGTGTTGGAGAAGACTCTTAAGAGTTCTTTGGACTGCAAGGAGATCAAACCAGTCAACCCTAAAGGAAATCAATCCTGAATATTCACTTGAAAGCCTGATGCTAAAGTTGAAAGTCCAAAACTTTGGCTACCTGACATGAAGAAGTGACTCATTGGAAAAGACCCTGATGCTGGGAAAGATTGAAGGTAGGAAAAGAAGGGGAGGACAGAGGATGAAATGGTTGGACGGCATCACTGACTCAATGGACATGAGTTTGAGCAAGCTCCAGGAGTTGGTGATGGACAGGAAAGCCTGGCATGCTATAGTCCATGGAGTCACAGGGAATTGAAACAACAACAACAATTCTTGAGAGCTTTATTGCCTGAATTAATGTCACTCTCTCATCCATTCTATGGGCTAAATGTTATTATAACCCACATTTTACATGTTACTAAGCTGAAACACAAAATTAAGTAACCTGTGCAATTTTAGAAAACTGACAAGTAGGAAAATCAAGACTTAAGGCTGGGAATCTGGCCTCAGAGGCTGTACTCAGCAGCCCCTCAAGAAAGAAAAAGGTAAGAAGGAAGTGATTCAAAAATTCTGTGCTCTACAGTCCATATGGATATGACTGGGAGCACCATGGTGTCCATGTTCTGGAGCAAGGTCAGCAGTGGTCTTCACACCTGAAAACCAGTGCCCCCTCAGGCATATACAGAGGCTTTCCAAGGGTACTGAGGGTGCAGTCAGTTTTAAGGGGACTGATTTCCATGTCCTCACCTTCCACGTGCTCTTTCCTAAGATGGATCTTCCTCAGAACTTACCAGCTTTGACAGGCAGGCTCTCCTTCCCATCTCCCTTCCATTAACACCAAAAAACCACACCTGTTGTCCTTCCCAGCTATTGATTATCCCAGGTTGTAGGGCCTCAGACAAAGGGACAATTGGAAATTCTGGAGCTGAGAAAGCAAATAACTTTGATGATTGGACAACACAGTCTTTAGAAATAAATATTTCGAATACTTGGCTTTCAACAAGACTAAAACACTACCTACTAGAGATAAGAAGGGGATGACAGAGGATGAGATGGTTGGATGGCATCACCAACTCAATGGACATGAGTTTGGGTGTACTTCAGGAGTTGGTGATGGACAGGGAGGCCTGGTGTGCTGCGGTTTTCGGGGTTGCAAAGAGTCGGACATGACTGAGCGACTGAACTGAACTGAATAGAGATCATGGTTCACTAAAAATAACTGTTGATGCTAGAGCACTACAGGACTTCTTGTATATAATTCAGGAGTATGAGAATTGGATGACACTCCTATAGAGAAGGGCTTCCCAGGCAGCACTAGTGGTGAAGAACCCACCTGCCAGTGTAGGAGACATGAGACCTGAGTTCATCCTTGAGTCAGAAAGATCCCCTGGAGAAGGGCTTGGCAACCCCTCTGGTATTCTTGCCTGGAGGATCCCATGGATAGAGGAGCCTGGTGGACTACAGTCCATAGGGTCACAAAGATTGGACTAGAACATGGATGCTTATAAAAATACCTCTTCAGGTATGCAAATATGTGAACAAGATTATTTAGTACTCATATCTGTTAAAATCAAACTAGGAATATAATTTTACCTTCATTTGAAATATCCACCCATGGGTATATAGCACTATTCAGCCACGGATATATGACTAATTGGAGGTTGGAGGTGACACCCACTAAAGATGTATTTCCCAAATTTTTACTTTTATCCTTCTTTTAATTGAAGTATGGTTGATTAATAATATCATGTTAATTTCAGATATACAGCACAGTGATAAAGTTATACACACACACACACACACACACGTATTCTTTTTCAGATTCTTTTCCCCTATAGGTTATTACAAAATATTGAGAATAGTTCCCTGTGCTATACAGGAGGTCCTTGTTGTTTCTGTACTTTACTTATAGTAGTGTGTTTATTTTAATCTCAACTTTCAAATTTATTTTACCCTCCTTTCCCCTTTGGTAATCATAAGTTTGTTTTCTACGTCTGTGAGTCTCTTTCTGTCTGTATTTAAAAAAAATTGTTAAGTAAGCCAGCCAAAGAAAGATATCATGTAATATGGCTTACTTGTGTAATCTACTTTTACTTTAATAATCATCAAAATTTATAATAATTATATTGCCTTGATATATTACACACCAATAGTCATTTTGATGATACCTCAATGCAGAAAACTGTTTTTAACATTCAGACAAAAGGTTCTCAAAGGTGTTCTTGTGTCATAGCACCCTTATTGAACCAGAAGTATTTCCATTTAATGATATTTATATCCTAATAACATAGTAGACATTTGCAAAAATTAAACACATAAAGTGAAAGGAAAAATAATATTTCTATTTCATTCTTAAATAACCACAGTTACTTAATAAGACGTGTGCACCTGCTGTGCTCTGCACAGCTTCTTAAACCTGGGGGTCAGATTCGTCACCACACCCTCATCACCTGTCCCACACTGGCTTTGTGCTGACTTGCTTTCAAATCAAAGCAACTGCCAAAAAAACAGTTTTTCAAAAATGTAACCTCATCAAAAGAATGTAGAAACTAAACTACTTCTAAACTGACAGTTGACACCGTGTTTCCCTTGCAAATTTAAAATATCCCACAGTTTCCCCGTGAATTCACTGAGAAGCTCCTGGCACACCTTGTAAGTAGTTTTGGGAGTAGCTGTCTGAGAGCCTTAGAGTCACAGGAAATAATTCCTTTAATTTCAAATTGTGCATCTCTTTTGTTGCAGAGAAAATGGTTGTATAATTAATAAGACTTACAAGCATAAACTACATTTTGTTGGAATAATATTCCATGGATGAAGTAGAATGTAAATACCGTTTTTCATGTGTCTTTTTAAAAATATGCTATTACGTATCAATTTTATATGGTATTTAAATATCATTCAGTTCAGTTCAGTCGCTCAGTCGCGTCCGACTCTTTGCGGAATGAATCGCAGCATGCCAGGCCTCCCTGTCCATCAACAATTTCCAGAGTTCACTCAGACTCAAGTCCATTGAGTGGGTGATGCCATCCAGCCATCTCATCCTCGGTCGTCCCCTTCTCTTCCTGCCCCCAATCCCTCCCAGCATCAGAGTCTTTTCCAGTGAGTCAACTCTTCGCATGAGGTGGCCAAAGTACTAGAGTTTCAGCTTCAGCATCATTCCTTCCAAAGAAATCCCAGGGCTGATCTCCTTCAGAATGGACTGGTTGGATCTCCTTGCAGCCCGAGGGACTCTCAAGAGTCTTCTCCAACACCACAGTTCAAAACCGTCAATTCTTCAGTGCTCAGCCTTCTTCACAATCCAACTCTCACACCCATACATGACCACTGGGAAAACCATAGCCTTGACTAGACGGACCTTTGTTGGCAAAGTAATGTCTCTGCTTTTGAATATGCTATCTAGGTTGGTCATAACTTTCCTTCCAAGGAGTAAGCGTCTTTAATTTCATGGCTGCAGTCACCATCTGCAGTGATAAAGGAATGATATGACCCTTATTTTAAAATATTTATTTTTCAATATCAGAATTAATGATATATCAGTTGTTACATGCTTTACCACTGTTTAAGTTTATGATTAAATATTTACATGTCAACCTATGTGTGAAGGGGCTATATTGTTTCAAAATTCCTTTAGGGCAAGGCTTCTCAACTTCAGCACAATCGGCACTTGGGGGAGCTGTGCAGGTCTTTGCTGGAAGGGCTGCTCTGTCTGGTAGGTTGCTTATTAGCAGCAGTCCTGGCCTCTTTCTACTATAGCCAGTAGTATTTCCCCTGACCATTGTGACAACCAGAAATGTCTCTGCTGCTGCTGCTAAGTCACTTCAGTCGTGTCCGACTCTGTGTGACCCCACAGACAGCAGCCCACCAGCCTTCCATCCCTGGGATTCTCCCGGCAAGAACACTGGAGTGGGTTGCCATTTCCTTCTCCAATGCACGAAAGTGAAAAAGTGAAAGTGAAGTCACTCTGTCGTGTCTGACTCTTCACGACCCCATGGACTGCATCCTACCAGGCTCCTCTGTCCATGGGATTTTCCAGGCAAGAGTAGGGAGTGGGTTGCCATTGCCTTCTCCAGAAATGTTTCTAATATTGACAAATGTCTGGGATGAGGGTGGCAAAACATCCCAGTTGAGAGCCATTGTTTTTGTGGTGTTTAAGCAAAAAGGTATAAAGACCATAATCTAGACTTGACTTACATGAGAAGCAATAAAGCATAATCCTTAGGAGTTTATGTTTTAAAACTTCTGGTCCTACTCTTACTTGCCTTGGGTGAGAGAGCTGATTTCTCTAAACTCATCTCTTCATCTATAACCAGAAACAAACTTTATTAGCACTCCGGAGAATTGCGAGCCTTAGATGAGAATATTTGTGTGAGAGCCATAGTGAATATGACACACAGTAACCTGTTGATAAATCTTAGGCATTATAAATAGTTATTCCCAACACTTCTTCAGTACGTACTTCCCTATGGAGGCTCCTTGTCTATGGCATCATCTGCCTGTACTACTCTGTCTTGACATTCAGAACTTTTATCATCTGTCCCCACACTGTCAAGCTAGCCTTATGCCCTAGTGAGGAAAGCATTGCACAGCAAGCTCAAAATGGTGCAGCCTGATTTTTGTCTGAGTCTAGTTTCTGATTTTGTCACCAAAGATTGGTGTGATCCACTTGTGTATGTGTGTGTGTGTGTCTGTGATGGTGTGTGTGTTTGTGTGTGTGTTAGGAGGTATGCAACAAGACATCAGTTCATTTCAGTCACTCAGTTATGTCCAGTTCTTTGCAACCCCATGGACTGCAGCATGCCAGGCTTCCCTGTTCATCACCAACTCCTAGTGCTTGCTCAAACTCATGTCCATCGAGTCAGTGATGCCATCCAACCATCTCATCCTCTGTCATTCCCTTCTCGTCCTGCCTTCAATCTTTCCCAGCATCAGAGGCTTTTCCAATGAGTCAGTTCTTCCCATCACATGGCCAAAGTATTGGAGTTTCAGCTTCAGCGTCAGTCTTTCCAATGAATATTCAGGACTGATTTCTTTAGGATGGACTGGTTGGATTTCCTTGCAGTCCAAAGAACTCTCAAGAGTCTTCTCCAACATCACAGATCAAAAACATCATTTCTTCAGCGCTCAGCCTTCTTTATAGTCCAACTCTCACATCCATACATGACTACTGGAAAATACACAGCTTTGACTGTATGGACCTTTGTCAGCAAAGTAATGTCTTTGCTTTTTAGTATGTTAAGTTTGTCATAGTTTTTCTTCAAAGAGCAAGTGTCTTTTAATTTCATGGCTGTAGTCACCATCTGCAATGATTTTTAAGGCTAAGAAAATAAAGTCGGTCACTGTTTCCATTTTTTCCCATCTATTTGCCATGAAGTGATGGGACTGGATGCCACGATCTTCAATTTTTGAGTGTTGAGTTTTAAGCCAGCTTTTTCACACTCCTCTTTCACCTTCATCAAGAGGCTCTTTAGTTCCTCTTTGCTTTCTGCCATGAGGGTGGTGTCATCTGTATCAGTTCAGTTCAGTTCAGTTCAGTTCAGTTCAGTCGCTCAGTCGTGTCGGACTCTGCAACCCCATGAATTGCAGCACTCCAGGCCTCCCTGTCCATCACCAACTGCTGGAGTTCACTCAGACTCATGTCCATCAAGTCAGTGATGCCATCCAGCCATCTCATCCTCTGTCGTCCCCTTCTCCTCCTGCCCCCAATCCCTCCCAACATCAAAGTCATTTCCAGTGAGTCAACTTTTCGCATGAGGTGGCCAGAGTATTGGAGTTTCAGCTTTAGCATCAGTCCTTCCAAAGAACACCCAAGACTGATCTTCTTTAGAATGGACTGGTTGGATCTCCTTGTAGTCCAAGGGACTCTCGAGTCTTCTCCAACACCACAGTTCAAAAGCATCAGTTCCTCAGCACTCAGCTTTCTTCACAGTCCAATTTTCGCATCCATACATGACTACTGGAAAAACCATAGCCTTGACTACTTGGACCTTTGTTGGCAAAGTAATGTCTCTGCTTTTGAATATGCTATCTAGGTTGGTCATAACTTTCGTTCCTGGGAGTAAGTATCTTTTAATTTCATGGCTGAAGTCACCATCTGCAATAATTTTCGAGCCCCAAAAGACAAAGTCTGACACTGTTTCCCCATCTATTTCCCATGAAGTGATGGGACCAGATGCCATGATCTTCGTTTTCTGAATGTTGAGCTTTAAGTCAACTTTTTGACTCTCCTCTTTCACTATCATCAAGAGGCTTTTTAGTTCCTCTCCACTTTCTGCCATAAGGGTAGTGTCATCTGCATATCTGAGGTTATTGATATTTCTCCCAGCAATCTTGATTCCAGCTTGTGCTTCTTCCAGCCCAGCGTTTCTCATGATGTACTCTGCATAGAAGTTAAATAAGCAAGGTGACAATATACAGCCTTGATGTACTCCTTTTCTTATTTGGAACCAGTCTGTTGTTCCATGTCCAGTTCTAACTGTTGCTTCCTGACCTGCATATAGGTTTCTTAGGTGGCAGGTCAGGTGGTCTGGTATTTCCATCTCTTTCAGAATTTTCCACAGTTTACTGTTATCCACATAGTCAAAACTTTTAGCATAGTCAATGAAGCAGAAATTTTTCTGGCGTTCTCTTGCTTTTTTCTATGATACAACAGATGTTGGCAATTTGATGTCTGGTTCCTCTGCCTTTTCTAAATCCAGCTTGAATATCTGAGAGTTCTCAGTTCACATACTGTTGAAGCCTAGCTTGGAAACTTTTGAGCATTACTTTGCTAGCATGTGAGATGAGTGCAATTGTGCATTAGTTTGAACATTCTTTGGCATTGTCTTTTTGGGGATTTGTATGCAAATTGACCTTTTCCAGTCCTGTGGCCACTGCTGAGTTTTCCAAATTTGCTGGCATATTGAGTGCAGCACTTTAACAGCATCATCTTTTACGATTTGAAATAGCTCAGCTGGAATTGCATCATCTCAACTCTTTCGTGTGTAGTGATCCTTCCCAAGGCTCACTTGCCTTTGCATTCCAGGATGTCTAGCTCTAGGTGAGTGATCACACCATCGTGGTTATCTGGGTCATTAAGATCTTTTTTGTATAGTTCTTCTGTGTATTTTTGCCACTTCTTAATATCTTCTGCTTCTGTTAAGTCTATACCATTTCTGTCCTTAATTGTGCCCATTTTTGCAAGAAATGTTCCCTTGGTGTCTCTAATTATCTTGAAGAGACCTCAAGTCTTTCCCATTCTATTATTTTCTTTTATTTCCTCTATACCAAGCTAGACTTGTTAATCTCACATTGTCTCATTGAACTTAAGTGAAAGTTGTTCAGTCGTGTCCAACTCTTTGCAAGTCTGTGGACTATATAGTTCATGGAATTCTCCAGGCCAGAATACTGGAGTGGGTAGCCTTTCCCTTCTCCAGGGGATCTTCCTGACCTGGTAATCAAACCAGGGTCTCCTGCGTTGCAGGTGGGACCTTTACCAACTGAGCTATCAGGGAACTTTAGAAAGAGGAGAAGGAAAGGAAAAGGAGAGAAAGAAGAATTCAGAAAGGAGAATTCTGTAGACCATGGCATGAAATTCTCCACTTAAGGCAAGACTCTCGGTTTGACGTCTTCCAGGCCAGACTCCCTGCCTTTATCTGCGCTGTCCCTGCTCCTCTCTGCTATTATGATTCCCTCAAGCCAGTTTAGATTCCATTCTCCTAAACCTGCTCTGCTCACACAGTTGTCTCTCACCTCTCTAAACTCCTTTAGCACTGGTGATCTGTATCACACTGTAGCGCTTAATTATATACCCTCGGGTCACTCCCCTGGTTTCTTGTGTCTGTTGCATGGCCCCATTGAGATGAGTTCTTTAGGGCAGAAAGTACCTTACATCCTTTTTAGTATGTGTGTGTGATGCTCAAATGACGGCACACAGCATTGAGTCAATACGGGTTAATCAGTTAATTGTCTGGATCATTATATTTTGGTGTGTGCTACTCATGACATCTGTGTCCTAGGAAAGTTTATTCAGAAATTATGATAGGATTTGAAAATATATAGCCCCTCAAAGCTGTACATGCATAGTAAGACAAGGCTATGTTGTGGAAATTCCCCAGTTGTTTCACATTTAATATGTCCTTCTGTGACTGAACGCTGATGGGAAGGACAGGGAACATTAGACACCCAAGCTCCTCTTGTTCATGTACGTTTATAGTCTCTAAGTGTGCTCTCCTAAGTAATTCCCTCAACTGTGGTTCATTAACAACCGTTAACAATCCCCTTCTGGCCTTAATTAATTACCTTGCTTTGGAGTTAAGGAGGGAGAATGGTTGTCAAGGGCATTATTTGCTCAATTACCCAAAAGCCATAGATAATGTGTGGTAATGAACTGCAAGATGGAACACGCAGCCCTTCTCCACCCCCACAACGGTAAAACAGCTCTGCCCTTTAAGGTGTGTAACGTCAGCCCTTAGAAGGAACTTGTGTTCAGGACGACCCTAAATGAAATAACAGGACATAATATCTTCATTTTTCTTCCAGCAGAAACACTAAAATTCTACATTAATGACACAGCTCAGTTTTTTAGATGATTCAAAGACCAATTACCAAGGCTCCTTGCTTTTCTTTCATTGCCTACTCCTCCTCATGGTCTGCTTTTTTTTTTTTTTTTTTTTTTTGGTCATTTCATGGCTATTTCATAGCTGGCTTTATCCCTAGGCTAATTATATCTTGTATGGTATAATTAGACCTTCTTGCAGGGGCTTCTGTTATAAAACTACATTTTACTTTTGTTTGCTTTTTAAAAAGCATATTCTGTTAGGCTTGGGTTTTAAACTACAAAAGGACTACTGTCTCCTTTTTTAAAGAAAGAGTGATCTTCATCAGACCAGAGGTAAATCTGATCCTCTTTGAGATAGTTGCTAAGGAGATAACTTGGTGTCATGTGGAAAATAACAAGGCTTCAGTGGGTAAAGAGATAAGGTGAAGAGAAGGAAGACAGAAGCCAACCACCTCTTCTCTAATAGGAAAGTGAAATCATGGCATTTTCCTTCTAATAGAAAATTAGATCTTTTATGTCCTTGAGATCTTTCTCTTTGTACTTGAACCAAGGGAATCTGAAAGCAAACTTTTGATTGAGTCACAAGCTGTCAGTAGTTGTGACTTCCTTCTACCCACCTATAGCAGGTCTTTAACTGACATTGGCTTGGGGTCCTGAAACTATGACAGTTCTAGGGTCAGTGAAGGGAGTGAGTAGGGATGGGGTTGGATTAAACAGTGGTTGCAAACCACTTGGGAATTCACAGCACTTGAAATGTTGTAATTCCGTACAGTTTTTAGATATAATTATTAGAAAATGTAAGGGCTTCCCAGGCGGCACAGTGGTAAAGAATCCACAGGAGACACAATAGACATGGGATCAACCCCTGGGTCAAGAAGATCCCCTGGAGGAGGAAATGGTGACTCATTCCTATATTCTTGCCTGGAGAATCCCATGGACAGAGGAGCCTGGTGGGCTACAGTCCATAAGAGTTGCAGAGTCAGACACAAATGAGTGACTGAGCATAAGGAAATTATTGTTTAAAATTGTAAGATATGTGTAACAATAGGGGTATTGTTACTTGCACTGCTAGCACTGAGAAAGAGTCTCTAACTTTCTGGTGATGGAAGGGGGGCTCTATGAGGTGTGTGTGCCTGGATGGATGTTCATGTATGAGGTTGGTGCGTGAGTGTGCAGTATGTGTAAGTATCCACGTTTGTGGTATAGTGGGGTGTGTGTGTGTGTGAAGGCTTCACTCAGAGGGAAACTCCTGAGCTGAGTCTTGAGGAATGAGTGTCCCAGGTGGATAGAAGGGTGAGGACCTTTAAATCAGAATAAACAGCACTTCAGCAGTAGAGAGTCAATGAGGAAACAGAAGCTAGATTCTTCTAACGTGGAGAATACAGGCTGGAAGATGAGACTGGATGAGTGGCTACACACCAGCTTACAAATGCCTTGTCCGCCCATGTGCTGTGTTGTGCTTAGTCGCTCAGTCGTGTCTGACTTTTTGCGACCCCATGGATTGTAGCCCATCAGGCTCCTCTGTCCATGGGGATTCTTCAGGCAAGAATACTGGAGTAAGCTGCCATGCCCTCCTCCAGGGGATCTTCCTGACCCAGGATCGAACCCAGGTCTCCCACATTGCTGGTGGGTTCTTTACCATCTGAGCCACCAGGGAAGCCCAAGAATACTGGAGTGGGTAGCCTAACCCTTCTCCAGGGAATTTTCCCCCACCCAGGAATCAAACCAGGGTCTCCTGAGTTACAGGCAGATTCTTTGCCAGCTGTCATATTTAGCCTGAGCTAATACTTGGGCCAAATATGACACCGGAGGAGAAGGGAGCTAGTTTGATCATTGATCAGATAACTATTAAGCTGGCAGCATGGAGCCCACCCGTCTGTGCTGAGGCCTGGCCTCTCTGCTCCTCGGCCATCTCCTCAGGTCCCCTTGTCCTCAGAAGCTAACCTAAGCCGGTTTGTTTAGACTCACTGGATTCACACTTTGGTTCACCCCCTGAGTCAGCCTGTCGCTCCTATGTGGCAGACACTTTAGGCTTTGACTCCAGTTGCCGACTCTGAATCTGCTTCTTTTCAGCTGAAGGGCACATCCACATCCTTCCTTAAAATGGAGGTTCCAGATCATTGCTTTTGTACATACCTCATTTCTGTACCTTTCATATCCACCTCCTCAACCAAGTGTTATCTTATTTTTATTTATTTACGGCTGCACTGAGCCTTTCACTGCTGCATGCAGGCTTTCTCTAATTGAGGGGAGGGGGCGCTACTCTTCATTGTGGGGTGTGGGCTTCTCATCCCGGTGGTTTCTCTCGTTCAGAAGCATGGGCTGTAGAACTTCTGGGCTCCAGTAGCTGCAGCGCATGGGCTTAGTCGCTCCGTGGCATGTGGGATCTTCCCAGAGCAGGGATTGAACCCATGTTCCCTACAATGGCAAGTGGATTATTAACCACTAGAAGTCCCCAAGTGTTTATTTTGAACACTCTTCTTAGTTCACAGCACAAAGTTCAAATATCTCTTCTTACCTATTTGAATAAAAGATTTATTTTGTTTTGTTGTGTCTTAAACACCATTGACTGAAAAACTATATGCCATCCTTCCTCCCACTGTGGCACAATAGGAAATATATTTGATCTTTGTCCTCAGCAACTTGGGGTTTCCTGAGTAATAGGAATGTCTTTTGTCATTCATAAGGAGTGCCTTTTGAGCCTACCGGGGTTTACATTAATGAGGTGACTTAGTTTTGATTCAATGGACATGAGTTTGAGCAAACTCCCAGAGACAGTGAAGGACAGGGAAGCCTAGCATGCTTCAGTCCATGGCGTCAGAAAGAGTCGGACACTACTGAGCAACTGAACAAGTGGCCCATAGGTAGCCTCAGGATGCGGCTGGTCACCAGAAATCCCAAGAGATTAGAAAGCTGGAAGTTTTAGTCCCATCTACTGACCACTGTAAGGAATGGCTGCAGATTAAGTCCTATAAAAACTCTGGAACCACAAGAGCTGAAGGGCCTCCTTGCTGGTAAGGGTGGTACACCTCAATTTTGTGAGAACAGAAACTTCTGTGCTCAGGGTGCTTCTGAACTTTACCCTATGTATCTCTTCATCTGTAGCTTTTAAAATATCCTTTATAATAAACTGATAAAAGTAAGAAAATATTTGATTTCTGTAAGCTGCTCTAGCAAAATGTTTTAATCCAAGGAGGAATCACGGGAACCACCAATTTAGAGCCAGTGGGTCAGAAACACAGCTAACAACTTGCGCTTGTAAATACCATGGGAAGTGGGACAGTCTTGCAGGACTGAACTCTCAGCCTTTGGGGTCTGACACTCTCCTCGTTAACAGTGTCAGAGTTAAATTTGCAGTACACCCAGTATGACCACTAAGAATTGGAGAATGGCTTGGTGATGTTAGAAAACATACACCAAACCCACTAATCAACCACATTGGCCATTTAGGCCAAGAGGTCTCATTATCAGTATTTCCCCCATGCTTCATCAGTCATGGTTTAGCACAGTCCTTCAAAAAAACAAATTGGGAATCTACCAAAGTTCTTCCAGTCCTCATTACTTCATGGTTTGATCCCTAGGTTTATTTGCAGCTCACAAATGCAAACAATGAAAGCTGAATAATATTTTTGCATAATTTCTTTTTCAATTTCTCATCCTTGTATATCACTTTTATGTGTCAGAGGAAAGCATGTTGACACTCTGTCTCACAGAAAGAATGAAATGTCCCCAGGAGCTCCCCAGCTGCCACTCCCGATGCCAGGATAATGAGTGCTGATATACTCACTAGTATCAAGGCATCATCAGCCTGGAATTTTTGCATGGGCTCCCTCATTCTGGGAGGGAAACATAAAAATGTTTAAACATATAATGAAAACAGACAGACTTCCTGATTTCAGTAGGCACTTGACATCCAAGAAACTTGACTGTAGTACTGTGAGATGATGTTAGCTCACATTTGATCATATCTCAGCACCTGACTCAGTTTGATGGTGTCGCCACTATCTCTGGAGGGCTGGCACACCTTGGCACCTCATCCAGATTTCTTAGTAACTCCACCTATTTGCCGTTTGCAAAATGATCAAATCTTGTCTTTGTCGTTTGGGCTGCTATAACAGAAGTATTAATACATACCATTGACTGGGGGCACCCAAACAACAAATGTTTATTTCTCTCAGTCTGGAAGCTGAGAAGTCCAAGACCAAGGTGCTAGTAGATTTGGGGGCTGGGGAGTCCGGTTGCTGGTTTGTAAATAAATGTCTTACTGCTGTGTTCTCGAGTGATGGAGAGCTAGCCTGAGAAGAGACAGTAGTAGGGACTGAACCGTGTCCCCCTCAAAACTCATGTTGAAGCTAACCCCAGTACCTCAGAATGTGTTTGGAGATAGGGCCTTTAAACAGTGATTAAGTTGAGGACTTAAGAGTCAGCCCTAGTCCAGTCTGATCAATGTCCTTATAAGAAGAGGGGGTTAGGATACACAGAGATACGTTACAGATGCACACGGAATGGCCATGTTAGGGCATGGAGAGAAGGTGGCCATCTGCAAGCAAACAGGCCTCAGAAGAAGCTAATCCTACCAACATCTTGATCTTGGACTTCTAGCCTCCAGAAATGTAAGGAAATTAATTTCTGTCTTTTAAACCACCCAGTCTGTGATATTTTGCTATGGCAGTCTGTGTTGTCAGGCCACTCAAGATGGCTGTTCTCTTGCCCTTGGTGCATACCGTTGCTCAACTAGCCCTTTCATTCACATGACTATTAATCCTTGACCTTCTAATCCTCTTAATTAGAGGGTGTCATCAGTAACTGCCTATGTACTTGCCCCCTGCCCCAGCCTCTGGTTTCCCTGGTAACTGATGAGCCTACCTGACATTAATTCCCCTATAAATGGGAGCCTCTTTCTCTCCTGAGTAGTGTAGACTGCTGCCCAGGCCTGCCTGCTGTCTGTCCTTCATGGTGGGGTGTTGCTCCAGGACCTTTTGCTTCAGATTTGTAAGATTCCCTATTCAACAAACTACTGATGTCTGTATTGCTGTCTCTGGGCTCTTTCTTTTGTCTCATGGCTGTGCAACTGGAAGGCCTACGAGATGCAGCGAACACAGCCCTAACAAATTAATGCATATCCTAATAGACAATTGTTAATAAGCATTTAATAAGAAACTTCTTTTTGCGGTTATGATGTAAAGCAGAAATAGAATGACCTAGTGATTTTGCAGTCTTATCCTTGTTTCCAGGGTGTTTGGAGGAAAGCAGTAGCACCATAAGCCCACTGAAAACTGAATTGGGCTGATTCTGGGTCTGGATTACTGCCACTACTCAAGTGCCTGTGCGTGCATGCCCATGCTCAGTCCTGTCTGGCTCTTTGTGACCCTATGGACTATAGCCCACCAGGCTCCTCCATCCATGGAATTTTTCAGGCAAGAATATTGGAGTGGGTTGTCATGTCCTCTTGCAGGGGATCTTCCTGACCCAGAGATTGAACCTGCATCTCTTGAGTATCCTGCATCGGCAGGCAGATTCTTTACCACTGCACCACCTGGAAATTCCTATTCAGGCTCCTAGCGGTGGACTATGGATCATATGTTTTCACCTATTGTAGATCAGTTACTGTCTACCGCTTGTTTTCATAGCCCACTTTGACTTTGAAATGTGTCCTGACTTATATGAGCAGTGATATAGTCATCTTTATAGGTAAGTTTGGGTAACAGGCTTTTCTACAAGAAATCTCCTTTGAGCTGGGATCAGAAAATCGAACAACAGTTTCTCTGGATGATTTGCTGAAGGAGAAAAGGTGCCAGGTATCAGTGGCAATGTGGCAAGCTCATACCACAAAACAAATGAGCAAGCTAACAAATAAAAAGCAAGGTTTGTTAATGGTACATTGTCATAGGCATCTGTAACCGCCCCCACCATGCCATTAGCCTAGAAACACACCATCAGCCTAGAAACCCTCCACCACCTGAGTCCAAGTGCATGCATGGGGTTGCATTTCACCTGACCCCTCTTCCTCCATGTTCTTTCAAAGGGTTTCTAGAGGATTTTAACTTTGATGATTTCTCCCATTAAGCCTGCTTTTTAAAGAAATCCAGTAACTTCCATTGGTGGTCCAGTCTAAGACTCTGCACTCACAGGGGCTCAGGTTTGATCTCTAGTCAGGGAACTAGATTCCACAAGCCGCAACTAAGACCTGGCACAGCCAAATAAATAAAAATATTCTTTTTAAAACTGACATATTTATTAAAAAATAAAGGCATTCAATTTTATTGCTCCATCTGCATAAATATATATGGGCCTATGGAAGAGATCCCACAGTTTAATGGATCAGCTACCCTTGACTTCCTGTCTCTGCACAGACAGCGGAAGGATATTTTCCCTTCCTGCAAGTAAATTTGCTTACAGGCAGAATGAATGCAAATAAAATTTTTAAAGAGTAGCTGTAAAGAAAGAAGATCCTAAGTGTTCTCAGTGCATACGCACACACAATTGTAATTATGTGAGGTGATGAATGTGTTAATTAACTTTAGTGTGGTAATCATTTCATAATATATTCATGTATCAAATCATCCCCTTGTGCATCTTAAATTTATACAATATTATATGTCAATTATATCTCAATAAAGCTGGAAAAATGAAAGAGCAGCTATGATAAGGAAGATGGCTAGCAAGTAACAGTAGCTTAAGGAAAAATAAAATCTTTATATGAAATAACAGAAAGCTTGGGAAGTGGCCTCCTAGATGCTATTTTTATTTTCAGCATTTCAGGTTAACACAGATTGAGTTAATGATGTTTTCCTATAGCTCCCAGGCAGCTCAGCAATGGCAGGGCTCAGACTAGCAGAGATGCACTTCATGCAGATTTGAAAGAGATGAGAAGTCAGGCCTAGGGGCTGTGCTGAGTCTCCAGTCTGCAGACATAGAGGAAAGCAGTATTATGTCAGGGATTTCCTACTGCACCCTAGACACACGGCAATTTTCACAGGTCTTTTCCTTGTCAGTTTAACCAGTTTGACTCAGCTACCCAATTTCAATGGCTAACAGGCTTTTTTATTAAAGTAATCCCAGAGGTTCAATGATGGAAAATGAGCCGTATTAGAGCAGAGGATCATTTAAGAATCCTGAATTCCATTTCACCCCTGGTGTTTATGTTTTCCAAGGGAGAGATAAAATTGTGTATGTTCAGAAAAAGGAAATTTCTGAAACCATAATGGGAAAGTTTGAGATGCTTCCTGCTGCAAATAGGTTGTTAAAGACTAAAGAATCAGCTCAAACTGAGGTCCACTTTTTGGTTGACTGGTGATTGCTACTTAGAGACTTTATGTCAATCTGTTTAAGTCAATGAAGATTGGTTGAGACATTTTGAAGTTGCAGTTCCACTGTCTTTAGAAACATTTTCTCAATATATGCCTTTTATGGAATTATTTTCTCAACATTATTTAATTATTCAAAAACCTGACTCATGAATGCTTCATGAGTTTCAGCAAGTTGTGTCTCTGTGTGTGTGAGTGCGCATGCATGCTCACATGCATGTGTATATTTTCATGTGTATTCTTTGGGCAACTCTCTTACGTTTTCTGGACAATTGTCTGCACTGGGGTCATATTTTTTTAATCATAAGCTCCAATAGGATTACTCCCATATCACTGAGTATTGAATTCTATTATTGTATTATGACCAACCTAGATAGCATATTTGGAGAATGCAATGGCACCCCACTCCAGTACTCTTGCCTGGAAAATCCCACGGACAGAGGAGCCTGGAAGGCTGCAGTCCATGGGGTCACTGAGAATCAAACATGACTGAGCGACTTCACTTTCACTTCTCACTTTCATGCATTGGAGAAGGAATTGGCAACCCACTCCAGTGTTCTTGCCTGGAGAATCCCAGGGACAGGGGAGCCTGGTGGGCTTCCATCTATGGGGTCGCACAGAGTCGGACACGACTGAAGCAACTTAGCAGCAGCAGCAGCAGATAGCACATTAAAAAGCAGAGACATTACTTTGCCTACAAAGGTCCATCTAGTCAAGGCTATGGTTTTTCCAGTGGTCATGTATGAATGTGAAAATTGGACTGTGAAGAAAGCTGAGTGCCAAAAAATTGATGCTTTTGAACTGTGGTGTTGGAGAAGACTCTTGAGAGTCCGTTGGACTGCAAGGAGATCCAACCAGTCCATTCTGAAGGAGATCAGCCCTGTGTGTTCAC
Source organism: Nanger dama (assembly GCA_917880005.1). Lineage (NCBI taxonomy): Eukaryota > Metazoa > Chordata > Mammalia > Artiodactyla > Bovidae > Nanger > Nanger dama. The sequence continues at coordinate 74,140,287 of CAKJTW010000003.1, forward strand.
TGGAAGGATTGATGCTGAAGCTGAAACTCCAATACTTTGGCCACCTTATGTGAAGAGTTGACTCATTGGAAAAGACCCTGATGCTGGGAGGGATTGGGGGCAGGAGTAGAAGGGGACGATAGAGGATGAGATGGCTGGATGGTATCACCAACTCAATAGACATGAGTTTGAGTATACTCCGGGAGTTGGTGATGGACAGGGAGGCCTGGCGTGCTGTGATTCATGGGGTCACAAAGAGTTGGACAGGACTGAGTGACTGAACTGAACTGAACTGATGATGCTTAAAACATAAGCATAATAGAGATGGTGTAAGATAGAGGATTTTTCTGAAAAGGGGATTGGAATTTTTTGGATATTGCTATTATATTATAATTCATATTATCAATGCTCATTGTCTTATTTTGTTATTAAATTAAAATAGTAAGGGTTTTGTATATCCTTTTTGCCCTCCTTACTCCCAAATGAGATAAATGAGATAAAGACAATCAGCCTGATGTGACCTATAAAAACAGAAATCATAAATGTTTGATCTTCCTATCAAACTCTTGGCCTTTAGGCAGCATCTGTTTCACGTCAAATGCACTGTCTATTGTGTTTTTATTGACTTGTTTCATTGTGGCAAAAACACAAAACATCAAATTTACCATGTTAACCATTCTTAAGTGTACAGTTTAGTAGGGTTAAGTATATTCCCATTGTTATGCAAAGGATCTACTGAACTTTTTCATCTTGTAGAACGGAAAGTCTATACCCATAAAACAACAACCCCACCTGTCCTCTTTTTCTCAGCCCCAAGTAACAACCATTCTACTTTCCATTTCTAAGAGTTCGACTACTCTCATCTAAGTGGAATAATAGGTATCTCATGTAAGTGGAATAATACAATATTCGTCCTTTTTGTGATCAGCTTATTTCATTTAGCATAATGTTCTCAAAGTTCATCCATGTTGTAGCATCTGACAGGATGGCCTTCATTTTTAAAGGCTGAATAATATTCCACTGCATGTATTTGTCACATTTTGTTTATCCATTCATTCATCAATGGACATTTGAGCTGCTTCTACCTGTTGGCTGTTATAAATAGTGTTGCTATGACCATAAGTATGCAGATATCTATTTGAGGTCCTGACATCAATTCTTTTGCTGCATACCCAGAAGTGGGAATGCCAGATCATACTATAGATGTATTTTGAAATTTTTGAGAAACCGCTGTCTGTTTTCCATAGTGGTTGAATCTTTTTACAGTCCTACTAACAGCACGCAAGAGTTCTAGTTTCTCCTCACCCCCATCAATACTTGTTATTTTCTGTTTTTCTGATATTAGCCATCCCCCTGGGTATGAGTCTTAACTGATTTTTGATTAACAGGTTCCACAACTTTTTTCTAGGGTCCATTTCAGCCTCCTATAATCCTCACTATTGAAATTTCTTGGTTTCTGTCTTTTCACTCAGCCTTCATTTAGCACCGACTTTGTGACAGGGATAAGGGGATACAAAGACATTTTAAAAGACACCTTACATGCCATCAGAGAGCTGACAGTCTCATCAGGGACAGACCTGTAAATATATAATCATGTATTTACATGTGATAAACATGTTACATGTACATCACATGAGCAATGTGCCAAGTGTTAAAATACACTCAGATATGGTTTTACATGGCAGTATTAAGGAGGGAGTACTTAACTGCTTGGGGAGAGAACCCCAAGGAAATAGTGGTTGAGCTGATTCTTGAAACATAAGACAGAGAAGGAGGAAGTAAAGGCTTAGGGATTTTGCAAGTGCAGAAGTACAAAAGAATGGAAGAACATTCAAGTTTAGGAAACCACCAGTTGTTTCTTCTGGATATGGTCAGAGCATAGCATATGGACAGAAGTGTGAAAAGGCACAAAGGGATGTGACAAAGGAAATGGCAGCGTTGATGCTAAAATGTACGCAAGAGTCATATGTGAAGAGTCTTATGTGTCATGCTCTGGAAGAGGATGTCTCTTCCATAACTGGGGAAGTGACATGGTTGCAAAGTGTAATGGGGCTGGTGTAGAGTTGGGGAGGACGAGAATGAAGATAAGGAGCATGCTTCAGAAATTTCAGTTGTCCTCTACAAGTTAAATTAAATAGAGATGTTGATGTTGGGCCAGATTCAAAAGATGTTTAATGGTTGAATACATGGGCTCTGATGAGTCTTTTTGAAGTGATGCATAATGGAAGGTGAGGAATCTAAGATGGCTCATATTTCTGATATATCTCATAGCTCTGAAGGGTGATGGCATTACCTGAGAAGAGAAAATAGGAAAAAGGACAAGCAGGCTGTTGGTGTCTGTCAGGGGGAGACTCCAGGAAGATGACAAGGAGATAGAGTGGTAAGAAACACCTGTGAGATACAGAAACGAAGATGCTTAGACATAATTGGAAAAATTAGGCTGGAGTCCCAGAATGAGGTCTGAGCCAGAATGGCATAGATTTGGAAGGCACCATTGGTAAGTTAGTAAAGCCACGGGAGGGGATGACATTATTTAAGCAGACCATGCTAATCAGGAGAAGGCTGAGTGCAAAGCTCCAGGGACCCCAGTATTCTTGGCAAGAGCATGTGCCATGGATTAAAGGCTTCAGAACTCAGATTGCAGTGAAGCTGAAAACCCTAAATGCAGAATACTCTTTCAGAATTTTTGTAAAAAGGAAGAGGAGAGGGTAGGAGAAATAGCTGGAGAACCAGAAGAAAGTTTTTATTTTCACTTTTTTTGGTTGTTAGTTTTTCTGAGGTGCATATTAGGAAGCAGTAAAGAAGAAAAAATTGGTAGTGGAAAAGAAGGGGAGAAACGGGTGAACTGAAAAATTGGATGGATTCAAAATAATGAGTAAAGACAGCACATTTGACCAAAACAGAGTCCCTTCTGCTTCAAGAAGATTAAAAAAAGATGTTCTAGAGTATACATCTGTATATGTAAGTGGTGTCATTCCTATTCTTTATTGCAAATCTCTTAATTCTCAGTGAAGATAGAAAGTGAGTCAACATTTTTCTCCATTTTTAAAACAATAACAGAAATACAAATCCTTCTATCTGAATTTCTACTCCTCTTAGTCATTAGAACTCCAATTAAATCTTTTGTAAAAGTCACCTCTGGTTTGCATGATCCAAAAACAAACAGAAGTTTTCTCCTAGGCACTATTCTTTAGGATTTACCAGCAAAAGAAGGATCCTGAGTTCGTTAATGGTGAGGTTACTACGCAACCACGGCACTATCTAGTATCTACCACAACGGCCCTTCAAAGCTTCTAAACCAGGTAACAGTGTGTACAGTATATCCACTAAAGGACAGGGGATGGTATTACTCCTAGATCCTGCATAGAAAACTAATGAAATTGACGAGTAGATAGATATTTCTTGAAATGAAATCTAGAGTTACACTTCTCTCACCTACCAGATTAGAACTCTCTGGTAAGAGCACAAAACTCCGATTACCACAGTCCAATTGACTGAACAAGGAGGCCATGAGAGTGGGTGGCTTTACTTCTATTGTGGCCCATGAAAGCAAAGGACAATCTCAGCCTATTAATGCCTCCAGGTTACAAAATTGAAGCCTGAGGACAACCAATCACAAACAGCCAACTTGCTTAAACTATACCTGATCAACAATATCCTTGCTCTGTTCCACTCTTTCTCTAAAAGTCTTTCCCCAAGCTCCTGTTTGGAGAAGGAAATGGCAACCCACTCCAGTATTCTTGCCTGGAGAATCCCATGGACAGAGGAGTGTGGCAGGCTACTTGTTCATGGAGTCGTGAAGAGTCGGAAATGACTGAGCGACTTCACTTGAGCTCCTGTTAGTGGAATACACCTCACCATTTCAGGTTTGGCACTATTTCAAATATATTTTTGCTCAGATATGCCTCAATTTATCTGTTAACACCACTCTATTAAAACTATGGACTGAATGAATGAGGGAAAAACTTGGTGAATAATACCTGGATTCGATTTTGCAATTCACATCTATTCGTGTAAATGGTCTTCTCTTTCCTCTAAGGGCTATCTCACTGCAAAATGTACTCTGGTCTGCCTCCTCAGTGGGATGTTCCCTCCCAAGGTAATGGCCTCTACAACACTGCTGTGTCTCCAACGCCTGTCATGGGAATCACTCAATATTTATGTTAGGCTTCTGGCAATGATCCCTGCTATCTATTCCTTCAAGAAAGTGCTTCAAACATTCTAATCTAGTTGCCTTCCTTCAAGATATGGAGAAAGAGATTTTGGAATATTAACTACCATTTACCTAGAAAAAAAATAACTGGCTTTTCAAAGGGGTGTGTGTGTGTGTGAGTGTGTGTGTGTTTGTAGCACCCAGTTCTGGTACATTTTGAACAGGCATCAGATTGTGTTACTACATCTGCTCTTCATATGAATAAAGACTGTAGGTCTGAGATACAATCTGTGAGAGTCAAATTTCCACCCATAAAGACAGAGCTACCTTGAAAAATGCATTTCACTGAAATTTTATTCTAAATGAATATTCAGAACTACTGCTGCGGCTGCTGCTAAGTTGTTTCAGTCATGTCCGACTCTGTGCGACCCCATAGACAGCCTCCGACCAGGCTCCCCCGTCCCTGGGATTCTCCAGGCAAGAACACTGGATTCGGTTGCCTTTTCCTTCTCCAATGCATGAAACTGAAAAGTGCAAGTGAAGTCGCTCAGTCATGTCAGACTCTTAGCGACCTCATGGACTGCTGCCTACCAGGCTCCTCCATCCATGGGATTTTCCAAGCAAGAGTACTGGAGTGGGGTGCCATTGCCTTCTCCATTCAGAACTAGACATGCAAATTAAGAAATTGATGTTAATACAGTATAATTGATTTCACCATAGTTCCAAGAAACTTGGAAAATAAAATTTCACACTTGGCAAGTTCAGTTCAGTTCAGTTCACTCGCTCAGTCGTGTCTGACTCTTTGCGATCCCATGAATCTCAGCACGCCAGGCCTTCCTGTCCATCACCATCTCTCGGAGTTCACTCAGACTCACGTCCATCAAGCCCATGATGCCATCCAGCCATCTCATCCTCTGTCACCCCCTTCTCTTCCTGCCCCTAATCCCTCCCAGCATCAGAGTCTTTTCCATTGAGTCAACTTTTCACATGAGGTGGCCAAAGTACTGGAGTTTCAGCTTTAGCATCAGTCCTTCCAAAGAAATCCCAAGGTTGATCTCCTTCAGAATGGACTGGTTGGATCTCCTTGCTGTCCAAGGGACTCTCAAGAGTCTTCTCCAACACCACAGTTCAAAAGCATCAATTCTTCGGCACTCAGCCTTCTTCACAGTCCAACTCTCACATCCATACATGACCACTGGAAAAACCATAGCCTTGACTAGATGGACCTTAGTCAGCAAGGTAATGTCTCTGCTTTTGAATATACTATCGAGGTTGGTCATAACTTTTCTTCCAAGGAGTAAGCATCTTTTAATTTCATGGCTGCAGTCACCATCTGCAGTGATTTTGGAGCCCAGAAAAATAAAGTCTGACACTGTTTCCACTGTTTCCCCATCTATTTCCCATGAAGTGATGGGACCAGATGCCATGATCTTTGTTTTCTGAATGTTGAGCTTTAAGCCAACTTTTTCACTTTCCTCTTTCACTTTCATCAAGAGGCCCTTTAGCTCCTCTTCACTTTCTGCCATAAGGGTGGTGTCATCTGCATATCTGAGGTTATTGATATTTCTCCCGGCAATCTTGATTCCAGCTTGTGTTTCTTCCAGTCCAGCGTTTCTCATGATGTACTCTGCATATAAGTTAAATAAGCAGAGTGACAATACACAGCCTTGATGCACTCCTTTTCCTATGTGGAACCAGTCTGTTGTTCCATGTCCAGTTCTAACTGTTGCTTCCTGACCTGCATACAGATTTCTCAACTTGGCCATAAAATGCATTAAGATATTTCATTCTTCTCATCAAGCATAACTTTTGATCAAAAGTGAATGCCTTACCAGAAAAACAAATGACCCAATCAAAAATGGATAGAAGACCTAAACAGACATTTCTCCAAAGACATAGAGATGGCTAATAAACACATGGAAAGATGCTCAACATTGCTCATTATTCAGTTCAGTTCAGTTCAGTCGCTCAGCTATGTCCGACTCTTTGTGCAAATCAAAACTATAATGAGGTATTACCTCATATCAATCAGAATGTCCATCATCAAAAAAAAAAATCCACAAACAACAAATGATGGAGAGGGTATGGAGAAAAGGGAACCCTCTTGCATTGTTGGCGGGAATGTAAATTGATACAGCCACTATAGAGAACAGTAGAGAGATTCCTTATATGACCCAACAATCCCATTATTGGGCATATACTTTGAGAAGGCCATAATTGAAGAATATTCATGTACCCCAATGTTCATGGCAGAAGTATTTACAATAGCTAGGACATGGAAGTAACCTAGATGTCCATCGACAGGTGAATGGATAAGGATGTGGTACATATATACATTTGGAATATTAGTCATGAAAAGGAACACATCTGAGTCAGTTCTAATGAGGTGGATGAACCTAGGGCCTGTTATACACAGTGAATTAGGTCAGAAAGTGGGAAACAAATAGCATATATTAACGCATATAACATTCAGAAAACGAAGATCATGGCATCTGGTCCCATCATTTCATGGGAAATAGATGGGGAAACAGTGGAAACAGTGTCAGACTTTATTTTGGGGGCTCCAAAATCACTGCAGATGGTGACTGCAGCCATGAAATTAAAAGATGCTTACTCCTTGGAAGAAAAGTTATGACCAACCTAGATAGCATATTGAAAAGCAGAGACATTACTTTGCTGACTAAGGTCCATCTAGTCAAGGCTATGGTTTTTCCTGTGGTCATGTATGGATGTGAGAGTTGGACTGTGAAGAAGGCTGAGTGCCGAAGAATTGATGCTTTTGAACTGTGGTGTTGGAGAAGACTCTTGAGAGTCCCTTGGACAGCAAGGAGGTCCAACCAGTCCATTCTGAAGGAGATCAGCCCTGGGATTTCTTTGGAAGGAATGATGCTAAAGCCGAAACTCCAGTACTTTGGCCACCTCATGAGAAGAGTTGACTCATTGGAAAAGACCCTGATGCTGGGAGGGATTGGGGGCAGGAGGAGAAGGGGACGACCGAGGATGAGATGGATGTGAGTCTGTGTGAACTCCAGGAGATGGTGATGGACAGGGAGGCCTGGCGTGCTGCGATTCATGGGGTCGCAAAGAGTCAGACACGACTGAGCGACTGAACTGAACTGATGGATTCTAGAAAGATGGTACTGATGGACCTACGTGCAGGGCAGTAGTGGAGACAAAGACTTGCGGACACAGTGAGGGAAGGAAAGGGTGGAATGAATTGAGAAAGCAGCACTGAAATATATACATTACCATATGTAAAGCAAACAGTGGGGATTTGCTGTATGACACAGGGAGCTCAAATCCCTGGTTCTGTGATGACCTAGAGGGGTGAGATAGAGTGGGACGTGAGAGGGAGGCTCAAGAGGAAGGGGACATACGTATGCATATGGATGATTCATGTTGATGTATGACAGAAGCTAGCATAATATTATAAAGCAATTATCCTCAAATTAAAAATAAATTTAAAAATGCCTTTGTTACCTACAGATTTGTTTGTTTACCTCTGTCAGAGACTCAAGCTGTCCATAAAATTTAATGTGTTCATGTAGATCTATATTGGCTAATTTTTTTTAAAAAGGAATGGATTTGAGGACTTTTCTGCCCTGTTTATGCACAAAAATTATCCTAAATTGAAAGATGTTTTGTGTTCCTTTACTCCCCTCTGCTGGTAAGTTCTAATATAGTGCCTAACTATTGAAAAGTTGATAGAAAATGTTCACTGTGTTCTTAAAGCCATAAGAGAAAGTAATGTTGAAAATCATGGGAAAAAAATTTGCAGTTCTTTCAGTTTGATTTATTAAACATTATTTTCTAGAATAAATCATTGGCCTTGGTTCAGTCACTCAGTTGTGTTTGACTCTTTGTGACCCCATGGACTGCAGCACGCCAGGCTTCCCTGTCCATCACCAACTCCCAGAGGTTGCTCAAACTCATGTCCATTGAGTCGGTGATGCCATCCAACCATCTCATCTTCTGTCGTCCCTTTCTCCTCCTGCCCCCAATCTCTCCCAGCATCAGGTCTTTTTCAGTGAATCAGTTCTCCTCATCAGGTGGCCAAAATATTGGAGTTTCAGCTTCAGCATCAGTCCTTCCAATGAATATTCAGGACTGATCTCCTTTAGGATGGACTGGTTGGATCTCCTTACAGTCCAAGGGACTCTCAAGAGTCTTCTCCAACACCACACTTCAAAAGCATCAATGCTTCAGTGCTCATTGCCTATATAATTTGTTTTTAGAATCCACATATGATTTTCCCCCATTCTTGTATTTAATACATGGTCAAGAGAATGGAGGACTTCCCAGGTGGCTCAGTAGTAAAGAATCTGCCAGCTAGTGCAGAAACCACAGGAGAAATGAGTTCAACCCCTGGCTTAGGAAGATCCCCTGGAGTAGCAAGTGGCAACCATTCCAGTATTCTTGCCTGGAAAATCCCATGGACAGAGGAACCAGGAGGGCTACAGTCCATGGGATCACAGAGCTGGACATGACTGAGCAACTGTGCATGCATGCACCCAAGAAAATAGAGCCACATGGAATAGTAGGAAAAGAGCATTTAGCTTACAAACTGAAATAGCACCATACCTTGTTTGTATAAGCCATTTAGTTTACAAAGCTTCCTCGCATCAGTCTCATTAATTTCTTACAACTGTATCATTTGATTGATATGCACATTCTAAAATATAGAACTTATTCTTCCTAAAAAGCAAATATGATCACTGGGTTGGCTACAGGTAAAATTCTGAAATAGACTCAAGTACTTGGCACCTCCAACTGTTCCTTTTTTTTTTTTTTTTGCCATTTTCTCTATAAAGTCCTTTTTCTCTTCCTCCAGTGATGCATGATCTAATATTATCAAGGTCTTCCTTTAGGAAATAAAGCATATCTCTCGGTGTAATTTCAGTTTTAAAAGAAAGTCAGAATGAAAGCTGAAGTGATCAGCCACTAACAGGAAATTACAGAGGATAGGAAGGTTTTCAGTTGCTACTCAAATCAAGATGTGTGATGGTTTTTGAATCAACCCTGAAATATATAAGCAGCTCGTGCAGCTCAATATCAGAAAAACAACCAAATAAAAAAAATGGTCAGAAGACCTAAACAGACATTTCTCTAAAGAAGACATACAAATGGCTAATAAATACATGAGAAGATGCTCAACTTTGTTCATTACTAGAAAAATGAAAGTCAGAACTACTATAAGATATCAGAATGACCATCATCAAATAGACTACAAACATAAATGCAGGAGAGGGTGTGGAAAAAGGAAATGCTCTTGCACTGTTGGTGGGAATGTAAATGGAGATTCCTTTAAAAACTAGGAATAAAACCACCATATGACCCAGAAATCTCACTCCTAGGCATATATCCTGAGGAAACCAAAACTGAAAGAGACACATTGTTCTTTGCAGCACTATTTACAATAGCTAGAACATGGAAGCAACCTAGATATCCATCGACAGATGAATGGATAAAGAAGTTATGGTACATATATACAATGGAATATTACTCAGCCATAAAAGGGAACACGTTTGAGTCAGTTCTGATGAAGTGGATGAACCTAGAACCTATTATACAGAGTGAAGTGAGTCAGAAAGAGAAAGATAAATATCATATTCTAATGCATATATATAGAATCTAGAAAAATGGTACTGAAAAATTTATTTATAGGGCACCAATGGAGAAACAGACATAGAGAATGGACTTATGGACATGGGGAGAGGGGAGAAGAGTGTGAGATGTATGGAAAGAGTAACATGGAAGCTTACATGACCATATGTAAAATAGATAACCAATGAGAATTTGCTATATGGCCTAGGAAACTCAAACAAAGGCTCTGTGTCAGCCTGGATGGGTGGGATGGGGCAGGAGATGGGAGGGAGGTTTGGGAGGGAGGGGACATGTGTATACCTATGGGTGATTTCTGTTCTGTAAATCAATTCAATAAAAAATAAATTTTAAAAACAAAACCTATGAACAATAAAGACTGGAGAGGATGTGAAAAATGGGAACCCTCCTACACTGTTGATGGGAATGCAAATTGATACAGACCCTATGGAGAACATAGGGAGATTCCTTAAGACACTAGGAATAAGCCATGTGTTAGTTGCTCAGTCATGTCCGACTCTTTGCAACCCCATGGACTGTAACCTCCCGCACTCCTCTGACCATGGAATTTCACAGGCAAGAATCCTGGAGTGGGTTGCCCTTTCCTTCTCCAGGGGATCTTCCTGACCCAGGGATTGAACTCCAGTCTCCTGCATTGCAGGCAGACACACTTTACCATCTGAGCCACTAGGGAAGACATAGGACCCAGCAACTCCACTTCTGGGCATGTATCCTGAGATCACCACAATCCAAAGAGACACATGCAGCCCAGTGTTCACTGCAACACTATTTACAACAGCCAGGACATGGAAGCAACCTAATTGTCCATCGACAGAAGAATGGATAAAGAAGCTGTGGTACATGTACCCAATGGAATGTTGTTGTTGTTCAGTCACTAGGTCATGACTCTTTGCAATCTCATGAACTGCAGCATGCCAGGTTTCCCTGTCCTTTACTATCTCTCTGAGTTTGCTCAAGTTCATGTCCATTGATTCAGGGATGCTATCTAACTATGTCATCTTCTGCCACCCTCTTCTCTTTTTGCCTTCAATCTTTCCCAGCATCGGGTCTTTTCCAGTGAATCGTCTCTTTGCATCAGGTGGCCAAAGTATTGGAGCTTCAGCATTGGTCCTTCCAATGAATATTCAGGGTTAGGTATAGTGAGGTGAATGAACCTAAAGCCTGTTGTACAGAGTGCAGTAAGTCAGAAAGAGAAGAACAAATATTGTATACTAACGCAAGTGTGTGTCCTTAGCTGCTCAGTATTGTCCGACTCTTTGTGACCCCATGGAATGTAGCCTGCCAGGCTCCTCTGTCCTTGGGGATTCTCCAGGCAATATCACTGGAGTGGGTTTCCATGCCCTCCTCCAGGGGATCTTCCTGATCCAGGAATTGAACCCAGGTTTTCCACATTGCAGGTGAATTCTTTACCATCTGAGCCACCAGGGAATGGAATTTAGAAAAATAGTACAGGTGAACTTGTGTGCATGGAAGCAATGGAGATACAGATGTAGAGAACAGACCTTGGACTCAGCAGGAGAAGGGAAGAGTGGGACCAATTGAGAAAGTAGCATCTACGTATATATATATACACTATCATGTGTAAAACAGATAGCTGGGGAAAGCTGCTGTATAACACAGGAAGCCCAGCCGTGTGCTCTGTGATGACCTAGAGGGATGGGATGGGAGAGGGCAAGGAGGCTCGAGGAGGGGGAATATATATATATATATATATATATATATATATATAAAATTACAGATGATTTGCATTGTTGTATGGCAGAAACCAACACAACACTGTAAAGCAATTATTCTCCAGATAGATAACAAAATGTTTTTAAAGATGCATGGGGCTGATGCACAGGATGATTCAAGTAGAGGATGTGGGGTGGGAGGTGGGAGGGGGCTTCGGCATTGGGAGATTGTGTTCACCTATGGCTGATTCGTGTCAATGTATGGCAAAACAAATACAGTATTGCAATTAAAAAAATAAATAAATTTAATAAAAAAAATAATAAAGTACGAAAAACAAAAACAAAAAAGGCTGTTCTCAAGTTCACCGGCATTCCCTGCAGAAAAGGTGCTGCAGTCCAGCTGTGAGTGTATCAGACTGAGTGTGTGTTCTGGAGCCAGGCAGATACAGACTGGAATCTTAGGTCTGCCATCTAACAGTTTAGGACCTTGTGCAGTTTTCTTAACCTTGCTAAGCCTCATTTTCCTCATTTGTAAAACAGGAATGGTACCTATTTCTGAGGCCTGCCATGAGGATTAACGCCTGACATGTTGCATACAATAAATACTAGTTCCTTCTGCCTCTTCTCTTGGTGGAACTTCTCAGATGGCAGAGTAATTAAGTTTCGCCAAAGGTTAGACAGGAACACCATCAATCATTTCAGTTATGAGGTTGTGAAGGTGAGTAAGCTTTTTCCGAGGAATTTTTCCTAAGAACTATTTCCTAGAAATATTTACCAACCAGGCCCCGTAGCTGCCTCACCCAGAGTTTCTGTAGGTATCAAGGATCCTCTTCTGAATGTGAGAGATCCATGGAGCTTCATGATTGCTTCTGTACACTCTTTCTGGGCTGCAAGGCTACTATCTACAGTGAACAACTGCTTCTACTTGTTACAATATTGCTTTCATTTTAAGTTTTTGGTTTTTTGGCCATGAGACACATGAGATTTTAGCTTCCCGACCAGGGATCGAACCCACACTCCCTGCATACCACTTCTGCTTGGAGCGGTGCGGAGGGACAGATCCATGTAGGGCTGACCCTGCTGCATGGATGGTGGAAGAGCAGGTCATTAATTTAGGCTGGTCAGCATCACATACGAGGGGGTCAGGTGCCCGGTATCCTTAAGAAACCACCAGCACCCCTTTAACCATAACTCTGGTCTCAAATGTGTGAAGATATCTCACCCGCTGGTCCTGTGATCTATCACCCACTCTTGTCTCACCTTTCAACTTCAGGGAAAGTTCCAAAGCCATAAGAGCTCCCTGTCACATTGAGTTCCATAGAGATAGAATCCTGTGGGCACCGAAGGTGGTTCAGTGAATTTAAGACTGCTGGCAGGGCTTAAGAGAATACACTCATTTCAATTCTGGCCATAAAAATGTACTGAGGTAGTTCATTCTTCTCATCTCCAATAAATTTTAATCAAAAGTCAAGGCACTTGGATTTTAAAGCCTCATATATTCTGTGGATTATGGTAATGTACTTTACTGCCATGACCTTTTCAGTTTTCTGGAATTTGCTTGACTCAGTCTGGAGCTCTTCTCTGTTTACAATATTATTGACCTCTCTGTACGAAGCACACAGAAGACACAGATAAACACACTAAACTCTTTGAAGGACACTTGCAAAGGGGGGAGTCTCACACCAGCTCTGTCAGTCTATCGGTGAAATGAGGATGCTGTCCTTTCCTCTTGTGTTCAGCATTTGGGAGTGAATGCCTTTGCTCTAAGGAGTAGGGAGAAAGGATTATATTCAAAAGGTCCTGGAGAAGAATTCTACGCAGCACCGTATGGTACACAGGGTAAACTTCTATGGTTTGGCATTTCTTCCAGCTGTCAGAATTCCCCGACGGCTGCAAATACCTATAATACTTATTAACAGTTAACATTTATTGAGGTCTTCGGCGCACTAGGGAAGATACTAATAATTTCATGAGTCATGTAAGTCTTATAAGAGGTGGATACTCTAATAATTTCCCACTATAGGTGAGGAATTGGGGGCTCAGACAAGTTAGGTAACTTTTCCATAATTATATGGTAGAGCTGGAATTCAACCTCTGGTCACCTGACTTCACTCTCTCCTAAGGGTATTCTCAATGGGCTCACATGAACACGGTGAACATTCCTCAAACACCCACCACCAAGCACTGGAAATAATGAGAGAAAAAAATAATTTATCAGTCAAACACAGGAAGAGCAGCCCCACTCCCTCCTCCTATTGGAAAGTCCCAGTGCACAATGGTGTATTAAAAGCCCTAGAGTCCCGGTGGTGAAGAAACTGGCACATTTGTTTGACAGGAGACCTTTTTAACACTCTAAACAACCAGAGCTCTGGAGTCTGTGCCCACAGGCGTGTTGGCCTATGGGACCCCTGCCTTCCTCTCCTCCCAAATCCAGAGTCTTTCAGTTTTCATCCTCCAGGTGTTTTGTTGCTTTTGTTTGTCCGATTGTCCTATTCCGTAAGAGTGGGAGGGAAAACTTTTCTTGCTAATAGGAATCCCTTATTCAATAATTCAAAAAGCATTCATTGAGATCTTGAGTCCAAGTTCAGGGCTACATTTTATAGGAAGTGAACATGAACCTGGCCCCTGCACTCTCAAGGGAATTTAGACCTGGAGGAGGAAAGTGATGCATGCAACTAGCTGCTCCAACCAAGGACTCTAGTGTTGCCTCTCTGAAGCCTCAGGGAAGATTTTGTGGGAGAAGTCACCTTTGTGCAGGCTGATGAGTGTCATCTTCCTTCAGATCAATTACAGCTCCATTTAATTTTCAAAATGGCAACGACTATACTTTTTAATGATTGTCAGGTAACATCTGTATTAATTTCCTAGGGCTATCTTAAAGAAGTAGCACAAACTGGACGCCTTCAAACAACAGAAATTTACTTCCCACAATTCTGGAAGCTAGAAGTCAAGGTTGGTGGGGCAGTGCTCCCTCTGAAAACTAGGGGAGAACCCTTCCTTACTTCTGCCTAGCTTCTGATAGGGGCCACCAGTCTTCAGTGTTTCTGAGCATGCAGATTCAGCATTCATCACATAGCATTCTTACCTCACATGACTGTACCTCCTCTTATTATAATAGTTATATTGGATTAAGGGGCCAGCCTACTTTGGTATGACCTTATTTTAACTAATAATGTCACATTTCGAGATGCTGGGGTTTAAGACATCAACATATCTTTTGGAGGGACACAATTTAACCCTCAACAATATACCCATTATAAATATTCAAGTGTACCCATTATATCCATTATAAATATTTAAATATTATCACTTCTGTAAAAGTGATAATAGCAGAAAAGCACAAAGATGGATTTAAGAGTCACTTGGCAACACTTGGATGTAACTACTGTTAACATCATTCCATTTTTCTTTGCATATACACATATGAAGCACAACAATCATACTATACATATAACTTTGTGACTTGCTTTTCCTCAAATTATATCCTGAACATCCTCCAAATCAATAAATTTATATCATCCGTGTATGAATGTATGTGTTAGTCGCTCAGTCATGTCTGACTCTTTGTGACTCCATGGACTGTAGCCCACTGGGCTCCTTTGTCCATGGGATTCTCCAGGCAAGAATACTGGAGTGGGCTGCCATTTCCTTCTCCATGTGATGGTGCTCAATAACTTATCAAGCCTGTATTGTGGTTGAAGGCACTATTAAACTGTCCACTTTGTAGTTTTGTGAAAGATGGAAAAATTCTTAAGCTTTTCTGTACTTATAGCTTTTATTTAATCATTTTGGCTTATCTGTCCTTGTCTTTTTCCATTCCATTTTTCCTACCTTCCCTCACATCATTGTAAATAAACCAGCTTGAATTTCTTGCTCTAGAACAGAACAGAAATTTGCATGTGTCTCTTCGACTCACGAGGCTCAGAAGGCTATTATTCTATGTTTGACACCTTTTGTCTGTCATTTCAGAGTTGTCACAAGTCCTGGGCTACTCTTTTGGATATCAGAACACCATACAAGGCAACCTCAAAAGGCAAGAGAAAACCCTGTGGCCTGAGACTAAAAGACCTAAACCTGAGTAGTCAGATGATAACACTTACTCTCTATTCTATTTGCATAAAATAAAACAAAACATTTTGTTGGGTTTTCCCACCTAATAACCCACAGTAAGAAATATTTATCAGTTGAGACCACTGTCCTTTGAGCCTAGTCCAGAGTTTCTTAAACTTTAGTGTACAGACCACTCGTCCGGAAACCTTATCAACAGGCAGATTCTGATTCGGTAGATCTGGAGTGAGGCCGAGTTACTCTTTTCTACTTTCCATGTTGACAGCAGTGGTGCTGATTCATGGATGGCATTTTGATAGCAAGGCTCTAGCTGAGAGCACTGACTAAGGAAGGCATCAGCCCATGCCTTAAGCTGGGCACTGAGAAGATTCGTGAGCAGGAGGCTTACTGGGGGCAAACTCTTGGAATAGCAAGAGCAAATGAGTTTGGAAAGCAGGACTGGGCAGATGGAAAGGCTGAGCTGTGATACAGTTGCCACATAGGCCTCAGCTCATCCTATAAAACTTTCTAAGGTTGGAAGGCCCTTCAGTTGTCCTGAACTGAGGTAAGGGACAGGTCTATGTCCTCCTCCTCTACATGGACCAGACATGGCACACAGACTGCCCCCAGGAGGAGGTGTCATCTGGGGTGAGGCAGCTCCCTTCTGTGAGAGCAGTTCTCTGTCCTCAAAGGAACTTGGTTATGAGGTGTCTGTAGCCAATACTCCTGTAAGCAAAGAAGAGCAAGCATCTCAGACTTGGAGGGCGATGTAGGTGAAGCATCACTGTGCCATTATTCTGGTGAGAACTCCAGTGACCTGAGAAAATCACTAAATTATTTTCTGTTAGTCAAGCTGAATTTTAGACATCTTCCCAAATGTTTTGGTTTTATTAATCAATGAAATAGCATCTGTGCAATGTGCCAAGCCTTGAAGGCAATGATTTCAAGGCCGATCACTTTGGCTTTACAGAGAATATCTCCGGATCTGATTTGGAAAGCTACTCAAGTCACCTTCTCCCAAGCTGGGGTGCAAGAAGAAAATGTAGGGAAGAACTGTGAGAGATACTTGATTAATTTCACAGAAAAGAGAGTGAGATAGCTAAAGAAAAGATGTGTGCTGCCTAGTGGCGCTAACTAGAAGCCAAGTCTAGGGAATTCCCTTGCCATCTTGTGGTTAGGACTCTAGGGACCTGGGGTTCAATTCCTGATTGGGGGATTAAGATCCCCACAAACTGCAGGGCACAGACAAAATTAAAAATAAATAGATAAAAATAAAGGCAAAGTCTAAGGATCAGTCAAGGTACTCTGTGGGGCATTCAGTAGTAATGTCCTGCTACTTCTAGATGTAGGGTGGGAGTTTGCTGAAGTGAGATAAAATGTCTAGGGATTAGTAGCCATATGGAAAAGATAAACCTTGATCTATCCTTTATTCTACAATGGATAAATTCCAAATGGGTCAGAGATCTAAATTTTTTAAAAATGAAACCATACTGGTATTTTTTCAAAAAGACTAAAGGAATTGTTTTATAACTTGGAAGTGGGAAAACATTCCTACCTATCATTCAGAGTCTCATTAAGGGAAGAGGTTGATTAAGCAAACAGTCCAATAAAGGTTAGTTTTTAAAAGTACAATGCAGGACTTCCTTGGTGGTCTAGTGGTTAAAGATTCACCTGCTGATACAGGGAACACGGGTTCGATCCCTGGTTGGGGAAGATCCCACATATGGCAGAGGAACTAAGCCCCTCTACCACAACTACGGGCATGCCTTAGACCCATTCTCTGTGACAAGAGAAGCCACCTCAACAGAGGTCTGGTTGAATAAACTACAGTATATTCATAATAACCAAAGAGAAGATATATCAGTTCAGTTCAGTCGCTCAGTCATGTCCGACGCTATGCAACCCCATGAATCGCAGCACGCCAGGCCTTCCTGTCCATCACCAACTCCCGGAGTTCATTCAGATTCACGTCCATCGAGTCAGTGATGCTATCCAGCCATCTCATCCTCTGTCGTCCCCTTCTCCTCCCTGCCCCTAATCCCTCCCAACATCAAAGTCTTTTCCAATGAGTCAGCTCTTCGCAGGAGGTGGCCAAAGTACTGGAGTTTCAGCTTTAGAATCATTCCTTCCAAAGAAATCCCAGGGCTGATCTCCTTCAGAATGGACTGGTTGGATCTCCTTGCAGCCCAAGGGACTCTCAAGAGTCTTCTCCAACACCACAGTTCAAAAGCATCAATTCTTCGGTGCTCAGCCTTCTTCACAGTCCAACTCTCCCATCCATATATGACCACAGGAAAAATCATAGCCTTGACTAGATGGACCTTAGTCGGCAAAGTAATGTCTCTGCTTTTGAATATGCTATCTAGGTTGGTCATAATTTTCCTTCCAAAGAGTAAGTGTCTTTTAATTTCATGGCTGCAATCACCATCTGCAGTGATTTTGGGGCCCCAAAAATAAAGTCTGACACTGTTTCCACTGTTTCCCCATCTATTTCCCATGAAGTGATGGGACCAGATGCCATGCTCTTCATTTTCTGAATGTTTAGGTTTAAGCCAACTTTTTCACTCTCCATTTTCACTTTCATCAGGAGGTTTTTTAGTTCCTCTTCACTTACTGCCATAAGACTGGTGTCATCTGCATATCTGAGAAGATGTATATCTAGCTCATTTAAAACACAGTATTTTTCTGTACATTTCCAGTGGGACAGTAATATAGAGGGAAAAACACACATGCAAATTTAAACTTCATTCAGCAGTCTTATGCTAGCAATACTGCTATTCTTATTCTGTTAATATATATGTATTATTTATACATATGTGTGTATTTATAAACATGAATAAAGCAAGTAAATAATTGTGTCAATACAGTAAGAACTAGCATTTTCATCTTAAGAGAAAGGACAAAACATAAAATCAAAGAGCTCAGCTTTAAAGAAAAAGCATTAAGATACAGTTAGAAAAATTAATATTCAAGAGATACAGTGGGTCCTAAAACCCAAAACAAAGGAAGTTTGGGTAAAGGAGGAGGCTAAAAACCATGTAATTTTTTATAGTTATGTATGAAGCAAGAAGAAAAGAAGAGAAATACGTTTAGTATAGCTTCTGATGCACTGGTCCTGTTAAAATTGAAGGCTTTATCTGTAGTGCTTTTGTCTCCCGAATGGTAGGCCCAGTCCACCATCCCACTTTCACTTTTTATTAATTTCTGCTGATTCTTCAGATCAGTTCATTGTTACACCCCTCCCCCATCAAGGATCTTTCATTGTACCCTATCATAGACTATTCCTTTCCTTAGGGCATGTCTCTTAGTTAATTATGGGACATAATTGATATTATGTCAATTATGTTTATATTCTCCCCTATTCCCCCCCTTAGAGGGCCAAAATCGAGGCTGGTTTTGCTCATCCTGTACCAAACTGCACGTGTGTGCTCAGTCGCTTCAGTCCTGTCTGACTCTCTGTGACCCCATGGACTGCAGCCCGCCAGGCTCTTCCTTCCATGGGATTCTCCAGGCTAGAATACTGCAGAGGGTTGCCATGTTTGTTTCCATTTCAGGGCATCCTCTTTAGATTAGAAAAAGTAGAATATCTAAGTACCTGAACTCCAAAAGGAACAAAATGCTTCTAAGAAAACTGTTTCCCATTTAAACACTTTCAAGTTGGGCAAATGACACATTTGGCTTCTGGCACTATTAGGCGATAAGCACACAACTGGATAAGGCAAAAAGTTTTGTTTTTTGTTTTAGTTATTGCTACTCTTGCCAAGTTTACATGAGACTGAGGCATGAGGCATGGGTGTAGTAAACGTATGCTGTATTGTCTGTAGTATTTGAATCCACATCTCCAGCCCTAAAAATATTTAATCTCTGATGGGACTGCTGACGTTTGAGAGTAGAAAAGCAGCCCGGGGACGAGGGCTGGGTATGTGCAGTCTTGTCTGTCAACAAGATAAACCACGCTCTCTGCACCGTGAGGGCCGGGAACCAGTCTAAGTCCAGACCCCACCGAATGAAGCTTTTGCAGCGGCCGCCTCGCACTCCACTCTCTCTTGACAGGTCTTCTTTTTTAACTACCTAAACGCAAAGATCTGGGCGTCATCATCAGTCCCCTAAGTATGGGACACTTCTCAAAGCCGAAGTTCCCACCAAACATTCCGGCTTAGGGTTACTAAAATCAGCGTTGGTGAATCCCGACCAAATGGTCTCCTTAGGGTTCCGTAGAACCGGTTTCTTCCTAAAAGGGCCTTTAGCCTCCGCCGAGATCTTAAAAAAAGAGAGAGAGAATGAGGTGTCTATTACATTTCCCCCAAATATATTATCTCGGGTTCAGGCCAGGTGTTTTAAAATACACAATAGACAGTATTTCCCTATAAATTATGGCTAAGAAGGAGCAAGTGGAACTCATTTTTCTTTCTGTGTTTCTTAGTTTTGCCCTCCACGGCCTTCGTGCCCAACCCCTTCGCCCGCCCCGGGCCGGTCGGTAACGCTCTGAACAGGCAGCTCCTGGCCACCTTCCGGGGTCCTGATTTTGAAAAGAGGAGCGGACCAATCAGAGTGCGGAGCGCTATTTGGCGCTGCCATTTGAGCTTGGGCTGAAATCGAGGGTGGGCCGGCCGCGTCGCCTCCGGTGTCTGCAGAGGCGGTGGGGGCGGAGGAATGAAGAGGGTCGCTTGACTTCGGTAGGCGCACCGGGATGTGCTGGCCGGGACAGCCGGCAGGCTGATGGGGGAGGGAAGGAGCAGCCTGTGAAACGGGGTGACGACGGCCACCAGCCCGGGCGGGGACCGGGACTGGGAGAGGCCCCTGAGCAGCCGGCTGGTCCGGTGGCTGGGCTAGGGTGGGGGGCGTGGGGTCGCAGGGATAGACGCTCAGCTGAGCCTGCTGGGGTCAGGAGGGCGAGAAGAAGGGTAGTCTTTACTGTTCGGAGAGAGACGAAGACAAAGGGAGGTTTGGAAGAGAGTGGCTGGAAGTAGTGAGAAGCTGCTAACAGGCGTGCTGCAAGGAACTGAAAGGATCTGAGAGAAAGAAGGGAAATCTGTGTAAGTAGCTGAAAGAATTAAGTGACAAGAAAGGAGGCCAGTGAAAGTGAAGGAAAGGTGAAGAGTGGCACAGAGCTAAGAGAAGGGTTGGTGGAAGTGTATAGAGGATCGGGGAAAAAGCCGTGGAAGTGGCTGGGGTCCGGGGCCGGAAGAGTGTCAGAAGGGGCCGGAAGGCAGCGGAGCTGAGCGCAAAACTGAGAGTGTTTGGAAGCTGGAAGACTTGGTGGCGAAAGAGGGTCACGACTCAGATCGCACCTCGGAAAGTGAGCGACATGTCCGGGATGTGGGATCAGAGGCTGGTGCGTTTGACGGTTGTACAGCAGCTTCGGGCTGCCTATGGAATTAAGGTCAAGGGTGGCCGTGCGCAGTGCGATCGCAAGAGACAGGAAACAACCAACCACGGAAATAGTGGTAAGTTCTGGGGGAAAGAGGTTTAGATTTTAAAAGGGGCCGAGGCAGGGGGACGGGGGGAGCGCATTCTGTACCATCGCTTATTACCATGTCATGCTAAAATGTTCATTCTGTATGGATCCAAAAGAGAATATGTTTACGTGTGTCCACCGCAGTAACATTGACATTTTGAACTAGATAATTCTTTGAGGGGCCTAGGGTTAGCTGTCATATACATCATCAGGATCTTTAGCAGCACTGGCTTCTACACACGAGAGGGTCCCAATTGTGACAATTAGAAATGTCTCCAGAGATTGCCAACTTACTGTATTTTGAACGAGTTGCACGTGGGAAGAGAGACAAACTTTCACCACTGTTGAGTAATATTTGGAGAGGACAAGGGATACCAGTACATTTTCTAAATGAACCAGTAAATGAGGAGATGTGACAGCATTAGGTATAGCTTTAAACCAGTAAATTGAGAAACCACAGTGGAATGGTTCAGAAGCAGTTGATTTTGGGTGGTTATGGTAAGGGATTTTGAATGAGATTTTAATATTTGTACAGAATCCTGAAGAATTTCATTGTGAAAAATAAGTTCATATAAGGATTTTGTTTTAGATTTATATCTAAATATATTGCTACTGCTGCTGCTAAGTCACTTCAGTCGTGTCCGACTCTGTGTGATCCCATAGACCGCAGCCCACCAGGCTCCCCCGTCCCTGGGGTTCTCCAGGCAAGAACACTGGAGTGGGTTGCCATTTCCTTCTCCAAATCTAAATCTAAATATGCACCTAATATAGTGTATATACACACACACACACCTAATTATATGGTACTTTCTTTTAAGATCTCAAATATAGTAGGTCTGTAAGTGTGTGAAAGAATTTGTGTGCACATTTCTTTTCTTACCTCTAAGGAAAACTGACACTGTGCTTTTAGAGTCAGATAGACTTTGATTTGTTTTTGATTCCTGCTCTCCTCCTATTTGGTGTGTGATCTTGGGCTGCATGTCCTAAGCCTCAGTTTCCTACTCTATAAAATTGGAATGGTATATCTCCTTGAGTTGTTGAGGGAGTCAAAAAACAAGATTTATAGATAAGACTAGCACACAGTCACATGCCACTTATTTATTCAGCCAGTTGTTATGATAATCAGAGGTCTACATTCTAATTAGTATTCATGCTAGAAACCCTAATAAAGTAGAGAAATACAGAAGATCATTGTGTTATGAGATCTAACATGTTAAGTACTAGATTTCTTTAGCTCTTTGGTGTTTATTATCTAATGAGAGTTTTGAACTCTTTACGAAAAGTGCTAGGCTTCTTTTTCAAGATGATATTGTAAGTGGTGTTCTAATAAAATTTTAAAAGCATGTTATTAGTTTTATTTTATGAAATTAAATTATAGCACTTATTTGTGAAGTCAATTATTGAGTGTAATGAACAAAAAAAACCACACCAACTCAGTTCTAGGTATGTATGACATTTGTAAACTTCAGCTTTGGCATATGATTTATTTTTGCATTTTGTTTATGTAGTATCAAGAAAATTCTGATTTACCCAAATAAGGGGTTGCCTATACTAACATAATTTTTTTTTCCTTAGAAATTTTTTTTTGGCTGTACCTTGTAGCATGTGGGAAATTAGTCCCTGACCGGGCCTTTCCCAATGAGTCAGCTCTTCCAAATCAGGTGGCCAAAGTTGGAGCTTCAGCTTCATCATCAGTCCTTCCAGTGAATATTCAGGGTTGCTCTCCTTTATGATTGACTGGTTTGATCTCCTTGCAGTCCAAGGGACTCTCAAGAGTCCTCTGTAGCGCCAGTTTGAAAGCATCAATTCTTCCGCATTCAGCCTTCTTTATGGATCAACTCTCACATCCGTACATGAATACTGGAAAAACCATAGCTTGACTAGACGGACCTTTGCTGGCAAAGTGATCTTGCTGCTTTTTCATATGTTGTCGTGGTTGTCATAACTTTCCTTCCAAGGAGCAAGCGTCTTAATTTCATGGCTGCAGTCACCATCTGCAGTGATTTTGGAACCCAAGAAAATAAAATGTCACTTTTTCCCCTTTTCCCCTTCCTATTTTTGATCAAGTGATGGGACCAGATGCCATGACCTTTGTTTGGTTTTTAAAAGTTGAGTTTCAAGCCAGCTTCTTCACTCTGCTCTTTTCACACCCACCAAGAGGCTCTTTGGTTCCTCTTCACTTTGTGCCGTCAGAGTGGCTGTTGTTACTGTTCAGTTGCCCACCCCTCTTCCATCTCCTTCATCGGCTCCCTTTTTCTTCTGTTCCTTAAGCGTGGATCTTCCCCAGGGTTCAGATCTCTGTTCCTCTTTTCTGCTCTGTCCTTTTTGTTGTTGTTCTGTCACTAAGCCATGTCCAACTCTTTTGACTCCATGGACTGCAGCACTCCAGTCCTCCCTGTCCTTGACTATCTCCTGGAAATTGCTTAAACTCATGTCCATTGAATCCATAATGCTGTTCCACCATGTCATTCTCTGTCACCTCTTCTTCTCCTGCCCTCAGTCTTTCCCAGCATCAGGGTCTTTTCCGGTGAGTCAGCTCTTCATATCAGCTGTCTAAAGTATTGGAGTTTCAGCTTCAGCGTTAGAGTAGTATAATTTGCGTATCTGAGGTTGTTGATATTTCTCCCAGCAATCTTGATTCCAGCTTGTGATTCATCCAGCCCGGGATTTCGCATGATGTACTCTGCAAAGAGGTTAAATAAGCAGATGACAACATACTGCCTTGTCATACTCGTTTCCCAATTTTGAACCAGGTAGTTTTTCCCTGTGCGGTTCTAACTTTTGCTTCTTGACCCGATACAGGTTTCTCAGGAGATGGGTAAGGTGGCCAGCTCTTTAAGAATTTTCCATTTTGTTGTGATCCACACAGTCAAAGGCTTTAGCATAGTCAATGAAGCAGAAGTAGATGTTTTTCTGGAACTCTGTTGCTCTTTTCTATATTCCTCTATTAAACTGAACCAGATGCTTGAGAAAGGACTAGTAAGATTTTGTCAGATCATTAAGAATGTGAATGATTTTGCCATGTCATGCAGCTTGCAGGATCTTAGTTCCCTCCTCCGGGGATGGAACCCTGACTCAAAGCAGTGAGTCCTAACCACTGGACTGCCAGGAAATTCTCTGAATGATTTATTACTGTAAATAAAAGTTAAATGTTAATAATATGCTTTTAAAATGTTAAGTGCTTCAAGAGCATTCAGGGGGAGCAGATGTATCTAAAATAAATTAACATAATGTGATTAGGTATGCCCACTTAATCTAATTTTATATAAGCAGACATGTACAGGCTTGAATTAAAAATAAATTCAAGCCCAAGATATTGCTACAGCCTTCTTAAACAGTGACTCATTTTTGAAGTTTGAATATATACCCAAAGATAGTGATAGATTCTTTATTCAGAGGTAAGCACACTCAATCAACATATGGATATACTCTTGGGATCTTAAAATGTATTAACATTTGAACGTAATACATTCTATTGTGACTTCTTAAAAATGGTTTTCAAAGTGTGAAATAAAATTTAAATTGTTTACAAAATCCTTTCCTTCAATATTCAGAGCAGTTTGCATAGTACTCTCCAGTCATGTGAAAAGAGTTCCCAGTGTAAAGACTGGGGCACAGTGTAAAGACTGCCTGCCAATGCAGGAGATGCCAGAGATGTGTGGGTTCAACCCCTGGGTCAGATCAGTCGATTTGGTCTTCTGTTCAAGTTAGTAAATACTTATAAGGTGACCAATATGAAGTTTAAGGTCAGTGTTTATATTTAGTTACTGAAGGAGCTTGTAGTATTTTCCAGAAATGTTAGTATTTTGGGCCAAATTCTGTGTAAAAATTTCGGGACTGAACCCTAAATGGATTAATTTTCCATTATGGAATTGGAAACTGAGGGAATTTGCTTCCTTGCTTAAGGGCAAAGTGACTGTTTTGTACTCCCAGCACCTAGTATACAGAAGTTACTTTTAACAAATGCACTTGATGTAATTGTTTTCTTTCTCTTGACTAATAGTTTATTTCGGCTATCTTGTTTTATTTTTTAATTTTTAACTTACCTAGTATTTTATTTAAATTAAAATTTTTAATTTTAATTTTTAATTTACCTAGTATTTAAGAAAGCTTATATTGAGCCTAATACTTGTGTTAGAGTAACTGAATTTGTCATTCTAGGGTGAAATATTTGGAGTACCATTAAATGCATTGCCCCAGGCCTTTTGTACCAGAATATGGACATATTCCAAGGTGAGAAAAGTTTGAAATGAAGAGTAAATATTTCAAACTACTATTTGAATGTATGAAAATAAATAGTTAATTGATGCACACAATTAGTTGGAACTAGCAAATGATTACTCAGCATTTACTCAGATTAAAAGTTGTCTTTTTAAAATTTTGCATATTTTAACTTTTTAATTTGTATTCATTTTCAGGATTGAATTTTAAGGTTCAGTAATGAATAAATGTTAGAAACAAGAATTTTGGTTCTCTATCAGTCTTTTCACTTCTGTTCTGATTATACTCAGTGATATACTAAACTACCAATTCAGTTATAATTTTTATTATTTTTTGTTTTAGAAATGTTGGCTAAAAGAATATTTAAGCTTGTGGGGTATTTGTGAATATAAATTATATAACCCATGAACTTTTCTATATCACTATTTGTAAGTAACCTTTGGGACTAACTGCATCAGAAAT
This sequence comes from Nanger dama, assembly GCA_917880005.1. Classification (NCBI taxonomy): domain Eukaryota; kingdom Metazoa; phylum Chordata; class Mammalia; order Artiodactyla; family Bovidae; genus Nanger; species Nanger dama. Next base: position 74,165,902 of record CAKJTW010000003.1, read on the forward strand.
TACTAGGGAAGTTTACCTCTTAAGAAAATAGTTTAAAAGTGCGTAATATAAACAAACTACCTTCAGTTCAGTTCAGTTCAGTCACTCAGTCGTGTCCAACTCTTCACGACCCCATGAATTGCAGCACGCCAGGCCTCCCTGTCCATCACCATCTCCCAGAGTTCACTCAGACTCACGTCCATCAAGTTGGTGATGCCATCCAGCCATCTCATCCTTGGTCGTCCCCTTCTCCTGCCCCCAATCCTTCCCAGCATCAGAGTCTTTTCCAGTGAGTCAACTCTTTGCATGAGGTGGCCAAAGTACTAGAGTTTCAGCTTTAGCATCATTCCTTCCAAAGAAATCCCAGGGTTGATCTCCTTCAGAATGGACTGGTTGGATCTCCTTGCAGTCCAAGGGACTCTCAAGAATCTTCTCCAACACCACAGTTCAAAAGCATCAATTCTTCAGCGCTCAGCCTTCTTCACAGTCCAACTCTCACATCCATGCATGACCACTGGAAAAATCATAGCCTTGACTAGACGGACCTTAGTCGGCAAAGTAATGTCTCTGCTTTTGAATATACTATCTAGGTTGGCCATAACTTTCCTTCCAAGGAGTAAGCGTCTTTTAATTTCATGGCTGCAGTCACCATCTGCAGTGATTTTGGAGCTCAAAAATGAAGTCTGACACTGTTTCCACTGTTTCCCCATCTGTTTCCCATGACGTGATGGGACCGGATGCCATGATCTTTGTTTTCTGAATGTTGACCTTTAAACCAACTTTTTCACTTTCCTCTTTCACTTTCATCAAGAGGCTCTTTAGTTCTTCTTCACTTTCTGCCATAAGGGTGGTATCATCTGCATATCTGAGGTTATTGATATTTCTCCCAGCAATCTTGATTCCAGCTTGTGTTTCTTCCAGTACAGCATTTCTCATGATGTACTCTGCGTAGAAGTTAAATAAACAGGGTGACAATACACAGCCTTGATGCACTCCTTTTCCTATTTGGAACCAGTCTGTTGTTCCATGTCCAGTTCTAACTGTTGCTTCCTGACCTGCATATAGGTTTCTCAAGAGCAGGTCAGGTGGTCTGGTATTCCCATCTCTTTCAGAATCTTCCACAGTTTGTTGTGATCCACACAGTCAAAGGCTTTGGCATAGTCAATAAAGCAGAGGTAGATGTTTTTCTGCAACTCTCTTGCTTTTTCAATGATTCAGCGGATGTTGGCAATTTGATCTCTGGTTCCTCTGCCTTTTCTAAAACCAGCTTAAACATCAAGAAGTTCATGGTTCACGTATTGCTGAAGCCTGGCTTGGAGAATTTTGAGCATTACTTTACTAGCATGTGAGATGAGAGCAATTGTTCAGTAGTTTGAGCATTCTTTGGCATTGCCTTTGTTTGGAATTGGAATGAAAACTGACCTTTTCCAGTCCTGTGGCCAGTGCTGAGTTTTCCAAATTTGCTGGCATATTGAGTGCAGCACTTTCACAGCATCGTCTTTCAGGATTTGAAACAGTTCCACTGGAATTCCATCATATCCACTAGCTTTGTTCGTAGTGATGCTTTCTAAGGCCCACTTGACTTCACATTCCAAGATGTCTGGCTCTAGATGAGTGATCACATCATCATGATTATCTGGGTCGTGAAGATCTTTTTTGTACAGTTCTTCTGTGTATTCTTGCCACCTCTTCTTAATATCTTCTGCTTCTGTTAGGTCTAGACCATTTCTGTCCTTTATCGAGCCCATCTTTGCATGAAATGTTCCCTTGGTATCTCTGATTTTCTTGAAGAGATCTCTAGTCTTTCCCATTATGTTGTTTTCCTCTATTTCTTTGCATTGATCGCTAAAGAAGGCTTACTTATCTCTTCTTGCTCTTTTTGGAACTCTGCATTCAGATGCTTATGTCTTTCCTTTTCTCCTTTGCTTTTTGCCTCTCTTCTTTTCACAGCTATTTGTAAGGCCTCCCCAGACAGCCATTTTGCTTTTTGCATTTCTTTTCCATGGGAATGATCTTGATCCCTGTCTCCTGTACAATGTCACGAACTTCATTCCATAGTTCATCAGGCACTCTGTCTATCAGATCTAGGCCCTTAAATCTATTTCCTCACATCCACTGTATAATCATAAGGGATTTGATTTAGGTCATACCTGAATGGTCTAGCGGTTTTCCCTACTTTCTTCAATTTCAGTCTGAATTTGGTAATAAGGAGGTCATGATCTGAGCCACAGTCAGCTCCTGGTCTTGTTTTTCGTCGACTGTATAGAGCTTCTCCATCTTTGGCTGCAAAGAATATAATCAGTCTGATTCTGGTGTTGACCATCTGGTGATGTCCATGTGTAGAGTCTTCTCTTGTGTTGTTGGAAGAGGGTATTTGCTATGACCAGTGCATTTTCTTAGCAAAACTCTATTAGTCTTTGCCCTGCTTCATTCCGCATTCCAAGGGCAAATTTGCCTGTTACTCCAGGTGTTTCTTGACTTCCTACTTTTGCATTCCAGTCTCCTATAATGAAAAGGACATCTTTTGGGGTGTTAGTTCTAAAAGGTTTTGTAGGTCTTCATAAAACCGTTCAGCTTCAGCTTCTTCAGCGTTACTGGTTGGGGCATAGACTTGGATAACTGTGATATTGAATGGTTTGCCTTGGAGACGAACAGAGATCATTCTGTCATTTTTGAGGTTGCATCCAGGTACTGCATTTCGGACTCTTGTTGACCATGATGGCTACTCCATTTCTTCTGAGGGATTCCTGCCCACAGTAGTAGATATAATGGTCATCTGAGTTAAATTCACCCATTCCAGTCCATTTTAGTTCGCTGGTTCCTAGAATGTCGACGTTCACCCTTGCCACCTCTTGTTTGACCACTTCCAATTTGCCTTGATCCATGGACCTGACATTCCAGGTGCCTATGCAGTATTGCTCTTTACTACCTTAGCTCTTACTAATTCATTTCTCCTCTATCCAAAATAGGGTTCATTCTGGCTATTATTGTCCAATAACCTAAGTTTTTAGTTGATGCGTTCTCTAAAAGCTCTTGAACACCTTTTGCCTTAGGACAGTTTTCCCTCACTCACACTGTAGATTCACAGTCTTCATGAGATAACCACTTAGTATTTTGCCTTTTAGATGGCCTATGAAAGGCCTTTTATGATGATATTCAACATTTAGAATTTCAGTCATAAACCTAGTGTGTGTGTACATGCTAAGTCGCTTCAAACGTGTCCGACTCTTTGTGATCCCATGGACTGTAGCCCACCAGGCTCCTCTGCCCATGGGATTATACCAGCAGGCATACTGGAGTGGGTGGCCATGCCCTCCTCTAGGGCATCTTCCCAACCCATGGATCAAACCCACCTCTCTTATGTTTCCTGCATTGGCAGGCGGGATTCTTACCACTACTGTCACCTGCGAAGCCCCATGTCCCTAGTAATGATGACTAAATCTTTGTTGTAATTTGTTTGCCTGCTTTAAAAAGAAAACTTTTCTGTCAGTAACTCTGTAACCTTCAGCCACTCTACATGAGTAGAATGCCTTCATTTTCTTGTAGCTAATTTCCATTCAAATTTGTGTTACCAGCTGTTAACTAAGCATATAAAGCCAATATTGATTGTTAAAATTATTCAGTATAAAGAAATTGAGTGCACAGCTCTAAAAACATGAGAAGGGTTGTAAGGACTGGGATCAATTTATCTGACTTTCTAAGAGGTAATATTGATGAGGGAAAAACCTGAACTTATTTTGGGGCAAATGTGCAGATGCTAGGTTTTTAAGCTATGTGTGTTGTGCAAGATCACCTGTGGAAAGAGAATAGGTAAAGAAAAGGAGAAGGCCTTGGAGCCTTGGGTGATCTTAGGATGGAGAAGTCTGGTAGAAAAAGAAAAACAGAAAAGTTTGAGAAGGAGCAGTCAGGCAGACAGCAGGAAATAAGTGTAGCGAAAAAGAATATTTTCAAGATCAGCAGGAGTGGTCATGTGTCAAGCAAGATAAAGACAGTGACTTGACTCTGGATTTGGCAGGGCAGAGGCCATTAGTGACTTTGATGGAGTAATGGGATGAGTTTGATTGCAGAGGATTTGTTCATTTTGCCACCTGAAAAGAGTTCTGTCTTTTAGTTTTCTTGTTGATGCTTGCACGTCTTTAGAAGAGCATGTTCATACAGAAGGCTTTTTAGGAAATCAGGATCTGTTATTCGTCTAAAAGCACTAAAGGTAAGCATATACTTGAACTATATTTGTCCACTTTTGATTTGGTTTTTAGAATTGAAATATTTAGAATTATTACATGAATTATTGACAGAAATTGAGTTTGCAGATAGCTTTTTTTTATGACAGAAGAAACTTTTTCCAAAGTGTGTATTGTTTATATAATGCTTTTTTTTTTAATTGAGGTATAATTCACAAATATATTTAAGGCATACAACCTGATGTTTTGATATACGTATATGCTGTGAAATGATTTTCACAGTCAAGCTATTTATATAATGCTTTAAAAACTTACAGAGTACTTTCAAACCCATGGTCCTTGTCCCTGTGTATGATAGGAAATGAAAGTTCGTTTAAAATTTTGTTTTTAGCCTTCTAAAAAGTACTGATATATACTAAAACAAGAGTTAAGAGAAATTCGTTCAAGAAAGCTCTTTAGAGTATAAGGAAAGATACTTTATTTGTGTTAAACCCTCAAAGCCCAGAGTGCTCAAAATGATTATATTTATTTTAGAATAAACTCGATCATGGTGAAAGATGCCTGTCTTCTGCACCTCCTTGTGATACCGCGGGACTTCTCAAGCAGTTTTTTAGGGAATTGCCAGAGCCCATTCTCCCAGCTGATTTGCATGAAGCACTTTTCAAAGCTCAACAATTAAAAACAGAGGAGAAGAATAAAGCTACACTGTTGCTCTCCTGTCTTATGGCTGACCACACAATTGGTATATTAAGATACTTCTTTAACTTTCTCAGGAAAGTTTCTCTTAGGTAAGTAGTAAATAAAAGTTCTGGGGAAATGACAGTATAATTTCTCAACTAGTTAGATATACCCTTATGATAATAAATTTCATTTGGAATAGAAATTTTTCTTAAAAATATTTTTTTCCTTACTATAAGAAGAATCTCCTGTATAATGAAAAATATGTAACAATTCCTTGTTGTCTTGGGGTTGCCATTGTGAATGCCTTAATGGCTTATTAGTGTTATAGGATTCTGAGGCCATTAAATGGCTTCTAATGATTACTATGTTTTTAAAATATCTATGGTTTGCTTTTCAATTTGTCCCTTCTGGCTGTCATTGAGCCTGTTTGTTCTAGACATACTTACTGCCTTTAGTACTTTGAATTTTCTATGTGTGAAAATCAAAGAAATGTGTTCAATTTGTGTGGGGAAAAAGTGTGGACCCTAGGGGTAGCACTGTTTTCATGACATATATTTAAGCACACAGAGGCTGTGTATTTCTGATTCTGTCTTATTTCAAGTCAGTCATGTAGATGGGTAGGTGAGGGGTAACTGTATCTTGGTTTGTGTTTAACTGGTAAAGTGAGAGGTCTTCAGAATGTGCTCAGTGTTATTTTAACTCTATATTTTTATCTTTGACTCCATCTTATAAAACTTTTTTTCATTTAAGGTCCAGTGAGAATAAGATGGATAGCAGCAATCTTGCTGTAATATTTGCACCAAATCTTCTTCAGACAAGCGAAGGACATGAGAAGATGTCTGCTAACACAGAAAAAAAGCTACGATTACAGGCTGCAGTAGTACAAACTTTTATTGATTATGCATCAGATATCGGTAAGATGTAGTTGCATTCTTAAGTAATGGAATTTGTTTAAATGAGGAAGATCCTAGCTTTTTCTAAGTGAGCTACCAAGACAACTGTTAGGAAGTGGTTATGTACTATTTAAATATTTTGAGGGGGGCTAGAGGAAAAATCTTGATTGTGAACATTTTCATTTAGGGCTTGTTCCAGATTTTATCCTAGAAAAGATACCAACTATGTTGGGTATTGATGGTCTCTGTGCTACTCCATCGCTAGAAGGCTTTGAAGAAGGTGATTACGAAACTCCTGGTGACTATAAGAGAAAACGAAGACAAAGTGTAGGAGGTAAGTGGTCATGGCAGTCCCATATGTGGAGGTATGGCAATTTGCTTTTGCCTAAAATGTGTTTCCTCATAAAAAACATAAGTTATTAACTGTCCCATTGCTTTTTTGAATCTTTTGGCTTGTGTGGTATTCCCACCTTCTGTTTCTTCTGGCCTTCTTTGTAGATTTTCCTTGTGCCTTCTTTGTTCTGTAACAAAATACTTATGATCCATCCCATATCAAGGTATTTATCCAAAGAATATGAAAACACTAATTTGAGAAGACATATGCACCCTTATGTTCATAGCAGAGTTATTTTCAATAGCCAAGATAAGGAAATAACCTAAGTATCCATCAATGGATGAATAATAAAGATGTAGTATGTACATATATAATGAATACTACTATTCTTAATTTTTGAGGAGTCTCCATAATGTTTTCCATAGTGGCTGCACCAGTTTACGTTCCCACCAACAATACATGGGGGTTCCCTTTTCTCCACATCCTCTCCCAACACTCGTCATTTCTTGCCTTTTGATAATAACCATTTTAACAGTTGTAAGGTAGGGTCTCGTGGTTTTGATTTTCATTTCCCTAAGAGTCAGTAATTTTGGACATCTTTTCATGTGCCTGTTGGCCATGTGTGTGTCTTTAGAAAAATGTCTGTTCAGTTCCTGTGCCTATTTTTTGACTGGGTGGTTTATTTGGTGGTTGTTGTTGAATTATATCAGTTCTTTAAATATTTTGGATATTAACCACTTACCAGGTATGTGGTTTGCAGATATCTTCTCCCATTTAGTAGGTTGTCCTTTCATAAAACTGATGTCACGTAGGCTACTGCCTATGTTTTCTTCTAGGAGTTTTAGTGGTTTCAGGTCTTACATTCAGAACTTTAATCCATTGTGATGATTTTTGTCTGTAATGTAAGACAGTGGTTTAATTTCCTTCTTTTGCATGTGACTGTCCAGTTTTCCCAACACCATTTATTGAAAAACCTATTCTCTCTGTATTTTATATTCTGTTATCATAAGTTAATTTTCCATATATGTATGGGTTTATTTCTGGACTCTTTCTGGCTTCCCTGCTGGCTCAGTGGTAAAGAATCTGCCTGCTAATGTAGGAGACGGGGGTGAAAAAACATACCCCTGGATTACTGTACAAGTTAATTTCCAAGATGATGGGTTTATTTCTGAACTCTCCCTGGATCAGTGGTAAGATTCCGCCGTAGAGAAGGGGGAACATGGCAACCCCGCCCACTCCAGTATTCTAGTCTGGGAAATCCCATGAACAGAAGAGCCCCAGTGGGCTACAGTCCATGGGGTCGCAAAGACTTGGACACAGCATAGCAACTGAGCATGCGCATATACCTACATTTACCCACTTTCCTTTGGCTGCCATTTGCTTGGAGTATCACCTTTCATCCCTTCACTTTGAGCTTGTATCTATCTTTAGAGCTGAGATAAGTCTCCTGGAGGCAGTGTACAGTTGGGTTTTGTTTTTTAATCCATCCAGCCACTCTGTATCTTTTGATCAGTGAATTTAGTCCATGTACATTGTGGCTCAGATAGTAAAGAATCTGCCTGCAAGGCAGAAGACCTGGGTTCAATCCCTGGGTTGGGAAAATCCCCTGGAGAAGGGAATAGCTACCCACTCCAGTAGTCTTGGACTTCCTGATGACTCAGATGGTAAAGAATCTGCCTGCAGTGCAGGAGACCTGGGTTTGATCCCTGGGTCAGGAAGATCCCCTGGAGAAGTGAATGGCAACCCACTCCAGTATTCTGGCCTGGAGAATTCCATGGACAGAGGAGCCTGGCAGGACTGAGTGACTAACACTTTTCACTTTCACATTTAGGATGGTTATTAACAGATGAAAACTTAGTATTGCCTAAACTAAAACTTTTCTGGTTGTTCTATTTGTCCATTGTTTCTTTTTCTTTGTGTTTCTGTCTTCCGTTTTGTTCTATGGTGTTTTTCTGTTTTCTTTTTCATGTTTTGTGTCTCTGCTCTAGATTTATATTTTGTGGTTACTGTGAAGTTGGTATAAATTGTCCTGTAGATGAAATAGTCCTTTTTCTGCCAATAGCATCTTATTGCCTTCACTTGCTTATATGAGTTTCATCCTTTTCCTCTTACTCTTTTGTGGTTTTGTTGTCTTAAATTATATCTTTATGTTGTGTGTTCACTACCAAATTTAACCTTTAATATAGAATTGTTTGACAACTTATTCTGATATGGAGTTGCAATTTTCTGATACTGTTTATCCTCTTACTCAAAGCTTTGTTTACTTTTGCCTTTTGTTTTCTGGTAGAAGAGTTCCTTTCAACATTTTTTAAGGCAGGTCTAGCACTGATGAAGTCCCTCAGCTTCTATTTCTCCTTCTAATCTGAATAATATAGCTGACAGTTTTTATCTTTGGTGGAGAAGGCAGTGGCAGCCCACTCCAGTACTCTTGCCTGGAAAATCCCATGGACGGAGGAGCCTGGTAGGCTGCAGTCCAATGGGGTCGCTAGGAGTTGGATACAACTGAGCGAGTTCACTTTCACTTTTCACTTTCATGCATTGGTGAAGGAAATGGCAACCCACTCCAGTATTCTTGCCTGGAGAATCCGAGGGATGGGGGAACCTGGTGGGCTGCCGTCTATGGGGTCGCACAGAGTTGGACACGACTGAAGCAGCTTAGCAGCAGCAGCAGCAGTTTTTATCTTTAAATATTTTGAGTATGTCATGTCATTCCAATCTGTCCTGGCTTGTTGTCCTAGCTTGTCTTTAGTCATCAAAATTAGAATTCTATGTGTTCTTATCTGCTCCTTTCTCATTCCCATAGCCTACTGCCTACCAAGTCTTATCACTCTGATCTTTTAAATACCTTTATTACTGCCTCTGTTTCCACAGGACCCACCTTAGTTCAGAGCCTCATCTCTTGCCTGGCTAATTCCCATTCTTCCTTCAGGTCTCATCCTAAATACTACTTCCTCAAGGATACCTCCTCTAACTCCACTATTTAAATCTGTTGTTAGTATTTGCATTTCACGCTGTTTACCCATTTTTTGATAGGTATTTATTTGCTTGTTATATTTAATGTTTGATTCCTCCAATAGAAAGTTTCATAAAGGTCATTGTTTCATATTTTGGCTACTGTTGTATCTTCATTGTGTCTGATACATAATAGGTACAAAATGTATATTTGTTGAATGACTGAATAACATACTTAGAAGAACCTTTAGCTAGTTTGCCTATCTCCAAGGAGGCTTACACACACACACATACACACACCCCACACACATATACCCCTACCCTCAACTAATCTATCATGCTGCTGTCAAAGCGCAGAAATGATGGTTTTGTTCCTTTTTCCCTTTGGAGAAGTTCAGATTCTTCAAAATTATATACAGCCTTGTTTTCCTAACACACAAGACTTGTCTCTTAACCGTACCCACTGTTCAGTAGCTGCTCTAGCTGTGTCAAACTCCTGGCTTCTAGTATACACACCTTCTGTTTTCCTTGCATGCCTTTGCATATGCTAGTCACCTAGCCTGAATTCTACCTTCTACCTAATCAGCACCTACAAGGCTTTATTTCCTTTCCAAGTTCTCTCTTGGTACCATTTCTTCCCTTCCTCAGAAGGTAATAATACCCTCTTCTGTACTCTTTTACACATTGTACTCATTTTATACATTGTAGTTAGTTGCTTTATAGTTCATTCTGTATTTAATGTTTTCCTATTTATTTATGAGTTATTGATGAAAGATAGGCAGATGTTATAATTGATTGTATTATATATGCCTTGCATTTCAGATTTTGTTAGTGGAGCATTAAATAAATTTAAATCTAACAGGACACCTTCTATTACACCTCAACAGGAAAGAATTGGTAGGTATTATATATCTTTATTTAATTGGACATTTGTATATGTACATTATGAGTTTCCCTGTTGGCTCAGAGCGTAAAGAATCTGCCTGCATTGCAGAGACCCAGGTTCTATCCCTGGGTCTGGTAGATCCCCTGGAGAATGGAATGGCACCCAACTCCAATATTCTCACTCTAGAGAATCCCATGGACAAAGGAGCCTGGTGGGCCATAGTCCATTTGGTCACAAAGAGTCAAACATGACTGAACCACTAAATTTCACACTTTCGTGTATATTATACAGAAATTAATTGTGATAATAATTACCTGATTTATTTTGTTTAATCAATTCCAAGTGTAATTTTTAGTGGAGATATTGTACTATAATACTGTATTATGACATTGGATATGAATGTGATTACATATATAATTACATTGGATATGTTGAACCTAAATATTATAGGTAAGAACTTATTTTAGTCTGTATTTGTTTGTTTTAATTTTCTTGCTTTTCTTTTGAACTTTTATTTTGTATTGGGGTATAGCCAGTTAACAATGTTGTGATGGTTTCAGGTGAACAGCTAAGGGACTCAGCCTATACATGTACAGCCTTTTAGTCTGTTGTTATATCTGTGATCTTCTAAGTCATGTTCTTCCATTTGCAAGTGGGATGCTACTGAACATGTGAGACTGAAAAACTCAATCTCATTTTTATTTAGAACCAGAAAATTATTAGTGTTTGTTCTAGTTTTTTATTTTGATTTGCTTGTGGCTAAAATTATTTAACCTGGTAATAGAAAATTTGATTGTTTTCATTTTCCAGATTGAAGACATTAATTGATTAATAGTTATTATGAAAAGCAAAAATATTTAGATTAGTTTTTGTTTCAGCTGTTACTAAGAATCTTGCCTCTTTACAACTTGACTTTTTTTTTTAAGTAATTACATAGTGTTAATTTAGTTATTAATGCATTTTTTATAATGCTACTGTAAATATCCCCCCATTATTGTTTAATTTTAAGTAATAGCTTTAGAAGAAGAAATTATGTGAAGTGTTTGTATTTTATCAACTCTGGGGAAAAAAACAAATTTTTTTTTCAGCCCAGGTATCTGTTTCACCAGCAACTCTTACACCAAATGCTAAGCGTAAACTGCCGGTAGATTCTCATGGTTTCTCAAGTAAGAAAAGGAAGTCCATCAAGCACAATTTTAACTTTGAGTTGTTGCCAAGTAATCTCTTCAGTAGCAGTCCTACACCAATATCAGGTAACAAATAGAATTTGTATAACTGGATTATAAACATTAACATGAGTGCTTATTCTGGACAAAGTGCTATTTCATAATAATTCCTTTAGGAGGCAGATTTTAATCTCTGTTTTATCAAATCTCTGGATTTTGTAAATTCCCCTAACTTTTAAAATAGACAGTGTGGTTCAGTATAATTAAGGGGGGGTGTGTGTGTGTGTGTGTGTGTGTGTGTGTGTGTGTTTTACTGCCTTGCCTGTTGAAAGCTATGGGTCACTGTGAATAGGAATAGTACTGGCGCTCAGGTTTTACCTGATTGAATATCCTGAATTCTACTTTAGTTACTTCTGCATCTATGGCTGTGACTAGATTGCTGCCTTCTGTTGAACTGAGGTCACCAGTATTTGAGTGGCTCTGAATTCAGGGTGGGAGTGTTACCATTAATGTAATCATTGTGGGGGGCCGGCGGGAGGCGGGACAGGTAGTAGTTTGAATTTTATACTCAAGTAACTTTTATAAAAGCCTTTAGCTTTAACACCATTCTTTATGGCATGGTTTCCACATCCCTTTACCAGCCCAGTCATTTTATTCTGAATGAACTGCAAGTTCCTAATGTGGCCAACCAGAGCCTCCAGAGAAAAATAAAATCACACTAATTTGAATACCAGGTTTTTGTTAGTGTGAACTTGGATTGGCTTGGCTCCTTTAACATGTATGTGTAGAATAGAAGTTGGCTCGTATTAAACTATGATCAACCCAAATGAAATGAAGCTCTAAGCCCAGAGTCTTCCATCTCATATTTGTCTCACATTTAGTCAAAATGTGAGTTGTCTCAGATTCTTTTAGATTTTCTTTGTTTTCAGACAATGTTAAGAGTTCTACTTTGAATTTGTTAGCTGGATTATGAGGTCTTCTTCCCAAAAGCCTCTGTTTTGTTTCTGTTATCCAAAAGCTTTACATTTTACTTATCTGTTTTCTTTTAAAAGATGAACAGATTAGCAACTTGTTCTCTAGTCCTTCAGATTCTCTATGGTTCATTAAAGTGTAATGATAAGAACTCTGAAGCTATGTCCGTAGTTCTTCCAGTGTTTACAGGTTGGAGATACAAGCTTTAATTTAGTATGCTTTTAATGTTTAGAGAGTTTTCCACTTTGGAGGACTATTTCCAAATGGCAGATATGCATCGGAGTTCTTCTTGCCTTTGTTTATTAGCAATACAATATCTTACCCAGGAAACAAACCTCCTTCTCTCCAAGCTCCTGACCCTAGAATAAAGCTACCTGAGTCACATTTGATATATCATATAGCCTCCAAGCTTTTTTTTTTTTTAAGGCAAGTGAACCCAAAAAGTCACTATAATGGAAAACTCTGGGGACCTGTGTAAATTCTTCATCAGTACCAGTGGGAAGTTGAGAGGGTTCATGTTCACTGAGTGTATGAGTGTATCCTGGGCAATATTCAAACACAAGTCAAAAATATATGGAGCCTTTGCTTATAACTCATAATGCTTTTCCCTAATTTTTTTCATTATAGTTGGTTTCATGATATAGTCTTAAATAACTTTATCAAAATGAGCTGTTGTAACCTCCAGTTGTTAGCATGGAATATGGCAGTAACGATGTAGTTAGATGTGTGTTATGGGTCATCAGTTTTTGTCAAAAATATTGGAGAAATTGCACTTAGAGTCAGCTAGACAGCAGGTTGGCCAGCAGGTGCATACTGCATACTCAGACACTAAATTGTTTTTCAGTAGTTCATTTTTGATAATGGCATTAATTAATCTTATGCACCAGGCTCTGTGCTAGACATCTTATATACATTATAGCAATACTTATATTCACCATAAAAATCCAAATTTAGAGCCTAAAGCCATTTAGTAAGTGGTGGACAAACTCAAAGTCTGTCTCAAAAGCTTATTTCTCTAAACTGCAACAGTGCCCACACTCTCCCTTGTAAGTACTGAGTTTAATGTAAAACTCTAATATAAAAATAATGTTGAATCTGACCTTTAATTGGCAACTAAAAAGAAATTGATACCTTTTTTTCTTTTTAGTTAACTTGAGTTATTTGACCCTTGAAGATTCTAACCAGAAATTCTATGATTTTGTAGTTGTAGTGGAAATTAAGACTGTAAATCTAATTGCTGTTAATATTTTATACTTTGAAAAGACAATATGTATGTTCTGTCACATGTGGTTGTTTTTATAGTTCACTGTGATACAAGCCCAGAAGGGTCATCTCAGAGTTCATTCTCTCCTGTCACCATCAGTGGAAACCATTTGATCAGTACAAATGTGCTAAGGCGAAGTAAAAGGCTTGCAAGCAAAAAAGTTTGCAGGTAAGTTATCCAGGTTGGGTAAAATTTGATATATATACTTAAAAAAATATTTTGTCTTTCTATTGAGAATAATATTTGAATAATAATTTTTTAAATCCCCTTTGCCTTTATAGTCTCATTAATCGAGGGCCTATCCTCCAGAGAAAGATTCCTAATTTGAGTCCATTTTGCCTGTTTAAAATCCTGTTTTATGTTGATGTGGGTAATTTTTAAGTTTCCTGTTAATATAAAAAGCTAGTCTAATGATTCTGTTTATAAGTGACTGAACTCTTGGGATCGAGCAACTGAAAAGATCACTTTTCATGCAGATACAATGTGTTCATGTATGGTATCTTAAACCTAAAAATTATTACTCTGTTCAGTTACTAACAGTGTGATTTGCTCTGGGCTTTCAAACTTTATTTTGTAGGAATTCCTCTGTTCTTATGCTGTAAACTGATGTTTTTAATTTCATTCTTTCTAGGGTGGAATCAGGAAAAGCAGGCTGCTTCTCTCCTAAAGTCAGCCGTAAAGAAAAGGTTCGAAGATCTCTTCGTTTGAAATTTAATCTAGGGAAAAATAGCAAAGATGGAGTAAGTATCTTTCACCATTTCACTGCTATTTATACTAGTGTAAAGCTGAAGACTTGATGCTAAAAGATCCTCTTAACCCTGTCTCTCCTCCATCTCCTGCCCTGTTCTCAACTCTTCTTTATACCAAGAACTTACACTTGAGTTGTTATCTCCAGTTCTTCCTTTTCTATCATCCTGAAATCAATTACAGTGACGCTTTCATCCCAAAATCTCCCTGAAATAGATCTCGCAAGATTACTCATGAATTCAGCACTGCTCAAGCAGGTGGACTCAATCCATCAGCAACATGTAACCCAGCTAATGACTTGCTCTTCTTCGGCATATTTTCTTTCCTCGCTTCAAGGACATGTTGATTTTCTTCCTTCTTTGCCAGTTACTTTTCTAATTTCTTTATATTGGAGTACCCAAAAGCTTTGCCCTTGGATCTTTTTCACTCCACTCACTCAAGGTGATCATCAGCTCTAACTAAATATCGTGTATTTACTTAGGACTTCAAATTTGTATCTCTAGCCCAAATTGCTCTCCTGAACAACTTGACTGCTTAACGTTTACCTATTTGACCTCCCAATTGGGAGGTAGACATCTTACTAGAGCTCCTGAGATGCATTTCTTCACTGCTGTTATTTCTCCACTCCTCCCTCTCTTCCCAATCCATGCTTCTACCTGCAGTCTTCACCATCTCAGTTATGGGAACTTATTCTCCCAAACACTAAGGCCAAAAACCATGCAGACATTCTGGACCCCTCGCTTTGTCTCACATGTACCATCTAAACCATTAGGGAATCCTGTCTAACTTCTGCTTCCAGAGTCTATCCAGACTGACCACTTTTCACAGCACTTTATTTCTAACTTTTTGAGTTATATCATTTAAAACTTAAATTACTACAATAAGTTCCTACTATCTGCTTCTATTTTGCTGCAGTACTAGAGCCAAAATTATCCCCTCAAAAGCAGAGTTAAGTCATGTCACCCCTCTTTCAGAACCCTCCAATGGCTCCCTGCTTCACTCTCAGGAAAAAAAAAAAGTCAAAGTTCTTACACTGACTTGCAGTGCCCCACATGGTCAGTTCCTGGCCGCCCTCTTGGAGCTCTCCGCCCTGCTCATCTGACTTCATTCACTTTTGCCTCTTTGTGATTTCTTGAATGTGCCAAACCTTGCATCAGCATTAGAGGCTGCAGTGGCGGTTTCCTCTCCTTAGAGTGTTCATTCCCCTTATACGTTCTGAGTCTGTTTTCTTTACTCACAAATCATCTTCAGATCAGTGTATTTAAAATTGTACTTCCCCCCGGCCACAAATAATTGTACCCGGACCCTTCACCACTCCATATCCTTCTTGCCCTGGTTTACTTTTCCTTCTGGCACTTTTCATCTTGTGTATTGTATATTATACATCATAATTTATTGTCTATCTTGTTCTGTTCTAAATCTCCCCATCAAGAATATAAATTCCATGACGGTAAGATTTTGGTCTCTTTTTGTTTTCTTTCACTCTTGTGAACAGTCCTGGGCACAGAATCACCACAAAAAATTTTTTTAAGTTAATGTATGAGGCTGTTTTTATTTTAGATCATAATATATCCACTAATAGCCAGTCAAATGCTTATAATTTCCATCAGTATGTATGCAAATATATTGTTTGCTATAAAATTATTCCTAATTTATATATATCTACCTTTTAAAATTAGCTATAGAGGATTTTGATAACTACAAAACAATAGTTTGTCTTAATATTTTGAATTAACTAGGTTTATTTCTTAACCAAAAACTTTTTCAATTTTTTCTGTACAGAATGAGTGTTCTGGTGTCAATAGATGTGAAAATGTTGGTCGACGACTTGCAAATCAACAAAGTTTAAAAAATAGGATTGATTCTGTAAAAACAGGTCTGCTTTTTAGCCCAGATACTGATGAAAGAGTAACAAAGAAAGGTATGTTTACATGATACTGGTAGAGTTTTACCCCAAAAACCTACTTTAATTTTTTTTTTTTAGTTTTCTTTCCATTTTATTGAGATAATTGGCATATAACTTTTAGTTGCTTTTTAATGATAAAATGTATTAAGTACTTTACTGTTCTAGAAATTGAAAATTCTTGTTTGAATAGTGAAAATACTTGGAGTGTATGTTTGTATGAACAATTGGATCTTTACAATGTAAATACAAAAATGTTTAATTTATACACTAAAAAATTCCTTTTTTGTATTGACTTGTTATTTTTTATCCACACTTTAAACTTTTTATTTGTATTGGAGTATAGCCAGTTAATAGCATTGTGGTAGTTTCAGGTGAGCTGCAAAGGGACTCAGCCATACATATATATCATAAACATTTATCTTTAATACAAATCTAATTTATTGGAATTAAATGCTTAGTATTTCGTTTATCATGTATTTGAATAACATTTCAAAAGTAAGTGAAATATAAGTTTAAAAACACTGAACTGCTTTATTTTAGGTTCGAAAAAGATCAGTAAGTCAGAGGAAAACTTATTAACTCCAGAGCGACCAAGTGGAACAAATTACCGGATATCTTGGATAGGACCTGGTAATTCAGATTTTCAAGAAGTAGATGGAAATGAAGCTTCTCCAATAGATGGAACTCTTGAGGTGGAGAACTCTTCTTTGGAGCCTGATATGATGGTTGAAAAGTCCCCTGTTAGCTCATACGAGCTCACCCCTCCTAATGTACACAGTAAGCACAGTAACAGCATGAATGGCAGCTCTCTTAGTGGTGATGAAAATAAGTTGACCACAGAAACTGTGGTGAAAATTCAGAAAGCATTTTCTGAATCTGGAAGTAATCTCCATGCATTGATAAATCACAAGCAGTCATCCTTAACTAACGTGGAGAAAGTAAAATTCAATGAAACATCTTCTACCAAAGGTAGCCCAGAGAAAAATCTCTTGAAAACTAATTTGACTATGATAGAATCAAATGGACACCATACCAGTAACGATGAAGATAGCTTTTCAGAAAGAGACTTCTCACTACATCAGCCTCAAAATCGGATAGAGAGGCCACTATAAAATGTTACTCAACTCAAATGATGATACAACTAGAAAATAACATTCATTTGAATATACCAACAGATTATTTAAGCAAGCAGGAGTTGCGAAGTGATGAACATGTAGGGAAACCAGAGTCCCCAAGGGATACCCTCAATAGTAAATTAAAGGAGCATGAAAATTTGATTGAAGAGAACTTACTGAAACACAACACAGCTTCTAGGGAGACTGTGGCTAGCACCTCTTCCTCGGAACAGGGCACGTGCAGTAGCGCAAACCTGTCAAAACCTGGTCCTAGGGGAATCATTAAACAGCAGTCACTGGTGGACACATGTGAGGAAACGGTTTCTGAACGTTTACAAATGACAGAGCATGGAAGGGTTTCAGACCACATACAGTGGTTTAACAAGCTCTCTTTAAATGAACCAAATAGGACAAAAGTTAGGTCACCTCCTAAAGTTTCAGCGTACGCCTGTCCGTCAGTCAGTGAGAAGAATCAATTCTTTGTTGGAGTATGGTGGACAACCTCCAAGGTGTAAATTAGCGAGTCTTGGTGATACTGCTTCTCCTCTGGTTAAATCAGTGAGCTGTGAGAGTGCTCTTCCCTCTTGTATAGAAAGTATGACAAAAGATTCCTCCCATCCATGTACCAGATCAGGTCCTAAAGAACAGAAGTCATCTTGCAAGCAGTCAAATATTAATATGATTTCAAAATCAAGTGTGGAGGTAACTTCTACATCTTTCTTACAAATGAAGAGGCACCCAAACTCTGTGAATGCTTCTCTTGGGCCCACCAGAGTTTGTAAACAAGAAGTGAAATCTAATAGCCAAATTAAGGTTCCCTTGGATGATCTAACAAACCATGATATAGTAAAATCTATTGTAAGTAATGATAAGGTCTTTCCCTCTGGCGTAAGCAGCAGGGTCCTTAGAAAACCATCAGAAAAAGAGAGGATCTGGTATAAAGGTTCTCCAAAAATCCTATTGGAAAAGTTCAACTACTACCATCAAGTAAACCTGTAGACTTATAATTGGTAAATGTTGTACTTGTCATTAATGTATATAAAATTATCAATTAGTGATATGACTTGCAAGGTAATTGATAATGTTTGTAGCTCAGGATGATTGTTATGTGATGAATTTAATTTCATTGTACAAGCAACTTGAATTCTTGTTGTAATTATGGCAATATTTAAGCTGTCTTTAATTTTATTGTGATCTCTTAAAGCAGAGGTTACACTTTACTTTTTTAAAGAAATTGTTGACTGGGTTTATAAGAAGTTAATTTTTGAGAATTGGATGAATTGTATTTTTAACGTGTGATAGAATGGAATGAGTTGTGCTGATTTCTTGTTACTCCTAGGTCAGATGAGGTTTCTCCAAGAAATCTCAACACATAGAGGGAGAGATAAGCCCTGCAGATCTTATTTCTCAAATTCCATTAATTTTCAGTGTCTTTAAAAATCCCTAGAAATTTGCTTCAATAGCATTTTAATTCTCTGTTCCTTTTGGATGTAATTAGGTTTATATTGCCTGTAGATGTGACAGTGTGTTCCCTTGAACTAAGAATAATGGCCAGTGCAGAATGACAGATGACTCAAGTGTGCTCATATAGTATGAGGCTGCAGAAATAACAGATGACTTTTAAGCCATACTATGTTTTTAAAGTTCATTTGCACAAATACCTTTGAATCTGTTTTGTCCAATATAGAATTTAAAATTTTTAAGAAGGAGTAATTAAGGTTGCAAGATTTTAATCAAAGTGATTGCTTGTATGCAGATGCTTGGTTTTAGACTTTGAAGTAGTTGATGGCGCCTCTGTACATTTACCTTGGATTCTTATAAGAACCTGTGATGGTTTTATCATGTTTGTAAATGTTATTTATTTAGAATAGACATTAAAGATAACTCTCTGGAAAATGACTTGCCTGAGACTAATGAAATTCAAAGTACCTTTTAGAATTTGATCCGAATTGTCAAGCTAATCTGATATTTAAATTATTAGAAATAACAAAGTTTTAAGGACAGAATACTGTCAACAGTAGAGTGTATTTAAGTTTTAGAAGAAGGAATATGCATGCGGAATCAGTCACTAAAGGTCAGGTGTTAGAATGCCACAGTCAAAGGCGAGGGCAGAACAGAACCACGCTGCACACCACTCAGAACGACGAGGCAGCAGGAACATGTGGGAGGAACTGAAAGGCAATGGAGGTTTGCTTTACCAAGTCCTCCTTGATAGCAGTGCATCTTATTTAAAAGCTAGTTCCTGTTTCTATAATCACTACCTAGGAATTGACCCTTTCTCAGAATTAGGAAGTATTACTTATTATATAAAGACTAGAATCTATAGATAGAAACATCATGTTTACCTGACATCAAAACAGGTTTTTAATACAGGTATGCATTTCTGGTGATGGTATTTCTAATAGTAAGTGGATATAGAAAATATTCTTAAATTCTGAGATGTTTGTTTTTGCAAGCAGTTTTTTTTTTTAACTTTATTTTTTAAAATGTATTAATGTCCTTTGATTTCCATGGGAGTAGGTGAAATGTTGAATTGGAAGCCTAATTCAATAAGAAGACAAGAAATTAACCATACAAATCACCTGAACCAGTGGATTTTCTGAGAGATTAATAATAAAAGATATTTATTAAGAAAAAAAACCTACCCACATATCACTCCATTTTTTGTTAGCTTAAAGCTGCAGTACAGAGAAAAGGATTATGCAGGTGCAAAGCTTAGAGATGTGGTAACTGGAGAGTTGGGAAAGTTGAGTTTTAGACTTGATTTAGTATTTGTGTTTTCATTTTTTCTTTAGAGATAATGTTTTTAATCTCATGGGGATATTTAATCATATGATATACAAACATACTTAAAAGTCTGGACATGTGCGGTAACTCCAAAACCTATTTTCATTTTATTCTTACAAGTAATAAAAATCTAATATTAATTTGGTTATTATGGGCAACAAAAATACAGTTATACATAGAACTTAATAGATAGCTTGGCAACATTCTAAAATCACTAAAATTTTTTGATACAAGATTTTGAAAATCAAGCCCAGGATGTTTTGTTTTTAGAATGTAAAATTTCACATGAAACATGAATAGTGTATTTGGTCAGATTTCCATTCAACACAAAGGCAGCCAATTATAATGGCATTTCTGTTTTTCCAGGCACAAAATGAAGATAATAGTGAAACATTAAAGTAAAATTTAGAATTGGAAAAAGCCCTCATGTGTGAATAATAAATATTAAACTCCAGCATGGTCTTTAAGCCTAGAACCAATGGACAATATATTTGTTATTTTCCACTGTTAGCATGCACTGAGATAAAAAGCTGGAAGCACAGAGCATCCATGGAAGAAAAGGTACTAGGAAGGAGGTTAGCTTCAAACCAAAAGGTCATGGATGAATTTTGCAGGCCCCCTCTTCATTGTGTAAAATTGCTATAGATGATAATGGATTTGGGGACAAGAAGGATACAGAATTCTGGATTCTAACCTCATCAAGGTATTCACTTTGAGATCTCCAAGTACTTTACTCATCCCCAGTCTTGATGAAAGAAATTGAAGTACTTATATTCATTCTATGGTTTACATTTCAATTCTTATGTTTGAAAAGAATAAAAATGGATACATTTTCCGATGTGCAGAGAGTATGATTTCTCTTCAGGCAAAAGAAATCTTACTTGAAAGCTGGTGTGGAAGTTTAGAGAGAACAATCAGAACTAATAGTCCTAGAGGTTTTCATGTGGTTTTGGATTATCACTTTAACAGAAATTTAGAGCATCTTGTATTAAATATCTCCATAGTGTTCCTGCTCAATGAAAAGTCTTCTGAAGGCACTCAGTATACCTGATTACTGCCATCATTAAAGGTTCTTAAGGCTCAACTTTTGTTTGTCTCTCCTGTCGGTGCCCCAGTGCCTGTTTCCTCTTAAAACTAAAAGACGTTTAAAAAGCTGAAAGGTGGCAAAATTAAAGGTGTGCTATTGCGAATGAAGGACATAAGTGGGGAGGCAATCTAGCACATTGTTTAGATAATTGCTTGAGAAAAGGTTCATTACTTCCATAGGGGTCGACAGAGGAAGAGGGCGTCAGGGAGATGTGTATGTGGAATGCGTGGGCGGAGGCCCCGGCTTCTGGGTTGCCTTCTGGGGAGTCCTGGCCAGGCAGCCTCCACCTGCTGGAGGAGGGACGGGGCGGGGCTAAGATGAGGAGGGAGGTGACGCACAGCGACCCAGATCGCCCCGCTTCTCGCCCGACCCCCACCGAGGCCCAGACCGCGGCAGGCTCCTCCGGCTGCAGCTCGGTGAGTCCTTCGCTGATGCCAGCTCAGACCTCAGCCTGACGCCCACTCGAGACAGACGGGTTCTTCGCGATCGGGAGCGGGGAGGGCGCCCTGCTGAAATCCTTGAGTCGGAGGCTGGGGGCAAACAAAGGATGGGTGCGAAAATCGGAGGGTCGGCTCTAAATGAGAGGGAAAGAGTCGGGAGGAAGAAGGTGGGGTAGCTCATTAAATCTGAACGATGTTGGCTGGGGTGTAAATGAAACAAAGACATCCTGCGTGCAGAGCCAGAGAGGGAAAGACGGAGATGGCTGGAGAGGCGGATGCCTGCCCCTGGCCTTTGGTCAGATTGCGGGCTCTGCTTGTCTCAGCTCTTTGTAGAACAAGCTTTACATCTGAGAGTGGCTTCTTAAAACCCTTTCCTTTACAGAAATAGAATTGGGGGGTTATGAATATTTCCGTTTCAGGGGAGAAATGCACACCGTCACCATCTCTGCCGGCTCCCTGAGAAGGATGGGTGGGAGAGGGATCGCAGGGCCCCTGCCTGAGGTGTCCGCCCTAAGGTCCAGCAGCTGCAGAAGGAATCTGTGTGAATATTTGTTCTCTGGTTCTGCAGGCTTCTGGTTGCATAGAAGCCAACGTTCAGGACAGGTTGACTCCCTAGACTTTCACCTTCTCTTTCGCTTGTTCTGTTTTCTCTCATCTCCTTTTGATCACCCCAATTCCAACCTCCAGAACAGTGAGGTAATATTGCCAATATAATAACGCAGTCTGGGGGTCTCTGTGCCCGTGCTCCCACACTTATCCTCACAGTGACCCTAAAAGACAGATGCTTTTCTCGTCCCTTTTGGCAGGGAAGGAAGCTGAGGCATTTGCCCACTATCCCCTGCTCTGATTTGGTGCAGCAAGCAGCCCTCATCTTCCTTCCCAGATTGCAGGGCAGTGTGAGCTGTGTATATCTTCATGCCCACCCAGGATCTCAAGTGTATCCCATGTTTGCTAAGCTAAGACGGTCTCTTCTACCAGCCCTGAGCTTTCTGTGCTTCTTTACCATGTATGTCTTCCAACTCCTTCCCATGAGCCTTTCTTACCCAGGACTGGGAAAGCCAAGATGTCACTCTCCCTGTCCCTTTCTCAAGACTGAAGCAAAGTGGTGTTGTTTGTTTCTGTTTGCTTAAAAGCAGGAGAGAGTGGTGGTGTAGGAATGGTGCAGAGCTTCCAGAGAGCTATGACAACAATAGAAAACGACAGAACTGCCATCAGAGTCTAGTCTTCCCCAGGACGTGAGGACGCAGGGAGCTGGCCACCTCGGACAGCCTTGTTTCTTTAATACTTTCTCACAGCTGATGTCCTGGGTAGCGTGGACATGTAAGGCCTAAGCAAACCCGGAAAAATTTTCATTGCAGTCTCTCTCTGGGCAGTCCTTGAATCACTCCCTGGAGGGAATCACATGATTGCATCATCACAGTTGACGATTGTGGCCAATCGATCTGTGTGTGGTCTTTTTTCTGCAGGTTTAAAATGGTCTCCAGGATGGTTTCTACCATGCTGTCTGGCCTGGTGTTATGGCTGACGTTTGGATGGACTCCAACAGCTGCTTATAGCCCAAGGACCCCAGACCGGGTCTCAGAAACAGATATCCAGAGGCTGCTCCATGGCGTGATGGAGCAGCTAGGCATTGCCAGGCCACGGGTAGAGTACCCAGCTCACCAGGCCATGAACCTTGTGGGCCCACAGAGCATCGAAGGTATTTGCCGTGTTCTGCCAGTTAGCAGTTTCTATCATTGCTGTTGTTCCGTTGCTAAGTTGTGTCTGACTGCAACTCCATGGACTGTACCACACCAGGCTTCCCTGTCCTTCACTATTAGCAGTTTCTATTACCAGTAAAATAATTAATACATATTGAAGAAACTCTACTTTCTGTTTTCCCTTTCTTCTTATACTATACAGCATATACATGCAGACACATAAGAATATGTCCTGTGAAAACAGCGACCTTATCTAATTCACAGCTGTAGCCCTAGCATCTAGCACAAAGCCTGATACATTAGTATTAATCAAGTGAATCAAGAAACATCTAGTGTTGTCACTAAAAAGATTAGAACCCAGATTCCGCATCTTCTCCGCAAACTGATCTTTGGGAAATTGTATCCCCAGCTCTCTACCTCTGAGCCACTGCCATCTGGTATTTGTAAAAGATCTTCAAAATATAGGACCTAAAGGATCTGACTTGATTCTTAAGGAGGACATCAGATAAACCCAGAAGGAGCCAATGACGTACTGGCATTAAAACTTTAGGTCAAAAACTTAAAAAATATATCTTAATGTATAACAAATGTTAATTTAATTGTTTCATGGTGGTAAGACCATTGCCCTCTTGAGTTTTCCTGAGTTTCTGGCAATATATTTTTAATACTTTTATTAGAAAGTGGTACTTTTTTGCTTAGTGTTTTATTTATAGAGAATTGGAGTCTAGGTCCTGAGCAGCTTTTAAGAGCAAGTGCCTTGTTTCTATGCCTGGCTTTATCTCTGATTCTGAATGTTCTCTTTCTCCACTGAGGTGGAGCCCTAAAGCCAGAGCATGGTCGATTTCATTTGAACACACGAGAACACAAGTGCACAGGAGTGGGTCTGAAGAAAACATGTAAATTCTTTCTCTGAGTTTTGTCAAAACACACATCCGGCAAATGCTATTTCTTGTGCATCAATTTTGTATAATTTTGCTTAAGTCCATAATTTCTTACAACAGCTATCTGCCTTGAGGGTCCAGGGAATGCCATGGATATTGTTGACATATGATTCTCATTTCTGTTGTGTTACCCATAGTTCTAAACCACTGAGTAAAACTAACTCCGTGGAATTATTGTCTATGTGACTGACATTTGATTTCAGGAGTGGATTAACGCAGATGACTTGAATCAAAGCATGCCAGCCTAGCACAGGGCTTGAGGTGGAACAAATCAGACAAAGCTTACACCACCCCTTCTGGGGTGAATCTAAATCCTGCCCAGCACCCGCTGCTACCTCTGGCTTCAAACACACCTACTCATTTCAGACCAGCTCTTTCAAGACAGTGAATATCTGCCCCTTTAACCATAGGTGCTGTTTAGTCACCCAGCTGTTGTCATGGAGACAGTTTCCCAGGTTTCCGTTAATACTGGAAGCCTGATCATCTGTGTGGAGAGAAACAGCAAATCCCTGGGCATCAGCAGCCTGTGTTTATCCAGAGCCTCCTTACCTTCACTCAGCAGTCAGCTGTTTGGCCCCTGCTCTGTGCCCGCCACCGTGCAGGAGGCGCTGAGACAGCTCTGTTCTAGAGGATTCTTGCCTGGAGTAGGGGCGAGGAGAAGTGATTACAGTGTGTCATGGCCTGGGTTTTGACAGATATACAGGCAAGGTGCTACCATGGAAGTGAAGAACAAAGTGTAACTTATTCTGCCCGGGTGTAGATGGAGGTGGTGGCTTTAGGAGAAATGCTTCTTTGAAGAAGCAATGTTTGAACTGGGTTTTGAAGTTTGCATAGGAATTCATCAGGGAATGGCAAGTGAAAAGGCATGGAGATATGAAAGCGTGGCTTAGAACAATTCAGAATCAAAAACTGTTTTCATTACCCTTGGGGTGATGTGAGGTCATGAGCTTCCCAGGTGGCCAGTGGTAAAGAACCCACCTGCTGCAAGGGATGTAAGAGATGCGGGTTCCACCTCTAGGCTGGGAAGATCCTCTGGAGGAGGGCATGGCAACCCTCTCGGTATTCTTGCCTGGAGGATCCCAAGGACAGAGAAGCCTGGTGGGCTATAGTCCACAGGGTCACATGGTGTCGAACACGAATGAAGCGCCTTAGCATGCGTGCAGTGTGGTAGCCGTGCTGGATCTCTTCTAACAGTGTCTGTGGAAGGTTTGAATACCAGCTTGTGTTCTAGATTTCTGTTACTGTGTGAAATTTATCAGACATTTAGCAGCTTAATACAATACTTACTTGTTACGCCAGAGTTTCCTTTAGTCGGGAGCCGGGCATGGGTTATCAGGGCCCTCGGCTCGGAGTCTCATCAGGCTGAAATCTCAGTGTTGACAGGAGGTGCAGCGCCGGCTGGAGCTTGGGGTTCTCTTCCAAACTCATCTAGGTTTTCGGCAGAATTCAATTTTTGCTCTTGTGGAACCAAGGCCCCTTTCTCTGGTTGGCTGTCAGCGGGGTCCCTCAGGTTGGTTGTAAGCTTCTCACAACTTGGCAGCTTACTTTCTCAAAG
Organism: Nanger dama; assembly: GCA_917880005.1. NCBI lineage: Eukaryota > Metazoa > Chordata > Mammalia > Artiodactyla > Bovidae > Nanger > Nanger dama. Next base: position 74,191,488 of record CAKJTW010000003.1, read on the forward strand.
CCAGAGGGAGAATGTCCCTTTAGTCTGCTATTCATCATACAGTATAATTATAGGTGTGATGGTCCCTTTATCTTTGTCATTTGTCAACAGAGTGATAGTCCACTGTGTTCCCAGGTCCCACCCATGCTCGAAGGCAGAGGGTTCACGCAGGGCATGTGCACCAGCAGGTGGGAATCTTGGGGGAGGAGGGTCATCATAGAATTCTGCCTGTTACAGCTTCAATGCAAACTAACAGAGAAAATAGTCCAAAGACTTTAGAGGGAAGAGGAAACAAACTGACTTGTTTCCTGTTGTGGACTTTGCCGTTTAAGTTATTGCGTGGTCTAATATTTTCTTATGTGACTGTATGATTGTTTCACTTGTTTATTTGCATTCTCTCTGCTCAGACAATCATTCCTGCTAATTCCCAGGGGTCTGACAGATGCATGGGTTATCTTCCACATGCCTTCAACATTTATTTTAGTATTTTGTTATGAAGGACCAAATTAGAAAGGTTTTCCAATTTTTATAGGAAGAATACCCAGAATATAAATGCAAAAACCTCAAGATGAGAGCAGGGAGGCTGGTGTGGCTGCACTTTCAAAGTCATCCGCTCAGAGAGGCCTGCCCAACTGCCCAGAGTAGCTCTTCCCATTCTCTGCCACGGTGCCCTTTTGTATTTTTTTAAATTCTAGCGTTTTAAAAAAATTATAATGAATGTTTCTTTCCTTGCTTGCTTATTGTCTGTCTTCCCACTGGAATGTCAGTTCCACAAGGCCGCATCTTTTGTTTACTGCTTTATGCCCAGACACATCGTAGGCACTTGGTAAATATTTGAAGAATGAATGTGTATTTGGAAAATATTCAAAAACTCAATATATCTGGCAGTGGGCTGCCCAGGTGGCTCCGAGGGTAAAGAATCCACCTACAACGAAAGAGACGTGGTTCAGTCCCTGGGTTGGGAAGATCCCCTGGAGAAGGAAATGGCAACCCCCTCCAGTATTCTTGCCTGGAGAATTCCATGGACAGAGGAGCCTGGAGGGCTACAGTCCATGAGGTTGGAAAAGAATTGGATACAACTTTGAACAACAACATGTCTGGCAGCAGTAAGCATATGAGTATAGAATTTATGTTCTATTTGACACCTGGGTCTCTTGAGACTTCTTCCCCTTAAGCTCAAGGAAAATATTCTGTTTCTGTTCTCTCTTTTAAAAATCTGGAACTCAGTGATAATGTGCTCGTCAAAAGGTCTGTTTACTTTGACTGTGACTGATCACCAGGGAGCAAGTTTCCTCCCTTCTGTATAGGGGCGTATTGAGAAACGGGGACTTTTTGCAGTTATGGAACGAAACCAGCAGAGGGCCTACTAGACCTGAAGAACATAGATGTAAGAGGATTCCTGAAACCTGGTACCCAGGTGCCCGGTTGTTAAGCCAGTCTCCTTGTTGACCTTCTCTAGATGGTCACTGGAGAGGAATCATTTGCCCAAAACATCAAGAGGTTGGGGGTTATTTTTCACTTCTCCGTAGGTACCTTACTCATGACTTGGTAAGGAATATCTTTCATATGTGTAAATTAGTAACCCAAAGCAAAACAAAAATACAGAGTAAAGACAAACAGGCACCAGCTTATTGTTTTATAGAGATGAAAATGTGCTTTAATGGAAAGGGAAACCTGAGTTGAGTCTTTTTTTTTTTTGGATGGTAGTTTATTTTTTCAGATTGAGTCTTAAGCATACCTTTTACAAGCTGTGTGTGATCTCATTGACTTTTCTGAAACTTTGTTTTCTTATACATAAAGTGGGGCTCCAGCCTACTCACATGCGAAAAGTGGGTGCTGTTAATAACTGAATCAGCCAGCCTTTTCTCACTTTGTGGAGTATCAGGAGCACAGCTGCAGCCTTTAATGGCCTTCCCTGACATTATTGTGGATGATTCACCCAGGAGGCAGTACAGCTCAGCAGTGTCCCCAAGCTCAAATCGGCTCATTGGTCAAAAATGACATAGATAAGTGGCTGCTGCTGCTGCTGCTGCTAAGTCGCTTCAGTCGTGTCCGACTCTGTGCGACCCCAGAGACGGCAGCCCACCAGGCTCCCCCGTCCCTGGGATTCTCCAGGCAAGAGCACTGGAGTGGGTTGCCATTTCCTTCAATGCATGAAAGTGAAAAGTGAAAGTGAAGTCGCTCAGTCATGTCCAACTCCTAGCGACCTCTTGGACTGCGGCCCGCCAGGCTCCTCAGTCCATGGGATTTTCCAGGCAAGAGTACTGGAGTGGGGGTGCCATTGCCTTCTCCTAGATAAGTGGCTACTGTTGTTATATTTTCCCCAGAAACAAGGAAAGCCACTCAGCTGTCCAAGAGGTTAGTTCAGAGAGCCATTAGCTATGAGGTAGAGATGCTTGGGAGTCAGAAGTGGCTCTGCCAGCAGACACTAATGTTAGCTTTTGATGAATCCAATTAGAAAATGTGCTTCCGTTTTCAGGATAGCAGCCTCAGGTAGAAAGGGGTCTGCTCAATGCCATGGGTTCATTTCCCCATACCCTCCTAGATCACCTGATAACACCAGATATCAAACCACCAAGGGATTTATGTATATTGGCAATTGATGGATCCCGAATAAATTTAAACCAATATTGCCAAACATAAAAATGCCAAAATCCCTTTTCATAACGCTAAATTTGGAGCTTAAAATTTTTTTTTACTTTAAAGAGAACAAAAATTATTTACTTAATAAATGTCAGGTGGAGAAAGAATCTGTAAGATAAGGTCTATTTAAAGGGGTGGATCCTAAGGAGCCTCTATTTCGTCAACCTCTGGCCTCGTAAAGGAACCGCAGTGCCTCCATTTGACCACAAGAGGGCACCAGTTGCCTCCTATTTGAAGGTTCGGATGGTTTAGTTTCTAAAAAAGCGTGTCTGACTCTTGAGACCTCAAAGACTGTAGCCTGCCAGGTTCCTCTGTCCATGGGATTTCCCAGGCAAGAATACTGGAGTGGGTTGCCATTTCCTTCTCCAAGGGATCTTCCTGACCCAGGGATCAAACCGTAATCTCCTGCATTGCTGTGGTCTCCTGCATTGTGGGTGGATTTTTACCGGCTGAGCCACGAAAGATGCAGGTTGGAGAGAAGAGTCTTAAACATTGATCAGCTGACCTGAGCCTCTCAATTTCAGATTAGCCTCTGTCTGCAGCTGGAAGAAACGGTGGGGGCTGAGGCAGATATCTTGACTAAAATCTGTTTCTAGGTTATCCTCATTCTGGGAGAGCCAATGAGAGCAATGGGCTTGAAGGGTTGTCTTTGAGTGCAGCAGGGCCTCAGTTTGGCTCATGTCCTTTGGGGTTCTGTTGAGTTCACCCTGAATTCAAATCCTTAATATTTCCCTGGATGATTTCCAGTTTTTTGTCTTAGGCAATGACACCAATAGTGATAAGAAATTGAAAAGGAATAGGGGGAAATTTGGGGGTTTTTTTTGGTGGTAGGGGAATAATGGGATAAAAATGACTTGTTTTACTGTTGCTTTTAAGGTGTCCTGGGACATCCAGGTGTAGGTGTCCAGAAGGTACTAGATGTATAGGATGCAGGAGAGCTCTTTGGGTGAAGGAAGGGCTTTGAGAGCCATTGTCATATTAGTGGTAGCTGATGTCATAGAAATGGATGAAGTTTCCTGGTCAAGTATTAATTAAGAAGAGCAGACTCCTGAGAAAAAGCCTGGAAAACTCCATTTATAGGGTCAGGTAGAAGAATCTGCAAAGGAAACCCAGAAAGATTGGGCATTAAGGAGAACCAGACAGGTGCAATGTAAACAAAGAATGAGTTTCAGGAAGGAGCCGTGGTCACTTTGTCAAAATTAGCAGAGAGTTTGTATGAAATCAGGACCATCGATGCAGAGTGTACCCTGAGTATAACCCCCTGAAGTTCCTGGGGCTTTGGGTAGAACGGGTTCTGCAGAATAGTCAGGGCCGGAAACCACAGTGTGGGAAACAGAAGGCACGGTATAAAAGTTGTTCCAGAATGTCGGGCTGTGTGGGGAAGACTGTGAAACGGCTGTGGAGGGATGGGGGGTTGGTGACGGAGAGATGAGGCAGGTTTTTGTGTAGGTTGTTTTAGAGATTTGAACTTGTCAAAGTGCTAATTAGCAAGATCTGATGGAGAGAGGGGCTTCCATGGTGGCCCAGACAGTAAAGAATCTGCCTACAATGCAGGAGACACAGGTTTGATCCCTGGGTTGGGAAGATCCCCTGGAGAAGGAACTGACAACCCACTCCAGTATTCTTGCCTGGAGAATCCCTTGGGTGGAGGAGCCTGGTGGGTTACAGTCCATGAGGCTGCAAAAAAGTCAAACATGGCTGAGCAACTGAGCATGCATGCACGCACAATGGAGAGAGAGTTAAAGTTATGAGATGAAGGGCAGATGACTGATGGGTAAATGCTCCTGAGGATATGGAAGAAGATGAAACCAAGAGCTCAGATGGAGCCCGGGGTTTAGGTCTTTCCTCAACTGGGCAAAAAGGGAAGAGGCAGAAGTGTGTCGGGACGCAGGGAAGCTCATGCTTTGTTGTTGTTATTGTTGTTCAAGTTGCCAAGTTGAGTCTGACTCTGCAATCCCATGAACCGCAGCACGCCAGGCTTGCCTGACCCTCACCACATCCCGGAGTTTGCCCAAGTTCATGTCCGTTGAATCAGTGACGCCATCCAACCGTCTCATCCTCTGTCTGCCTCTTCTCCTTCTGCCTTCAGTCTTTGCCAGCATCAAGGTCTTTGCCAATGAGTTGGCTGTTCGTGCTCACCTGCCACAATCACTTCCTTAATTCCATCGAGGAGGGCAGGTATTCTTTGCCACATTGTACAGAGGTGGAAGGAAAAGTTAGAAGTGACTTCTCCAGGGATGCAGTTAGTATTTGAATGTGGTTCAAACACACTAGACCCTGGTATGAAGGTGAAAGTGAAGTCGCTCAGTCATGCCCAACCCTCAGCAACCCCACAGACTGCAGCCTTCCAGGCTCCTCCGAACATGGGATTTTCCAGGCAAGAGTCCTGGAGTGGGGTGCCATAGGCCCTGGTGTACCCTTCCTCTATTCTGGCCTGCTGTACACAGCATGCTACTTCTTAGGCTAGCTGATTAATGGTATGGTAGAGCACAGGCTTGATCTTGGGCCAAACTGGGGAACAGATTTATCTTTAGGGATGATCCTTGTTCCTGGGCTCATTGTTGACCTTTCTTTGAATTTGCTGCTCCATATAGACTGCCTGTGAAGTGGCATTTACGATAAAGGGCTGCTTCCCTTCCCCGCCAAACTATGAGATCTGCAGGAGCAGACGCAGGGTCTGACCTGCTTTTTCCGTATGCAGGGCCTAGACGGGGCCAGGCATGTAATAGACGCTCACAAAATGTTTTTTGAAAGAACCTCTCACAGTACGTGTGCTAGAAACATTGACCTCTGAGATGCCAGCAGGTGAAACTGGTGTTATTTTAGTTCAGATCATCTAGCCTGTAAGTATATTTTGAACATTGAAGCCTGACAATCCAATACTCACTGGCTTTCCTCCCACCTGTTTATTTAGGATCTCAGCTCCTCAAAGTGTCTTAAATCCATGCATGATCCAGAACATAGAGGACTGGTCCCTACCCTGGGGCACTTACCCATGTTCCCCTCTTTCCTCTCCTTGTCTCCTTCAGCTGGGCACACCTCATCCTCCAGACTCCAACCACTGAGCAGCTGCAGCCTCAGGGAGTCTGTCATAAACTGTTGGGTGGCAAGGATAGGAGGAGACCCTCTGAGTACCTTGTGTCCCTAAACCTTAGAGAGGTTTAGGGAAACAGAGCTTTCCATTTTATTTTTCACTGCTCCCAACAACCTGCTACCCCAACACCGTGCTCTCCATAGATTCACAGGAGAGGCTGCACAAGGAGACACACCTAACTGGGCATCAGGCACCAAAGGGGTGAAAGTGAAAGGGGCTTCCCTGATAGCTCAGTTCGTAGAGAATCTGCCTGCAATGCAGGAGACCCCGGGTTAATTCCTGGGTCGGGAAGATCCGCTGGAGAAGGGATAGCCCCATTTCCCTTCACAGCCCCACTGCCCATGAAGGCAGAGCTTGTCCCTGCCTCTGTTTGGCCAGCCAGACTCCTTCTTCCTTTGGCTTGAGCTTTTCCCCAGGAGCTATCTCATTCCTGGTGCACACAGGCTTCTGGTGGGTGTCCTCCCAGACACGCTGTCCCATCTGAAGCCCAGAGCAGGTTCAAGCTGGGACCTCAATCTTGTCCCACATCACCTGAGACTTGCCATCTGGAGAGAGGGTGTGGCAACAGCAGCTGCTGAGTCACCGCAGGGCGTGATGTCCACAGATAATGGGAAAAGCGGATCACACACATATGGGAAATGGGAAAATGGTAACCAAATCTTACATAATAAGATTTGGTTTGCAAAAAATCCTTTCCTGAGCCCTGTCTCATTTGATATAACCTTTCTAACAGTTAAACAAAAAGTGGATGTTGCCTACACCGCTTGAGCTTTTCAATTTAGCTGGGAAGCCAGCTGTGTTAGGTTTGACTGCATTTCTCCAGCCAGCTGTCTTCCATCCCCATCGACTTGGCTAATCCTGCGATATTTGGCTGAGAAACTGTAATGATGCTGGGAGTGGTGGTAAACCACGGGCGAATTGGGGCAGATGGCGTTCCCAGGATAGGAAGCTTCAGAAAGCAAATCGTCTGACAAGACTGCCCTCTTGGAACAAATTGGTGCAAATACCTTGGGTACCGTGGTTGTAAAGAAAGCTATGGAAACCGGCTGGGAGGGTTTAGCAGATCCCAGCTTGGCACTACAGTTAAAAGTAAGCGTGACTTTCACCCGAGGCAGACTGTGGGACTGGAGTAGCAGAAGGGGCACGTGGAGTGGACGGTGGGGGGACGTGGTCACCGTGGAGCCAAGCAGGAAGAACGGTGAGGGGTTTGGGTCCTGGTTCAGACCAGCTGCGTGGCACTAAGTCAGTCCCTTAAACTCTATGAAGTCTAGTTTCCCAGCCTGAAGACGGAGGTGAGCTGCCCAGACCTTCTCTCAGGGTTGATGTAGCAGTCACGTTAAATCAGGTATATGAAAGCGTTTGGGGCAATATGAAGTTTTACTCATAATGGGAAGTACCGCTGTCATGGTCGTTACTGCTTTCATTCAACCGTATGTATTTCCAGGGGTAAATGGCTCCAGGGCTGGAAGGTGGTATGTCTGCGGTGGTATCCTGTGTTTCCTGTTCCCTGTGTCCTTGACTTGGCCTGGGGAAAACTGCCTGCAATAGTTGCCTGTTAGACTTGGAGGAACCAGTTGACCTCTGGCCTTATGAACTGCTACGCGGCCTATTAGTGTTACCGTAGGAGTTAGTGACTGTGTCTGCAGTGAGGATGGATGGTTCCTGAAAACCAGTAAAGAGTGACTTTTCCATACTCAACAGTGCTGTTCTACTTCTTTTCTAGGTGGCTATGTAAGTCTTGTGTTTGGCTGTGACGTGGGTTATAGAAGCATCTTAAAAGTCAGGAAGACTGGCTGTTTAGTCAACTGCCAAGCCACGAGCGTGCTCATGTGGATGTAGGAGACGCTGGTGTGAGAATGGCGTGCAGATGGGTTGCAAAGCGTGTTCTCAGTGGCCTGAGAGGAGGCTGTCTACATGTCCGTGTTTCCATGGACATGACTGGCAGGCCGTGATAAGTACACTTCCCCTGAACCATGCATCCTATCAAAATACCATTTAACATCTTTCCATTTTTATTAACTTTCTAAGCAATTATTGAGTGCCTACACATTTGGGCTTCCCAGGTAGTGCTAGTGGTAAAGAACCTGCGTGCCAATACAGGAGACAAAGGAGATGAGTGTTCGATCCCTGGCTCAGGAAGATGCCCTGGAGGAGGGCATGACAACCCACTCCAGTATTCTTGCCAAGAGCATCCCATGGACAGAGGAACCTGGCGGGCTGCAGTCCATGGGGCTGCAGAGTTGGACACAATCGAAGTGACTGACAAGCATGTTACTGCGTGCCAGGAACTGTGGCCTAGACATTTGCAAACCAACCAACACACATCGAATGTATTTACAAAGGATCTTTGTGAACTAGTTAAGAGTCAGCCATTATCTCCTAACCTGTTAGTAAAGGTTAAACTCTGACCTGAGGGACAGAGGCGGTTTCCTGAGAACCGGGGCTGCGGCAGGACTGGACAGGCTTTGCCCTCGCTTCGCATCCCTGGATGCGTTCTCCATCGGCGCGTCAGTCTCGGGGCCTCCAGAGGAACGCGTGTGCTGAGTCGCTTCTGTCGTGTATGTCTGTTTGCAACCCTATGGACTGTAGCCCGCCAGGCTCCTCTGTCCATGGGCTTCTCCAGGCAAGAATGCTGAAGGGGGTTGTCTTTTCTGCCTCAGGGGCTCTTCCTGACCCAGGGATAGAACCCACGTCTCTTACGTCTCCTGCATTAGCAGGTAGGTTCTCTAACATTGGTACCGTCTAGGGAGCTCTCCTGAAGGATAAGAATCAGAAAACACAGGCAAGACCAGGAGTGATGGGCTGTGTTTCCACACCCCTGCTAGCTCCAGTGCGGTGGGCGGGCTAAACACAAACTGATGTCCAAGGAGCTGCTGGTTAGTGGCTGGGCCCGTGTTCTCTTATTGTAACCAGAAGCCCTTGTTTAAGCAGCTTGAAGTCTAGGTGAGGAAAAGGGATGTAAGAATGGAAATGCACGCTTTCCACAGACTGGGATGGAAGCTGGGAATCCAGGATATAGTTCTCATAGTCACCGTGACAGGAACTCTTTGGAGAGTAAGCCTGCCCCCCACCAGTCAAAAAAGATGTAGCAGGCCAGTTGAACTTGAGCTGGGCTTCCTTGAGGAGGGAGCGTTTGGATCAGAGGGACTCAAGTTCAGGAAGGAAGAGGTAGAAGGAAATAGACTTTTTTTATCTAGAATGTGTTGAGTGCAGGATGGTTAGGGGTGGGGAGGAGGTGGCAGGAAGGCTGGACACTTTTAAGGTCGCCACTGAATTTCTCTCTTTAAGGGGATCTGGGGGACTTAACCTGGTGGTCCAGTGGTTAAGTCTGTGTTTCCACTGCAGGGGGCATGAGTTTGAACCCTGTTTAGGGAACTAAGATCCCACATGCCAAGCAGTCCAGCCAAATAAAGAAATAAAAGCTCTTTAAAAAAAAAAAAAAAACAACGATGTATACAAAGAATGTTGCAAGCACCTCTGAGGACAGGGGCAGGTGGTCTGTGAGGCTCAGGGCCCTGAACTCCCCCAAGGAAGCACCTGCCTCCCCAGCCCGTCCCCTTGTCTGCAGAGTATCCAATGAGCTCTCTGTCTGCTGGCAGATAGAAAGGTCACCCGAGTCTGGAGGTGCCCTGGAGGCAGCAGTGGGCTGGTGGTACTGGGTGGAGGTGGCATGGGTACTGCTTTGTGTTTTGGTCAGATACACGCACATTAGGCACAGCACCTGGAGTCTCAGGGACTGGAGGTGGGCGTCGCTTCAGTCACTCAGCGCATGTGGATGTCAGAGAATAGAGGGAGCCTGCCTCCCACCACGCTCAGCACGGGCTGGCTGATCCACCTGCAGACCCGCTCATTCCTCTAGCGGCTTCACTGTCCTGGGTAGTTCTTCCCTGGGACACCCTAGATTGTGGAAGCCCCCCAGGGGAGCAGACACTGACCCTTCCCAGCACTTCAGAGGACAATGATGCCCAGTGAGAGGTGACGCTGCAGGGGAAGAGAGCTCTGGCGTGGCATTTGGCCTGAGCAAGGCAAAGTGATGCTCCCCAGGGCCCGTAATGACTGCGGTGATGGGCCCCTCTCCTGGGGCTCCCCGGCAGGCTCGGGACACCACTGGCCCTCTCCCATGGAGGCCTGTCAGAGTTTATCTTTGCCTGAGACATTGTGGCCGAGAGACAGTCAGTTCAGGAGACTGGCCGGCCCTGCAGAGGCCCAGGGGACCTTCCTGGTACCATCCTCCCGGTCCAAGGACTCAGCAGGCCCGTTGTCAACAAGCCCAGCCCAGTTTGGATGAGATGAGGGTGACTAACGTTTTCCTCCCAGGCAGCAGGAGTGGACTGGCTTGCTGGGAGGAGTCCCTTTGCTGTAAACTACCAGAGACGCCGGTCTCCCGAGCTGAACCAGTGGGTGTCTTGCTTTCTTCTTTTTCTTAATCCTTCGGCAGATGATGGGAGGGTCATCTGTTGAGTTTGTCCAGACTCTGAATAGTCCTTGGTCACTGGAGTGTGCAAAAATATGGCAACAATGCAGGTGCTCTTGCCTGAAAATGTTTCCGAAAGGACGGGAACAAAAGCAGTTCTTCTGACAGTGAATGATACATTATGCTAATATCAGAAGGATTTTTTTTTCTCCCCACATGTATGGTCAGTGAAGAGAATTCTGGCAGTTGGTTCTCATTGAACCAAGTCTGTATACAGCACTCTGGAGCCCAGTCATCACCTCTAGCTTTTTTTACAGGAAGAGCTGTGGTGCCTAGGGGTCTGGGCTGTGACGACAGGACGTGCCTGCAGCAGGCAGGGAGCGGTCAGCCCACTCTCAGCTCTCCAGATCCAGGCCTTGAGCAGAGACAGTGTTTGCAGCCTGCCCGCCCACCCAGGCCTCCCGACCCTGCTTCAGGGCATTCATTTGTGGTTAATGACGAGTCAGATCTCATCCCTTACCCCTAGTTACAGCACCGGGGAGAGCACGTGGTGACCATCAGCCTCGCTCCAATCTAAGCAGATGGGCTGAGAAGCAACTAGTGGGATACATAATGGTGTTCTTTCTTTAGATGTGTCAGGAGAAGAGGACTAAGAGAACTATCTACCATGTGCCAGACACTATATATATGTATATGTGGTGGTGGTGGTGGTTTAATCACTAAGTCGTGTCCAACTCTTGCAACCCCATGGACTGTAGCCCACCAGGCTCCTCTGACCCTGGGATTTCCTAGGCAAGAATACTGGAGTGGGTTGCCATTTCCTTCTCCAGAGGATCTTCCCAACCCAGGGATCGAACCCAGGCCTCCTGCATTGCTGGTGGGTCTCCTGCATTGCAGGTAGATACACATATGTGTGTGTGTGTATGGGTAGTGTATATATATATACACACATTTTTGTCCTCAGAAATCCTATGCGGTGCCTTCCTCTTGCAACGACAAGTTGAGGTGTAGAGTCGGTGAGTAATTAATTGGGCAGGACTGACTAGCGAAGGGGGATATGGGTCTAGATTCAAATCATGTGAGTTTGACTCTAGAGCAGGGTTTTCATTCTCAGGACCTGTGATATTGGCCAGAGACTCCTCTTGTTGTGGGGCACCTCTAGATGCTGGCAGAACGCCCTTGCTTATGACAACCAGCAATGTCACCTGTGGATCATTATCGCCCCTGTGGAGAACCAGTTTTCTACAGGCTTTATTATTCCTGCTGCAGCACATTGCAAAAGGATATTTGGGGGTACCTTGGTGGCTCAGAGGTTAAAGCGTATGCCTGCAATGCGGGAGACCTGGGTTCGATCCCTGGGTAGGAAGATCCCCTGGAGAAGGAAATGGTAACCCACTCCAGTATTCTTGCCTAGAGAATCCCATGGACGGAGGAGCCTTGTGGGCTACAGTCCACAGCGTCACAAAGAGTCGGACATGACTGAGCGACTTCACTTTCACTTAAAGACTCTCTAGATGGTATGGACTAATTATTTATATTAATGTTTATTATAAAAGTAATAAAGGTCATTATGGATGATTTGGAAAATCATATATAATTGCATATATTTACATGAAAAGAAAAACTAGGTCAAACTCCATGCATATTTTTAGGCTCCATTTCCTACATAGTAACAGATTGATTTCTGTAAATGTTCGACTAATAAGGTTGTTCTCTCTCTCTCTCTTGTTTGTGGGAATCTTATTTCACTTGTCAACTATGAGTATTACCTTACAAATCCTTGAATCTAACAAGCAAAAAGACATCTCTTTGTTTCAATTTGTATTTATTTGATTACTAACAAAACTGACCATCTTTCTATTATATAGCTATTTGCTTTTCTTATTCTCCAAAATATTTGTTAATAAGATGTGTTGTTGTCTAGTAAATCTAGTTGTGTCTACCCACTTTCAGATTTTGCCTTCATCACAGTGCAGGCTCATAACTGAAGTTCCTTAGGCTTTTTAGCACTAATTGAGGGACTGGACTCTGGGAAAGGATTGGGAGAAGAGAGGAAGGGAATGCCTGTGTGTAAATAATTGAATACCTAAATTAGAATGACTCGAACCCTGAAGTTGGAAGCAGAAAAGAGGAGAGAATGGCTTATGCCTGAGGTCCTCTGTGTGAGAGAGAAGGGAGTGCCCCAGTTCCTGGTCAGAGAGTTCCTGTGATGGCCACCAGGTGGTGCTATCGGCCTGGGACGATTTTGGTGTCTGGTGAGGGAGGGAGCGCCGTCGATGAAGCGGCTTAGCCGCAGCAGCAGCGCAGGGGAGTGAGGTGATAGGCGGCTGAGTGTCGAACGCAGAGGCTTGTTGGGTGTTTGGAGTTAACCTGCCAGTGATCACAAGTTGGCCTGATGTGTGTGTGCGTTTTTATATGTGTGTACGGAAGAGGAAGGGAAGGTTAGGACTGGTTATTTGCTTATTTATTTATTGAGATATAATTCATATACCATAAAATTCACCCATCTACAGCATACACTTTGATGGTTTTCAGCATATTCTCATCACCGTGATCAACTTTAGAGCATTTTATCACCCCTAGAAGAAACCCCCTTCCCCTTAGCTATCACTCCCCTCCATCTCTGCCCCCCACCCCCTCTCTTCACCTGGTATTCCCCTTTCCCAGTCCCTGGCAACCACGATTCTACTTTCTGTCTATCTGGATTTGTGTACTCTGGACACTTCATGTAACAGGATTATACAACCGGTGTTCTCCTGTGAAAGGGCTATTCTCTGGTTGTTACTATTTGTCCCAGCCACCACTACCCCCGTTGACTTTGTAGCAAGAGGCATCAGAGTAGCTGGATAGACCGTTTCAAGTGCTGTGGCATTTCCAGGCCTATTAGGATAGAGAAAACGACAGACAACAGCAAGATTCTCATTTGGTAGATAAACAGATTCACCTGGGAAGCTTATGGAACTAAAGATTCCTGGCTCCCAGTCTCTCCAGAGGGCTTCCCAGGTGGTGCAGTGGTAAAGGATCCGCCTGCCAATGCAGGAGATGTGGTTCGCTCCCTGAATCAGGAAGATCCACTAGAGAAGGAAAATGGCAACCCAATCCAGTATTCTTGCCAGGAAAATCCCATGGACAGAGGAGCCCGGTGGACTACAGTCCGTGGGGTCGCAAGAGTTGGACACAACTTAGCAACTAACCAACAGCTTCTCCAGGAATTTATATTTGGTAGGTCTGGGGAGTTGAGGCTGCTAAGGATTTTTTTTTTTTTTTTTGGTGCCCCAGGTGAGTCCAGTGATTGTTTAGCCATCGGCAGTGGGCAGTCAGGTAGTGGAGAGAAAGAAACCTGGTCTGGAATATGGAGGCATGAGACCCAGATGGCCTTTTCCTGCAGACCTCTTCCAGCTGCAGCTTCGCATCCAGCGCCTCTGGTGGGAAGGGAGCTGCACGCTTATGGCTGCCACAGCCACATACTACAAGGCTGGTTCATGTCAGAGCGCCGTCTTTGACTCGGCGTGACAAGAGTGCGTTTTTGAAGGCCATCAAAAACAATGACATCAGCCTTATTTAAATACTGCTCGGCTGGCACATAGCTTTAAAGGGGTATAGCAGAAAGAACACTGAATTAGAAGCCGGAAACTCGCCAGAATGTTCCACTGAATACTCCCTGGAGCTATTGTGAGCATCTGGTGAGTGGGTGAGAGGTGTGGCCCCTGGCTTAGATTAGAGGAGCGCATGACAAGACGGGGCTTCAGAGAGCATCTTGTCTACCTGTCTTGTTCCATGGTAGGGAGCACCATGGTCCTGAAGTTCCTTGCTGAGGTGGTGGACGTACCAGTGGCCAGCAGTGCAGCCAGGAGTGGAGCTGAGGGCTCGCATCCTCTGCCGCCTTCTTTTCCCACTGCGTCTCACTTCACATCTCTCTCTTTGGGGATCTGAGGAATGCTACTGAGTCACCTGTCATTTCCAGAAGTGAAGAAACCCAGGCCTAATTTGTCCAGGGTTCCAGAGCTAAATGATTTATATTTGCCTTGGATAAGTAGGAGTTAAAATAATGGCAGATGAAAACTCCACGATGGCATACATGGATGGCTTTTAAGAACAAGCCCAGAACAGATCCAAGCTTTGTGAGGCCTGAAGCTTATGTAATTTGGAAACCCTCTTTAAGACAAATAGTACCAAATTACAAAATTAGGTCCAAGGCCTTGGAAGCAGTCTATGCAAACGAGAGACTTTGAATCTTCAGCTTCATTCACTTCACTGTCAGTTCACCTCTAGGAACAGTTATAGCAAGATTCCTGATCGTGTGTGTCCTGCTAGAATTTTTTTATTTGTATAAATAACACATATCCTGCTTCGAACCACTTAAGTTACACCAGTCTCACCAAATGGAGGCCATTCTGTCAACAAATACGTCTTGAGTAGCTGCTGTACATAAAGAACACTGAAGGGGGCGAATTCCCTGGTGGCCTCGTGGTTGGGATTCTGGGCTTTTACTGCTGTGGCCTGGGTTCAATCCCTGGTCGGGGAACTGAGATCCTACAAGCTGTGTGGCCAAATTAAAAATAATAATAATAATCATAATACTGAAGGGGACAGAGGCTACAGTAAGGAGTAAGTACAGTTCAGTTCAGTTCAGTTGTTCAGTCGTGTCCGACTCTTTGCGACCCCATGAATTGCAGCACGCCAGGCCTCCCTGTTCATCACCAACTCCCGGAGTTCACTCCGACTCATCGAGTTCATGATGCCATCAGCCATCTCATCCTCGGTTGTCCCCTTCTCCTCCTGCCCCCAGTCCCTCCCAGCATCAGAGTCTTTTCCAATGAGTCAACTCTTTGCATGAGGTGGCCAAAGTACTGGAGTTTCAGCTTTAGCATCATTCCTTCCAAAGAAATCCCAGGGCTGATCTCCTTCGGAATGGAATGGTTGGATCTCCTTGCAGTCCAAGGGACTCTTAAGAGTCTTCTCCAACACCACAGTTCAAAAGCATCAATTCTTTGGCACTCAGCCTTCTTCACCGTCCGGCTCTTACATCCATACATGATCACAGGAAAAGCCATAACTAGACGGACCTTAGTCGGCAAAGTAATGTCTCTGCTTTTGAATATGCTATCTAGGTTGGTCATAACTTTTCTTCCATGGAGTAAGTGTCTTTTAATTTCATGGCTGCAATCACCATCTGCAGTGATTTTGGAGCCCCAAAAAATAAAGTCTGACACTTTCCACTGTTTCCCCATCTATTTCCCATGAAGTGATGGGACCGGATACCATGATCTTCGTTTTCTGAATGTTGAACTTTAAGCCAACTTTTTGCTCTCCTCTTTCACTTTCATCAGGAGGCTTTTTAGTTCCTCTTCACTTTCTGCCGTAAGGGTGGTGTCATCTGCATATCTGAGGTGACTGATATTTCTCCCGGCAATCTTGATTCCAGCTTGTGTTTCTTCTAGTCCAGCGTTTCTCATGATGTACTCTGCGTAGAAGTTAAATAAGCAGGGTGACAATATACAGCCTTGACGTACTCCTTTTCCTATTTGGAACCAGTCTGTTGTTCCATGTCCAGGTCTAACTGTTGCTTCCTGACCTGCATACAGATTTCTCAAGAGGCAAGTCAGGTGGTCTGGTATTCCCATCTCTTTCAGAATTTTCCAGTTTATTGTGATCCACACATTCAAAGACTTTGGCATAGTCAATAAGGCAGAAATAGGTGTTTTTCTGAAACTTTCTTGCTTTTTCCATGATCCAGCGGATGTTGGCAATATGATCTCTGGTTCCTCTGCCTTTTCTAAAGCCAGCTTGAACATCTGGAAGTTCACCGTTCACATACTGCTGACGGCTGGCTTGGAGAATTTTGAGCATTACTTTACTAGCATGTGAGATGAGTGCAATTGTGCAGTAGTTTGAGCATTCTTTGGCATTGCTTTTCTTTGGAATTGGAATGAAAACTGACCTTTTCCAGTCCTGTGGCCAGTGCTGAGTTTTCCAAATTTGCTGGCATATTGACTACAGCACTTTCACAGCATCATCTTTCAGGATTTGAAATAGCTCAACAGGAATTCCATCACCTCCACTAGCTTTGTTCGTAGTGGTGCTTTCTAAGGCCCACTTGACTTCACATTCCAAGATGTCTGGCTCTAGATGAGTGATCACATCATCATGATTATCTGGGTCGTGAAGATCTTTTTTGTACAGTCCTTCTGTGTTTTCTTGCCACCTCTTCTTAATATCTTCTGCTTCTGTTAGGTCTAGACCATTTCTGTCCTTTATCGAACCCATCTTTGCATGAAATGTTCCCTTGGTATCTCTAGTTTTCTTGAAGAGATCTCTAGTCTTTCCCATTCTGTTGTTTTCCTCTGTTTGCACTGATCGCTGAAGAAGGCTTACTTATCTCTTCTTGCTCTTCTTTGGAACTCTGCATTCAGATGCTTATATCTTTCCTTTTCTCCTTTGCTTTTTGCCTTTCTTCTTTTCACAGCTATTTGTAAGGCCTCCCCAGACAGACATTTTGCTTTTTTGCATTTCTTTACCATGGGGATGGTCTTGAAGTAACAGGAACTTCCCTGGTAGCTCAGATGGTAAAGCATCTACCCACAATGTGGGAGACCTGGGTTCAATCCCTGAGTCAGGAAGATCCCTTGGAGAAGGAAATGGCAACCCTCTCCAGTACTCTTGCCTGGAAAATCCCATGGATGGAGGAGCCTAGTAGGCTACAGTCCATGTGGTCTCAAAGAGTTGGACACGACTGAGCATCTTCACTTCACAGTAAGGAGTAAGTACAGTAACTATAGTAAGGAGTAAGTACAGTAAGGAGACCACAGTCTCAGGATATGCAGTTCCAAAGTATATAATAATAAATCCGAGACCATTCTTTCTTCCCAACCATGGGCTGGGCCGGGATGGATGCCTGAGAGATCTCAGCCTCTATTTGTGTCCTCAACTTTGGTCTCAGAGAGCCTTCTCCTTTCACAGTCATTCCTCTCCCTCTATCAGATGGAGAATGGACATCCATATGAGTGAAACTCTTGGGGTTTTTGAATGAAAACTTTTTCATGGTTTAAATGACATCTCTGTGGTTGGGCACCCCTTCCCAACCCACTGCAAAGTCCCTTAAATCTAAAATCATTGTCTTCAGATGAATTAAAAGTACATTCATCCATCAGGGTCCATTTTCCCTAAAATGTGCCTGATGCCATTGAGATAATTAGAATAACATGAGTATCCTGAAAAATTTCTGTGAAGATTCTCCAGGATATGTATTTCCATTTTGCTAAGAAGTGCGTGCATGCTAAGTCACTTCAGTCCCGTCCTGACTCTGTGTGGCTCTATGAGTGGTAGCCTGCCAGGCTTTTTCTGCTCATGGGATTCTTCAGGCAAGAATACTGGAATGCTTTGTTATGCCCTGCTCCGAGAGAATCTTCCCAACCCAGGTTCAAACCAGTATCTCTTATGTCTCCAGCATTGGCAGATGGGTTCTTTACCCCTAGTGCCACCTGAGAAGCCCTTTGGTAAGACATCTGTACTCAGTTCTGTTTATTTAATTGATCATATCAGCATTAACGCCTGTATTTTTTTTTTAAGGTGTGGGTTTTGCCACTTTCTGAGAGAAAGAACATGGTAATAGAGATAAGTCTGGGTCAAGAGGGGGCCTAGGTCAGTGGAGGGTGTTTTTTTGATATTTGTTTTATTTCATTTTTTAATTGTTACCCTTAGTTTTATTGATTTCCCTGGAGAAACGGGGAGTCAGAGATGTGAGTCCCTTTAGGTAAAATCAAGTACCGTTCATGTCTTACTGAAATTTCCCTTTCCATTGGTGGGAGGAATAGCTGAGCCTTTGGTGTCATCTAAAACTCACTGTGATTCTCATGGCAGTTTTATTATTTAAAAAGAGCCTTCTGGAACATTAAAGCATGAAGGGATATTAAAACCTTGGGAGGGTTTACAACATTCTGAAGTGCAGGGTGGAAGGTTCTGAGCCCCTGGGTTGAGGAATGGCTGGATCCTTCTGGTGTCATAAGCAATCCCATCACTCTTGGGACCCTCCCTGTTTTTGAATCATGGATTTCAAACATCCTCAAAAGCTCTTCTCCGGTAATTCCAAAACTCTTAACAAATCAATCCTAAGAAAAAATAAACAAATATGCAGAGGAGCAGAAGGATATTTAGGATATGGTTCTAATTAAAATTTTTAAGTTTTCCTTCTCAAAATCTTGTATAAGCCATTAAATGTGAAAAAAACAAACCCAGAGTAGGAAAGCAGTCAAGCCATTACTATTAGAGGTTTTGAGTTTTATAACACACGAATAGTTCATTTGTTTTCTTCTTATTAACACCAAGAGAATCAAGTCAAGGCTGTAACTTTAAAATACTGAATGGCCATCTATTGAACTGGGCATACATAGGGACATATCACAGAAGGTGAAACTCCATCCTCCATCAGCATATGAAACAGTGAGCCTGCTTGCTGTCAGAAGGCTTCAAGAACGGGCACTACAAAAGAAACACGTCTTGTGGGCCCTCTCAAACCGCCCGAGGTAGGCTGGAGCCGTCTGGATGTTTGCCCTCAGTTCCCTTGTGACAACTGAGCCTGCCAGTTCCCTCTGTTGCTGTTCTGTTGATATTTTGGCAATTGCTCTGTTTGGTGACACCTGAGGCCAAGGTGAAAGAAACGAACATTTATTAAGTCCTATGTTTGTACCAGTTACAGAAAAGGAAAATGAATATTTTAAAAGGTAAAGATATCTTGTCCAGGATCCCATAAGTTTTAAAGCATAGAGTGCATGCACTGTAAAATGACAGCCACTTAACATTTGCCAGGATCCTGCAAAAACTTTACAAAGTCTATTTTACTTTTATATATTTTTTTTACTTTATTATTTTTCTATTTTTAAAAATATTTTTAATTTTTAAAGTTTTTGTTATCTTCATTTATTCATTTATATTATTTATGCATTTCATTATTCTATTATCTTATTTTTTTAAACTTTATTTTGTATTGGGGTGTATTTTGTGTTAACAATGTTATGACAGTTTCAGGTGCACAGCAAAGAGACTCAGCCACATATACACACGTATCCATTCTCCCTCAACTCCCCTCCCATCCAGCTGCCACATAACATTGAGCAGAGCTCCATTCTAAATATAACAGTGTGTACATATCCATCCCAAACTCCATAACTATCCCTTCCCCCCATCCTTTTTATTTTATCCCCATACCAACCTCTTAAAATTGACATAATTTGTATTTGCATTTTATAGATGAAATCATACAGTATGATGGAGCCAGGATTCAAACTCAGGTAGGCAGACTGCAGAGCCCCTGCTTTTGCACAGCGTCCCTCCTCCTCTGACTCGAGCTGTCCGTGTAGACCCCAGCCGCGGGTGGCTGCCACACACTTGACAGATGCCTGGTTTGAATTGCAATGTACTCCAAATATGAGCCACACACCAGACTTTGAAGGCAATCATAAATAAATAAATAAAAGAATGCAAAATATCTCATCAGCCCTTCTTATTTATGACATGATAGCAATTTGCATTTATTGGGATACATTTTTTTAAAATTAAACTTCATCTGTTCTTTATTTGTTTGAAATAAGGCTACTAGACAATTTAAAATTAACTGTAGCTTTCATCATATTTCTATAGGATAGCACTGCTATCTACTATTGCAAGTAAAGAAGGGGCTATGAAATTTGGTTTTCATCAGTAGTTCTAGTTAAAATTTTGGTTAGTAGAGTGGGTGGGGAGGTTGAAGCCATTTCAAACTTTTTAAAATTGTTTTTTAAGGCTATTTTAAAATGCAAGTCTGGGTTTATGAATGAATTTGAATTATGCTTTCTTCACTCTCAGTACCATGTGTGGGTAAGAAAGACTGCCGTTTCGAAGGTTCAGCAGGAACTTGGGATCTACGATTTCAGTGTTGCGTGGCTGCTGCCTCTCTTCTTTCCTCCGTAGTGGGAGCTGCTTCCAGTTCCACACACTTTGTGACAACCGACTTCATGTCTCCTCCAGCATGCCAGGGGGCCCAAGCTCTGGGTATGGCACTTGGCACTTAGTTTATCCTAAGTAATGAAGATAGAATAAATAGCTAAGCATTCTTTATTGGTTTAATGTTGTCGTATTATTTTTTAAATTGACAGTTTAAATTTCTATTTTCTAGCTATTATGGATTAACGTCTCTCTGGAACATTGAGTACAAGCTTTTTGTGGGGAATATGTTTTCATTTCTTTCAGGTATATATCAATACCTAGACCTGGAACACCTGGGTCATAGGATAGCTCTGTGGAACTGTTTGAGAAGCTGCCAGATTGTTTCCCAAAGCAGCTGCCTCCTGATATTGATACATTCCCATCGGCAGTATGTGAGGATGTAGTTTTATGCTTAACTATTGCCAGGCAGAGATTACATGGATACAAAAGGAAGAAGTTGGGAATATTTGTGTGAGATAGGAAGACTACAGACCAGAAACACTGTATACCAAATGTTTGCAGGAGATTTAGTCCAAGTGCCCCTCCTTCCTCCAACATACATACCACCTGCCCTCTCCTCCCAAGGCTAGAATTCAGAAACAATAAAAAGAAAGAAAAAAGGTAACAGTTGCTTAGAAACTCAGAAAAGAATGTCCTGCGAAATCAGTTTGTCCAAAACAAATGCTTATGCTTCAGTTCAGTTCAGTTGCTCAGTCGTGTCCGACTCTTTGCGACCCCGTGAATCGCAGCACGCCACAGCACTTTCATAGCATCATCTTTCAGGAATGCTTATGCTAGCTCTTTATAAAAATGCTTAGTTACTTACGGCAGCTTTGGATGGAGAAAGGGAGATGGGGACTATATCATGCAGGTACCGATTAGTAAGGCCAAGTGAGAGTGTTCTTTGTCATGGCCCAAAAGCCTTCTCTGACCCCAATTCAGTTCCTTTGTCTTAATCTACTGACAAAGGGGCTGACATATGAAATGTTTGGATTCCTGAGCCAGGTTGCTGCTCCTCTGGCCGATGCAGAACCTCAGAAAGGAGACGACTCCAAGCAAGTGGAGTGCCAAGCCCTATCACCTCTCCCATCTCCATCCCATTCAGAATGGACCCGTCCTGGTCTCCGCTGCCCCTTATTCACACTTCCTTCTCAGTGTGTTCCCAGTGGCCTGCTTCCCCTGTAACACTTAAGCTTTATCAAAGAGCTTAAGTCCGGGGCAGAGGACCTCCATGATCATGAGGACTTGCTGTTGATTTCACCTACTGGCTCACCCATTCAGTGCTTCCCTATTTTATGCTTCTGCAGACATTCTTCCCTGGTGGCTCAGATGGTAAGGAATTTGCCTGCAAGGTAGGAGACCCAGGTTCAGACCCTGGTTGGGGAAGATCCCCTGGAGAAGGAAATGGCAACCCACTCCAGTATTCTTGCCTGGAGAATTCCATGGACAGAGGAGCCTGGTGGGCTACAGTCCATGGGGTCCCAAAGAGTTGGACATGACTGAAAGAATAACACTTTCACTTCACTTTCAGATATCCTTTATTTTCTTTTGTGTTGGAAGCTATTTCCTTGGATGCTCAGTCTCTAGCTGCGAAGGCT
Organism: Nanger dama; assembly: GCA_917880005.1. Taxonomy (NCBI): domain Eukaryota; kingdom Metazoa; phylum Chordata; class Mammalia; order Artiodactyla; family Bovidae; genus Nanger; species Nanger dama. The sequence goes on from CAKJTW010000003.1 coordinate 74,213,176, forward strand.
GTGGCCATCTCCCTGGTTCTGGTTTGGCCTCTGAGATCTTCCTTACGTTGAGTTTTGCCTGCCTGGACCGTCACTGCCATTGCCCTTTCTCCTGACCTGAGAACCTGACGTGGCCTGCTTGTTTCTTTAGCTGGTACCCTCGGGGCTGGGAATTCCAGTTAGTGAAGTCATGAACTTCAGTTAAAATTATTACTCCAGGAATTCTATAATGTGCAAAGATATTATACAGGAGCAGAGTACCATGTGTTAATTCATACTCATTAGAGACCCTCACCACAGGAATGACACCCAGGACTTGTCACCTCACTGAGAACAGAGATGTGGGGCCCGGATTTTGGACAGAGGATGTCTTCAGTAAGTGAAATTTCAGAAAGGAAGATGTAGTTGGGAGCTTTGAGTAACTGGAGACAACAGGACTCTAGATGGAACCAGGTGCTGGAGGCTCCAAGTTCATAGTTGGCCTTCTATTTTTTAAACCAATATCCTCACCTAATACCCATCCCTACCCCAATTTTGTGTTGTTGTTGTTGTTCAGTCGCTAACTCATGTCCAGTTCTGCAACCCCATGGACTGCAGCACCCCAGGCTTCCCTGTCCTTCACTATTTCCCAGAGTTTGCTCAAACTCATGTCTATCGTGTCGATGATGTCATCCAATCATCTCATCCTTTTTCACCCCCCTTCTTCTCCTGACCTCAATCTTTCCCAGCATCACGGTTTTTTCTAATAAGTTGGCTCTTTGCATCAGGTGGCCAAAATATTATAGCATCAGTTTTTCCAGTGAATATTCAGGGTTGATTTCCTTTAGGATTGACTGATTTGATTTCTTTGCAGTTCAAGGGACTCTTAAGAGTCTTTAAGAGAACAATTTGAAAGCATCAAATCTTCAGTGCTCAGCCTTCTTTATGGTCCAACTCTCAAATCCATACATGATTCCTAGAAAAATCATAGCTTCGATTGTATGGACCTTTGTCTGCAAAATGATATCTCTGCTTTGTAATACACTGTCTAGACTTGTCATAGCTTATCTTCCAAGGAGCAAGTATCTTAATTTCATGGCTGCAGTCACCATCTGCTGTGATTTTTGAATCCTGAGAAACTAAAATCTGTCACTATTTCCACTTTTGCTCCATCTATTTGTCATGAAGTGATGGGACCAGTTTTGTTTATATGTCCCATTATTTTTTCAACATTAGTTGATACCTTAACTCAAGCTCCACTACCTCCCAGTCAAGTCACATAATTTCAGCAAGAATCACAGACTACAGGTTTTAAATGACCCCAAATTGGCTCTAACCTCAGTACAAAAACATACCTGGTCTCCATACAAATTGCTAAATAGAGACTTCATTTCAGGCAGCAAATAAATTTACTTGAAGGGACTGGAAATGCTACAATGTAAATTACCTGTTAAAACAATTTTTTCAAAACCCAAAAATTCACAGCTATCCTGAAAATGCCTCATTTTCAAATTAATGCATTTTACTTTAATTTGGGGTTTGAGGTGTATGTGTTGGGAAGGGGCGGGGCTTGTGGCGGCTGCAGGCAAATAAGTTAAATTCAAAGAATAGAATTTGAACTTTTGCAAATGAGTAAACAGCCAAAACAAACACCGCTTTGGAAAAAAATACACATTTTCTCCTTTTGAAAAGCAAGCAATGCCTAAGCAAAATACCTTAAAAGTGAACTAAAAAGCTTTTCTAAAATAAACAACTCTGCTTGTGATCCTAAATTGGGACCATATGGACATGTGAAAGCTACAAACGCACTGCATTTCGACTCTGAGTTTCTGCCTTCACTGTTTGCGTGCCTCCGAGTAGATGCTGATAATGTTGCCTTTGGTCCCAAAGGAACCTGAGATTCTTAGATCCTAGGATGAGGGAGTAAGCAGAAGAAGAAACAAAAGGAATGAAAACAAATGCCTTTCAAGACAAAATATCTGAACAATGAGTTCTATTTTTGCTTCCTTGCCAGCAGGCGGGACTCAACTCAAATCTCTTCGGCACATACAGGATGATGCCAGCGAAATGAAGTGCATTTACCAGGGATGCTGGCTACGTGGGGAAGTCCCTGTTGAGGAACCAGGCTCACACTCAGAGCATTAGGATAGCTTTAGCAAGCCGCCTGGACTAGCCTCTTGCCCTGGGGCAAATCAATGAATAAGCCAATTCAGCATAGATAGAATCATTCCTTTGTTTTTCTCAATTACCAAATGTTGTGTGCTTTGGGGGTCACTTGTCATGAGTTTAGAGAATGTGAATATTGCAACATAAGTCCTCACCATTCTAAACAGCTTAAACTGAATTCCGTTACTAGGGAGGAGAAGAATTGAAGACATAGCATCCATCGCTAATTGTACATGATTAGAGGCTATTTTCTCATTCTAGGGTACGTCTTTCGTTTCTCCCACGGTGCTCATGGTCTGTTCCATGAAGCTGGCACTTATATTAGGTGTATATTTATGTGGACATGTTTTGTTTCCTATAACTGGATAGCAAATCCTTGAGAAAGAGATGATGCCGCCTGGTTGGGGAGGGGGTGGTGTGCTCACCTGGAGAACAGTGAGTGAAATGAGTTCAAGCATTAATTTTTAGTTTTAAGTGAAGGAGAACGCACTGCTGTTAACAGAGAGTTCAGCTGTTTTTGAGCCCTTGTTACTAACTGCCCCAGGTACAGAACTGTGGGCATCAGAATGAAAAATACGTAAGATCGTGAATCTGGGCTCTGTTAATTGTGCTATTAGGAAATATTGATTGAATAACGGAAGGAGTTTACATTTATTGAGTGCTCATTACATTCCAGGCACTTAGTTATGCATTTTGTATCTTATGCCCAAGTTAAAAAGGGTTTGGGATATCATCAGATGCCTGACAGCATGTGGATTTGAACCTGAACAAAGGGAAGCTATAAAGTTTCTTAATAAAAAGGTGCTCTCTTTGTGTGCATGTGTGCCTAGTCGCCCTGCTGCTGCTGCTAAGTCGCTTCAGTCGTGTCCGACTCTGTGCAACCCCAGAGACAGCAGCCCACCAGGCTCCCCCGTCCCTGGGATTCTCCAGGCAAGAACACTGGAGTGGGCTGCCATTTCCTTCTCCAATGCATGAAAGTGAAAAGTGACAGTGAAGTCGCTCAGTCATGTCCGACTCCTAGTGACCTCATGGACTGCAGCCCACCAGGCTCCTCGGTCCATGGGATTTGCCAGGCAAGAGTAGTGGAGTGGGGTGCCATTGCCTTCTCCTGTCTAGTTGCTCAGTCGTGTCCAACTCTTTGAGACCCCATGGACTGTAACCTACCGGTCTCCTCTGATTATGGGATCTTTCAGGCAAGAATACTGGATGAGGCGGTCATTTCCTTCTCCAAGGAATCTTTCCAACCCAGGGACTGAACCTGCATCTCCTCTGTCTCCTGCATTGTAGCCATATTCTTTACCCAGGCTTGTCTGTGGATCCTCAGTAAATGAAAATCAGTTGCTTTTCACAACGACATTTTAACTTTAGGTCTCTCATTTCTCACCAGGAATCAAGGCAAAAAGACTTTAATGCACAGAGTTAATTTTGAGAATGGATATGTACAGAAACTACTTTTTAAAAAATTATTGAAGTATAAATAAATACAGTAAATATTATAAATCAATATTGTATTAATTTTGTACAGCAAAGTGATTCAGTTATGCATATATTTTATTTTCCATATTCTTTTCCATTTTGGTTTTCTCATAAGGTATTGGGTACAGTTCCCTGTGGTATACAGTAGGATCTTGTTGTTTATCCTTCCTATATATAATAGCTTGCATCTGCTAACCCCAGACTCCCAGTTCTTCTCTCCCCTACTGCTCTCCCCTGGGCAACCACAAGTCTGTTCTCCGTGCCTCTATGTGAGTCTGCAGAAACTACTCTTAATCGTTTTCATTCTTCCTTTGAGCCCACTGAAATTACTGGGTTTGAAGGAAGAAGAAACAAAAGTTAGATATTAAAACGTTTTTAAATCCCACCCCTTAAGTTGGCCATTTCTTTCAGGTGTTTCTCCCTCATTAATAAGGGCTAGGTTGTTTCTTTTCAGCCCTTTCTCCTTGCTTCTACTCTTTGCTCCAGTGCAGACAATCATGTGCATTGAAACTGCCTGAATGCTATGCTGAGAAACCCAGGCATGATTGTATAGGAGGTGACAGATTACAGGCATTCTCATTTTATTGCACTGCACGAATGATGCAGGGTTTTGTTTTGCCTTAAAAAAAAAAAAAAAAAGCCAAATTGAAGGTTTGTAGCAACCCTGCATTGAACAAGCCGATCAGCACCGTTTTCCCAACAGCATTTGTTCTTTTCTTGTCTCTGTCACATTTTAAGTGGCTGTCACACTGAAAGGGAAAGTGAAAGTCGCTCAGTCGTGTCCGACTCTATAGTCCATGGGATTCTCCAGGCCAGAATACCTTTCCCTTCTCCAGGGAGATCTTCCCAACCCAGGGATCAAACCCAGGTCTCCTCCGTTGCAGGTGGATTCTCTACCAGCTGAGCCACAAGGAAAGCCCAAGAATACTGGATTCACACTACTAGAAGGTTTTTAATTATCATGTTTGTTACAGTGATCTTGTGACCACTGTGACTTTCGGAAGGCTCTGATGATGGTTGGCATTTTCTAATAAAAATGTGTCTTTTTTTTCAAATGTGCCCTGATGTCAGTTTTTTTTTAAAATTTTGTATTGGAGTATAGCTGGCTAACAATGTTGTGACAGTTTCAGGTACACGGCAGAGAAGCTCCATGATACATAGTAAGAATGTATGTATCTTCTTAATGAAGGTATGTGCATAGTTTTTTTTTAGACATAATGCTTCGCACACCTAATAGACTACAGTACAGCGTGAACATCACTTTTGCATGCACTGGGAAACCAAAACATTTGTGTGACTGGCTTCACTGTGATATTTTCTTGATGGCAGTGGTTTGGAACCAAGCCCGCCACATCCCCAAGGCCTGCCTGCAGAGCGTCCTCCAAGTCGAGAAGTGATGGCACTTTTTGTAAAAGTGTGTGTGTTTCCAGGTTGTAAACACCACAAACCTCCGGGCCAGCCAGCCCTTCCTCATTAAGGCCCCTGTGTCTCCTCACGTCCAGCCTGTGCTGCCCCATCGCAGGGACCACTCCTGCTCTGCGGCCTCGGAAACCATTCTCAGGCGCCCTGCCTGCCCCATTTCACCTTGCTCCTCAGCCCCTGGGGGAGAATGCCCAGGTGGCTCAGTGGTAAAGAATCCACCCGCCAGTGCAGGAGAGGTGGGTTCCATCCCTGGGTGGGGAAGATCCCCTGCAGGAGGAAGCGGCAACCCACTTCAGTATTCTTGCCTGGGAAGTCCCATGGACAGAGGGGCCTGGTGGGCCACAAGCCGTAGGGTTGCAAAGAGTCAGACACGCCTGAGCATGCGGCCTCAGAAATGTCAGCCCCACCGGGGCCTTTGTTTTCTCTCCACTTTCTGTCCTCTTTCTGTGCTGCCCCCTCCTTTGCACCTTTGAAGGGAGAAACAAGGAGGGCTACACTCATTGGAATCACCTATCTGACTGCTTCGGTCTCCCAGACTGTGAACAAAAGGAAAGCTGGTCATCGCTTTATAAATGATGTATGGGGACACGCGGAGGAATGAAGGCCCAGACCGCAGTGTATTTTTAGCGTCTGCTGTTTGTGGTAACATAAGTGAAAACTGCTGGATGCCTTCCCCCTCAGCTGAATGGCTGGTATTCAGGCGAGTGTGCCCGCTGCCTGCCAGACTCTCCTCACGGAACTCCCTCTTTATGAGGTGGGTGACTGGCTCCTTGGCACCAGGCTGCCCCACCACAATTCTCCTTTATTGCCCAGTCGCATGGCTCCCCAGGGGCCCCAGCGTGGGGCTGCGGGTGAGACTGCTGGCCGCGAGCTTGTCAGGGTGTTACCAGATTGCAAGGCAGAGTCTGCAGGGCAGGGGCTGTGTCTAGATGCTCTCAACCTTCTGGCATGAGGCTGGCACTCAGACACGCAGGAACCACGATGGTGAGGCCCGTGGCTGGCGCCCCATCTCAGAGTCATTCTGCTGGTGCCTGGCTCGAGTAGGAGGTCGACCCCCACTGGTTGCTGACACTCAGGAGCCTCAGAGTGAGACAGAAAATATGAGACAGGCCTCTCTTATGCCGACAGGTCATTCTACCAACGATTGCTCTTGAGCTAATCTTTGGAAAGGGTCCAGATGGGCTGCCTAAGGCCCCATGGGGGCAAGGAAACAGCCCTGGGATCCCAGGCTGCAAATAGCATTGACTGGCTGAGCAGCTTTAGGCAAGTGAAGGTCTCCCAGGACTCACTTGCTCACAGTTATGAGTAGTAACTCTTGTCCTACTGACCTCACTAAAAATTTTTAATAAAGATATTAAAATAGTCTAAAACAATTGAAACCATAATGTTACAAAAAGGCAGGGGAGTGGTGCAGTCCCTGTTTATTTTCTTAATTTCTGACCAACCTTGACTTCTACCAAAACCATCCCCCTCTGACCCCAGCTCTTGCATCATGGGACGACCCGTGGGCTCCGCTTATTCCCTGAGAGGACGTTGCTTATTCCATGAAAACATACCTTCATGCTTCATGAGCGAGGGCTTTGCTTCCAGTCCCTACAGGATTAGTTTGAATGAAGAAGGGTGCAGTGGGCTCCTTTTCTTGTGAAATGTGTGAGAGTGCCTCTATAATTAGAATAAAACCATCTGTAAAGGACTTCAGCTAGCTATAGTTTCTTTATATGAAACCTTAAGTGACTTTCAAAAAGCCTCTCAGTGGCCACACTGAGTGTCACAACCTCCACAAACCAAGATGGTCATGCCAGTGTCCTCAGTCTCCCTTTCTAGCCCTTGATACTGAATGTATGGGTAATGGAGCAATAGCTTCAACATCACCTGGGGACTTGTTGGAAACGCAGTGGCAAGTCCATCCCTCATTTGTTGATCAGAGTCTACGTTTTGACAGGATCCTCAAGTTATGCATATATGTGTGGTAAAGCCAATTAGATGACAAGACTTGCAGGACCTAGACCTACTATTTATTTATGCACTGTACTTTATTATGAAGAGGACTGAGGATGACTAGGATTAATAGCTTACAAAGAAGGAGAAGACGACGTTAAAAGTTCTAGCAGCTGGGACCACTTATTACCATTGTATTACTGTGTACATTTTAATGCTCTGAGAACACTGCTACAGCATTGTAGAGTCACAGGTATTCCCAATAATAGTCCCAAAGTATCAAGAAGAGGTAAGGTCATATTCCGAAGTTGCTGTTTATAAAAGCAAAAGGGCTTAACATTTATTTGGCAAAAATGAAATATTTTCTGTCTATTCTAGAGACGTTTGTGGAGAGATGTGGGCATGATGGAAACAGATAAATAAAGCATCATCACCGGATAGAATTAATTGCCTGAAATAATTTAAAAGCTGTAGTGAAAGATCCCATCTTTAACCAATGGCATTATTTTCCCAAATAAAGGGACCTCTAGATTTTGGAAACTTCATGTGAAATGGAGCAGGACCCCCACGGTCCCTCCCACCACCCCACCCCCACCATGACCTCTGCCTGCCTTTTGTCTGTGGAAAACTTTAGTCAAGGGATAAGTTTAATCAGAGAAATGAGAACTTGCAGAAACAAAGGCAAACAGTCAACAGAGACCAAGTAATAATAACGTAGTTATTCAGCACAGTCAGGGACCTTTATTTCTTTCTCAAGGGCTGTAGATAATATTCTAGCAATATCCTGTGAGCTGTCTTATAGATACTAAAACATCAGGTGGAGAAGTTAACTATATAATGACCAGACTGTACCCAGGATGTGAGCTGCTACAATTCTAGGAACTGGCCTCAAAGAAATGGGAACAAATGGACCCTGGAACTGAAGGTTCACTGTCCCTGAAGCAATCGAGATGACACTGGTCAGAGCACCGAAGACCAATCTGAAGATGACTGTCAGATCAGAGATGAGTGTGCTGTTTCTGCATGTAGCCCCCGCCTTCTGTCTGTAAAAGCTCTTGCCCCACTAGTTGCCAGTTAGGGGTGAGTCGGCCTTTGGACAGATGTCCGCCCCCAACCCCCACCCCTGGTTGCCAGCATCTGAAATGAAGCAAACTTCCCTTTCCACCAACCTGGCATGTTTATTGGCTTTGGGGCAGTGAGCAGCCAGATCTCCCCTCACCTCTCAGTAGCGCATGGACTCTTGACTCATCTCTCCCTTCTGCACTGCTTGAGATTTCTCTTATTTCTGCTCAAGTTGTGGCTGCTCCACCCCCAATCTGTGTCACTGCTCCCCTGAGTCTCAGCAGTAGTGTGTAATTAAGCATTCTTAACTTCCCTCCAGTCTACCTTTGTACAATGGCCTTCAGAAAGATGCTTGAGTACACTGGATCTGGAGTAGAGGGCTGGGGTTTTTAAAAATTCCATCAGTGATTCTGATGTGCACCCTGTGGTGGGAAAGAGGGTTTTAAACTGTTGATAAATTAATGCTCTACACAACATCCAATTAGTATATCACTCTTCTTCCTATAAAGCTTTGGTTGCTATTTGTTATTATATCAGTTCTTAATTTTCTGCCTGGTATTAGCTGTCTCCTCTTCTATTTAGCTCCTCCCTTCCAAGCAGTGCTCATTATTGATGCTCAAATATTCCTTGCTCTCACCTACCTCTGTGCCCTACGTGTGGCTTTTCCTTCACCACCGATAAGGGTAGATCCTGCCTTTCCTGCTTCAACTCAAATGTCACCTCCTCCATGGAAGTTTTCCTGGAAGGTTCCCTATTTCCTGAATTTCCATGTCATTTATAATACCGTAATGAATTATATCAAGGAATGTACCTTATCATGTACCACTGGCTTGTTGTTTTGGTGCTGAACAACCAACTAGAATGAAGAACTAAGTAGGGAGCAGGAATCCTGTCTTTCACATTTGTATTTTCTATGGCACAGAGCATAATCATTGGTATGTTGCCTCTTGCAGGTAATCCTTCACGTTGTAGATCTAGGTTAGATATTGCTTCTCTGCATACCTGTGACATCTCACTGTAACCCTGTCACATCATAACTCTGCATCTTAAATGTATTTCCTTTCTTTTTATTGAGGTATAGTTAATTTACAATGTTGTGTTAGTTTCAAGTGTACAGCAAAGTGATTCAGTGATATATATATATATATATATATACACACACACACATACACACTTTTTCTGATTCCTTTCTATTACAGGTTATTGCAAAATATTGAGTATAGTTTCTTGTGTTACAGAGTAGGTCCTTGTGGTTTACCTATTTTACATATTGTAGTGTGTATGTGTTAATCCCAAATTCCTGATTTATCTCTCCCCTCCTCCTGCTCTCCCTTTTGGTAACTATTCATTTGTTTTCCATGTGTGTAAGTCTATTTCTGTTTCATAAATAAGTCACTTGTATCATTAAATGTGTATTTCATTATGTATCCCTTACAAAACTGTAAACTCTGTAAGAGCAGGGGTCATATTTACCTGGTTCATCATTGACCCTCTAGTCTATGTCTTGATGGTCATATACACTCAAGAAATATTTTTTTAAGCTGACTGAATAATAATTTTAAAATATGTTTGGTTTTTAGAGACAAATGGACCAGATAGCATCCATGGCATCCTTTCAGTTTGATTGACTTGGTTTCAGGTGCAAAATAGAACAGCATAATCTAAACATTATACTGAACCAGTTAACTAGCATTTGATTGTATACTCAAGTACATAATTTTCTAGTTATTTTCTATGTGTGGTTAGTTTTCTTGGCTGGCTTCCCTGATGGCTTAGGTGGTAAAGAATCTGCCTGCCTGCGAGATGTGGGAGATCTGGGTTTGATCCCTGGGTTGGGAAGATTTCTTGGACAAGGGAATGGCAACCAACTCTAGTATTCTTGCCTAGAGAATTCCATGGACAGAGGAGCCTGGCAGGCTACAGTCCATGGGGTCACAAAGAGTCAGACACAGCTGAACAACTAACACTTTCACTTTCTTATCTATAAAATTCAAGCTCTTGGAGAACAAAGGATAGCATTAAAAAATTTTGTTAAAATTTTGTACTGTCGTATAGTTGATTAACAATGTTGTGATAGTTCCAGTTGAACAGCAAAGGGACTCAGCCATACATATGTGTGTATCCCTTCTTCCCTAAACTCCCTCCACCCATCCAGGTACAAAAGATAGAATTTTTTTTTTTTTAATTTCCATCTAACTCCCATAGTTCCTTAGCGAGTATGTCTTGATTTGATGTAATTAAATGTAGTTTTAAAAGAGCCTGTGTTATATCTGCCTGGTGCTAAACATCTGTTGCTTCCTAACAAGTGTGCCATTCATTCTAATGGCACTGGTGCACGGAGGTAAACAGAGCCTTGGCAGGCCTTCCATAAAGGAAACGGTGTTTGCTTCCTTCATTAATTACTAGTGGAGCATTAAGACATGCATCTCCCTGAAGCCAAGTTGGATAATTCTTGGCACTTAAGCCTAGGGTGCTTTCAAAAGTTGAGACATGTATTGGCACACCAGAAGGCATGCCCTATGGCAATCACCAAGGTGGCTGTAATGCCAAGATGGTATAAAGCCTCAGCTGTATCAATACCAAGCATACCAGTCTGTCTCTCTCAACTGTTGTGGGTCTTGGGTTAATGTGAGATAATAAATGTGAATTTCTAGAATGTCTCTGAAGGCAGACACCTCAGTATGAACTGAAAAAAATCTTCAGAGAGATACAGAAAGTTTAAAAATAAAATGATCAAAGGTTCACCAGACAAAACAACAGAATGAAAGTGACAGTGCTAATAGCAGAAATATGTATCAAGATATGATTTGTCAATTGTTATTAATTTTGCCAGTTAATGATGATTGAAATGAAGAATTTATACTCTTGGACATAGCAGTTAGCATAGCATCAAAATGCTAAAGCAAAAACAATAAGAAAGGATACTGACAGACACTTATTGGTAATAATAGATTTTAACACAGCCATCAGATTATGATAGATAAAATATGAATAGGGACATAAAAGAATGTGATTAATAATGTTGGATAATTGGCTATATTTAGATATTTATGGGTTATATAAAAATACATCTTAAATACTCACATGGAAAATTTATAAAAATAATACCTTTCTTTAAAAATCCAGAAATCTTGTACACTACTCACTCAGTGAGCTATAATATAAATGTAAACAACAACAACAACAAAAAAGTTACTTTATGGTGTCCATATTTGGAAGCTAGAGGAATTTGGAATTAGAGGTACAATTATCCCTTTAAGAATTAAGACTCTGCTCTTCCACTGCAAGGGGCCTGGGTTTGACCCCTGGTTGAGGAACTAAGATACCACAGCCCATGCTATGTGGTCAAAACAAAAAAACAAACCAAAAGAATAAGTGTTAATCAAGCACAATAAATTAAGACAGAAAGATTCAATGTGACTTCAAAGACAGTGGTATTCCCAGGACATTAGGAGCTAGCCATGATCCTACTAAATATATTAATATTTCCAAAGGAAAAATATGTGTTGATCTAAATGGGAGCTGATTCAACTAACAAGGAGGAGAAAAACAAGTGTCAGAGGTTTATGCCTTGGCACAACTTGTCCAGGGGAAGAGCGAGACTCACCTAGCTCGACTTAAGTTATATAACCCATTGGCAAGACCATTCTTCCTGTGAAGGTGGAAGTAACCACTTTATGCTGTGCTGTGATTAGTCGCCTTAGTCGTGTCTGACTCTTTGTGACCCCCCGAGACTGCAACCTGCCAGGCTACTCTGTCCATGGAGATTCTCCAGGCAAGAATGCTGGAGAGGGTTGCATGCCCTCCTCCAGGGGATCTTTCCAACCCAGGGTTCAAACCCAGGTCTCCCACGTTGCAGGCAGATTCTTTACTGTCTGAGCCACCAGGGAAGCCCAAGAATACGAGTGGATAGTCTATCCCTTCTCCACGGGATTTTCCCCACCCAAAAGTAGAACCAGGGTCTCCTGCATTGCAGGTGAATTCTTTACCAGCTGAACTACCTGATTTTGTTTCTAATTTCATGCACATCAAGCAAGCACGTTTTGATTTGCCCTTTTGTGTTTGGGTCTATGTACGTAGTGATTATGCATCAAGGCAGCTGTGTCACGATACAGCTAATAAATAGGAATTCATTCCTGAAATGGCTGCTGTAGTGTTGGAAGAGTAAGATTCCTGAGCCTTATAGGATATTAAGGCTGCAAGAGAAGAGTGTGGAAATTGACATACATTATATTTAAGTAAGGGGCTTCCTGGGTGGCACAGAGGTAAAGAATCTGCCTTCCAATGTAAGAGATGCAGGAGACAGAGTTCCATCCCAGGGCTGGGAAGATCCCCTAGAGAAGGAAATGGCAGCCCACTCCAGCATTCCTGCCTGGAGAATCCCGCTCACTGAGGAGCCTAGCAGGCTACAGTCCACAGGGTCACAAAGAGTCAGACACGACTGAGCCACAGAGCACAAGCAAGTTATACAACATGAACCTACTTATTCTTATTCACTGCTGTGCCTTGGTGTGCAGAGCAGGCTTGGTATCTGTGAGACAACTAAATATTTGTTGAAGGGATGAAATACGTAGGGAAGGACAGAATCACTGAGCAAGTGCTGATAGGGTAATTGGTTAATTATTTTCCATGCTCTAAAACACTATATATATAACAGTTAATTTTTTTCTTTTTGGGAAGTATAGTTGACTTGCAGTATTATATTAGTTTCAGGTGCACAACCTAGTGATTCCATATTTCTATAGATTACATGCCATACAAATTTATTATAATACTGCTGCCTATATTCCGTGTGCTGTATGTTTCATACCTTTGGCTTATCTTATAACTGCAGTTTGGGTAATTCCCTTTCTCTTTCATTCAACCCCTTGCCACCCCCATTCCCCTCTGGCAGCTACTAGTTTGCTCTCTGTATCTGAATATGTTTCTATTTTGTTTTTGTTTTTCATTTATTTTGTTTTTGAGATTTCATATATAGGTGAGAGCATATAGTATTTCACTTAGTTTAATACCCTCCAGGTCCATCCATGTTGTCATATGGCTGAGTAATATTCCACTGACTGACATTTCCTCTCTCTCTCTCTCTCTCAATCTCTCTCTCTCTACACACACACACACACACACACACACACACACACACACACACACACATCTTCTTTATCTGTTCATCTGTTGATTCATTCAGTTGCTTTCATATCCTGGCTATTGTAAATAATGCAGCAGTGAATATTGGACTGCATATATCTTTTGAATTAGTGTTTTCATTTTCTTTGGATAAATACCCCAGGAGTTGAATTGCTTGATCACATGGCAGTTCTGTTTTTCATTTTTTCAGGAACCTCAACGGTGTTTTCACAATGGCTGTACCAAAGAGTTAATTTTAAAAATAGAAAACTGAAATGTCTAAATATTGATAGTACTTTTGTGAAGGGCCAATAGTTTAGTAAGTTTAGAAGGTGAGAGGAGATCATGAAGGATCACAACAACAAACCTACTTAAGTTTTAAAAACTTATGTTAGCAAACTATTACTAATATAATATCCAGAAGTCAGTCAGACAACATGGAAAGTGTTTGTAGAAAATGTAATGGCCCAAGACTTGATACCTTTATTATGTAAAATGTTCTTGAAAGTTGATAAGAGAAACACTAAAATTCCAAGAGCATAAACAGACAACTCACAGAAAAGAAATTAAATCGGGTAAATAAACATGGAAAAAAATCGACTGAGCTAGAAATCAAAGACATTCAAAATGAAACAGTACTTTTTCTAAAAGCCTTTAAAATTAGCAAAGAAAACATAAAACTTTATTTTTGTAAAACCCAATACTGGTTAAGATGTATAAATATAGAATTCTCAGATTTTGTTGATATTTTATAAATTGGTACCTCCTTTCTGGAAAACAGTTTGGCAATATAATATAAAGAGTCATAAAAATATTTATAGCCTTTGACCCAGTAATTTGACTTCTGGGAATCTTTCCTGAGGAAAACTAATCCAAGATGTGGAAAAAATTAAATGCCTAAAAGCAAATTGGGAAACACTAAACATCCCACAATGGGAGAATGATTAATATGTTGTGGTAGAATCACTGGATTGAAGACTACATGGTCATTTATAATCATGGGGATAGAGACTGTGCAGCCACATGCTTTAATAGTAAATGAAAAAGGAACAAATGCATAGAAAAAGATGCATGGGGAAGAAAAGATTGAAATAAACACACCCAATTTTAAGTGGTTGATCTAGAATGGGAGAAGGTCAAATATTGTTTTCTTCGTCCCCTTTTATTGGTAATTGGTTGTCATTCAGCCTGTTCTTTTATCTGGATGCCAGTTGCACCCTTTCTCTTCCCTGAGCCCCGTGCTCAACTGGCAAAGCCCAGCCCTTCTGTGTCAGTGCCACTCACGCTCCAGCTTGTCCAAAAGCCCTCCCATCCTATCAGCCTAATGAAACTCTCCCTCTCCTCTGTTCCAAGTACTGTACTTTAATATGTCCAGTATAGCACATACACACTGTGCCCTGAGTGGAAATGATATTTGTGCAGTTTGTGCCTGTTTTCACAATGAAAATTTTAACCCCCTAAGGGCAGGAACTATTGTATTTCCTTTTCTCTCTCCACAGCATAGAACACAGTCCTTTGCTTGTGTGGTGTGCCTGAATAAATAGTGGTTGAAATGAATGGCATTGCCCTGAAATGATCTACTTTTGATTTCCTGGCAGGTGGAGCTCATGAAGGTCTGCAACACTTGGGTCCCTTTGGCAACATCCCAAACATCGTAGCAGAGTTGACCGGTGACAACATCCCTAAGGACTTCAGTGAGGACCAGGGCTACCCAGACCCTCCAAACCCCTGTCCCATTGGAAAAACAGGTAGTGGGCATTAGTGGGCATGCTCCTGGGTTCCCATGAAAGGTAGGAGCTTTCGGAGGAAATTAAAAATGCTAACATTGCCTACATATGTTCAGAGAAATAGTATTTCTAGTCCCATGAATCCCAGGGACGGGGGAGCCTGGTGAGCTGCCATCTATGGGGTCGTACAGAGTCAGACACGACTGGAGTGACTTAGCAGCAGCAGCAGCAAATAACTACAAATGTATTTATTTGTAGGTGGATTGAAAGGGAAGTTGATTCTAGAACTCTTGGTGAGTTCTGGTGTTCAGATATACCTGCAGAGGACTTTCTAGCCAAGGCTTCATCTTCTCTTTCCCTCTTTGGGAACTGATGCTATTTTCTGCATGTGCTTCATTTTTAATAAAACAGAGGGTTTTCTTCTCTCTCTCTCTCTCTCTCTCTCTTTTTTTTTTTTTTTGCCTCTTCTTTGATACAGTTGCTGCCCGCTTGAGAACTTATTTCCTTTGTGGATGATCCATGTCCTTTTGTTTTCCTCACTTCTCTTGACAATTGACATTTCCAACTATGTTGTAACCAGTGAGCATCTATCCTGAAATATTTCCTTGGGAGTTGGGAGGTGGCATGAGAGAGAGGGGACCCAGGAAAGTAAGTTGGTTAAGGAAGTAGGTTGAAAGCTTCCTTGCTGTTCATATATTGCTCCCAACTTTCTACCCCCTAGTGCCAAAGAGGATGACGGTGAGTGAGCTTCACTTATGCTGGGCTTTGAGCAGCTTACTTTGCTGGTTCAGAGTAGTTGCTCTAGACAGAGGACTACCTGAATTCAAACCCCTGGTCAGGAGATGTGACCTTGAACAAGTTAATAAACTACTTGCATCTCAGCTTCCTTATTTGCGAAATGGGGGTTATTGGGGAATTAAATGAAATTATCCATGTTTAGCACTTGGCACATCACCTCATACAGAGTAAGGACTCATTAAATATCATCCAGACTGTAAATAGCTTTGCCACTAGTGAGCAACCAGAGTAGTCTCTTCCCCCAGCCCAATAATAATAATGTTAGTATTTATTGGGCTTTCCTGATGGCTCAGATGGTGAAGAATCTACCTGCAATGCAGGAGGCCTGGGTTCGATCCCTAGGTCGGGAAGATCCCTGGAGAAGGAAACAGCAGCCCACTCCAGTATTCTTGCCTGGAGAATTCCATGGACAGAGGAACCTGGCAGGCTACATGGGGTCGCAGTCAGACGCGACTGAATGATAAACACTACACTTATTATTTATTATCCTTACTTTACATATAATGAACCTGAAGCTTCCCGAAACAGCTTGCTCAAGGTTATTCATGTACCAAGTAGCTGAGCCAAGACTCAGACTTGGGTCTATCTGATTCAGGACCGTGGATCTAACCACTAAGACATGCTGCCTTGCTCTGAAAATTCTGACAGTGTTGGTACCTCAGCTTTTCTTAAACACAATGCAGGCTCTCTTTCAAAGAGGTTCCTTCTGAAAGATAGTCCTCTTTTCATTTACGGTGAGGTCTCTGTTTCCCATGGGGGACAGAGCCTCCATTCTGGGATGGGACAACCAAAATAGTTGGATGTGGCCAAGCCAGTGTGGGGATGCTGGCCCAGGACTGTAGGAAAATCTAAATGACTGCACAGAACCAGTGATGCAGCCACATTTCACTTGCTTGTGAGGCTTTGGATGAGCAGGAAGAAAGACCAGTTTAAAGTCTGAAGAGTAACAGTCTCCATGGGGATTTGGTTAAACTGATTCAATATCATATTAGACAATGGTTCTTAAAATGTAGTCCTGGCAGTATCAGCATTACCTGGAGACTTATTGGAAATGCAGATGTTCACCCCTATTCCAGAGCTATTGATTTAGAAACCCTGGGGGTGAAAAAGAAAAAAGTAAAATGTTAGTTGCTTGCTGCTACTAAGTCACTTCAGTCATGTCCGAAGCTGTGTGACCCCATGAACTGTATGTAGCCTACCAGGTTCCTCTGTCCACGAAACAGAAACCCTGGGGGTAGGATGCAGAAATCTGTATTCTAAGCTGCCTTTCCTGTGATTCTGGCGCATACTGAAGTTTGGAGAACTGCTGTTAGAGGAGAATGGAAAGAGGGCCAGAGTTTGAGCCCACAGATCTGCTATCTAATCCTCATTACAGTGGGTCGGTTCACTTCCTTGGGCCTCAGTTTCTTCATCTGTAAAATGAAGACATAGTTAGTGCCTTAAAAAACATTCAGTGTGGCCCTTGGTAATCCTTGAAACAAGTAATATGGAGATCTATGTAATCAAGCCCTAATCAGTAGCACTTAGGAGCTCTGAGATGGAGCAATGCTGGCTGGCTGATAGAGTTGGATAAAAACCCAGCTCCCAGGCCTTTTCTTGTCTGCCGTTATCTTCCCTTTCCCTCCCTGCCTTTTCATTAAGCTAACATACTTCTCCCTCTTTGTTCTATCATGATCTGCATTCTAGAAAAAAAACTCACTTGCTAAATTTAGCCATTATTTGTAAGAAATTGCTTGAGACATGCCTCATTGAGAATCATGACACCACACAGTCCAGCCACCCAAGAGTAACCTTCACTTCCCTCCCTAAGCCACACTCACCTCTGAATCATGGCTCACTCAGCCCGGCAGAGCAGCAAACAGAACCCACAGTCTGTCCTGGTCCTCAGGGATGTGAATTCCAGGGAGCATTTTCGGGCTCCAGACACCTTCGGTTCCCAGAGCCGCAGGGCTCTATCTCTGCATCTCAGTTCGGGCCCACTCAGAGGTACCTGAGAAACGATTAGGAAGAGGGTGTAAAGCTGCCATGAGCAGACTGCCTGACCTCTTTTGCTTTGCTCTCCCTTTCCTCCATGTTAATTGCTCTAGATGAAGAAATCAATACCAGTTCAGTGAGAAGTGGGGAGCCATGTTAGAGTCACATTAGGGTTTTGACCAAATGTGGTGCTTTCCTCACAAGCTTCATGCTGCTAAGGGCTGAGAGACTGGATGCTGAAAGCTGCTGGTAGGCATCAGAGCAGTCTCAAGAGACCAGACTACCTGCCCGATTGTGTTAGACCTCTTTTAGCATTGACTTTGATGCTTCACTCTCCCTTTGAAAGGAAGTCTCTTTCATTTCCCTAGTTAGTAGCAGTTTAGTTGCTGAGTTGTGTCCGACTCTTGCAACCCCATGGACTGTAGCCTGCTAGGCTCCTCTGTCCGTGGGATTCTCCAGGCAAGAATACTGGAGTGGGTTGCCATTTTTATTTCCCTAGTCCTGCACAAACCACCTTCTCAACCTCCCCCACCCCCCACAATTTTTAAAGCTGTTGTCTATAAAGCACATTAGAGACAGGAAAAAAAGGACTCAGTTTCAGAGCACTGTGACTTGTAAAAGCAGCAGCCACGAGGGATAACATTTTTTCTGTGTTTGAATGGAAGACATGCTTTATTTCAAAGAGCATTGATAATATGAACTGTCATTTAAAGAGAGATGGTGAGAAGGGAACTAAAACATAGAGGAAACCTATCATGTGCCAGATGCTCTATATGATCATCTCTATTCCCCATAGCTACTCTGAAATGGAAGGATTTGATTATTCTCACCTCATAGGTGAATAAATGGACTTAGGCTAAGTTAACTCTCCCAAGGAACTAAACCCATCTATCACACATGAGCTAAGATTTCAACCCTGAGCTCAGGTCTATCTTTCTGACTCCAGGCTTACCCAGTTACCACTACAACACACACCATCAAGTTCTGTCTAATAATTATTTTTCTTATGTAATGGACTTTCTCCAAGAAGCCAAAATCATTTCAAAAGAGCCACCCAAGAGAAAACAGAGTAAGTCATGTGGAATGGAAGTATATCAGTAAAGGAAATAATTGCTGTTATGGCAGACAAAAAATAACACTGGCTTAACACAATAGAAGTTTATTTCTTATTTGTGTGAAGTCTTTCCAGAGGTGGGTGAGGGTGTTGTGGAGGTGGATGGTTCAGCAACCCAGACTGCCATCTTTCATCTTTGCACTTGCCATCCACAGTTGCCCTGGTCGGCAACATGTAGCAAGCAGACCAACAGATGCTGGGGGTAAGGGGTGGGCTCGGGAGAGCGAGAAAGGGGATCCTCTAGAGGGTTTTTATGGGCCAGACTTGGAGGTGGAATACATCACTTCTGCCCACATTCCATCAGCACAAATTCAGGCATATGACTCCACCTGATTGCATAGCAAGGCTGGGAAATTAGCCATGTGCCGACGGGGAATGGGAAGTGGGTTTGGTGAGCAGCCAACCATTCTCTGACATGGGTAGGAGAGGAACAGGGATTTGGGATGAGCAAATCCCAGAAGGATATTGATTTAGAATGACTGATGTGAATACATTCTGACCTTTGGATGTCTAGTTGTTTTCAATAAATTAACTCTTAGAATAACAATAGATACTTGGCTGTTCCTCAAAAACCTTTTGTTGTTTGCAGTAGATGATGGATGTCTAGAAAACACCCCTGACACAGCAGAGTTCAGTCGAGAATTCCAGTTACACCAGCACCTTTTTGATCCGGAACATGACTATCCAGGCTTGGGCAAGTGGGTAAGTCCAATCTTAATTGCTAGTAGGTCGTATACTCTGATACTCTGAAGGTACTGATGGCAGAGAGAAATAATATGGGTGGGGAGAGAGACGGAAAATTGTTTAGACTCTGATTTTTTTTTCCAGAAATCTCTAGTTGAGAGGGACTTTTAATTCCAAATCACACTCACTGCCTAGAGCATAGTATACCAACCCATTTGAAGAGTCAGTGACCTGAACCAATCTCATCAGCTCTGATCTCAAGAGGGTTCTACTGTGGTCTGCTCCATAGGCTGTGTCTTAACACGTCCTAAAATATCACCAGTGTTTCATGCACCTCTTACAGGAAGTATATGAAACTTCTGTTTTAAAAAAAAAAAAAGGATACTAAGAAAATTTGCAGGTTTTTTCCCTAGACTGAGGGAGGTGATCTCTGCAGAACTAAGGGAAAACCATGCCAGAAACTGAGAAACAGACATGCAATTCTGCTTTATGGAAAGAGAAGAAAAATTCCAAAATATGTGGCAGTGAACTTGCCATCAATGGCAAGAACCTATAACTGCCAGTTAAGGAAATTGTTTATACGCACTTGGAAAGAGAAAGCATGACCATTTGGCATTGGTTTGCTAAAAACAAGTTTTGTCGATCTAATCGTATTCTTCCACTTGCCAGCATTATTCATTTACTTGCCAGCTTGATGAGGGAAATGAAGTGAGCATGGTGCGTTTGGACTTTAGCAAAGTATTTGATGAGCTCTTTCATGATATCCTGTTGGAAGAGGTGGAGAGATACAACCTAGGCAGGAAAACATCACCGAAAAGGATCTTATTAAAGAGTCCATGTCAAGAAGGAGAGCAGTTTCACATGTATCCTGTGTGTTTTAGTGATATCCCACTCCACATTTTCATAAATGTTTGTAATAAAAGCTATAGCGCATATGCTTATCAGATTCTCAAAGAAAGACACAAAGTTGGAAGGGAGAGCATTGAATGACAGAGTTGGGATTCAAGAAGATCCCAACTGGCTAGAACAATGAAACAAACAAGATCACAATGGAATGGAGATAGACCTATTTTCCTGTGGTTTGGATGCTGTAATCAAATGCAGAAGCCATGTGAGCAAAGTGGAAAACTAAGGAGGGTTAGTTCACGTATACAGAGGTGCCAGTACCCCTGTAGAAGGAGTGAGGGAATGAGGAATGAGCAGACACTCCTAACTGCCTAAGCCTATCTAAAGCTATAGGTCTCCATCACTGGCAGCCAACTTGCTGCCTACTGTACTGGGAATCCTGTAGTCTCAGAACTAAACTCTCTCTCTTCCTTTTTACATTGTTTCAGAGAGAGAGAAATGGCAACCCACTCCAGTGTTCTCGCCTGGAGAATCGCAGAGATGGCGGAGCCTGGTGGGCTGCCGTCTATGGTGTCGCACAGAGTCAGACACGACTGAAGCGACTTAGCAGCAGCAGCAGCAGCAGAGAGAGGTCCCTCCTCATTAATGACCACTTCCATTTTTTCCATCATCCAAGCACTGAGTTTGATTCCCTCTCCAGTCAACATGCACATGTTTCCTGTCTTAAAATGACAAAGCAACAATGCTCTCTAAGTTAATTTTGCTTCCTCCAATATGCATTATTCTATTTCTCTTCTTTTTCATAAACAGTGATGTTAGGGAGAATTTGCACAGCCATCTGGAAGCCCACTAGCAGGGTTTAAACATGTTGAATTACATAGGTAACCATCTATAGGTTCTTGAATAGGAGGCTAAAATCATGAAAGTTTTATGTAAAAGTTATTCTGGTGGCATATGGAAGGAAGAGGTATAGAAAGAAGAAACTAAAGGTGGGAAAAAAAATAAAGGAGGTAATTCACAATAAGAATCCAAGACATTTCAAAAGGAACTAGGGGACTGACTAGATTTGGTATATGGTATAAACATAGCATGAGAAGGTAAAAGAGCTGTCAGGTTTGTAAGAAATGGATGGTATGAACGTTTCCTCTGAGGAACTTTTTTTTTAAGTAAAGGAAGAAGAGAGAGAAGCAGGCGTGAAAGAAAGGAGCAGAGGAAGAGTAGGAAAGAGTAGGTCATAGAGAAGCACTAGGAAGGAATCTACAAGAGATGGGCAGAAGTGCCACCCAACGGAAGCAAGGGCCTGGACAGAGCCTGCTGTGTTCCAGGCACTGTGCTGGGTGCTCGATATACAATAGTCATTGACATGATATTGGTCTCAAAGAGCTAACCAACTTGGGATAAATTGCATGAAAATAAAATGCACCCACCTCAGCATGGTTCACCTTCCTAATCAAGCTCTACCAGGTGCAGTTACTGGGGGAGATTGAAGAGAATAGTCAAGGAAGACCCAGGACTGAGGACTCACATGGCCAGTTGTACAGTAACCTTTGAGGATGCTGAACGTGCTAATCTGGAAATGAGGAGAAGGTGCAATGGGAAGATGGAGACCAGTCTGAGTGAGGATGTGAGAGAGATGGAAACTACTCTCTTGTCAGCTTTCTTCCCCTCTTCTTGAAAATCTTTACAGATTTCTCTCATCATGTGCCACTCACTCCCAGCACTCCATTATGAAATCAGCCACCATCTCATTGTTTTTGCCTCTTTTCAATACTGATTTCTTTCCTTTGAGTCACTGCCATTCATTGTCTACATTAGAGCTAAAGACTAGAAGTTTAGGACTATTACAGATCAATGACCAGGAACAATGTTTACACGCCTTCCTCATCCGTAATTATGTGTCTGTTTAAACTTGTTTCCTTCATTTATTTTCTCATTACCACCTAGCAGTCAAGCATGAGTTCTACTTCATGTGGAATTGTGAATTGAGTATGTCTTGCTTTTCTAAGCTGGGGTCCCCAAGCTTTCCTTAGCGTTCATAAAGAATGGTGGTCTCAATCTCCACCATCCTTTAAATTAACAAAGGGATCATCTTTCACAAGAGAGCTACACACAAGATTCTGATTTTTTTTTTTTTTTGCTGGTAATGTTTCCCTGTGTTTGAGCTGAGCTGGAGCTCAGCTGAGTCTTGAGTAGTGATTCACATAAATATCAGCATCTGTCTAATTTCCTACATTTCTCTCCCTTTGTTAATGCATCAAGATACATTTATTAAATGCACATCATATACCTTCCAGGCCCTGCATTAGGTGTTCAGTGGCTCAGTCATGTCCGACACAAAGATGATAATAGCCATTGTATTTTATAATAAGACAGTAAATAGTCATATTTGTTGAGCACATACTGTGTGCCAGACAGTGCCAAATACTTTATGTGAATTATTTCCTTCAATCTGCCCTTCTCTATCATGCTCATTTTACAGGAAAAAATACAGGCTTAGAGACTTCCCTGGTGGCTCAGATGGTAAAGCGTCTGCCTACAATGCGGGAGACCCAGGTACAATCCCTGGGTTGGGAAGATCTCCTGGAGAAGGAAATGGCAACCCACTCCAGTATTCTTGCCTGGAAAATCCCATGGACAGAGGAGCCTGGTAGGCTACAGTCCATGGGGTTGCAAAAGTCAGACACGACTGAAGCGACTAAGCAGCGATGCATGAAGAGGGGAGTTTAAAAGGTCTGCCTAACCCCATGGAGCTGATCATTGACAGAACTGGGATTTGAACCAGAACACTGGACTCTAGGAGTTCCCTAGAAACTGGATAAATCCCTTTTCTTTCCATGGCTCCGCACTCACAGTGTGTCCTGTACAGTGGTTCTGTCCAGTCTTGTCTACAACTGGTTGTCTTTCAGACGCTATGTCACCTGGAGCTGCTGTAGACAAAGGCTGACTACCATAGAAGTCAGCCAACCCCTCCTTCACACATTCGTTACTGTTACTCACTTAGGAAGAAGTTGTCTTGAAAAGCAAATGTTTCTCCTTTCCAAGTGCTTTTCACATCTTTTCACCAGCAGCTTGGGTGACTAGAGGCTCGTCCTTAACCGGATGCAGCTGTACTGAGCCTTGAACCTGGGCCATGGGGGAAATGAGACACAGGACCCTCTGCCTTTCTTTGTCTTTCATGCCCTCGTTGTGTCTGAAGAGTCAGATGCTCTACAGTTTGGGTTTTTCTCGTGTTTCCATGTCATTAGTCATGAGCTATGCCTTTCTGATATATTCTTCTTAGTGTTCCCCTTGGGAAATGCCTGAAGCCAGTTTATCCCAGAATTGGTGGTGACTTGGGCAAAGTGGGGTCTGCCAGATTTCTCCAGTGTAAAGTTACTATTTTTCCCTTTGAAATTAATAATTAATCTGTGGGGATTTACTTCAAGACTGTATAAATATTCTGTCCCCATTAAACTTTCAACTAACAATTTTAGTATCCACTGATGGCACTCACCAGAATAATGATAACTATGGTAGTTTTAAAATGGTGATTTATTTTAAAATGTTACTATTCTTTCGGCATTTCTTGGTTGCCATTCTATTCTAAGCAAGAGTTTCCCCTGTTCCCCCTTTTTTTTTTTAATTGTATCAGTATAGATTCATTGTTTCCTATTATTATTTGTTTTGCTGTTCAAACTGTCCTAGATTTAGCCAGTGGGAGTCTCTGCAGGCTGGCTTTTCTTTCCTTTCCTCATGTCTCATCACTTTTTGAGTACTTCCTTACTTTGTGGCCCAATCAGATATCCCAACTTCATTCTTCCTTGTACTTTCCCTACCCTAGCTCTGGAATCAGACATTTCTCCAAGAAACTTCCCTGGTTCCATTTAGGAATGGAATTTGAAACCAAGATCTAGGCAGTTGTCCAAAATCTTGATGGCACAATGGAAAGCCCTCTTTGTGAACTCAGACCGGCTGCTCACATGGAAAACAGGCTCACTGCTCCCCCTCCCCACCCTATCTACAGGGAATGGATGTCAGGAGAGGGGCGGGTCTCTTCTCATTGGCTTTGTGTACTTCTTTCACCCACAGGAGACCTGTCAATCCCTGCCTTCAAATCCATACAATAGCAGGGCTAATCAAGAATGCCAAGGTCACTGGCAGGCAGGGGTGGGAAAGCCTCTGGCTCATCCTCACCTGCGCTCTTAGGGAAATACAGGGACCATCTCTGAGAGGAAGGCTTGCAGTCTCTTTCCTTTTCTCTTTGAATGAAAGCTCTTATAAGCATAACCCTGGCCTTCTCAAGAGGAGTGACTAAGATGCTGCTGTCTTTACCCTGGGGGTGGTACAGTGGACCTCAACCATGGCTGACTGGCTGTCGCACCCCGTGGTACTAGCTCGAGGGCCACTGTGCCCTCCCCTCCTGCTCAGGCAACTGATAACAGTGATGCGCAGAAGCCTCTTTCCTGGCCCCCTATCTCCCAACCCCTGTCCCCAGCTTTGGCATGAATTCCTAGGACTTTCTCTTTCACCAGGAACTGTTC
This sequence comes from Nanger dama, assembly GCA_917880005.1. Lineage (NCBI taxonomy): Eukaryota > Metazoa > Chordata > Mammalia > Artiodactyla > Bovidae > Nanger > Nanger dama. Next base: position 74,237,985 of record CAKJTW010000003.1, read on the forward strand.
CATCTACAGAAAGGTAAGCACAGACAGCAGGAATTAACTTCACAGCAATACCCTCATTCCTCGAGTGAATGATCTACACTTTTCTCCCTTCTGAGATGAAACTCATCAGTTCTCCAAGAGAGCATGAGATTCAGGCTGCGGGCAGGACAAATCTTTGGGGCTGTGGAGGCTCCTTGATGCTCTGGCACGGCCTCCGTGTATAGCTGAGGTTGGGCAAGAGATATACATTGTAAATTGTGGGTGGAGGAGATTTTAATGAACATGAAAACTATGACCTTGTTCTTGGTATTTGTCATTTTCATTTCCAAATCTACCATGGAAAAAAAAAAAAAGAACTTGATATCCAAACACCCCAGAAGATATAAGGGTTGTTTAAACTTGTTCCTTACCAGAACTCTGTCATCTTCTTCTTTTAAAAATCAATGTCAGGGTATTTTAGAGTAAGATAAATCACCTCTTTTATATATTATCTCCCTTCTGATGAAAAAAATTTTTTTTTAAGTAAACGGCTTGAGAAAGCCCCCAATTCCCCATTTCCCATTCTCTCTTCAGGTTAAGTGTCCTGTCTCTTATAATCCCAATAGAAGGGAAATATATTCAACATGCACATGACATTCTAGAGCACATTTAAATCCACTGTGTGTTTGGAATCCAGAAATATATGGAAACACTTATACATACTGTGGTACCAGAGCCTGTCCGGCACCCCTCTCAACAACATAGCTTTTCTTCTGCCAAGAAGATTTTTGGCAGTTTTTAAAGGTTCACTCTATTAAAAATGTTATAGACCAAATGGTTTTCCGATTGTCTTGACTGGGGGCACTGACTCAAGCCACAAGAGGAAAGGTTGCAGAAGTCGGATGTCTCGTTTATTTACATAGAGGATTGTTGCTAATAGTCAGACACTCCTCTAGAGAACAGTTTATGTGTACAGCTCATAAAAAGGGAGTTAGACACTAAAGTAAAATAAGATAAAATTGTTTGTTTTAAACAAAGGCTGTTCAAAGTGAGGAGATGGGTCTCCAGTGCCCCTTGTATGTTAGAATGTCGTATTTTCTAATTTATATGATTGTGGATGACATGGGTGTGCCTTGGGGCATCGCAGAGAACTTTATTAAAAGCTGCACAACACCGGCTTTGCTCTTGTGCTCAATCCTTCTGACACGACACTCCTTTCATCTGGTTTTGTTTCCAAAATATGTGTATGCAAATATCCAGGGGGACACACCAAGGATATAATAGCCATTGACCAAATGTGACCCATACTTCTGCATTTGTTTTCTTTTCTCTCAACTCCAGAACAAGAAGCTCCTTTATGAGAAGATGAAGGGGAGGACAGAGACGCAAGCGGAGGGTAACGTCTGGCTGGCTGTGAGGCTGGGGGATGCCTAGAGCTTCCTGAGGGGGGCAGTTGACAGGCTGTTACCCTCGGGCGGCAGCAGAAAGCAGCAGATTCCTTTCACGCACAGTCCTGCATGGGGGCCAGGCTGAACAGTGGTCCCTAGTGATAACTGTGCCTAGAAAGTCTGCCCTTGGCTTCTGTGACGTCTTCTCCAGGCTCTAGCATGCAATTTTTAGTGGCACACCAAGTTCTTTTTTAATCTTGTTATTCTGTATCAGAGTATAGCTATTCCTGCCCAATGTTGTGATAGTGTCAGGTGGACACAGAGGGACTCAGCCGTACATATACACGTATCCATTCGGCCCGAAAGTCCCCTCCCATCCAGGCTGCCACATGACACTGAGCAGAGTTCCCTGTGCTGTGCAGTAGGTCTCTGTTGGTTATTCATTTTAAATCTAGCAGTGTGTACATGACCTTCCCAAACTCCCTAACTATCCCTTCCCCCATCTCTTCCCCCATCCTTTCCCACTGGACAAGCTTAATTTTTTTTTTTAACTTTAAACTTATTTTTGTATTGGAGTACAGGCATGACTATACAATGCTGTGATTGTTTCAGGTGGACAGCAAAGGGACTCAGCCATACATATACATCCATCCATTCTTTCCCAAACTCCCCTCCCATGCAGGCTGCCACATAACACTGAGCAGAGTTCCCTGTGCTAGACAGTAGGTCCTTTGGTTATTCATCTGGCACAGTAAGTTTTGTGGCAAATCCACCACCATCATTGCACTCACAAAAATCAGTTGCATCCCACCCGTGGGTGTAGATAGGGATGTGGGGAGTACAGGAGTGATATGTCCTTCCTCAAAGGATCTATAGGCCACTGGGGGAAACTGCCCACAAATCCATCCACATCGATTACATAAAAACTCGAACCAAGAACCAGGAAGTGTTAAACTGCCTGCTCCAGGCAATAATTTTGAAGAAATGTTGGGGCAAAGGATGACATGAACAAATCTCATTCCTTCTGCATACTTTTTTTCTTGGTCCAGCCAGATTGATGTAAAAATCCACTAGGTCCGTTTTATCTGTTTACTGACCGGAATTTGCAGGGTTAGTTATTCACCATCCCAGGGCTGCCCAAGGTGCTATTCATTTAGCCTCTACAGTGATTCCTCTTGTATAGCTGATGTCACTTGACTTTGGGCTTCCAGTGTATTTGATGGTGTTGAGACTGAACAACCTTTTTAGACAAAAGTGCCAGGCCACCTGCCATTTAAAAGCAAAATTTTGGCAGCACTGAACAGCATGTAGGATCTTAGTTCCCCCACCAGGCATTGAACCTGTGCCCTTCCCACAACCTGCTTCTGCCTACAACATTGGCAGCATGGAGTCTCAATCACTGGACCACCAGGGAAGTCCCACCTGCTTTTTTTTTTTTCATCGGATTTTAAAAGTTAAAGTCTGCTTGTTCCATAGTAAAATACTGCCAGATAATAACCATCTCAATTAAAATATACAAACCAAACTGTACACACAAGGCCACTGACTATTTATTTAGACTAGGAAGTACCTGGATCCTGGCAAAATTGGGGAATTTGAACAGTGGTCATTGTGGCCTTTCTGAATAGTTTTGCCAAATCTAGTCAGAATGCTTGAAGAGGTGTAGGTTTTCTGGACTCAGCATTAATTCCTTAGGCCCCCAAAATGAAAAGTTCCAAGCCCCTGTGCTGCCTGACAAAATACAGAAGACCCTTGGCCAGTTTTCTATTCAAGAAGCAAAGTTTTGCTTTGGAAACAGATGTTCAAAGAGTTAATGGGGTTATTCAGAGATTTTTCTTGGATGATTACAGTTGCCATTGGTAGATGGTGGCAGGGAAGGTCTGAAGGGTGTAATGTGATCTTGAGAGAACATCAAGAAATTCTATTCCAGAAGTTCAGAATACACATAATTTACCAGTAAGATGGCTTGAATGTCTCCCCATGGTGCAATAAGGGCATTTCCAAATAAGAACAGTGACCATACTGAAATGGGTGTCTTAGCATGAAGCTTTAATTATCTCTACTGCCTAGCTCACTATTCCTCCTGGCCTGCCTTGGTTAATGACTGCAGGTCATGTTTAGGTCATTTTTGTATGAGACCAGTGATAACCAAAACTCAGTTTGGCTAGCACACATGTTATAAAGGATTTTATTTTGGCTTCATCTTACTCCACATAGGAAAGACTGAGAATTTATGAAAATAGGGTCACTTTGACCCAGAGGTATCAAGTTCTTCCTATTCTCAGACATCTACAAAGATCCATGCTCATGCCGTAAACCAGGGGCCTCTCAGGTCTGGGGGGAAACAGAACTTACCTCCCCTGTCATCAGACCTCAGATTGTGTTCCCATCTTGATTGATGACTTTGACCGCTCCCTCCAGTATAACAAATTAATATGAAGAAATTATGGGCTTGATATTGTGAAAAATCAGAGCTTTCCCCAGTGAAGCTCAGCATCTGCTTTGGGTTTCCAGAGGTCATTAGAGGCAAGAGTCCAATCCCAATGGTTCTATCAGTTGTGAAATAGCAACTGTGTAACCTAGCCAGTCTCTCACCCAAGGGAGAAGGTAAATATCTAAGTGCCTTGAGTCCTTGAGAAGGTATTTAAAACCAAGTATCATCACATTTGGGCTTCCCTGGTGGCTCAGTGGTAAAGAATATGCCTGCTGATGCAAGAGATGAGGATTCAATCCCTGGGTGAGGAAGATCCCCTGAAGGAGGAAATGGCAACCCACTCCAGTATTCTTGCCTGGGAAATCCCATGAACAGAGGAGCCTGGCAGGCTACAGTCCATGGGGTCACCAAAAAGTCAGACACAGCTGAGAAACTGAGCATGCACACACATCATTATTAACCTCGTATATAGCATTCAGTACTCAGACATTTACCAAAGACGTTCAAGTGATTGCTCCTTTTACTTCCTCATTAATTCAGTTCTTTCATTCCCTGCTTCACCTATTGTGGCCTAGGTCTGGGCAGAAGGACTTGCTCTGATGACAGTCCCTTACCAGGACAGCTTCTCCCCAGAATTACAATAGAGCCTTGGGTGGTTTTATGTATCTTTCTAAATTTGCTCAAGTCCAGTTGAATTCCTAGTTGCTTCAAGAAGAAAAGGTCAATAAATGACCTTTTAAATGGCAACAAATTTTTAATTAGGAGGTGTCTTGTTAATATTTGAGATCTGCTATTTATCTTATTTAAAGAGTTTGTCAACCTTTATTTCTATATTTGATAAACATGACTATCATGAAAGGATACATGTATAGGTATGACTGAGTCCCTTTGCTCACCACCTGAAATTATCACAATATTGTTAATCAGCTATATGTCAATATCAATTTTTTAATGCTCAAAAATCATATTAAAGAAATAGCTTAGAAAAAATATTTTTAAGTGAATATTTCATATCCTTTTAAATAGTTAGAAATTTCAGAATATATTTTTACTAAGAAAAAATAAATAAATATTTATAATACTGAATATACTTTTTCAGTCCATACGTGCTCCACCTCGCTAGAGATTCTGAAATGATTCTCTGGGTTAAGCCAGGCCATTCTAGTTGACAATTCCTAATATAAAAAAGTAATTATTTAAAATATTTTAAAGATGCTTCCCAGCAAAGTACTGTTATTTGGTGGCATACCACTTTTCAGATCAATGAGAACATTGCATACTTTGTAATTCTCAGCTTGTTTGTGATGCATTTTTGCAGGATAAGTTGGGCCTTTCATCATTCATACTTTTACTTATCAGAATGTGGAAGTACATTTTTAAATACTAAACTCAATTTCCAGGCCTTCTATTTAGGAGAACGTCTGCTCAAAAGTCATAGCAGACAATGTCCCATTGGCAAGAGAGACCCCCTGTGAAATGCCTCCATTCATCCGTGGGGCCTAGAGGTGCCATGGGATTGCAGATATATTGTAACTACAGTTTCTTCCTTATGTTTAATTATTAGAAGACAACTTCATTAAACAAATGCCTTTCAAAACCTGAATTTTTGTATGCTTGCTACATACTGTTATAAAACTCCAATTCCTAGGTCAAATCCAAACCTCAAAAAATAGATATAAAATAAAGAAGGAATGGAAAAACATTGACTCATTCAGAATACCAACAGATGAATTTCAGACAGTGGAGTCTGGAGTCAAAAATAAAGGAGTTATGTAAATAAGTTCATTTGCACTTTTTTTTTGATTCCACATATAAGTGATGTCATGTGTCATTTGTCTTTTTGTGTCTGACTTGCTTCACTCAGATGACAATCTCTAGGTTCATCCATGTTGCTGTAAGTGGCATTCTTTTGTTCTTTTACAGCTGAATAATATTCCATTGTATATATGTACCACATCTTCTTTATCCATTCCTCTGCTGATGGGTGTTTAGGTTGTGTCCATGTCCAGCTGCTGTAAATAGTGCTGCAATGAACTTTGGAGTGCATGCATCTTTTCTAATTACGGTTTTTTTCTGGGTGTATGCCCAACAGTAGATTCCTGGATCATATGATAGTTCTGTTTTCAGTTATTTTAAGGAGCCTCCATACTGTCCTCCGTAGTGAATGTACCAATTTAAGTTCCTATCAGCAGTGTAGGAGGGTTCCCTTTTTTCCACACCCTTCCCAGCATTTTGTAGATTTTTGATGACCATTCTGACCGATGAGGTAATACCTCTGTAGTTTGGAGTCACAGATGTAGGAAACAAACTTACAGTTACCAGGGAATAAAGGGGAGACAGAATAAATTGGGACTGACATATACACATTATGCTCCCCTGGTGGCTCAGCCGGTAAAGAATCCGCCTGCAATGTGGGAGACCTGGCTTCAATACCTGGGTTGGAAAGATCCCCTGGAGAAGGGAATGGCTACCCACTCCAGTATTCTGGCCTGGAGAATTGCATGGATTGTATAGTCCATGGGTCACAAAGAATCGGACACAACTGAGCAATTTTCACTATACACATTACTATATATAAAATAAGTAACTAGTAAGAACCTGCTATGTAGCACAGGAAACTCCGCTCAGTACTCTGTAATGGCCTATATGGGAAGAGAATCTTAAAAAAAAAAAAAAAAGTGGATATAGGTATTTGCTGTACACCTGAAGCTAAATTGTTAATCAGCTATATTACAATAAAAAATTTTAAAAATAAAATATCACAATTTTATACATCCTAAAAAATAATAACAAAGAAGCTTTCTGTATAATTTCCTTTCCTTCCGCTTTTGAATTTGATTAAGAGAAGGTGACAGTGATAGCTAGAGCCCTTGATGAGTCCTTTTTAAGTGGAATGCTGCTTTGGAAGAGTCAGTCACAGCAGCAGGTAAACTGTGACCACTCTTCCCATTTGGCTTCATTCTGTCCTCTTCTTTAGAACATTCTTCTTGTAAAATGGTTTAATTCAGTTTGTATTCTCTCTTCTCTAAGGCCATGGGATAATAATTCTGTTTTATGTGAGGTTTTGTATCTAAGTTAATAGTGAGGGTTTATTAGCTGGTTCACTTCAAATCTTTATTCCAGAGAAGGCAGTGGGACCAAACCGCATCTGATAATGAGTTGAGTGAAACAGTTGTGTGAAAGACATAATTAGATACATCTGTCAGTCAGTGTTTCTCTGGCTACTGAGGTATTGATTGGAGATGGCAATGGCACCCCACTCCAGTACTCTTGCTTGGGAAATCCCATGGATGGAGGAGCCTGGTGGGCTGCAGTCCATGGGGTCGCTGAGTCAGACACGACTGAGTGACTTCACTTTCACTTTTCACTCTCACGCATTGGAGAAGGAAATGGCAACGCACTCCTGTGTTCTTGCCTGGAGAATCCCAGGGATGGGGGAGCCTGGTGGGATGCCATCTATGGGGTCGCACAGAGTTGGACACGACTGAAGCGATTTAGCAGCAGCAGCAGCAGGCTCCGCTGTTATCTAGTTAACCCAATAGGTGAGAAAGAGTTCTCGTTCACCTCTTCTGTGAGATGTCTGTATCTGGTATTCACGTATGATTCTAAACCATATATATTTTTCAGAGTGTCAATCCATATCTACAAGGACAGAGACTGGACAATGTTGTTGCAAAGAAGTCAGTGCCCCATTTTTCAGATGAAGATAAAGACCCAGAGTAAAGTGAAGACGCAGGGTGGAAATTCATGTAACCTGCTATACCTCCTCGGAACTGCTTCTGCCCATATGTTGTTAGAGCCCCTGTGAAGGGCAGCATGTTTCTAATTCAGATAAGTATGGATGAAAAGCAAATGTATTTTGGTATTGTGTTATCCTTCATGCCAATAGCTCTGCTTTCTGCTAAATTAGGGTAAAAGCCTTTTTTCCCCTTTAAATGTGGATCTGCAATGAGCATTAAAACTGAAGTGTATGTGTCAACAACAATAAAAAGCAAATGAATGAAATGTCCTCTGATTTCTTACAATTTAAAACGGTGTTTTGGGTGGCACTGTTTTGGCCAAGACTATAAAAAGCTGGCATTTGATTTTTATTATGCAGTTCAGTCAGCCTTTATGCACTGTTACACACCAGTAAAGGAAACAGTATCCAGGAGGAGAAGCTGACACATTTCACTTGGGTACATCTTAATAAATGTGCAAGCACAGGTATGTGAATTTTTAAAATTTGAGGCTCTAAATTTTTTAAATTAAAAAATTATTTTTTAAAATTAAATTTAGAGCATTATATGAATGATGTCTTTGCTTACTAGGACAAAATCTTAAATATCTTATTTTAACAATACTGCGAATTAAATATGGAGTCAGTATTATCAGTCTCATTTACAGATGGTGGGACTGAGACTCAGCTTCCATGAAAAGCTGAAAGTGGCACAGTCAACAAACAGGGACTAAGGTCAACTGACTCTGAGTTGTTTTATTTATTCAGCAGATTTCTGGTTTCTACCATGTGTCAGGCACAGAGCTGGGCTCTGGTCGGGGGCGGGGCGGGCGGTGCACTGGGGACTCAGACTGACACCAGCAAAGTCCTCAGGCAGCAAAGCATCCAATCTGTGAGCTCCAGGTAGGTCAGTCAGCTCCACACTACTTTTAAATCTTGGAATGCAGATGCAGACATGCTTTCCTGCATGTTTCTGAAGAGTCGTGCCCTCTTCTTTCAGCTGAGCCCTCCCAAGTCAGAAAATCAATTCAGAGAAAGGCTGGTGGGAATTAGTTCACTGGTGAGATTATTTTTGTGCTCTTTATACCTCCTCACCGTACAACTGTAAAGGAGATGATGGTTTCAGGTTTTGATATCATTGGCCTCAATTTCCTTTCCTATAGAAGGGAGATGAGAGTGAGAAAGCACTCAGGGACAAAAATCATTCTTTTTGCCTTTTAAAATTTTCTTTGACTGCACAACACAGCATGTGAGACCTTAGCTCCCTGATTAGGGATAGATCCCGGGTCCCCCTGCATCAGAAGCACAGAGTCTTAACCACTGGACCCCAGGGAAATCCTAGAATGATCATTTTTCATTTTAATAAGTGAATGTGTGCTACATGCTAAGTCGCTTCAGTTGTGTGTGACCCTTTGTGACCCTAAGGACTTTAGCCTGCCAGGCTCCTCTCTCCATGGAATTCTCCAGGTAAGAATACTGGAGTAGGTTGCCATGCCCTCCTCCAGAGGACCTTCCCAACCCAGGGGTCAAACTCATGTCTCCTGCATTGGCTGGCAGGTTCTTTACCATTGGCGCCACCTGGGAAGCTCTAACATATTGATTGCTCAGTCGTGTCTGACTCTTTGTGACCCTGTGGACTGTATGTAGCCCACCAGGCTCTTCCATCCATGGGATTTTCCAGGCAAGAGTACTGGAGTGGGTTGCCATTTCCTTCTCCAGAGGATCTTCCTGACCCAGGGATCAAACCCCGGTCTCCGCGTTGTAAGCAGATGCTTTACCATCTGAGCCACCAGGGAAGTCCTAAGCTCTAGTAAGTGATTATTAAATCTAAATGTCAGTGACTTGTGTAACAGAAATAACTTGTCCATATATAGTTAGCACCTGGGTCTGTTATTATTACTTATACAAATTAGGAGAGGTATTGGCACCTGTTTCAGAGTAGGAAGCATTTTTCCTAGAGGGTTTCAGCAGGCAAATTCCCCACAATTCATAGCAACATTTCAAAAGAATCATTAACACCTGATTTGAAAAGATAATTCACTCACATTCTAGAGATGTTTAGAGCTGGGAGGGTCTAACCTAGGGATTCTGTGTTTCATAAGCATTTTAATTACAGTTTATACCAGTTTCAGCTCTCTTAGAAAAAATAAAAGACATCTTTTTTCCAAGATTGATCAGAAGGAAGGAAAGATGGCCAAATAAATATTCTGAGGTCAGGAGGAAGGAAGTATAAGCGAAGCAAGAGGAGGAGGTGGCTGTTTGATGTTTGATTCATTTGCCTTTCAAGGCACCCTCACCACCCCCGCTTTTTTTTTGGCCTTCCCCTGTTTCCTAGCCTCCCTTGTCAGCTGACATCTGGCTGGGTCTAACGTGAGGTAGCTGAGGGCAGAGTAGAAAGTGAGAAAATGAAAGGAAACGAGGTAATTCATTTTTTGCGCCCAGTAGTTGCGTCTTCTCTGAGGCTCCATCTCCTGCCAGGTAAGCCTGGTCCCCCAGGGCACCAGCCATGTCACCTCTTCCCCTGGTCCCTGCAGCTAAGGAGGTCACGGCTTCTGTCATATTGTTAATCTCTGGTTTATTTCACCAACTCCTGTTTGGCTTCCTGGCCCTTCTATCACCTGTATAAACCATTTTCTATATTGAATTATTTCTGTGTGAATTCCTTAGGATATTTTCTATTTTCCCAACTGGTCCCTGACTGATACACTCATCCACAGGGGAATCAAGAATGAAGTATTATGGAAAAAATTTAGAACAACTCCTGTGGGGAACAGACAGGAGAGTGTTTCTTAATTGTTACAACTCCTGTGGGGAACAGACAGGAGAGTGTTTCTTAATCATTCATGATTCACTTAGGGATATTGTTAAAACCGCACATTTTGATACAGTAGTTCCAGAAGAGCCTTCTATTTTGCATTTGTTTAAATTCATAGACAGTGCTGTTGCTGCTGGCTCTCGAACAACATCTTGAGTAGCACAGAAATAGGGAATTAGAGAGAGGTGAAAGTGTGTGAACTGCTCTGAGAGCCCAGTTTAGTAACTTACTCTGGATTTATAAGGAGCCTGCCAACATGGTTTAGTAACCTTATCCAGTCATTCTCAGCACCTTCAGGGGAAGAGCTGATAGGGTAGACATGAGAGTGAGCCCTCCTCAACTGACACATGTACAACATTAAGGAGTCAAGATTCTAAGACATGAGGAAAAGCAATCCTGAGATGCCCCATTGTAGACAGGCTCTGAGAAGGGTCAGGTTGGCTCAGCTGATCTCAGAATGATGTGACCCAAAATAAGCTTCAATAGATACAAAGGGGAATGAGAGGGAAACGGAAAAGAGTTAGCAGCCTGGGAGAAGCTCAGTTTGGATTCTACACAAAGGAAAAATTTCAAGTAACAATGAATGACGTCTCTGTTGTGACAACTACAGCAAGTAGAGTGAGTGGAGCTGATGATCAATAGGCTTAAAGTAGAAGGTCAGGGGAACCAAAGACAGAATCAGTAATGCAAGAGGCAAAGTCTTATAGGGAAGGTCAAGGGAGCAAGGTTCTGTATAAGGTCAAAGTTGTACACAGGCTTGTAGATTGCAGGCTGAATCTGAGGTCAAAGAACCTCTGACACTCACTGGTTTTCCGTGCGCCTATGCATATCTGGAGGGGTGCTTTTCCTGTTATAAAGGCATTCCAGATTCTCAGAGGGATCTGTGACCCCCAAACCTTAGAAATCAATGCTCAAATTAGTACTGTGAGCCATGTTGGTTGTCACTGAGGAGTAGAAAAGTCTGTTGAGGAGCCCTTGAAAAAGGCAATAGGGTGGAGTAAAACTTATGGGGATTTCAAAAGGAAATGCCATGGCCAATAATCGTCAATGCCCTCTAACCACCAGGTAAAAACCAAAGAGTTAATTGCTAGTAGATCCATCAGGCCAGCAGCTCCTGAACCCACTGGTCAATCAGATCAAACGAGACAGATATTATGGGTCTCTATTACTTTGCCAACTAAGGTCCACCTAGTCAAGGCTATGGTTTCTCCTGTGGTCATGTATGGATGTGAGAGTTGGACTGTGAAGAAAGCTGAGCGCCAAAGAACTGATACTTTTGAATTGTGGTGTTGGAGAAGACTCTTGAGAGTCCCTGTACTGCAAGGAGATCCAACCAGTCCATGCAGAAGGACCTCAGCCCTGGGATGTCTTTGGAGGGAATGATGCTAAAGCTGAAACTCCAGTACTTTGGCCACCTCATGTGAAGAGTTGACTCATTGGAAAAGACTCTGATGCTGGGAGGGATTGGGGGCAGGAGGAGAAGGGGACGACCAAGGATGAGATGGCTGGATGGCATCACGGACTCGATGGACATGAGTCTGAGTGAACTCTGGGAGCTGGTGATGAACAGGGAGGCCTGGCGTGCTGCGATTCATGGGGTCGCAAAGAGTCGTACACGACTGAGTGACTGAACTGAACTGAAATGAGACCCTAGTAATCTCACAATTTCCATAAAATTAAAGTAGACCAATATAAAATAATCCTGCACTTCCTCTGACACTTAAGAACTGTATCCTATTTAGCCAAACTCAGCCCTTTGGGAGTCATCAAGCACCTTTTTAAGAGGGAAAGAGGCTCCATCAGAGCATCAGAACTGCAAGGGGCACCTGGTGGGCTACTGGGTTCCTCACCACTTTGCAATCAACACCACTCTCCATCAGCTGCAGTGTTCTATGTTCAATAATCACTCAAGCACATACCAGGAAGGTGGTCCAGAATCTCTTTTCTTAGGGCCCCTCCAAGCAACAGTTTAAGAACCCCAGGACACTCCATCTGCTGAAGTCAGGTGGGAAGAGATTATTACATCCTTGTAGGCTCCTGTGCCACCTTGCTGCCACACAGCCTTATTGGTAAAGCTTGGTCTTGCCTGATGCATAGACACTTGCCTAGCTGGGTGGCTGATGTGGGGCTCCATGATTGGGATATGAAGTTAAAATCCTCTCCATTCACAGTCATGGCTGCTTTCTAGAGCAAAATCTAGCTCTAAGAGAGTGTGGAGTTGCTCCAACACATGCCACTCCATCACCCTCTCCCCTGCCCTCTCTCCAAAGGACCACACTGACACAGGGTAGGTCCAGCCATACCCATTCCCAGGACACTTAGATACCCAAGAAGAGCCAGTGGCCCTTCTCCCTCTCACTTTCATCTCTGCTGCAGATGGTATTCACACTCTGTCCCTAAACGCACAGAGGCTGGCATCTGAAGCATGTGTGTGTGACTCCTCTGGCTCTTTATTACAGTGTCTGCCTCCCTCACTGGACTCCTCTCTCAGCTCGCTTCTCCATGTTACCCCTAAAACTATCAGCAGACGGGGCTCTCCCATGCACTGTTGCCTCTCTCTCCTCTGCACTTTCATTGGACACTTAGTTTATAGTCTCTGGGGAGGGCATTCCTGCACCTCCACGTGTGAGGATGGCTGAGATTCTCTCCAAGGTTCTGTGATTCCCTCCAAACATTTCAAGAGTTGGGGCGGAGCCAGGCAGAGAGACAGAAAGGATTTCTGAGCCCCAGGAACTCACCATGTAGAAGGGCTGGTAGGAGAACAGGAGTCACGGCAGAGTCTGTGTAGGTATAATGAGGACCCAGAAGAGGGGCAGCTGACCCAGAGGGAAAGGGTCAGGAAAGGAAATCAGAAGGTCACACCCAAGCTGAGTCTCAAAAGATTTTTTCAGGGCTTCCCTGGTCATCCAGCGGTTAGGGATCCACTTGCCAATGCAGGGGACTCAGGTTTGATCCCTGGTGTAGGAAGATTCCACATGCCACAGGGCAACTAAGCTCGCAGGTCTCGGCTACTGAAGCCTGCACACCTAGAGCCCATGCTCCGCAGCAAGAGAGGCCGCCACAAAACAGTTCACTGGGACTGGAGGGGAGCCCCACTGTGCACAGCTAGAGGAAGGCTGCACACAGCGATGAAGACCCAGCACAGCCATAAATAAATAAGCAGAATTTTTTTAAGGAATATGTTTTAAATAAATTTTAAAAAGTTCTTCAAAATCAGGAAGGAGAATGGAAGGGAGAATGTTGCAGGTAAAGCAGTGTATGTTCAAAATTACAGAGGAAAGTGAGGCGACAGTGCTTGGGAGAGCCCCATCTGGTGATAGTGTTAGGGGTAACATGGAGAGAAGAGCTGAGAGAGAAGTCCAGTGAGGGAGGCAGAGACTGTCATAAAGAGCCAGAGGGGTCACACTAGAAAGGACGGATTTTATCTTGAAGGGTGAAAAATCTCAAGAGGATTTCATCAGAGGTGGGAACATTATAATTTCTGGTTTTAGAAAGATCACTGGCAGTAGTGTATAGACCAGGCCAAAGGCTGTTCAAGTTTCTAATCTATACAAGAGAAAAAAAATAGGAGATGGTGGTAAGGGAGCTAAAAATACTGAAATGTCAAGGCAAATAGAAATTCCAGGTCTTGTGAGCCCTGGGAGAGATTTGTAAAGCTAGGTGGACTCAGGACTGGGCGAGTATATTATCTCCACCTCATTATGTCAGGATAGTCAAGACTCACTCGTAGAGAATATGAACTCCCACATATGGGGCAGATCTTCCTAGCAACTTTCACCTGGAAATACAGCCAGGTAGGATGTCACTCTTTCCCCCAACATCAAGTAGTGTTGACTCTTTTATCACTCTTCCTAGGAGTGTGTCTCTAGGAGACCGCCACATATTTCCATTCAGTCTCTGTAACCGGGCATAATAATAATGAGTTACTATGTATGCCGAGCCGACAAGGTCCATCTAGTCAAAGCTATGGTTTTTCCAGTAGTCATGTATGGATGTGAGAGTTGGACGATAAAGAAATCTGAGCGCCGAAGAATTGATGCTTTTGAACTGTGGTGGTGGAGAAGACTTGAGAGTCCCTTGGACTGCGAGGAGATCAAACCAGTCCATCCTAAAGGAAGGCAGTCCTGAATATTCATTGGAAGGACTGATGCTGAAGCTGAAGCTCCAATACTTTGACCACCTGATGCAAAGAACGATTCATTGGAAAAAGACCCTGATGCTGGGAAAGACTGAAGGCAGGAGGAGAAGGGGACGACAGAGGATGAGATGGCTGGATGGCATCACTGACTAGATGGACATGAGTTTGGGCAAGCTCCGGGAGTTGGTGATGGACAGGGAAGCCCGGCATGCTGCAGTCCAAGGAGTCACAAAGAGTCGGACACAACTGAGCAACTGAACTGAACTATGCATGCAGAGCAGGTTATGTATGTGTGGATCATTTAATTCTCCCTTACATTTTCTAGATGAAATAATTAAGGCAGAAACATTACATAACTTAGCCAAGACTCTGTGACTGTGGCAGAGCTGGAACTTGAATTTTGGTCTCTTGATCGCTACAGTTAATACCCATCTTTGTACCACACTGCTAGCCAATACTTGTTGGTTTATGATGTGTCTGCCTCACTCGACTAGGTTATAAACTCTTTGAGGTCATGTACTGTGTCTCATTTTGCATTCTATCCTGGTACTTACATGGGACCTGATAAACACAGTAACTGCTGAATGAATGACCATTATGAAATGTTTTAAAGAAGTCATATGAGCTTGAATATCTTATAGTATGTGTAAAGAAGGAAGAATGAGAGAATTCCCTGGCAGTCCAATGCTTAGGACTTGGAGCTTCCATTGCCAGGGCCCAGGTTCAGTCTTTGGTCTGGAAACTAAGATCCTGCAAGCTGCATGGTACAGCCAGGGGAAAAAAAAAGATTACCATTATTACCCCTTACTTTATGTTGAGTTGACAGACTGACAATAAGTTGTGTGTATGCTTGTCAAGTTCTTTTAAATTTCAGAAATAGAACCTTACCTTATCTTCCTGAATCATCATCCGGATATTGGCAGCTAAGGTGTTCCAGCTACATATCTCCATTTGCTGTACTCAAACGATGGCTGTGCATAACTTAATCATCAAGGAAACAGACGAGACTAGGGGAGTGGTCCTTGCTTACCATGAAGGCAGATCTCTGGGCAGCCTCAGCATTGGGTTACACTATGGCCTTTCATCTTTGGGTGTTCCTCTGACCAGGGGAATATCCAGTAGCCATGTGGAAAGCAAACAGGACATATGTGAGTCTTTAACTATATTGTGCTATGGCAACTGCTTTCGGAATTAGAACAGTGAGACCTTGGGGAAACATTGGCTAATCCATGGGAACTTGCTTCATGCACAGAGGAGTCCCAAGGAGAAGTGAGAAGGGTGGGTGAGTTCCATCACCCCTCAAAAGCAATTCCCAGGACATTCATCAGAACTATTGAAAGCCAGACCTAATTAAAGAAGTGTATATTTTGAGAAAGTAACATTTCCTGAAGCCACTTGAAGCCTCAGTTTAGTGAACAGCCTGAGGACAGCAGGATTCAGAATGCTCTTTCTTCACATTCCTGACTTCCTGTTTCTAAAGGATAAAGGATAAAGGAGTCTCTACCAGGACTCTGTGGCTGTTGGGCTGCTCTCCTCAGTTTGGTGACTACATTGTAGATGAATCAGAAACAGATGAATCAAATTTCCTCCTAAAATACTCATGGGTTTGGCAATTGAAAGAAAATATGTAGAATATACCAGATCTGGTGGGCTTCCCAGGTGGTGCTAGTGGTAAAGAACCTGCCTGCCAATGCTGGAGACACAAGAGACTAAGGTTACATCCCTGGGTCAGGAAGATCCCCTGGAGGAGGGCATAGCAACCCACTCTAGTATTCTTGCTTGGAGAATCCCATGGACAGAGAAGCCTGGCAAGCTACAGTCCGGTCCAAAGGGTCACAAAAGTCAGACACCACGGAATTGGCTTAGCAAATAAGCAAGGATAGCAAATCTGGTAGCTCCCAGCCTTTTGAGAAAGTAGAGGCCACTGAAAATTGTCATAACTATTTAGAGGGGAAATGGGTTGCTATTGGTACAGAGGAAACCCCTGAAAAATCTAGCAAGAGCTTTGTGGCTGACTTACCTTGGCTTCTGAGGTTTGTAAGCAAAGGCAACGTGTTTGCAAAGATTCTGCTAGGAACATGTCCTTGAATTTGGGTTCAGAAACCTTACTTGTGAATTGTAAAGAAAGAAATTTTTAGAAAAGAGATGCTACAAGATGGGATGAAATGTATAGATCTAAAAGTCCACCCTAAGAGACTGCATGTTCTATTGTTTGATGACTTTGATGTGGCAATATAACCTGTTGATAAGCTATTCCTCCCAACAGAAACCAAGTGTGTGTGTGTGTGTGTGTGTGTGTGTGTGTGTGTGTGTATACACATACATGAAACAGAAAAATACTTGTAATCGCACTTAGTGGAGGCATGGGCTTCTCTGGTGGCTCAGTCCATAAAGAATCAAGCTGCAGTGCAGGAGACCTGGGTTCAATCCCTGGATCAGGAAGATCCCCTGAAGAAGGAAATGGCAACCCACTCCAGTATTATTGCTTGGGAAATCCCATGCATAGAGGAGCCTGGCAGGCTACAGTCCATGGGTCACAAGGGTTGGACATGAATTAGTGACTGAACCACCACAACCTTAGCAGAAGCAACTGAACACATGAGGAGTGAGAAATGTACTAATAAAACCAGTTGGACAACTTTAATAAAACCACAAGCAGGCCATCATATAAATGGTTGTCTTTGGACATCACTTTCCTTGGTCAGAACTCATCACAATGCTGTCCATTTACTCATTTATTCTTTCAGCAGTCATTTTTCAAGGACCTAACCTAGGCATCAAATACTGAGCAGTGCTCTAGGATTTGAGAACCTCATAAGAGCTACGTAAAATGTAGACTCTTCCTTCATGTGCTGTACAGAAAAGCAAATGAAAAAATCTTTGGCTCTTTGTACATAATTATTCTGTATTGATCCCATACCATCAGAGTAGTTAGGCAAAAAAAAAACCTTTGTGATTAGATTTGCATTTGACCTTGGATTCTGCTATTAACAAATGAGTGACCTTGAATGTTATTCTCTCTCTATGAATTTTAATTCTTTCGTCTGTCAAGTGGGGAAGGTAACACTTAGTTCATTAAACTGATGTAAGGACAAATTCCCTGCACCACACCTGTATTCAACCTTGATGTAGGTGCCAGATTCAGAATTAGTCAGAATACAGTGCACAAAACAAATTCTTTACTCTGGATATTTCCAGATGAAAGTGATTTAATGCAAAGAATTAGGTGCTTAGAAAATTATTTGAAGATGTGGAGGAGCAGGCAGGAAGCCACAGCTGGGCTTAACCAGTTCAAGGTCACCAGCATAACTGGAATCCAGACATCAGGAAGTGGTGACTGATGTCACTACCACCAGCACCCTGCTCTGACAGATGATGATACCCCCAAAGCCATTGTCTTGACACAAGTGTGCAGCTACTGTCTCTCATAGCAGAAACAGCAGCAGAAAAATACTCTCCTCTTGCAAAGCATATGGGAGTGCGTCTATCTGATGTTTTATTTTCTTCCAGAATCCTTGCTGGCCTCAGGTTAGCAAATGCAGTTTTTAGTTTTCCAGTCCTTCTGTGCAGGAAAGCACATAGAAGGTGATAGGAGTAAGTATTGTTCACCAGTTGACCATATCCAATGTTTCAGCTACTTAGCACAGTGTCAACATAGAAGATCCTAAATGTTAATCATCATTACTAATAGATTTACAAATTTAAGTCAGCATTCATAAGCTATTATTCTTAGACATGACCGTAGTCCGTATCATATCTTCCTGCTCAACTCTATCAAGTAAATCATCAGGAAATCTCTCTTTTCCATCTAGGAGTGGTTGAAGCACCGGTCAGTTGAATGCTCTGTCAAAGGTCAAAGTAGGGACTGTTGACCTGATCTCAGTTTAGCCATTATTCACCATTTTATAGTAGCTCCACAGGAGAAAGTATGGCTAAATTGTAGACTGAAATTTCAGACTCCTTTAAAAATGAAAATATTCATGTTGAGTAATTGCAGCAAAGGTGTAATCACACTCAAGCTTTATCATTGGCATTGACATAGGAACCATCTCCCCCGCCCCATTTGATAGTGACATGAATGAAGAAGGTGAAAATGGAGGATTTTTTTCTTTTTCACTTTTCACTATATTTTGCTCTTTTTTTTGATTGAAGTTTGGATTGGGTTGTTACCTAATTTATCCTCCATGGCTTTTGGAAGCTTTCAGATTGGATGATGCTATTTTGGAGTGTCTGGTGGGGAATCATCATCATATCCAAGTGGCACCCATTATAGAAAATGGTTAGATTACTTTTCAACCCTGAATATTCATTGGAAGGACTGATGCTGAAGCTCCAATACTTTGGCCACCTGATGCGAAGAGCCGACTCCTTGGAAAAGACCCTGATGCTGGGAAAGATTGAAGGCAGGAGAAGGGGACAACAGAGGACAAAATGGTTGGATGGCTTCACCGACTCAGTGGACATAAGTCTGAGCAAGCTCTGGGAGACGGTGAAGGACAAGGAAGCCTGGAATTCTGCAGTCCATGGGGTTGCAAAGAGTCGGGCATGATCAAGCAACTGGCAACAGCAACAACTTTTGAATTAGGCAACCATACCCCCAGAAAACTCTGAGAGAGTTTGGCCTCAGAGAGAGGGAGTTATTTTTATTGTGACAGTAGATGAACTTAGAGAGTGAAAGGGGCCAATGGAAAAGCAAGAAAGAGTATGGAGAGACGCCGCTACGCAGCCCCTCATAACCCAGAGAAAACTTTCCAAATCACTTTTTACATATGCCCTGACTCTTGATTCATCAAAGCTGTCTTCAACAGATTCACAACTCAAACCACATTGCAGTAGTTTTTTAAATAAAGCAGAGAATTGAAAAAGTGAATAGAGTACTTCTTTTCTTTTTACAAATCGATGTGTTCAATACAGAACACTGTCAGCAGCTAATACCATGCTTGTTAATATACTCAGATCAAGTGGGTACACATTCACAAATGAAGTATGTATAACCAGACACTTTTACATGCAGTCTGTCTTCTTCCTCCACATCATAAGAGGAAAGGGCTTTTTGGGGACAGTATTTGTCAACGCTAAACAGAGTAACAGCTTTTCTCAAGACGCTAGAGTGTTTTCCTCCTGATTCATTGTGGATGTCTACACGAGTATTTCCTTTTAAGTTAAAGCATTTTACACATTCTTTCTCCTGAATCAATTTACATACTTTTCTCATCACTATTTTTAATAAGTAACTTTTCTTACTAAAAATGCATTTTCCTTTGTCCCAGCCTTTTGTGATGCTTGGAAGAAAAGAAACAGAGTTCATTTAAAATACTCTTGTTTATGATGGAGGAAACCACAAACTTTTGTGATGTTGACCCACTCACAGACAGAGAATCTGAACTTTAGAATATTTTGTGTTTGGAGAGAAGGCATACCAAGGAGAATGGGCTCATTTCAATTGAATATATTATAGGAAAGAAAGATCAAGGAAGAGCTGGTCTTAAAACTGTCAAAATATGAAAATTTGATGGGAAGAAAGAAGGAAAACAGAGCAGTTGGAAATGTAAAGATAAAAGAGCTGGATCCAGACATGTCTATGTAATTTCCCAGAAATGGAAACTGTACTGGCAATTTGGAAAGAGATAGCGAGAAACAATATGCATTAAACGTTGAGCATTTCTTACAGAAATGAACTTGGAAGGCTCTTAGAACACATGGCATGATGGTCTTATGATTCATCTACATATGGCCTTGTTCTTAGTGACTGAGAAAGGGAGAAATGAACTTTCATAAGGAATTAAATATAGAAGCAGAAGCTAAACACTGTTTCAGAAAAAAAGATTCTGGAAAGCCTCTAGGTCACCAGCAGGGTATTAACTAACTTGGCCTGTTAAATACTCACAGGGATTGATCACATATGTAATGTCCTGTAAATGTGCCATATCCTTGTTATGTAGGTATCATTTCTTCTGTTTTCCTGATAGTCCAAGAGGTGACTTGTCTAAAGTTGTTTAGGCAATTGCTGGTTGAGCTTAGGTGCAAATAGAATTCTTTCCTCTACACCAATGATTTCCAAACCTGGTTACTTAAAAGAATCATCTGAAGAGTGCTGTAAAAATACAGATTCTTGAGCTCTAGCCCAGGAAATTTTGATTTAGCATTCTAGAGCAAGCTCTGAGAATCAGAAAAAGTTTAAGTCCCTCCAGTGACTCTAATGCCTAGTCCATTTGGGAAAACAATTGTGGGTGTTGTTGTGGGTATAGTGGGTATAGTTACAACCAGAGATATTGTGAGAACCAGTGAAGATAAGCGATCAGGAGAGAGTGGGTGGAATGCAGACACTCCACTGCTCTCTGTTGTTATTGTTCAGCCACTCAGCTGTGTCCAACTCTTTGAGACCCCATGGACTGCAGCAGGCCAGGCTTCCCTGAACAGTGGACAGAACTACACCTGGCCACAGTCAGTCTCGCAAAATTCTACCAGCTCTGAAAAACATAACTTGGCATCCCCTGAATTGTTTTCTGAGACCCCAGACCTTTCTAACCAGCCTACTTTCTGCCAAATGACGATCAGATAATCCTGTGATTTGGAACTGAGCTTTCAGAAGCCACAACAACCATGATAAAATGCTGTCACTATACCCTGTCTCCTCAAGATAAATTAGGATGAGATACGCAAGCCTCCATCAATAAATAGTAAAGGAAAAGGCATCAGGAAATATGGATGCTCTGAAAGTGTAGTCTGACCCTGCTTCAAAGAAAAAGGGTAAAAAGTAAAATCAGTTGACAACATGCACATCATCCCTGGGCACATACACATATGTTCCTTCTATCATTTAATGTTGCTTTCTTCTTTTGTGCCCTATTTCATCAAGTTAAGAAAATGAAAATATTTGTTTACTGCACATCATTAAGGTCTCCCCCAAAGACAGGAGAAAGAGTGCATTATTAATTTCTCACGAGACTTTACTGTGATATTTTTAATGGAGTGGATGCTATCCTATCTGGCAGGCAGTGAAACTTCCTCACTTCTCTGGGGTCTTTGGAATGTTGTTTCCTGATTGGTTTTACAAGGGGACAGGATGCGGTTGAAGTTCCCAGAGTGAGTCTGTGCCATCATTACTGGCTGGTCTTCAATGGGTGGGGCACACAGAGCATAGAGATGTGCTCTCTGATTCCACTAAGAAATAACTAAGGATTGAGGTTCTACTGGAAGGCTCAGATCCAGGGCCATTCCATGCTCATTTGTACAGCAAGTTCTAAGCAAAGCGCAAAAGCCAGGAAAACTGGAGGCAGAGAAAGGCTTCTAATGCAAAGGAGAATGGTAACAACGCTGCAGTTTTATCCATTTAACAAATGTCTGTGAGCATCTACTATATTCTAGGTACTCTGCTAGACCCTGGGGAGGGTCTAGACAGGGAACTAGGCAGAGATGACCCTTGCCCCACAGAGCTTGTGGAGGAGACAGACAAAAATGAAGTAAAGTAAACTGAATACTATGACTGGTAAGAGCTAGGAAGAATGGGTCTTAGGTAAGGGAAGGACATCATCTAGTATGTGATTTAAGAAGCTGACTAGAAAAGGAAGAAATAGAGAACCCCAGAGTTAGTAGAAGGAAAGAAATCCTAAAAATTAGGGCAGAAATAAATGCAAAAGAAACAAAAGAGACCATAGCAAAAATCAACAAAGCAAAAAGCTGGTTCTTTGAAAGGATAAATAAAATTGACAAACCATTAGCCAGACTCATCAAGAAACAAGAGAAAAGAATCAAATCAACAAAATTAGAAATGAAAATGGAGAGATCATGACAGACAACTCAGAAATACAAAGAATCATAAGAGACTACTACCAGCAATTATATGCCAATAAAATGGACAACTTGGAAGAAATGGACAAATTCTTAGAAAAGTACAATTTTCCAAAACTGAACCAGGAAGAAATAGAAAATCTTAACAGACCCATCACAAGCACGGAAATTGAGACTGTAATCAGAAATCTTCCAGCAAACAAAAGCCCAGGTCCAGACGGCTTCACAGCTGAATTCTACCAAAAATTCCGAGAAGAGCTAACACCTATCTTACTGAAGCTATTCCAGAAAATTGCAGAGGAAGGTAAACTTCCAAACTCATTCTATGAGGCCACCATCATCCTAATACCAAAACCTGACAAAGACACCACAAAAAAAGAAAACTACAGGCCAATATCACTGATGAACATAGATGCAAAAATCCTTAACAAAATCCTAGCAATCAGAATCCAGCAACACATTAAAAAGATCATACACCATGACCAAGTGGGCTTTATCCCAGGGATGCAAGGATTCTTCAATATCCGCAAGTCAATCAATGTAATTCATCACATTAACAAACTGAGAAATAAAAATCATATGATTATCTCAATAGATGCAGAAAAAGCCTTTGACAAAATTCAGCATCCATTTATGATAAAAACTCTCCAGAAAGCAGGAATAGAAGGAACATACCTCAACATAATAAAAGCTATATATGACAAACCCACAGCTCACATTATCCTCAATGGCGAAAAATTGAAACCATTTCCCCTAAAGTCAGGAACAAGACAAGGGTGTCCACTTTCACCACTACTCTTCAACATCGTACTGGAAGTTTTGGCCACAGCAATCAGAGCAGAAAAAGAAATACAAGGAATCCAAATTGGAAAAGAAGAAGTAAAACTCTCACTGTTTGCAGATGACATGATCCTCTACATAGAAAATCCTAAAGACTTGACCAGAAAACTACTAGAGCTAATCAGTGAATATAGTAAAGTTGCAGGATATAAAATCAACACTCAGAAATCCCTTGCATTCCTATACACTAATAATGAGAAAGTAGAAAAAGAAGTTAAGGAAACAATTCCATTCACCATTGCAACGAAAAGAATAAAATACTTAGGAATATTCCTGCCTAAAGAAACTAAAGACCTATATATAGAAAATTATAAAACACTGATGAAAGAAATCAAAGAGGACACTAATAGATGGAGAAATATACCATGCTCATGGGTCGGAAGAGTCAATATAGTGAAAATGAGTATACTACCTAAAGCAATCTACAGATTCAATGCAATTCCCATCAAGCTACCAGCAGTATTTTTCACAGAACTAGATCAAATAATCTCAAGATTTGTATGGAAATACAAAAAACCTCGAATAGCCAAAGCAATCTTGAGAAAGAAGAATGGAACTGGAGGAATCAACTTGCCTGACTTCAGGCTCTACTACAAAGCCACAGTCATTAAGACAGTATGGTACTGGCACAAAGACAGAAATATACATCAATGGAACAAAATAGATAGCCCTGAGATTAACCCACACACCTATGGACACCTTATCTTTGACAAAGGAGGCAAGAATATACAGTGGAGTAAAGACAGTCTCTTTAACAGGTGGTGCTGGGAAAACTGGTCAACCACTTGTAAAAGAATGAAATTAGACCCCTTTCTAACACCATACACAAAAATAAACTCAAAATGGATTAAAGATCTAAATGTAAGACCAGAAACTATAAAACTCCTAGAGGAGAACATAGGCAAAACACTCTCCAACATAAATCACAGCAGGATCCTCTATGATCCATCTCCCAGTATACTGGAAATAAAAGCAAAGATAAACAAATGGGATCTAATTAAAATTAAAAGCTTCTGCACAACAAAGGAAACTATAAGCAAGGTGAAAAGACAGCCTTCTGAATGGGAGAAAACAATAGCAAATGAAACAACTGACAAACAACTAATCTCAAAGATATATAAGCAACTTATGCAGCTCAACTCCAGAAAAATAAATGATCCAATAAAAAAATGGGCCAAAGAACTAAATAGGCATTTCTCCAAAGAAGACATACGGATGGCTAACAAACACATGAAAAGATGTTCAACATCACTCACTATCAGAGAAATGCAAATCAAGACCACAATGAGGTACCATTTCACACCAGTCAGAATGGCTGCGATCCAAAAGTCTACAAGCGATAAATGCTGGAGAGGATGTGGAGAAAAGGGAACCCTCTTACACTGCTGGTGGGAATGCAAACTAGTACAGCCATTATGGAAAACAGTCTGGAGATTCCTTAAAAAATTGCAAATAGAACTGCCTTATGATCCAGCAATCCCACTGCTGGGCATACACACCGAGGAAACCAGAATTGAAAGAGACACATGTACCCCAGTGTTCATTGCAGCACTGTTTATAATAGCCAGGACATGGAAGCAACCTAGATGTCCATCAGCAGATGATTGGATAAGAAAGCTGTGGTACATATACACAATGGAATACTACTCAGCCCTTAAAAGAATAAATTTGACTCAGTCCTAATGAGATGGATGAAATTGGAACCGATTATACAGAGTAAAGTAAGCCAGAAAGAAAAACACCAATACAGTATACTGACACATATATATGGAATTTAGAAGATAGTAATGATGACCCTATATGTGAGACAACAAAGAGACACAGAGGTATAGAGTGGACTTTTGGACTCTGAGGGAGAGGGAAAGGGTGGGATGGTTTGGGAGAATGGCAATGAAACATGTATATTTTCTTGTAAGAAACGAAGCGCCAATCTATGTTCAATGTAGGATGCAGGATGCATGGGGCTGATGCACAGGATGATTCAAGTAGAGGATGGGGGGTGGGAGGTGGGAGGGGGCTTCAGCATTGGGAGATTGTGTTCACCTATGGCTGATTCGTGTCAATGTATGGCAAAATAAATACAGTATTGTAATTTTAAAAATAAATTTAAAAAAAAAAAGAAGCTGACTCCAGCAGCTGCATGTCCATGTCAACGGAATTGAGGAGAGAAGTCAGTAGAGAGATGCCACATCCATCCAGATGAGAAATGACCGTGACCCAGACTGGGGTGCTGGCAGCAAAGAGATGGGGTGGACTTGAACTCAGCACCTGAATGGCCAACACCAGCATCTAGCTGAAGGATCAACACTAGTGCTTAGTACTTCTGATACAGCTTCCACAGTGATAGGATAAAACAGCAGACTAAAGCAATAAGATTTGGGGCAGTTTTGTTACCATTCAATTCAGCCTCCTTTATTTTCATTGAAATCCAGTTCAACAAACATTGACTGAGTGAGCATCTTTGCTCAGGACACAACCCTAGACATGCAGCAAACTCAAGGATGAAAAATGAAATGACGCCACATCTCAAAGTCTACACTCCATGGACAAAGATACATCAAGTAGACTAAAACAAAGTATGTTTTAGTTGCACGTCTGCTTGAGTATATTTTACTAAATATACTCCTAGAATCACAGAAAATGCTCAAGGGTCTGAAAGGAAGCCTTGAGGTAGAAGCAACAATTTAAAAGAGATGAGGGTGGGAAATTCTAAGTGGAAGGAGCGGCAGGAGCAAAAGCCTGAAAGTGGGGCTCTGGGAATATGCTTAGGGGCCAGCCATGGTCCAGTTGGATGGAGCATTGGATTTGCAGAAAATGAGACTGAGAGTGTCCCCAGGGGTAGGAGCATCACTTGTAGCTCCTTTCCCATCTTCCTCCAGCTGTATTTGTGCAACTTTATATCAAATGTTTTTTATCAAAAGCAAACTCTAATTCCTCTTCCTAGTGGCAAGATTCTTTTCCCTAGATTGACAGCACAGAGCTCACATAGCAATCACGACTATTAAAATAGACACTTAGAGAGACAAAGACAATGTTTAGGTACCAATTAAGGGAAGCTGTTGTTTGATCCCTTTCCTCCTTCTCCCTCTCCCTCCCACCCTTCCATCCTTTCAAGGAATATTGGAAACATAACAAGGGGCTCAGGCTAGTGTCCCGAGGTTTTGGCTAGACAGGCTTTTGAGGCTGCCCAGGTAGTGCAGCTGTTAAAGAATCTGCCTGCCAATGCAGGGGCTTCAAAAGATGTGGTTTCAATCTCTAGGTTGGGAAGATCCCCTGGAGTAGGAAATGGCAACCCACTTCAGTATTCTTGCCTGGTAAACTCCATGGACAGAGGATCCTGGTGGGCTACAGTCCATAGGGTTGCAAACAGTTGGACAAGACTGAGCGACTAAGCATGGAGAGATTTGTCCAAGGAAAGTATACCCTAATCTGCCCATGGATGTTCATGGATCTCTCTGGCTAGCAGAGTAGCTGCTGCAGGAATCACCGTGATTTATTTCAGAAAGTTTTTCTTCTATAGCTCTATGTAACAGTGACTAAGAGCCATGCTTGACAGTATTTATTTATTTTTATTGAAGTAAATTTACAGTTATTATAAAACATTGACTGTATTCCTTGCATTGTACAATTATTGCTGTAGCTTATTTTATACCTAATAGTTTGTACCTCTTACTCTCCTGCCCCTATATTGCCCCTCTCCCCTTCCTTTTCCCACCGATGTTAATTGTTAGTCGCTCAGTCATGTTTGACTCTTTGCAACCCCATGGACTGTAACCCGCCAGGCTCCCTGCTGGTAACCACTAGTTTATTCTCTATATCTGGAGTCTGCTTCTTTTTGTTATATTCACCAGTTTGTTGTCCATACATTACAATCTTTAAGAGCCTGTGCCCAGACCTGCATTTCTCTACACCATAGTGGGTGTGTAGGCAGGTAGACACATGCCCCTGGGAGATCCCAAGACCCCCTTACCACTCAGGCGGTTGGGGTAACCAGTCATCAGGAACCCCCCGGGAGATCATCTGAAAGCTAGTATGTGGGGATACACTATCACGCTGTCCAGTCTGAAGTATGTCCTCTGTATTTTTCTCTCTCTTGTCACACAGACAACTAACATAGGATCTAAAAACCAACAGTAAAGGCCAAGCTACCTAGTCTTCTTGGAAGGTTCTACTTCGTGCCATGGCCTTCAGCACCGCGGGAAGTGCAGTTTGCTGCTCATCTTAGAGATTTCCTTTCACATTCTGGGTGTGAGCATAAAGGGATTCCTCTTTACATTGGTTTCATCCTTGTCTGATCCTCTTTCCAAAGGCACCACATTTCTCTAGAGAGTGTGTCCCAAATGCCGTCTGTCTACGAAGCTCTTTACAAACATTAATAGACAAATGGTTAGTTTATATAAAGCACACATGTATTGCTCTGACATAAGCAGTGAGGAGCCCACAGTTTACATTTTTTGTCTTTCTTTTAAAATGGAATGAGAAATCATATTCCAGATGATCCAACCTTTTAAGCCAGGGAGGGAATGAGTGAAGAAGGAACCAAGACTTAAAGGAGATTTAAATTTGAACCCTTTGTGAGCCCAGTGCAAATTGACATGTGAGTGCCTGTTGTTCTTTAGAGGGGAAAGTAGGTCTTGAATTTACTTTCCCACCTTCAGCTCTCCACCTCTCTGCCCTGAGCAGATCCCTAACACTGAGGTTATTAATGTGCACCTAATTTTAAAAACAGACTGATACTGTTTCTCACTAATAACAATTGTATTCGCAATAAAGCAGTTTTTACATGAAGTCCCAACAAAACAGCATACTTGAGTTTTCAGTATTTCCTGTATTCAGAATTTTTACAAGTAAAGTCATGTAGAATATAAACTTGTATTTCTCATACATGTGTTCATATCTTATACAATCAATGTCTTGACAATACTGGCTACTGAATTATTTAAATTACTTGGCATTTAAGGTGCTTTTTGTGGTGCAATCATGGTGTTTGAATACTAGCTCCAACACAGTGTGCAGTATAGACTCAACTACACAGTGTATGGTGTGGAAAGGGTGTAGGTATCTACCAGCTGTGAATATTTCCTCTGTCTCATATAGCTGTGTGCTCTTGAGACAGTTACACAACCTCTCTGGATATCCATTTCCTCAGCTTCAAAGAGAGCAAATAATAGCAGCAACTTCACAGGATTGTTATAAAGATTAAATTAGATGTAAAGCCTAGGGTTTGGTACATGTTAAGCAGTTAATAAAATCAACTTTAAGATATACATATACAGTTTATATCACTGAAAGTAAATCCATATATGTATATATGAATATTGTGTGTGTGTGTGTGTGTGTGTGTGTGTGTGTTGAGTATGTGTAAACAGTGGTTTGGTGGGATGAGATTATGGAAATTTTCATTGTATTTTCTCTATTTCCCAAGTTTTCTTGGATGAATTAATATTTACTGTTATAAGCTCTTTTTAAAAATGTAATGAGGCAGAACAAGTTACTTATTAGGATAGTTACAGCAAGAGCAAAATCAGATATAGATGTCCATGTCTTAAAAAAGATAAAGCTATAAAATATAGCTCCTGCTGCTGCTGCTGCTAAGTCACTTCAGTCGTGTCCAACTGTGCGACTCCGTAGACGGCCTCCCACCAGGCTCCCCCGTTCCTGGGATTCTCCAGGCAAGAACACTGGAGTGGGTTGCCATTTCCTTCTCCAATGCATGAAAGTGAAAAGTGAAAGTGAAGTCGCTCAGTCGTGTCTGACTCTTAGCGACCCCATGGACTGCAGCCCACCAGGCTCCTCCGTCCATGGGATTTTCCAGGCAAGAGTACTGGAGTGGGGTGCCATTACCTTCTCCGAAAATATAGCTGCTAGTAAACAGCAAATGTCTCAAAGGAACAAAGGCTGTAAGTGAGTTAAATTGAGCCAAAAGTAAAAGAACAAGGAACGGGGCAGTGAAAGACAATGGGGGTAAAGCCAAGAGACCTTCAGTTTAATAAGCACCTTCAGCAGATCTTCTCCAAGGTGCTGACATTTAAAATTTGCAATAGGATGAGCTACTGCAAATTTGGGGGAAATGTACCCCCCCAAAAATATTTGGAAAATGAAGACCCACAGCAGTTCAAATACTAAGGGAAAACAGGAAATCAATGATTGATGAAAATCCCCTCCAATTTTTTTCTAAGAGTGAGGTCACATCAAAGAGGTCAAAACAAATGGAAACTTTTCAGACTGAGCAAGAGTCACTGAGTCTGCACACAAGGATGGGATCTTCATATCCATCAGGTTCTGTTATATTCTGGCACTGGGGATGTGAATTTTTGCCGAGTGATACATCTCTGTCTCTGCCTGTCTTGTTTCAGTCTCATGTCTCTGCCAGTAGACCTCGGCTGGCAGAGCTTCAGCCTGTCTTGTTATGTGCTCAGGTACCTTCTGGTCTCTTTTTCTCAAGTTTTGTCACTGCAGTGAAAACATCCTGAGGATTATAAGTTTGGGTTAAAGTGATTCTTACGATGCAGACAGAAGAGAGCCAGAAGGGTTTGCTTTTTTGCTCTGCCCCTCTGTGGGGGTATTTATACTCTTCACTGGTTTTACCAAAAATAGAAGTTGCTCTGCCATTTACTGAAACAGGACTGCTTATTGTCATCTCTTTTTCTCCTTTCCTCTTCTTCTCCTTTCCCTCCTCCCTCTTTTCCCTTTCCCTCTCTTCCTTCCTCTTTCTTCCTTTCCCTCTTCAAGTACTCATCGAGCTTTATCAACCACCTACTATGTGGCATCCATTGCATTACGCACTGCGAAATTAAGAGTCAAAGACATGACTTATGCTGATATTATAGTTTGGTTGTCTTGTTTTAGCTACCAGTTGAACTCTACTATGCATGCAGATACCATTGTTTATTATGTGTCTGTTATGAGCCTGGCACTTTCACGGAGCTTATGTTACTTAGTTCCATCATCCACCTAGAAGCTGGTATTATTACCATTCCTATAATCCTGATGATTGAATTCAGGCTTAGAAGGTTTAAATACCTAACCCAGGGGCACTCGGTTCCTATGCTGTATCAGAAAAGTGAATTTCTGACTCCCAGTTCAGTGTTTTCCACTATGTCCACATAGCTACTGGGAAGGACTTTCATGCTTTGGACCATACTTTTTGCTTTTGCCTTTTATATACTGCACTATATATGTAAGGTGAACAATAAATACTTGTATAGATTAAGTCCAAACTGTATTAAAATTTGCATGATTCAGCCTTTCATTTGGCAGCATTGTTCAGAATTTTCACATGAACATGCATTTTTGAATATACAGAAAACCAGTAAACAATTTACTGCTTATGTGTGAAGAGCAAGGCAGAAGTTGACTCTCAGACAGATCTGCAGACAGACAGACACCAGTAAAGGGCTTGGATGTGTTCTGAAAGCCTGCCTATCTTGATTAGAGCTGGTTACAGAGGACACTTTGGAGAAGGAAATGGCAATCCACTCCAGTACTATTGCCTGGGAAAATCCCATGGACAGAGGAGCCTGGTAGGCTACAGTCCATGGGGTCGTAAAAGTCAGACACGACTGAGCAACATCACTTACTTACTTACTTACAGAGGACACTTAGAAGGGAAAAGTCTACAGGGCCCACATGAGGATCAAAAGATCAAATCCTTTCTTTTTTAAATTTTGAGAAATTTGAAAAAATAACCAAAATATGAAGAGAAGAGTCTAACAAACTATGTGCCCACACCCAGAGATGAAAACTCTTCACATTTTTGTCACATTAATTTTAATATTTTTAAAAAAGAAAACTTTCAATAGCATTATAAAGTTGAAATCTCTTTAGTCTTTGAACCCCTAGTTCAACTCCCTCCCCCACTCCATTCTGGTGGGCACCATCAAGGGTCTGGTTTCCAAGTCACTATTTATGTATTTACATGAACACATATGTTTCCATAAACAATTTATACTATTGTTTTATATGTTTATTATAAAATATACATAATGGTGTCATACTGCTTGTATCATTTTACAACTTGCTTTTTTTCAAACATTTCTAGGTTTTTGAGCTGTTGTGTTGAAATAGAAAAATCTAGAACATTTTTTTTAGCAACTGTAAAGCATTTTGTTATATGAATAAAATAATTTATTATGCCTTCTCCTACTCTTATTAATAGGCACTAAGATTGTTATAAACAAACCACAATAGAAGTACTCATATAAGTTTCTATTCCTCATACATGTGCTCAAGTTCTTCTAAGGTGTCTGCCTAGAAGTCGAATGGCTGGGTGGTACACTAGGTCTGTGCCTTCCTGGTGGCTCAGATGGTAAAGAATCTGCTTGCAGGCGGGAGATCTGGGTTTGATTCCTGGGTTAGGAAGATCCCCTAGAGAAGGGAACAGCTACCCATTCCAGTATTCTTGCCTGGATAATCCCCATGGACAGAGGAGCCTGGTGAGCTACAGTCCATAAGGTTGCAAAGAGTCGGATATGACTAAGCAACTAAGCACAGCACAGCATACTGGATGCATGTTTAATTTTATCACATTTTGACAAATTATTCTCTGGGATGACTGTACCAATTTACAGTCTCATTGGCAATACATTTAATTACCTGCTTCTCCATACTCTTCAATGCTGGATACTGACAGACTTAAATCTTTGCTAATCTGCTTGATAAGCAAGGGTATGTTCTTATTTCTGTTTGCATTTCACAATTTACTAGTATAATCTGCATCTTTTCATGTTTATTGGCTGTTCCTTCTTTTGTGAAATGCCTGGTCATGTGCTTTGCCAACTCCTATTGAGCTATTTGTGGAATTTTTTCTTGTTACTTTATAAAAAGAATCTATTCTGAATGTAAATGATTTAACTGTTATTTGATCATTGCAAATATTTTCCTCTGTAATCACTGTCAAGATTACTATCACATTTTTTAAGGAGGACCACATAAGGTCTACATGACTCTGTAGCTCAGTTGGTAAAGAATTTGCCTGTAGTGCAGGAGACCCAGGTTCAATCCCTGGGTTAGGAAGATCCCTGGAGAAGGAAATGGTGACCCACTGCAGTATTCTTGCCTGGAAAATCCCATGGACAGAGGAGCCTAGTGGGCTACACAGACACAACTTAGTGACTAAACCATCACCACATAAGGTCAGTTCCAAATGGACAAAGGGCTTTATTCTTTTTTAAGCCAATGCAAGATGGCATACACAGTCTCTGAAATTAAGGAAACAGACATAAATAGCTTTAGCAGACCTAAGCAAAAACTTCCTTGCAAAGGCCTTCAAATTTCTTCTCCAGATTGGGAGAGTAGCCTCCTCTCAGCATCTTGTGAGTTAGATGGAGAGAAATACGTCTTATAGATGGTGAGCAAAACAAGAGGAATAGACTTTCCTTTTATAAACCAGTAACTGAGCAGCACTGACACTTCTCTCATAACAGCCTCAAATTAATTTGAAAGTGATTTCTGTAAGTGAAATTTATCATTCAGTGATTATTGTTTAGGCATCTCAGATTTCAAATTTTAAGTTTGCCTACATGGAGTCATTCTTCTTCTTCCCTCTCTTAGTAAGAGCAGGTTTCAATTATGTAATTATGGTTAAAGAGGTCTGAAGAATTTTTACTCTTATGCCTTCATCTAGATTGGATAATGGTTTGCAATGACTGGTTGAGAGCTGTGGAAACACAAATGTGAGGCAGAAAGCTTAACTCTCTACATAAATATTTACCAACAGAGTAGACTATAAACTCTGCAAGAGGAGGGCCTATCTTTACCAACGCATGATGGGTATATCCTCAGCGTTGGTTCAGCTGATAATCATACCTAGTGGGCATATTGGAGAAGGAAATGGCAACCCACTCCAGTGTTCTTGCCTGGAGAATCCCAGGGACGGGGGAGCCTGGTGGGCTGCCATCTATGGGGTCGCACAGAATCGGACACGACTGAAGCGACTTAGCTGCTGCAGCAGCAGCAGCAGCGGGCATATGCTGAATATTTCCAATCCACGCTACTTATTGAATCCCAAGTCTGTGTTAGACACTCTGTATTCTACATACTTCGTGGAATCAAAGTGACTGAGACAGACAAAGTGACCACTCTCATGAAGCTTACATTCTAGTGGCCGGGAGAGAAAATGGCAAAGAAGAAAAATGATGCAGTGAAATGAGGCAGAGAGCTGTGGGGTAGCTGGGTGGGGTGGGGTGTTTCTACTGTAGGGAGTGTGGTCTGAGAAGCCTCCTGAGGAGGAATCCTACAGATTAACAACATTTACTAGATAGAGGTAGTGATGGAGATAGATTGAGATATACAAAACCAGAGTGTTGGGGCTCTAAAACAATTACTTCCAATGTAGGAGGTAAACTCTGTCTCTGTAGTTTTATTTGGATCAATTTATATGAATCTTGAAAAATTAAAACCCATGACTAAAGCGCTGATTTTAGATTAGAAGGAGTTTATGAATCTGTAAAATATGCTTCCTTTTCTTTGGTGGAACAGTTTACACACGGAGAGAGCAGCTGGCTCCTACAACTTGGTGGGCTTTGGCTGGGCTGTTAATTGCCTAAATATTTTGTATATTTCTGTGTATCTCTCCTGCAGTCCACTTGACCAAGATAAGTCTTTGAGCCCTGTTGAATGTTTGAATCTTGCAAGCAACTAGAAACTATGGGTCAAACTATGGCTTTTTTTTTTTTTTTAAACAAAAAATTACTGAAAACATTTAAAGTGCAGCACTGAGTTCATGGGTAGAAACTGCCATCTGCACAAACAAAACATGCAGATTGATGAAGATTCTCTAGTGATTTAATGCAGACTTCCTTCTAGTTTCATTTATTTTGAAAAATCGATTTCAAGTTCTTAACATCATCTAGGAGTTCAATACTTCTTGTCCTCTCCCCCTAATGCCTGCCTAGAGAGAAAAAAAAATCCAGGGTGTTTGGGGGTTTGTTTTGTTTTCTTAAGCTAAGTACTTAAACCACGAATGTTTCACAAGTACCTTTTGATGGGTTTCATTGTTTTGTTTATTTTGCTGTAGTCAGTACAAACACCTTCAAATTTCCTTCTGTAACAAATGTTTTTCAGCGTCATCATCTGACCTCGTTGATGGAGCCGGTCTGCAAACCTTGCAGCCGGGTCGATTTTTGCACGGGCTTCTAACATCGACACACAAAAGTTTACGGCCTCTTTGAGGAACCGATTTCCAAGCCAAGAGAACAAATGAAAGTGTTCGCTCTTCTTTCAAAAAATATTTTTGCGCTTGATATGTTCGCCACTCTTCATCTGGTTCTCAGTAATGCATACAGAATGTGACATCGGTTTTTCACTCTCGTAGGTTTTTGTCTTCCAATTCTAGAGAGTTATTTCCTCGTCTGACTTTTTATTTTCTTGATTTATTCGTCTTCAACTTGCTACGGAAAACCACTTCTCTCCTAGCGACAGTTCTCTCCCTTTTAAAAGTAATCTGCATGGAAACCTTGACTTTGCATTTTAGATTTTTAGGGTCCTTTTCGGTTATTCTGCCCCTCGTTACTCCCCTGTACACTCACAGCCGAGGCCGCCGGCATCTGAGCTGAAAGCGCCCGTGGCGGGCTAGGAGAGAAGGGTGTCATGTTGGCGACAGGCTCCTGCTGGCGGCCAGCGAGCCCGCCGAGGTTAACGGGGGCGCCGGGGTCAGCGCCCTCGAAGTTGGGGGGCCTCGGGCGGAGCCGCACCAGAGCCGTGGCGACAGCTCAACCGGAGCTCCCGGCAGTCCCGCTGCCTCCACCGGAAAAGAATCGCCTAATCTGTCGCGATCCCACGGAGATCTTGCTCTTCCCTGTGCAGTCTCCGCGAACGGGCGCGTCGCGGGGCCGACGAGAGGAAAAGCCCAGGCCTGGGGCGGAGGAGGAATGAGGGGCCGAGAGCCGGGGGATTTCCTCCCGCGCTTCCCCCTCCAACGGGAGCGGAAAATGTGATTTGCTGTGCATTCCAGGCGCAGTTCCCTGGGGTGACCTCTCCCAGCCGGTCCGGGCGGGGGAGCAGACAAAGAGGCGAGGCCGGCAGAGAGAGGGGACCCCGCGGGGAGGCAGGAGGGGTGCGGGGGCGGGGGGCAGTACCGGGAAAGGGGGCGGATAGCGGGTCCCGCGGCGGCGGCGGCGCCTGGCCAATGAAGAGGCGCGGCCCCGGGCGCCGCGCTCCGCCGCCGGCATTTAAACGGGAGCCGGCGCGATGCCCCTCACTCGGTGCGCCCTCCGCGGACCGGGCGACCCAGTGTGCCGCAAGAGCGGTACCTCTGTCCCGCGGACCCCACGCGGAGCCCGGGCGGCTCTGGCCGCGGCCGCACACCGCGCCACGCGTCGAGAGCGCAGGCCCCGAAGGCCCGCCGCAGTGACAGGTGAGCGCGGAGACGCAGGCGTGTGTATGTGTGTGGGGGGTGGGTGTGTATGTGTGTGTAG
Organism: Nanger dama; assembly: GCA_917880005.1. Taxonomy (NCBI): domain Eukaryota; kingdom Metazoa; phylum Chordata; class Mammalia; order Artiodactyla; family Bovidae; genus Nanger; species Nanger dama. Next base: position 74,273,483 of record CAKJTW010000003.1, read on the forward strand.
GGGTCGGGAAACGACTCCCGCGTCCTGCTCGGTGCGCAACAGCCCCTCCTGCGCGCAGGCCGAGGCCCCGCATTCCCTGGGTGAACCCTCAAGAACCATCGCGGGGTCCTTCGTGCCCAAGGTCTTGGCTGCTTTAACCTCACCGTGGGCAGTGTGCAGGGCATGACTGGGAAAGAGGAGGTTAAGAGCAAGAACCCCGCATCCCATTGCCACCTCCCGGAGCTCCGCTAATACTCTGCTAGTGTGCGTGGCAGCCACGCTTGCCAGGCGTGCCCGCTGGGTGAGGGCGCGGAGACCGTGCGTACAGAGCGCAGGAGCAGAGGGAGAATGAGCGCCGGGGAGGAGTGGGGAGCAGCAGGACCCTTCGGCTCGACCACAGACGACGGGAAAAGGTGCAACGAGAGGGTCCCCAGTGTTTGAGGCGGAACTGTGGGTCTGGGGACTTCAGGGCGCGCCCGTCGGAGAGCTGTGACTGATCCTGCCGTGGGGTGGAAGATCCTGAGAATGAGCGACGTATCCATTTGCCTATCCTCAAGGTGAGATGGAGACTTGTGCAACGGCGGAGCTGCGGAGTTCAGCCGCGGCGGAAACCCGAGGGTCAGGTAACCGGACCGGTGAGGTACGGTGAGCCGTCCGGGACGCCGAGACCCGCGAGCCCATGGTGCTCACACCGCAAATAGCACACACCAGTACTTGCGGGCTGCGCACTCTTGGGTGCTGCGTTTCCTCTTCTAGGATTCTTCCTGCCCCATGCGCGACTCGACTGAACCGAGGACGTCAGGCGCTGGGCAGTGACAATCCATCGGGTCCGCGAGTACCGCCCTAATTTGTGTCCGAGTGGACCCTGCAGCGTATCGCTGCGCGGACGACGCGGGACTGGCAGCGGGAGGCTGGTCCCCGGCTGGAAGCCAGGTCGTCCTTCGTCTGCACCCGCCAGTTTGCTGACGGCTCTGCAGCTCACGGAGCAGGGTCAGGGGCTGGTAGGGTGTCGGGGGCCGTCACCTTGCCAGTTGGAGTTATTTGTAGATTTCTGGCTTGGGAAAAAGAGACGCGCCACCGTTCTGACTTGGCTTTGTCTTCGGATCCCAGCACCGCCTTGGGGGCGCCCCAGAGAGGCTTTTCCCAGAGCGGGGCGCTGATAAGGTACCCCGGGCGAGGCAGGGGCCAGACAGGAGTCTCTCCAGTGAAGCCCTGCCAGCACGCCCAGAGCTGGCCCGAAGGGGCTCCCGGCTAGAATCTGCTGGCTGCTGCCTTCTCCTCCCCTTCCGTCTCTGAATCCCGACTCTTTTAGACAGAAATACAACCTCGAAATTAGGGGTTAAAAATCTCTTCTTAAATGGTACAAGGGCAGAGAGGCGACCATCGGTAGGAAATTGGATCTCCGGCTGCAAAGAGCGGATCCAAGCGGTGAGCGCGTCTGTTTACGTTCCTCTTCGAGATGGTGCCAGGACACGAGTTGATTAAAATAATCTATTGTGTTAAGTGGGTCACCAGGGATTTAAACTGCCCCAGGGACCCCAGAGTAGTGGCTTTCTCTGACTGTACACACAAGATAAATAAATAGCGGAGAAGAGTTTAAGATAACCCCCATCGCAGGGCAAGCAGTCTTCTTTCACCCCAGGGCTTTTCAGCCCCCACGTCGTCGTCTTCTCTTTTTTTGAAACAGAGGCACTTGAAAGGGTGGACTTTTCAAAGCAAGGAGGCAAAGAAGTATTTTCAGAAAACCACAGATTGTCTTCTCCTCTCTGGTACACTCCAGCTTACAATAGTAGGTGATCCAGTAACCATCACTGAATAAACTACACACTCCAAATTGTTAGTATTAATTATTTAAGGGCTCTCTAGAACTTGGATGCTGAGTGTCGTGTTGGGGTGTGTGTGTGTGTGTGTGTGTGTGTGTGTGTGTGTGTGTGTGTGTGTGTGTGTGTGTGTGTATTTAACCCCCAGGTCATTGTAGGCATTAAAGTGTTTTGTAAACTTTGTAATTTCACAGGTTTCCTATTTTCTTAAAAGTTCATTTTGAGTGAAATGTTTTGCTAACCCATGCACGATCTATGGGAAATTCAAGTTGGCTAACCTAGTTTTAGGTGAATGACCACACAGGGGAGAGTAGAACCTATTACGTCTCCACATCTCTGAATGGAAGCTGCCTGCCTTGTCTTTATACTGAAGCTCTTAAGGTTTAAGTATTAAAAATGATATAATGCCAAGAAATTTTTATGCCACAAACCCCTCTCCCAAGAAATGCTTGTCAGCAGCAAAGCAGTGCAGAACTAAGTGAAGGACAGATGGAAAACCTAAACCTTCTATGTGAAAGGCATGGGACAGGTAGAGCAGGTGACTTAGCATCCAACCGAAAGGCACAGACCAGGCCAGTGTTAACAGCCTATGTCTTCTGCAAGGAATTGTTTTTAGTTTTAACATACTTTGTTAGAAATGTGAAGTGCAACAGTATTTCCTGGGATCAGAAAGGTTTTTTTCCTTCACATATGAGCAAAACAGAGAATTATTTGAGTTACAGTATTCGTCCAAATGTGACTGCATTAGAAACAAATACATGTGCCCCTTATTAAATACTGTGCTGTGTAGAATAGTTCTTAAGGACATGTGTTTGGGGGCTCAGAAGAATGGGACTCAAACCCCAACTTCCCCACGAGGAGCTGTGTGACCTTGGACAAACTCCTAACTTTTCAGAGTCTAGATTCCCTGGTCAGTAAGAGAAAGACGGTATTATCTACCTCCTGTTTTGTTGTGAAGAATCAATTATAAAGTTCTGTCAGAATTGAGTATATTGCCTCACATACGGTTTAAAAATATAGGTTGCTCTTATTATGAGTGGTGGCATTTGGAGAGGCAGTAACATTTTAGGACCTCAAGGTGTACCATAAGATGGTTTTGAAATTAAATCCCAAGTCCTGCTCACACAGAGATCAACACACACCTTTTACTACAACACAGAACCGATGATTTGGTTGTCTCTCAATTGTGCCACTTAGTAAACATTTAACATTCATTACTTTCCAACTTGTTTCCTGTTGACTACAAAAAATTGTATACTATCATTAACTTCACCAAAAAAAAATCTTTCAAGAGCCTGGAGAGCCCCTGAGATGCTTCTCTATTCCCTCTATGATGCTGGGCCCCAGTCTGACTTAGCCTGAGTGGTCTTCAACATAGAAAAGATGCAGTTAGTGTGTGCTTGCAGTACACACAGGTGAGATTTATCCTCTACTAGTTTGCCAACCATTTTGGTACAAATTGTCTGAAAACAGAAAATCAACCCAGTAGATTTTTTAGAACATCCCTGCTCAATTTCTAAAATTTGACTATCTTTCTAAAAATTAAAGATCCAATTTAAAATGTTTGTCCTTAAAGATTTAGTCCTAAGAAAGAAATAGAGTCTTCTATAATTGGGCCTGCACTTAGAGCCTTTGCTGTCATTTCCATCTTTTTCTTTTTTTTAATGCTGGTGAATAATTTGCTGTCACGCCTGTTGAATAGCTTTCTAAAACATTGATCAGACATTCAGCCACAGACATCTGGCTTGCTGATCATTGTCTCCTCACTGTTAATCCCACTCAGCACTCCATTTAACTGATTACAAGCAGGTTGGTTAGCTAAAATGAGAAATATGGCGAGAAGAGTGCTGAAAGGAGCTGGCCTAAACTTTCCCAAAGACACTGAGGATATTAGAAACAGGTTACACATAGCACTTTTATTCCTCATTCCCAAGAATTAGATGATTGTATTCTTATGGCCTAGTGAAGGTTAGAATAAATCACCATGACCTGCACAGGACAATGGTGGCCGATATGGGTTATCTTTGGGCAGATGTTTGCTTTTGATCACTCAGGGTAACCTGAAGGAAAGCATCAGGGAGAGAAGACATACTTAGAGAGTATCTATGTCCTCTGGGACAAGGGGATTAGAGGGGAGGACAGTGGTAAAGGGAAAAAAACGTAGGGGTGGGTGGGTCTTGCTGGTGGGAAACAGTTGCAGAGAAAACTCACCGTGAAAATATAATCACATGGTTTGGTGAAGCAGAAATGCATTGAGGGGCAGCCTTTGGAAAGAAGAATATTATCTGCAAAGGAGAAATAAGGGAGATTTTTGTAGGTGTCTGACGCACTCTGGGTCCATGAGTTGCAGCTTTAATTTAATAATGTGAGTGGATATTTCAGAATGCAAGTTACCAGAAATGTTTTCAGCTCATGGTTGAATATGGGTGATAATCCATAAGACCTAAATCTGGGTTGGCCTTTGCTTCTATTTTTTATAATGGGCCACTCTGCTAGATGTCAAGGTGAAGAATTTATCTGCAAGAAATTTACATTTTCTTGGTTTCCCTCATGTCTAGATATTTACAGATTGCAAATTAGTGACAATACAATTGGAATTTCAAGAACACATCAGTCCTGTTTCCTTCAATGCATGATCAAGATCATTTGGTGTTGGGGGAGGTTGAGTGATGGACCACGATGATGACTAAGTGTAGTTTTCATCCCCCGGCGCCCCACCCCCACCTTACTCATGCAGGACATGCAGAGTTCTTAGAGCATTGCTCTAAGAAGTTGAGGTCTCTTTTGACTGAGATTCATAAAGTGTTTTTTTCCTTCTCTCCAAAAAACTAGTTATAAGATTTAAGAACTCAAAAGCTGAAGATATTTGCTGCTGCTGCTAAGTCGCTTTGGTCGTGTCCGACTCTGTGCGACCCCAGAGACGGCAGCCCACCAGGCTCCCCGTCCCTGGGATTCTCCAGGCAAGAACAGTGGAGTGGGTTGCGATTTCCTTCTCCAATGCATGAAAGTGAAAAGTAAAAGTGAAGTCGCTCAGTCGTGTCCGATTCCCAGTGACCCCATGGACTGCAGCGTACCAGGCTCCCCCATCCATGGGATTTGCCAGGCAAGAGTAAACTTTAAATTTCTGTGTAGCCATTTCATAATATTTTTCACACATAATCTTATTTTGAGAAAAATTTACTTTTCTTAAAAAGAATCTGTCATTCTAGACCGCTTTTTCTTATGGGGTTTGCACACTCCCATAGGAACAGGAAGTTGGTCCAAATTAAAACAGAAAACCACAGTTGACTAATTTTGAATTTACTGCTTTACTCTTGGTTTCTGCCCAAGTGAATCCAATGGCTTCACTGGGAAAATAAACCCCACGGTGTTCTCCAGGGACCTGGTAAAAAGTAGTGAGTATTTGGAGTTTTCCTAGAAAAAGGAAGAGAAGTATTAAGAAGCTCCCAAGGCTTGAAGGAGACAGAAATCAAAACTTGGCTCTGCTCATCAGCTTGTGGGAATGCATTTTAAATGCAAAGAACAGAAATTTTGCTGGTCAATGTGGTCCATGACAATCATCATTGAATAAAAGAGAGCCCACTCTGCCAGGAATGAAAGAGGAGGTAATGAATAAGCCCTTAGAACTCTCAAACTTGGTTTTATTTAATGACAGATGGAAAAATGCCAGATAAGAAAAGATGAATATAAAGAAGGCCCTAAGCAGTGAAAAGAAAGAAAACTGCATTTTTGGACAGATATTTGTAGGTAGGGCTGGCCCCATGACCCCATGACTCAAACCTGTCCTGTGAAGGCATCATACATTCCTGGTCAAGTCTCAGATTGGCCTCTGTAATGCTGGCTCTGCAGTCTTGCTCTGAGGCTTCAGTTTTTCTGGAGGCCCCTTTTAGGAGCGATGGGGAAGATAAGGCTGTCTTATGTGCTCCTCTTGGAAATGGGCAGAGACTGAATTTTAGTTTAGATCCTAGCCTGGAATTGAGTGAAGAACAGAAACTTTGAAAGCTTCCCAAATTCACACTGTATTTGCTCAGGAGACTGGATTGTCATAGCTCAAGTTATCCTGGTCTCTGGCGAAAATCAGACTGTTTTATAACTGGGTTGTCCTCATGAGCAATTTTTTTAAAAAGACAAAACAAGGAAATTAATTTTTTGTTGTTGTTGAGGCCAAAAGGCTCTGTTTAAAGAACAGGGATGTTGTAACATAAACTGACAAAAGCCAGGGAGTCTGTAGTCAGAGCAGGAGCTAAATGTCACTATCAGCTGCAAACTTGAACTTGCCCAAAAGTATTAGGTTAATGTTTAAAAGGTGCCATTTAAGAATATCTTGATTTTCATATTTAGTTGTCTTAATTTGACATTATCCTTAGGGTTGCATGGTCTTTACTACAGGACTTGCCCCTCAGAGGATGTAGATTCTACCCTGCCTTTGTCTTTGAAAGGTAACTGTTGTAGCTGCGAATTCCAGCCTGTATTGTTCCTAGGGGGCATGATGAGGTTACTATTCAATCGCACTTAGTGGTTATCGAGTGTCACCCTGGTGGTCAGAAGGGAGCAGGCAAATGGGTGCTTCATAGCTGTGTCCTTGGGTTCAGAACCACAGTGGCGGTGCAGGACAGGGGAAGCCTCAGGATCCATCAGGCTCGCTGTTACAGCCTGAGGAGGGAGGCTGTGAATTTGAAACTGCACTCATTGAAAAGAAAATCCTTTCACATTTTCACAGCACCTTCCCTGCCTCCTAGCTGTGGGCACCACAGACCTTGCTGTTCCAAGCTTGTTAGAAAGGCAGACCCACCGAATGATAATTTGCATTGTAACTATATCCCCGGGTGATTGTCTGCAAAATCATGTTCGAGAAGTACTGTCCCAGGAGAATCTTAATACTCTGATGCTTCTCTCTTGCACCCTCCTTTTGAAAAATATACGTCTCCTGTTATTCCTTCTCTGTCTGCCCCACCTTTCTTGAATATACTGCTTTAAAATAGTCTTCCTTTCTCTGATTTACACTCCTCATTTTTCTCTTTCTCCATCTTTGCTTTCCTTTTTTTTTTTTCTTTTGGTCAGTTTTCCTATAGCCTCCTCTTCTCTTATTTTAATTTTTTGCCATTGTTCATATGCCATTGTTCCTGCTGACCCATATCTAACTCCAGACCCAGTCATAATAATTCACTATCATAAACTTATTCAACATATCTCTGGCACTTACCTATGTATATATTTGCACACACCTGTGTTCTTGTGCCCACTTCCTACCTTGTAAGTTTTATATACACATCCATGCATATACACACATATATGTGAAGGACATGTTTCATCATTTGCAAGTGTATCATGGTATTTGTTGTTGTTCATTTGCTAAGTTGTGTCCGACTCTTTGCAATCCCATGGATTGCAGCACACCAGGCTTCCCTGTCCTTCGCTGTCTCCCAGAGTTTGCTCAGGTTTATGTCTGTTGAGTCGGTGATGCTTTCTAACCATCTCATCCTCTGCCAGCCCCTTCTCCTTTTGCCTTCAAACTTTTCCAGCATCAAGGTCTTTTCCAGTGAGTCAGCTCTTCAGTGGTCAAAGTATTAGAGCATCAGCTTCAGCATCAGTCCTTCCAATGAATATTCAGGGTTGATGTCCCTTAGGGTTGACTGGTTTGATCTTTTTGCAGTCCAAGGGATTCTCAAGAATCTTCTCCAGCACCACAATTCAAAAGCAGCAATTCTGCACTCTGCCTTCTTTATGGTCCAACTCTCACATCCATAAATGACTACTGGAAAAACCATAGTTTTGACTATATGGACCTTTGTCGTCAAAGTGATATCTTTGCTTTTTAATATGCTATCTAGGTTGTCATAGCTTTTCTTCTAAGAAGCAAGCATCTTTTACCTTCATGGCTCTAGTCACCATCCACAGTGATTTGGGAGCCTAGGAAGAGAAAAATCTATCCCTGCTTCTACTTTTTTCACCTACAATATTTGCCATGAAGTGATGGGACTGGATGCCATGATCTTTATTTATTTAATGCTGAATTTCAAGCCAGCTTTTTCACTCTCTTCTTTCATCCTCATCAGGAGATTCTTTAATTCCTCTTCACTTTCTGCCATTAGAGTAGTATTATCTGCATATCTGAGGTTATTGGCAGTCTTGATTCCAGCTTGTGATTCACCTAGCCCAGCATTTTGCATGATGTACTCTGCATATAGTTAAATAAGCAGAGTGACAATACACAGCCTTGTCCTCCTCCTTTCCCAATTTAGAACCAGTCAGTTGTTCCATGTCCAGTTCTAACTGTTGCTTCTTGACCCACATACAGGTTTCTCAAGAGACAGGTAAGGCAGTCTGGTACTTCCATCTCTTTCAGAATTTTTCAGTTTGTTATGATCCAAACAGTCAAAGGCTTTAGCGTAGTCAATGAACCAGAAGTGGATGCTTTTCTGGAATTCCCTTCCTTTCTCTATGATCCAACAAATGTTGGCAGTTTGATTTCTGGTTCCTCTTCCTTTTCTAAATCCTGGTTGTACATCTGGAAATTCTTGGTTCATGTACTGCTGAAGCCTAGCTTGAAGGATATTGAGCAGAGTGATCTTGCTAGCATGTGAAACACACACAGTTGTGCAGTAGTCTGAACATTCTTTGGCAATGCCCTTCTTTGGGATTGGAATGAAAACTGACCTTTCCTGGTCCTGTGACCACTGCTGAGTTTTCCAAACTTGCTGACATACTGGGGGCTTCCTGGTAGCTCAGACAGTAAAAAATATGCCTGCAATGCAGGAGACCTCAGGAAGATCCCCTGGAGAAGGGAAAGACTACCCACTCCAGTATTCTTGCCTGGAGAATTCCATAGCCAGAGGAGCATGGTAGGCTACAGCCCATGGGGTCTCAAAGAATCTGACACGACTCATGACTGAGCAACTTTTTTGAGCGCAACACTTTAACAGCATCAACTTTTAGAATTTTAAATAGCTCAACTGGAATTCCATTACCCCCATTCGCTTACTTTACACTTCAAGATGTCCAGCTGTAGGTGAGTGACCACACCATCATGGTTATCCTGGTCATTAAGACCTTTTCTCTACAGTTCTTCTGTGTATTCATGTCACCTTTTCTTAATCTCTTCTGCTTCTGGGAAGTCCTTACCATTTCTGTCCTTTATCATACCCATCCTTGCATGAAACATTCCCTTTATATCTTGAAGAGATTTCTAATTTTTCCCATTCTATTGTTTTCCTCTATTTCTTTGCATTTTTCTCTTAAGCACCCCCCTTTATTTTTTTAAATCGTTCCTTGTTAGTCTCTATAACTTTGCATTCATTTGGGTATATCTTTCCCTTTACCCTTGCCTTTACCTCTCTCTTTTTTCTCAGCTATTTTAAAGCCTCCTAAGACAACCGTTTTGCTTGCTTGCATTTCTTTCTCTTTGGGATGGTTTTGGTCACTGCCTCTTGTACAATGTTATGAACCTCCAGTCGTAGTTCTTCATGCACTCTACCAGATCTAATACCTTGAATCTATTGATCACCTCCACTGTATAATCATAGGGATTTGATTTAGGTCATACCTGGATGATATAGTGGTTTTCCCTACTTTCTTCAGTTTAAGGCTGAATTTTGCAACGAGGTGCTCATGATCTGAGCCACAGTCAGCTCCCAGTCTTATTTTTGCTGACTGGATAGAGCTTCTCCATCTTCAGCTGCAAAGAACATAATCAGTCTGATTTCATTATTGACCATTTGGTGATGTCCATGTGTAGAACTATCTCTTGGATTGTTGGAAAAGAGTGTTTGCCATGACCAGCATGTTCTCGACAAATCTCTGTTAGTCTTTGCCCTGCTTCATTTTGTACCCTAAGGCCAAACTTGCCTGTTATTCCAGGTACCTCTTGACTTTACTTTTGCATTCCAATCCCCTATGATGGAAAGGACATTTTGTGTGTGTGTGTTAGTTCCAGAAGGTGTTGTCAGTCTTCACAGAACTGGTCAACTTCAGCTTCTTCAGCACCAGTGGTTGGGGCATAGACTTGGATTACTGTGATGTTGAATGGTTTGCCTTGGAAATGAACCAAGATCATTCTGTCATTTCTGAGGTTGCACTCAAGTACTGCATTTCAGATTCTTTTGTTGACTATGAAGGGTACTCCATTTCTTCTAAGGGATTCTTGCCCACAGTAGTAGATATAATGGTCATCTGAATTAAAGTCGCCCATTCTGGTCCATTTTAGTTCATGGATCCCTAAGATGTTGATGTTCAATCTTGCCATCTCCTGCCTGATCATGTCCAATTTACCTTGATTTGTGGACCTAACATTCCAGGTTCCTATGCAATATTGTTCTTTACAGCACTGGAGTTTACTTTCACCACCAGATACATCCCACAACTGAGAGCCATTTCTGCTTTGGCTCAGCCACTTCATTCTTTCTGAAGCTATTAGTAATTGCTCTCTGGCTTCCCCAGTAGCCTATTGGACACCTTCTGACCTGGGCAGATGGCGGGGGGGAATCATATTTTGGTGTCATATCTTTTTGCCTTTTTGTATGGCTCACGGGTGGGCTTCCCTGGTGGCTCAGTGGTTTAGAATCTCCTTGCAGTGCAGGAGACTCAGGAGATGCAGGTTCCATTCCTGGGTTGGGAAGATCCCCTGTAGGAGGAAATGGCAACCCACTCCAGTATTTTTGCCTGGAGAATCCCATGAACAGAGAAGCCTGGTGGGCCACAGTCCATAGAGTCGCAGAGAGTCCAACATGACTAAGTGATTGAACACACATGCACACTGTTCATGGGATTTTCAGGGAAGAATACTGGAGTGGGTTGCTATTTGCTGCTGCAGGAGATCTTCCCCTACCCAGGGACTGAACCTGTGTCTCCTAAGTCTCCTGCATTGGCAGGCAGATTCTTTACCACTCAGCCACCTTAGAATTCTCAGTTGAGTCCTATCTTGGCTAGTTTGCTGTAAACTCTGGATGAGCTAATTCATGGCTTCAGGGGTCAGAGGGCAATGAGAATAGCAGTACGTAATTCCTGGAGATATTGTGAAGACAAAAGAAATCACTTACATCAAGTGTTTACCAAGTGCCTGATAAAATACTGGCTGTTTTATTAATGCTTTTGTTAATTAACTTTTCCATTTTTCATGCCTCCTCTCTCTGTCTCCTCTCTTTAGCATGAGCCGCACAGCCTACACTGTGGGAGCCCTGCTTCTCCTCTTGGGGACCCTGTTGCCAGCTACTGAGGGGAAAAAGAAGGGGTCCCAAGGTGCTATCCCCCCACCAGACAAGGCCCAGCACAATGACTCTGAGCAGACTCAGTCTCCCCAGCAGCCTGGCTCCAGGAACCGGGGGCGGGGCCAGGGGCGGGGCACTGCCATGCCCGGAGAAGAGGTGCTGGAATCCAGCCAGGAGGCCCTGCATGTGACGGAGCGCAAATACCTGAAGCGAGACTGGTGCAAAACCCAGCCGCTGAAGCAGACCATCCACGAGGAGGGGCTGCAACAGCCGCACCATCATCAACCGCTTCTGCTACGGCCAGTGCAACTCCTTCTACATCCCCAGGCACATCCGGAAGGAGGAAGGCTCCTTTCAGTCCTGCTCCTTTTGCAAGCCCAAGAAATTCACCACCATGATGGTCACGCTCAACTGTCCTGAACTCCAGCCACCCACCAAGAAGAAGAGGGTCACGCGTGTCAAGCAGTGTCGTTGCATATCCATCGATTTGGATTAAAGCCAGGCACACTCAGCCTGTCCTTGGGATGCAGGCCCCAGGCGGGCCCAGAGACAGACCTCCATCAACGTGATTCTTACTTGGCTTAAACCTAGAGGCAAGAAGGACCACCAGCTGCCTCCTTCCAGGAGCCTGCTAGTGCTAGTTTGTGTGCCTGAGTGTTTGTGGGTGCCTGTGGGTGTTTGCAAACACCAGAGGAAACACAGTCTCTGCTAGAGGGCACTTCCTAGTATGTAAATGTATCTGCTTCCTTGCGGGATGACACATTAAACCCAAGCTACTACCCCAGGCACTTTGGGGGAAGGGGGTGGTGGGCAGGCTGTGGTCTGGGTCTGCCTTGGTCTTCCACGTGCCCTCCTGGGGATTGGATCCTCCCTTCCAAATGAATATTAATAGAGAGGCTTCTCTGAGGGCATGAGACCTGTTTTGTGCTGCCTTGGCCTTGGAAAAGATGTTTTACCCTGTGCTTGCTTCCCTCCTTCCTCTTCCCTCTCACAGTCCATCCCCTCTTAGGATCTCAGTGACTGTTTCTGTCCACCGCCTTCCCCGTCAAGGGTTCTAAAGCAACTTGCTTGACCATAGATGCAAATGTTTCCTATTTGGGGAAGACCTTTCAGACTCTGGGGGAAGCTGATGTGCAAGGGCATGAAGGATAGAGGGTTGAGAGGAGGAAGAGATTGCAAACTGGTCCAGCAAAATTCAGGCAGAAGATGGGCAGAGTGTAGAAAGGCCAGCCTCCAAACAGTGAGACCCATGCTTTAGCAAAATTTCCCCTGATGTTTAAAGAAGAGAAATAGAATTGCCAAAAAATCATTAACTTTGGCAGTCACTGTGACTGTTGAAATTAGCTGTAACTCAATACCAAACTTAAAACATAAATATTGACCACTCCTATTTTCAGAACCGAGTGAAACCAAAACAGCCCCTCCTGCTTTGCCCCTCAGATGGACAAAAAATGTAACTCAGAAACTCCTACACAGGAATAGGAAAAAGACAAAAACCTCATAAGCAAAGGTCTTATTATCTGTCCTTTTGGCTGGGTTATCATCACCTTTTCCCCAGTTCATTGTTTCTGTGTGGTGCTTCGGAGAACCACAGTCCTGTTGGATAAAGATACTGTTTCTGCTGAGTGTACCAGACAGTGAGGGACCCAGCTGAGATAAGAGTTTAGAGCCTGCTCCTTTCCACTCATTCGGGGTCTGTTTTAGCCATCGTTAGGAGATTGAGCCAGAGAAGGCAACGGCAACCCACTCAAGTACTGTTGCCTGGAGAATCCCAGGGACGGGGGAGCCTGGTGGGCTGCCGTCTATGGGGTCGCACAGAGTCCACACGACTGAAGCGACTTAGCAGCAGCAGCAGCAGCAGCAGGAGATTGAGCTGGAAAGCAGAGTAAGGCAAGGAAGGCAATTGCTTCTGGCTAAGGAGTAGTTAAAAGGCAGGGAGGAGATGTAAGGCGTATGGCCTGCACGTCTTCCTTCAGCCTCTGAGGATCTAAGGAAACCCCAGTTAAGAAATCAGAGCATTTGTGTGCATTAGCTGTCCTACTGCTGGTAGGACTTACGTAACATTATAGCCACTCGGAACCTACCAGTAGTTGCTGTTCTCTGATTAAACTTGGGTTATTTGCAATGCCTATTTAGGATTTATCTAATGGCCAAAGTGCAGGGGTGGGGAAACCTTCCTGCATTTTGGCTTTGGCCAACCTGCTTTCTTCAAGCCTGAGGTTTTATATGTAAACCACCCCAGCCCCGTACTCTTTTGCCTTGCATTTTCTCAATCTCACCAGCCAAGTCATGTGTAACATGGGAAACAAACACCATGGACTTGCATTTAGGTTGCCCATGAAGGCTCTAGCGTTCAAAGAATCACTGCAACTAAAGAGGCTGCTTTTATTTTATTTTTGTTTTGGTCCAGTGCTCTCCCCACTAACAACTAAATAGGAACCATACTTTGAAGCAGAAAGTCATCTTGAACACCCAAAATATTGAGTCTAATTTTAAAACATTGAAACTCACTACTGATGATTCTATACTAGGAGAGTTTGTGCTAACACATAGTCTGTGCATTTCACATCCACGGTAGCCCCTGTCTCAAATCCTTCTATCGTCCACATCCTCCAACAATAAAGCACAGAATGGATTTAATTAAGCATGCAAATACTAAGCTAGAATTTTGAGGGTGGGAGAGAAGAAAGGAGAAGGAGCTGAAAATATACAACTACACTAGAGAGGAAAAATGACATTCAGAACCAGCAGACACCAAATCTCTCTTGTTTTAACTGCCACAAGCTTGCAATTTTGTTAAAAAGAGATGACTTAAGTTGGCAGCAGGAATCTTTTAGTAGCTTGTACCACAGTTTTGCATGTAAGTTGGATTTGGCTTAAGTGAAGAGAATTTGCTCAAAATGAACTTCACTGGGATAATAAGCAACACAATTGCTCTAAAAGCACAGCACTACCCAAAGAAGGGGATGTCTGCTTTTCTTTTTGTGCCTATATTAAAACTAGCCCAAGTCCCATGCATCTTCCAACATTTATTGAAAGTGCCATATCTGTTAATATTGTATTGGAGTCACTGATGATGTAATGATATGTTTTTTCATTACTATAGTAGAATTTTTATGGCAAGATATTTGTGATCTAGATCTTTCCTATTAAAATAATGCCAAACACCAAATATGAATTTTATGATGTACACTTTGTGCTTGGCATTAAAAGAGAAAAACACACATCCTGCGCCTGTAAGTTGTTTTTTGTTATTGTAGTTCTACAAAGTTAAAAATGTAAGCGAATAATCTGGAGGAAAGGATAATTTCCACTGTGTGGAATGTGAATAGTTAAACAAAAAGTTATGGTTATTTAATGTAATTATTAACTCAAATTCTTTGGTCACTGTGATTTCAAGCATTTTTTTTTTTCTCCTTTATATGACTTCCTCTGAGTTGAGCAAAGAAGAAGCTGGCACATTGTATGTTGTTGGAGGTTTTTATCAGGTCAGAGGGAAACAATAAAATCTTGACACATCTGAACTTGCTTGTAGAGTCAAGACCTGAGCTTTTATTTTTATAATTGAATGTTCCTTAAAGGTTAACATTTCTGAGGCATCCTAAGAGAGATCTTAAATGTTATTTTGGAAGAATTAAATGTGCATATACTAATAGCAAATAATAATGAATTGTCCACAAGTCCTTTTATGGAGAAAATCTAAAAAATGTATGTATAGAACATTTATAAATGACAAGTTAATGCTAAAGAGTGAAAGTAGTTCTACTGATTTGTCATTCTCAATATATTTAATATCAACTGCATTGTGTATTATGTCTGCTTTAATCATTTGAAAAACAGAATTATGATGACTATGATCAAGGTCCTTTGCTGTCTATGAGGATAAGGGGGGATTTGGTAGTCTCATAAAAGCTAATTTGGTTGAAAGCAAAGTTTTATGAATCTGTAACTAGAATTTAACTTCACCCCAATAATGTTATATATAACCTTTCCCAAAGAACAACCAATAAATTGAACCTCTTCTCTGTTTGTGTGTTTGTTTCACTGGTAGTGTTCACAGGATAGAGCTGGGGCAGGGATTCATTTGTCATGGGAAGTGAGGTAGAAAATAGATCATGAGATCTCTTGTGATCTGAAAAGGAATTTATTACTTTCATTCACACTTTCCAGATCTCACTTGATTTCAGGACACCTCAGGCAATGGCAGTTAGAGGTAGGGGAAAGCTGGTGAGCGGTAAAAAGTAGCAACCTCTTCCCCAGAGCTAGATAGAAGAGTTAAAATGCTTCTGAGAAGCCTTTAGATAGTGGAAGAATCGTCATTCTGAAATGGTAATAGCTTTATTCTTGAGGTATTCAAGGGAAAAAGGGGAGAAAGATTTGGGGCTCAGTAGAAGAAGGAGCTTTCTAATAATGAGAGTGATTCAACAATACACTGAGCTATCTTTGAGATCTAGTCAACTCCCTTGGAAATATTAAAACATATACTTGATATCATTTGATAGGGATTTGAGACATTGTGAGTTACTGCCCTGGTTATGCCACTGAATGAGTGGATTTCTGAGGTCCCTTCCTACTTAGGTGTGTAATACAGGATTGCTGCTACGTTTTGGTGCTCTAACAGTGATAATGAAAATGCCTATGCCAGACACTCAAGGATTTTAATTATTTTCCACTTAATTTTCATAGTGACTCAACAATGTGTGTACCATTATGATCGCTACTAGGAAATAGTGAATTCTTGTCTTATTACAGCACCTAGGCCCTTAAACGCTGGAAAGTTGGGAGATTTTTCAACTTACCAGTTTGTTCTTTTAAGAATAGAGTGCATCAGTTTAAAAACAGATCCAGTCCTGACTATTTGCATCTAACGATTAAGGCCACCCTGAAATTGTATTGGTATCATCCTGATGGCATCATCAGGAACTCCTGTTCTGAAGCATTCAAAGTCTCTTTGCCACCTCTTTTTGTCATGGCCTCCTTGGACTTAGAGGGGAAAAAAAGTGGCAAGTTCCCAAAAGACTGTCCTCAGAAAAATCACAGGCACACCTAGGAGATGATATCTGGACAGGGTTTGAAAAGGTAGTGGGACTGGAAAGAGAAATACGTTCTAGGTTTCAAAAAGTATGTAATAGGACATCAGCAAAAATGTTGGAGTGAGAGGCATTGAAAAGTCTTTCCTCCATAAAATCTTTGGAAGTCTGCAAAAATAGAATCAGATATTTAGAACTCTGGAAATTTACCTGAAGACTTGCAGCAGTTAGAGTGCTTATTGAAGAGAAAGGCTGAATATCTGTAACAATAGTAAGCCTTGTCATATTGTAACTTGCCCTATTCTCATCTCCCTCTCCAGTTCCATAGAAGTCTTCAAACCAACAGCCTGCAATTATGATAAGCACCAGCAGTCTGACAGTCACTAGGAGAGGCAGAATGGGATTTGAGTTCTTTGAAAACCAAATACCCAGAGAATGGTAATTATTTGACCTGTCTGTCAGGCCCTGGAGGCCCCACTTGCAAAGGTATCTTTCCTTGACCTAATTGGAAACTGCCTAGTGTGAAAAGCCCTGTTGAAAACAATTAGAGGCAATTGATTATTTTTGCGGCCGCCTGAGGCAGTGCATAGCAATTGGGCTCACAATAGGTTAAACAAAAAGCTTAAAAGGAGACTGTAGAATGACATTTGGGGGGCTTTGAAAAGCATCAACATATTACTGGGAATCTAGAAAGCCCGGTCTACAGGCACAGGGCTGTGTGCCTGCCCAAGGCTGTGGACAAGCTCTGGAAGAATCTGAGCAGGCCATAAGGTCTTGCCTCGGGCTGACCCTGAGGCTCTGCACAGGCAGAAGGCTAAGGCAGGGCTGTCAGCTACCTGGCTGAGTGTTGAATGTGTGCCCTAATATGCACACAGAGCCCCTCAGCAAAGACTGGAAGACTTATTGGTTCCAAGTATTTGAGGAAGTTACTGTTCAGCTATTAGCTGAACACTAAGATAGCCAAGCAGAGGCTTTAGTGGCCATACACAACACAAAATATAGACTTTATACAATTAGCTTGGAAACGTTTCTAAAGAATGAAATAATAGCAAACAGCAGCAACAACAAATCCTGGGGAGAGGGAGAGAGACTGATTTCAAAAGTCACCACATCATATTATTTAAAATGCCCACTTTTCAACAGAAAATTGAAACATGCAAAAAATAAAATCCAGAAAGAATGGCCCATACATAAGAAAAAAAAAAAGCAGTCCCTAGAAAGCTCAGACATTAGACAAAAGCTTCGTCAACTTTTAAAATAATGTTCAAGAACTGAGAAAAACCATTTCTAAAGAATCTAAGGAAAATAGAATGAAATCTCACTAAATTTGTAATGTCAGTAAAGAGATAGAAATTATTGTAAAAAATAGAAAATTTGAAGCTGAAAACTGTTATAAGTAAAATAAAAATTTTACTAGAGGGGCTGCACAGCAGATTTGAGCCGGCAAAACAAAATTAAGAAACATTTACCTAGACTCATATGAGAGAAAGACTACTAGATCCAGGAAAAGAGGGAATAATACTATGAAACTTACAGAAACGAAAAGGACTATAAGAGAATACCATGAACAATTGTATGTCAACCAATTAGATAACTGAGGAAATGGACAAATTTCTAATATAAGAAAGTCTCATTCCATTTTTTCGATGTTTGACTACTAAAATATTTTAAGCCTCACTCCTCTCTTCCTACCCCACATCTGATAAAGCTGATAAGAAAGCCCAGGTTCTCTTTCATTTGCCTCTGATGAGATGGTTAAACCAAACAAGGCCCATCTCCTCCAGGTGGGAGCTCTCATCCCAGCATCATTCTCTAACCACCATAAAAACTCCATGTCAGCTTCCTTCTGCTCTCTCAAGCCATTTTTAGACGAGGTTGGGAGGCCTGCCCTGTTCTCTACAGAAAGCCTCTTTATGTAAGTAATAAATCTTTTCATATACTCTTGGGATGTTTGTGGTGTTATCGGTCTGAATCAAACTTTAGGTAAAGTCCATTCTGTTTATGCAGGTGTTCACAACACCTAGAAACACACAAACTCCTGAAACTGACTCAAGAAGAAATAGATATTTGAATAGAATTATTACAAATAAATGAGATTGAATTTGTAATAAAATCTCTCCACACACACAAAAAGCCAAGACCATAAGCTTCACTGGTGAATTTTACCAAATATTTAAAGAATTAATACCAATTCTTTAGACCTCTTCTAAAAAAATAAAATTAAAAACACTTTCTATCTCATCCTATGTACCCTGACAACCAAAACCAGACAAAACATCATAAAAGAAAACTATAGACAAATATCTCTTATAGAGATGCAAAAATCCTCAGCAAAATAAGTAGGTGAGTCCAGCAACATATAAAAAAGATTATATACCATTATTGAGTGAGATTTGCCCCAGGAATTTTAGGTTGGTTTAATCATAAATCAAGGTAATAAAACATTAATAGAATATAGAAAAAAACCCATACAATCATACGGAAAAAACACTTGACAAAATACATCTTTTCATGATACAATCACTCAAAACACTAGGAATAAAAGGAAATTTCTGTAACCCGATAAAAAGGCATCTATGAAAAACCAACAACTGACGTTACCTAAAGGTGAAAGAAAACCTGAAAACTTTCTGTGTTAGGATATCTTTACCACTTCTTTTCAATATTGTACTTGAGGCCCGATAATTAGGCAAGGAAGGGAAAATAAAGTCATCCACATTAGAAAGGAAGAAGTAAAACTATTTCTATCTTCAGACAACATAAACTTACATGTAGAAATCCTAAGGAATTGACCAAAAAAAAATTAGCATTGTCTTAGTCCATTCAGGGGCTTCTCTCATGGCTCGGTGGTAAAGAATCCTCATGCCGACTCAAATTGATCCCTAGGTTAGGAGGATCCCCTGGAAAAGGAAACAGCAACCTACTCCAGTACTCTTGCCCGGAAAATCCCAAGGACAGGGAAGCCTGGTGGCTCCTGGGGTCCATGGAGTTGCAGAGTCAGACACAACTGAGCAACTGACCAACAGTCCATTCAGGAACTATAACAAAATACCATAGACTAGGACGAGAGAGGATGAGATGGCTGGATGGCATCACTGACTCAATGGACATGAGTTTGAGCGAACTCTGGGAGTTGGTGATGGACAGGGAGCCCTGGTGTGCTGCGATTCATGGGGTCGCAAAGAGTCGGACACGACTGAATAACTGAACTGACTGAGATAGCTTATAAACATCAAACATTATTTCTTACAGTTTGGGAGGCTGGAAATCCAAGTTCAGGGTGCTGTCATGGTCTGGTGAGGGCTTGCTTTCAGGTCCCCAATTTTTCATTGTGTCCTCACAGGGGAAAAGGGGCTAGGGATATTTCTGGAGCCCTTTTTCAGTTCAGTTCAGTCACTCAGTCATGTCTGACTCTTTGCAACCCCATGAATCGCAGCATGCCAGGCCTCCCTGTCCATCACCATCTCCCGGAGTTCACTCAGATTCATGTCCATCGAGTCAGTGATGCCATCCAGGCCATCTCATCCTCAGTCATCCTCTTCTCTTCCTGCCCCCAATCCCTCCCAGCATCAGAGTCTTTTCCAATGAGTCAACTCTTCGCATGAGGTGGCCAAAGTACTGGAGTTTCAGCTTCAGCATCATTCCTTCCAAAGAAATCCCAGGGCTGATCTCCTTCAGAATGGACTGGTTGGGTCTCCTTGCAGTCTAAGGGACTCTCAAGAGTCTTCTCCAACACCACAGTTCAAAAGCATCAATTCTTCGGTGCTCAGCCTTCTTCACAGTCCAACTCTCACATCCATACATGACTACTAGAAAAACCATAGCCTTTAGTCGGACCTTAGTCAGCAAAGTAATGTCTCTGCTTTTGAATATGCTATCTAGGTTGGTACTAATTTCATTCATAAAATTTCCACTCTCCAAAAGGCCCCACCTACTAATTCCATTATATTTGGGGGTTAGAATTTCAACCTATGAGTTTGGGGTGATAGGCAGACACAAACATTCAGACTATAGCAAAAACTAATATTAAAGTTATGGGTACAAGATCAATATTCAAAAATTAACCGCTATCTATACACTAGCAATAAAAAATCTGAAACAAACTTAAAAACTAATTCCATGTGCAATAGCATCAAAAGAATAAAATACATAGGAATACATTTGACAGAGGAAGTTTTATAATAAAACTATAAAACATTGTTTAAAGAATTTAGAAAACACCTAAATAAATAGATACCTTGTGTTCATGAATTAGAATTAATATTGCTATACCAATTCTACACAATCGCTACCAAAAGCCTAATTGGCTTCTTTACAGAAATTAACAAGCCAATTTACATGAAAATGCAAAGGGCCCAGAATAGCCAAAACATTCTAGAAAAAAGGACAAAATTAAAGGGCTCAGACTTTCTGGTTTCAAAATTTACACAAAGAATTGTTTCAAGGTGAACACTCTTTTTAACTGTCATTAGGTTAAGAAATAATAATTTTTCCAGTCTCCCCAGAAGCTCTCCTAGGCCCCAGCCCAACTTTACACGCTTTTTCACATCATAGTAACAGTCAAACTTTTATACTAATTTCTTCTTTCCATATCTTTTGAGCCAGATACATCCAGCTTGAATGTAGAAGTTTATTACTATGCACAATGACAGCAGGTTAAACATGGGAATGACTTTTGAGTAGATAACAATTGTTTATGTCTTTCATCTCTATACATTTTTAAAGAATTACCCTTCCCTCATTTCATGTGGGGCCATCTAGGCTTCTTATCATTGTATGTTTGGTCCCTATTCCCTCTCTAGGTATAGGGGTGGATAAGACTACAGTAGAAAATCAGAATACTCATTCCACTTGGCCACCATGATTGGCTTTAGAAACGGGCTTGAAACCAAGCCGAGTCCATAGACTCTTCCTTAACATTTGAATATGGAAGCTGGGAGATCTATTTCCTTTTGTAGGATTACAAGTCATAATAAGCCTGTAGAACAAAATCTGCTGACAACCATCTTTCCCAAAGGTATGGAAACTCTGAAGAATGAAGCTCTCACACAGAAAAGTAGAGCCAAAAAGATGAACTGAATGTCTTGACAGATTCCCCTCCCCGTGCCCCCTTCTGGATTAGGCTATGATGGAAGTCAGGCCAACCTCTGAATCATCTCATATTAGTTATATATTGCTCTATGAATTATGTCCAAAGTTAGTAGCTTTAAACTAACATTTACTATCTCACACATGTTAAGATAGGGATCTAGGAGTGACTAAGCTGGATATATCTGGTTCAAAATCTTTCATGAGCTTGCAGTCAAGGTGTCAGCAGGGGCTAAGGTCATCTTAAGGCTGACCAGTGCTATAGATCTGTCTCCAATATGGCTAACCCACATGGCTGTTGGCTGGAGGCCTCAGCTCCTCACAATGTGGATCTCTCTTCACAACATAGTAGCTGGCTTCCTTCAGGAAAGTAATCTCAGAGAAAGCAAGGGAGGTGCTACCATACCTTTCATGACTTAGCCTCCAAAGTCATATACCTTTACTTTCACTTTATTCTATTAGAGAGAAGCCATGCCATGGACTGTAGCCTGCTAGATTCCTCTGTCCCTGGGATTTTCCAGGCAAGAATACTGGAGTGGGTTGCCATTTCCTTCTCTAGGGAATCTTCCCAACGCAGGAATCAAACTCGGGTCTCCTGCATTGCAGGCAGATTCTTTACCAACTGAGCTATGAGGGGAGCCCCTATTAGAAGCAAGTCACTAAATTTGCCCTCAATAAAGAGGAGGGTTTTTAGACTTCAACTTTTAAGGGAGAAGTATCAAGGAGTTTAAAAACTGGCACATTTGCAGCTACATAAATAAATTCCTCTTTTGGTTTAATTTGTATTGGATTTATGTCACTGAAAACTCAAGAGTCCTGACCAACATCTATATCTTAATCACTCAGAAAGATTTAGATGTTGTAATCTATTGCTTTTACTCTAGCTGGTTCATCTCTCACGATCTAATGCAATCACAGCAGTGTTAATTTCACTGTCTTACATATGAATCTCCAGTAAGTAACAAAACTGGTCTATAGAGGGCTAGACCATAACATAGAGCAGAGGAAACTTACTTTCCAGCAGGTCCAGAGCATGACCTTTTATAGGATCTAATATTTAGTGCCATGGAGAGATCTGTTATATTACCTTCTGATTTATTCTCCAAATCTCAAATTCAGGCATCCTTTTTGTAGAGTAAAATTTGGGAATCAATTTTCAATTAGACGAAGAAAATGCCTTATTAGCATTCGTTCACCTTTAAGGGTTCAACAAGAGAATATTAATGTTGAAGATTCTAAATATCACATTTTTGAAAATTTATGCCAGTAAAGCAAAGTGTGCTTTGAATGGAAGGGACCATTAGTTCAATTCAGTCGCTCAGTCGTGTCTGACTCTTTGCAACCCAATGAACTGCAATTATGGAAGGGATCATAAACCATGAAAAAATTGTACTTTGAATTGTATTTATAAACTAGTTGACTAGAACAATTGTTCAGTTCAGTCACTCAGTTGTGTCCGACTCTTTGTGACCCCATGAATCGCAGCACGCCAGGTCTCCCTGTCCATCACCATCTCCCAGAGTTCACTCAGACTCACGTCCATCGAGTCCGTGATGCCATCCAGCCATCTCATCTTCTGTCGTCCCCTTCTCCTGCCCCTAATCCCTCCCAGCATCAGAGTCTTTTCCAATGAGTCAACTCTTCACGTGAGGTGGCCAAAGTACTGGAGTTTCAGCTTGAGCATCATTCCTTCCAAAGAAATCCCAGGGCTGATCTCCTTCAGAATGGACTGGTCGGATCTCCTTGTGGTCCAAGGGACTCTCAAGAGTCTTCTCCAACACCACAGTTCAAAAGCATCAATTCTTCAGGACTCAGCCTTCTTCACAGTCCAACTCTCACATCCATACATGACCACAGGAAAAAACATAGTCTTGACTAGACAGACCTTAGTCAGCAAAGTAATGTCTCTGCTTTTGAATATGCTATCTAGGTTGGTCGTAACTTTCCTTCCGAGGAGTAAGCGTCTTTTAATTTCATGGCTGCAATCACCATCTGCAGTGATTTTGGAGCCCCAAAAAATAAAGTCTGACACTGTTTCCACTGTTTCCCCATCTATTTCCCATGAAGTGATGGGACCAGATGCCATGATCTTCGTTTTCTGAATGTTGAGCTTTAAGCCAACTTTTTGCTCTCCTCTTTCACTTTCATCAAGAGTCTTTTAGTTCCTCTTCACTTTCTGCCATAAGGGTGGTGTCATCTGCATATCTGAGGTGACTGATATGACTGATATTTCTCCCAGCAATCTTGATTCTAGCTTGTGCTTCATCCAGCCCAGCATTTCTCATGATGTACTCTGCATATAAGTTAAATAAGCAGGGTGACAATATGCAGCCTTGACGCACTCCTTTTCCTATTTGGAATCAGTCTGTTGTTCCATGTCCAGTTCTAATTGTTGCTTCCTGACCTGCATACAGATTTCTCAAGAGGCAGGTCAGGTGGTCTGGTATTCCCATCTCTTTCAGAATTTTCCACAGTTGTGATCCACACAATCAAAGGCTTTGGCATAGTCAATAAAGCAGAAATAGATGTTTTTCTGGAACTCTCTTGCTTTTTCCATGATCCAACGGATGTTGGCAATTTGACCTCTGGTTCCTCTGCCTTGTCTAAAACCAGCTTGAACATCTGGAAGTTCACGGTTCATGTACTGCTGACGGCTGGCTTGGAGAATTTTGAGCATTACTTTACTAGCATGTGAGATGAGTGCAATTGTGTGGTAGTTTGAGCATTCTTTGGCATTGCCTTTCTTTGGGATTGGAATGAAAACTGAATTTTCCAGTCCTGTGGCCACTGCTGAGTTTTCCAAATTTGCTGGCATATTGAGTGTAGCACTTTCACAGCATCATCTTTCAGGATTTGAAATAGCTCAACTGGAATTCCATTACCTCCACTAGCTTTGTCCATAGTGATGCTTTCTAAGGCCTACTTGACTTCACATTCCAGGATGTCTGGCTCTAGATGAGTGATCACACCATTGTGATTATCTGGGTCCTGAAGATCTTTTTTGTACAGTTAGAACAATTATTATAAATTTTTAAAACTAATTTTTAAAACATATCAGTGAATGTTCTTGGTTATAAATAACAGAATCCACTCTAGGTAGCTTAATCATAAAAGACTGTATAGAAAATTATCAGATAGCTCACAGAATCTCTAAAGGGTCAAGAGTATAAAATCCAGAAATGATCTACGTGTCTTCATCACACCATGGGGCTATCGTAGAAAAATCCACTGGTTTGCCCATTGTTCACTTCTCATGTCAGTAGGAACCTATATAGAAGCTGCAACCAAGTTGCCCAAGAACCCAAGGACTCCCTCTCCATGCTTAACAGAAGTTATGAGTCTCTATGAATGGTTGCTGATACAGGGTGGTTGCCTCTGCCTACAAGTCTAGTGTACGATCTGTTCATTGTGACCTAATGAAAATTATTAACTTCTTGGGAGTCTGAGAAGTACAGATGTTTAGCTTTCTATGCTCTATAGTACAGGAGACAATCGCAAAGGATATTGGAATAGATTTCCAAGTGATTCATAAACACAGGGGTTGGAAAAAAATTTAAAGGCTTCTATTGCAAAAAAACTCTCATCTCTTCTACCTAACTCTCCTCAGTATCATTTCTCAGGATCAACTCTTTCAATTATTTTTGTCTGTTTTTTCTGCATCCATTTTTATTGTTTCTTATATTTAATTTTACATACTATCTGTCATCCAGGTATTACAGGAAGGAATCTTT
Source organism: Nanger dama (assembly GCA_917880005.1). NCBI lineage: Eukaryota > Metazoa > Chordata > Mammalia > Artiodactyla > Bovidae > Nanger > Nanger dama. The sequence continues at coordinate 74,298,334 of CAKJTW010000003.1, forward strand.
AGCTCATTCATTTTCCACTTTGCTCATTCCATCCTGTTGTTGTGTCCGTCAGTTACTAAGTTGTGTCAGACTCTTTGTGACCCCATGGACTGCAGCACACCAGACTCCTCTGTCTTCTGCTATCTCCCAGAGTTTGCTCAAATTCAGGTTCATTTAGTCAGTGATGATAGCCAACCTACCAACACAATTATATCACAAATTTTGCTTATATCAATCACCAGAGTTCATATCGTTATGACAATTATTATTTACTGCTGAAATTACTTTTCCTTGTTCAATTTTTAAAGTTTTTTTTTTTAAATATGGACTGGTTTTAAAACCTTTATTGAATTTGTTACAATATTGTTTCTATTTTACATTTTTTACTCTGTGACCAGGAGGCATGTGGAATCTTAACTCCCCAGTGAGGGATCAAACACTCAGTCCCTGCATTGGAAGGCAGAGTCTTAACTGGGCCACCAGGGAAGTCCCATCCTTATTCAATTTTTTGATCCTAGAATTATTTGATCTTTCTTTATTCACAGGGTATTCATATATATGCATATACTCTTATCCTTATTTTTATATACTCCATTAGATTTTTTTATTATAGTGATTTTAGGCGTTCAAATATTTTAAAGAATGTATTAGTTCCATTTTGTTCTCTGAAGAACTCCCTTTCAGGACTCTCTACTTAACCGGCCTCAGTGTGGACTGGTTGTTTTTTATTGGAGAGTTCTCTGAGTCCTTGTGCTTTTTAGATGTCTCTTGTTTCTCCCCCCTTCATTTATAGAGTCAATGAGCATAAAATTTTAAGGCCGTCAGAATTTTAAAGACATTTCTCCATCATTATCTATGTTCTGCCATGCTTTTAAGAAGTTCACTGGAATTCTAATTTTTCTCTCTGGAAACAATTAGAGTTTTCACCTCTTGTGTTCTAAAAATCCACACACAAATGATGTGCTTTGATGTTGAGTTTCTTCTTCATTTTTGATAGGCACTCTATGTATCCTTTTAATCTATAGAATTATGTCCTTCAGTTCTGGGACATTTTCCTGTGTTACCTCTTAATTTCTTCTCCACATTTTTCTTCTGGTCTCTCTTTCTAGAAATACTATTAGTCAGATATTAGACATCTTAGCAGAGAAGGCAATGGCATCCCACTCCAGTGCTCTTGCCTGGAGAATCCCAGGGACAAGGGAGCCTGGTGGGCTGCCATCTATGGGGTTGCACAGAGTCTGACATGACTGAAGCAACTTAGCAGAAGCAGCAGATATCTTACACTAATCCTCTTAGTTTCTTATATTTTCACTTCTATTTCAGAGCTTTTGTTTTCTAGTAATTTTCTGAATGCACTAATAAAACTTTTGTGGCAAGCAGGTTTGTAAGTGGCCCCTATCATGTTTTAGGTCATTCCACCAGAAAAACCATTTACTGATACTCAAATGTTTACATGGTACCCTTCCCCTCAGTGTGACTGGGTCCTAGAACTCGAATTCGATTCGAACCAATGGAATGTGACTAGGTGTATAGAATCCATATGATCATCACTTTGAGTGTGATTGCATAAAAGCTCCCATCTTTCTGGGATCTTTTTTTCTTCCCACTGGTGACTTTGAAGAGACAAGCTGCCATGAATCCTACAACTGTAAGGAAATGAATTTTACAGGCTATTTGAAGGAGCTTAGAATTGGATCTTCTCCCAGTCAAGCTCTGATCAGAACCTAGTTCTGGCTAACACACTTATGGTTGCCTTGTGAGATCCTCAGCAGAGGACACATCTAAGTTGTGCCTAGACTCCTGACCCACAGAAGCTGTGAGTTTAAAAATGTGTGTGTTTTTAAGCCATAGAATTTTTGGTAATAAGTTTTGCAGTATATAAAATTATATATTTTCCTATGAATTTTAAATTTGGGCTATTATGTTTATCATTTCTAAAGTCTTTCTTTTGCTTATTATCCTCTCTCTCTCTTAAAGTAACATCTTATTCTTGTTTCACGGATGTGATATCCTTTTCCTTTGTCAATTTATTTCTTGTTCTATTGTTTCTGTTTAGCTTTTTGGGTATGTGTGTGTTTAATTTCTAACTTTTCTAAGATGTTGGTTGATCTTTAGTGATATTTCATATTTAAGAGTGACACTCAAATAAGCTGATGAGAAGATCTGTATACAGGAACGGCCATTAAATTGGTATCCTTCACTGCAAAGTAATCTACTAGTGAGGCAACCGTTTCATTGGAGAACTCCCAGATGTCAGTATTTAATAATCTTTTCTCTGGGGACATTCAGTTTCCCCAAAGAAGACCCTGATATCTTTTTCTGGACACTACCAGTCTTCTGTGAGGGAGAAAAAGGATGGGTGAGTTCTTTATTTACACAAAATTCAGTTCAGTCACTCAGTCGTGTCCAACTCTTTGTGACCCCATCAACCGCAGCATGCCAGCTGATGGACAGCCTTCCTTGTCCATCACCAACTCCTAGAGTCCACATAAACCCATGTCCACTGAGTTGGTGATGCCATCCAACCATCTCATCCTCGGTCATCCCCTTCTCCTCCTGCCCTCAATCTTTCCCAACATCAGGGTCCTTTCCAGTGAGTCAGCTCTTCACATCAGATGGCCAAAGTATTGGAGTTTCAGCTTCAAAATCAGTCCTACCAATGAACACTCAGGACTGATCTCCTTTAGGATGGACTGGTTGGATCTCCTTGCAGTCCAAGGGACGCTCAAGAGTCTTCTACAACACCACAGTTCAAAAGCATCAATTCTTCGGTGCTCAGCTTTCTTTATAGTCCCACTCTCACATCCATACATGACACGAAGACCTTCATTTATTTCTTTTCTTTTTAGCTCCATGGCCCTGTTTAGCTCCAGTCTTTAGTTGGCCTACTTTCCTAAACTCAGAGGTTTCTAGGTTACTTTCTTAAAAAAAATAAATTTTTAAGGGTCAAGTTAAGTCATGTATTCCCTGGAGTTCCAGTTATCTCTTCTTGCATGAAAAACCACTCTAAAACTTAGTGGCTTTTAAACGTATTATCTCTCATTGTTCTGGGCATTGACTGAACCCAGGTGTTTGTAGGTATGTCCAGTCACTAAGCCATGTCCAACTCTTTGAAACCCCCTGGACTGAAGCACGCCAGGCTTCCTTGTCCTTTTCTATCTCCGGGAGTTTGCTCAAACTCATGTCCATTGAGTTGGTGATGTCATCCAACCATCTCATCCTCTGTCTCTCCTTTCTCCTCCTGCCCTCAGTCTTCCCCAGCATCAGGGTCTTGGCCAGCTAAGTGATTCTTAATTGGGTTAGAGGTTTCTCATGCTAAAACAGTCAGATCGCACTTGGGACTGGAATCATCTGAAGGCTCAACCAGTGTAAATGCCCCAGTGACTCCCTCAGATGTTTGGCAGTAGATGCTGGCTACAGCTGGAAGCTTAGTTTCAAGTGATCCTTTAGTGTGTCTTAGGCATTTATGAACATAGTGGTTAGGTTCCAAGAAAAAAAAAAGGAGAAAGCTGCCAGTTTCCTGAAAACTACACTGTGTGACTCCTACCATTGTCAATTGGTCAAAGCAAACTAGACTTGCCCAGATTCAAGAAAGGGTGTGTCCCTACCTCTTGATGAAAAGAGTGTCAAGTAATTTGTGACCATCTTTAACTTACCACACCTGACTTTACTGGCTGGGAAGGGACATGGGGGTTCAGCCCTTCTGCATATGGACCAAGATTCCGTCTCCTTGTGTTCAGCCTTGCAAATTGCTGTGCCATCTCTCTTCTGATGTATCTTGTCTCAGAGCCTTGATTCTCTTAGGATTTTTAATTCAGTTTGAAACTTCTTCCATTGTGATGTCAATGTTCACGCTCCTGTCTGCCATCCATTTCCTTAAAAATTTACTGAAATCACTCATTGCTATTGTCTTTTTTTCTTATTCTTTGTCTTTTATGGTCATACCCTTTTAGAGTTTTTACTTTCATTTTAGAGGATTTCCACAAGAAAGAAATGATGTGGTGAAATTATACCCCTTGTTACTTGTTGGCAAGTTGACTTTGCAGAGTGCTTTAAAATTTACAAATGTACTTTTGCATACATCATATTGTTTGATTCTCATTAATTTTGAAAGAAAAGCAGGACAGATATTTAAATTATTTCTGTTTTAGAGGTGAACAAGCTCAAATCAGAGACACAAAATGATTTGTACAATGTTGCACATGTGATTTGCTTTCATTTAAATCCTCTAGGGAAATGTTCTGGAATTAAGTTTAAAGGACAAGGGCAAGTCAAAACTTGTGTTTTTATTTGAGGGGGAGGGTGCTGTACATGGAGTTCAGAAAAATAGGATTTGTATAGCACTGAAGCAGTCATGTCACCATCCAGAATTTTTATATAAATGGGTAGCTGTGGTGGGTGAGTTAGGAACCTATTTAGTAACGAAATAGGAAGATTTTCACAACCTAGTTCAGCTTCCTATTCAGGCCACGCTGGTGATTTTGTTCACTTGATCCACATGCTGGAATGTGAGAATTTTTTCCCACATCTCTTCACAGGAGCCCATTTTGGCTGTTCTTAGGGTAGTGACTGAGTTTCAAAGAGGAAGACCCTATAATGTCTGCCAGGCATACTACAAAGGAAATATAAGTCAGCAGACAGTTGGATCTGGATCTGGGCCAGGATAACTCGACTCTTCTTGTAGAAGGTGCCATGGGATCTCTAGTGATGGCAGGTGATGGAAGAAGAGGGTCCCCTCAGCTTTATGTCTTGCCTGAAAGATGATAACCATGCTAATAAATTTAGTGCCACATTCTTTACAGTGTGCTCATCCGACCCCTAGAATAAGGCCATAAACCATAATGGGGTCCATGATGCTTTCAATTATTAGACATTCATTTCTGCTCTTCAATTTCTTTCTATGCTGCCCAAATTTGGCTTTATTGATGTGCTTTCTGAAGGCATGGGAGAGGGCAGGGGTGGAAAAAAAATGTCTACTTTTAGAAATCTGAGAAAAAGTATATGTTTATCAATATAAAACCTAGGCTCTCTAATGGGGGAAAACATAACATTTTGTCATTGTATCCGCAATAAATACATAGACATATCATAATGAACAGAGCCTATTTGTAGGCATTCCTGGGTCTTTTCAGAGCCATAGGCTATTTTATATTATCACCAGCTTCATTAACAGAAGTATTAAGTTTTTCTTTTAGTAGATAGAAGTTAGGATTTGTGTAACCCTATTTCTCAGGCTTTTCTGAGAGCAGGAAGGAATCCAGAAAAGAGTTTATGGGATGTGGCACAGAGCCCCAGAGAGAGGCTGAGTTTGTTAGGAAAAAGCAAAAGAAAAGTCAGTGCTAAAAGAAGATACTTTATTTGGGTTTCTTGCCCTGATATTCAACACTGAAAAATTACCTTTCCAGTTCTTTGAAGCAAGGCTGGAAAGGTTGGTTTCATCCCTGCTGGTCTCTCCCTCTACATTTTATTAAACATTTCAACTCTTCCTTGCCTTTCCAGACACACTGTCAAAACTTGAATATCAGATCCATACCACAATCTCACTTCTGATGTTCACTCATGATTCAAGTGAAACTGGGCAGTACTCTCAAAACAGAATTAAAGAACCATTAATGTTAATGGAATACTAAATGTAAAAATTCCAACTCCCCCAGAAACTGAAGACCCTTTGATATCCTACTCTGAGATCTCGTTGTGCAATAAAATAAAAATTTCCCCATTTACTCTTATCTCTCACCCAGGATTCTGTCTGTGAATGACAGTCTTTCATGCGGGGGAAAAAAAAAAAGAGAGAGAGAGACGTACTCAGGGACAATGAACAAAAATTACAGAAGAGACTCCAGTCTCTTGGAGAAGATTATCGGCTAGGATTACTCCAAATCTCTTAATGATTCTCTTCTTTTTAACTTTTGGTTGGCCAAGAACCTTTCTCCTGAAAGACTGGGATAGGGGAGAATAGATGAGGAGAAGTGAAGACAAAATTTTGATTTGTTTTGGAAGTTTCCAGAAGGCCCTCAATGGAGAAGACCAAAATTAGAAGGACATTGTGGTGGAAGGGAAATAGACAAAGGACTGCATAATATCAAGCAATCTGTGGGGATCCTTCAGTAGAAACCTAGTCCATTACTGGAAAGTGAGTGGGGAGTTAGTGTTTAATGGGGACAGAGTTTCAGTTTAGGAAGGTGAAAAGTTTGGCAGATGGATGATGGTGAGAGTTGTGCAACAATGTGAATGTACTTAGTGTCACTGAAATGTCCAGTTAAATATGGTTCAAATAGTATGTTTTATGTTGTGTGACTTTTACCACAATAAAATTTTATTTTTTTAAAAAGAGAGTGAACCATGTTAGTAGTTGAAGAATGCTGCTGGGAGCTTTGCGTGATGTACCCCACACAGAACTCCTGTTGCCATTTCTGCAGTTGTTTCTAGACTGTTGTGGGTGATGAACAGGAGAGGAGAGAGAGGGTAGTGTTGAGGTGCCAGAGAACTGGAAAAAATTCTTACTTATGATGCTTACCTTTCTGCTTGCTCCCCTCAGACAATCTTGGAGAAAAATACTCTGCGTTTTGTGTTATTAGCTCATGAAAGCCAATGAAATTAGAGCCAAGCACCCAGGTGGCATAGTGGTAAAGAATGTGCCTGCCAGTGAGGAGACATGAGTTTGATCCCTGGGTTGGAAAGATCCCCTGGAGTAGGAAGTGGCACCCCACTCCAGTATTCTTGCCTGGAGAATCCCATGGACAGAGGAACCTGGCAGGCTACTGTCCATAGGGTCCCAAAGAGTCGGGCACGGCTGAGCACAAGCACTGACAAAGTGAGGAGTTCCTAGTTTTGAATATTAACGATGGCCTTTAAATTGCTGTACTTCCCTCAACAGTGTGACAAGGGAAGTCTTTTTCATGTAATTTAGAACTGAATCTTGTATAGAGTTTTTACAGATATTAAGCAAATTGCACTGTTGACAACTGCAAAGTTGACCTTTTCTTCAAAACTGTTTTTATGAAATATTTATGGTAGGCTTCCCTTATGGCTCAGTTGGTAAAGAATCCGCTTGCAATGTGGGAGACCTGGGTTCGATTCCTGGGTTGGGAAGAACCCCTGGAGAAGGGAATGGCTACCCATTCCAGTACTCTGGCCTGGAGAATTCCATGGACTATATAGTCCATGGGGTCACAAAGAGTTGGACACGACTGAGTGACTTTAACTTCATTTCACATGGTAGGACAATCCTGTGCTTTTATAACCAAAATGGAGGAAAATAAGCACATGCGTTTTCAACTAAACATTGTTACTTAGTTTTAAACCGTGATTTGGGCAAAACAGATTAGAATAAGCTAACATGGATATACATCCTCAATTATGAAGTTAGCTTTGCAAACAGAAAGTTCTCGCTTTGGGGGAGGGGACTGCAGAAGAGGGGTCAGTGGACTGGACCACATGATGACAACGTGGTCGTGGCTTTGAGCCCTTGAAGGCCTCGCACGTGACCAGAGAGGGGTAGGGTTGAACTCGGTACATATTTAGGTGACCCTGTGGAATTTATTTTCAAAAGCACCAGGTTTGACTGATTCATCCAACATGCTTCCCTAGGAGCTAAAAAGCCCTGTTCTCTAGACCCCAAATCGGAGAGAGTGGGTGTATCTAGTGATTGGTAGGTAACGTGATCTGCCTTTTGTAGCAAGCCAGAAGCCAGATGTCCCCTCCCCTTTGATCTGAATAACACTTTAGGCTGCAGACAATAAGATTGGTTTTAAATTTATTGTCTCTTTGATTTCTGCATTCTAATGCTTTTTAAATTCTTTACACAAGACAGGGCTATATATAGGCAACTGGGGTGGTTCAATGGAGGCCAAAAAAATGCCAGTAGCTTTTGAGAAGTGCTGGGCAGAGGCTCGTGCATATTTCTCTGCAAGGAAACAAAGACAACTTACTTGCGGGTAGGAACCTTTTTCTTTTCCAGGCGTTTTACTCCAAAAGAAAGTTTCCCACTCCTGGTTCCAGCCAGATTTGTGGAAATGTTCCTTGCCAAACTCACCCTGTAGCAAAGCACTAAAGCAGAAGAATCCAGTTTAAGTGAAGGAACCTAACATCAGAATGTCTTCCTCCATGAAGCTCTCTATAACCTTCACTGCAGTTAATGATTTATTGCTGGCCTTGGTGGTGGAGCCTGTGTGAGGCTGTCAGCTGAGGCCATGGGCTTGATTTCATTAGTTCTGTTGAGGGTGGAGATGTAAATATCTGAATCCAACTTCACTCCCTCAGAAGGGTTAAATTGTTAAGTATTTGGGAATCTCCTTCAACTAAGTGAGCAATACCGACCAGGTCATCAAATGGGTAAAAATGCTTGGTCCAGTTCCTCCCCTAAAATGGATCAAACCACAGAAAACTGCTCCAAGAAGTCTGCCTGTTCTAGGAAGAGCACCAACAGGATGGCAGTGAAAGGGGTTCACGTCTCCACATGTTTGCAGAGCAGCTTTGTGATCTTGAGTAAGTCATGGCTTGCTTTCATCTCCATTTTTTGAGCTAAAGGGATGAAGATGTTCTTGGAAGTCTTATAACTAGTCTGAAATGAAGGTGAAAACAGGACTGAGATCTCACAGTAGCTGCTCCAGTGCTCTGTCTGCCTGGGAAGACCTGCCCTTGTCTCTCTGCTTGTGGGTCGTAAGAACCAGGGCTGGTTTTGTCTGTAGGGTAGCTTTGCAAGTGGATACAGTCATTACAGCAAAATTCTGATTCTTCTCCCCAAGAATCCTCTGCGAACTTCTCCATGAAGAAAGGACAAGCCATGCAAGGACTCAGTGAGGTGAGGAATAAGAAAACACCAAAAGTTAATTTCCCCTGCCTTCTGAGACTGCAGCTTACCTTTGCAGCGTGGGAGCAGAGTCCCAGAGAATCCCCTTTGTGTAGCACATCCATCTGATTTTCCAGGCCGTCTTCAATCAATTCCTTGGATATCAGGTATTAAGCTAGAAAGCACTTTTTTTTCCTCTCCTTTATGGTTATGAAATATGAAGGATAGCCACAGCTGAAGCTTTTAAGCCTGATGGGGATGGCTCCCTAGAGAGGCTCTTACAAACTTAGAGGATAGTCAGGAAGGGCTGTGAGGTTGGAAAAGCACTTCAAAAAAAAAAAAAAAATCCTGTGAAGTCAGAAACTACAGGATAATATCCTAACAGGCATACCTGGAGACAGACTCAGGCCCAGTCATGGAACTGTTAATGTGGCTGGATCCGCTCATGTTTTAAAGAGAGGTGTGTTAAAGTGACTGTTTCAAGGTGTCCTTTCAGACCTGTCTCTTCTCTACACTTTCATCCTTTTCAATAAATCTTAGAATTCTTCCTATCTGAATGAAGACTTCCAATATGTTGAATGAATGACTAGCAGGTTCCAACTACATGATCAAATTGCTTTAGATGGCCTGAGAAAGAACCATATAGAGACCATGGGGTTTTATCTCAAAGGCTCAGAGCCTGTTTTTACTCATTTTCTGAGAGTTAGCCCCAGTTCTTCCCTCTGACTCCCAGTCTGGCAGATAGAATGGGAGAATTGGGTGCTTTCCATGACAGGGTCTGGGCTACAGGTGACACGGTGCCATGAGCAGGGAAGCAGGGTGCCACTTTAATTCTGCGTGAGGGAGAGATCACTGCTGGGAACGGAGGTTTACAGTTCAGGATGGTCTGTCCAGTCGGTCCTCGGGTTCAAATGCATACAGGATTGTAAAGGAGCCTGGAAATTCTGTTGTCAGGCCTTGTCCCAGTCAAAACACGAAGAAGGTAGCTGGGGATGCCATTTAAATTGAGATCCTCTGATATACGTAGATAGCATGGGGATATTTAAACATGAAATTTAAAGTGTAAAGAATATGCTAGTTCTACTGTCTTACAGTGTATAGTAACTTGTTCTTTCTAAAGTGCTGATGTCTGATCCCATTAGAGTCTCATCACTCCATGAGGTAGGGAGGTGAATGCACCTTCGGCAGTTGAGAGATCAACATTCTGAAAGGTCCAGTGACTTGCCTGAAGTCACAGTGCAGAGATGTGACAAGAACCCAGCCTTATAAATTAGCCGTGAAGTTAAGTGGTTCAGTCATGTCCGGCTCTTTGTGACCCCATGGACTGTAGCCTACCAGGCTACTCCGCCCATGGGATTTTCCAGGCAAGAATACTGGAGTGGGTTGCCATTTCCTTCTCCAGGGGAACTTTCCAACCCAAGGATCGAACCCAGGTCTCCTGCATTATAGGCAGATGGTTTACCGCTTAAGCCACAAGGGAAGCCCAGCCTTAATTTAGCGCTTTTGAGGATTCTTAGCAGTTTATTTTTGCCCCGTAGTAGGATCTGTGTTAGCCTCCAAGATTCCCTGGATTGGAATGAAACTATGGCTTCTGTGCTTTGCTTCCTTTTGGTCCTTTTTAAGATGTCTTATATACACACAGAAAAACACACAACGCAAGTTAATTTTATTGAATCACTAGAAAACAAAGAATTACATGACACTCCAGCACCACGGAGGCTTTCTGCACTGCCTGGAGAAGCTGTGTAGGTGTGAGACAGGATCCTGTGTTTACCTGGGCTCCACTTGGCTGGATGTCCTGCTGTCACTGTTGTGAAATTCTTAATAATTTATGAACAAGGGACCCTATATTTCATTTTGCACTGGGCCTATAAATTATGTTTCTGGTCATGCGCCTACCTAGTCATGCTGCCTCCTCCAAAGTAACCATTATTCTAATTTTGATGGGCTAACTCTTCTGTATAGTTTTATCACCACAGTATGATATGTAAACATCATGGTTTATTTTACTTCTGAATTTTATATAAATGGAATAATATGGTATATTATTTTGTGTGTATGGCTTCTTTCAGTCAGCCTTGTGTGTTTTATCTGTTTTATTTGAAGCTGTCATTCAGTTGTATCATTATCTAACATTAATATATATCACAATATTTCATTATATTTTGGATGGAAATTTGAGTGTTTTTTTTCCCAGTTTTGGCTATTATTAATCAAGCTGCTATAAACATTGTTGTGTATGCACCCTTGTACAAAAATACATTCACTTCTGTTGAGCATTTTCCTAAGATGAAATGGCTAGGTCAGAAAGTATGTTTGCTCAGCTGTAGCAGACAATGCCACACTTTTCCTAAAGTAGCTTCTCAATTTACATTCTCTATCAGCATAAGAGAACTTCCTCGCTCTGCATTCTCATCAGCAATGGGTGTTATCTATCTTTTAATTTCAACCCTTCTTGTGGTTGTATTAAATCATAGTGATAACTCATTGTGATTTTAATTTGGATTTCCCTGATCAGTAATAAATTTGAGTATTTCTTCATAAATGTACTGGCCATCTGAATAAACTCATTTGTCTAGTTTCTTACTGATTCTTTTTTTTTTTTTTTAATATTTATTTATTTAGCTGTTTTGGGTCTTGGTTGAGACACGCAGGAGCTTAGTTGTGCATGTGGGATCTAGTCCCCTGACCTGGGATGGAACCTGGGCCCCCTGCATTGGGAGTTCAGAGTCTTGAGCCTCTGGGCCACCAAGGAAGTCCCATTTCTCACTGATTATTGTATTATACTATTTGGGGTCTTTTCATATGAATTTATGGGAGATCATTATGTATTCTGGGTGGGAGTCCTTTATCAGAAATATGTACTGCAGATATCTTTTCCCAGTCTATGCCTAAAAAATATTGAAACTGTGGCTTGAATCCATTTCATTGATGAAGGTGGTTTTAAGACTTGCATGTCCTCCAGGCAGCACATAGTTTAAGTAAGATATTTGCTCAAGTTATTTTCCAGAAACTAGGAGTGTCAGCTGCATCTAGTTTGACCTGAGCTGGTTAAAACTAGATGGGACATCTATCCTCCAACTGGGCATGCGCCGAGTGTCTGCTTGGTAACCTTTTGCAGGTGTAAAGGTCTCTAGTATAGTTATATCTGGGCATAATGATAGTTACCACACCTTTTTCTTTCTTTAAAAAATTTTTTTACAATATTTATTTATTTGGCCTTGCTAGGTCTTAGTTGAGGCACATGGGATCTAGTTGCCTGGTCAGGGATCAAACCTGGGCCCCCTGTATTAGGAGCACAGTCTTAACTGCTGGGCTACCAGGGAGGTCCTGCTACACCTTTTCCCCATCACCTTTTCCCATGCTCCCCACTGCCCAAATCAACCTGCTTCATTATTAGTTGTTCCATAAATACCTCAGCAAAATGCCTGCGGGAGGTAGATTTGAAATTTGTTTTCCGATTTCCTCACTTGGCTGCCTTATGAATAAACCCTGTCTTTGTTGTAAACTTCCATGTCTCAGTGTCTTGGCTTGCTGTGCATGAGAAAAGACAAACTTAGTTTGGTAAGAAATTTAGTGAGCCAATCAGGGTGTAAGTCCAGATGGTCATTTTGCCTGTGGTCTGTCAACCCCTTGGTGGTATTGGAAGTGTGTGGATGAGTCTAAGCATCTGCCTGGTCTCTTTGGTCCAGGGACTGTCCTCAGAATTTCCCCCGGGAGGTGCTGTTGACCTTGGGTGCTTAGTTTTGTCTTACAGCAGAGAGATGGGTTTTGGGTTTCTGTGGTGGGAAGACGTCCTTGGATGAGTAACTTGGTTGAAAAGCATCTGTGCCTAGATTATTGTTGTGATCCCCATCAGATTGTGGGTTGGAGGCCCACCTGGTGGGACTTTGGTAGATGACATAAAAGGTTACAGCTGCTGAGGTACTCTGTGCCCAGGTCAGAAGCCAGGGGCTCTGGTTTTTGGTTTTGCTTCAGTCTTCTTTGTCCATCTGTGTCTGATTATCTTAATTGTTAAGAATTGGCTACTGGGGATATAGCTTCTTGGAGCAAGGACCTTTAGAAAGATTTCATTGTTGTGATCACCTGGAAGCTAAGCCTCTTCAAAATGGGAAAGTTTAATCCTCCCTTGAAGCCACCTAGGTTGCATTCTCCAAAACTGGGTAACTTTCAGTTATGGTATCGTGCAAAAACACAAAAATATGATGAAACACACACACACACACATATATGTTTTTGATATCACAGCATGGCCAAAATATCATTTAGACTTGGAGCAAAATGGCCTAAAAATGGACCCTTAAATTGCAATACAATTTCACAACCAGACTTATTTTGTAAATGAGAAGAAAAATGGGGTGAAATATCTTATGGATAGTCTTTTATGTAGTTAGAATATGTCTGTTTTGCCTGATTCTAATCAAATGGAGGCCAGCTTGCTGTTAATTCAAACGGTTTGTTTCTTTTCCACTCTTGTATAATAGCACTGCTGCGCCTTCCCTGCCCAGTACCTGAGTCACAGCCTTAGGCTCGTCCCTCTTCCCCCAGTCTCCGAGGATTAAGAAATAGAAATAGTCTCCCCTCTCAAAGATGCAAGGGCACTTAATTTGGCCAGAGAGTTATCTAAACTTAGATGGGTTAATATCCACTTAAGGCAAATCACACACATTGAGGGTGTGAATGCTGAAGCTGGGCAGCCCACAAGACTGATCTGGGTCTACACCCCCTTTTCAGCTTTGGATTTATTTAACTGGGAGAACCATCTGCTGAATCACAGAGAGTGGAGCATCTTTTTGATCGATTTTTGCAGCCCACAACCCAATCTGTGCAAATGTTCAGAATTCACTAAAGACACTCCTCACTTGAGAAGTATATAGAATGGTGCTGGATGAAACTAGGGAGGCAGCAGATCAATTTCATACAGAAACCCCTGGCAACACAGTTTGGGCTGCTGCAAGCATAGCTATGCCAACAGCAGATCCTAATTAGGATGTAATGTTGGGGATAGGGCCAAAGTTGAAAACAATCAAGAGCGTATTCTCATGAAATTGTGAAGAAGGGTGCAAAACCTAGAAAGACTTAGTAAAGTACAGGGAGCAAAATAGAAACTGACTGAGGAGCCTTCAGAATTTCTAGAAAAGGTCTTTAAATCCTATAGGCTATATGCAGATACAGACCCTGAAGCCCCAGAGAATTCAAAGATGGTTAATGACTTTCATTGGTCAGAGCATTCCTGATAAACAATAAGTTGCAAAAGGTGGAAGGGACTTTAGGAATGCCTCTGTCTCAACTTCTTCAAATTGTCTTCAAAGTTTTTAATGGCAAAGACCAAGTTTAGGAGAAAAGGGAACAGTGTAGAGTGAAACAGTACCCTCCTGGCAGCTTCCTTAATGTGAGAAAGAGCTGGACCAAACTGAGGGATCCCCACGAGGGGCTTGGCAAGAGGTGGGTGGTTCCAAACCCCACACTTCTGCTGAAATAGGGCACTGGATAGTGGGACCCCACCAGAGTGCATATTACAAAGAGGAGGAATGCTGGGAAAGGGACTGTTCCAAGTAAGACTCCTGAAAGTAAACAAGATGTCTGAGCTGAGGATGGCAGTCACCTCTTGGTCATTCCTAGGACAGGGCCCAGGGGCTCCTCTAAATTCTGTTGAGTCCATCAGTAACGCCAGGTGACTATGACAGTGGTAAATCAACTTTTGAATTTTTTAGTTGATATGGAGGCCATTTACTAGGTTTTAGATGCCCGATTTTCTAAACTTTGTTCTGAGACGATGGGATGTCTGGAGAAACCTGGAAAAAGCCTTTTCTCCAGCTGCTAGACTGTCAGATGGGAAAAACCTACCTGAAGCATAACTTTCTATACAATTCCTTCTTTCCCTTCTAGGATGAGATTTACTGAGTAAATTAAATACCAAGGTTACCTTTGCACCTGGACAAATGGACTTGAAAGTACCAGCAGAGCAGGCATGGGCACTGCAGTAACTGGAGGTTATGCCAACCTCCAAAGCAATAGCCTGCATCCATTCGGGAAGAGATACTGCAGAAGGTGAGCATGGAGATACAGTCAGATGGGAGGAACAACAAAGACGACTGTGTCTGCACAGGTTAGGCACTGGCTTAAGACTGTCTGTACCCCACTTAAGAGCAATTGATCGAATAGATGAGATATTCATCCAGTCCTTAATACATACACTCTGCTCACTACTATGTCTTAAGATTTTTGTTGGATCACCATATTGGATTTGAAGGATATATATGTGTGTGTGTGTGTTTGAAAATATATATATATATATATATATATACACATATTATATCCTTGAGCTTTGAATACCAAGAGCTGTTTGCTTTTGAAAGTGAAGATCTAGGTACACGTTAAACAGTACTGCTGAATAGCACTTCCTCAGGGTCTTAAAGTTTCCTCACGATATTTAGAGAAATCCTAGGAAAAGACTCAAAAGCACAAGAGAACCCTGATCAGTATGTAGATGATCCTCTGATCACCAGTAAAACAAAGGACACCTTAAAACCAAGATGCAGTTTGACTTGGAACTTTTGGCTGAACAAGGTATCCAAGAAGAAAGCACAAATCTTTCATCCCTCAGTTGATATTTGGGTTTTGAACTTTCACAAGGATGGAGACACTAAATCCCCCGACAGAAAGGAAGCTCTAATCATGGGTGGGGTTTTAACTACCAAGGTAAAATTGCAGAGTCCTAGGGATGACTGAGTTCTCTCCTATTTGGGTCACTAACTTTGGACTTGTGGAAAAAGCACTTTCAGAAGCTCTTAAAGGAGGAGACATTGAACCTCTAGAATGAAATCGTAGAAGGATAAACATTCAGAAGACCAGCTCCACCCTCACTGGACCAGACTTTATGAGGAACATAACGGAAAATTAAAACCATGCTGCAGAAAAACCACAGCTGATATCATCCAAATCTTGGCTGGTTCCAGAACCCTATTACTGACTTGTTCAAGAGGGCAAGTGAACCCCTAACAGATCTTAAGTTCCTCTTTGGAAAGAAACCGCAAGAAAGGAATTAGGTGAATGAGATTCTGCACTGGTGTTTTTGGGGGAAGCAAAGTAAAATGCTTCAGAAAGCTATTTAAATAACTTGTTAGGCTACCAGAATGATTTATTTTTTAGGCTTTGTTTCTAACTTCCCAGGCTTGGAAGGAAAACTCAATAACTAGAATTTCTCAAATTTTGGCAAAAGCAGGTAATCTCTCTAGTGATGGGATATGTCATCCGAAACCGTCTTCTGTATTTGATCATTCTGGCCCTTTGATTGTGCTGTCATTAATTCTTCAACCACTCCTTACGTGACTGTGTCTTCAGATGTAGCATATTGGTTAAGGCTAATCAACAGAATTTCCCGTCCCTGTGTTTTTTTCTTACTATGCAGAAATTTGGTTCTATCCTCATGTCTCCTGTCAAGGTTCTACTTGGTCAGGATATTGTAGACTCCATATTAGAATAGGAAAACATTGTCCTTTCCATATTTAATACCTAAGTATTTCAGCCAAACAGAGTGATTGAGGCACTCCAGTATGTAAATAGGTAAAACGCTGGTCCTTGGCTTGACCGTGTAAAATTTAACAATATGTCCTGCATTCTGTGTGCTCCCTCAGGGTACATCTTTGTCTGTGGTTTCCATTACCGATCTTGGGCCTATGAATGCCTTGTCAATTGGCACAAAGGTGGTATTTGTTTATTGGGATCGAAATGTTAACTTGAAACCAGGAACAGGAAAATATTCTCAAGTGATTGCTAAACAGTTCCATTCCTCAAGGCCTGTTGGGTCTATAGCCCTATATACCCAGAGCAGTCACCCCTCTTTATTCAAGACTGAGAAATAACCAAAAGATAGGGAGGTACCAAAACCATGGGTCAAATGGATTTGAGACTTACATGTGTTCCAGGGTCAGGTGGTGCAGGGTAAAGAATCCACCTGCCAAGGCAGGAGACACCAGGGCTGTGGGTTCGATTCTCGGGTAGGGAAGATCCTCTGGAGAAGGAAATGGCAACCCACTCCGTATTCTTGCCAGGATAGTCCCAAGGACAGAGGAGCCTTGTGTCACAAAGACTGTTGCATAACTGAGCATGCAAGCACGCATGTGCTCCATGCAGCGTGGATCCTAAACAATAAGCTGTTTGCCTGACTCACCTTCTAGGAACTTAGAGTCTAAGTGGCATTTAGTTCAAGTTGAGTTGGTTAGTTCTGGAGAGAACTCCTGATCTCCCAACTGAGCATGTGCGAGTATCTGCTTAGTGACTTCTTGAGTATGCAGAGGCCCATAGCTTGTTTTGCCTGTACAGGATGATTACTGCATCTTTTTCTAATCACCTTTCCCCGTGCTCCTTACTGCCTTTGTTCTTTATTTGTTACTCTGTAAATATGCTGAGCCACTTGCCTTCAGGGAGGTGGATTTGGGATTTGTTCTCCTGTTTCCTTGTTTGGCTGCCTTGCAAATAAACCCTCCTTAATGCAAACCTCTGTGTCTCAGTGTTTTGGCTTGCTGTGTGTAGGGAAAGACAAACCGGGTTTGGTAACAATAGCTTTTGATGGACAGATGCTCTTAGTTTTAATATAGTAAAATTTATCAATCTTGGTCATTGGTAATTTTTAATGTACTGTTTAAAAATCTTTCCCTTTGCTCAAATCATGAAGATAGATTTCTAAAGGCTTGACTGCTTCACCTTTAACATTTAGATCTACAAAAGATCTTCAAGGGATACTTGTATATATTATTAGCAAGAGGTCAAGTTCTTTTTCCCATGTAAACACACCACTATTCAGCACCCTTTACAGCAAACGTCCTTTTCCCATTTCTCTGGAGTGCTACTTGAGTCATAGATTTTGTGTCTGTTTTGAGGCTCTATTCTACTTTTCTGTTTATCCTTGCACCAATATCACATTGCTATGATAGCTGTAGTTTCAACTTTTTATATCTGGGGACTTTATAAAATACCTCTTTTCAAGAGTTTCTTGGCTATCTCTTGACACTTTGCCTTTACATTCAAATATTAAATTCAGCTTGTCAAGGATTTCTTTAGTGGTCCAGTGGTTAATACTATGTTCCCAATGCAGGAGGCCCAGGTTTGATCCCTACTCGGGGAACTAGATCCCACATGCCACAACGAAGACCCTACAGACACAATTAAAAACAAATGAGTAATCAGCTTGTCAAGTTTTACAATGAATGGGATTGCACTGAAAAATTGCACTTAATGAGTTATGAGTGAGTTGACAACCTAAAATAGTCAATAAATAGATATGATTACTTGTTTAGATTTTTATTCACGATGGTAATAATTGTGTAGAGGTGGTACGGATTTTATTAGATTTGTTCCTTGGTACTTAGTATTTTGTTATGCTATTGAAAATGATATTTTAAAAGTTTTATATTTATCTGCAACAAATTTTATATAAAATATATTTACATTGTATCCAAAAACTTTATGTGATTATTCTAATAACTTACCTATAGATTATTTTGGATTATATATATGTAATATATGTATATTTTATTTCTTTGATTCTAATTTCTAAAATTTTCACATTTTAATTTTTTACATTATTGTACTGTTTAAGTTCTCCATCCAGAATAAACATGATTAGAAATGATAGTAGCATTCTTGTTCTCAATCTCAAAGGGGAAAGGTTTCAACATTTTACCATCACGTATGTTTGCTTAGATTTTTAAAAATATATGTCTTTATCAGGTTTAGGAAACTCTGTTGTATTCTAGTTTGATAAGAGTTTTAAAATTCGGATTTCATCAAATGCTTTTGAGAAACATCAATTGAGATTATCATTATTCTCCTTTATTCTGTGACTGTTGTGGATTAAATTGCTTGATTCTGTCCCCTCCCCAATATTAAATAGCCACAGCATTCATAAAATAAACTCAATTTAGCCATGGTGTATTTTTATATATTAGATCCAAGGGGCTTCCCCGGTGGCTCAGATGGCACAACACCGGATGCTGAGGTCTGACTCCTCTGCTTGTTGAAAATAATAGGCTGAATGATAATTTGGGCTTCCCTGGTGGCTCAGCTGGTACAGAATCTGCCTGCAATGCAGGAGACCTGGGTTTGATGCCTGGGTTGGGAAGATCCCCTGGAGGAGGGGATTCTGCCCTCGAGAATTCTGTGGACTGTATAGTCCATGGGATTGCAAAGAGTCCAACAAGACTGAGTGGCTTTCACTTTCGCTTTAGAACCAGGTTGCTAAAATTATTAAGAATTGTTAAAGTAAATATTATGCCTGAGAGTTACCTGTAATTTTCCTTTGTATGCCTTTGTTAGATTTGCATATTAATTTTTGTCATTGTTTTGTATTTTCCTTTGTTTATTGAGGTACAATTGATCTACAATGTATAAATTTCAGGTTTAGAACATAGTGATTCATAATTTTAAAAAACTATATATATAGTTATCATAGAACTTAGGAAATATTCCCTGTGCTGCACTACATCCTTGAAGTTTATACATAGTTTGTACCTCTTAACCCCCTCCCTGACTCTCCCCCTTCCTTCTCACCACTGGTAATTACTGGTTTCCTATATCTGTTTCTTTTTGTTGTGTGCACTAATCTCTTAGAATCCGCATAAGTAATTGTCTCTCTGTCTGATATATTTCACTAAGTATATTCTCTAGATTCATCTACATTGCTACAAATGGCAGTATTTCATTCTTTTTTATGACTTAGTAGTATTCCACAACACACCTTAACTGTTCATCTGTTGATGGACACTTAGGTTGCTTCTCCATATCTCGGCAACTGTAAATAACGCTGCTGTGAACACTGGGGTGCATGTATCTATTCAAATTAGTGTTTTCATTTTCTTTGGATACATACCCACAAGTGGAATTGCTGGATCATATGGTAGTTTGATATTTAGTTTTGAGGGACAGCCATACTGTTTCCCACAGTGGGTTCACCAGTTTATATTGCCACGAGTGTATATGGGTTCCCTTTTCTCCACATACTCACTAAAATTTGCTAGTTAGGGTATTTTTTATAGCCCTTCTGACAGGAATGAGGTGATATCTCATTGTAGTTTTGATTTGCATTTCTCTGATTAGCAACATTGAGCATCTTTTCATGCTTGTTGACCAGCTGAACATCTTTTTTTTTTTTTTTAAATATCTATTCAGGTTTCCTGCCCATTTTTTTTTCTCATGTCTTGTTGATGTTAAGTTGTATGGACTTTTGATAAATTTTGGACATTAACCCCATATAGGTCATATCATTTGCAAATATTTTCTCTCATTCAGTAGATTGTCTTTTGATTTTGTTGATGATTTTCCATGCTGTGCAAAGTGAGTGAGTAAAATCGCTCAGTTGTGTCCAACTCTTTGCGACCCCATGGACTGTAGCCTACCAGGCTCCCCCATCCATGGGATTTTCCAGGCAAGAATACTGGAGTGGGTTGCCATTGCCTTCTGCAGAAGATCTTCCCGACCCAGGGATTTAACCCAGGTCTCCCGCATTGTAGGCAGACGCTTTACCGTCTGAGCCACCAGGGAAGTCCAAAAGCTCTGGTTTAATTAGGTCCCATTTAGTGTGTTTTGCTTTTGTTTCCCGTGCCTTAGGAGACAGATACAAAAAGATGTTGCTATGATTTATGTTAGACTGTTAAACCTAGGTTCACTTCAAGTAGTTTATGGTTGCCAACCTCTAAGATTTTAATCTGTTTTGTGTTTATTTTTATATATGCTATGAGGGAATATTCTATTTTTTTCTGCATATGGCTGTCCAGTTTCCCCAGCACCACTTACTGAAGAGGTTTTCTCCACTATGTATTCTTGTGTCCACTGTTGTAGATTACCTGATCATAAGTGCATGGGTTTATTTCTGAACTTTGTTTTGTTCCATTGATCTGTGTCTTTGTGCCAGTATCACAGTTTTTATTACAGTAGCTTTGTAGTATAGTTTGTGTCAAGGAGCATGATACTGTCAGTTCTGTTCTTTTATCTCAAAATTGTTTTGACATTTTTGATCTTTTGTGTTTCCATACAAATTTTAAAATTCTTTGTTCTAGTTCTGTGGAAAGTGTCATTGTTATTTTGATAGGGATTGCATTGACTTTTTAGATTGCCTTGAATAGTATAGTCATTTAAAAAATATTAACTATTAGTAGCAATCCATGAACACAGTATCTTTCCATTTATTTGGATATGACAAAGTCTCTTTCATTAGTGTCTTATTTTTCAGAGTACAGGTCTTTTACCTCCTTAGGATTATTCCTAGATACTTTATTCTTTTTGATGCAGTGGTAAATAGATTTGTCTGATACCTCATTGTCAGTGTAGAGGGATGCAACAGATTTCTGTATATTTTGTGTCCTGCAGCTTCACCAAATTCAACAGGATCTAGTAGTTTTTTTGGTAGCATGTTTAGGATTTTCTATGTATAGTATTAAATCATCTGCAAACAGTGACAGTTTTACTTCTTTCCAATTTCTATTATTTTTCTTGATGGACTGCTGTCGATAGAACTTTGAATACCATGTTGCATAAAAGTGGCAAGAGTAGGCAACCTTGTCTTGTTCCTGATCCTAGAGGAAATCCTTCCAGCTGTTCACTGAGTCTGATGTTAACTGTGGATTTGTCATATTTGACCTATATTGTGTTGAGGTATATTCCCTCAGTAAAGAATCTGCCTGCAATGCAGGAGACCTGGGTTCCATTCCTGGGTCAGGAAGATCCCCTGGAGAAGGAAATGGCAACTGACTTCAGTATTCTTGCTTGAGAAATCCCGTGGACAGAGGAAACAGGTGGGCTACAGACCATGGGGTCATAAAAGTTGGACACGACTTAGTGACTAAACCATAACCACCACTTTGTGTTCAAATCTGAAGGGAGTCTCTTGTAGGCAGCAGGTCTTGTTTTTATATCCATTTAGCCACTGTCTTTTGATTGGAGCATTTATTCCATTTATGTCTAAAGTAGTGTGTATGTTCTTACTGCCATTTTGTTAACTGTTTTGGGGTTGGTTGTTACAGTTTTGGAGAAGGCAATGGTAACCCACTCCAGTACTCTTGCCTGGAAAATTCCATGGATGGAGGAGCCTGGTAGGCTGCAGTCTGTGGGATTGTGGAGTCGGACAGGACTGAGCGACTTCACTTTCACTTTTCATTTTCATGCATTGGAGAAGGAAATGGCAACCCACTCCAGTGTTCTTGCCTGGAGAATCCCAGGGACGGCAGAGCCTGATGGGCTGCCGTCTATGGGGTCGCACAGAGTTGGACACGACTGAAGCAACTTAGCAGCAGCAGCAGCAGTTATAGTTTTTTTTGTTTTTTCTCTTCCCTTGTGAGTTGATGACTCTTTGTTTGGATTCTTTCTCTTTAGTTTTTATCTATCATAGATTTTTGCTTTGTAGTTGCTGTTGTTCATTCACTCAGTCATGTCCAACTGTTTGTGATCCTATGGCAAGTCATGTCCACTGAGTCAGTGAAGCCATCCATCTGTCGTCCCCTTCTCCTCTTGCCTTCGATCTTTCCCAGCATCAGGGTCTTTTCTAATGAGTTGGCTCCTAAAGAGCAACAGCATTAAGTGACCAAAGTATTGGAGCTTCAGCATCAGTGCTTCCAATGAATATTCAGCATTGATTTCCTTTAGGATTGACTGGTTTGATCTCCTTGCAGTTCAAGGGACTCTCAAGGTTTGTAGTTACTGTGAGATTATATAAAGCCAGCTATATACACGATATAAGTTGGTAGTCTCTTAATTTCAAATACTTTTTAACAACCTTACATTTATACTCTTCCTCTTAAAGTTACTGTTTTTTGACATTATATTTTACATCTATTTTTTTTTCTGTACCCCTTAACTGCTTACTGTGGATATAGATGATTTTCTACTTTGTTTTAACCTTCCTACTAGATTTGTACATTTGGCTTTTCTACTTTTCTTGTATATTTGCCTTCATCAATGAACTGTTTCTTTCTTTGTAATTCTCATGTTTCTAGTTGTGGCCTCTCTTTACTTAGAGAAGTCTCTTTAACTTTTCTTACAAAACTGGTTTGATGGTGTTGAACTCAAGTTTTGGTTGTCAATAAACCTTCTGATCTCTTCAACAAATCTGAATGAGAACCTTGCTGAATAAAGTATTCTTGGGATAGGTTTTTACTTTTCATCCCTAAATACACCATGCCATTCCCTTCTAGCCTGCAGAGTTTCTACTGAAATGTTATGTGATCACCTTATGGGAAACTCCTTTACATGTAACTTGTTTTTCCCTTTCTACTTTTAATATTTATCTTTGATTTTTGCTATTTAATTTTCTTTTATATTGGAGTATAGTTGATTTGCAATGCTGTGTTAATTTTAGGTGCACCTCAAAGAGATTTAATTATGCATATACATATATCTATTCTTTTTCAGACTTCTCCCTCATATAGGTAATTACAGAGTATTGAGTAGAATTCCTTGTTCTCCTTATTGTTTATCTATTTTATATATAGTAGTGTGTATATGTTTATCCCAACCTCCTAAGTTATCCTCCTCCTCACTTTTCCCCTTTGGTAGACATAAATTTGTTTGCTCAGCCTGTGAGTCTGTTTATGTTTTGTAAATAAGTTTATTTTTATCATTTTTTTTAAGATTCCACATATAAGTGATATCATATATTTGTCTTTCTCTGACTGATTGACTTCACCTAGTGTGAAAATCTCTAGGTTCACCCATGTTGTTGTGAATGGCATTATTTCATTAGTTTTTCTGTCTTGGTAATATTCTATTTTTATATATATATATATATATATATATATATATGTATATGCCTTTTCATCTGTTGATGGACATTTAGGTGGCTTCCACGTTTTGACTATTGTAAGTATTGCTCCAATGAACACTGGAGTGCATGTATCTTTTCAAAGTATAATTTTTTCCCAGATATATGCCCAGGAATGGGATTGCTGGATCATATGGTAGTTCTATTTTTAGGTCTTTAAGAAACCTCCATGCTTTTGTCCATATTGTCTGTACCAATTTACATTGCCAACAACAGTGTAAGGCGGTTCCCTTTTCTCCACACCTTCTCTGGCATTTACTGTTTGCAAACTTTTTATGATGGCCATTCTGACTGGTGTGAAATAATACCCTGTAGTTTTGATTTGCATTTCTCTGCAGCCATGAAATTAAAAGACGCTTACTCCTTGGAAGGAAAGTTATGACCAACCTAGATAGCATATTGAAAAGCAGGGACATTATGTTGCCAACAAAGGTCCATCTAGTCAAGGCTATGGTTTTTCCAGTGGTCATGTATGGATATGAGAGTTGGATTGTGAAGAAAGCTGAGCGCCAAAGAATTGATGCTTTTGAATTGTGGTGTTGGAGAAGACTCTTGAGTCCTTGGACTGCAAGGAGATCCAACCAGTCCATTCTGAAGGAGATCAGCCCTGGGATTTCTTTGGAAGGAATGATGCTCAAGCTGAAACTCCAGTACTTTGGCTACCTCATGAGATGAATTCACTCATTGGAAAATACCCTGATGCTGGGAGAGATTGCAGGCAGGAGGAGAAGGGGATGACCGAGGATGAGATGGCTGGATGGCATCACGGACTCGATGGACGTGAGTCTGAGTGAACTCTGGGAGTTGGTGATGGACAGGGAGGCCTGGTGTGCTGCGATTCATGGGGTTGCAAAGAGTCGGACACGACTGAGCGACTGAACTGAACTGAATAGTGACGTTGAACATCTTTTTAAGTGCTTTTTGGCTATCTCTATTTCGTCTTTGAGGAAATGTCTGTTTATAGTTTCAGTCTACTTTTTGATTGGGCTGTTTTGTTCTTTGATGTTGAGCTGCATGAGCTATCTGTGTATTTTGGAGATGAATCCCTTGTCAATTGCATCATTTGTAAACATTTTCTCCCATTCTGTGGGTTGTCTTTTCATTTTGCTTATTGTTTTCTTTGCTGTACAAAAGATTTTAAGTTTAGTTAGGTCCAATTGTTTATTTTGTTTTTATTTTTATTACCATTACTCTAGAAGGTGGATCCAAAAAGATAACACTGCACTTTATGTCAGAGTGTTCTGCCTATGTTTTCCTCTAAGAGTTCTGTAGTTCAGTTCAGTTCAGTCGCTCAGTCGTGTCCGACTCTTTGTGCCCTCATGAATCGCAGCATGCCAGGCCTCCCTGTCCATCACCAGCTTCCGGATTTCACTCAGACTCACGTCCACCAATTCAGTGATGCCATCCAGCCATCTCATCCTCGGTCGTCCTCTTCTCCTCCTGCCCCCAATCCCTCCCAGCATCAGAGTCTTTTCCAATGAGTCAACTCTTTGCATGAAGTGGCCAGAGTACTGGAGTTTCAGCTTGAGCATCATTCCTTCCAAAGATATCCCAGGGCTGATCTCCTTCAGAATGGACTGGTTGGATCTCCTTGCAGTCCAAGGGACTCTCAAGAGTCTTCTCCAACACCACAGTTCAAAGCGTATCCAGTCTTAAATGTAGGTATTTAATCCATTTTGAGTTTAATTTTGTGTAAAATGCTAGAGGATGTTCTAAGTTAATTCTTTTACATGTGGCTTTCCAGTTTTCTAGCACCATTTATTGAAGAGACTCTTTTCTCCATTGTTATGTTCTTGCCTCCTTGGTCATAGATTGACTGTAGGTGCACAAGTTTATTTCTGGTCTTTCTGTCCTGTTCCATTGATCTGTAAGTCTGTCTTTGTGCTGGTACCCTACTCTTTGACTACTGTGGCAAGAGAGAGAGAGAGTGTGTGTGTGTGTGTGTGTGTGTGTGTGTGTGTGTGTGTGTGTAAGAGAGAGAGTGTGTGCATGCACACGCACTTCCCTGATAGCTCAGATGGTAAAGAATCCACCTGCAATGCAGGAGACCTGGGTCGGTCCCTGGTTTGGGAAGATCCCCTGGAGGAGGGCATGGCAATCCACTCCAGTATTCTTGCTTGGAGAATCCCATGGACAGAGGAGCCTAGCAGTCTCCTCTGTCCTTGGGATCACAATGAGTCACACACTACTGAGTGATTCAGCACAGCACAGGTTTGTCTAATATGAATCTCTCTCTCTCATTCTCTCTGTCTTTCTCTTTCTCTTTCTCTCCACTATAGTATAATCTGGAGTCAGTGAGCCTAATTTCTCCAGCTCCGTTTTTCTTTCTCAGGATTGCTTTGGCTCTTCAGGCTCTTTGTGTTTCCATACATGTTTTAAGATTTTTTGTTGTTGTTCTAGATCTGCAAAACATGCCATCAGTAATTTGATAGAGATTTTGCCTTGGGTAGAACAGTTATTTTGACAATATTGATTCTCCCAATTGAAGAACATGGTATATCTTTCCATCTGTTTCTGTCATCTTCTATTGATACTTCTTTCGTTAGTGTCTTACAGTTTTCAGAGTAGAGGTCTTTGACTCCTTAGGTAGCTTAGGTATTTCTTAGGTATTTGACTCCTTAGGTATTCCTAGTTGTTATATCCTTTTGATGTAATGATAAATGTAATTATTTCCTTAATTTCTCTTTCATTGCAAGTATGTAAAAATGCAAGAGATTTCTGTGTATTTAATTTGCATCCTGCAACTATGCTGAATTAATCTGGTAGCATCTTTAGGATTTTCTATGTGTAGAATCATGTCATCTGCAAATAGTGACAGTTTTATGTCATTTTTTCCCCCAGTTTGGGTTCCTTTAATTTCTTTTTCTTCTCTGATTGCCTTGGCTAGGAAATTCCAAACCATGTTAAGTAAAAGTGGCAAGAGTATAGACATCCTTATCTTGTTCCTGAGTTTAGAGGAAATGATTTCAGATTTTCACCATTGAGTATTATGTTAGCTGTGGGTTTGTCATATATGCTTTTTATTATATTGAGGTATGTTCTCTCTATACCAAATTTCTAGAGTTTTCTTAAAAAATCATTAATTGTTGTTGAATTTTGTCAAAAGCTTTCTCCACATCTACTGAGATGATCATATGGTTTTTATTCTTCAGCTTGTTAATGTGTTTATCACACTGATTAATTTGCAGATATTGAAAATCCTTGCCTCTCTGGGATAAATCCCACTTGATCATGGTATATGATGCTTGTAATGTACTATTGGATTCAGTGTGCTCGTATTTTGTTGGAAATGTTTGTGTCTACATTCATTAGTGATGTTGCCTGTAATTTTCTCTTTTTTTTGTGTGGTATCTTTGGTTTTGGTATCAGGGTGATGGTGGTCTCATAGAATGAGTTTCAGAGTATTCCTTCCTCTGCAGTTTTTTTGGAATAAGTTCAGAAGGATAGGCATTACCTCTTTTCTAATGTTTGACAGAATTTTCCTGTGAAGCCATCTGGTCCAGGAATTTTGTTTGTTGGGAGTTTTTTGTTTGTTTGGGGGTTGCAATTTCTTTTTGGCTGTGCTGCAAGGCCTATGAGATCCCAGGTCCCTGGCCAGAGATCAAACCCAGGCTGCCGGCAGTGGAAGCACTGAGACCTAACCACTGGACCACCAGGGACTTCCTGTTGGGAGTTTTTTTTTTTAATACTTTATTCTACATTACAATACTGTATTTGTTTTGCCATACATTGACATGAATCAGCCACAGGTGTCCACGATCTCCCAATGCCGAAGCCTCCTCCCACCTCCCACCCCATATCATCTCCCTGAATCATCCCGTGCACCAGCCCCATGCATACTGCATCCTGCATTGAACATAGACTGGTGCTTCATTCTTACAAGATAGTATATATGTTTCAATGGCATTCTCCCAAATCATCCCACCCTCTCCCTCTCCCTCAGAGTCCAAAAGTCCGTTCTATACCTCTGAGTCTCTTTTGTTGTCTCACATAGAGGGTCATCATTACTATCCTTCTAAATTCCATATATATGTGTCAGTATACTGTATTGGTGTTTTTCTTTCTGGCTTACTTCACTCTGTATAATCGGCTCCAATTTCATCCATCTCATTAGAACTGAGTCGAATTTATTCTTTTTAAGGGCCGAGTAATACTCCATTGTGTATATGTACCAAAGCTTTCTTATCCATTCATCTGCTGATGGACATCTAGGTTGCTTCCATGTCCTGGCTATTATAAACAGTGCTGCAATGAACATTGGGGTACATGTGTCTCTTTCAATTCTGGTTTCCTCGGTGTGTATGCCCAGCAGTGGGATTGCTGGATCATAAGGCAGTTCTATTTGCAATTTTTAAGGAATCTCCACACTGTTTTCCATAGTGGCTGTACTAGTTTGCATTCCCACCAGCAGTGTAAGAGGGTTCCCTTTTCTCCACATCCTCTCCAGCATTTATTGCTTGTAGACTTTTGGATCGCAGCCATTCTGACTGGTGTGAAATGGTACCTCATTGTGGTCTTGATTTGCATTTCTCTGATAATAAGTGATGTTGAGCATCTTTTCATGTGTTTGTTAGCCATCCGTATGTCTTCTTTGGAGAAATGCCTATTTAGTTCTTTGGCCCATTTTTTATTGGTTCATTTATTTTTCTGGAGTTGAGCTGCATAAGTTGCTTGTATATCTTTGAGATTAGTTGTTTGTCAGTTGCTTTATTTGCTATTGTTTTCTCCCATTCAGAAGGCTGTCTTTTCACCTTGCTTATAGTTTCCTTTGTTGTGCAGAAGCTTTTAATTTTTATTAGATCCCATTTGTTTATTTTTGCTTTTACTTCCAGTATACTGGGAGGTGGATCATAGAGGATCCTGCTGTGATTTATGTCGGAGAGTGTTTTGCCTATGTTTTCCTCTAGGAGTTTTATAGTTTCTGGTCTTACATTTAGATCTTTAATCCATTTTGAGTTTATTTTTGTGTATAGTGTTAGACAGAGGTCTAGTTTCATTCTTTTACAAGTGGTTGACCAGTTTTCCCAGCACCACCTGTTAAAGAGACTGTCTTTACTCCATTGTATATTCTTGCCTCCTTTGTCGAAGATAAGGTGTCCATAGGTGTGTGGGTTTATCTCAGGGCTTTCTATTTTGTTCCATTGATCTATATTTCTGTCTTTGTGCCAGTACCATACTGTCTTAATGACTGTGGCTTTGTAGTAGAGCCTGAGGTCAGGCAAGTTGATTCTTCCAGTTCCATTCTTCTTTCTCAAGATTGCTTTGGCTATTCGAGGTTTTTTGTATTTCCATACAAATCTTGAGATTATTTGATCCAGTTCTGTGAAAAATACTGCTGGTAGCTTGATAGGAATTGCATTGAATCTGTAGATTGCTTTGGGTAGTATACTCATTTTCACTATATTGACTCTTCCAACCCATGAGCATGGTATATTTCTCCATCTATTAGTGTCCTCTTTGATTTCTTTCATCAGTGTTTTATAGTTTTTGATATATAGATCAAAAAATATATTATTTTTTAATATAAAAATAAAAACTATATTAGTTTCTCTAGGTAGGTATATCCCTAAGTATTTTATTCTTTCCGTTGCAATGGTGAATGGGATTGTTTCCTTGACTTCTTTTTCTACTTTCTCATTATTAATGTATAGGAATGCAAGGGATTTCTGAGTGTTGATTTTATATCCTGCAACTTTACTATATTCGTTGATTAGCTCTAGTAGTTTCCGGGTCGAGTCTTTAGGATTTTCTATGTAGAGGATCATGTCATCTGCAAACAGTGAGAGTTTTACTTCTTCTTTTCCAATTTGGATTCCTTATACTCATATCTGATAAAAAGACTTTAAAGCAAAGGCTGTGAAAAGGGACAAAGAAGGCCACTACATAATGATTAAAGGATCAATCCAAGAAGAAGATATAACAATTATAAATATATATGCACCCAACATAGGAGCACCGCAATATGTAAGACAAATGCTAACAAGCATGAAAGGGGAAATTAATAATAACACAATAATAGTGGGAGACTTTAATACCCCACTCACACCTATGGACAGATCAACTAAACAGAAAATTAACAAAGAAACGCAAACTTTAAAAGATACAATAGACCAGTTAGACCTAATTGATATCTATAGGACATTTCACCCCCAAAACAATGAATTTCACCTTTTACTCAAGTGCACACGGAACCTTTTCCAGGATAGATCACATCCTGGGTCATAAATCTAACCTTGATAAATTCAAAAAAATCGAAATTATTCCAAGCATCTTCTCTGACCATCATGCACTAAGGTTAGATCTCAATTACAGGAGAAAAGCTATTAAAAATTCCAACATTTGGAGGCTGAACAACACCCTTCTGAATAATCAACAAATCACAGAAGAAATCAAAAAGAAACCAAATTATGCATCGAAACGAATGAAAATGAAAACACAACTACACAGAACCTATGGGACACTATAAAAGCAGTGCTAAGAGGAAAGTTCATAGCAGTACAGGCATACCTCAAGAAACAAGAAAAAAGCCAAATAAATAACTTAACTCTACACCTAAAGCAACTAGAAAAGGAAGAAATAGAGAACCCCAGAGTTAGTAGAAGGAAAGAAATCCTAAAAATTAGGGCAGAAATAAATGCAAAAGAAACAAAAGAGACCATAGCAAAAATCAACAAAGCAAAAAGCTGGTTCTTTGAAAGGATAAATAAAATTGACAAACCATTAGCCAGACTCATCAAGAAACAAAGAGAAAAAAAATCAAATCAATAAAATTAGAAATGAAAATGGAGAGATTACGACAGACAACACAGAAATACAAAGAATCATAAGAGACTACTACCAGCAATTATATGCCGATAAAATGGACAACTTGGAAGAAATGGACAAATTCTTAGAAAAGTAAAACTTTCCAAAACTGAACCAGGAAGAAATAGAAAATCTTAACAGACCCATCACAAGCACGGAAATTGAGACTGTAATCAGAAATCTTCCAGCAAACAAAAGCCCAGGTCCAGACGGCTTCACAGCTGAATTCTACCAAAAATTCCGAGAAGAGCTAACACCTCTCTTACTGAAGCTATTCCAGAAAATTGCAGAGGAAGGTAAACTTCCAAACTCATTCTATGAGGCCACCAACACCCTAATACCAAAACCTGACAAAGACATCACAAAAGGAGAAAACTACAGGCCAATATCACTGATGAACATAGATGTAAAAATCCTTAACAAAATCCTAGCAATCAGAATCCAGCAACACATTAAAAGATGATACACCATGACCAAGTGGGCTTTATCCCAGGGATGCAAGGATTCTTCAATATCCGCAAATCAATCAATGTAATTCATCACATTAACTAACTGAAAAATAAAAATTATATGGTTATCTCAATAGATGCAGAAAAAGCCTTTGACATCCATTTATGATAAAAAAACTCTCCAGAAAGCAGGAATAGAAGGAATGTACCTCAACATAATAAAAGCTATATATGACAAACCCACAGCTAACATTATCCT
Source organism: Nanger dama (assembly GCA_917880005.1). Classification (NCBI taxonomy): domain Eukaryota; kingdom Metazoa; phylum Chordata; class Mammalia; order Artiodactyla; family Bovidae; genus Nanger; species Nanger dama. The sequence goes on from CAKJTW010000003.1 coordinate 74,329,428, forward strand.
CAATGGTGAAAAATTGAAACCATTTCCCCTAAAGTCAGGAACAAGACAAGGATGTCCGCTTTCACCACTACTATTCAATATCATACTGGAAGTGTTGGGAGTTTTAAAATCACAGTTTCAGTATCAGTGCTTGTGTTTGGTCTGTTCACATTTTCTTCTTGGTTCAGTTTTGGGAGACTGTACCTTTCTAAGGATTTGTCCATTTTGTCTAAGTTGTCCATTTTATTGGCATATAGTTGCTTGTGGCAGTCACTTATGATCCTCTGCATCTCTGTGGTGTCCACTGTAACTTCTTTTTCAATTGTAATTTTATTGATTTGAGCCCTTTCCCTTTTCTTCTTGATGAGTCTGGCTAAAGATTTATCAGTTTTATCTTTTCACAGAACCAGTTTTTAGTTTCATTGATCTTTTCTATTATTATCTTCATCTCTATCTCATTTCTGCTCTGATCTTTATGATTTCTTTCCTTCTGCTAACTTTGGGTTTCATTTGTTCTTTCTCTCGTTGCTTTAGGTGTAAGCTTAGGTTGTTTATTTGGGATTTTTCTTGTTTCCTGAGGTAAGATTGTGCTGCTATAAACTTCCCTCTTAAAATTGCTTTTGCTGCATTGCAAAGGTTTTGGATTGTTGTGTTTTGTTTTGATTTGTCTCTAGGTAATTTTTTTATTTCCCTTTGATTTCTTCAGTGATCCACTGGTTGTTGAGTAGCATATTGTTTTTCCTTTATATATTTGTGCTGTTTATAGTTTTTCCCTTGTAGTTGATTTGATTTTTCATCTCATAGTGTTGTGGGAAAGAGGCTTGATATGATTTTAAATTTTTAAAATTTAACTCTGCCCCCAGTGTTTTGTCTGCAGTGAGGTACAGCCACCCGTGCTTGCCCAGGAGACCCTCCAAACCCAGCAGGTAGGTCTGGTCCTCGCTTCAGTGAAGCCATTGCTTTTTCCTCTGGGTCCTGGTGCTCATGAGACTTTGTGTGCACGCCCAAGGAGGAGAATTTCTTTCCTTAGTCCTGTGGAGTTCCTGCATTCAAGCCCTGTTGTCCTTCCGAGTTAAATGCTCAGGGTGCTCCTCTGCTTCCTGATGCCAGACCTGGGGCTCTCCAGGTGGGAGAGCCTGACCTGGGCCAGGAACTTTTACTTTGTGGGCGAACCTCTATGATATGATTATTTCCCAGTTTGTGGGTCGCCTAGTGGGTAGCCAGTGGACTGGGTGTGGGATTTGTTTGTATCACAAATATGCCCCTCTTGCCTTCTCACTGTGGTGTCTTCTTTGTTTTTTGAAATAGAATATCTTTTCTGTAGGTTCTAGTCTTTTTCAGTCAATCATGGTTCAGCAGTTAGTTTTGACTTTGGTGTTTTCATGAGTAGGTGACCTCAGGTGCTTCTACTCTGCCATCTTGTCCATGGCCCTGATTTTTGCCACTTTAATTACAATGTATCTTGGTATGGTCCTCTCTGTTTAGAATTTCTGTTTCCTGGACCTGGATGTGTTTCCTTTCCCAGGTTAGGGATGTATTCAGCTATTAAGTCTTCAAATACATTCTCTGCCCCTGCCTGTATCTCTTGTATATGACTACCTCTCTCTCTCTCTTTAGTTGCTCAGTCGTGTCTGACTCTTGTGACCCCATGGACTGTAGCCCGCCAGGCTCCTCTGTCCATGGGATTCTCCAGGCAAGAATACTGGAGTGGGTTGCGTTTCCTTCCTCAGGGAATCTTTCCAACCCAGGAATTGAACCTGGGTCTCCTGCATGGCAGGCAGATTCTTTACTGACTGAGCTATGAGGGAAGCCCTATATATAACTATCAGATCAGATCAGTCACTCAGTTGTGTCTGACTCTTTGCAACCTCATGAATCACAGCACGCCAGGCCTCCTTGTCCATCACCAGCTCCCGGAGTTCACTCAAACTCACGTCCATTGAGTCGGTGATACCATCCAGCCATCTCATCCTCTGTCGTGCCCTTTTCCTCCTGCCCCCAATCCCTCCCAGCATCAGGGTCTTTTCCAATGAGTCAACTCTTTGCATGAGGTGGCCAAAGTACTGGAGTTTCAGCTTTAGCATCATTCCTTCCAATAGAGACCCCTATAATGTAAACATTAGTATGCTCAATACTATGCCTGAGGTCTCTTAAGCTGTCCTTATTGCTTTTATTTCTGTTTAGGAATAGTGATATCCACTACTGTCTTCCAGCTTGCTGATAGAAAGGAACGTATCATTTAGTTTATTAATACATTCTAGTGTATTTTTCATCTCAATTATTCTTCCTATGTTTGGTTCATTTTCCAACTCTTTGTTTAAAGAGTTGTTTAAAGCCATGGCTCAGACTGGAAAGAATCTGTCCACAATGTGGGAAACCCAGGTTCAATCCTTGGGGTCCAGAAGATCCCCTGAAGGGAATGGCAACCCACTCCAGTATTAATGCCTGAAGAATTCCATAGACAGAGAAGCCTGGCAGGCTACAGTCCATGGGGTTGCAAAGAGTCACACGTGACTGAGTGACTAACACTTTGTTTAAAACTTCTAAGTTCTTAATCTGTGCATCCAATCTTCTGAGTTCTTTAATAATATTTCTTCTGGGTTTTTGCATCATTCCTTTGTTAGTACATGTTCCTCCGTTCCCTCATTTTGAAGTAAGTCAGAAAGAGGAAAACAAATATCGTCTATTAATGCATATATACGGAATCTAGAAAGATGTTACTGATGAACCTATTTGCAGAGCAGCAATCAAGACACAGACATTGAGAACAGACTTGTGGAAATGGCTGATGTTGGGGGAAGATGGAGAGGATGGGAGTATGGAGAGAGTATCATGGAAACACACATTCCCATGTGTAAAATAGACAGCCAATGGAAATTTGCTATATGACTCGAGGAACTCAAACCAGGGCTCAGTAACAACCTAGAGGGGTGGGATGGGGAGTGAGGTGGGAGGCATGCTCAAGGGGGAAGGAACATTGGTAAGCCTGTGGCTCATTCATGATGTTTGGTAGAAATCAACACAAAACTATAAAGTAATTATCCTTCAATTAAAATAAATAAAGTTTTTAAAAGGGCAGAATATCTAAATAGACATTTCCCCAAAGAAGATATATAGATAACTAAAAGCACATTAAAAGATGCTCAACATCACTAGTTATTAAAGAAATGCAAATCAAAACTATAATGAGGTATTACCTCACACCAGTCAGAATAGTCATCAAAAAGTCTACAAACAATAAATGTTAGCGAGGGTCTGGAGAAAAGGGAACCCTCCTATACTGTTGGTGGGAATGAAAATGGACACTGCCACTATGGCAAACAGTACGGAGGATTCTTAAAAAATAAAAATAGAACTACCATAAGATTCAACAATCCTACTATTGGGCAGATATCCTGAGAAGACCATAGTTTAAAAAGAAATGTAGCCTAATGCTGATCACAGCACTATTTACAATGGCAAGGACATGGAAGCAACCTAGATATTCATCAACAGATGAATGGATAAAGAAGTTGTAGTACATATATAAAATAAAATATTATTAAGCCATAAAAGGAATGAATTTGAGTCAGTTCTAGTGAGGTGGATGAACTTAGAGCTTGTTACACAGAGTGGAGTAAGTCAGAAAGAGAAAAACAAATGTATTAATGCATATTATAGAATCTGGAAAAATGATACTAATGAACATATTTTCAGGGCAGGAATAGAGACACAGATATAGAGAAAAGACTTGTGGACATAGCAGTGGAAGGAAAGGGTGGGACGAATTGAGAGAGGAGCACTGAGACATACTTTCTAGTGCAAACATTTTTGATTGGCTTGTTTTGTTTTCTGATATTGAGTTGCATGAGTTATTTGTATATATTGGTGATTAATCCCTTGTTGGAAGTTCCTGATGGGAGAGACTGATCACTCACCTCAAGCCAGACGTCCTGGAATCCGAAGTCAAGTGGGCTTTAAGCATCACTACGAACAAAGCTAGTTGGAGGTGATGGAATTCCGGCTGAGCTATTTCAAATCCTAAAAAATGATGCTGTGAAAGTGCTGCACTCTATATGCCAGCAAATCTGGAAACCTCAACAGTGGCCACAGGACTGGAAAAGGTCAGTCTTCATTCTAATCTCAAAGACAGGCAATGCCAAAGAATGCTCAAACTACTGCACAATTGCACTCATCTTGCATGCTAGCCAAGTAATGCTCAAAATTCTCCAAGCCAGGCTTCAACAGTATGTGAACCGTGAACTTCCAGATGTTCAAGCTGGTTTTAGAAAAGGCAGAGGAACCAGAGATCACATTGCCAACATCCATTGAATTATCAAAAAAACAAGAGAATTCCTAAAAACATCTACTACTGCTTTATTGACTACACCAAAGCCTTTGACTGTGTGGGTCACAACAAACTGTGGAAAATTTCTTCAGGAGATTGGAATACCAGGCCACCTGACCTGCCTCCTGAGGAATCTGCGTGCAGGTCAAGAAGCAACAATTAGAACTGGACACGGAACAACAGACTGGATCCATATTGGGAAAGAAGTACATCAAGGCTGTATATTGTCACCCTGCTTATTTAACTTATATGCAGAGTACATCATGAGAAATGCTGGCCTGATGAACCACAAGCTGGAATGAGGATTGCTGGGAGAAATATCAATAACCTCAGATATACAGATGACCCCACCCTTACGGCAGAAAGAAAGAAGAACTAAAGAGCCTCTTGATGAAAGTGAAAGAGGAGAGTGAAAAAGCCGGCTTTAAACTCAACATTCAGAAAACTAAGATCATGGTATCTGGTCCCATCACTTCATGGCAAATAGATGAGGAAACAATGGAAATGGTGAGAGACTATTTTTGAGCTCCCAAATCACTGCGGATGGTAACTGCAGTCATAAAATTAAAAGACACTTGCTCCTTGAAAGAAAAACTATGACCAACCAAGACAGCATATTAAAAAGTAGAGACATTATTTTGCCAGCAAAGGTTTGTCTAATCAAAGCTATGGTTTTTCCAGTAATCATGTATGGATGTGAGAGTGGGACTATAAAGAAAGCCGAGTGCCAAAGAATTGATGCTTTTGAACTGTGGTGTTGGGGAAGACTCTTGAGAGTCCCTTGGACTGCAAGGAGATCAAACCAGTCAATCCTAATAGAGATCAGTCCTGAATATTCATTGGAAGGATTGATGCTGAAACTGAAGCTCTAATACTTTGGCCACCTGATGCAAAGAATTGACTCACTGGAAAAGACCCTGATGCTGGGAAAGATTGGAGGCAGAAGAAGAAGGGTACGACAGAGGATGAGATGGTTTGATGGCATCACAGACTCTATGGACATGACTTTGGGCTCCAGGAGTTGGTGATGAACAGGGAAGCTTGGCGTGCTACAGTCCATGGGGTCGCAAAGAGTCAGACACACCTGAGAGACTGAACTGAACTGAATCCCTTGTTGGTTACCTTATTTGTAAACATTTTCTCCCTTTCTGTGGTTTGTCTTTTCTAATTGCTTATGGTTTTCTTTGCTGTGCAAAAGCTTTTAAGTTTAGTTAGGTTCTATTTATTTTTGTTTTTTATTATCATTACCCTAGGAGGTGGATCCAAAAACATACGGTTGCAATTTATGTCAAAGAGTGTTCTGCCTATATTTTCCTCTAAGAGTTTTGTAGTATCCAGTCTTATATTTAGGTCTTTAATCCATTTTGAGTTTATTTTTATATACGGTGTTGGAGGATATTCTAAGTTAATTCTTTTACATGTGGCTGTCCAGTTTCTCAGCACCACTTATTGAAGAGACTGTCTTTTTTCCTCCATTGTATGTTCTTGCCTCCTTGGTCATTGATTAATTGACTATAGTTGCACAGGTTTATTCCTGGGGTGTCTCTCCTGTTCCACTGATCTATACCTCGGTGCTAGCACCCTGTTTGATTACTATGGCTTTATAGTATAGTCTAGAATGGGTGAGCCTGATTTTCAGCTCCATTTTTCTTTCTCAGGATTCCTTTTGCTATTAAATGGCAACCCACTCCAGTACTCTTGCCTGGAGAATCCCATGGAGGGAGGAGCCTGGTAGGCTACAGTCCATGAGGTCACAAAGAGTCGGACACGACTAAGCAACTTCACTTTCACTTTCAGGATCTTCGGTGTTTCCACACAAGTTTTAAGATTTTTTTGTTCTAGATCTGCAAAAATTGTCATTACTAATTTTACAGTGATTGCATTGAATTTGTAGATTGCCTTGGGTAGTATAGTCATTTTGACGATACTGATCCTTCCAATCCAAGAGTAGGGTATCTCTTTCCCTCTGTTTCTGTCATCCACTTCTTTCATTAGTGTCATGCAGTTTTTGGAGTACAGGTCTTTTGACTCCTTAGGTAGCTTTATTCCTAGGTATTATATTCTTTTCGTAATTGTTTATTTTTCTCTTTCACTGTTAGTGAATAGAAATTAAAAAGATATCTGTATATTAATTTTGTATCTTGCAATTTACTGAATTAATTAATCATTTTCTGGTAGCATCTTTAAGATTTTCTACGTGTGGAATCATGTCCCTTGCAAACAGTGACAGTTTTGTGTCTTCTTTTCCAATTTGGATTCCTTTTTCTTTTTCTTCTCTGATGCCTTGGCTAGGAAATTCCAAACCATGTTAAATGAAAGTGGTGAGAGTAGACATCCTTATCTTGTTCCTGATCTGAGAGGAAATGCTTTCAGCTTTTCACCATTGAGTATCATGTTAGCTGTGGGTTTGTCATATATGCTTTTTATTATATTGAGGTATGTTCTCTCTCTGACAACTTTCTAGAGTTTTTATTTTAATCATAAATGGTTGTTGAATTTTGTCAAAAGCTTTTTCCACATCTGTTGAGATGATCATACAGTTTTTATTCTTCAATTTGTTAATGTGTATATCACACCAATCGATTTGCAGATATTGAAAAATCCTTGCATTCCTGGATAAATCCCACTTGATCACGGTGTATAATCATTTTAATGTATTGTTGGATGCAGTTCGCTAGTATATTGTTGCAGATTTCTGTGCCTGTGTTCATTGGTGATATTGCCTATAATTTTCTTTGTCGTATCTTTATCTTGTTTTGGTACCAGGGTGATGATAGCCTCATAGAATGAGTTTTGGAGTGTCCTTTCCTCTGCAGTTTTTTGGAAATGGGTTCAGAAGGGTAGCTGTTACCTCGTCTCTAAATGTTTGATAGAATTTTCCTGTGAAGCCGTCTGGTCCAGGAATTTTGTTTGTTGGGAGTTTTTTGTTTTGGGGTGTGTGTGTGTGTGTGTGTGTGTGTGTGTTTTCCTGGCTGTGCTGCACTGCCTGTGTGATCCCAGTTTACTGAACAGAAGCAAAACCCAAGCTCCTGGCAGTGAAAATGCTGAGACATAACCACAGGACCACCAGGGAATTTCTTCCTGGTTTAGTTTTGGGAGATTGTACCTTTTGAAGAATTTGTGCGTCTCTTTTAAATTGTCCATTTTATTGGCATATGGTTGCTTGTAGTAGTCACTTGTGATTCTTTGTATTTCTGTTGTGTCCACCGTAATTTTTTTCATTTCTAATTCCATTGACTTGAATTCTTTCCCTTTTGTTCTTGATGAGTCTGGCTAAAGATTTATCAAGTATATCTTTTCACAGAACCAGCTTTATTTTCATTGATCTTTTCTTTTTTCCCCATCTCTATTTCATTTATTTCTCCTCTGATCTTTATGATTTCTTTCCTTCTGCTAACTTTGGGTTTTGTTTATTCTTTCTCTGGTGGCATTTGGTGTAAGGTTAGGTTGTTTATTTGGGATTTTCATTGTTTCCTGAGATTGTGCTGCAATAAACTTCCTTCTTAAAATTGCTTTTGCTGCATTGCAAAGGTTTTGGATTGTTGTGTTTTGTTTTCATTTGTCTCTAGGTATATTTTGTATTTCCTTTGATTTCTTCAGTGATCTACTGGTTATTTAGTAGCATACTGTGTTGTGGTTGAAAAAGATGCTTGATATGATTGCAGTTTTAAAAAATTTGCCTCTGCCACCTGTGTCTTGTCCACTGTGAGGTTCCAGCCACCCCCTGCTTGCCCAGGAGACCCACCAGGACCAGTAGGTAGGTCTGGTCCTGGCTCCTGTGGAGTCACTGCTTTTTCCTCTGGGTCCTGGTGCACAGGAGACCTTGTGTGCATCCTCCAAAAGTGGACTTTGTCTCCCCCAGTCCTGTGGAGTTCCTGCAATCAAGCCCTTCAAAGCCCAATGCTCAGGGGCTCCTTCTCCCGATGCCAGACCTCCAGAGAGCCTGACTTGGGGCCAGGAACTTTCACTTTTGTAGGAGAACCTCTGTGATATGATTATTTCCCAGTTAGTGGGTCACCCACCGACTGGGTGTGAGATTTGTATTGAAAAGGCACCCCTCCTGCCATCTCGTTGTGGTGGCTTCTTTGTCTTTGGAAGTAGAATTTCTTTCTTGGTAGGTTTCAGTCTTTTTTCAGCTAATGGTTTAGTAGTTAGTTGTGATTTTGGTGTTTTCATGAGAGCAGGTGAGCTCAGGTCTTTCTACCCTTTCATCCTGTTCCTGACCCTGATTTTTGTCACTTTAATTACAGTGTGTCTTGGCGTGGTCCTCTATGAATTGATCTTGCTTAGATTCTCTGTGCTTCTTGGACCTGGATGTCTCTTTCCTTACCCAGGTTAGGGAAGTATTCAGCAATCAGGTCTTCAAATACATTGTCTGCCCCCTGCCTATATCTTTTCTTCTGGGACCCCTAAAATGTAAATGTTAGCATGCTTGATACTATCCCAGAGGTCTCTTAAAGTGTCATTCCTTTTCCTTCTATTGAGGAATAGTGATATCCACTACTGTCTTTCAGCTTGCTAATAGAAAAGAATATATCATTTCATTTGTTATTACCTTCCAGTGTCTTTTTCATCTCAGTTATTCTTCATATGTTTGCTTCTTTATTTCCCAACTCTTTGTTTAAAAACTTCTAACTTATATACCTGTGCATCCAGTCTTCAGAGTTCTTCAATAAGCTTTCTTCTTCTGAGTTTTTGTTTTGTTCCTTTGTTAGTACGTGTTCCTGTGCTGACTCATTAGGCCTAACTTTGTTTTTCTTATTTCTAGTTATCTAGTAGGTTGGTTGCATTTTCCAGTCTTCCAGAAATGGCCTTTGGAGGAGGTGGCCTTTTCAGGAGATGACGTATGTGTCCCAGGATCACACTTCCCTCTCATCACCAGAGCTCTGTGCTCTAGGGCTGCCCTTTATGTGGGCTCATGACTGTGGGCAGTCTGGTAGGCTTGCTTGGTACCCCTGTCCAGTTGATTGATGTGCCTTACATTTGCAGAGGCTGCTGACCACTGGCTGGCAGGGCTGGGATCACAAGTTGGCTGACTGTGCTACCCCAGGACTAGTGCTGTTTCCTGGGTGAGCAAAGTTGGGGTCCAGGAGAGCCTACGACTGGTTCCCCTAACTAGAGGGTAAAGACTGGTCCTGAGGTCTAGTGTCTGGCTACCAGAAAGCCGAACTGGGTCCTGTGGTCTGACTGTAGGGCTCAGGGGACCCAGAGCTGGTTTTAGGCTGCTGGTGGGTAGGGCTGATTTCCGATGCAGCTGGCTGTGGGGTCCAGGGTGTCCTGAAGCTTGTGTTGGCCTGATGGTGGTTGATCTCAACACTGGTCCTGGCTTTGTGGTAGGTAGGCTAGGTCTGCAACTGTGGCTACTGTTTCCTAGTGCCTATACGCTGTCTGGAGAGGGCGCAGCTGGGTTCTGAGGCTAACATGCTAGAGGGAGGATTCCAAAGTGGTGCTTTCCAGAACCAATGTCCACATAATCGAACAAGCTTCACCAGAATGACTGCTACCTGCGTCCCTAGGATGAGCTCCATTTGCCTCCTGCCTCTCCAGAAGGCTCTCAAGGATTGGCAGGTAGGTCTGATCCAGGTTCATTTCAAATTGCTAATGCATTCTTGGATCCCTAAACAAATGAGATTTGTGTGTACCCTCCAAGAGTGGAGACTATTTATTTCAGCCCCTTGAGACTCCCAGAGTATGCCCTACTGGCCTTCAAAGGCAAACATTCTGGGGGCTTGTGTTCCTGATGCAAGATCCCGGGGTTGGGGAGCTTGATGTGGAACTCAGATCCCTCACTCTTTGGGGAGACTTCTGTTTGTGGCTCACCCACCTGAGTGTAAAACACTTGACTATACAGTGACTCGGCCCTTCTTAACTCATCTCGTTTTGGCTCTTTTATATCTTTAGCTGTAGAAGATCTTTTCTCGTTAGGTTCTGGTCTTTTTCATAGATGGTTGTTCTGTAAATATTTGTAATGTTTGGTGTGTCCATGAGCAGAGATGAGCTCAAGGTCATCTACTCTGTTATCTTCATCCATCTCAGTCCTCTTTTTTTTTTTTTTTTTATTCTCTGGAAGAGCACCAGTTCTCAAATTGTTGTTGCTAGTGAAAGCTGAGTTTGGCCTTCTAGTTATGTTTAATTTTTTAAATTTTAAAAATGCAGATATTTTATTCTTAGTTTTGGTTATTTGATATTACATCTTCCATTTTACTTATGTCTTGAATATATTGGCAAATAGTTTTAAAATAATTTTCTCAGCTTCTGTAGCCTCTGTAGTGATATATCATGTCCTTTCTTTCATTCTTTTTTTTTTTCCTATCACTATGAAAGAAAATTGGAAGTGTTAATTGCTCAGTCATGACTCTCTGTGACCCCATGGAGTGTAGCGTGCCAGACTCCTCTGGCCATGGAATTCTGCAGGCAAGAATACTGGAGTGGGTTGCCATTCCTTTCTCCAGGGGATCTCCCTGACCCAGGGATCTCCCTGACGCAGGAATCAAACCCTGGTCTCCTGCATTGTAGACAGATTCTTTACCATCTGAGCCAAATTAGCTGGCGCTATCATCTATCACTATAGATTAGTTTTGTTTGTTATATTTGCCTCCTTTTACAGTACATAATACCCCTGGGATTCATTTATATTGGATATATCAGTAGTTTCTCACATTTTGTTTTTGGATATTCTGTTTATCCATCTTAAATACACATTATTTATTTCAACTGTCAGTTCAGTTCAGTCGCTCAGTCGTGTCTGACTCTTTGCGACCCCGTGAATCCCAGCATGCCAGGCCTCCCTGTCCATCACCAACTCCTGGAGTTCACTCAGACTCACGTCCATTGGATCAGTGATGCCATCCAGCCATCTCATGCTCAGTCGTCCCCTTCTCCTCCTGCCCCCAATCCCTCCCGCCCAGCATCAGAGTCTTTTCAAATGAGCCAACTCTTCACATGAGGTGGCCAAAGTACTGGAGTTTCAGCTTCAGCATCATTCCTTCCAAAGAACACCCAAGACTGATCTCCTTTAGAATGGACTAGTTGGATCTCCTTGCAGTCCAAGGGACTCTCAAGAATCTTCTCCAACACCACAGTTCAAAAGCATCAATTCTTCGGCACTCAGCCTTCTTCACAGTCCAACTCTCACATCCATACATGACCACAGGAAAAACCATAGCCTTGACTAGATGGACCTTTGTTAGTAAAGTAATATCTCTGCTTTTCAATATGCTATCTAGGTTGGTCATAACTTTCCTTCCAAGGAGTAAGCGTCTTTTAATTTCATGGCTGCAATCACCATCTGCAGTGATTTGGAGCCCCCCAAAATAAAGTCTGACACTGTTTCCACTGTTTCCCCATCTATTTCCCATGAAGTGATGGGACCAGATACCATGATCTTCGTTTTCTGAATGTTGGGCCTTAAGCCAATTTTTTCACTTTCCTCTTTCAATTTCATCAAGAGGCTTTTAGTTCCTCTTCACTTTCTGCCATAAGGGTGGTGTCATCTGCATATCTGAGGTTATTGATATTTCTCCTGGCAATCTTGATTCTAGCTTGTGCTTCATCCAGCCCAGCGTTTCTCATGATGTACTCTGCATATAAGTTAAATAAGCAGGGTGACAATATGCAGTCTTGACGTACTCCTTTTCCTCTTTGGAACCAGTCTGTTGTTCCATGTCCAGTTCTAACTGTTACTTCCTGACCTGCATATAGGTTTCTCAAGAGGCAGGTCAGGTGGTCTGGTATTCCCATCTCTTGAAGAACGTTCCACAGTTTATTGTGATCCATACAGTCAAAGGCTTTGGCATAGTCAATAAAGCAGAAATAGATGTTTTTCTGGAACTCTCTTGCTTTTTCCATGATCCAGCGGATGTTGACAATTTGATCTCTGGTTCCTCTGTCTTTTCTAAAACCAACTTGAACATCTGGAAGTTCACGGTTCATGTATTGCTGAAGCCTGGCTTGGAGAATTTTGAGCATTACTTTACTAGCATGTGAGATGAGTGCAATTGTGTGGTAGTTTGAGCATTCTTTGGCATTGCCTTTCTTTGGGATTGGAATGAAAACTGACCTTTTCCAGTCCTGTGGCCACTGCTGAGTTTTCCAAATTTGCTGGCTTATAGAGAGCAGCACTTTCACAGCATCATCTTTCAGGATTTGAAATAGCTCAACTGAAATTCCATCACCTCTACTAGCTTTGTATGTAGTGATGCTTTCTAAGGCCCACTTGACTTCATATTCCAGGATATCTGGCTCTAGGTGAGTGATCACACCATCGTGATTATCTTGGACATGAAGATCTTTTTGTACAGTCCTTCTGCGTATTCTTGCCACCTCTTCTTAATATCTTCTGCTTCTGTTAGGTCCATTCCATTTCTGTTCTTATCGAGCCCATCTTTGCATGAAATATTCCCTTGGTATCTAATTTTCTTGAAGAGATCTCTAGTCTTTCCCATTCTGTTGTTTTCCTCTATTACTTTGCATTGATCGCTGAGGAAGGCTTTCAACTGTCAAGTGACATTTAAATTATTTGGTGACTATGAATAAGACTGCTGTGTATATTCTTATGAAATAATTTTGGGACACTTTAATTTTTATTGGATAAATGCCTAGGAGTAGAATTGGTAGATCACGTGGTGTAGGTATAGGTTTAACTTTAACAGAAACCACAGAACTACACTCCAAAGTGGTACCATTTTACATTTTACTTTGTTGACATATTTTAGCAACAAAGTATGACAGCTCCAGATGCTACATACCCTCAGGAATGCTTGATATTGTCAGTCTTTTAAATTTTATTCATTCTAGTGGTATCTAGTTATATCTCATTATGGCTTTAATTTTTATTTTTTGAAGATCTTTTCTATATGTTTATTTGCCATCCACATGCCATCTTTTGTGAAGATTTCTTTAAATATTTTGCATATTTAATTGGATTATTCATCTCACTGTATTACAGGCATTTTAAAATACATTTTACATACCTGTTCTTTTTTATATATGAGTTAGAAATATTTTCTCCAAGTCTGTAACTTGCATTTTCATTTTCTACATGGTGTCCTTCAAAAAACAAACATATTAAAGGTTGATGAAGTTCAAGTTATCAATATTTTCCTTTTGTGGGTCATACGTTTTATGTCTTATCTAAGAAATATGTCTTTATTGTAGGGCTATGGAAATTTCTCTCCTAATTTTTCTTCTAAAAATTTAATTGTAAAAATTCAATTGTTTCACTCAAGTGATTAATTTCAAATTAGCTTTTGCATATAGATTTTGCTGAGAATTAAGGATTATTTATTTCCACATTGATATCTATTTGTTCTAGCAATTGTAAGCAGGGCTTCCCTGATAGCTCAGTTGGTAAAGAATCTGCTTGTGATGCAGGAGACCTGGGTTCGATCCTGGGTTGGGAAGATCCCCTGGAGAAGGGAAATGCTATCCACTCCTATATTCTTGCCTGGAGAATTCCATGGACTGTATAGTTCATGGGGTTGCAAAGAGTCGGACATGACTGAGTGACTTTCACTTTCACACTTCATTATTTGTAAGCCAATAAACAAAATAAAAATATACTTTCCTATTTTAATTGAATTCTACTTGGTAGTCTTGTTGAAAATATATGTGTCTATTTTTGAACTCCATATTTTGTTCCTTAGTGTTGGCCAAATTAGATTATTATTTTACTAGAATACTTAAAATGGAGAAGGAAATGGCAACCCACTCCAGTATTCTTGCCTGGAAAATCCCATGGATGGAGGAACCTGGTAGGCTACAGTCCATGGGGTCGCAAAGAGTTGGACATGACTGAGCAACATTTACTAGAATACTTAAAAAAATTTTTTTAATGGGAAGATAATAGCTTTACAATGTTGTTTTGGTTTCTGCCATCCAACAATGTGAATGAGCCATAAGTATACCTGTTTCCCCCCCTCTTGAACCTCCTCCCATCCCCTACCCCATCCTACCCCTCTAGGTTGTCACAGGGTGCAGGCTGAGCTCCCTGTGTTATAGAGCAACTTGCACTGGCTATCTCAATGTAGACGTTTCAGTGCTCCACTCTCAGTTCATCCAAGCCTTTCCTTACACGGCTGTGTGCACAAGTCTGCTCTATCTGTGTTTCTATTCCTGGCTGAAAATAGGCTCATTGGTACCATTTTTCTAGATTCCACATGTGTATGTTAATATATGATATTTGTTTTTCTTACTTCACTCTGGATAGGCTCTAGGTTCACTTACCTCAGTAGAAGTGACTCAAATTCATTCCTTTTTATGGCTGAATAATATTTCATTGTGTATATATATATATATATATATATATATATATATATATACTACAACTTCTTTATCTGTTCATCTGTTGATGAACATCTAGGTTGCTTCCATGTCCTTGCGATTGTAAATAGTGCTGCAATGAACTTTGGGCTCCATATATCTTTTTGAATTATGGTTTTCTCAGGGTATATGCCCAGTAGTGGGACTGCTGGGTCATATGGTAGTTTTATTCCTAGTTTTTAAAGAAATTTCCATACTGTTCTCCATAGTGGCTCTATCAATTTACATCCCCATCCACTGTGCAAGGGGGCTCTCTTTTCTCCACACCTTCTTCAGCATTTACTGTTTGTAGATTTTTTTGATGATGGCCATTCAGACAAATGTGAGGTGATACCTTATTTTGATTTGCATTTCTCTGATAATAAGTGATCTTGATAATTTTTTCATGTTTATTAGCTATCTGTATATCTTCTGTGGAGAAATGTCTGTTTAGGTCTTCTGCCCATTTTTTGATTGGGTTGTTTGTTTTTCTGATATAGAGCTGCTTGTATATTTTGGAGATTAATCCTTGGTCCATTCCTTCATTTGCAGTTAGTTCTTCCCTTTCTGAGGATTTTCTTTCCATTTTGTATATGGTTTCCTTCACTGTGCAAAACTTTTTAAAGTTTAATTGGGTCCCATTTGTTTATTTATTTTATTTCCATTACTGTGGAGGTGGGTGATAGATGGTCTTGCTGCAATTTATGTCATAGTGTTCTGCCTAAGTTTTCCACTAAGAGTTTTTAGTTTCTGGTCTTACATTTAAGTCTTTAACCCATTTTGAGTTTATTTTTGTGTATGGTGCTAGGAAGTGTTCTAATTTCATTCTTTTGCATGTAGCTGTCTAGTTATCCCAGCACCACTTATTGAAGTGACTGTCTTTTCTCCATTGTGTATTATTGCCTCATTTGTCAAAGATAAGGTGCCCATAAGTGCATGGGTTTCCTTCTTTTATTCTTGATACTGGTTGCTTGTCCGTCTCTGATTGATTCAGTCTTGTCAAAGTTTAAAATGTTGATTAGACATTTTAAAGAATCAAATTTTGGCTTTAATATTTTAATCCTTTAAATTTTATTCACCATTTCCTAATTTCTTGATGGCTATTTAGCTTATTAATATTTATCTGTCTTGTATTTAGAAGTTAATATCTTAAATGTATAATACGGAATTTGCTACATCCCACAAGTTCTTTTCATGAAATACTCAGCTCAAAATATTCTCTAATTTCCATCATGGTTTCTTTCTACCTACTGGTTATTTAGAAGTGAATTTCTACATTGATGGAAATATTCTAGCTGAATTATATTTCAGTTTAATTGCATTTTCATGAAGCATATTCAATAGATTCAGTACTTTTGAAACTTGCCTTATGCCCAAGACATCAATCAATTTTTGAAAAATGTTTTGTTCAAATCGTATTTCTTCTATGTTATATCACTTCCACAATATATGAGTCTATTTCTCCTTATAGTTCTATGTTTCCTTTAAATATTCTGAGGCTGTGTCATTAGAGAACTAAAATTTAAGATTGTCTTATTTCCCCAGTAAGTCAAGCCTTTGATCATTGTGAAGTGTCAGTTTTAATCTACAGTAATGCTCTTCACCTTCAAGCATTCTTTAAATCAGTGGTCCCCAGCCTTTTTGGCACCAGGGACCAGTTTTGTGGAAGAGAATTTTTCCATGGACCAAGGTTGGGAGAATCGTTTCAGGATGACTCAAGCACTTTAAATTTATTGTGAGCTTTATTTCTGTTATTATTACATCAGCTCCACCTCAGATCATCAGGCATTAGATCCCAGAGGTTGGGTACCCCTACTTTAAATGATACTAATATAGCTACATAAATTTTAAGTCAGGGCTTCCAATGAAAATTCTTGTGCTTTTTTTTGAATACTGAATAAAGCACGTCCTTATCTTTTGGATTTCATTGCTTTGCTTGAGAAATTAGCTAATTCCTAAAACTTTAAATAATATATTTGTACACTTTAACATTATTTGACTTTCACCCTTGGGAATCCTTATATATCCTGTCAATAAACTACAAGGGCTACTTTTTTTTTTTTTTTACAAGTGACAGAATTTAAATAGGGTAAATCTATTTACTTAATATAATTACTAATGTAAGTTTAAAGCAATAGTAATACCCCCTCCTTTGTGATTTGACTTTCCATGGTTTCAATTACCCAAGCATGTTCAGAAAATATGTAAATGAAAAATTCCAGAAAGAAATCATAAGTCTTAAATTAGGCACTGTTCTGAGTAGCACATTAATCCAGCACCATCCAGTTCTGTTTTTCTCAGGATTCCCCAACCATTGACATTGTCATGGATCAGTGATCCAGGATCACCTGAAGTGGATGATGCTCCCTCTGACTGCCCATCTCACTTCATCTCATCTCCTCCTGAAGTTATTGTATCATTACATCTCATCACAAGAAGGGTTAGTACAATAAGGTATTTTGAGGGAGAAATAGACAGCATTCACATAATTTTTATTATAGTACAACTTCTCTATTTTATTAAGACCCTGATGCTGGAAAAGACTGAGGGCGGGAGGAGAAGGGGGGGTGACAGAGGATGAGATGGTTGGATGACATCATTGACTCAATGAACATGAGTTTGAGCAACCTACAGGAGATAGTGAAGGACAGGGAAGCCTGGTCTGCTGCAGTCCATGGGGCTGCAAAGTCGGATGCGACTGAGTGAACAAGTCTTAATGTGCCTTCCCAGTATCCACAGTTGCAGGTAAGTTCTGTCAATACTGCGCAATTCTACATGGGCCATCCTGCTGATTGTAAAGGCTTTTTCTTTGCCATACCAGCATGCTTTATGCTATTGAGACATTTGTCTTGAAGAATATTTTAAGAATAGGTCTTCAGTTCTAAACTCAATGACCAAGTCTCAAAGATTGTTGACTGTGCATGCCCATCCATTTTCACAAATGCATTTCTTCCTTTTAGGTATATTTGTGCATCTTGAAGACCGGGGCTTAGAGGGTGCTTTCTAAGGTAGCTGCTCAGAGAATCCTTAACTCTCTGGGATTTAAAATTGGGAATCCTAAAAAGCACCGAGTCCAAATGGATATAGAAAGTGAAGCACAGGAAGTCTGTGTAACTATACTGTCTTGTGATAACCAGAAGTGAAGAAATGTGTCCCCTCTAGAGAAATGAAAAGGGCCAAAATGAACCTCATGTTCTAACAAGGCTGGGGGTGAGGAGGTGGGACAGTTCTACCCCACTGTAGAATTCAACAGGCGATGGTCCCAAGAGAAGTAAAGCTATCCTGGTGTTTCTTATGAGAGAAGGAACATATTTATTTTGTATCAGGAATTTCTGTGTTATTTAATTTTATCCTTGATAAACTTAGGCAGCCAGATTCTTTAATGTCCATTTTTAGAGGAGGATCTGAGGTTTAGCATGCTATAACTTGCTTCAGGTCATCAGGTTAGCTGGGCTAGAAGACTGAGTCAAACCTTAAAGCCCATGATTTTTTTTTTTTAATGGTTTGCTGTTCTCGTACGGTCATGACTTCTCATTCAAGGGCCTGTGGATTAAAATATGTATAAAATGATGATCCAAGTTACCACTGATTCTTAGGTGGGGGCCCAGTGAAAAGAGGGACTCATCTCAGAAAGGGTCTCTTTGTATATTTATTTGGCTGTGGCAGGTGGTATCTACTATCTTCATTGCAGCGTGTGGGATCTAGTTCCCCCACCATGGACTGAACTCAGGCCCCCTGCATTGGGAGCGCTGAGTCTTAGCCACTGGACCATGAGCGAAGTCCCAGAAAAGGCCTCTGTGGCGGGACTGTAAGTAAGATGGCCACTTGGGGAGCCTTGGTGGGGGCAGTGTTCTCTTACCTGCCACACAAACCAGAAGTAGGATCTGAAAAGCTGGGGTGCTCTGCTTGCTAGGTTAGCACTCTCTACTTCTTACACCCACATTCTTTCATCTGTGGAACAGACTCTCCTAAATTCAGTAATCCTCAAAGGTGGCTAAACCCTTCTATTATTTGGAATTAGGCCAGAAGTCTTAGAAAATCAGGGAAGGAATGGATAATTTGGTAACTCTGGATGTCTTCTAGAACCTGAGGTATGAGTGAGGACATTTTCTTTCTACTTCTTATTCTGGCCAGCATTAGAAAACTGAGTACAATCATTTAGTGGTTCTTTCACTAACAATAAAATACTCTGAACAAAAAGATTTAATTTCAACAGTAAATTTCTTCAAAATGGTTTAAATGAGGTCCAGTTGGGCCTCAGTTTGACCTCAAATCAAGCAATGGACATACCACAGTATTGGTAAAAAGGCTCTGAGAATTTCTAGCACTATATGATCCGGTTTGTTTAAGCAGACTCTTCTGTGGCTAGGACACTTCATCTTGTCGGATATTTTTCCAGACTTGTGCATTGCAAGGTTACTCGAGGGTAACTATTCAGATAGATGCTGCTTTTCATCTTACACTGTTCCTCATATGGTTCTCACCAACTCTTACTCATTTCTGTCTTGTGTTATACCCTACTATAGAATTAAGAAAATTCCAGAAGGTACCTGTTAGCAGTGCCTTGAAGGTTATACATACAGCTCCATTCTGTTAAGATTCTTTGGCTCTTATAGAAGTGCTGTTGGCTCCAATGCTTTTGGGTTAGATACTTGACTTTTTCGCCAGGTTTGAAGGAGCAGTGATGTATTATAACCTGTTTGTACACCTCCCTTTCACCTGTATCAGCTAATTCTATGATTATAGAGACAGGGCAGTCGTTGGCAGTGTTTCTCCGGAGTGTCTGAATTTTCCACTTAAAATTACATGGGAAAGTTAACTTCTCCAAGTTGGATTAGTTTTCTTTTCTGTAAAATGATAGGAAAGCAGTATCTCTACCTCATAGTATCAGGGTCAAACAAAGCTATTCATATAATACACTAAATACAGCACCTGTAATATAAGCTGCCCTAACTCACAAATTAGTTTTCAATGCAGAATACACATAAAACTTATACGTTAACCACTTGTAAATGTACAGTTCTGGGGCACTAAGTCCGTCTAGTCAAGGCTATGGTTTTTCCTGTGGTCATGTATGGATGTGAGAGTTGGACTGTGAAGAAGGCTGAGTGCCGAAGAATTGATGCTTTTGAACTGTGGTTTTGGAGAAGACTCCTGAGAGTCCCTTGGACTGCAAGGAGATCCAACCAGTCCATTCTGAAGGAGATCAGCCCTGGGATTTCTTTGGAAGGAATGATGCTGAAGCTGAAACTCCAGTACTTTGGCCACCTCATGCAAAGAGTTGACTCATTGGAAAAGACTCTGATGCTGGGAGGGATTGGGGGCAGGAGGAGAAGGGGATGACCGAAGATGAGATGGCTGGATGGCATCACTGACTCGATGGACGTGAGTCTGAGGTGAACTCCAGGAGTCGGTGATGGACAGGGAGGCCTGGCGTGCTGAGATTCATGGGGTCGCAGAGTCAGACACGACTGAGCGACTGAACTGAACTGAAGTACATTCATATAGTGCAACCACTGGCACCTTTCATTTTCATAATCTTTCCATCAAAACCCCGTATTAAGCAACTACTCCCATTCTATTCTCTGGCAACCATCATTCTATACGTATTTCATGTAAATAGAATCATATACTATTTATTTTTTTGTGACTGAAGAGTACTTAGCATCTTGGGTTCAGCATTTATCCATGCATGTTAGAGTTTCCTTTTTAATGGCTGAATAATATTCTGTTGTGTTAATATGTACATACTATTATAAGAGTCAAAGCTTCATTATAGCTATTTAAAAAGTGATTTCACTTACTTGCTAAGACATAGCTTTAGTGAGGGTTAGTATCTCTACTACTATAATAAAAAATGCAGGCTTACACTTTTGGAGTAAATTCCCAGACTCACCATTGATTTCTTTTCTCTATCAGTGTTTACAAAGTCTCCCAGTTAGGATGTCCTCACTTTCTTCAAAGGTAAAGGGTGCCTGGAGAGGGGGATCAAGATGGTGGAGCTCACCTCCCCACCTGACTCCCAATACCTCAAAAACACATCTATATGTGGAACAATTCTCATGGAAAACTGGAAACCAGTAGAACTCCTATGCAAGCAATGCTGCAGGAAAGATTTCCTCATGACCAGGTAGGGCGGGGGGTGGGGGGGAATAAACAGTGGGTTGGGACCTGGGCCCCTGAGAGGAGACTTAAGATCCCAGGGGCAGACCCTCACTCTGGGAATCAAGTTTGCTAAGCCACAATTGGGTATCCCTGTCTCATGTGAGGATAGGCCGCTAGGATAGTGCTGTGACAGACAGGGCTGAGAAGTCTAGACGTACTGGAACAGCGTGCACGCACTGGCTTACCAACAGACAAGCCGGGTGTGAACACTGCACAGGTGCCTGCTACCTCACCACACCTTCCAACCTGAGTGGGGTGATCACCCCAGCCTCACTTACTGCACACTCGCTCTGGTGATGCAGAGATGGCCAGGAGTGTGGTTCAGATGGGGCGGCAGCAGTGAGCATGGCTGGTACTTGCTCAGGCAGTGCCATCTAAGCAGGGCCAACCGTAGAGGGCAGAGCAGCCTTCTGAACCCTTGTGACCAGCACACCACAGTCCCCACTCAGCAGAGCTTACACAGCACACACCCACTTCATGCCATAGCCTTGCACTGGATCTGGGGCAGAAAAGGCTCCATCTAGGGATGGACAGGAGGCTTGGGATGTGGTTCAGGTGGAGCAGCTGGTGTTGACACTTGCTCAAACAGAGATCCAGAAGCAGCCCAGGCCCTCGGATGGCAGCACAGCCACTTTAATTCCTGCAGCTGCAACACCCTGGCCCTCACTCCCAGCCTAGCGAATGCTCTGGCTCTGCCTACTGCATGGCACGACACGGACACTAGATCTGGGCTGACCACTGAAGGGAAAGGATGCCACTGTGAGCAGATTCTGAGCAGAGTCCCAGACACTTACAAGGGGAGTGTATCAGACCTGGATGAGCACATGAATCTTACTTCACTACTCACCTCCTTTGGGGCAAAAGTCACAGTCCAGGGACAAGGAAAAACACACTTACAGGAAACAGAGGCTGCTTGAGCCCAACCCTCAGGACTTCTAGCAACTGGGGAACAGGTTCTGCTCCTGACATGACAACAGCCATGGAGCAGAGAGGAAGTCCTGCTTTACATCCCGTGTAGGCTTTAGTCCTTACATCAACCACACTCTCTCAAGGTGATAGTGGGCACTAACACGCCCTGAAGAAAGACATGGCTGGCATCCACAACCAATCTAGCCCTCACACCAAAGATATTAGGCACACACAGTTTACCTAGGAATGTTCCCACATAAAAATCCAAAAGGAAATTCCCTGAAAAGTAATGAAACAGTCTTTGAGATCGTGAGTTACAAGGTTGGTTTGAAAAATGCTGATTGAATTTAATAAGATTATCAAAATAAACCTACATCATTTAAACAAGGAACTAGAAATTATAAAGGTGACCCAGTCAACAATAGATAATTCAATTTCTGAGATAAAAAGCAATCTAGAGGCAATGAATAGCTGACTAAATTACACAAAAGAACACCTGAGTGATGTATTATAAAAGTGAAAAATGGGAATTGCACAATCAGGACAGCAGACAAAGATAAAAGAAACAACATATAAGATCTAGGGGATAATATAAAATGTGCCAACCGATGCATAGTAGGAGATCCAGAAGAAGAGAGAGAAGGGGGTCAAAAATGAATTTGAATAAATTATGGCTTAAAAACTTCCTAAACCCAAAGAAGGAAATGAATTTCCATGTATAGGAAGCATAGAGGGTTCCAAATGGACTCACACCAAGACATATCACAGTTAAAATGGCAAAAGTTAAGGGAGCAAGAGAGAAAGTCATTTACAAGGGAACCCCATAAGGCTACCAGCTGATTTCTTTGCAGGCCAAGAGGGAGTGGCATATGACACATTCAAAGTCCTGAAAGGAAAAAAAACCCACAACCTAGGATACTCTAACCAGCAAGATTATCATTTAGAATAGTTGGAGAGAGAATTTCTCAGACAAGCAAAAACAAAGATTTCAGCAATACTAAGCCTACCCTAGAGAAAATGCTGAAAAGTCTTCTTTAAATGGAAAGAGGCAAGAATCTATAGAAAAGGGAAAATCCCAATAGAAAGGCAAAAAATAGAGTAAGATTGGAGATCACTTAAATAAGCCAGTGTGTAGATTTTAAAAAAAAATTATAAATGACTAATAAACAGTAAAGGGATAAGCATGAAGATGTAAAATAGGTCATCAAAAAACACAATGTGTGTGTTTCAGTGCTAGTCTCTCATCATCTCACCCTCTCCCTCTCTGAGCCCTAAAGTCTGTTCTTTATGTCCGTGTCTCCTTCGCTGCCCTGCATGTAGGATCGTCATATACGTTATCATATGTGAAATAGACAGCCAGTGGAAGTGTGATGCATGAGACAGGGCACCCAAAGCCAGTGCTCTGTGATAACCTGGAGGGACAGGGTGGGGAGGGAGGTGGGAAGGGGGGTTTAGAAGGGAAGGGACACATGTATGCCTACGGCCAATTCATGTTGATATATAGCAAAACCCATCACAATATTGTAAAATTATTATCCTCCAATTAAGATAAATTAAAAAACACCATGTAGATCTTTTAGAATGTGTTTAAATGATTTATCAGTTTAAAGCAAGTAGATATAATTACGGGTCAACACATACCACATCAAACCTCAATGGGGGAAAAAGAAATGAACAGAGAACTACAAAAACAACTAGAAAACAATAAACTAAATGACAGTAAGTGCACATATACTGGGTTTCTCAGGGCTGCACAGAGTTGGACACGACTTAGCACACACGCATGCACTATCATAATACCCAGGACATTTCTCATAGAACTAGAACAAATAATCCTGAAATTTATATAGAACCACAAGAGAACTCAAACTGCCAGAGAAATCCTGAGGATAAAAGGACAAAGCTGGAGTTTAACCCTTCTAGGCTTTATACTACAAATCTGCAGTTATCAGAATAGTATGGTATTGGCACAAAAACAGACACATATATCAGTGGAACAGAATATCACAGAAATAAACCCATGCACTTATGGTCAATTAATCTATGACAAAGGAGGCAAGAATATTTACTGGGGTGAAGACAAATGTCTTCAACAAGTGGTATTGGGAAAACTGAATGCCACATGTAAAACAATAAAATTAAAACATTTCCCACACCACACCATATACAAAAAATAAACTCAAAATGGATTAAAGACCTAAATGGAAGACCTGAAACCATAAAACTCCTAAAAGAGAACATAGGCCAAACCTCTTTGACATAAATTGTAGCAATATTTTCTTGGATCAGTCTCACAAGGCAAAGGGAATGAGAGCAAAAATAAACAAATAGAACCTAATCAAAAGATTTTTCACAGCAAAGGAAGCCTTCAAAAAGGAAAATACAACCTACGGAATGGGATAAAATGTTTGCAAATGATATGACTGATAAGAGTTTAATACCCCAAATACACAGACAGCTCACAAACTGAATATTAAAAACAATTCCAATCAAAGAATGGGTATAAGACTTGAACAGGTATTTTTCCCAAAAAGACATATACATCATCAGTAGGTACATGAAAAAATGCTTGATATTGCTAATTACAAGAGAAACGCAAATTAACACTGATATAACACCTCAAACTGGTCAGAATAGTTGTCATCAGAAAGTCTGAAAATAAATGTTGGGGAGAATGTGGAGGAAAGGGAACGCTTGTACACTGGGGTAGGAATATAAATTGGTACAGCTACTATGGAAAACAATATGGAGGTTCCTTAAAAAACCTAAAGTAGAACTACCTTATGATCCAGCTATTCCACGCCTGGGTATATATCAGGGAAAAATGGAAAGTCTAATTTGAAATGATACATGCAGTCCAATGTTCATAGCAGCACTATTCACAATAGCCAAGACATGGAAGCAACCCCAGCGCCACCAACAGATGACTGGGTTAAAAAAATAGTTCACATAATGGAATATTATTCAGCCATAAAAGAATGAAATAGTCCCATTTGCAGCAACATAGATGGGCCTAGAGAATATGATGCTTAGTGAAATAAGTCTAACAGAGAAAGACAAATATTTTATAACTTTACGTGAAATCTAAAAAAGAATACAAAATAAGTGTACACACAAAACAGGAACAGACTCACTGGCATAGAAAACACACCTGTGGCTGCAAAGGGAGAAGGACAAATTAGGGTTTATGAAATTGATAAACTATTGTATATAAAATAGGGAAGTGGTGGTCCAGTGGCTAAGACTCTGCCTTACAATTCGGGGGCTGTGGATTCAATCCCTAATTGGGGAATGAAGGTCCCATGTGTCATGGAGCAGCTAAGCCTGTGAGCCACAACTAAAGAGTGCATGCCCCGCAACAAGAGATCCCATGTGACACAACAAAGATCTGCAACTAAGGCCTGATGTGGCCAAATACCTAAAAATTTAAAAAATTTGAAACAGATATGCAAAAGGGATTTAAGGCATAGCACATAATCTATAATGGAATATAATCTGCAAAAATGCTGAATCACGATGTTGCACACCTGAAACTGACATGATATTGTAAATCAACTATACTTCAATAACAATGGGAAAGAATGCCTGCATTCAGAGGAGTAAGACAGACATTTCTGTGCTGTGATAGGCAGAGAGAAGATTTGGGGAAAACAAGTAGGGAAAATTTTGAAAATAATCTAAAATTTAATTTTACAACAAAAATAGGAATAAAACCAAATGGAAAGAACAGGGCAAGTTACTGAGGCAAACTGTATTATCCAAAAATGGTTGTGCCAATAAATTTCTCATCTCACAAGCTCTTCCTATAGTACTGTTTTGACATTCCTCCATCAGAAGGTGAGTCCTTTTTGTCCATTCCATGGGAAGAACTTCATAAATGCCTCAATCAATAGATACAATGAAAGTAACTTTAAAGCCTTGGTCAGAGAAAGTACTACCTATTTCACCTTGGACATTCAAGCAGACCTGTAGAGACAAAGGCCCTGAGGCCCCCAGCCTAGAGCCACCAACAGTTTGCCAGCCAAGTGAGTCAGCCACCTTGAAGGCTAATGTTCCAGCCATCCAGATGACTGCAGACTCAATGGATACAGCACTAGAACAATATGAGATTCCAAGTGAGAACTGTCCAGTTGAGTTCTTCTCAAACTAACAAGAACCATGAAAAATAAGTGATTATGGTTTACTAACACTGAATTTGGGGATATTTTGTTATGCAGCAGTTGCTAACTATAAAGTTACCTTCTCTTACTTTTCATCCTCACATGATGATGGGCATGAAGCAAACATTAGCTGGAGACTGAGAGGCATACACGCAGGCATGGCTGGTACAGGCCAACATTAATGTCTTATTTCCATGAATACATCATATGCAGGTGAAAGTAGACAGCTAGACTCCAAAGGGGAATATTTACTCTCAGGAACTTATGCCCTGCCTGGACTATTTAAAGAATAGGCAAATATGTATACTTAAAAATTCAACAGGTACCAGTATGCTCTGCAAGGGAGAGTAAATCTCAGTAAATCAAAGAGGAGATTCTTCCTAAGATGGAATATTTTTCCTAGGGCTTTATGATACAGAAGTCTCCAACCTCTACCAAGTGCTTTAATTCAGGGTACAACTTTAACAGTGGTTTCTCCAAACCCTTAGGAGCATTTGGACCCTACTTTCCAAACAACAGTTCTAGAACATTTCTCCATAATAAGGTCTTTGAAGAAAAGAACTTAATGTGATGAATGAGTTGAGCAGTGGGAAGGGCTTTGGCCTTAGGGTCAAGAGATATGGATTCTAGTCTTGATGGATTTACTAATGCTGAGTATAACTTTCAACAAGTCCCTTGAATTACAGTGGTTTTCAGCTCTGTGAAATGGAGATTTTTATCCAGTGTCTGAAGAGTTTTGCAGCTCTGTAATTCTGATTTTAAAGCTCTCCTAGTGATAAAATGTCTCCCCAGATGATAACTATGTGTGTTCCTTAAACCCATTAGGGCATATTTCAACAAACTTCTAGAACTCAAGAGTGCACGGCATTCAGGTATACTGAACAAATGAATCAGTTAAACATGCAATCACAAAGACTGCTCTTCTATTTCACAGAGCAATGTTTTGCTGAAAGTCTTTTAGTTTTTTCATAAATACCTGCATTTATCTTACCATCTGCCTGAAAAGAATTTGAATGTTGTGTTTATTGTTAAAATACAATTATATTTCTACTCTGTTTCCATACTCTACCAATTCATAACACAAAGTCACCAATCCTTGTGGTTCTCCACCCCACCCCCAGCCTTGGGTAATTTATGTTCAAGCAGAGTTGCTTTCAGGTCAGTACAGTTGAGACTATGCTTGGCTGGGTTTGTCTGTTTGGTGTTAGCCTTGAATGCCTAGCAAGATTTCCCACTGTTGGTATAGAGGACAGAGGAGAAAGAAGAAAATGCGAATGATGGACTTACCAAAATACAGCTTTTATAGTTCAGTAGTAATGCTGCCCTTGAGCAATAATGCAAGTTATAAATGATTGGTATTCTCCACATTACAGCACTGTTGGGATACTATCTAAAATGCCTCATGGAAACAGATCTGTACTGCACACCAGACAGACATGAAACCAAAATTTATTAAAATACCCTTAGCATATTTACAATTGGAAGCCATGAATGCAGTTCTCTGCAAGTTCCAAAAAAATAGAATTCTATCTCTTAAAACAAATTAACAGAGGTATCAACAGTAGGATAAATATAATCTATCAGAGACAGAAGTCTTTGAATAGACAATCTACATTTTCTAACCTATATATATATATATACACACATATATGCTATGTACAAAAATACAATTGATGTGAGGACCAAGTAGTGTCAGGAAGGAAAAAAAATATATACGCACACACACACATATTCATTATGTACAAATCAGTATTCATTCCTTCACCTTTTCTTTTTAAAAATAAATACTTTATTTGGTTTGCAAATAACATTTACAAGTTCAACTAGTGAGCATTTCTCAGTTTTGACAAAATTAAATATGCAAAAAAATTAGAAATACATTTTAAAAATTTAAAGGGAAAAAATACCTGAATCCAATTAGCTTATTAAAAAATATCCACGAGTGTGTAATATAAGGTTTCATGTCTTTAAAGTGCCTTCTCATTTCTCAAACTGTCATTATTGCATAAAAATCCTTTAAGATTACATCTACAGATTGGTCTAATAATTAAACAGAAAAGCCAACTTTTTTCCAGGTCAAATGGTTGAATATTTAAGATATGCTTAAACTTTCTTTTTAAGTGCTTTCAAGAGGGTAACAGTTACTGTTGATCTGAAAATAACCACAAATCGTCAACATCCTGACCCAGCCTCGTGAAGATGTTTGAATCATGAGTAGTAGTAAGAACTGAGGGGCAATAAAAGCCTATGATTCAAAATATTTGCACAGAATTTAGTCACTTTGTCCAGCAGCACAGAGATTCAACACTTGAGTCTTACCCATCATAGCTGGTGACCTGGACTGATTTATACATTTATCAAAAGAATGGTCCTTCATTAGACAGTTTTAAAGTAAAACTCTCTGGGAAACTGAGAAGGACTGGAACCACCCCCTCTCCTCAAGCTTCTTAAAATAAAGTAGAATAATAATAAAAAGAAATGTATTTTCCATCTCTTTTATGGATTTTTCCCTCTTTGCTTAAGTGATGAGGTGGTGCTGACATTAACAAGAAGCAGTCACAAGGCTGTGTCTCTCTTGGTGACAGCAGAGCTCCCCGTCCACAGGGCTGGGGGATGGAGCACGGGTGTGGGGCGATGGAGTGAGGGCTCAGGGGCACTTCAAGTGTCTGTGGGGGAAAGAGGGACAGAGAGCTGGGTCTTGGAGAAACAGTAAAGCCAGGCAAATGTCACTGTGGGATGTGAAGGAAGGGAGGCAATGCAGAAGTACTGAAAGGAGAAAAATGAAGCTTGATGCCAAAATGAATTTTAAACAGGCAGAGAGGAAATAGGGAAGGTTATGGACAACTGATCCCATGGAAATTAATCTGAAATTCAATGAAGTTATTTCAGCAAGCACAGGCCAGTCCACTGGTATGTATCTGCTGTTCCAGCACACTGTCAAGCATGGACCAATAGGAGATACTGGGCAGTCCCACTGGCCTCATACATACGCCCTGAGCTTCTGCTGAAAGGCTGCCCATGATACAACCATGGCAACAGTCACCAGCTCCCTAACAATGCGTTATATCAGCAAAACATTACACCCTGGCCTTGTTCAAATTTTCCTTTTCTACTGTCTATTTTTCTCCATCGTCCCATTGCTTGCAATCTCATAAGGCAAAATGAAGACACATAACTGCATGGATCAAATTAATTTTAGGAAACAGGGTCAAGGGTGTTGCTAAGAAAATTAAACCCTAAAGGTCTTGAAATAATTTACATTTCTGTTAGGCCTGATTCTCATTAGGACACTGACTGACTTCATTTGGGTTCTGGGCATGCAGGCCAGTACTGACTTTCCAGGCCAAAGCACGATCCTCTAAATCAAAGTCCAGGGGCACTCTGCTTCCCATGCTAGTCCAAATTAAAACTCAACGAAAAGGAAAAGACTATGATGAATCAATGACATGTTTTATCCAAAGAATCTTAAAAATTATTCAATTTCTAATTTTAAAAGTTTCTGTCTTTTGAGGAATATCTTTGATTGTTTCTTTAAAGAGAAGTCCTTTTTCTTAATGCTTATGTTCTTCAAAGATTCTACATCCTACTAATAATAATCACATTATTTGCATCTTGAGAAATTAAAGGATTGTAAAATTAATATATGGTATAGACTTAGCCCCAAATCCCATGTGTGCCACCCTGGGCTAAGAGAATGGTCATTAGACTTTCCCCTCTTACCTATTAATTTGTTTCTAAAGGAAATGGACCACTTTAGAGGATTTTGCAGGGGGCAATATGAGTGGGTTGACACTTCATGCCTTGGTGGTCAGATGTGAAGGAGTAAGATTATAGATAGGGAACAAGTCGTCAAGAACACAGGGGGTAAAATGAGCTATTTATAGTTTGCTGAAACATATCTAAGATGTATAGATTATAAATCTCTTATGGGGATGACAGTATAATCTTTGTATGCTATGTACCCAATTTTATATACTTCATGGAAGCCTGGAATTCGAAAATCTATCCCGAGAGATCCCAGAAAGCTGTGCATTCCTAAACACACTTATCACCCATGTCATGGGGCAGTGGAGGGTAACTTCCTTTATACTCAGTGGTCCATGGGACTAGCCTCTCATTCTAGAAAGCTGACGCAGATGAATAAACAAAAATACATTTGTTTCATGAGACAAGAATGGAAGCAAGCCTTAGAAGAGATCAGGGGAAGGAGAGCATGCATGATTTTGCCAAAGATGTTGATAGACCTCTGGGAATGCATGCCTGAAAACATTAGATTTCTTACTTGATATACTAAGTATAAAACACTGCCAGCTCACACTATATATGGGGAGAAGTATTCATTCTCTTTTAAGACATTCTTACAGCTTCAAAGACAGAAGAACCCCTTGGTGTCTGCCCAGGTAGAATTCAGGCAAACACTCAGCCTACAAAACAGCTTAAGGGTGGTAGAAGGTTGTTTATTCCATGGAGAAGAAGGCCAAATTGCTGTGGGAAATTGGGTTCATTTGCATTTCGCTCACCCAGTGCTACTGAATTTCACACAAAGCATTAAAAAAAAAAAAAAAAAAAGCCCACAGAAGTCTATGAATAAGCTTTCAGAAAAGGAGATACAATGGTGATTCTTAGTATATTTAAGAAAATATTAAAAAATAGAAAGTTAGATGAGATGGGATGTAAAATAAATTAATGGCTTTAGCTACCACTGTATATAAAAACTTGAGATTAAACCAGTCTTTCTTTCCCAGATTATAGTGTGAAGAAGATATTCATGAACAAGTACTCTAGGGATAATACACAAGAATGAGTTTGAGTTCTGATTAAAGTGAACCATCATATCAGAGAAGGGAGGACGAAAAGAAAAAGGTCCTCTGTGTTACTGTTTATCACCAGGATGACTGAGAGAGGAGCTGGGGGTGGAGAGGTAAGGAATCCAGAAGCTCCAGTGAGGACAGTCTGACCTGATGTGGCTTGATTTGCCCTGCTAATCTCTTCATTGGTAGAAACCCCATAGGCACCTTAAGAAATAGACACCTTGCTGACATTTGCATATCTTCACATTTCCAGGTCAGCTGTCAACTACAAAAATTTCCCAAATGCTAAGTTCATATCACAGGGTTGATTAAGGGTCTCGGAAGTAATAAAACTACTGAACTGGCTTCCATTCTGACATGTTAATACTCTGAATTCACTACTTCCCAGCAAAGCACTGATTTGGGAAGGTCTGGTAGATTGTCTGCTCCCTGGGAGGGAAAATGAACTGTGAAACTAAATTTCAATGCCTCTAACAAGGCGTCAACAGCTGACGGGTTTGCAGAAATGACACAAAATGAGCCTCCGAGTCACACACAGTGTGTAGCTGAGTCCAGCGATGCCTGGATTCAGTCACTAATGGAGTTATAAATACAACTATGTGCATCTCAAGGAGCCAGACCCGCTGAGGCCTGTGCCAAAACGTGCCTTTAAATGATTTCTGCACCAATAACAGACAAGGTTCTGACCAGCCAGACTGTCTCTCTCCATAGCTGGAAAGTGGAAATATGTTCAACAAAGTTCTTTACATTTTGGAAAAGTTAAAAACTAGACATTCATTTCAAATACTGTAAACTTGTCTGCACAGACTTGTTTCTCTTGTAGATTTCTTTATGATAACAAAGTAGCTGACATGAATGAAAGTTCATTTCTTTATTCAGTCCACCCTCTTTAGCTGTGTTTCTATGGTGAAAACCTGATATATGAAGTGTGGTATTCATAGTTTTCTGGATGGTCCATTCATTTATGAACTGCTCTTACAAGAGAATCAGAGAAAGGAAATTTTAATTGTCTAATACTTCTTTCTTTACATACCACTTCTCTTTGTATGTGATTTTTCCAAAAATTGTTCAGAGCAATACTTCACTCTCTTGAATCCACTCTGAAAATTGCCTGGTTTAGGCTGATATCTCAAGTGGACAGTTAAGAGCTTTTACTTTGTCCACACTCATCAGCCCTCACAGCTGTTCAAATTCTTAGGACCCCTATAACACTGGGTTTCACAATATGTCCTTCTTTTGTGATTCAGGAACTAATTAATTTGTCGACTTCCAAATCTGCTGATGCTTCTTTTTCCCCTTCTACCTTTTGGTCTTTTTGTTTTTAAATGATGAGAACGGGCAAGATCAAAGAAAATGAAGCTCAAATCTAGTGGAGAGTCCTTGTTAGCAATTTTTTGACCATTTAAACTAACTATAGAATTGGATATTTGATATTTGCCTCAGTTATTTTGGGGGGAAGCTATGTTTCTTTGACTTCTTCCTTCCTCTTCACACAGAAAGCTCCAAATCGGTTTTATCTTTGGCAAGGGCAGGGCAGTACTACAGAACAGACCAATTTAGAATGTCAGGGAATAAAGTTTCCATATCAGTGTTACAGGCTGGTTACTGGGAAAGAGCCCACAGGTCTGCACTGCTAATTCCCTTTCAAATTCTGGCTGACTAGGTGCTGTCTGCTGTGTGCAATGATCTATGTCAGTGACACCAGGCAAGAATGAAATAGAAATAAAATATGTCCAACAAAGAAGTAAAATTAAAATTTCCCCATGCAGGTGATATAATCTAGAGAGAGATATATGCAATCCCAGTTCAACAAGCAAATGTCTACCAAAAAATACACTTACATATCTTTTGATACATCTGATCATGGTCTTGGAAGAACTGGACCAATGACTTCTTCACCTTGCTGAATACTACCAAAGAGTTTTATTCCTTCCTTTAGTTTCTCCACCAGCAGCATATGAGCTTTTAGGGAAATGCCCTTCCTTGCAGTACTTAGGAGAAAAGGAGGTGCCTAAGAGCAGCTGAGCAGGTGTCCAGCGTCTACTGCTCTTACCGGGAAGAAAAGCGGACTAGAGACCGGAGTCCAATCTGGCTTCCAGTTTCTCATCATGTTGCCCACTGTTTTGGCTACAACATTTAAAGATGGAAGAGCATGACTGGATCTCTTTATTCTACTTCTCAGATTTCAGAGTTTTTCCTTCATAGTTCCTGGGTAGTTGCAATGAATGTTTAAAGAGATTTCATAGACATCAACCCAAGGATTCAAAAGGTAACTTCTGAGCAGCAGGTCTATCACCTGTGACTGTTGGGCCTCGCCTACCATCCTATCATTCTTCTTGGCTACCTTTATCCCTTCACCATGCCTCTGCCCATAAACTGCCTCTTCTTGGATTAAAAAGCCATATAGCACACCTCCACCTCACTTGATCCTCAATACTTCATAGGCCTATGTTTTTTACCTAACATGTTTATATAACACTTTAATGTCATATATGATTTACTTGTGTGCTCAATGATTATGCTGGTTATGCAAGAATCTGAACTGCTATCCACGGTGTCCTCAGCTTTAATGAATCTTAACTAGGCAGAGATGATGTTGTTACAAGTTAAGGTTTCTCTGAGTCTGATTAGTAAGTCAAATATGTCTGGTTAAATGCAGAGTAGAAATACTGGCTACTGTGCCTCTTGTGCAGGCAGGGCTGTGCTAAGAACAGCCAGACATGCCCAGGCTGCGAAGTGTATCCCAACTACTTACTCATGCAAAGTCTAGTGACACCTGCTGTAGTTAACACAATCTCAGCTGCATTTTGGATAGGTCATTCTCTCAGGGCCTCTGGGTTGTTTAAGATGGTCGACCTTGGACAAAGTCTTGTGAACTTTACCAAGCATCAGGTCAAGTTACAAATGAGGGCAGCGTCACACTGCATTCCATGTGTGGACTTGGGAGGGGTGTCCAGACACCTAACGCAGGATGCAGATTGGGTGAGGGTCATGGGGATCCTGCCATGGTGTCTTCACACACTAACAGTATGTTCGACTCACTAGGTTTTCCCAACAGAGGTAGGCAAACTTTGCTCTTTAGAAAAGGTTTTATTTTACTGCCAATTTCTGGTCTGTCCACTAGAATGAAATCCAACTTGAGCATGGGTAGAACAGGCGCTTTTTCTTTTGTCTGTTAATACTAAAAGGACTGTCAGCAGAGCACAGGGTATCTGTAAGTAGGATTTGCTTCAAATTGAGAAATTTCTTAGGTCCTAATCATTAAGTGAAAATGAAGAGAAAAACAATCTAAGAAAGCAGTATGAAAGGCTTGCTCACAAGCAACTACTATTAGTCATGTAAGTTCATACCAGCTCTTCTGTTTTGTTTGTCTCATTCTTTTATTTTTTTTGGGGGAAACCATGTTATTATATTCCTTTTTTTTTAATTATTAGAAAGAGTGGCTAGCACCTGCAGGAATATGGCTTTGTGACTAGATTTGATCCTAACTCTGCATTCCTGGGCATGGTATTAGGATATGGTGCTACTTTAATGGGCTATATCTATTATGGGGTCCCCGAGGAGGCTGTAACTAGCAGGCAGGTCCTGAGTAGACACTCAGGTACTTGGCAAGTTGAGGGATTCTGGCAAGATGCTGGGGCAAGGGGCAGCTCACACATGACCAGCAGATGGGGAAGGGTGTTACGGTTTCTGCTCTTCTCTAGATGGTCTTCCAGCAGTTGGGAGGAAAAAGCTTGGAACTCTCTCCTTTCAAGACTGAAACCTGATTGCTTTGATCCTTACCTCAGTTCACCCCAAGTCTCCTCTCTTCTCCTCTCACAGCACAGGAGAGTGCTTTAAGGAAGAAATGTCAGGCGAGAGGTCCAAGGTGGTTTTCCTGTGACTCTAGAGGCAGTAATCACACGGGCTTCCAGGTTCAGAAAAAACTACCTATTGAACTCAAAATTCAATATCATTCAATATCAATGTAATCACCCTCTTCCCATTTTGATGTAAAGAACTTTTTTATTACTCTGTCTTTTTTGGACATGAAACCCCCTGCTTCAACCGTCACATGTCTGTCAGTCAAGGTCATGATAAATAGCTGCAAGTAGCATTTGCTTTCCTGTCTAGACGCTGCCTCCCAGGGTGCGTGGGAGAGGTCCAGCCATAGTCAGTCCCAGAACCTGGTGTACAGCTCAGCTGCAGTTCAACATGGTGTATCCACTCATAGATGATTTGAGGTGTGAAATGTACTCTGACTGATACTGGGTCACTCATCAAAGCAGATGCTTTGACCCCAAGTCTGTTGCTGCTCAGTTATCATAGTATATTTTTTTTTTTTTTAAAAGAAAGGGTAGAGAATTCCTAGTGGCCTAGGAAATCTCAATGAACTGATACGAAAACAGAAGAATGGGTCTTGCTAAATGGCTGATGCCAACTACCTGTATTATAATTTGTTCTCCAGAAAGAAGTTTATGACTATTTAACCTCCTTCTCCATCCATGTATAATTTTCCATGTTCTGTTCTTTCTAGCACATGAAAAACAACATTTCTTGAGTGTGGGGCATACAGTCTTGGGCCTCTTAAAATAATTCTGGTAAGTCTCAACATTTTTGGCAAGAAGGGTGCTTCAGGATCTTGCTGCAATAGAATCAAAATTAAGATCAATAATCAAACCAGCAGGCTTGATTATTGTAAAGATCAGTGTTTGAACTAGCTCAAGGCAGCTGTCACAAAAAATCCATCTCTACTTCTTTCACAAGTTTACATGTATCATGCTTGGGTTAGAAAGCTTGAGCTCCCTGATTGGAAAAAAAAAAAACCTCAAAAATCTTGGTAATTCTCTGGTCTTGTAGCAGGGGCGAACTTTGGACCTCTAGAAGAAACAGTTCTCAAATACTTCTTCAGCAGCATTTCATTGTTCCTATGGCTTAACAAAGGACTTCTTTAAGAAGGCACAGGGTGCTCGGAAAGAGATGAGCGAAAGAAACATTGAGTGACGTATCTTTTGAGGACTTCTTGTAGCACTGGTGTTACAGAGGGTCATGCGGGTGCTATGCCTCACCATCACTGTTCTCCTGTGTCTCTGTGTTAGTTGGTGCTCACGCTAGCTTCCTTCTGACGCAGTCTTTCCTTCTGTTATTTGAGACAAAAATTGAGTTTATTATTATTCCTTTTCCTAAATTTTCATCTTTCTCAAATTTTGATATGTTTCTCAAATGTCGGTCTATGATGTTGAATAGAGTTGTACCAAATGCCCTAGAAATGAGAGGAGAGAGGCCTGGGGAAGGAGCGGTGGATAATGAGGGAAGAACACAAAAATCTGAGTTGAGCCCACTGCCACCGAAAATATAGATATACCATATAAAGATGAGTGTACCGAATACACCACCAAATGGGCACAGAATGCTTCCATTCAGGTAGGAGCTCCAAAGCCAACCGTGGCTGTCCCTGATGAAGTCGTACAGCCCTGACTTCCCCATTTCTCACTCAACATTTGCGGAGCTGCTGATGGGATTGTTAGGAGAACATCATCATTGGTTAACAGAAATCATCTCACTTATACCGCACTTCGGTGGTCAAAGAATTTAAAGCAACTGGCAAAAGTACTAGTGAAGAATAAAGAAGTAACTTCACAACTAGTAAAATACAACTAGTAAGTGGCGAAGCTGGGACTTAAACCTCTATACCTTGGGTTCCTAACCATTCAGCTATTCCAACTGTATCGTGGAGATTCCTTGTGCTCAGTATTGCAAGTGGGACTGTGGAGGACAGCTTCCCTTCATGGCTAGGAAGACACAGTAGTCTGCTAGTTTCTATCTTAGGGCGAGCAGTCAGGGGACCAGTCAGCAGTCTGAGAAGTGATCTTAGGTAGGCTGTATCTTTTTGCATCTCAGTTTTACCAACTATCAAAAGAAGCTACTCCCTACCCCTTTCTTTAACAAGGAAAAGGAACTGGTGAGGGTAAAAAGCGTCAAAAAGTTCAGGAGAAGGGTACTTTGAGATGAAGGGGATCCTGGTATGAGGTGCGAAAGGGTGTGAAATGGCAAGTGACTACATTTGGTTTATTGGGAAAGGACCCTGTTTGAATTTGCTGGAAGAGCACACAGGGCTGGGTTTTGCTCCTTACTCTGTCCTCCCTATGTCCTTTCTCACCATGTGGTATTCTGGGATGGGAACTGAGAACATGTATACTACTCATCCCTCTGAGTTTTATCCTTTAAATTTAGGCCCACTCCTGGGTGCACCTTAGGTATAATGAAAAGTCTTGAGGTTATGATGAAAAATGCATCTCACCAGACTAGCCGTGGGGTTGATTTTCTTTGTCTCCACTTTCTTCTCTGCTGTTAACTTGCTGACTGATTCCTGAGCCATTTTCAATCTGAAATCAAAAGAGATAGTGGGGAGGAGAGAGGAGGGAAAAAAGAGGAGAAAAAAGGAAAGAAGAAAGAGGTTAGGTTAAACAGAAATCCAGATGCTGTTGAATTAATCAGTTAGCAGTCTGAAATATAAGGGGTGGCTTTTCCAGTGCTTTTCATGATTAAATCCAGACTCTGTGAGGGTATCTCCTCTTGGGTATCAAAACTGATCTTCCTTCACTGACTGAGAAGCTCACTGAGATCTGCTTGGGAAATCTGTGCTTTTGTGACCAAAGTAAGAGTTTCTGATCTACGGAATACTGAATGGACTCCCTATACACTAAGGGCACACCCCAAGGCTATCTGGCTTGTGAACCACTCAGCAAAAGACAATCTGAAAAACTAAAATTTTGGAGAAACATACAAAACTACAAATATTAAAATCCACCAGAGAGTTCCCTGGCTGTCCAGTAGTTAGGACTTGGTGCTTTCACTGTCAGGGGCTCTGGTTCAATCCCTGGTTGGAGAACTAAGATCCTGCAAGCTATGTAGCACAGAAAAAAAAAAAAATCCACCAGTTCACATCAAGAAAGTCAAAAGACAACCTACAGTATGGGGAAAATATTTGTAAATCATGTATCTGATAAAGGACTTACATTCAGATTACATGGATAGCTTACAAACTCAAATAAAAGACAAATCACCCAACTTAAAAAATAGGCAAAATATTTGACTAGACATTTCTCCAAAGACAGACAGATGGCTCATAAGCACATGAAGAGATGCTCGACATCATCAGTCAGAGAAATACAAAGCAAAACCACAAGGAGATACCACTCCTAGCCCCTAGGGATGGATAGAATTAAAAAGAAAGACAATAACAAGCATTGGAGATGAGAATGTGAAGAAATTGGAATCCTTATACACTGCTGATGGAACCAGAGAATGGTACAGTCATGCTGGAAAACAGTTTGGCAGCTTTTCAAAATGTTAAACTGGTTGATGTTAAACTGTTGGGGCAAAATGTTAAACTGGCAGTGATGGTTTCACTGCCTCAATGGACATAAGTTTGAGGAAACTCCTAGAGAGAGTGAAGGACAGGGAAGCCTGGCATGCTGCAGTCCATGGAGTCAGACACAACTGAACAACAACAACAAATGTCAAACAATTCCATTTTTATCCACATAGTTAGCATATAACCCAGCAATTCCACTACTTGGTATATTAATATATGTATACCCAAGAAAATGAAAATATTTGTCTATATAAAATATACATATGAATTTTTATAGCAGCATTATTTAAAATTATTTAAAACAGCCAAAGTAGAAAGAGTCCAAATTTGCATCAGCTGATAAATGAATAAACAAATGGTAGTATATTAACACAACAGAATATTTTAAGGGATGAAGTACTGGGCCATATTTAGGAATGAAGTGCTGAATGAAAGCTACATCATGGATGAACCTAAAAATCCATTTCATTAAGATAAATGAAAGAAGCCAGCTACAAAAATCCACATATTATATGATTCCATTTATATGCAATGTCCAGAGTAGGCAAATAAAAGAAACATGAAGTAGATTAGCAATGCCACGGGCTGGGGGCAGTGGAGAAGTGGGAGTGACTGCTAATGAATAAGAGGTTTCTCCTAAAACCAGCTATCAGTGATGGTTGCAGATCCTTGTGAAAATATGGAACACCACTGAATTGAACACTTTCAAAAGGGTAAATTTTACAGCATGTGAATCATATCTCAATAAAGTTGTTACAAAAAACCCAGTTCCACAGCATGACATTATTTCTTACTCAGCTTATCAATTCAACAAGGCAGTATTTCTCAACCATCAGGTTGGCAAATCTAACAGAGAATGTCAGCTGACATTGAGGGCAATAATGGGTGATAGACCCCAAAACATGTATGAGGGTGTGTGAATGTACATAGCAAACTTTGGCAGCATCAAGTGAAACTGAATGCATACATACCCCATGAGCTATCAGTTCCTCTTCTAGGGGGATACCCAAAAAGAAAATTTCATAATTAGACACAGGGCTTTCATTGTTGCAATGTATGCAATAATGAAAAATTGAAACAGGCTAATAATCAGGTTCAAGAGGATACAGGATAGATGATAAGAGCAAATAGTAACAGTTGACATTTACAGGGTACATACTCTCTGCTAGGTACTCTTTTCCCTGCTTTATTTGAATTAAGTCATTCAATTCTCCCAGCAACCCTCTGAGATAGAA
Source organism: Nanger dama (assembly GCA_917880005.1). Lineage (NCBI taxonomy): Eukaryota > Metazoa > Chordata > Mammalia > Artiodactyla > Bovidae > Nanger > Nanger dama. The sequence goes on from CAKJTW010000003.1 coordinate 74,368,670, forward strand.
ATTTTCACTGTTTGCATTTTACAGGTCTTAAGCACCGTGTGGTCATGTGTGTGCTCGGTTGTGTCCAACTCTTTGCGACCCCACGGACTGTAGCCCATCAGGGCTACATCAGGATCCTCTGTCCATGGAATTCTACAGGCAAGAATACTGGAGTGAGTTGCCACTGCCTATTCTAGGGGATCTTCCTGACCCAGGGACTGAATTGGAGTCTTTGCTTCTTCTGCATTGGCAGGCAGATTTTTTTATCACTGATCCATCTGAAAGCCCAAGCACAGTGCACTGATGCTTATATATTATATTCATTTAACAGAATATGGTAAAACTGTGAAAATTAATAAACTAAATTTGTGGACGACAGTGGATATCAGAAACATGATATTGAAAGAGTGACGAATTCTGCAGGGTGAGAGAGTGAAGAGGCCATCTAGCCTGGTGGTCAAGTGCTCAACTCTAGAGCCGGACTGTGGGATTAATTCTCAGCCCCACTACTTATCAGCTGTGTGACCCTGGGCAAGTGACCTCTCTGTGCACCTAGAAAAGGAGATACCACAGTGCGGGCTCTGTTGAGACACTGAAAGGACTGAGAAAGTGCTGCTCCAGGCACAGTGTAATCATGCGGCCTACGTTCACCACTACTGTCACTGTGTGTGTTATGCTGCCTTGTGTAAATGCTGGGGAGTAGTGCCCACAAAAGACTGTTCACAGATGCCTGCACCTGTATGCAAAGACCTATTTATACTTATATGCAGACTGGAAAGAGACTAATTTCATGATGGAAGTTATTGCTAGAAAGACGGAAGAAGAGAGTGACTTTGGGAGGCAGTATGTCTAAAGGAGAAGAGGGTGGCAGAGGATGAGATGGTTGGATGGTTTCGCTGCCTCAATGGACATAAGTTTGAGGAAACTTCTAGAGAGAGTGAAGGACAGGGAAGCCTGGCGTGCTGTAGTCCACGGGATTGCAAAGAGTCAGACACAACTTAGCGACTGAACAACAAATGTCAAACAGAATTCCATTTTTCTCCACAATATTTTCAACTATAAAATCTTAAAGAATATGTGACAAAATGTTAACAATGCTAGGTGGTGGGAATATAAGTGTGTTGTGTTATCTTTTATGTGTCATCTAATATGTTTACTTAAAAATTTCTTCAAAAATATTTTATGGTTTTGAATGTCTTTGTTTTAAATGTCTGTGTTTTAAAAATGTCTTCAAATCAAAGATATAAAAAAATGAACATGCTTTTTTCAGGGCCTCAAATCTGAATCTTTCACTCATTACTAATCCCATACTTGCTTAATACTGAAGAAGTGGCTGAGTGCCTTAGCTTGTTACTTAATTCTGCACAATTTGTTTGAAATACCCACTTCATAATCCAACCTCCCTGCCCACATACACAAGTTAGTTCAATGAATTCAACATGCTGACTTGTGCATCAGAAAAGAAAAATGAGACAAAGATGAGCAATGAATTATGTAACCCAAGAAATGCATCTGCAGAGCTGCCGTGAGAACAAGCTCTGGCATAGGTCTGACAAATATACCACACTGCCTACTAAACTTTTCTGCTTGCAGCTGTAACTGTCACCATACTCACATAAGAAAAGAATGTACTAGAAGGAGCAAATCCTGTTCAGACTGCATTGGAGACCAATCAGTAAGGGATCCGCAATCAAGATGAGGCCATGGCTTGTAGCACCTTCTTGCTTTGGTTTTCTCCAGCAAGATTTGTTTTCAACAAGAGCATCTATTGTTCATCCTTTAATCCCAATTCCAATGGAATCACTTGGAATTACTATTCCTCCTGCGGCTCCTTAACTTTTAGGAAATCTGAGGCTCATCTTTTGCTTAACTAGTTCCTTTCGCCTTAGAATTCTGATCTCTCCTTCCGGAAGTGGTCTTCTACATGATCCAGGTTCAGCACTGCCCCCCTCAGCTCCCATATTTCTTAGTAGCTCTGCAATCACTTTCCATGTTCTCTCAGTATGGGGGGGGGATGGTGATTGGAAAAGGGGAATTAGGCAAACTGGGAGATAACCTAATGTCCTGGTCCCACTGCTAACCATTTCCTATTGCTTCATGACTGTTCTGTAGACTGAGGTTCTCATGCACACCCCAGGTTTCTGAGGACAGTTCCGATCTCGGTGATTCTATCTTGCTTTTCTCTAAAGATTCTCATCCAATTATGATGTCTCCCTTTCAAAGGGCACTCTAGAAAATCAGAAAGGACTGAGAGGAATCAAAGCTTGGTGCAAAGTAGCTTCAGCATCAGTGAGGCTTGATTTTAACTCCAACTCTGCCAGTTATTAGACAACTTGGAGTGAGTTAATCAACTTTCAGTTTCTTTATATACAAAATGGCATGAAATACATATGCATCATGTGTGTGTGTATGTGTTAGCTGCTTGGTCACGTCCGACCCCACGGACTGTAGCCCACTGGGCTCCTCTGTCCATGGAATTCTCCGGGCAAGAATACTGAAGTGCACAGCCATTCCCTTCTTCAGGATCTTCCCGACTCAGGGATCAAACCTGGGTATTGTGCATTGAAGGCAGATTCCTTACAGCCTTAGCCACACAGGGAAGCCCCCAAACAAACAAGAAAACAATCATATATACATAACATTAATTACATGGTGTTACTGTGAGGATTAATTAACATATCTAGATCAAACTGCCAACATCCGTTGGATCACAGAAAAAAACAAGAGAATTCCAGAAGAACTTCTACTTCTGCTTCATTGACTATGCTAAAGCCTTTGACTGTGTGGATCACAACAAACTGCGGAAAATTCTTCAAGAGACAGGAATATCAAACCACCTTACCTGCCTCGTGAGAAACCTGTATGTAGGACAAGAATTAACAGACCTGGACACAGAACAATGGACTGGTTTAAAATCATGAAAGGAGTATGTCAAGGCTGTGTATCATCACCCTGCTTATTTAACTTATATGCAGAGTACATCATGCAAAATACCTGGCTGGATGAACCACAAGCTGGAATCAAGATTTCCAGGAGAAATATCAATAACCTCAGATATGTAGATGATACCACCCTAATGGTAGAAAGTGAAGAGGAACTAAAGAGCCTCTTGATGAAGGTGAAAGAGAAGAATGAAAAACTGGCTTAAAACTCAACAGTTAAGAAGCTAAGATCATGACATCCAGTCCTATCACTTCATGGAAAATAGATGGGAAAAAAATGGAAACAGTGATAGACTTTATTTTTTGGTGCTCCAAAATCATTGCAGACAGGGCAGCCATGAAATTAATAGATGCTTGCTCCATGGAAGAAAAGCTATGGAAAACCTAGATAGTGTGTTAAAAAGCAAAGACATTGCTTTGCTGACAAAGCTCCATATAGTCAAAGCTGTGATGTTTCCAATAGTCATGTATGGATGAGAGTTGGGCCATAAAGAAGGCTGAGTGCCAAAGAATTGTTGCTTCTGAACTGTGGTGTTGGAGAAGACTCTTAAGAGTCCCTTGGACTGCAAGGAGATCTAATCAGTCAATCCTAAAGGAAATCAGTCCTGAATATTCATTGGAAGGACTGATGCTGAAGCTGAAGCTCTAATACTTTGGCCATTTGATGTGAAGAGCCGACTCACTGGAAAAGACTCTGATGTTGGGAAAGACCAAGGGCAGGAGGAGAAGAGGGCAACAGAGGATGAAATGGTTGGATGGCATTACTGACTCAATGGACATGAATTTGAGTAAACCCTGGGAGTTGGTGATGGACAGGAAGGCCTGGCATGCTGCGGTCCATGGGATTGCAGAGTCAGACATGACTGAGTCACTGAACTGAACATCTAATAAAAGATAACCATAATGGAATCTTCCATCACAGAGATAAAGCAACTCCTGAAAGAATGCATGACAATAGTTTCTGACTATAAATAATACTAATGGAGCTGCTGGCTAAATACTATCTTGCAATAATATTATTTACATGTGTTCTGAAAGCAAACTGAATCAACTAATGCTATTATCCAGAGATTCAGCAAACCAAGGAACTCACCTCAACTTTTTCTGATCTGAAGACAAATTTTAAAAGTCATAATGAGAAGCTATACTTTGATGCAGACATGACATATGTTTCTCAACCAAATAAATCAGTTCAGGTCTGCTCAGTTGTGTCCGACTCTTTGTGACCCCATGAACTGCAGCATGCCAGGCCTCCCTGTCCATTACCAACTTCCAGAGCTTACTCAAACTCAACTCCATCGAGTCAGTGATGCCATTCAACCATCTCATCATCTGTTGTTCCCTTTTCTCCCGCCTTCAATCTTTCCCAGCATCAGGGTCTTTTCCAGTGAGTCAGCTCTTCGCATCAGGTGGCCAAAGGATTGGAGTTTCAGCTTCAACATTAGTCCTTCCAATGAACACCCAGGACTGATCTCCTTTAGGATGGACTGGTTGGATCTTCTTGCAGTCCAAGGGACTCTTCCAGAGTCTTCTCCAACACCACAGTTCAAAAGCACCAATTCTTTGGCACTCAGCTTTCTTTATAGTCCCACTCTCACATCCATACATGATCATTGGAAAAACCATAGCTTTGACTAGATGGACCTTTGTTGGCAAAGTAATGTCTCTGCTTTTTAATATGCTATCAACGTTGGTCATAACTTCCTTCCAAGGAGTAAGCGTCTTTTAATTTCATGGCTGCAATCACCATCTGTAGTGATTTTGGAACCCAAGAAAATAAAGTCAGCCACTGTTTCCACTGTTTCCCCATTTATTTGCCATGAAGTGATGGTACCGGATGCCACAATTCTAGTTTTCTGAATGTTGAGCTTTAAGCTAACTTTTTCACTCTCCTCTTTCATTTTCATCAGGAGGCTCTTTAGTTCCTCTTTGCTTTCTGCCATAAGGGTAGTGTTATTTGCTATCTGAGGTTACTCTTATTTCTCATGGCAGTCTTGATTCCAGCTTGTGCTTCATTCAGCCCAGCATTTCGCATGATACACTCTGCATATAAGTTAAATAAGCAGGTTGATAGATGCACTCCTTTCCTGATTTGAAACCAGTCTATTGTTCCATGTACAGTTGTAACTGTTGCTTCTTGACCTGCATACAGATTTCTCAGGAGGCAGGTAAAGTGGTCTGATATTCCCATCTCTTGAAGAATTTTCCACAGTTTGTTGTGACCCACACAGTCAAAGGCTTTGGTGTAGTCAATAAAGCAGAAGTAGATATTTTTATGGAACTTTCTTGCTTTTTTGATGATCCAGTGGATGTTGGCAATGTGATCTCTGGTTCCTCTGGCTCTTCTAAACCCAGCTTGAACATCTGGAAGTTCATGGTTCACATACTGTTGAAGCCTGGCTTGGAGAATTTTGAGCATTACTCTGCTAGTGTGTGAGATGAGTGCAACTGTGCAGCAGTTTGAACATTCTTTAGCATTGCCTTTCTTTGGGATTGGAACGAAAACTGACCTTTTCCAGATAAGTAAGAAACTATTTCAACTTCAAAAGAAGATTGAATCTATTTCCTCACAATTTCCCCAAGTTTCTCTGATGTAAGTATCATAAATAAAATTTACATTTCAAATTATAGAATTTATGAGCAAATATATTTTTCACGTTAACCTTGTTTATCTCATAACCAAAATAACACTTGTTCCTTATAGGAAAATTCTATATTTATACATGGAAGGATTATATTTTCAAAGTATTCTATATAATTAAAAGTATAAAGAAAAAGCAAGACTTACTGGCTATTTAAATACTTTTCTGAGAATGTAATTAAGACACAATGGGACAATTAAGGAAAATTATCACATACAAATCTCTCGGCTAGACAGTAAGATACGTGAAGGCAGAGACGGTGGCTATCATTTTTATTGCTGTGTTCCTAGCCCTTGATACAGAGGCTGGCACACATTTACACACCATAAAGAGACCTACGGAACAAGTTTTTATAAAAATCCTTTACTTCCTTAAAATACTGCTCATCTGAAGTTTTTGCTCTTGAGGCTGCCTGGGCACACACGTGCACAGTTGCACGGGGCTTCTTCATTTAATGCACTCCCACCATGTTCTTGAGATTCTCAGTTTTTGAACAAGGAGCCCTATAAATTATAAGGTTGGTCCTGAGACTTTCTAGGACATTTAAGGTTATTTTATTAATAACACGAAATGTTTTCCAATCATTTTTTTCCATAGCACATTTATTACATAAAGAAAGAAACCTGGTTGGATGAAGTTCATACCTCCTGTCAAGGTTAATTTATTTCACTGTGTTGCAATCATGTTATGCACCTGCTGTTACACAAGAACAGAGCTTCTCAAAAGCAGGGGATAGGACTTCACCTTCTTTCCTTCACATTTTACACTGTAAAATGGCATATACTATGTGACCATAAAACTGAGTTAAGGAATTAATAAATATTATAAGTCATTAACCTCCAAACTGTAAAAACTTAGGTCTCAAGAATGGTTATGGGGAAAATATTCAAGTCCATTCTGGTGCATGAAAATATAAAGTCATTTTCTCTCATTGTAACATCACCAATGCTCAGTGCTCAATGACACCACCCTTATGGCAAAAGCAAAGAGGAAATAAAGAGCCTCTTGATGAAAGTGAAAGAGGAGAGTGAAAAAGCTAGCTTAAAACTCAGTATTCAAAAACAAAGATCATGGTATTGGGTCCCATCATGTCATGGCAAACAGATGGGGAAACAATAGAATAGTGATAGATTTTATTTTAGGGGCTCCAAAATCACTGCAGATGGTGACTGCAGCCATGAAATTAAAAGATGCTTGCTCCTTGGAAGAAAAGCTATGACCGCCCAGACGGGATATTAAAGAGCAGGGACATTACTTTGCTGACAAAGGACTGTATAGTCAAAGCTACATTTTTTTTTTCCAGTAGTCATGTATTGATGTGAGAGTTGGACCATAAAGAAGACTGAGCACCGAAGAACTGATGCTTTTGAACTGTGGTGTTGGAGAAGACTCTTGAGAGTCCCTTGGACTGCAAGGAGATCAAACCAGTCCATTCTGAAGGAAATCAGTCCTGAATATTCATTGCAAGGACTGACGCTGAAGCTAAAGCTACAATACTTTGGCTACTTGATGCAAAACCTCTGATGCTGGGAAAGATAGAGGACAGGAGAAGCGAACAGAGGACGAGATGGTTGGATGGCATCACTGACTCAATGGACGTGAGTCTGAGCCAGCTCTGGTGATGGACAGGGAATCCTGTGTGCTGCAGTCCATGGATTCATAGAGTTGGACATGACTGAGTGTCATGTCCAACAACAACAACAATGCTCAAAGCCAGTTCTGCAAAATACAGTCCAACAAGTTCTCATGAGATTCTCTAAATATCCTTTCCATTAGAAGGCAATGTTAATGGTGGAGGGCAAGGCTATTTGTCAATAGTTTTTGTATCATATGACATGAAACCTATACATGCATGCTAAGAGACAAACACTTACAAATTCTGACCAGCTAGCTATGTTACATATATTGTCCTAACAGAGCATGTAGGCAGGTCTTGAAAACTTCCTTGACCTGACAAGAAATCATTTTTTTTTTTTTTGATAATTGGTTGGTCAGTCAGTTGGTCAGTTTGCCTGTCTGTCTCTCAAAAGTGTCCTTTAAAACCTCTAGTCAAAGTGTCCTATACCTGCTGAAGAAGTGACAGCAGCTGCTGTCATGTAATCACGAAGAAACTGAAGAGAAGAGGCTGGCAGTGTGATTGGCCAAGGGGGATTTAAACCAATGTAAATCCAGTTTCCCTCAACTCCAGGAGGTTTAAACAAATGTGAGCTAGTGTGGGTAATGCAGAGACTTCACACAGAACCCAAAGTTCTGGCCTCCCTTGGAAAACCAGAAGGTACAGTAACACTGAGCGGCATGTGACTGTGACCCCACCTCAGTCTCAACACTTGCCATCACTGCGCGTCCTGCACTCAGCCCTGAGGCTGTGAGGTGCTGCCAGCTGCCAGCTGCCAGCTTGACTGCACATACCTGGCACACTTCAGTCATTTTTGCTGCCTGCCTGGACTCTCTCAGCTTCCAAGTTTTGCTCAGAAACTTGCTGGAAGGCTACTGTGATAGTTTGAGAGCACAGGGGTGAGGGCCTAGATTACTAAAATAGTCTTGAAATTATCTAGTTCCCTCCGATGCATCCTACTGATGAAAATGCTATCAATGAATAACACATCACTCTAAGAATGTCGTTGCCCTTCTCAAAAAGTCTCAGTGACGCCCAATCAACCACAGCCAGGGTAACAAAGGTTTCCCGTAAGGAGCCAGAGAGTCAGTATTTTAGACTTTGTGAGTCATAGGGTCTCTGGGACTACTCTGTTGCTGCAGCATGAATGGAGCCCTACAATGATGCAACTGAACGGCAATGCTGCGTTCTAAGAAACTTATTTACAAAAGCTGGCTGTGAGGTGGATTTGGCCCACAGGCAGCAGCTTGCTGACGCTTGAACTATAGTATGTTGCTGCTGTCGTTTAGTCACTAAGTCGTGTCCAACTCTTTTGTGACCCCAAGGACTGATGTCTGCCAGGCTCCTCTGTCCAGGGAATTCTCACCTCAGGAATACTGGAGTGGGTTGCCGTTTCCTTCTTGAGGGATCAAACCTGCATCTCCTGCATTGGTAGGTGGATTCTTTATCACTGAGCCACCAGGGAGGCCAGAACTACATTATAGGATCCAGAAAATTCCTTACTCTGACACTCAATGCTCCCCGTCTTAAATGTAGTTTACTGGTCTATCTTACCTTTTCAGACCCAGATCTAGTTTAATACTATCCTTGGGCAAACCACTTAACCCTTTAGAACCTCAATTTCCTCATTTGTTGAAAGTGGAAATAGGGACCTCCGTGGAGGGTCAGTGGTTAAGACTCGGGGCTTCCACTGCAGGGGGTGCAGTTTTGATCCCTGGTTGGGAAACTAAGATCTAGCAGGCCAAAAAAAAATTTTTTTTAAGTGGAAATAATATCACATTGCTATGAAAACTGAAGAAACATATCTGTGATTCCTTATCAAGCATCCTTTCCTTCACTTCATTTCACTCCATGTGTTCCTGTCCTGGTCAAACTTCTCACTCTTCTTTGTACCAAGGCTCTTCTCTCCCCTGCATCTTGCTCTGACTGTTCCCTCAATGACTTTTTACTCACTTCCCTGTGTTCAAATTCTTCCCATTCTTCTAGTCCCAGCTTAAGTGCCAGCGTCATGAAAGCTTCCTTCATCTCTCTTAGTCAGAAGTAATTGCTCTTTTCTCAAGCAAAGGGGCACTTTGCCCCTCTCTTAAGGCACTTAGGAACTTTTCCTCTTAGGACTGTAGAGGTGTCTTATTTCCCTTAAACTACTGGAACCACTTGAGGACAGTCATTAGGCCTTCTGCATATCTGAGTGTCCTCCCTGATCCCACACTTAGCAGTGCCATGCACCAGTCAGTTGTTAGCAAATGTCTAGGTGACAAATGATTTGCACTGACAGTTTTTACCCCTTCCTTAAACAAGCTTAACTGTTTAGTAAATACCCAGAAGCTGTAGAAAAATTATTTTCTGCATTTAGCTTTGGGGAAAAAAATAACACATAAAAGCATTTAAAAATCTAGCTCCAGTAGATCTAACTGTTTGAGTCCTACATATGGAAAAGGAAAGGATGCTCAAGGCCACCCAAATGTGCTAAATATTTATACATATCAGATTATGTACACATTCCAAGATTCCTCAAAGTATCCACACTGTTTTGTCCCCAAGGAGATTGAGGCTCCGTGAGGTTATACAACTTTTCCCAAGTCTGGCATCTGCCTTTCTCACTTACGAGGTAAGAACTTTTTGCATTCAGTCAAAAACTGGTTAGACAATTTCTAACCTCCCCGGCTCCACTGCTCATGGACTTATTTTTGGTCCTGGCCTAGATCTTGGTTCTATTTTTGCTTCTTGTCTAAATATTTACTCTAGACTATCACACACAGTTGCTCATGATTACTCATAGGAGAATACCTAGACTTGATTTCAAAGATTACATCTCACATCCTCTAAAAAAAATCTGAAATATAGGGAGAAAAACATACAAACAAGTTAGAGAAAGAAAAGAACTGCTTTGAATTTACAAATGCTTTAGTAAAATTGATATTTTTGAAAACCTTTTTCTTCCTTCTTGCTATAATGTATCTCTAGAGACTTATTGAGGGCCCCAGTAAATTTCAGTTGCTGTCAAAGGTTACTGGGGAAGACGTAAATATGAGACAGGGCGGTGACATGTGTCCTCTGACAGTCCTGCTCAGTCTTAATTCCACAGAAATAATTCACAACCTTGGATAGTTGGGGAGGGAATTCTGTTTCTACTCCTTGGTTGCAGAGGAAATTCTGCTTCCATCTAGAAAGCGCCAAGAAAATATTATTCCTATCCTAAACGAAAAGGTCTGAATAATGGACAATTTCACACTTTTTCTTTAACCCACCAGATAGCTGGGATCACAAGGCAGTTGAGGGAACTGCATTCCAAAGAGTGATATGTCTTTCCATTCAAAGGCTCAGATTCTCCAAACTATAGCCTCCTTTTCTGGGAGATCTTAAAACTGGGCATACTTTGGAGTTTCTACAGGCTAGATGTGTATTCCTGCAGCTGAATGAAACCAACTCAGAACTCAGACTTCTGTGAGACTGAAGAAGATGTCTTTATTCTTTTGATATCTAATTTTTCATTGGTTCACAATGTACAAGGCAGAATACATTGAAATCGTCCTAACTTTATAATAACAGATGTGCCTTCATTTTTAACCATAGGGATTGGGCGTACTAGCCAAACAAGAAGTAAATGAGATACAGGAGATGGGGTAGAGTGTTAGGCTGTTTCATACTCCATGTCACTAATGGAATAACCAATGACTTAGAGCAGCATTTTCAAACAGTCTTCCAAAATACCTTAAAACTCAGCAAAGGTGCCTCAGGAAAAGAAGGAAAAGTTAAGGATTCTCTTAACCCCAGCATCTGCAAGACTGCTTCAACCAGAAAATTTTATTTAATATATTGAGGTTCCACAAATGTTTTCATTTGTATATTTTAAAAAAAAACTCTTAAAAATAAAAAGTTGGAAAACTCTAATGTATGGAACTCAGTGGAACCCACTGAATCTCCTGGGAGAAGGAGAAAAAAAAGCGACCTTCCTGTCCAGGAGAATGAGAGCCAAGAGAAGTCTTCTTCTTAAAGAACTGTCCAGGGACCTCTGGGAGATGAAGAGCTGATTAAGAAGACAAGGTGTCTCCGAAGAATGATTCTTCTGACAGCCATAGTCACCAGATTTCAGCTTTGGGGCTTTAATAAAATATCAAAGCTTTAAAAATCAAAACACAGCCAGTTCTGCACTCTCCCCTGCTTGATACTTCCCAGAAATGTTCTAAGCCTGGAAGATCAACAGCCTCTGACAAAGACTCACAGATAGGCATTGTGGGGACAGATTCAGAGGAGCTGAAATGTGAGAAAATTAAGTGCCCATGGGAGCATCCACTTACTTCCTGTAATAAAGACATTACATTTCATTATGATTCATTTTCTTTGTGTTTTTGTGCTGGAAAATTTAACTGATCTTCCTGATTTCGACCCTATTCTACTTTTCAATTTCTGTTCACTTCCTTTGCTCTTAATACCTTAGACTGGAGATGAAATGAATCCAATAGATTATACCCTAAGTTTCCTTCCAATTTAATTGACTGCAATTAACATTTTCTTTGGGTCATCTGTACTTCTCTGTTTCCTTTCTTTCCCATTACAAATAACTGTCTGAATTGTAACAAGACTGTCAGCCTATTAACCTCTGAATAACTCTTATGTATAAGCCTAGGTTATATTTTTAATTTAAAAAGTCACATAGGCAACTCACTGGTGTCTGGACACAACTGATCTCAAATCATAGCTTAGGTTGATATTTACACTCTAAAGAGCAGGGTTAATTTCAGTACTTAAAAATGAGTAATCTGGAAAAGGCAAAAACCACAGAGACAATAAAAAGATGAGTGGTTGTGGGCAAGAAGGAGATCTGAATAGACAAAGCACAGAGGAGTTTTAGTACAGTGAAAAACACTCTGTATGATGTCAGATGTTATAATAGATTATATTACTACACAATTTGTCAAAACTCAGAAAATGGACAACACTACCGGTGAACCCTACGGTAAAAACCATGGATGCTGGGTAGTTATGGTGTGTCAATATGTTCATCTTTGGTTAAAAAAAAATTGTCATTATGATGAGTGACATTGATAATGGAGGAGGCTATGCATGTGTGGGGATAGGAGGATACACAGGAAGTCTCTGTAGGAAATCCACCTCTCTCTCAATTTTGTTGAAAACCTAGAACTGCTCCAAAATAATGAAATAAACAAACAAACAAACAAACAGGCAGATGGCTCCCACAAATTACCATTTTGTTTTAAATACTTCTTGGTGTGATTTGTTAGAAATTCTCTAAATGATGATGATGAATTCATTTCAGCAAGTAGAAAATAGATAATCTGGTTATATTAGCAGGACATACTTGTTAATAACCCATTCAACTCTTGTAATGTTAACAATGGGACTGAGGAAGTGATGCAGGATTACAGGGGTACAGTTTTACTTATAGTGCCGCTGGCTTCAAAGAGGAAGCTCTGTTATCCATCCAGGATGGTGTGACCTAGAAACATTAACCACTGCATGACCCACACCATCTACACATCCTCACTGAAGATTTTCAAAGTCAATGGTTTTGGGAACATGGGTGGATGAAGGCAAAGAAAAGAGCGGCATTACAGGAACATAGTTCATGAAACTGAAATGCATGTTGGTAAAAGCATGAAATCTGACCAGCTGTAAAGTAAACCTGTTTAAAGAAGACTTAATATCACTCATCACTAAAGAGGTCAAAATAGTCTAGAAAGGGAACACAGCAGGCTCTGAGTGCCAGTATATGTAGTAATGGGTGTCTGAGTCAGTGTGCAGCCTTGTATAACACCCAGAAAGACAGAATAATAAAAGCTAAAGATCTAAACAACTATGTCACTAGGCTTATGCTAAACTTCAAAAACATGTGAACCAGAATCTACCAAGTATGAGAGCTCTTCATTCTGGTGGCTGTTCTGAAATACACAGAAGAACATGATCAGCAAAGGAACGTGAGAAAAACATTTCCTTGTCTGTGACCTTGTAAATTCCAGCCTGGAAGGGTGGATAAGGTTTTGTGGGATGGAAAAGGTATTGGCACCTACTGAAGATCACGCTTCTAAATAAATGTCTTGCCAGTCTGGCTTCCCAAGGAGGGTTGGCCTTACCAGTCATTATTAGGGATACCTTCTTCTATAAGTAAAGTGCTATTATAATAAAGTGCTATTTTTATGGTTTCCCTTTAGGTGAAAAAAACAAGAGACACTGTATAAGAAGCTACAGAGATGAAATACCAACAGATTATTCACTCTCCTACCATGATCTCCTTGCAGCCTTGAACTAAGTAGCGTCAGGTCAAGGAGCAAAGAATACTATTCAAAGAGACTTTGGGGAAGCCTGGGAGTGGCTTGATTGCTTAAGAAAGTTCAGTTGCACATAGTTTCTGGTATTTTAGATGGAGAAGGTTGAGGGCAACATCCTGGTATTTTCCTCATTAGGCTTCCCTGCAGCCCAGATGGTATTAACATCATAGGGGTTGTTTTTAACGTGCTTTTAGGTATTGCTCTGTCAAGCTATCCTTCCAACCACTGCCTAGTAGCCTGGACATTAGAACGAAGGTATGGGCACTCTGTGGAGAAGGCAACGGCATCCCACTCCAGTGTTCTTGCCTGGAGAATCCCAGGGACAGGGGCTGCCGTCTATGGGTTCGCACAGAGTCGGACACGACTGAGTGACTTAGCTTCGCTTCACTTAACTTATGGCCACTCTGTGGGATTTCTCTACATCTTTCGATACTCCTCAAGTGTCCATAGGTACTGTCCTCAGTTCACTGAGTCAGGACATTTCTCCACACGAGGGGGTGGGGGGAGGAGAAGAGGGCAAAGTCGAGCTTGGGTTCTAAATGAGGTGAGGTGAGGTGACGTGAAGTCACTCAGTCGCATCCGACTCTTTGCGACCCCATGGACTGTAACCTACTAGGCTTCTCTGTCCATGGGATTCTCCAGGCAAGAATACTGGAGTGGATTGCCATTTCCTTCTCCAAAGTGCAATTGGGGAAATCCATGTAGGGGCTGTAGGAACTGCCCTTATTTCTACCTGCCTTGAGAACATTCCATGAAGTGTGTTTCTAAATTCTTGATAAAACTACTACACAGATATAATAGTTATGAAAGCCAGTGAAATAAAGTCACTCTTTATTGTCAGTAATGAACCAAAAATACAATATATGTATAACTGAAGTGCACTCCACCTGAAACTAACATGATATTGTAAATCAACTATACTTCAATTAAAAAAAAAAAAACCTACAACACAAAGATTAAACTCATGATCTCCTCAATGTAAACAGACATTTCTCCCTCACTGCAGCAGCTTTTGTCTATGTGGAATATTTCCGAAGAGTAAGAAAATAAAACTCCAAGACTCATAGACAATATGAAATAATGAAAGTAAGTCAAAGTGAAGTCGCTCAGTCATGTCTGACTCTTTGTGACCCCATGGACTGTAGCCTGCCAGGCTCCTCGGTCCATGGGATTTTCCAGGCAAGAACACTGGAGTGGGCTGCCATTTCCTTCTTCAGGGGATCTTCCCAACCCAGGGATCAAACCCGGGTCTCCCGCCTTGTAGGCAGAGAGCCACCAGGGAACTAGGAACTCATATGAAATAATGGGTAGCCTCAAAATCATTTCTCTCAGGCAGGCGAGCAGGGCTACAGACTTGGGACAGGCACACACTCTTCTATGCTTATTCCCTCTTCAGAGTCTGACCCTTGACCTTGACTAACCCTTCTATCCTCACGGCCCCCAGGCCAGTCTCACTACCAGCCATGGTAAGACAGACCAGCCGGAAAGTAAGGCAGGTCTTAGACTTAAAAGACAGCTCCATACACATCAGAACCTAGCCTCTCAGTGATTCCATGATAAATTAGCCCATCACTTCCACTTCCTATATTTGACAACTTTCTCTACCTCATTCCTAAGATATTTTTCTATTTACAATGAAGGAAGTCCTCCTAGACACTGCATTTCACCAGCTACACAATCAGTCACTTGATAGCTTTTGTGGGTTATCACTAGTAGTACCCAAACACACTTTGACTTCAAATGATTAATTGCAGAACAAAGGCTGCTTCCGTTTGTAGAGTGTCTCCCCCAAGACACAGGGGAGTGGAAGTAGGGGGTCCTGGACTTGCATTGGAATGCAATGATCAGTTAAAGCCAATCACTCTGCACTTGGTAGACGAAACACCCTGAGCCGCCTGGGCGATTTAGGTGCAGAGTGAAAGGTAACAGCATTGTGTTTCCCTGTTCAGGGAGAGGCGTCTGGGAGTCAGCTTGGAAACTCAAACCGGCCCTGGGACATAAATCTGCAAGTTTAATTGCAACGCACTACTAGTCCTTGGAAGACATTTCCAATCCTGATAATGAAGACATGCACGTGCTTGTAGATGTCCCCTCCTCCTATGGTTTTGAAACCTTTACCACCAACCGAGTCTCACCAAAAACTGGAACTGATCAGAGCCTGTTTGCAGGGGTGACTAAAAAAAAGGGGAGGAAGCAGAGGAGATTGGGTGGAGCAGGCAGTCTTTCTGGCGCCCCTCAAATTATACTACCCAGGCAGCCCCCATTCCATCCATTCTCTGCCCAAGGCAGGAGCTGTCAGGAGTCCCACAGATAAGCAATTTAGAAATATTCTAGCTGAATGAAGGAGATTTACTTTGGGTTTCCATTGCTGTCTGCCAAGCTAGGGAAATAGAGTGTGGACAGATGCTCTCAAAGGTTCTTATGTGAGCTCTAAAGAGGTTTGAGGCTTGGCACAGCCATGAATCCTAAAGATCTTCACTTCCTTTTTTTTTCCCTAGTTTTTTTTTTTTTTTTAAGACAAATTGAAAGTAATATAGTCAAGAACAGAGAAGGTGATTGTTTTACCCTAATAACTAGTCTTTCTTGTTTTGAACATGTCTATCCTCTTTAACCAAGCTATAAAGATTTTAGATACTTGAGCAAAAGCAACCCATATGGCATATGTTTGGGGAATTCTACCACCTAAGTCTAAATAAATAAGATCTCTCATCTATCAGCATTCGACAGCAAATTTTGTAATCAGTTTCAACATGCCAAATGAAAACACGGTGATTGTTTATTTGTTTAACAAATATTAATTGAGCACTCACTATATATGAGGGACTAGAAGATGCCAAAGAGAGAACAGGGGCTTCCCTGGTGGCTCAGAGGTTAAAGCGTCTGCCTGTATTGTGGGAGACCTGGGTTTGATCCCTGGGTCGGGAAGATCCCCCTGGAGAAGGAAATGGCAACCCACTCCAATATTCTTGCCTGGAGAATCCCATGGATGGAGGAGCCTGGTGGGCTACAGTCCACGAGGTCGCAAAGAGTCAGACACAACTGAGCGAGCGACTTCAGAGAGAGCAAACAAGTATGGAGACATTGCTCTTGTCTTCTGTGTGTGTTAGTCACTCAGTCGTGTCTGACTCTGAGACTCCATGGACTGTAGCCTGCCAGGCTCCTCTGTCCATGGAATTCCCCAGGAAAGAATACTGGAGTGGATTGCCATTCCCTTCTCCATTGTCTTTAGGGCTTATGATTTATTTGGGGGAAAATGTCTATAACAAAATGAATCGAAAAGAAATCACTAATACCCAAATTAAAGAGACAGTAACCATCTCTTTCCTCCCTCCTAAATTTTGGAGGAAAGATAGCTCACAGAGATCAGACAAAGCTTTATGAAGGAGGCATTACGTGATTACCAGGTTAAATTCTTTCAGAATAGGAAGCTTCAGAGCACTTAAGAAGGAACAGATATTTTAAAAGTATGTGCTTAAATCAAGCTGATTAAGTGGTGCACGTTTATGTTAAGGGATTGGTTGAACATAGTGAGACCCCCTGGGAATATGAACTTCTTCCTCCCATCTCCAAAGCTGATCTGATAGATTTCATCAGGGGATGAAGCCAAGGCATTTATTGAAGCAACCAAACACAAACTATGTTTTTGCTCATCCTCTCTATGAGGAGCTTTCTAAGATGGCAATCCCTAGAGTCTATCCCCTGGGATTCTGATTTTGGTAGATCTGACAAAGCTCTCAGGTGATTTAGAAGACCTGCCAAATTTGGAAGTGATTGATATCCACCATTCCCATACAGGCTTCTGAGGGTGGCCCTTTTGATAGCTAACCATCTTCCCAAAGTGCCCCCAGCCCCCTCATTTTCCTAGGAATTCACTTCCCTCTTCCACACTCACCCTGCCCAGGATCCTTAATGCTCACTCCGTATCATTTTGCACTATGTTGGAAAGTCCTTTCTCTATCAATAAACAATTGTCAGGCTCTGCACTGGAGACGTACCATAGAAGATATGACAAGGAATGGGCTTATATCCTAAAGGTGGAAAAAGATAGGTAAAGTGCCACCATAAAAGTTGGAATGAATTAAGTGCTAAAACATAGTAAGAAAAATATGCTATCTGAGACCAAAGGAAGATGTAATTCTTTTATTTAGGGGAGAGGTTTTGGAGATAGCCCTTAAAGGATGACTGTGCTTTGATCAGCAAGAAATAACTGGGGACAATGCAATTTAAAGAAAGCACACAATGAGAAAACAAGGCAAGGATGTGCAGACGTGAGAAGCACTGCGTCAACGTCCTGAGTGAGGCAGATGAGGGTATGGGAAATGAGGCTGGAAAATAGGCTAAGGTAGATTTTGGATGTTCATGCTCTAAGTTGGGAGAAACATGGAATTATTGAAAGAGCTCAAGCTTTAGTTGTCACATAAGACCTCTGTTCTTATCCCCATCCTGTACCTCAGGAGTGAAACTGTGACGCTGGCAATTCATTTACTCTCTCCTCTGCTTAGCTGTACAACAGTGATACACCTTTTCAGGGCTGTTGTAAGGCTCCCAAAGTTAATACATATAAGAACCAACCACGGCTGATTTTCTTCCTTTTATTTCAGAACAGAATATGCTTAAATAGGAGTATGTTTAAGGAAACAGATGTGAATTCAACATTGTTAATCAGCTATATTCCCAATACAAAAAGTTAAAAAATATATATGTTACAGCTAAGTATAAATAAAAAGAAATAGATATGGTCTAACTTCTGTTTTAAAAAGATAACTGGATACAATATTAAGTGCCAAGGAAGAGGAAACAGAAAAACTACAGGCAGAGAGAAGAGTCAGAGGATGTAATCCAGGGAGACATAAGGTCCTGAACTAGGGCAAAGTCACTGAGAAAAGAGGGTGGAAAGAAGCCACTGAGGAGGCAAAGCTGAGAAGTTTGCAATGGGTGGAAAGTGAATCTTGTAGCATTAATATGATTCCAATTTCCAGCCTGCCACTGAACTAGTAGGAGGAGGAGAGGGGAATGAATTTGTTCCCTAACCAAAGAAAGTTAGGGAGCCTCAGAGGAGTAGGCAAACTGAATTGCAGATGAAGGCTGGGCAGCCTGTGGGAATGCTCAGTGTGAAGTATGAGATTTGAGTCCAAGACTTAGAACTAAGAGGTTGGTTCTGGGTAAGAGGACTAGGCAATTATGTTGTGAGAATTATTGGGATTCACTAGGGACAGAGTACAAAGAAGAAAAGAGGAACAGAGATCCAAACCCTGGGGAAGATCCACTTAAGAAAAAGAGGAGCTGATGAAGGAGATGGAAGAGGGCTGGGCACTTTGCAGACGGAGCCCCAGAATACCCTCAGAGCACCTTCAAGATGGAAGCAACAAGCATCAGTGTCAAAAGCTAGCAGTGGCAAGAAGTCAGATGCTTGATTCCACAAATGGGAAAGGTGGCCAAGTCTGCCAATGGTCTCAACATTCATTTCTCCTGCTCTTTTTAGTAACAGAAATCAGGGCTTCCCCAGTGGTTAAGACAGTAAAGCATCTGCCTGCAATGTGGGAGACTCAGGTTCGATCCCTGGGTTGGGAAGATTCCCTGGAGAAGGAAATGGCTACCCACTCCAGTATTCTTGTGTGGAGAATTCCATGGACAGAGAAGCCTGGTGGGCTAGGGTCCATGGGGTCACAGAGAGTCAGCCATGACTGCTTGACTAACACTCATCAGTCTTTAGCTGGGCCCTGGCTCCTAGAAAAACCTGCATTACCTGGTCTCCCTTGCATAGAGTGAGACTTTAAGTTCTGCCCTAGTGAAATCTGCATACCTTTTCAGACCACACCCTTTAAAGGAAAGGGTGTACCAGCCCCTTTCCCAATGACAGGAACTCAGAGCTGGTGGACATCATGTGAGCTGTCCTTGGCCTTGTGCATAAGGACCACACCTAATGATGGTGGTCACAGAAGTAAAGGAATCTGGATCCGGATTTCTAAACAATTTACACTCAGATGGTTATGCAAAAATAAAATTTACTTTGGTCTTTGTTATGGCAGCAGAGGCTTCATCCTTACTGACACAGAAAGGAGTGAGTGTTATGGAAAAGAAAGTGAGGAAATGAATATAAACTCTTCTTTTAAGAAGCTGGAAGGAACAGGAAATAGTTAATTTCCCAAGCAAAGAGGATCAATAGAGGTGTTTTAGTTTTTGAGAATCAATGATCCCATAATTTTTACCATTTAAAAATCTACACTCTCCTCTCCTTATTCATGACATATTTTTAACTTTGCATAGTGGTTTTAATGTTTTAGCTTGGGAAATAAGCAGGTTTAATTCTTTGTGATTAGGATAATCACACATTCTGTTTATAAGTTAACTTGTTGGGACATATGCTGCTGCTGCTAAGTCACTACAGTTGTGTCTGACTCTCAGACCCTATGGACTGTGGCCCACATTTACCATTTCTGTATTTGTAAACAACCGTTCACACGTGACTTAGGAAAATTCAAAGTTATGCCAATCAACTAGGGGGTGATTATTTGTATTATTAAAAGGGTCCTTTAAAATATGAAGTTTCTTAGCAGTTGTGTATACATGTTCAGTCACTTGGTCGTGTCTGACTCTACGACCTCATGACCCCCTGTAGTCTGCCAGGCTCCTCTGTCCATGGAATTTTCTAGGCAAGAATATTGGAGTGGGTTGCCATTTCCTTCTCTAGGGAACCTTCCCAACCCAGGGATTGAACCCGGGTCTCCTGCACTGCAGGCAGATTCTTTACCACTGCGTCACCTGGGAAGCCCCTTTATAGCATTTAAGTATATATAAATCATTTAACCACATAACAGAGGGCTGGGGAAAAGAAAGTTAACTTGTTAGACATTACTGTAATGATCATGATTCAATAAATAAAAATTTTAGTTTATGGAACTTTTTCCAGGAATAACTTTATCATATAATAAAGAGAGGAATTCTTGTGATGTCTACACTGCAATCAACAGCTTCTTTGTGGGTTGAGTGATGGCCCTCCAAGTCCCCAGCTCTTGGTCCTAAAGTGACCTAAGCAGTGGGGCCCTGAGAACAGCTCTAGGATAACCCCACAACAACTCTGAACCATCTGCTGTCAAGGGTATGGCAGTTGCATAATTAACCATAATTGCTGAAACTAGTACACTTAAAACAAAAATTCTGTTGTTATTTAGCTGAACTTAAAACACCTCAACTAACAGTCCATTCCCCCATGGTGTAAATTATAGTTATGTATATAACAAAATGTCTTATTTGCATTTCATATAAAATTTACCAAACTCCTTATTCACTCATTACTCAGCCATTATGGGTTTTTAAATGGTACTTTTAAAGTTTGCCTTGGCTCAGGGTTGAATTATTTGTCAAGACTTTATTCCTGGAGTCATGACTCCCCTGGGATGTCTTTACCTTTTGCAAATTCATAGCTCATTTTGTGGGTAGCAGTGGTTTGTGGCCTCTATGTGTGCATGTGTGGGCATATGTGGGAAGCAGTCTTAACATATCCTAGAGAGTGGGAAACTTCATAAGGAAGAGTTGTATATGCCAGAGTAATTAAACAGGAAAAAAAAAAAAAGCAGAAAGTGAGTAAAGAATAGTCAATGACAGTATCAGCAAAAATTAAGTTACCTCCTTGCCACTATGCATATGGTTCAGATAACCCATTAATTTAATAAGTGGAAGAAATGGGTGTTACAAAAGTCACTGAATGTTTGCATGTCAAGAGACACAAATACAAAAGTGAATGAAAAAGGAAAATTGAACCAAAGCTGCTTCTGAGAATAAAAATCTTGATGAACTTTCATAAACCAGCAAATGTAACGTTGGATGCAGATAAGCAGAGGAAAATTTTGTGTATACTTTTAATGAAAAACATGTGGTCTTCAGGACCAACCTTAGTATTTTAGGGGAGGAGCTAAGGGTATGAGCCAAGGTAGCTATTGACGTCGCTAAGGCCTGTCTCCAAAGCTCTCCCCAACTCACCACCAGACCTTGGCTTGAAATGTATTTTGGTCCAGTCCCCTATGCGCTCAGGAACAAAGGTAAGGGACATTATCTCAGAAAGAAAATGCACAGTTTCTCAGAATACTACAAAAAAATACTTTCTTGATTCGGAGATTTCAAACCAGAAAAGATCTTAGTAAGCATTTAGCTCCTGCCTCATCCCAATATATACCTTTTACAAATGTGATATTTGGGTCCCCCAGGCAATAAGTGACTGGCCCAAGATCATAAAGTAGACTAATCGCATAAAAATGCTGGTTTTCAACTCTCTATCCAGAAGTCATTTCTTATACTCTGGAGCACTGGCAGTTCTCAGGAAGGGTAGAAGAGCCTGGTACATTTCACTACAGGGTGAGTTCTAGTACTTGGGCGGCATGAGGACTGGGTGGGTCACAGGCTGAGGTCTAGGGAGCGGGGCACTCTGAACTTGTGCCCAGTCTTAGAAGCTTGCCATTTTGGCCTAATAATGGCTTTCATGACAAGCAAAGTTTAATGTTATTATATACCATCATATAGTAGCTTGCTCTTCCAGTGACAGAGTTAACCTACAGGTAAACCATACCCCCAGTTAAGTACTGTCTCTTCTACTAAAATACTGAATTGTGTCCTGACATCAGCTTAATAATAGGGTTTTTCATTCATTTGTAAGGCACAAGCATATTGAATGCTTTAATCAGTTGTCTGTGTGTTTAGACATTGTTCTGGGCCTCATGAAGAGTACTTGTTTCCCTGCAATGGAGTTGTAGCATTCAGTTTTGCATCAAACTAATGTGCATTCAAGGAGACCATGTTAAGCAGAACAAGAAGCAAATATCGTCTGTCACCTAAAATCGACTTCAAGTGGCCTAAAGTCGTTTGCAAAATTTCCATTTCATTTGGAAGTGACTTTGTCCCTTTGAAAATACTATTATCGATCCTTAAGTTTTCCCAATGATTTTGGGGATTTTTAGTTGGCCTTCAGACACTTCTGAAAATGAAGTAGGATGAAGTTACTGGATCCCAAACTATATAGTTTTTTCCCTAATAATTATAAGCTATCAAGTTTTCATTTGGGGATGTTTTTATATTATGTTACGCTGAAAGTGAAAGTATTAGTTGTTCAGTCATATCTGACTCTTTGTGACCCCATGAACTGTAGCCTGCCAGGCTTCTCTGTCCATGGGATTCTCTGGGCAAGAATACTTGAGTGGGTTGCCATTTCCTTCTCCAGGGGATCTCTCTGACTCAGGGACTGAACCTGGGTCTCCTGCATTGTAGGCAGAATCTTTACTGTCTAAGCCACCAGGGAAGCCCCCTGACATTTAGTGTTGTTAGGATTTATTGGATTTCTTGGAAAAGTACTATAAAAATGATAGTATCAAACATCATTAAATATAATATTAGAGCAATCATATTGTTTTCCGTCATTAAAGCAGTCATATTGTTTCTCATTTGATTATAATAGAAGAATTCGAGTTAGTTCTCTTATTTCACCATAATGAATGTGATGCCAATAGTTTGAAAGCTAAAACCCTTAGCAGATATTGAGAACAATTGAAATATCCCTCATTTCGTGAGAAAACCCCAGATATTACCAAGTTTGTTTTAAACTGGATGAGCAATAATACATATAATGTGCTAAGGTTTCTTAACAAAATGATTTTTGTAAACAAGCTGCTTCCACAAATATTTTATGAGCCACCATTAACTTTCAGAGATGTTGTTTTAGGTTGGGAACCTTGGTGATCCATCTCACAAAGCATGGCTGGAATGAAGAAACCCCCTGAAACTGCTAAATGAGATCTGAAAAGGGTCCGGGAAGTCATGACCCTTTAAAGGTGTTGGTTTACAGAGTGTGAAGTGGGCAATTCACCAGTTATACCCAGGAAGCGGCACAGCAAGTGCCCATCACTGGGAGGACAGGTCATTCTGAAGGGCAGTTGGAGCCACCGCAGGCCCAGAGTGAGTGTGGTCTAACTTCTGTGTTAGGGAAAAACTCCATTTGGAATATGGTTCAGTATTTCAATAGTAGTTTATTCAAATGAAAAGCAATTCATTACCCTCTCAGCTGGTTTTTGGGACTATTTTCAGGACTCCTACAAAAAGGATAAATTCATTAAGGGCTATGATCAAAACCTAAGATGTAAAATCTCAAGCAAAGGCATGACATTCAGGGCCCGCTAAGGAATTCCCTGGCCTTCGGGTATGGACATGGAAACCTGACTGGCCTGCTGCTATCTCGTTAGAGACAGAAGAACTTGGCTCTGTCACTTTTCTCTGAGGCTCACAAAACACAGAATGCATTCCACAGAAGCTTATTTTAGCTTAAAGGGCTAAACAAGAGATTGCAGGGTGAGATCAATGGGTTGGATGTCAAAATTTTTAGGATTTTTTTCATGCTGTTATCAACAACTAATTTTCTTAACAATGTCACTTTTTTCTGCTTCCACTCTATAATGGATATACTCGGTTTAATTCCCATGTTCCAAAAGAGGGATGGTGGGAAGAAGATATGTTGATACACATTTTTAAAGCTCTGTGACTTCCTTAGAAAGCAAGCATATAAAAAATTCCCAGAGAAAATATTTATAGATTTTGTAAAACTGAGTCAAGAAATCTCTAAATTATGAGTCCTTTAAGGTAGCTTTATAAGGTAAAGTATATTAGTGTACTGTATGTGTCTGTATGTATATAGCTATATTATATATATACCTTTTCTCTGATTCCAAAGTAAAGAACAAAAGTACTGAAATTTGGACTTTAGGGTCTCAATGTTTAGTGAGATATAGATGCTACAATTAAACCACTTCCCTTCATTTGTTGAATTTTTGTCTCTAACTTCACTTTGAATGACACTCTCATACATCTGTTCTGCAGGAGTAGTAGCAAGACCTGTTTGAAGTTTAAATCCATGACACCCTTTGTAGAACAGTGGCAACCTGATCAAAACACTGATCAAGCAGAAATGCCTTTTTTTCCCCCCTGATCAACAGGGCCAAATGCAGTCTTTCTCTAAGAAAACGAACACACACACTCTCCCTATATTCAGTGCTGAGGTTTTCCTTCTACCCCCAACTAATAAAATCAGGAGGCTGCAATGAGGCGAGCGGCACGCAGTTTGATGTCCTCAGCAGGATGCGGGGAGTCAGAAGTGGCGCTGTAAATCCAGAGCGGGGCTTCCACACCGTGTTAAGTGTGGCCCGACTCTCAGAGACTTCCCTTTGATGCAAGTTCAGTATATTAATGGGAAAAGCATTCACTTTTATTTGTCTGTACTGTCTGCGACAGCAAGGCTACCTCATTTAGCTTGGGCCGACATGAAAATACACAGAGAAGCAATCTGTTGCAAATTAGCACAGCTCCCCTTTCATTTACTAGCTAGTAATTGGAAGGGGTTAAGAAAGTGTAACTTATCAGATCACGTGAGAGTATCTGCCTGTGTGGACAGCAAGCCCTCCCACCCCCACATTTCCTTATAAACTTTCAATAATCCTTCCCTGACGTCCACTTGATCTGAAAGCCAACACTGACACGGGTGAGAGGTACACACTTCGTTAGGGTTGAGAAGGTGGTTCCCTAGACTCCCAGTGTTAATCAGTCTATTAGAACCTTACCTTTCTTTAGATATGTTTTTACTCTCTCGTTTCCAGATAGTCTTGAAGTCACTGCAGAACTCGTACCACACCATAAACACGTAGTTGGGTGTGATCTCCTTCTCACCAGACTTTGGCTTCATCCCAAAATAGCCTACTGTTGTTTCAAAACTGCAAATGTAGAGGAATAACAAACCGTGAGGTGGAGGGTGAGAAGCTGTCAATGCCAAAACCCATTAGGAGAGAAGACACTCACAACTCCTCGCTGCCCCCCCCCGCCCCCATATCTTTTCTAGCTCAGAAGCCCAGGCTTAGCAGTCATAGTGGCTTATGCTAAGCCTAAGTATTAAGCCAATTTTCTAAGAAACTCAGCATGACTGGGGATGCTCTTGGACACATCTTATCTGTATAAAATCAGCATGAATAGTTTCAGGGTGTACATAGGTAAAAACTTGGGTTTGTTCTTCATCTCAAATCCATGTCCTTTACCCACTCTTTGTGTTATGCTGAAGGATACATGGAACACTGATGCCATGTTGGTTCTGTACTACTAGCAGTGGACAGTGAGAGAGCCTGCAGGGAATTCTCAGTCTGTTGAGTGCTTCATGGAAGATAAAGAGACTGTTTTATCCTTATTCTGGCATCTGCTGGCTTTGTAATCTTGGGTCAATCATTCAACACTTGACTCTCAATTTTCTCAAGGGTAAAATAAGAGACTTAGACTATATGATCTTTAAGAAGGCTACATTTTAAAGCTTATCATGATATAAGAATACAAACCACCAATGTATAAAAATACATATAATTGAAGATGTAGCAAGGATTGGAGGAAAAACCATTTTTGGTCTTAAAAATGATCTCTAATCTGGGTTGGAAAAGAACCCAGGTTTTAAAAGGGTGATTCCCAGATATCACTAAGAAACTCCTGACCAATCCCATAGAGGTTTGACTACCCAGGCCCCCAAGCAGCCCTTCTTGGAGCCACCAGCTTTGCAGCAATTTATAGCTCTGCACTCAATCCTTCCCCCACCCACTCCAAGCCCCACAAGCTCATTTGCCATGAGCAAGAACACTTAAATAAATGGTCCCCTTTTCTAGGGTGTTGGAAACTAATCAAAGCAAGAATGACTGGCCAGGGTTTATTACTCAATGCTCTATCATCTGTTCAGACACAGTGTTGTTTTTTTTTCTTGTGGCCATCCCGAATACGGAGTTTCTAATGGAACTGTATTCAACAACGATTGTAAAACCCTGAAGCCCCGTTACTATTATGGAGCATACTTTCATCTCGTTCTCAGTTATTGGGCAATATGTATCTCATAAGATTTTATCACATTTCACAGATGAACTGTTAATTGATTCCATGGCTATGATTAGGCGAGATCCAAGCTGGAGCTGCAGCTCTGAGTCCCATAAATTCTTTGTGCTTCTGTAAATAATAAATCTGTTTTTAATGCAAATTAAAACTACTGGTCAGGGAATTTTGGCTCTCAGTTATTAAAAGACTAGAAGTGCATAGGTGGAGAAAGGCAATAACTGCAGTAATTTCTTAAGGGACTCTCTTATAATTCCAAACACACATATTTCAGAGCAAAACCAGAAAGGAGAAATGTCCACTTTTGCTCAGACATGACTCCCTAATTCTACGGCAGTCAAAACACTGATAAAACCCAATGTACACTCTACAGCATATACTTTTATTTCATTCAAAATGTAAACTACATTGATTGTTTTATAACATGGAAATATGTACAGAGAGAGTTCTGCAACCTAAAGGAATAGTCCATGAGTTTCTTATGGAGTCACAGGGCTTTAAAACTGGAAGAGATTTTGGGTCAGTCTGTCCAATGAGAAAACAGAGACCTTACAGATGAGAAAACAGAGACCCAGAAAGACTGAGTGACCTTATTCATTGGCAGAATTGGGTCTACAGAATCACTTCTCAGTGAAATGCGTTTTCTGCTCTATCCAGCCTTCTGTTGTTCATACTCACTGATACATGCATTTAAGAAATAAAACAGTCAAGTTTTAGTTTGTTTCCACTTTTGACACAGTTGCTGCTTATATGACACAAAACATGCATTACCCCCAGGGGAACACATCAGTATTTTTCTCTCTTCCTTATGCGGACCTTCTACACAGAAACATATTTACTTGTGCACTGAAGAGAGAAGAGAAAGTCTTTCATGCTTAGAATTCAGAGGGACAAATTATCTTCCTATTTTTCCAGCAGAATATAGTGAAGAGCACAGAAACTCCAGTTACCACTGTGCTTTAACCCCAACTCTGGCATTCTGTGGAGTGTAGATGGCGAGATCAAGACACTGCAAGTATGATGCTGCTTCAGAGAATGACAGCATTGTTTGGTGGGTTATTATAGAGTTTGAGAAAAGCATTTCATCATCCTGTGGGCCTTGCTTTTCCTAGCTCTGAAATGAAGCTAACCATGTACCCTCACCACTTTCCCCGGGACGGGGAGCCTGACTTGCTAACCCTCAAAGAGGATGAAAACTAAAGGACAGAATGAATTTCAGCAGCTTTCCCCGTATGTGTTTAAGAAAGCAAGTGAACTTCTTCAGAAGAACCAACGCAAACAGAGTTGCAGAGGATGGCCTGGCTTTGGCACTTGGCAAAAGTTAACGAAGACGAAGCCACTCTGAGAATGTGCCTTATTGGATTTCAGTGTGATCCCTTTGTTCCAGGAAAAGCCAAATGCTAGAATATGAACCCACAGCTATCTGATAAGGTCTAGACTACTCCCTTCCGGCCCCAAACACAACTCTCTTCCTTTCAAACTCAATTCTGATCCACAGAAGACTGATTATTGAAAACCTTCTGTAATTTGTGCATGAAAACTGCTCCTATTTGACAACAATATTGAAATTTTCTTTTGTTTCTCAGCAAGTAACTAACAGTTTTCAACTTTTAAAAGACAGGTTTCTAATTGTATATTAGGTTCTATAAAACCTCTCTACTCCACTCTCAATTGCTCCCTGATTCTTTTTCTCACTGCTGTAACTCCTTGACTGATTTCCATCTTTTTCGACTCAGCTAAACATTTTGAGAGTTTAGACAATGATTCTATCAAAGAGCCTGTGGCAAAGGGAACGGTTTTTCTTTTGCAGCGTTGAGATGCCAGGGTGGAACATATCCGCTTATTGCCCCTCATGCATGCCTTCAGAAACTGCTGAGGAAAAGCAAATATTCCTTAGCCTCAGAGTAAATTGTTTCTCTTGAGAATACAACATAAGAATTTCCTAAATCTCACACGAATGTTGCAACACTGACCACCAACCTCCTTCAAGAGTGTAACCAAACAACTGTGGTTTCTACATTAAAGATGGGATCTAACATATTTCATGTATGACATGAAAGCTAGACTACCTTCACCACAAAGTCACGGAAAACGCTGACAACCAAAATTTATGACCCCCCTCAGCATAGCTAATGCACAGCAGCAACATCAGCCCCTGTCACAAGGCCCCCTTTTCCTGGAGCGAGAATCTTGAAGAAGGATTAGATATTTGACATCCACCTTGGAAAGTGAAACTTTGTTTGGCCTGATACCCATGGGCCCTTGTGTACAGTCTTTTTAATGCTTGTGGGATATTTATATAACACAGACACACCAGTTTGACATGCTGATGAAGGGAAGCTTTAATACAGGGATAATGTAAAATATATATAATACTTAGGGGATAAAGCCAATAAAGGGGCATAATCTAAAAATCTATAAACAGAACCATGTGATCATCTTGGTTGTTAAAATTATCATGCAACGATGATAAACATGATTCAAGAACATGTCTGCACTTAGAAAATCGTGAGATTAGCCTTCACCTTGCTTTTATCTGCATTTTAATTTTACTGGCACTTAGTGGGAAGAAGGGCAAGATGTCGGCATTCGTCAACGCAGAGCAGAAACAGCACTGACTACTGACTTTCAGAACTCTCAGAAATTGTGCTGAAACAGGAGGAAAAGGGCTCATTTCTAGAGCTTGTTCACTCACATTCAGTGAACTCTTCTCACACATTTGTAAAGTTCATTCTACCTTATATACTGTTTCCTGCCCTTATCTCTTATTTAATTTTCTGGTACTTTTTAGAATGGGTCCCAGCAAAATGTATCTCCATTTTTTCAGCTCTGAGGATGAGAAAGCCTAAGTGTATTCCCCCTCACCTTTCTAAGTGTGGGAGAGGGCCAAGCTGACTAACGCTGGTCAACTGCCAAAAGAAAAACCATCGTAAAGCGAGGGCTTGGGTGCCTATTCAGAGAAACAGGAACTCAGAAGAGGTCTGCAGTAGGTGAGAGGTTGAATAGAAGGCCTCTGAGGTCTCTTTCCCAACTGCTGGGGGTTTTCTGGGCACACAGAGAGATGAGTCCCTACTCTCCACTTGCCCCCTGTTTACCACATCCTCCAGAACCTGAGGAGAAACGTACGTCTCTTAGGCACCTGTAATAACTGGTTTAATCTAGTTGTACTACTAAGAAGGGTCCCGTTGTTCCCAGCACCCAGGGAGTCTTTAGGAGCACAGTAACGGGGGAGAGGCAAACAGATGGGAATAGTGTCAGCCCTCGAGAGGCAGGTGGGTCACTTCTGGATGATTCCCTGATTCTTGAGGAAAACTATTCCCAAGGGCTACTCCTGGAGATCTTCACTCCAGCTCTCCTTAGACTCGAACTGCTCCTGGACGCACAGCCCTCATGGGGTGGGGGAAGGCAGTCAAAAGAATGGCTGAGCACTCATTATGCTAAGCGAAGCCAGCCAGTCATAAAAGGAGTTCCGTACCATTCCGCTTACATGAGGTACCTAGAGCAGTCAAAGTCACAGAGACAGAAGTCGGATGGTAACTGCCAGGGTGAAAGAAGGAGAGAATGGGGAAGATGGTTTAATGAGTACAGAGTCTGCCCTTGGAGAAGATGGAACAGTTCTGGAGAAGGCTGGTGTTGACAGTTGCATAGCAGTGTGAATATTCTCGATAATAGTAAAAAAGAAAGGATGGTCAAAGAGAGGCTTGAGGCCAGTCAGAGCTGCTTACCTTTTCTGTGCATTCTCCAAGTGACTTTCTTCCATTTTATGTTCCTTTTGGCTGTGAAGAGAATTAATCATGAATTAGAACAGCATTTTCTTCCATCATATCCTTTGTGTAATCTGACTTCGATTACATCCAGTTATAATCAAAAGAAGCCCAAATTCAGGGGTTGGCAGCCCCTGCCACTTGTCCTGGTGATTGTACTCAATTCTCTATGTCCACTATCACTGCTTTCTTATTAACAGATATAGCTAATGGTGACCGTAAATATAATGCATTTTTCTCTCTGGAATACTTCTGAAAGGGGCGATATTGTTAATTATGCTGAACAAAGGCTTAAAGTGGAATGATCTTGCCCGGGTTGGAACATGTGGTCATCCAAGCTATAGCTGGCCCCTTTGTGGCCCCCTGGCATGTGCTCAGCAACCCCACTCCCTCAAAACAACAACATCAACTCAGTACCATTTGTAGCAGTTCTGCTCAGATTCAAAGGAATTCACTGGAATCATTGCATACACTGTCTTTATACCCATGGTCTAAGGACGTCTATGGTCTCTTTTCTTAGAATAATGTTTTAAATGTGTTTGGAAAAAATACTTATGATTACTAAAGAAATAAATGATACTAAGATAGAATTCTGAATTTACAGATTAAGAACTTTTGGGAAGGTCACATACATACTCCTATATTTAAAATGGACAACCAACAAAAAACTGTTGTATAGCACACGGAACTCCGGGGGTTTGCGGGAGAGAGTGTGTGTGTGTGTGCGTGTGTGTGTGTGCGTGTGTGTGTGTGCGTGCGTGTGTGTGTGTGTGTGTGTGCGTGTCTGAGTCCCTTCACTGTTCACCTAAAACTATCACATTGTTAAATTGGCGATACCCCGATACAAAATGTTCTTGGTGTTATAAAATAAAATAAAATAAAAATAAAATAAAATGGATAACCAACAAAAACCTATTGTATTTATATATAAAAGAATCCATGTTCTGAAGGACCACAGGGAAACTGGGAGGTTTCATTTTGTAGTGGTTCTTTTATATATTTTCTCTTTAATCAGAAGGTAATACTGTCATGTATGATAATACAACTCTTAACACTTTAAATATGTCTAGAAAAATCAAGACAATCTCTATGAGCCTTAAGATTTCTTTCATTTAGATATGCCATACTCTTGGATTGGAAGGATTAATATTGTTAAATGGCCATACTACCCAAAGCAATCTACATATTTAACATGGTCCCTATCAAATTTCCCATGACATTTTTCACAGATCTAGAATAAATAATCTTAAAATTTATATGGAACTTTAAAAGACTCAGAATTGCCAACGTAATCCTGAGGAAAAAGAACAAAGCAGGAGGCATAATGCTCCCAGACTTCAGTCACTACTACAAAGCTATGGTAATCAAAACAGCATGGTACTGGCACAAAAGCAGAAATATCAATGGAACAGAATAGAGAGGCTGAAATAAACCCATATACCTATGGTTAATTAGTCTGTGACAAAGGGGGCAAGAGTATACAATGGACAGGAAGTCTCTTAAGCAAGTGGTATTGGTAAAATTGGACAGCTGCATATAAATCAATGAAGTTAGAACACATCTTCACACCATGCACAAAAATAAACTCAAAATGGCTTAAAGACTTAAATATATGATACCATAAAATCCCTAGAAGAGAAAACAGGCTAAACATTCTCTGCCATAAACTGTACCAGTGTTTTCTTAGGTTAGCCTCCCAAAGCAATAAAAATAAAGGCAAAAAGAAACAAATAGGACCTAATCTAACTGGCAAGCTTTTGCAGAGCAAAGGAAACCATTAAGAAAATGAAAAGACAACCTATGAAATTGGAGAGAATGTCTGCAGAAGATGTGACCAATAAGAGCTTAATTTCCAAAATATACAAACAGTTCATACAATTCAGCAACACAAAACAAGTAACCTAATTAAAAAAGTGAAGAAGACGTAAACAGACATTTCTACAAAAGAGACATACAGATGGCCAACAGGCACGTGAAAAGATCAAAACTGCAAAGAGATCAAAGATCAAAACTATCTGACACTGGTCAGAATGGCCATCATTAAAAAGTTTACACATAACAAGTGCTAAAGGGTGTGGCAGAGAAGGCAATGGTACCCCACTCCAGTACTCTTGCCTGGAAAATCCCATGGACAGAGGAGGTCCATGGGGTCGCTAAGAGTTGGACACGACTGAGCGACTTCACTTTCACTTTCATGCACTGGAGAAGGAAATGGCAACCCACTCCAGTGTTCTTGCCTGGAGAATCCCAGGGACAGGGGAGCGTAATGGGCTGCCGTCTATGGGGTCACACAGAGTCGGAAACGACTGAAGCGACTTAGCAGCAGAAGGGTGTGGAGAAAAGGGAACCCCTCTACACTGTCGGTGGAAATATAAGTTGGTGCAGTTTTCCACTATGGAAAACTGTACAGAGGTTGCTCAAAAAACTAAAAACAGTTGCCATGTGATCCAGCAATCCCACTCATGGGCATGCATCCACACAAAACTATAATTCAGAAAGATACGTGCATCTCTATGTTCATAGGAGCACTATTCACAGTAGCCAGGGCATGGAAACAACTTAAATGTCCATTCACAGATGAATGCATAAAGAAGATGTGGCACATATATACAGTAGAATACTACTCAGCCATGAAAAGGAATGAAATAATGCATTTTCAGCAACATGGATGGATCTAGAGACTATCATACTAAGTGAAGTAACTCAGAGAAAGACAAACATCATATGGTATCACTTACATGTGGAATCTAAAATATGACACAAATGAACTTGTCTATGAAACAGAAACAGATTCACCAGCATAGACAACAGACATGTGGTTGTCAAGGAGGAGCTGGGGATGAGGCAAGCGGAGGGTGAGTTTGGGGTTCAGTTCACTTGCTCAGTCATGTCTGACTCTTTGCAACCCCAAGAACTGCAGCACGCCAGGCTTCCCTGTCCATCACCAACTCCCAGAGCTTGCTCAAACTCATGTCCATTGAGTCTGTGATACCATCCAACCATCTCATCCTCTGCCATCCCCTTCTCTTCCTGCCTTCAATCTTTTCCAGCATCAGGGTCTTTTCCAGTGAGTCAGTTCTTCGCATCAGGAGGCCAAAGGATTGCAGTTTCAGCTTCAGCATCAGTACTCCCAATGAATATTCAGGATTGATCTCCTTTAGGATGGACTGGTTGGATCTCCTTGCAGTCCAAGGGACTCTTCCAGAGTCTTCTCCAACACCACAGTTCAAAAGCACCAATTCTTTGGCACTCAGCTTTCTTTATAGCCCCACTCTCACATCCATACATGATTACTGGAAAAACCATAGTTTTGACTAGATAGACCTTTGTTGGTAAACTAATGTCTCTGCTTTTTAATATGCTGTCTAGGTTGGTCATAGCTTTTTTTCCCAAGGAGCAAGGGTCTTTTAATTTCATGGCTACAGTCACCATCTGCAGTGATTTTGGAGCCCCTAAAATAAAGTCTGTCACTCTTTCCATTGTTTCCCCATCTATTTGCCATGAAGTGATGGGACTGGATGCCATGATCTTAGTTTTCTGAATGTTGGGTTTTAAGCCAACTTTTCACTCTCCTCTTTCACGTTCATCAAAAGGCTCTTTAGTTCTTCGCTTTCTGCTGTAAGGGTGGTGTCATCTGTGTATCTGAGATTATTGATTGTTTTTCTCGGCAATCCTGATTGGGGTTAGCTGATGCGAACTAGTATATATACAACAGAATGAATAAATAACAAGATTCTACTGTGTAGCCTCAGGAACTATATTCAATATCCTGTGATAACATAATGGAAAAGAAGAAAAAAAAAAGAATGTATACGTATGTATACCTGAATCACTATGATGTTGAGCAGAAACTAACACAACATTGTAAATCAACTATACCTCAACTTGAAAAAGAATCTTTTCATTTAATGCTTATGATGTTAAAATGAATGAGAAAAGAAAATCAATCATAACAAGCTATGTTGTGATACCTCATGAAAGGTATTAAAGGATTTTAAAAGCCAGGATATTTCAAAGGATATTAAGATTTTAATAGCTAAGATATTTCAAAGGATATTAAATAACTAGGCTATTTAATAAGCCTAGCTCTGCCATTTACTACCTGTGTGACTGGACAAATCACTCATGATGAACTGTGTAGTTATGACCTGATCTGTACTATGAGCAGAGCCACAGAGACTATCATCACACAGATGTGATAAAGATTAAATGAGATAATACATGTAAAGCCCTTAGCACCTAAGATATGCTCGATAAATGACAAGACAGGTATTATTAGCATCTCATCATTATTCACTTAATCAATGTAAATTTATTAATTTATTTCCCTGACCAAAACAGCTTGCCATCTCTCCTGACAAAGCCTCTGAAGCCTTTAAGATG
Source organism: Nanger dama (assembly GCA_917880005.1). Taxonomy (NCBI): domain Eukaryota; kingdom Metazoa; phylum Chordata; class Mammalia; order Artiodactyla; family Bovidae; genus Nanger; species Nanger dama. Next base: position 74,403,170 of record CAKJTW010000003.1, read on the forward strand.
GCCCAGAGGTCCTGCCAGCCTGCCCCCTGGCTCCCCTGTGATGCCATCTCCTCCTTCTCATGCTCGCTCCTTTCCAGCCCAGCCGGCAGGATCGCTGAAGGAGCACACTGAGTGTGTGGGCTGGGGACCACTGCATCTGCCTTTCCTCCTCCCTGGAGGACACTGCCCACAGCCCCTGTGTGACTGGCTCCCTCTCTGCATTAGGTCTCAGCTCAAATATCACCTTCTCTGATCCTGCCACATTAAAGATTATCCTTTGCAACGCATGCCCCGCCTCTTTTCCTTGGAGCCTCTATCTACCCGACAGACTATCCATTTACTCATTTATCACACAGCGTTGAATGTAAGCTTCCAGGAGAGCAGCCCCTTCATCTGGCCTTAAACATGGAAAACTGTCTACATGTTAAATAAATTACTCGAGCTAAAAATGTATACTTGACAATAGTTGCTTAAATAGACAGACACTAAGTTTCCTGAACATGAGACTTTATATTCAGAGTATGAACACAGGCTAAAGAAGAATGTCAGGCTAAAACTGTATACTAGTAGCTCTAAGTTCAGTAAATTTCAGCAAAATTTTTTATATTAAAATGATTTAGATAGCTACATCAATTTAGGTAAAGTCACACTCATTGCCATTTTTTGGTGCTATGATTTCTCTAGTTCTTCAAGCAGGAATCTCTGTGAATTAGTTGAGTTCTTAGCCAATCAGACACAGAGAAGTGGCTTGCATCTCTCCTAGGCTACCAAGTTCCCCAAATATGAAATTAAATAGTGATTTGTTCTTATCCAGTGATTATTAATTATGTACATGACCAAATAAGGGGGAAAATTCCTTTGTGGCCTGAGTGATCTTCCTGGAGCTTATGGGTGCTATTCTCTGTCACTAGGTATTTCTATGGAGAAGGCAGTGGCACCCCACTCCAGTACTCTTGCCTGGAAAATCCCATGGACCGAGAAGCCCTGGTGGGCTGCAGTCCATGGGGTCGCTAAGAGTCGGACACGACTGAGCGACTTCACTTTCACTTTTCATTTTCATGTGTTGGAGAGGAAATGGCAACCCACTCCAGTGTTCCCGCCTGGAGAATCCCAGGGACGGGGGGCCTGGTGGGTTGCCGTCTATGGGGTCACACAGAGTCGGACACGACTGAAGCGACTTAGCAGCAGCAGCAGCAGGTATTTCTAACTGGCTACTTCCACTCTGTGCTAAGCAGACTGTGGTCAATGCCATTGCTGCATATAAACTGAGTCACAAGAAATACCCTTTCCAAGCTGAATTAAGCATGAGAGGAAGACTGTGCAAGAGCTCTATGAATACAGTTACTTGGGGGGTGGGGGGCGGACAGTATCCAAATGTAAAAGAGGTATTGCTAAGGGGCAATGCATACTGCAGAACCTCTGAGGGTTTGGGGGATGAGAGCCTTCAAGACAAGTAGAACCTAGAGATCTCAAGCTTTCTTAAGTCAAGGGCTTCTGTTCAGACAGAAAAGGCAGCCATTTCCCTGGTGTGACCCTGAAGCTCCACCAGCCTAAAGTATTTCTCCTGCCACATTGTGTGAAATTTCCAGCTGTCATTATACATTTTAAGTCCTCAATGTTCTGAGTAAAACAAAAATGACATTACCCAGAAGGAAAATGTTTAAAGACAGGAGTCACAAACTCAACTTCCAACATCACCAACAAATAAGGTAATTGTAGGCCAGGTGTAAGAATCATACTATTCCAAATTCTATCTCTAGCTTCTCAATACTAGAACTGACAGTCTCAATGCAAGAAAGTCAGCAGAGAGTGGGAGAGAAATGGGAAGGCCAGGCCCCTTCAAGGCACCGGCCACTGCTATTCCATCCTCCTCCACCTTTTCCAGAGAAGCTAAAATTTTCAAACATACGTTCTCAAATTTAAAAAACATTTTTTCTGACAGTCTGTAGGACAAAGAGCACATTCCTGTTGGCCGTATCTGGCTCTGTAAGCTCTGGTAGCTACAGACGTCATGACATAGGTGAGTCTGTTCTTTCATCCCATTTGCCACACTCTGTTTTAGGTGCATGGCATCCCTCAGTGAAGAAAGCAGACAAATATCCTATAGAACTTTCATCCTGGGGAGACAGACAATTGCATCTGAGAGAGTAAGAAGCAATGCAAGTAAGTTTTGATAAGAGTTGGCAAAAAAAAGAAAAAAGAAAAACTTCCAGAGCATGGATTGTTCCCTATAGTAGGAGACTCTAGCCGGGTTACTCAATTAGGAGTGCCAAGGCAGCCACAGCATGCCACAGAGGTACCCCACACAAAAAAGAGAGACAAAGTTTACATTGAAGATGGCACATCTTAGACAGAAACTGTCCTTATCCTACAAATAAGATGAGTAGTGGTCCTGAATCTAGGTGCGGAATTTCCTTAGTTTTCTATTGTACAATTCCATGGATAGAGCATAAGTATGCTTCTTTTTCAGTTTAATTTGGTAATAGCTATGGGAGAGGGGTTTCCCTGGTGGCTCAGTGGTAAAGAATCCACCTGTCAATTCAGAAGATGCAGGTTTGATCCCTGGGTCAGGAAGATCCCCTGTAGGAAATGGCAACCCACTTCAGTATTCTAGCTTGGAAAATCCCATGGACAAAGGAGCCTTGTGGGCTACAGTTCATGGAGTCGCAAAGAGTCAGACATGACTGAGCATGCATGCATGCATGTAACTAAGAGGAAGGTGGGTAGGCTTCCAGAAGAGTAAGTTCAGAGACACTGTCAGGTAGAGAAATAACAGGCATCCCCGACCTTCCTTTTTTCTCTTCTCGCTTTTGCACAAAGTTGTCTCATTGTCTCAACAAATTAATTATTTTTCAAATCAAGGGACTAAAACAACTGCTTAGAATGATAACAGTCTCACAGCTTAAGAAAAACAAACCAGAGTACTGAAAATGAGAATTTTGCTTAACATCAATTCTGTCTTCCAAAGTTCCTTATCAAGACCAGGTATAAACTGTGATGATGGTAATTTAATGGAGGGGCCAGGAGAGAGTGTAGTGGTTTTTGCTTGGTGACCTGCCTACAGCATCCTATAATGTCTCTATCACAGATAGAACTGTGTTGCTTTTCTTATGTTTTAATTTTCTCTCTTAAAGAATGATATTTATTTCTTATGTAACTCTATGTCCCAGAGAGAAAGCGACACAGCTTCTCTGGAAGTTTTTTATTTAAGAGATAATTTGGTGGATTTTATTTAGTGCAGCCTTTACTGAATAAAGGACATTTGTGTTTGTGTAAATGTTTAATGCCTTGGCATTTTGTTTCCTGGTTCATTGGATGGCCACTGTTTCATTAGTTTTCATAAAGTCACCCCACGATAACGATTCTGAAATTCATAAGTGCTGTGGTTGACCAACTGAAGCAGAAATGATCCTTTCTATTCACTGGTTGCGGGCCCAAGGAATGCAAATCAGAACTCAAGGTACTTAAAGGCCAAGTTTTAAGCCCAGCTCTGCCATGTGGACAAGATGCACATATCCTGTATTCCAGATTCCTCCTCTAGACATAATGACCTACCTCCTACCTCCCACACAGCTATGAGGGCTACATGAAAGAAGCACAGTTCTTGGGTGAATCAGAATCATTGCAGTCAGATGTTCAATGACTCAGTGCCATGCAGAGGCTGCTGGGGATCCAAGCTTCCAGCCGGATGGCTGCTTTGACCAAGTTAAACACAAGTGTGGTAGAGTGGAGAGCGCTTGGGCTTGGTGTTAGGTGGACTTGGCTTGAATTTCTGCTCTGCCACTTCTTAATGGAGAGACATTGGGGAAGTCACCTGACTGCACTGAACCTTGCTCATAAAATTAGAATGATAAGATCTTGCAAGGTGGTTGCGAGTATTGGACACACTGAAGGTGAGAGATGAACACAGTGACTAACACACGCCAGGCACCCGTGGATGGCTGCCATTTATTACTGATTGGCTAGAAGCAAATGCTAATAGTCACCACTCCAGCTCTTTGACATTGGGATGAATAGTACACAATTTTAAGCAAAATGTTTTTTTGCTTGAGAATGTTAACAACCATTCTCAGTAGATGTTAATTTTCCTTGACGTCATTTTCACATCAGATCAGGTGTGCTCAGGTGCTTAGTCATGTCCAACTCTTTGCAGCCCCATGGACTACAGCCTACCAGGCTCCTCTGCCCATGGAATTTTCCAGGCGAAAATACTGAAGTGAGTGGGAAGTGGGGTGCCATGTCCTACTCCAGGGGATCCTCTAGACCCAGAGATCAAACCCACATTCAGGTATCCTCTGCTCAAACCTGTTTTCCCACTTTACTCACAAAGCTGATGTTGCTTTTTTTTGTTGTTGATGATCTCCTTTGCTGTGCAAAAGCTGTAAAGCTTAATGAGGTCCTATTTTTAAATTTTGCTTTTATTTCCTTTGCTTTGGGAGATAGATAAAAAACATTGCTGTGATTTATATTAAAAAGAGTTCTACCTAGGAGTTTTATGGTTTCTGGTCTTACATTTAGGTCTTTAATCCATTTTAAAATTTTTTTTATATGGTGAGAGAAAATGTACTAATTTCTTTCTTTTTATATATAGCTATTAGAAAGAGAAGTTAAGGAGATAATTCTAATTTACAATCACATCTAAAATAATAAAATATCTAGGAATAAACCTACCCAGCGGTGTACAGATATATACTCTGAAAACTGTAAGACATGATGAAAGAAATTGAAGATGACATAAACAGATGGGGAGAGATATACCATGTTCTTGGACTGAAAGAATATTGTTAAAATGAACATATTATTCAAGGTAATCTACAAATTTAATGCAATCCCTATCAAAATATGAAGGTTATTTTCCACAGCATTAGAACAAATAATTTTAAAATTTGTATGGAAATAAAAAAGGCCCCAAACAGCCAAAATAATCTTGAGAAGGAAGAACAGAGCTGAAGGAATCATGCTTTCTGACTTCAGACAATCCTACAAAGCTGCAGGAATCAAAATAGCATGATACTGGCACATACTGATCTCTGAATCTACAAAGATCAATGGAACTGGATTGAGAGCCCAGAAATAAACTCATGCACTTATGGTCAATTAATCTGTGACAAAGAAGGCAAGAGCATACAATGGAGAAAAGATAGACTCTTCAGTTAGTAGTGCTGAGAAAACTGTTTCCTCTGATTTACATGCCTCCTTCTCCTGCCTTTCTCCCTTCCAAACACGCCCACTATAAGTAACTTTTTCTCTCTTCAAAAAAACAAGCTTTAAAATGACCTTGAGTGTGAAGACCTCCAAGTGGGCCTCTCCTCCATGGAGTGGTGAACGCAATTTCTGTGGAGCTCTAACAGCACTGTGTTCACATATGTGGGTCACAGTACTGGGGTACTGCTTACTCTCTCAGACTCCGTGCTTCTTCAGGACAGTGACCTAAGCTATTTCATAGTGTTTTTCTCAACTACCTAGGAGGTACTCCACTTATCTGAGAGCAAGGAACCCATGCGAACAGAATACACTCCCTGCTCACTGTCTCTCCACTGCAGGACCACATCCCATTCCCTGGCACAGCAATTTCAAATTTTCCATTTTCTTTTTGCAGCAAAAGAGAAGAGTGCAGTAGAATCAAAGGGTAAGAGAGGACTATTTTTCATCCTGTTAAATCCTGTTTTAGACTGATTCATTATTTAGACTGATACATCACAGGCACAAAAAGATTACCTCTCAGAGTTTCATTTATATGAAACTGAATTCAAAAATTACTGAATTTTTTGAATATAGTAATGACAAAAATGTAAAAGTTTTATAAAGAAAATGACACTTCCAAAAATTGACTGAGAACATTCATCATCTAGATGACTGAAATATCCGAAGTTTTATCCTCAAGAGGGTTGCATTCAGGCACTAAAAGTGGCAGAAGGAGGAGGGCACTCTTCAAAGAAAGTGGGAGTTTTATGCCAAACGTAATTAAGTCATATTTATGGATGCCCATCTGGGAGGTAGTAAATTGTGAAACGAGGGAAAGGGACAGAGGTTGGAATATCTTCCTTGGTATTCTTTACACAGTCTATTACACTTTAATATACCATGGTTTATGGACCTGACATGGTTGGTATAAACCAACAGGACGCACAGTAAAGAAGCTGTTTTTATTACAGCTCTACAAATAGAGGAGCTGGTGATGCTAATAAGGAAACAAAGGGACCGCACTCCACTTCATGTGGTATCCATCTGATGTGAGCACAGCAGTCATTTTTCATTTCTGAGAAAATCAGCCCATCATGTACTTTCTAGGAGAAAAGAATGCTTTCGCCCACAGAGACAACAACAGCACACTGACACTGGAAAAGAGGGATAACTTCTTAACATTTATGAGAAAGGGGAAAGTATAAATGTATAGAATCACTGAGTTATGGAGCGGTCTTAGCCTTACATTTTTTCTTTTGGCATGCTTGCCCACAGAGGATGATACCGTCCTATTCAGTCTTCCTATTTTATTAGTTTTCTTGGCTGTGATTAAAGTAAAAGAAGAATCATTTTTGGGCTGTCACAGTTCACATTTGCAGAGTTCCTGTTGGTTGGTAAAGTTGAAGGGCCTAAGATATCATTTAGAAGATTTTCTGTGTTATCTGGTATGAGCTGTGCAAAGGCATGGTATGAAGGTTCTCAATATATGGGTATAATTTGATTTCTAGGTCACCTATCTAAGGCTAAAGCTGACTAGGAAATTCAGGCTTTTGATGAAAGTACCAAGTAAAAGACACTGGAAAAGAAGGCACTGAAGAGGTCTGGAGAGTCATAAAATCAAAGGGACCCAGATAAAAGGAGTGTGAAAAATCATCTAGTCTAACTCTCAGGCTTATGTTTGAGCTGGGATCCTCTTGTGTTCAATTAGACTTGCCAGATCTCATCATCTTCTTCATTTTGATCTGCCATTTTCAGTTGCCTTTACAACTAAATCTGACTATCTTTATGGGGGACAAAGGAAAGAAAAATAGGGCTTTCATGTAACTCCTTGGGTACCTGGGGCCTTTCTCAACCAAGGTTCTTCGTCTGAACTGCAGAATGTGGAAAATGATTTGGGAATCTATTTTCCCAGTCTCTCCCCACCCCTCATCTCTTGTGCACAATGGTAAAATGTTCTAGATGCATGTGGTGGGAGCAATAGGGATATGCAAATTCATTACACACAATGGTGCCCTTTTAGGTCAATAGGGCTTAATTCTCTCATCAATGGTTGTAAAAGAGCTAGTTTTGATAAAATCAAGATTACAGATGACTCATGATTTTAAGTAATTTACATTTTAATATTTCTAAACCCAGGCAATATAATAAATTCAAATACCTCATAAAATATCATACTGGAGGAAGAATTTGAATTAGAAAAATCTCCCTCATTATATAAGAATTATACTACTATTTTATATTCCATGATGACTCTAATAATTATTTGTATTGGTGATGAGTACAGTTTAACAGACCACAATGTAAATCTGTGTTCATCAGATTATGTATCTGATTTTCTCTAGTAACTATTGTAATAGTAAACATTTTATCCATTTACAATTCTAGGAATTAATCAGGTTATGAGTATCACTGAGATCTAAATGAAATAAATTTATCCACAATTCATGAGCCAACTCATTGTGAAAGCTTTATGATACTTTTTTTCCAATATATATCCATTTAAATGAGATTTTGCCCCAATAGGTAAGTTTTTCACCACTCACAATATTGACACAATACTCAACTTTAAACTTTAGAAGGAATTCTGCTTATTATTTTTAAAGGCAACCACTTAATTAGCTGCTAATATTCTACTATCTTTTTCCTCCACTTCTCTGTAGTCTAGTGAAGTCCCTAAAGACCGTACACTATCTGTACACAGCAATTTTTCTGTTTCAGTGTGATACAGATGCAATTACTTGAGAAAGCTGATAAGACAGTTTCACCTACAACCATAACCTACTCCAACAATTCAATTTTACAGAAGTGAGAAAATGGATACCTGAGTTGACAAAGTTACTTTCCTCTGTCCTGCTGACAGTGGCAGAATCCAAGTCTCTTGATTCATAATCCAATATACTTTCCAGTGCCCCCTGCTGCTTCCCAAGATGGTTTTTCTCCAGAATTTTCAAATACCAAGGTATATTGGGGCTGCACTGTATTGTACATTTTCCATAGGAATATATATATCAGAGAGGAAGTGCCAAGATGAAATTTTAGCTTTCACTCTAAATTTCCTGACTCTTGATATTTTAAAACAGACCATGGGGTAAAATTTTAGAATGATCTGTGAGAGGCTCATTAACATTAATGGGAGACAGGTGGTTGCATTCTCAACATGACCTGAAACTCTCCATGTTATCTCATCTTCTGGGGCCGTACAATACCTTTAACTTATCAACATTAAAAGAAGTGACGAGTCTATTGTAAGGATTTTTGTTGTTATTTTTTCATGTATACTTAACCATGTATATAATATGATTCTTACTTAAGAGAATAATTATACATAAATCCTGTTTCCCATAGTATCTACCTTATCACTCTACAATTTCATTCTCAGTGGGAAGGCTCAGGCCTTCTACAATGCTTTAGGATTTTTTAGGGGTCATGGAGGAATAGTGAACTCCTTCTGTGGGCTCAACCTCTGGGGAGCAGACACGAAATGAATTATCATTTAGGAACTATTGGGAATTGCAAAGATGTTAGCTTTGTAAAAGAGGCTGTCCCTCTTTTGTTTTGTTTCCTCAAGAACCTTGGTGATGTTTCAAAGACACTGGAGTCCAGAGTTTCAAGCCTTTAAATAACTATCTGGTGACAAAATGCAGGTGTACTAATATTGGAAGATCTTTCAACTTTGTCCCATCTTTGTATTAGCACTAGCCTAAAGATGAATATTAAAAATCAGAGACATTGCTTTGCCATCAAAGGTCTGTCTAGTCAAAGCTACCATTTTCCCAGTAGTCATGTATGGATGTGAGAGTTGGACTATAAAGAACACTGAGCCGAAGAATTGATGCTTTTGAACTGTCGTGTTGGAGAAGACTCTTGAAAGAGTCCCTTGGACTGCAAGGAGATCAAACCAGTCCATCCTAGAGGAAATCAGTCCTGAACATTCATTGGAAGGACTGATGTTGAAGCTAAAACTCCAATACTTTGGTGACCTCATGTGAAGAATTGATTCATTGGAAAAGACTCTGATGCTGGGAAAGATTGAAGGCAGGAGGAGAAGGGGATGACAGAGGATGAGATGGTTGGATGGCATCACTAACTCCATGGACATGAGTTTGAGTGAACTCCAGGAGTTGGTGATGGACAGGGAGGCCTGGCATGCTGCAGTCCATGGGGTCACAAAGAGTCAGACATGGCTGAGCAATTGAACTGAACTGACTGAAAGATGCATAATTTTGGGAAGACATGGACTGTGTGTGTCTGTGTTTAACTTTGTAATCAAAATGCTTAGCAATTGAGAGTATAAGCTTAGTGTTAACAAATCAACAACTTTTTTGCTCCATTAACTGGTGAGAAGGAGAATGACTAGAAAAGCAGATGCTAGTTTGAATTTGTAAGCAGATTTGTGAGCAAAGCGGGAACCGGCTCCATGCTCATTTTCTTCCTGATTTAAAAATATTGTGCTCAAAAGCAAGGACCTCATTTATTTGTTTATTTCATAGCATTTTCACACTTGGTTTTCAACAAATCTTTCTTTAAGCTCACATTAACAAATTGGGGAAAAGTTCATCAACTGGCTTATTTGACTAGCCCGTAACTTCCTTTGATGACTATCTATGTACTTAAAAGTCATCACTTGATTCTTTGTACTTCAGCTTGCCCATCTGTACACTGGATAAAATGAAACTTTATACTTAAGAACCCTGGAGCAACGAGAAACCTAAGAAATTCATGTAAGCCTCTCACGCTATAGTTTAAAAGTGAGCTAAGTTAAAACAAGAGGATAATGAATAAAAAAAAATGGACTGTATGCAAATAGTGTACAGGATGTGACCCCATCAGCCCACTAACCACAGCTAGTGGGGTCCAAGGACAGTTAATCCCCTGGCTGATTAGCTGCTGAGGAAGCAGTTTAATACAATGGACTGGTGGTGGCAGTGAGGATGGTGATAATGATGAATATTCACTGAGGCATATTCAGTGTGCTCCAAGGGATTTTCATTTATCATTAAACCTCTTCACGTATCAGGTGGGTTCTATACTGTGGATAATACTGGAGCCAAAGCTTCACATTGTTCTATTACTTCTGAGCTGTTAGTCATGGGCAAATTGTTTAACTCGGATAAGAATGAGTTTTTTAATCTCTAAATGGAGGTAATAATAGGACCTATATTAGGCAGTTGTAATAATTAAATGAGACGTTTGTGAGGTACTTAGCCATTGCACCTGGCATATTAACTTGGAAAATGACAGTTATTACAACCATTTCTATTACCACCACAATAATTATTTGTCCAAATGACACTTGCTTGTTCAACTTTTCTTGGGTTCACATGAGACTTGTCTGAATAGTTAAACATCCTGTTTTTTTCTTAATGACATTTGTATTACCCACAATAAGCTCCCTAAGACCTGAAGCAAATGGACTAGATTCAAACACCAAAATCATGCTTTCAAAAGATATCATGGAAAAAAGCTATGGCATGGTTACAAGTGAAGAAATTCAGAATATAAAGCAGTAAATATGTTATGACTAAAATTATTAAAATACATAGCTAGTAAAAATATCAGAAAGTAACATTACAGTTGCTATTTCTGCCTCTCTGGTTGATAGGTCTTTTGTTTTTCCTTTGTTTTTAATTTATAAAAAGAATTTGCATTGCTTAATACAATTGGATATGGTAACAATAGATTCTATTTGGAAGCATGACACACTGAAAGTGACTTGCCTAAGGTCTTACAGATGGTTTGGGGGATAAAAAGAAATAATTTGCTCCTTATTACAGTTTCTTTTCCACTATTTCACACTGTTATTCCTTATAGGTTCCTGCTTAAAAACTATAAAACTGTTGTATCACTACAGAGTGGGAATGAGAGAAATAAGTCATAACTGGAAAAGCAGCATTTGAATGAATAAGTTAAATTTAAATGTATAATCACCTACATTAAAGTCATTTATTTATATTTTATACACACATATACAAATGTGAAACTTTACCTTCTCTATAAAGTAACCATCCTACATATTTTTATGAACTGTCCAGAAATATATCCACTATAAAGAGTGGTTTTAATCATATTTTAAAAACGAAAACTCAGATAAAAACTGTTATGCATAGTCAGAGAGCTTAACAGCTTAAGACTGATCTTAAGTAATTAAAAACAAGAGAGGGAAAAAAATCCATATTTATATTATCAGCTAAAATACAACATGGTACCCATAACTTTACAAAAGAAAATTTCTCTTTGTCTAGATTTATTTATATGGAACCTCTGACATCTTTATGGCAAAAAGGGATGTCTGTTAAAGAATAGAAGCTCTCCCTCTAGAAAAATAAATGCTTAATGTTTAGTTATGAACATGAATGGACCACCAGAATGTCCAGTAATCACCACAGAGCACCCATTGTTGCTCTTGAGCCGGTCTTCCTTTAGAACCTTGGCAAAGCTGAGTATACTAGGGAGTCATTTACAGGGCCACATTAGCTGAAAAATGGCTCACTTACCTGATAACTTCTATTGCTTTGAACATTAAAATACTTTCTTATCTACTTTTCTATCATATGGTCAAGAATTTGTCCTAGCTGGGGATATAAACTGATCCACTAGAAATGGTACCCAAGAACTACCATAACTTCAACAGTTGTGACATTACCAAGAATACAGGTACAGGGAAGGGAAGCAACAGTCTGTTGAGAGAGATTTCTAAGAAGAGGAAATACTTGGAGAACTAGGAGTCCCTAAAAAGATACTGTAGAAGATATTTCTTCATATCGAAGCACATTTAATTTGTTCTACCTATAAAAGTTACACAGAAGGACCATTAGCACAAGTAATCACTATCAAGGTCAGTGTGGTGTTTCTTAGTCGCTACGTCATGTCCAGTTCTTTTGCAGCCCCATGGATTGCAGTCCAACAGGCTCCTCTGTCCATGGGATCTGCCAGGCAAGAATGCTGGGGCGGGCTGCCATTTCCTTCTCCAGGGGATCTTCCCAACCCAGGGATCGAACCCGTGTCTCCTGTGTGGGCAGGTGGATTCTTTATCATTGAGCCACCAGGGAAGACTGAGTCAGTAGAAGCAAACAAAGAAATGAGGTTTGGTTCTAAGACTGACCACAGCACTTATAAGGCTGCTGAGGTGAAAGTGCTGATGGGGGAGGTTAGCAGAATTCCAAGTGGTTCCCCTGGAGTCATCGTTCAGCAATAACTGTTACCTTCCTTTCCTGCATTTTTAGACAAATCTTTATATGTTCCAGAGATTTTTAAATTAAAAAATCCTCATTGTAGAACATTTGAGGGAAAAAAAATAAAAATAAGAATAGTACATTGGCCTTTCTCTAAGCGAGATATTACTGACATTCATTTTCCATAAATGTAGGTATATATTTATGATCACATGTACTCATTTGTGCTTTTTATATAGTTGAGATCGTATTGAATATATAGTTCACTTGCTCGCTCTTCCATTTAATGTGTCAAAACATAGGTAACTTTTAAATGAACATTTTTACAGATAATTTGTGATTATTAAAGTTAATTGTTAAAAAACAAGTCTCTATTCCAAAGCAGGTAAGGACTCTATTCAAATAAAACCAAATAAATTTCTAGAAACCCAAGACAACATTTAAAGATAATTTTCTTACAGTATCTCTTACATAAGATAGTGTAGGAGAAAAATGCTTGGTTTATGAAGCACTATTAGAATATTACCAAGTACAATTAAAGCAAATTCTTATCTTTTGATTCTACTTGGAAATAATCTATTGCTTTACCCTTTAGTCTTCCTCTTTTTGTAGCTCATTAGAGAAATGTTTTAGATGGCCACAAGTATTAAATTATGTCAAATGCTGCAAAGTAAGTTAAAATTTCTGTCGACTGTACTTAAACCTAATATACCTATTCTGTATTTGGAAAATACAGGATAAAGAAAATATCCTCAATAGGAAAAAACACTGAGGGTCAGTATATGCTTGCAAGCAAGCGAGAGGCCTCAGCATATGAAGAGACACACATGCACACCCCTTAAGTAAGGGGTCTCCTGAACATTGAGAGAGAAGGGGAATGTTCAAATATCTGGTCAGTTGAAGAAGTGCCACTGTCTGCCTTAGTCTGAAGCTAGGCATGCCACTGGCATGAAGCTCATTTCATGACAGGAGGAAAAAGGGGAAAAAAGAGAAGAGAGATCATGAAACCAGAGGCTTGAAATGTTTTACTGGAGAAAAACCATGGCATTACCTCCTCCTGTGGGATGATAATAATGATTTATGAAGCTGAAGTCATTTCTTGTGATTGCATTCAGGGGAGATTGGTTTCACATGAGCTGGGAAGCCAGGCAATGCAAGCTGAAGAAGAGCCCCACATGTTCCACTGAGGCTGGGATCTGCCCTCTTCAAGGGGATTCCAGGGCCCATCAGAGGGGGAGGAAAAGCTATTGCTTTCTGATCCATGAACCCCCTTCTTCCCTCCCACGAGCTCATTAGGTAGGCACACGGCTCTCTTACTCTCTCTCTCCTTTTAAAAGTATTACTACTTCTGCTGTGTGGGAGTGGAAGCTCATTGTAAATGCGCAGCAGGATAGTAGCAAAGCCGAGATTAATTCCCCATGGATTTATAAGGGTCGTTCTCACCCACGATGACTTGTCCCGTTTCAAAGGTGCTTCTGCTGCTGTTTTTATGGCTGGTCACTAACTTTATTCTGGCATATGGCGGCTGGCGCCATGACACGGAGTGAACATTTTATACCTGAATTAAAGTGGATATTTGACAGTTTCTGTCAGAAAGTTCAGAGCAAAGAATTTGTGGGACAAGATTTATTGCATATTTTATATGGGACACATCTGTTTCTTTGCTTGCTTTGTTCCTTCCCTTAAAAAATTTAAAGAAGTTTTCTAAAGAAATATAATGATGGATAGAAAAAAGAAGAATTCCAAAAGCAGAAGAAAAATGTGGTCAAAAGTTGTGTGCTTAGGAGCTAATTTAGAAAACAAAGCAAAACAACAACAACAACCAAAAAAACCACTTCTCATTTGGAGTGGGAAAAATGACTCATGGTCACAAATAAAAGCTCAGTGAAACAATGCTGTTATCACTGGCAATTATTTTATGGTTGGTTTAGTGCCATTTATATAATGAAGTTAAAAATTAAAGTGCATAACCTACCATTTTCTGCATACTTGAAACAGGACTAGAAAGAATAATCTGCCTTTGATGTACTTGTAAAGATTTCGACATTTCAAATGGTGGACTAAACAATAAAAGTCCAACCACGTTGGTGTTAAAAAAAAATTGCAGATATTTAAACATTTAAAATGGATACGCTTAAAGATAAACGCAGATAATTTCCAACCCAAATCCATCAACACAATGTGAAGCTCATATGTAAACTTCATCGTCATCTAGAAACTCTTCCCATTGTAGCAAGTGAGTGCCATAACAGAGATTTGTGATTACATAAACACTGGGCTCAACCTGGAGCCTTGTATTAACAGACAGGCTACTTTTTTCTTTTAACTGTGACTAGAGAGCTTTTAATTTTGTATACTGCAAAACTGAAAACTTCCAGTCCTAAAGATTTTGAAAAATTAATTTTTAATTGCTTTAGGTATTAAGCATTCTCCCTGTAAAAATATTAAACACTGAAGATAAAGTTCTCTTTGAGAGCCCCTGCATCCCATCCTCATTCCCTCCCCACCCCTTCTATTTTTGCTACTTTCTGAGACTCCACTACTGTTACTGGTCTGCAGTATATCCTTCTAAAACCTTGAGTACAAGATTTTTCTAAGACAGAGACAAGACTTGCTTGCTCATCAGGTGTGCATGGTTCTATTTTTAATTAGACTGTCAAACAGTCCTCCACAGACAGAGTACCATGTTATGCTCCTAATAGCCAATAACTCATATCTTTGAACTCCAGTTTTTGCAAGTCACACAGGTTTTGGTACAAATCCTTATGATATGTATTGGAAATACTTTTTCTTATACTTTTGCTTGCCTTTTGACTTTGTTTACAATACCACTCATTTATCAATTTAATTCTGAAGAGGTCAAATTAATATTTTCCTCATGTCGTTTGCCTTTTAAATTAAAAAAGACTTTGGCACTCCCAAGGTCAAAAAGCTGCCCTATATTTCTTTATATATATTTTGCCTTTTGTCTTTTTAGATTTGGTCCCTTAATCATCTGGAATTGTGTAGGGCAGGACTCTTATTTTGGAGATAGTTAGAAACTGTTCAAACAGCACTGATTTCCTAAAAGATAATCAGTGTATGCAAATAATGGTAGTTTGGTTTTGTCTTCTCTTATATTTAGACGTGCCATTTCCTTTTCCTTTATACTGCCCAGCTTAGAGTTTTCAACCTCTGGGTAGAGTTGACCCAGTCATGATTCTTGTGAGTACAGATGTATTTGGATTTATCCCTGTCATATTTATTTTTGTACTTTTATTTACTAAACTTTCTATTTCCTTTTCCCCCTTTACTGACTTTTTTGCTGGATTCATCAAACTTTCATTTTTCCTTTACTGGTCTGAAACTGATTAATTTTAACTTTTTGATGGGTGACTATGTTTAAATTTCAATACCCGTAAGTATCTGTAGTTCTAAGAGTATTCAGAGTTTATTACAGCTCTGCACCCTAACTCTGAACAATATGACAGTGGCCTGTTTTTCCTTTCTCCCCCTGCCAAACTTTATGACCACATGCTATGCCAAATCCCCTGATGACATCATCTAAAATTTTACTTCCAAATTACCAAAAAAGAAATGTTTTTACAATTAATATTTAACCATCATTTTATAAATCTCTCTGTTCATCATACCCTTGCCACTCCACTTCTTCCTGGACTCTTTCTTATTGAAGAAGTGCAGCCGATTGATGAAGAGTAAAGTTCTGAGACTCTGTGTCTCTCAAAAAATTTACTTTTGTCCTTCACTTTGATGATGGTTTGGCTAACTGCAGAGTTCTAGCTTTAAAAGTATTTTCCTTCAGAATTAAATGTATTATTTCATTGTTTTCTTGTATCCAATGCTGCTGCTGAGAAGTTTGTTGTTGAGTGCTTAGAATTTTTCTAAATCCTTGTTTCTCAGGGTTAAGTATAAAAACAAAGGTTGTCAATATATGTGTGCATTTATCTTCTGTTGCTCTGAAGAGCTCTTTTAGTAAAAAAAAAAGGCAATGTCTTTCTTCATTTCTAGGGAGTAATCTCACATTATTTCTTCCTCTCTTAACTTGTATTAAATAGATATAAGATTAAACATGCAATTTCTAAATACATTTTCCATATCCCAACATTTATGCATACTTTTCATTGCTGTTGTTCAGTGTCTAAGTTGTTACCTCATGAAATACTTTTTATACATTTCTTTTTATGTTATACTCCAGAAAAATTTCTTGATTTGATTCTTTCAGTTCACTGATTGCTCTTCAGTGCTGACTATTCTTCCACTGTGTGCATTTACTGATTTAAAAAAAATTCCATCAACCAAAACTTTCATTTCTATGTTCTCTCCTGGATTCCTTTTTATGGAGTGGTGGCCTCTCGTAATTCTCTGAGATTATAGAGCACACACGCTCTGGGAGACCTGTTCTGTCTACGTGTGTATGTTCTTAGGTGCCAGTTCTATTCACTGAGTTTGCTGCCTTTCCTTAATTGCTGATTCTAAAAAATCTGTTCTTTGTAGTTGAGTCTCACTGCTGGGTGCAAGAGTGGGATATTATGCTGCAGCCTGTATTCTAGCTGTTTTGAGGAGAGAGACACAGAACAGGGTAAGTGTATCTTCTTGTTCTGAGATACCATCAGTTACCCAGGGCACTGCTCTGTCTCCCCCACCCACAAGCCCCTCTCCTGGTCCTGTCTCAGAGGCAAATACGTCCTCCTCCATGGTGTGGTCAAAGGGGTTGCCTATGTGGAATGAGAAAATTCCTCCAAGGGTTGTAGTTTTCAGCAACTGTTTATATTTTAAAATTCAAAGTTTTACATTTCTTCCCCCATAGTTTTATGACCATATTATAGTTCACGTATGCTGTTCTTGGATTTTTAAAACCAAATAATATGCCAAAGAAGCATTTCTAGGATTATTACTATAGGGAATGATGTAGGAGTGTGAAAGTGAAGTTGCTCAGTCGTGTCCGACTCTTTGCAACTCCATGGACTGTAGCCTACCAGGCTCCTCTGTCCATGGGATTTTCCAACAATAGTACTGGAGTGGATTGGCATTTCCTTCTCCAGGGGATCTTCCCAACCCAGGGATTGAATCCGGGTCTCCCGCATTGTAGATCATAATTAACCATGTAAAAATAATACCTATTTTAAAGGCGCTACATGGAAACGAAGCCCCTGAAACCAAAGTTCTACTCTAGGCTTACAACTGGAAGTCTGTTCACAAAGATAGTACAAAATACTCTGCTGGTAACTTTCACATTTGCAAAATATTCTTCACAGAATGAGCTTTTCTGGACTTACAAGAGAGAAGGCAGAGAGCCTGGAGCTGTAACATTCTACTGCAAAAAGTGGAAGGCTATGCTGGGCTATGTGCCCCGACCAAAACCCATGTGCTTCCTTTTTTACAGTTCTATAAAATGGCATCTGTGAATAAATAAGACCTCGTTTAAGTGCTGGAAGCCACACACAGTTGGAAAACAAGAGTTTGGGGATGGCAGCACACACCGTCACCAACAGATACCATACTGCATTTGCAGGAAGACTGGGACAGGAGGAAGGCAAGCCACACTATTATTAATTATATCATTAAATAAATGTGAGTACTATTTGAAAAGGGACATGTCCCATTTTCTTCATGCCATGAAATGTAAGTGTCCTTGGATCTGGAATCCAGCAATGATTTGTAAAGGCTCAGATTCCTACATGGTAGTTTCAAAATATCATACAGGAGGAGCCTGGAAGGCTGCAGTCCATGGGGTCGCTGAGGGTCGGACACGACTGAGCGACTTCACTTTCACTTTTCACTTTCTTGCATTGGAGAAGGAAATGGCAACCCACTCCAGTGTTCTTGCCTGGAGAATCCCAGGGACTGGGGAGCCTGGTGGGCTGCTGTCTATGGGGTTGCACAGAGTCAGACACGACTGAAGTGACTTAGCAGACTGACTCATTAGCTATACACAGGTAATGCTTTATACACATAGTTTCAGAAACAGGTTTTTACCCACCCCACCCCTTTAATTATCATGAAAGAGAAAGTACATATCAGAGGCAAGCTAGACAGATTCATGTTCAATACTGGTCAATATCCCACCTACTCTGATCACTCTCTCCATTCCTTCCCTTGGCTTTTCTTCTTTCTCTTATACACTAAATATATTCAGCCTCCAAGACTGTTTCTTGGCTCTCTGCTATTCTATCTTGACAGAATAAACTAGAGACACAGTTTCCTACCACTCAGCTGTTGATGAATCCCAAGTTTATACTGTCAACTCCAAACTACATTATGAACATCAGTTTTGTCTTTCTTTTGCCCTGCTGGACCCCGTGACATGAATAGCTGTCTAGGAATTCAAATGAGCCTCACCAAAACACAAACCTGTTCCTTTCATAGTCTTCCACATCTCAGTAAATGGCACTGCCATTCTTGAAGGTGATCAAAATCTGAGAATTATTTTTGGCTCCTGCCTCTGCTCTGAGGCTGAAGTTGTCAAATCCCTGTCTTTTCTACTTCCAGCACATATCTTAAGTTCATCCTTATTTTTTCATCTCAACTTCTACCATTCCTGTCCCCAGGGCTGTTGTTTGTCACCTGAGTTACTTTTTGTTACTTTTGTAACTCTTTGTAACTCTTCCATTTATTTTCCACAGAGCAATCCGATCATCTTTGAAAACACAAATACAGTCATGTCATTTTCATTTGATAAACTCTTCCCTGGAGAAGGCAATGGCAACTCACTCCAGTATTCTTGCCTGGAAAATGAACAGAGGAGGCTGGCGGGCTACAATTTATATGGTCGCAAAGAGCTGGACTGAGCGTGAACACACATAGTAATACTATTTTGTATGCCCATCCCAGTCATCTTAGTGCCAGCTCTTTTCAAAGTTACTCACGCTTATCTCTTTCAACTACTTTCTAGAGAAACAAGTTCAGAAAACCCAGATGTCTGCCTATAACGAATGCATTTGCTCTGTCCTAAAGCTAAATAAAAGTGAGAAGAAAATGAAAAGAGAGGCTGAAGCATGGCATTTGCCTCAGGCTTGTTGCCATATCTCCATTAGATTCTGGGTTTGTGTTTATTTTTATAGCTCTCTTTTGTGAATAAATGGTGTGAGACAGAAGTCTTATTTCCAAGGTTCACTTTACTGAGTGGCCTGTAGTCAATCTTTCCAAGAAGAAAGATGGAAAATTATGGCCCAAGCACCATTACTGTCCATCGAGAGACCAAGGAGAATCCTGGACCTCATCCACTCAACTGCTTACACTACTATTTATGAGCCACAAAATGGCTGTCCTTGGGTCTCGGCAGTATTATTTTGGGCTGAGTTTATGGCCCTAAGGTCCTCGCTAATCACAATTATCTAATTTTACATTCCCATCACTTTCATATATGGATGATAGTGATTACACTAAATAGGAAAAAAAGAATACTTGAGGAATCTTTTCTTTTCCAAATGTAAAACACAATGTATATGAACACAGAATTAGTTTCAATGTTTGTCCCACTTCATAACTAAAGAATCTTATTCATTTCATGCTATTATCTTGTTTATTTTCCCAAAGTCCAAGTGAATAGGAAGAAGGGATATACAAATTGCTGGCTCTTTTTTATAGTGAAGTTCCAAATGGATGTGACTGACTTTATGACAGAAAGGGAAAGGGATGTAAATAAAATGTGGTTCATTCATGCACTGGAATTAGTCCATAACAGTTAAAAGAATTAAATCTGTATTTACTAATCTGGATAGATTTTCAAACAATCCTGAATGAAAAATCAAGATGCAGAATGATATTATACCTCCCAGAATATTGCAAATAAAAGCAAAAGTAAACAAATGGGACCTAATTAAACTTAAAAGCTTGTGCACAACAAAGGACACTATAAGCAAGGTGAAAAGACAGCCTTAGGAATGGGAAAAAATAATAGCAAATGAAGCAACTGACAAACAATTAATCTCAAAAATATACAAGCAACTCCTGCAGCTTAATTCCAGGCAAATAAACGACTCAATAAAAGAATGGGCCAAAGAACTAAATTGAAATTTCTCCAAAGAAGACATACAGATGGCTAACAAACACATGAAAAG
Organism: Nanger dama; assembly: GCA_917880005.1. Classification (NCBI taxonomy): domain Eukaryota; kingdom Metazoa; phylum Chordata; class Mammalia; order Artiodactyla; family Bovidae; genus Nanger; species Nanger dama. The sequence goes on from CAKJTW010000003.1 coordinate 74,423,565, forward strand.
ATGCTCAACATCACTCATTATCAGAGAAATGCAAATCAAGACCACAATGAGGTACCATTTCATGCCAGTCAGAATGGCTGCGATCCAAAAGTCTACAAGCAATAAATGCTGGAGAGGGTGTGGAGAAAAGGGAACCCTCTTACACTGTTGGTGGGAATGCAAACTAGTACAGCCACTATGGAGAACAGTCTGGAGATTCCTTAAAAACTGGAAATAGAACTGCCTTATGACCCAGCAATCCCACTGCTGGGCATACACACGGAAACCAGAACTGAAAGAGACATGTGTGCCCCAATGTTCATCGCAGCACTGTTTATAATAGCCAGGACATGGAAGCAACCTAGATGTCCATCAGCAGACGAATGGATGAGAAAGCTGTGGTACATATACACAATGGAGTATTACTCAGCCATTAAAAAGAATACATTTGAATCAGTTCTAATGAAGTGGATGAAACTGGAGCCTATTATACAGAGAGAAGTAAGCCAGAAAGAAAAAATACCAATACTGTATACTAACGCATATATATGGAATTTAGAAAGATGGTAATGATAACCCTGTATGCGAGACAGCAAAAGAGACACAGATGTATAAAACAGTCTTTTGGACTCTGTGGGAGAGGGCGAGGTGGGATGATTTGGGAGAATGGCACTGAAACATGTATAATATCATATATGAAATGAATCACCAGTCCAGGTTCGATGTATGATACTGGATGCTTGGGGCTGGTGCACTGAGACGACCCAGAGGGATGGTATGGGGAAGGAGGAGGGAGGAGAGTTCAGGATGGGAAACACGTGTATACCTGTGGCAGATTCATGTTGATGTATGGCAAAACCAATACAATATTGTAAAGTAATTAACCTCCAATTAAAATAAATAAATTTATATTTAAAAAAAAGTTGCTCCTTAAATAAAACAACTTGAAGAAAAAAAAAAAACCTAGCATGAGGCATCCTTTCCATCATTCTTTTACTGCCTTCCTGAACAAAGTCAGGATTCTTATTTCTTACTCTTCATTTGGTAAATTTTGATCACTAAAAGTCATCCAAAGGGAAATCCAATTCTCTAAGTGAATGCAGCCAACAACAGAAGTGATGTCTGAACTTTTATCATTTAGGATTTTCTTTCTACTGTTTGTGCAATAGTGAACGGAGTCAAGTCTGGCTGCAAGATCTAACAAATTGGACAACAGTTCCTCAGCATCGATTGAATTCTGCAGAGTATGATCCAAAGAGGCTAGCCATCTCCTCTGAGAATCAAAGATAAATATTTGTGGTTACAATAGTGTCACGATTCTCAGATAAAAGGAGGGATTTAGGTCTACCACTTGGCTCATGCTCCCTCCTAACCAAACCACAATTTTTCAGTAACCTAATAACATTCTGGGGAGAGAAAGCATGTTCTTTGACTACTAGGAATATCGACACAATAAAGGGAACAATTTCACAATTTTATTTTGGTCTTGAAGGATTTCAGAATTCCTCCCTATGCTACTTGACGGCATTTCCAGTGAAGAGGGAACTGGACAGGTAAAACTTACTATTTCTTGGGAGGTGATCTGAAGCAAACTTTTTTATTGGCTGGCACTTTTATACATGTGTTGTGCATCAAATGTCCCTTAGAGGAAAGGCCTAGCGGATGACAGCAAGCACGCCAGTAATTACTTTCTCGTACCAATAGTTCGCCACGTGGTCACAAACTCAAAACACAATTTGCAAGAATACAAGGAGGGCAACAGAACTCCAGTCAAATTGAAGAACACGTCTTTGCTCCCTCAAGGTTTACTCTAATTTAGTATTGATGTAACTAGTCAAATAGCCCAGAACAAAAACTTGCCATGCAACATCTAGTCTAAAACTACACCATTTAGGAGACTCATCAATTCTTCCCACTAAGTTAAAGAAGAGACTGAGGTGAAAGTTCTGTCAACCGCTAGCTCTTCAGAGCAAGGAACCAGGAGGACTAGGTTTCTGCTCTCCAGCTGCTAGTTTTTCTAGCTGGTGAATAACACAGGTTCTGGGAGAGGGAAGTGGGGAATTATTTTCTAAGGATGAAAATTTCTTTCTAATTGACTGCTTTCATTAAGAACTCCATACACGGCTACTGGGGAAGACTGGTGGGAACCAAGTCAGCAGACTATGCCTTCTCTGCAGTCAGTTTCCTGGGACTTTTTTTTTTTTTTGGTGTGTATGTGGCCTGTATTGCATGAGCTGAAAGCAGATGGATGCAATCACATTCCAAGACACCTTACTTGCTGTGTTATGGACTGGGCCTACTGTCTCAGCTTACAAAAGCAATAAGGATCCTTAGACCCCTGCAAATCCATGTAACGCACCCTTTTATCTGCTTAAAAGCTGGGATCCATGAGTGATGGAAATAGTTACAACTTTTCTGTTGCTGGCATATAAAATCAGGGTCTACATCTAGATCCAGCTCTCAAAGGTCTGAGACCTCAGTGGTGGGAAGACACCATCCATATACTTCTTCATCTCTGTTTTCTCTTTCTACTTGCTCAACCCCACCAGTCCAAGCTAGCAAACCCTCACACTGAATTCTTAAGTTGTCCTCACTGGGGTCCTCCTTTGACATCAAACAAACCTGGCCTATCTGAGCTCAGTTTCCTCATTTGTAAAATGAGGAAATAATAACTAATAATAGCTCTTCTTTTTTAAGGAGAACTAGAGGAGACTACAGTTAATATCAAATCTAGGATGAGAGCACTAAATAAATGTTAGTTAATATTGTTTCTATTATTCTTAATAATAATCACAAATATCAGAGGAGGTTGGAAAGTTTCTATAGGAGAGGGAGGGACCTGAGGGCGAGTTTTCGTTTGGAAGGCAAGGAAGCAGAAAAAACAGAGCTATGCCTCCAGGCTCAGGCTGAAGCTTCTATTTCTTCTTGAGCCAGTGCCTAGATGAGGTTGGAGAGGAAGAGTGGCTGATGGGGGTGTGTGCCAGGTGTTCCAGAGGTCACAGGGACAAGCATGGGACTCACTAGACTAGAGGAAAAATCTTTTGTGGGAGCAGTAAGCTTGGACAAGTGGAATGGAGACCATGAATATAACCTTTCAGAGAGTGACGCAAATAATCCACTCATGCAAATAATCCCCAAGAATGCAGCATTCTTACTGACTTCTGATTCCCTGCGGGTGGGGATGGGTGAAAAAGGGGGTAGGGAAGGGTGGCTGGTTCCTGGTGTCAGTAAATAACAATCTTCTGGTGGGGAAATGTTTTGAATACATTTGCAAAGAAGTTCAATACTCTCCAGTGCAGGAAAAACCAGCACCAGGGATTTCCACGTACCTATCTGGAAATGTCGGACCTCAATTTATGGCCAACTTGAATTTTTGAAACTCTTTAAAACAACATCATTCCTGAGGGATTTGGGGCTCTGTTGAAAAAGTTTTTCTGTTCCATAGGTTAGCCTAACAATATCAAGAGTTTCTGAGACCACTTACAATTTAAAACACAAACTCAGCTTTTGCATGTTTTTAAAACATCCCTACAACTATGGGTTGTTTAAAAATAGCTATACCCCAAAGAGTTTATTTCCAACATCTGACATGATTGCATTTCGCAGTGATTTGTTATGTAAATAATGGTAGCAGAGGAGAAATATGAAAAAACATTGCCCCTTCTCAAAGCCCGATGGATTTAATGCTTTTGTTAACTCTGGATTGCAAGTCCAGGGGTTGTTTGTCTGTTTGTGGTGTGTAAAATAAAATACTATATGCCTGCCTCAGCTTTTCTTCTGATGTACAGCAATTTGTAAAGGAACTATTGTTCCTCTATGGCTTCCCTAAATTTTCTTCACTGTATTTCCGTGTGGAGAGGGGTTTCACAGAGGTGGCTGTTGAGATGATAATGTGAATATTTTCAAAGCTAAGGGGAGGCCTTTTTGAGAGGATGACTCAATCAGTGTTTAAAACTGCTGATAATTCGAGGCTTAATGGTAAGCAAGTCATTTGCTAAAAATTCCATTTCTCCATCTCTCAACTCTGTTTCAGTTACCTGAATATGGGATGTTTTCTGGTGTGTGTGTGTGTGTGTGTGTGTGTGAAAAGCAGAAGGTAAAGAAATTTATTACATTTAGATTGGTCAATGGGAGAAAAGGCAAGGGACATACTGTTTTGCCTTGATTCTGTTTTCCTTCTAAAACATTACTTTGTCATTCCTCTAATGGCTGCTACCCTTCGAGAACAATCCTACTCTAGAATTCTTCTCTTAGGAGATAAGTAGAAAAAACATAGTGAGGAAAAGATAAGTTTGAGTCTTCAGGTGGTGTAACTGATGGCAAGGAAAAGGCTTGGGTTACAGGAATGACTTCTGAAACAATGGCTGTTTTGTAAGGGGTTCATCTGGAAGTGTGGGACATATCCCATACTGGTGATGGAGAAGACCCACAGAAAGCCAAAATAGCCTTGAAAGCCAAGGGCAGAAGAAGTGAACCTCCTGATCCAGATCATCCAATACACTCTGAAACTACCCTATAGAAGAGATAGTGCCATAGCTCAGAGAATGGTTTGCCACCCACATCAATGATCTAAAGGTGTAAAGGACTTTGCTGTGTAATTATTTGTGAGTTAAAATGATTAATGAGTTTGAATCTTTCTCTAAAACCTGTTGAATTATCTGAGCATCTCCTTTCTGAAGGTCTCCAGATCTTCTTTATGGAAGTTAGTGCAAAGCAGAATTTTCCTACTTCTCTGTGTAATATGATAAAGGAACTGCTTAAAAAAATAAAAACAAAAACTTTGGGTGAATAATCTTAGACTTTAACCATATTAAAGGCCTAGCTCAAGTTCATCCTCTGAAATCAGTAAGGAAAGAAATGTGGGCATCTTCATTTAATTAAATATGAATTTTTTCCCTCCATTCTCATTTTCTCAAATTTCTTCATAAGCCCAGATCTTATACTAAGAAGCAGATACTTCTCATGCTATAGCAGCATTTTGAGAGAGAAACCCTCTGTAATATCCTTTCTGAACTTTCCCATGTTTTCTTGGATCTTAGAACCTCCAGAGATTTATTCCCAACCCAGTTCTATCTCTGTTAGTTGTGCTTAGACCCCAGCACACATGTTTTGCCATCTCTGTTGAAAACCAAATTAAACCCTTAGATGGTCAACTTCTCTCCTTAAATTCCTTTTTTTTTTTCTTCCTACAGGAAAACTAGAAAAGTTATATTGACACCACATCAACCATGATCTTGAGTCCAGCTCAGGACCCTCTGACCCTTGACCAACACACTGGCAAAGCTGCCTCACTCATCTGAATCATCTCCTCCCTCGACTTGGCTCTGGCCTCCACTGGGGTTTGGTAGTAGCCAACTGAGGAAGCAAGACCTTAATCATATACAGATATGTTTCTCAACCTATATTAATTCTGCTCCCTTGCCTTTTTATTTCAGACTGCTTCAAAGGGAAAAGCTATACAAAACAAATCAAGAAACACTGAAGCCAAAGGCTCAAATCAAGATTATTATTAGTTACCCCAAAGAAACCCAACTGCCACTACTTCGGCTCTACTTAGCTGGTTCCCCCCTCCCCCAAATATGTCTGAAATTCACTTCCTTCGTGGCCCTCTACACTCCCATCATTGTTATTTTAACCCACCCCCTCTTGTTTTTCTTTAAAGAAAAGGCAGCAGCATAAGCAGATAAGGTAATCCAGGTAGCACCTCTCTCTGAAAAAACACTCTTGCATCTTTCTGTATAGTCAAAGCTGTGGTTTTTCCAGTAGTCACGTATGGATGTGAGAGTTGGACTATAAAGAAAGCTGAGCACCGAAGAACTGATGCTTTTGAACTGTGGTGTTAGAGAAGACTCCTTGGACTGCAAGGAGATCCAACCAGTCAATCCTAAAGGAAGGCGACCCTGAATATTCACTGGAAGGACTGAGGCTGAAGCTCCAATACTTTGGCCACCTCATGGAAAGAGCTGACTCACTGGAAAAGATCCTGATGCTGGCAAAGACTGAAGGCAGGAGAAGGGGATGACAGAGAATGAAATGGCGGATGGCATCACTGACTTAACGGACATGACTTTGAGCAAGCTCTGGGAGACAGTGAAGGACAGGGAACCCTATCATGCTGCAGTCTATGGGGTTGCAGAGTCAGACATGACTTAGTGTCTGAACAACAACAGCTGATCCTAAAGGACCATTCAAAGGCAGAATGGTGGTCATCGCTGATGACTTTGTTAACGTGAGGACAGGGGTCTCATAGTTACTGCACAGAGAACTCTGAAGCTTTTACTCATTTAAACCGTTCAAAATGATAACACTGGTACCAAAAATACTTAAAAGTTTTGCTGTATACAAAGTTGCCATGCAGTTGGTATTGTGGATTTTGGGCATCCTCGTAGGAAAGGCATTACCTTAATTCAAGCCTGAGAATCTGCATTATGTAGGGTTGGTTTGGAAGCAGAGTAGAATCAGGGAATCCATTCCCTTTCTTCCTAAAATCCATGGGTGCTAGAAAGCCCATGAAAAAGGACTGGAGGAGAGGGCAAGACACACGGACATCAACCAGCCTGACGGGGATGCATGTCAGGTCCTTACCACGTAATCACAGACACTCAAGCACAAGGGAAGCAAATCATTCAGAGAAAATGTAAGTCGACTGACTTTAAATAAAAGGCATCCCTTCTTTTGGTTTATTTTTTTCTAAATCATGACTCTAAAACAGTAAACTTAGAATTATTTTCTCTCCCAAACTGAAATATCACTTTCCTTCCTGGCTCAGACCACCAACCAGGTTTCTGCCACCGGAAGTGGGGAAAGTACTAGAGATCGTGTGAGGAAGGCTGATCAAATGCCCTCTTCTTCCAGTTTCCAAACCAGACTTACTTGGAGACGCAGACCCATTTTGTTTGTGTGGTCTAAGTTGCAACCTCAAAAAACTTGGCAGTTTTCTCATCATGGGTTGTGATTTCCATGATGTGATGGTTTGCAAGGGTTTTGTTTTCAAATAGATATAATGGGTAATTCCACAGGACTCCTATTTCAATCCCCTGAGTTGATAACCTTTCCTTCTTAAGTGTGACCTTGGTGTTCAGATAACCCTGGGACACAGACAAGGAGGATTCCCAGTGGTAAAAGTCTGTCTGGTGCAAAGGGGGAAGGAATAAAGTAAAACTTGCAAAATGATGGAAAGAGAAATCAAAGCTTTTCACATGCTGTTCTGGTCACTGTTTTTTTTTTTTTTTTTTTTTTTGAGTAGTAATGTTCTTATCTTCTGCCATTTCACTGGTTCTACTTATTGTAATTTATAGCAACAATAATTCGTACTCTAACTTAGCTTTACTTCAGCAACTCTTTCTTCCTTACTTTTGGCTTCAATATTACAAATGGCCAAATCAAAAACTTTGGACTTAATGAAAATCTCACAAACTCCGCACTTAATGAAAATAAAACTATATCTATTGTTTGGTAAAGAAGATGACACACCCATTGTTTGAGACATATCTCTCCTGATCCCTTTATTATACACTTGACAAGAAAGTTTCAAGCGTTTATCCACCTCAGAAATACCGATGGAGAACTGAATAGACATTTCTTCAAAGAGGAAATGTGGATGACCAACAGGTACCTAAGATGTTCAACGTTGCTAGCCATCAGAGAAATGCAAATCAAAACTACAGTAAGATACTACCTCACACCTGTCAGAATGGCTGTCGCCAAAAGAACACAAAAATAACAAATCCTAGGGAGGGTGTGAAGAAAAGGGAACCTTTGTACACTGTTGGAAGGAATGTACATTCCATGGTGCAGCTGCTAGGGAGAACAGTATGGAGGTTCCTGAAAACCCTGAGTATAGAACCACCATGTGTGCGCGTGCTCAGCCACTTCAGCTGTGCCCAACTCTCTGAGACCCTACAGACTGTAGCCCTCCAGGCTCCTCTGCCTGTCGGATTCTCCAGGCAAGATAACTGTGGTGGGTTGCTGTGCTCTCCCTCAAGGGGGATCTTCCTGACCCAGGGATCGAACCCATGGCTCTTACTTTCCTGCACTGGCAGGCGGGTTCTTTACCACTAGTGCCACCTGGGAAGCCCCAGAACTACCATATGGTCCAGCAATTCCACCCCTGGGTAAATATCCAAAAAATCCCCCAGATGCTAATTCCAAAGGATGCATACACCCCAGTGTTCACACTGGCATTATTTACAGTTGCTAAGATGTGGAAGTAACCTAAGTGTCCATCACCAGATGAGTGGGTAAAGAAGATGTGGGTTACAAATATAATACATATACAGTGGAAGATTACTCAGCCAGAAAAAAGAACTAAAAGTTGCCATCTGAGGCAACGTGGATGAACCTGAAGGGCATTACGCTAAGTAACGTAAGTCAGACAGAGAAAGACAAATATTGTATATCACAAGACAAAAAATATTATATGTGGAATCTAAAAATACAACAAATTAGTGAATAAAACAACAAAAAAGAAACAGATGCAGATATAGAAAACAAACTAGTAGTTACCAGTGCAAAGAGGGAGGTGGAGAGGAGCATGATAGGGATAGGGGGTTTGGAGGTACAAATTATTAGGCATAAAATGAGCTACAAGCATATACTGTACAACACAGGGAATATAGCCACTTTACAAAAACTATTACGTTTGTTATTTTTGCTTTTAGTCACTATGTCATGTCTGACTCTTTCCCAGCCCCATGGATTGTAGCCTGCCAGGCTTGTCTGTCCATGGAATTCTCAGGCAAGAATACTGCAGTGGGTTGCCATTTCCTACGTCAGGGATCTTCCCAACCCAGGAATCAAGCTCCTTTCTCCTGCACTGGCAGGCAGATTCTTTACTGCTGAGCCAGCAGAGAAACCCCATAATAACTCCAAAGGGAGAATATACTTTAAAAATTGTGACTTTCTGTATTGTACACTTGTAACTTATATAGTATTCTACATCAACTACACATCAATTAAAAAGAAGAGAAATTCTGATGATAAGGCAAAAGAGCTTCATTGAAGCAACAGGAGAAGCAGAAGAGCTGTGTATATCCTGCTGTGCTAGGGCACGGTGGGGACAGGATGAGCGATGACAGGGTGCAGCCAATGCCAGGCCGCAGGGCGATGCTCCAGAACACTCCATGCCTTTCTAATCCCCTACTAAGCCCCTCATAGAAGAGAGCACTCACAAAACTAAATCACATGGCAACTTGGTTTGCTCTTCTCATACCCGCCCTGGCCCGGGCTGGAAAATAACACAACAGTAGGAGACAAATGCTTTAACGTTGTAAAAAATAGGTGTTGAGATTTATTTCTCTCTCCAAGTGGAGAGACAGTCTTCTGGGCAAGCTTGGGTCTGACATAAACATGTGGTTGACCAGGATCCACGAAAACGGCTATGGAAGTAGTAAGGAATGATGTGATTTAAACACAGAGGTCTGACTCCTCCTCAAGCTACCCAGGGCCACTTCTGATCCCCCGTCTCCATTAGCTTTGGTTGACATTCCATACTCATCCTCTTCCGCCTCTTTACAACAGTCCACACTGCTTATACCAGCTCCTTGGACTTCTCTTCCCTTAGCTTTAGTGTCATATACTACTTTAGGTTGCATCACCCCCCCGCCCCGGACCCCCGATCTCTTATGGTGGGCTTCCCAGGTGGTGCAGAGGTAAAGAATCTGCCTACCAATATAGGAGATGCCAGAGACACAGGTTCAATCCCTGGGTTGGGAAAATCCCCTGGAGTAGGAAATGGCAACCCGCTCCAGTATTCTTGCTTGGAAGATTTCATGGACAGAGGAGCCTGGTGGGCTACAGGCCATGGGGTCGCAGAGAGCTGGACACAACTGAGCACATGTTATAGTACGTTGCCTGCCCTCCCACAACCTACTCCACTGCTTACTTTCTCTCCTCTCATTCTCCATTTTCAACGTCATCACAGCTTTACAACTGTTATTTTGATGTGACTTTTTCCACTGACAAGCACTAGACTCAAGTATCCATCACCTGCTAGACATATTATTCAGGTATATTCCCAATATGTTCCAGAGTGAAATCAAGATGTATGGCCCAAGTTCATCTTCCAGAATTCACTTTTTCAAATTTTCAGGACACTCTGTTCTTTCTGCAACTAAAGCTGAGTTTCACTGTCATCTGAACCTCTCGCATTCGATGACTCACATTCATTCACTGACAAATATTTAGTGTCTATTACATGTCAAGTGTTGGGGATACAGCAATGAATACAACTGAGGTGGTCTCTGCTCTGCCTTCATGGACTGTATATTCAATCAGTGCCTGAATCCTGGGGATCTGGCCTTTGTAATGTCCACATGCAACTTCTCATACCGTTCCTCATAAAATGTATACTAATCCAGACCCTCATCACTTTCCTCTTAAACCACCACAGGGCTTCTTAAATCATTACTTCTGGTCACTGTCACTCCCACCTCCAGGTCACTGTACATGTGGCCAGTATCATCTTCCTATTTCTTAGCTCTCCGCACATCACTTTCTTACTTAAATCTTAATGGCCCCCTAGCACATAGAGGGTCAAATACAGACCTTTTAGCCTCGCATTCTAGACTATTCATGATCTAGACACATTTTTCCATCTCTTCTACTACTTTTCAAAAATTCCCAACTTTGTTTCCTACCACTGGTAGATAATACAGAATGGTGAAGCTAGATGGAACCTTTGGGATCCCAGTATCTTCATTTTATAAAGAAACAGATGCCACAGCTCAGTCGATAAAGAATCTACCTGCAATGCAGGAGACCTGGGTTCGATTTTTGAGTCTGGAAGATCCCCTGGAGAAGGAAATGGCAACCAGTCCAGTATTCTTGCCTGGAAACTCCCATGGACAGAGGATCCTGGCAGGCTACAGTCCACGGAGTCCAAGAGTTGGACATGACTTAGGAATTCCCTGGTGGCTCAGATGGTAAAGCGTCTTGCTTACAATGTGGGAGACCTGGGTTCGATCCCTGGGTTGGGAAGATCCTCTGGAGAAGGAAATGGCAACCCACTCCAGTACTCTTGCCTGGAAAATCCCATGGACAGAGGAGGGTGGTGGGCTACAGTCCATGGGGCTGCAAGAGTCAGACACGACTGAGTGACTTCACTTTCACTTAGCAACGAAACCACCATAAATGCCCAAAGAAGTCAAGTGCCTAAGAGTTTCAATGGAAGGAAAGTTCAAGGTGGAATGGAGCTCAGAGGTGGTGTTGATGGCAGATGGAAGACTCCTGGTCCATCCAGCTGTAATGCATCATTTTTGAGTTTAGTTTTTACACTATGTGACTACAAAACCATCTCTACAAGGAGATGCAATCTTTACTGCTTCTCTTCATCTACTTACTTTGTATCTTCCTCACACTCTCCCCAAAGTGATTCTGCAGGTGACTGTACCAAGAATGTCTCCCAGTTCCACAAGCAGCCTCTTTGTTACCTTCCTCTGGGTCTAGCACTGGCTCACCAGAAATCTGACCTCAACAAGACAAGTGTAACTTGGGCAGAGTGGTTAGGGGCATGGTTAGAACTGCAACTGGGACACTGGGTATAGAATGTGCTGCTGCTGCTGCTAAGTCGCTTCAGTCGTGTCCGACTCTGTGCGACCCCATAGACGGCAGCCCACCAGGCGCCCCCCGTCCCTGGGATTCTCCAGGCAAGAACACTGGAGTGGGTTGCCATTTCCTTCTCCAATGCATGAGAGTGAAAAGTGAAAGTGATAGAATGCGCTAGCTACAATCTATTTACTGCAATCCATATATGCTGCTTGGAGTCAATCCAATCTCCCTGAAATATTCATGTTCTACACATAAATTTTTAGCTCATAATCCACCTTCTTTCCTGATTTCTCTCTCCTCTGAGTTACATGGCACCTTTTATGCACATTCTTGAAAGGACCTCTTTTCTTCATTGAATTAAAAAATATCCATAGGGTGCTTACAAGCACTGTAAGTCATGAGGAGAACAGAATCTCTGACTTAAAGAAACATACATTTTATGGGACCAAACAGAAAACAATGAAACACATCATAGTTTGAATGCAAATAAGTTCTAAGAAGCGAAATAAAGCACAGAAAAGAGAAGAGAGAACACTAGGGTTGGAAGAGTTGTTATTTTACCAGGATATTCTCTTTAAAATTTGTGCAAGGACCAGAATGAAGTGAGAGAGGCAAGCCATGTGGATATTTGAAGGAAGTGCATTCTGACCAGAGAAAGAGCCAGAACACTTCCTGTATCCCAAGGAAGCGGTCAGGCCAGGACTATGCTGACCAGATTCGAAGGTCAGCAGGAGAGCTAAGGGCATTAGCGCTAAAAAGAACAAGGCAAGGAATGATAAACACTGAGGACAGTGAGGTGGCTGTAGTCAGATGGCAAAGGGTTTAATAAGGGCTCTGAATTTCATGATGATTAAAAAGGAAAGTCTCTGGAGGGTGTTTGTTTGTTTGTTTAAATGAGTAATAATCTTACATTTAATTTTAAGTATTACAATAGTCCAGGCAAGAAAGAATGCTGGCTTGAACCAACGCGGTAGCAGGAGAAATAGAGAGTTGTCAGATTCTGGATATATTCTGAAGGAAGAGGTGACAGGGTTTGCTGATGGATTGGTTGTTCATTGAGAGATCAGAAAGGGTGTAAGTGTCTAAGATTTCTGGCACCAATATCTTGAAGAATGACAGTTCTATTTATTAGAGGAAAGCAGATGTCTGAAGGCGATGGGGTGGAGTGGGAAATCAAAGTTTGGTTTTGGATACCAGCTATGAGAGACTTATTTGGCGGTCAAGTGAAGACACCAACAGGCAGTGAGACATGCAAATCTGGAGTAGAGGAGGGGTATGGCCTAGAGACATAAATTTGGGAGCCATCAGAATAAAGATAACAGCTATTTAAAGGCTTGATGAGATCACCTGGTACCATGAACAGAGCTAGAGAGAGAAGACCTCCATGGACCAAGTCGTAAAGTCTTCTGAAGTTCAGAGATCAGGAAGGTAACGAACCAGCATAGAAGACTCAGGAGCATTCGTGAATTATTAGGTTGGCCAAAAACTCTGTTCCGATTTTTCAGTGACATCTTCCATAAAGAACTTTTTGGCCAACCCAATAGAAAGAGGACAAAAGAGAATGCTGGCTGTAAGCTTAAAAAAAAAAGAAGAAGAAGAAGAAGAAGAAGAAGGCATTTTCTAAAGCATGAGTTGCTCAGTTCTACCCAATGCTGTTGAAATGCCGAGTGAGATTTTGTGTTAAAGCCACAGGGCCCTTGAAACTGAAATTCATACCTGATTCATCATTTTTCTCAGGGTCTACCCACAGTAAGGCCTATAAATGCTGAACAACTGGAAAAGAATAGTTATGATCAGTCACAGATGACTTCCTTGCCCATGAGCAAAATGTCCAGGACAAAATAGGGGAAAGATGGTCACTTTCACAGTCGTCACACTGAAAACATCACCCAGTGCCCTTGTTCGCTCTACACAGCACAGTACGACCCGGAGACACCCTACTGAAGACTTCAAAGGTTCTAGGAGGTGGAAGTGGAGGGTTGGGAAAGGAATGAATGTAAGACTGCAAGCAGCGAGCAAAAAGACCAGAATGATTGGAATGATGCTGGGCCAAGACAGGGATTCCTGAGTAAGAAAGAATCTGGAAAGCGTGTTACCAGAAACCAAAAGCGTAAGAGGAGAGGGGGATGTGGAGAGAAAACACAAAGCTACGAAAGAAGGCAGAGAAAGCTGAGGTAAGAGGGAAAAGAAAATTAAAAGCAGAAGCAGAGAAAGAAAAAAAAAAACCTGAGGAGGTGATGCCAATGTCTGGGGAAAGAACAAAGGAAATATAGCGCCATCAGCTTAGGCTTATGCTAAGGCCGGCCTGGGCACCGAGGGGAGCGGTGTCTGATCTCCATGCACCTCAAGAAGAGACAAATGGTGAACTGTGGGGCAGGGGATGGGGAGCCTCCACAAAGCCTCTGGGCATTTTGAATCCAAGAAGAAACACTCTGGCCAAAGTGAAATGCTCAAGTAAACATGAATGACAGCAGCCCGGGGTTACAAGGGACCTGACTGCATGTTTGACAAGGCCACGGGCGGCCAAGCAGCCCAGGAGGCCTCAGTCCCATCCTCCCTACACTCCCCCAACCTCTGGTCTGCGCGCATCACACACACAGTGGCTTCAGGGAGCAAGGAGTAAACTGTGCTCAACTGGGTGACCTCTCTGTCAGCATTTGGCTAATGAAGGAAGGATATTACCTGCAGATCTCCATGTCTTGGTTCTATTTCCTGCTCGTTAAAAAATGGCTTAATGAGAGAAAAAAAAAATCAAGGCAACAGAATCTAAATTATTCTTTTTTCCCCCAAATTAGCTGAGTGGCAGTGGTTGCTGTTGCCAAAGATGCTTGAACAACAGGATTTTGACACGAAGACTGAAATCTAAACAGCATGAAGAAATCTCGAAAGCTGGGCAGTCCCCATTATCTCATGCCTGCACGACTGTCGTCCAAGGGATGAGGGATGGTTCTCCATCGGTGCCAGCGGCGTGGCAGGCCAAAGCCTCACAGAGCCACTAATTGCCCATCTGCTTGTTTACACAGCCTGGAGATGGTGACTGGACAAACAGCTCATTTCCCTTGAAAGGGGACCAAACTGGGGGAGCCTGTCATATGTGACAGAGGAGGAGCGGGCAGAACTCTCATGGGAACATGACTCCAGATCAAAGCCAGGGCCCAGCGGGCCCAGCTCGAGTAGCCGGCTTTCCCTGAGTACTGTCAGGACCGTCACTTTCTATTTTATTTTTTCAAATTGAAGTATAGTCAATTTACAATATTGTGTTAGTTTCAGGTATACAGCAAAGTGATTCAGTTACACACACACACACACACACACACGTGTGTGTGTATTCTTTTCAGATTCTTTTCCCTTACAGGTTATTACAAAGTATGGAGTACAGTTCCCTGTGCTATATACAGCAGGCTCCTGTTGGTTATCTACTTCATATATACTAGTGGGTATATGTAATCCCAAGCACCTCTTTCTGCATCCTGCTCCCCCAGGTCACCGCTCCCTGGGTTTGGGAGATTTGGAGATATTCGTGTGTAAGAATCAACTGGAGACAGGCAACTGTAAGCAAAGTCCCAAGGCTTCTGCAGCTGAGAAGAGTCTGTTCCGGTGGACTTCTGGGCCCTCTCAGAGTTCTCTGGACACTTCGCACTGGCCACACTGGACACTTGCTCACTGTCTCAGTGTCTTCGCGGTCTCCTAGACAGTGACCTACTTGAGATCAACGACTGGAAGCCCCCTGGATTCCACAGCAGAACATGTCACACGTGAAGAGCTATTAACTGGGAAATGCCATGGTGGTGAAAGGTGACGAGCAGCTCCTAGTGTGGTTTATGTATTTTTCTCTTTGTCTCCATCAAGAGACCAGACTTGGGCTGACTATGGAAATGAATAATGCCTGGTGCCTATCAGAGTCCCAGAAACAGAACTGAGAGGATTCTCTTGAGAACCTATTCCTATTCTCCTCAAAATGAGAATGAGCATAAAAAAGAATTCTCTCTACTGTGCAGCCCTAGGTATTGTTTTAACATGCAGTGATATAGCCGTGAAGCAGCAGCAACAGTAAAAATGTTGCCTCTAATTATTGGGAACTTTCTACAGGTACATGGAGAACTGTATGTGTAACGTGGGGAAAAACATTGGGAAATCAACCAAATTTCAGATTTTGCCCCCTGAACAATCAAGGCAGTACAACTTAGAAACTTGACAGGCTCACGTTGAACAAACACCCAAGAGAGGAGAACCGCAGTCCTGTCATCCAAAACAGATTGTGGGAGACGGGGAGGCTGGTGAAAAACAACCTGAGATTTGTGGGCGAAACTTAGGGTCCCTGCTTAGCGCATTACTCACCTTCTGTGTGTCACTGCTGCGTCCCAGCTCTGTGGCTCAGGGACGCCCTGTCCTTGGAGCAGCTGTGGCAGCGAAGGAGAGGGGCAGAAAAAAGCAAGAACAGGCAATACCTCTTTTCTGGAGAGCGTTGACAAATAGCCCACCTTCAGGATTAACATATCCTCAGGAGGAACCATGAGACTATCTGAGAATCTAGCTAGCGGTAGCTCTCTTGTCCCCAGATCACCATTAGAAAGGTGGGAGCGTTTGGTACCATCACCTTAAAGATTCTACTAAGGAGTTAACAGCATGGCATGAGCCTCTCATCTCTGCAGATAATTACCTGTAAATGATTAAAACCATTTCACTTCTAAAGTATAATAGCCAGGTGATAGGCATTTTAGATCACGTGGGATCAACATGCAGGCAAGTTACAGGAATCCTGGAGGCTTGGTTATTTCATTCAGTACCGAGGCAAAGATGGCTGCTTTTGGGGAGAAGCAGATGTGGGGAGCACAGTGATCCTCGGGATGACGAGGACAACACCTCAAGAGCGAGGTGGGACGTATAAATATGGTACAAACACGAGGAGGACTTGTGTCAGGGGTTTGCACTCCCCACATATACAGAGCAGTAAGTGGACAGCAACTGGAGAACTGGACAGAGAATGCACACATTCTCTTTAGAGAATAACCAGTTTAGAACTGGTTAAGTTCTAAGCAGTGTGAGAAATAGCTGTTTAAAGAAGAAAAGATGACTCCTCACTCCACCCTCCCCATCTTTGGAAGATACACATAGACAGGAGTGTCACACAGTACAAAGGGCTTGTATTACACAGAAACTGTTGCTCAAAGAGGGACTTACACATAGGAACAAAATTTAAAAACAAACAAACCACCGCCATTTATCACAGTTTATCCAGCCAGTGGTTTTCTTTATCCCTTTGGCTATTACTTGAGATATTTTTGCTTGGAATGTTTGTTTCCTGTTTCCCGGCAGCTCATTGATCTTGCTTGAGTTTGGATTATCACAGTTTGTGGGAAACAATCTAGGCTACTTTTCTAGCTTGTTCCTCCTTAGATGCCTCTTGGATGCTGTCCATTTAATTCTTAGGAGAAATACAAACATACACATTATGTGGTATTCTAATCTCAGAGTATACCTAGTGTGTCCTGGGAGAAGAGGTCATATAAATCCAGGGGAACAATGTCATTATTTTAAGTTAAGACAGGTAGTGTTGCAAATCAATCCATCTGGAACATGTAATCAAAATTCATAAACTGGAGCATACATTTCAGATTTTTGGTTTCTCATCTATAGTTTCAGGAACAGAAAACTGGCAGATAAAATAGCAATAGCAAAAATATTTTCAATGTGATTTTTAGAAGTGGATCTTAAACCTATATATTACATCCCATCCTGAGTGGAAAGCATTTTTATTAATTTTTTATTTTACGGTCTTTTATTTTTAATTGGAGGATAATTACTTTACAATATTGTGATAGTTTCTGTCACACACCAACATGAATCAGCCATAGGTAGACGTGTCCTCTCCCTCTTAAACCTCCCTCCACATTCCACCTCTAGAGAGGTTGACACAGAGAACCTAGAGCCATTTATACTAAGTAAGTCAGAGAAAGACAAGCATCATATATTAATACACATATATGGAACCTAGAAAGCGTTTTTAAGCATATCTAGGCAGAGCACAAATGGTCATGTGTACTTTGCCTGTTATTCAGTAGTTCATAGTTAAGACAGTAAATGACCACAACTCTGATAAGCACAGAAAGAATGCATTGAGTACAAAGGATAAATCCTGATCCCATGTGACCACAATTCCCTGCTGTAGCTAGGAAAAGTCTTCCTAGATCTGTCTTTAAAAGGTTGTTTACCTTCTTAGGGAAAAAATGAAACTCTATGGATTCATATTAGGTTAAAATATTCCAGCAGATGCTTTTCTGGCAGTGGTGGACCACTCAATCTTCTGTCAGAGACAGCATCATTAACCTGGCCATTGAGAGCAAAACATAACTCACTAGAGAAAGGCATACAGAACCTATCACTGGGCTTTCAGAGTGGACAATTTTATTAAAGACAAGAGTTCAGTTCAGCTTAGTCACGTCTCACTCTGCTACCCGACAGACTGTAGTACGCCAGGCTTCCCTGTCCATCACCAACTCCCGGAGCTTGCTCAAACTCATGTCCATTGAGTCAGTGATGCCATCTAACCATCTCATCCTCTGTCTTCCTCTTCTCCTCCTGCCTCCAATCTTTCCCAGCACTAGGGTCTTTTCCAATGAGTCAGTTCTTTGCATCAGGTGGCCAAAGTACTGGAGTTTCAGCTTCAGCATCACTCCTTCCAGTGGATATTCAGGACCGATTTTATCTCCTTGCATTCCAAGGGACTCTCAAGTCTTCTCTAACACCACAGTTCAAAAGCATCAATTCTTTGGTGCTGAGCTTTCTTTGTGGTCCATTTTCACATCCATACATGACTACTGGAAAAACCATAGCTTTGACTAGATGGACCTTTGCTGGCAAAGTAATGTCTCTGCTTTTAATATGCTGTCTAGGTTGGCCATAGCTTTTCTTCCAAGGAGCAAGCATCTTAATTTCACAGCTGCAGTCACCATCTGCAGCGATTCTGCAGCCCAGGAAAATAAAGAAGACAAGAGTACAGGAAAGGAAATACCGAAGTTCCCAATTTGGTCAATTTTCTGATAATTTACTCTTTAAAAGTTGTAACAGTTAAATTCAGACCTTAAATCAAGTGGCAATTACAATGACTATGGCCGTTTCAACTTTCTTTCCTCTCTCATGTCTATGCTGGGGAATTTGATTTCTTGGTTTTTATTTTAGTGTACTGAACCATATTTAAAATGAAAAGATGATAAGGTTGTAGGAAAGAGGTCTAGGAGAGTAAGTTACAGGTCATTTGTCCCTGGGGCAAGGAAAGAGGACAATCTTCATAGCATCAATAGCATGAGGTGTTGAGTTCTCAGAGGATTGATGCTTTAAGGCTCCAATTCCAACGAAAACACCATAAACAATGTGGAGTAGAAACTATACCAATGGGAATTGATACTGAGATCCAGGAAATACATCCTGATGGTGATGGTTCTCATGTGCTGAAAGGAGTGCTAGAACATGTGAATCACTTGGTAGGGTGGGTTTGTGTGGCTACTGTTTTTGAGGCTATTTCTTCCCTTGTAGTAACACAGAGAAATAAGGGTGTTTCTTCAGAAGGAGACTGAGGAGGGTGACGAAATCTTATTACTTGGAAATACCATCTGTCCTGAAGAATTTATAAAGGACCAGAGGAAACATATTTCTATTTTGCCAACTGTCTGACCCCTAAAGGCAATACTGATTCCTGTTCTCAGGGCAAGCACTAGTAGTCAGCTTCACAAATCTTGGTGGACTCAGTTAAGTAAGAGCCAGAATCTACTACTTAAGAGTCTAGACAATAAGGGACATAAAACTGGAGAACAATCAATTACACTCTGTGGTTGCTTGCCTCCAGGACAGCCACCATCAATTCTTTCCTTCCTCGTATATATGCACCGTTCTCCACCGAGAGGTGGGGTCTATTGCTCCGCTCTGTTGAAAATGGGCTGGTTTGTGATTGTGACTTCTTTGATAAGTGACAAGATTATTTCTGCTTTGAGGGGGAACATTTGTTTCTGGAAAGAGTCAGCCATTATGTAAGAAATCTAACCAACCCCAAGACCCTGTGCTGTGTGAAGCCCAGGCCAAGTGGGGAGACTGCGTGGACTAGGAGACGTTCAGTACCTCCCACCTATGCTATCCATCCCAGCCCAGGATCCAGACATGTGTATGAAGAAGTAATCAGATGATTCCAAATCCAGCTACTTTCTGACTTCAACCTCATGGAAAACTCAGAGTAAGAACCACCCAGATGAGTCAAGTCAACCCACAGAACTGGGGCAGACAGTGATAAACCTACTCAGTTTTGAGTTTATCTGTTACAGATAGCCAGATTATAGCATGTGGATTCTTAATGCCAGTAAGCTGTAATCTCCACGTGCAGACATAAATTCCAAAAGCAAAGACTGTGTTCGTCTTGCTCATCATTAGCAAGTAGCACAGTGCCTAGAACGTAGTAAGACCTTACTACTGAAAGAACAATTTGAACAGCTATATCTACACTAGAATGGCAAAAAAAAAAAAAAAAAAAAAAAGACCTGTATTCAACAAAGTATCTTAGATGGAACTAAATCTGACGCTGTTTAAGAAATATAAGTCACAACAAAACACAAGGGACACAAGGGAACAAAATGGGAGGGTTAAGGGAAGGCAGAGGGCAAACATTTAGGCATATTACTTGGGGAGATATTGTACTAGGTGGCAGACGTAGGTAAGCTGACTTGATCATTACAGAAACCTTATGGTGTTGATGTTACTACTTCTATCTTTGAGATGAGACAACTCAGCCTTGTTTGGATACAATAACTTTCAAGGTCAGAAAGGGAAAGGATTTGAACTCAGGTTTGTGTAATTCTAAAGCCAGCCCTCTCGTCACTACAGTCTCCCAGGAGACTACAACAGAAACAATAAGAAAACAATTTGAAAGAGATGCAAACCCATCCCTTGAATCTTACCCAGGACCAACTAGCTTCATTAATTGCTGTCAACATGCTGGAACCTATTTCACCACATGAAGCTCAGACCAATTACCGTTAATGCCACAGCCATGACTACAAACTGGAAACCAATGCCAGAGGAAGCTTAAGTTTAAGAAAGCAGATGATCACGCACATATATTATGTTAGCAATTAGGCTTAATCCTAGAATCATGAAACCAAAGGGAAGATATTAAGGAAAGAACAGTGCCCTCCTGGGAAGAATAGCAATATTAAATATATTTTTAGTGGATTTC
Organism: Nanger dama; assembly: GCA_917880005.1. NCBI lineage: Eukaryota > Metazoa > Chordata > Mammalia > Artiodactyla > Bovidae > Nanger > Nanger dama. Next base: position 74,444,311 of record CAKJTW010000003.1, read on the forward strand.
CGCATTCAATCTACTTGAATATATTATACTCCCTTAGAATTATTATATTACAATTACTCATCCTACGTTTCATTTATTTCAGCAAGGAACTGGGATGGAGTGATGATCTCAGTAGGCAGATGGTTTGTTCATTTCAATGAATAATTTGAATGTCAACATGTTTGTAGATGATAGGGAGAGAGTGGAAGTGCTAAGTAAAAAAGGTCCTGGTGCCAGACTTTGAGATGGAGTGAGGATGTGCTATCATGGATCAGCACTTCAAGAAGCTAAGCACTTAGCTTTTGCTAATTGTATTAAAGGACATAAACCAACACTGCAGATTTTCTATAGTGGAAAAACCACTGTTTATCCTTACTGGAAACAGTTATGATCTACTCAAATACACACTTTTTATTTGCTGAAGAAAACTAATAGAAATGAAAACTTGAATATAAAAACTGGTGGAGAAAGGTAGATACAGTTCTCAATTCAAAAGATTAATAAGAGGACCAAGGAATTGAATGATCACATTCTCATGCTTCAGCTTGCAACCTTTCAGAGTCTCATCTTTCTCCCATCTGCTAGAAAGCAGAGTTTGAATGTTCCGGTAATTAACAGTGATCAGGGATAGTTAAAATCATTTACTCTAGTGGTGCTCAGTGTCATTTTCAATCACTTTCAGCCAGTGGAACAAGGCAATCAGACTCTTTGTGAGTCCCAGGGATCATGTGTTTGCAGTTCAACTTGGTGGCCACTAGGTGGTGATATTATTGACTTGAGTAGCCATGAAGTTAGATCCACAAGGCAAGTCATATTTAATAGAATTACGGAAACACTTTCTATAATTAAGGTAAAACTATAGACATTACAATTATAACTTACAATGAAATATTTTAATATTATAGTAAAAATACACTACTGTAGAAAAGCTCAGGCATATCTGGTACCTGATTTTTCCTCTAATCACATGTATAGTGATCTACATATTATTCCTAACGGAAATCAACCCTGAATATTCATTGGAAGGACTGATGTTGAAGCTGAAGCTTCAGTACTTTGGCCACCTAATGCAAAGAACCAACGAACTGGAAAAGACCCTCATGCTGGGAACTACTGAAGGTAGGAGGAGAAGGGGAGACAGAGGATGAGATGGAGAGAATCACCGACTCAAAGGACTTGAGTTTAAGGACACTCTGAGAGACAGTGAAGGACAGGGAAGCCTGGTGTGCTGCAGTGCATGGGGTCGCAAAGAGTTGGACATAACTTAGTGACTGAACAACAACAAATTATAACAAATAAAGCTTCATGTCCTAGGGAAATTCAGTTTATTTTCATTGCTTTTGACTTACTTTCAGAAAAGATGACAAGTTGAACAAGATTTTCCCTCTGGTACGTAAGACCTTTTACTGTACTATTATTTGCCATTTGATTTTGGAACTGCAGTTATTTGAATCATTAGAAGTAACACTTCTGTGATTGATTTTCTGGGTTCCAGCCTCTGAACCTTTTGATCAGATTGTGATAAAATGCCTGAGAATATAGCAGCAGCTGACATATATATAGTGCCAGGCTCTGTGCTAAGCTCTCCACCTACATTCTATCATTCAGTCCTGGGTTCCTATTGGCTGCCACAATTCTTCTAAAGCAAAATGAAATCAACAGAAGAAACAGACCTATAGGCAGGTAGAGAAGGGGACGACAGAGGATGAAATGGTTGGATGGCACCACTGACTCAATGGACAGGAGTTTGAGCAAACTCCAGGACAGGGAAGCCGGGCATGCTGCAGTTCATGGGGTCACAAGAGTTGGACACGACTTAGCAATTGAACAAAAACAACAATTATCTGAAAGAATGAAGAGATCATTCCAGAGCTGTACATTATCTGCAAAATCACATATTATATAATATGTATTCTGGACAATAACTCCCAGAAGGCAGTATAGGTGTTAGGTTCTTCCAACATGAAGACAATAACTAAGTAATTCAAAGAGAAGTCATCTGATAGCAATTGCAATCAATCACTGATGAAAACCTCAATGATAGTTGTCAAGAATCCAAAGAGGAAGTGGTGGCCGAGCCAACAATTACACAAAGCAATTTATCATGAAAACACTATTATGCAAGAATGTAGAGCTCAATACTGATTCCATAAAATACTGAACTACTTGTCATTGCAATTCTTTCCTAAGTACAAATGAAACTTCTGTTGTTACTATTGGTTGGGTGGGAGTTGGGGCAGGGGGTTGGCGCCTAGAATGGAGTCTCTATTAGGACTCCAGGAATGGGAGGTGCTGGCATTAAACTATGGTGGACGAGTCTGCTATTTTCATGTTTTTCTCATTTAGATGTAAGAGAAAATGCTTATTTCTGGTTAGCTACCAGGGTCTTGGAACATAGAAAAAAAATTATTTTCCAAGTTATTACAATGGCACAATACCAACACTAGGATTAAGATCACACCGACCTTGAGTAAGTTCCTGAAATGCTCAGACTCTGTTTCCTTACCTGAAAAGTGAGGGATAATAAAATCAGCCTCAAAAGATGGCTGCCTTAAATGAAGTACTGTTTTAACTGTTGGAAGTCATGATGCATTCTGGAGATCAATCAAGATGGTGGAGTGAAAGGACATGGAATTCATCTCCTGATAAGAACATGTCAAAAATACATATACTTGTGGAGCAATTCTTATTGAAAACTAACTGGAAACTGGGAGGACTACTGTACAAACAATCAAGGGGGAAAGAAAGGTACCCGTGTAGTTGGGTAGGAAGTAAAGAAAAGTGATTGGGTAGGGAACCTGTACCTAGGGGATGCAGAGGGAAAAGGGAGGTTTCACAGGTGGACATTCACCCTGGGAAGGGAGAAGGTTGAGCCACAGACTGGATGCCCCACTCCTAGGGTCCTACTAGGGCAGACAAGTCCCCTTGGGCTCAGTGGAGGTCTTCTGGGATAACAGAAGCCCCACTGGATCTGGGGCAGCCACAACTGGGAATACTCAACTGTGAGATGCAGAGGCAACCTGGTCCCAGGACAGAGCCCATTGCTGGTGCTTACTTGAGCAGTGAATCAGCAGCAGTCCCTATCTTTGATGGCAGACACTCTAGCACAGCTGAGTGGAGGGAGGGAAACAATTCAGGGTGTCTACATAAGAACAGGGATTCCCAGGTGGTGCAGAGGTATAGAATCCTGCCAATGCAAGAGATGTGGGTTCAATCCCTGGGCTGGGAGGATGCCCTGGAAAAGGAAATGGCCACCCACTTCAATATTCTTGCCTGAGACAGAGAGACCTGGTGGTTTACACTCCATGGAGTCACAAAAGAGTTGGACACGACTTAGCAACTAAAAAAAAACACAAGCACAGCATCAGAAACAGCTTGGACCTCTGCAGCTGACATGGGCTTAGAGCCTGCATGGGCCCCCCCTTGCTTCAGCACTGCCCCTCTCTGAGGCAAGGGTCTCCATGCAGGAATGGGGAAAACACACACTTAAAAGGAACAGAGATAGTGGGAGCCTGAACCTCAGGACTTCTGCTCCAGCAGCGTGGGATCCGACTCTGTCCCTAAGAGGGCAGTGAGGGTCACTGAGCAGAGGGGTGTCCTGCCCCATATCTGGCTCCAGCTCTAGCCCCCTATCTCCAGCCGCACCCTCTACCAAGGTGAGAGCTAACAGCACACCCTAAGGAAAGATGAACTTCTGTCCATGTCAAATCCAACTCTCCCACTGAAGGCATCGGACACATGCAGTCTGTATAGGGATGCTCCCACGTAAGACGTATGTAACGGTTTCACCTAAATCCACAGAGGCAGAGAAAGTAAAATGAAAAGGCAGAGGAACTTCTCTTAAAGGAAAGAGCAAGAAAGAAACCCTGTAAAACAAAACAGTGAAAGAGAAATAAATAATTTACCAGAAAGAGTTCAAAGCACTGTTAGTAAAAATGTTAGCTGGATTAGGGAAAGAATAGATGTACAATGTGAAGATTTCAACAAGGAAGAGTGAAGCTTACCTATTGTATTGTACTGGCCACTAGTCTTTTATTGAATTTTTATAATTTTGCCAGTCTTGAATGTGAAAAAATGGAATTTCAAGGTAACTTATTTTGCATTTCTCTCCTTTTGAGAGTGTTGTCATATGTTTAAAAAAGCAGTTTCTGTTCATATTATTTCTTTCTTTTTAATGGGTGCTGGTTATTTTCCTTCAATGTCTAGAGCTCTTATATAGAAGGTAGATTGAGCTCTCACCTATGCTAAGAGTTGCAAATTTTGGGTTATGACGGATTTATTTTCATTATATTAAGAAAGTATGTACTAGTTAACTATCATTGAGCTTTTAAATGAAGAATGGATGTTGAGCTCTGTCACCTGCATTTTTTAATCTAAAGAGATAATCCTGAATATTTATTGGAAGGACTGATGCTGAAGCTCCAATTCTTTGGCCACCTGATGCAAAAAGCCAATTCATTGGAAAAGACCTAATGTTGGGAAAATTGAGGTCAGGAGGATAAGGGGGAGACACAGGATGAGATGGTTGGATGGCATCACCAACTCAATGGACATGAGTTTGAGCAAGCCCTGCGAGATGGTGAAGGAAAGGGAAGCTGCGTGTGCTACAGTTCATGGGTTCACAAAGAGTCAGACAAGACTTAGTGACTGAACAACAACAGCAAAGAAATAATCATATGAGTTTTCTGGTTAGAGCTATTAATTGATGAACTGTATTAACTGTCACTATATTAGCAAGATGAGACTTCCCTATATAGCCTCATCTTTACATCCTGGGAGTAAATTTCATTTGGTCATGAGATGTGCTATTTAGAAGTTTTAAGCTATCAGTTTCTTTTTCTTGGGGGGCAGGCAATATTTTTCAGGTATTTATATCAGTAAAAAGAATTTAGGCTTTTTTTTTTCCCAAAACTTTTCATTGGAGAGAAAGGGGAAAAAAGTTACTGAAAAGAGAATTTATTGGATGCTTGACCAAAAAGAAAATTAAATACTGAGTAAATATTTGAGTAGATACTTGAGTAGATTAAATATTTAAAGGGGTTGAGTGGAAGGGAGAAGAGAAGAAGAAGAAGAGGTAGAGAGGGGGCAGGGGTAGGGAGACAGGCAGAGAGGATGGAGAAGAAGAGATACATAAACTGTTGGGGGCGGAATACATGCTCTTGACAGAAATTTCTGGAAAAAAAATGGATTCAAATTAATCCTGTCAGATAAGAGTCTACTTGATAAACCTCTGTAAGGTTTTCTCCACCTTTCAAGGATTACTTCTCTGTTACTTCAGTGACCTGGAAATCACAAGACTCTTTTAATTCTTGGCCATCTAATGTTCTCTGGACTCATCCTCATGGGTGCTTTTTTGAGTAGTGGTGTATACAAGAACTCATTTTGGCCCATGTAGAGTGTGTTTCCCTTGCCGCAGTCCTTCCTTCTGCAAGTTCTGTAAAGAATATAAGAATTATATCCTATCACAGGTCTCATGGTCCAGATCAGTGATCTGTCCTGATCTCTGTAACCTTAAAGTTTGAATATAGTGGCTCAGATGGTTTTCTTTCGATATTCTGGGGGCTGAAGTGAAGAGATTACCTAATAACCTGCCCTTAAGGAGGAGCCTGGTAGGCTGCAGTCCATAGGATAGCTAGGAGTCGGACACGACTGAGTGACTTCACTTTCACTTTTCACTTTCATGCATTGGAGAAGGAAACGGCAACCCACTCCAGGGTTCCTGCCTCGAGAATCCCAGCGACGGGGGAGCCTGGTAGGCGGCCATCTATGGGATCGCAGAGAGTCGGACACAACTGAAGCGACTTAGCAGCAGCAGCATTCTACAGTTTCCAGAGGTTCAATTTCAGCCTTTATCAATCTACTCAAAAGTATTTATGAAAAAATGGATATATGCACATCTGCAGTATAGAAAGATGCTTTGATATCCAGGAGACCTAACCACAGGTGTGTGATGTAGAACAAAAACACATCTGACCAGATCCTGGCACAATTTACCAACACTAAAAGGATTTAAACAGGAAACACACATAGAGGGGAAAAAGTCTGCAGGCACTTTACAAGACACAGGTTCTTTGTTCATTAATTAAAAAGATAATTATTAACACCTATTATCGGCCAGGCTAACCCTATATTACATTGAGACAAGAAAATGAACAGAACCAGACAGACATAGTTCCAGCTATCACTGGGTCTGCAAGTTAACAGATAAACCTTTTTGCTTTCAGTGCTTAAAATCAGAGTTGTTGTTATTTTTTTTAACTTGGTAAACTTATCTACTTAGTTTTTATTAGAACAGAGTTTCTTGACATTAAGTATATCTTTAATCTCAGATGGTCAAAGAACCTCAGAAGATAGTTGGGTAAATTAAGACTAGCATGGTTCACTCAGACTCCCTTTAAGTCCATTCATGGATGCCAAGTAAAACTAATGGAGAATGAGATAAGGCCAAGTGTGGGAGAGTGTTGGTATTAGCACCAGCTTAGACTCCAGCCCTCCCTGCCAAAGCTATAAATACAAATGACCAATTTAACAGCATGAAAAGACCACCCTAAAGATCTCTACCTGAGATCTAATCAGTTGTTCTGCGCCTTCTTTCAATTACAGGATCCCTGCCACGTTTATGGGGACTTTTAATACAAGCATCACATTTTTGAAGGCCATATCATTATGACCATGTTTGATCTGAGGGTGGGAAAACATGAGCTCAAATAATGCCTGCACAAGGTCACTCTGAACGGAGCTGTAAACTGGAATCAATAAGAGCCTACTGTGGAAAAGAAAACGAAGTCAGGGGAAAGGGCTCAGATACTGTGGAGGATGCAACTCTGAAAGGGGTGCCATTAAAAAAGTACTTTCGATTCTGCATGGAAAGCGAAATTAGTTAAGAACATGCTTTGTCAAACAACACTATTCAAGGGCATCTGGAGAAGGGAAGGATGATAAAGGAAAGAAGGACAAGCACATCATCTCCACTTGAGTGTGGCAACAGGATATGATTTACAAAAGAAAATTAAACCATCATGTGGGCAAAAAGAAACGAACTGCAGCTCCTATGAAAATTAGCCTAACCCTGAACCAACTGAGTCACAATGCATGTGTGTGACTCCTCAGGTGTAAAGAATGTAATTGCTTAAGGCTTTATGAGTGATGAATCTCTAACAGAAAACTGGCTTTCCTGCCAGAAATACTCAAATACTACAGAAGTATAGAAGTATGTTTTCTCAATTATGGTTACTATATTATACCTTGTACTCAGATATTCTGATACTCCAGGAGTTTTTCATTCTCCACCCTTTCTTGGGGGATATCTCCTTCATTCCTATGACTTAAACTGCCATCCTCTGAAGTCTCACCCAATGCTCTCCTCTGAGCCCAATATTCTATTTGTGTCTCAAACTTATGTCAAGTCAACGTGTCCAAACTTTATGTCACTGTATTCTACCTCAAGTGGGACTTCCAGATCAGTATCCAGCCAGTTATTCAAGCAAGAAAAAGGAGAGTCATCATTTCCCCTCTGTGTACTGCTCATAGTCTTTTCTAGTTTTGTAACTCTGAAAAGCTTTATCAATATGTTTCTTCCTTTCTTATTTTTATTGTGGTTGTTTTTGCTCAAGTTCTTACCATCATTTGGCTGGACAGCTACAGAAGAGCTTGACAGACTGAATTCCAATTATTTACTATCCCAGCTATTCTTTATATTGCTCTTAACTGCAATGTATTTCTCTAAAAATTTTTTTTGTTTTTGGCCATGCTGCACAGCTTGTAGGATCTTAGTTTCCCGACCAGAGACTGAACTGCACACTGCACTTTCGTCAGGGAGAGAGTGAAGCCCTGACCACTGGACCACCAGGGAATTCTCTACAATGCATTTCTTAACAACAACAAAAAGCAAAATGATTCCAACACGCCAACATCACAACGAACAAGCCCAACAGAACGTGTCACTCCCACACACATAATTTTTCAAAGGGCTCTCACTTGCCGATAAGACAAAGTTCATATTTTTAAGCAAGTCACTGAGATTCTCCTCTCTTTTGGGGTCTTGAGTTCTTGCCATATGCCCTGTGATACAATCACACCAAGTCTTCTGCCATTGCCCAAGCACAGCATGTCTTTCATCCTGAGATTTGCAGTGTTTTCCTTTGCCTGGAGCACCCTTCATAATTTGTCTGCAGAGAACTCTAATCTTTAATTTCCTCATCTGTACAACAGGGTGATAATAGCGTTTACTTCAGAGGGTTGTCATGAAGACTAAGTGAGATGATCTACTCCGCACGGCGCCTAGCCTGCAGAAGCAATCACCAAACATTAGCAATCACTGTCACTGCTGGCCCTGTCATCATTGGTATATTTGTTTGGCTTTGTTTTTCAAATCTCAACAAAAATATCTCCTTCGCTCAGTCTCCCCTCACTTACCTGGGAGCATTAATCATTCCTTCTCTCTGATCTGATGCCTAACTATGGTACCTAACAGAAGCAGAAGATATTAAGAAGTGTCAAGAATACACAGAAGAACTAACTGTACAAAAAAAAAAAAGATCTTCACGATTCAGATAATCACAATGGTGTGATCACTCACCTACAGCCAGATATCCTGGAATGTGAAGTCAAGTGGGCCTTAGGAAGCATCACTACGAACAAAGCTTTTGAGGTGATGGAATTCCAGTTGAGCTATTTCAAATCCTAAAAGATGATGCTGTGAAAGTGCTACACTCAATATGTCAGCAAATTTGGAAAACTCAGCAGTGGCCACAAGACTGGAAAAGGTCAGTTTTCATTCTAATCCCAAAGAAAGGCAATGCCAAAGTATGCTCAAACTACCGCACGATTGCACTCATCTCACATGCTAGTAAAGAGAAAGTGAAAGTGAAGTCGCTCAGTCATGTACAGCTCTTTGCAACCCCATGGACTGTAGCCTACCAGGCTCCTCAGTCCATGGAATTTTCCAGGCAAGAGTACTGGTGTAGGTTGTCATTTCCTTCTCCAGGGCATCTTCCCAACCCAGGGATCAAACCCAATCTCCCACACTGCGGGCAGACGGCTTTACCATCTGAGTCACCAGGGAAGTACAAAAAAGTTGCCAACCCTTGTTTCATTTGTTTGTTTGGGCTGCACCACACAGCATGCAGAACTTCTCTGCCCAGGGATCAAACACATGCCCCCTACATTGGAAGGGTGGAGTATTTAGCACTGGACCACCACAGAAGTCCTGTGAACACGCTAGTAAAGTAATGCTCAAAACTCTCCAAGCCAGGCTTCAGCAATACGTTAACCGTGAACTTCCTGATGTTCAAGCTGGTTTTAGACAAAGCAGAGGAACCAGAGATCAAATTGCCAACATCCGCTGGATCATGGAAAAAGCAAGAAAGTTCCAGAAAACCATCTGTTTCTGCTTTATTGACTATACCGAACCTTTGACTGTGTGGATCACAATAATATGTGGAAAATTCTGAAAGAGATGGGAATACCAGACCACCTGACCTGCCTCTTGAGAAACCTATATGCAGGTCAGGAAGCAACAGTTAGGACTGGACATGGAACAACAGACTGATTCCAAATAGTGAAAGGAGTCCGTCAAGGCTGTATATTGTCACCATGCCTATTTAACTTCTATGCAGAGTACATCATGAGAAATGCTGGACTGGAAGAAGCACAAGCTGGAATCAAGACTGCTGGAAGAAATATCAAAAACCTCAGATATGCAGATGACACCACCCTTGTGGCAGAAAGTGAAGAGGAACTTAAGAGCCTCTTGATGAAAGTGAAAGAGGAGAGTGAAAATGTTGGCTTAAAGCTCAACATTCAGAAAACAAAGATCATGGCATCTGGTCCCATCACTTCATGGGAAATAGATGGGGAAACAGTGGAAATAGTGTCAGACTTTATTTTTTGGGCTCCAAAATCACTGCAGATGGTGACTGCAGCCATGAAATTAAAAGACGCTTTCTCCTTGGAAGGAAAGTTATGACCAACCTAGATAGCATATTAAAAAGCAGAGACATTATTTTGTCAACAAAAGTCTCTCTACTGAAGGCTATGGTTTTTCCAGTAGTCATGTATGGATGAGAGAGTTGGACTATAATGAAAGCTGAGCACCGAAGAATTGATGCTTTTGAACTGTGGTGTTGGAGAAGACTCTTGAGAGTCCCTTGGACGGCAAGGAGATCCAACCAGTCCATCCTAAAGGAGATCGGTCTTGGGTGTTCATTGGAAGGACTGATGTTGAAGCTGAAACTCCAATACTTTAACCACGTGATGCAAAGAGCTGATTCATTTCAAAAGATCCCGATGCTGGGAAAGATTGAGGGCAGGAGGAGAAGGGGACGACAGAGGGTGAGATGGTTGGATGGCATCACTGACTCAATGGACATGGGTTTGGGTAGACTCCGGGAGTTGATGATGGACAGGGAGGCCTGACGTGCTACGGTTCACGGGGTTTCAAGGAGTCAGACACAACTGAGCGACTGAACTGAACTACAGTACCATATTACATCAATTTCAAAATTGATGGAATTTTCATATTTTTGCATCTGTGATATTGGGGTACATCTTGTAATCTATGACAAGTCCTGGCTTAATTGGCAGCAATTTTTGTTTCTTTGGCCACCTGATGTAAAGAACTGACTCACTGAAAAGACCCTGATGCTGGAAAAGATTGAAGGCAGGAGGAGGGGACGACAGAGGATGAGATGGTCGGATGGCATCACTGACTCAAAGGACATGAGTTTGAGTAAGCTCTGGGAGTTGGTGATGGACAGGGAGGCCTGGTGTGCTGTAGTCCATGCATCAGGCAGCAAAGAGCCGGACACGACTGAGTGACTGGACTGAGTAGCACTTGGAATAATGTTGCTACTTATAATGAGTAGCTTAGTAGATGACACCTAAACTTGTGATAACTGCCATAAAAACATGATTATCCAGGGTGGATAATGCATATTTATAGTAGACAGGAAATTGCACATTTTCTGTGAATCAATGAACCATCTCCAGAAGAAAGGGACTGCTTTGTGGAACTCTATAGTATCCAAGAGCTATTTCATTTCTATATACTGCAATATAGCAAGGCCCTATCCCCTGAACCACAGAGAGGCAGCCTGATGAAGCAGCATGCTATCATCTCCTTCAGTTAAGCACTCACATCTGAGAGCCAAACAACAGCCAGATCCAGAGAATGAGTGGGGAGAGGCGAGTTTGTGATACTGGGTCCCAATAACCCAGGATTTAATAAGCTCAGATGGTAAAACAATTACGTGGAGAAGAGAATGAAGGAATATGGTGGGAAAGGCCAAGGGATCATGCTTTTAGACAGCTTGTCCAATCGAGTTCAAAGCAAGCCACAGACATAATTTTAAATGTTCTAGTATCTATGCTTTAAAATGAAAACAAGTCAATTAAGATTAATAATATATTTTATTTGTTTAACCCAACATAGAAAAAAGTGCTATTTATCATGAAACCAATACAAAAAAGAAGAAATATTTTGGGGGACTGTCTTCAAAATCTGATGTATGATTGATTCCTATGGCACATCTCAGTTTGGATCAGCCACATTTCAATTGCTCAGCAGCTGCACATGGCTAGTGCCTACCATCCTGGGCCACACAAATCGAGACTGCTTTTTTGACCAACTCAGTTAAGTAATGAGTCAACAGTAACAGGTATTTCAACAGTGGCTCTTTTTCACCACATGATACTGGGAATGTTTAAGGTTTATTTTTATATTTTAAAATTCTTTTTAGAATAGTAATTTTCCTTCAAATTCTTTTCGTGTGTCATTTTGGCTGACTTTGTTTTAACCATAATTTGAGGTTATTCCTATGTCCTTCCCAACTTCCCTTCATTCTGCTGGTTAAAGAAGAGGTGACTTCTTTATTCAATTATAGACCTTTCCCCAGTGAGTTGATCCCTAGGAGAGGGACAAGGAGTCTATGGTTCATTTTAGGATTGTTAGCTTCTGTCACAATGCCTAACACATAGTGGGCTCTGAAGAACTATTTTTGAATACACATTAAAAGGTGAACTAAGTTTGACAACAGTGGTTCTCAACCTGGGCTGCACACTGGGATTATGTGGGGAGTTAAAAAGAAGAGTGCAGATGCCTGGTCTCATCCTCAGAGATCCTGGAAGTAGCTCTGGAATTTGGTTTGGGGGGTTGAAATTTTAAAAATCTCCCCCAGGCAATCCTAGTATGCAGTCAGGGTTGAGAACCACTGCTCTAGGGCTTTCTTAGGACAGCTTACTCTGGCCACATCCTTGCTTTCTTGACACAAGGTTCAGTTTGCTTCAGCTCCATTCCTACTCTCAGAATAGATCAAAAGTTTAAGAAACCTTGTAGAGAAGATTAAAACAGAATTCCCAAGAGTGATTTGCAAATCCTTTTCCAAGGCACTGAAGATTTTCAGTGTTCTAAATCTATTCATATTTATCTTTTTCCAACAAAAGGAATAAAATTCACAATGTAAGTGTTTTAAAATGCTGCTGCTGCTGCTGCTGCTAAGTCACTTCAGTCGTGTCTGACTCTGTGCGACCCCATAGATGGCAGTCCACGAGGCTCCCTGTCCCTGGGATTCTCCAGGCAAGAACACTGGAGTGGGTTGCCACTTCCTTCTCCAATGCATGAAAGTGAAAAGTGAAGGTGAAGTCGCTCAGTCATGTCCAACCCTCAGCGACCCCATGGACTGCAGCCTACCAGGCTCCTCCATCCATGGGATTTCCAGGCAAGAGTACTAGAGTGGGGGTGCCATTGCCTTCTCCAGTTTTAAAATGCTAGCTAATTTGAAAAGATCATAAGGCCATTATAGCATACAGAGTGATAATATCCAGGCATTCTCACTGCAGAATTTTTTAGATATAAAATAACAGCAATTAATAATAGAAATGGACAGCCAAGACATGGAAGCAGCCTAAGTGTCCACTGACAGACAAATGAATAAAGAATGGGGGTGTGTGTGTGTGTGTGTGTGTATTCACTCTGTCATGTCCAGCTCTTTGCGACCCCATGGACTGTAGCCTACCAGGCTCCTCTGTGCACAGTGATTTTCCAGGCAAGAATACTTGAGTGGGTTGCCATGACCTCCTCCAGGGGATCTTCCCAAGCACCCAGGTCTCCCACATTGCAGGCACATTCTTTACCAGCTGAGCTACTCAGGAAGCTCACATATATACACATACATATACACCCAATGGAATATTACTCAGCTATTAAAAAAGCGAAAATTCCCATCTGCAGCAACATGGGTGGGCTTGGAGATTATTATTCTAAGTGAAATAAGACAGGTTAAGACAAATAACAAATGCTATCACTTATATGTGGAATCTAAAAAATGATACAAATGAACTTATTTCCAAAACAGAAAGAGATTCACAGACAAAGGAAATAAAGTTATGGTTACCAAAGGAGAAAGGAAGGGTAGAGAGAGGGATAAATTAGTAGTTTGGGCTTAAAATATACACTCTGCTGCTGCTGCTGCCGCCGCCAAGTTGCTTCAGTTGTGTCCGACTCTGTGCGACCCCATAGATAGCAGCCCACCAGGCTCCCCCATCCCTGGGATTCTCCAGGCAAGAACACTGGAGTGGGTTGCCATTTCCTTCTCCAGTTCATGAAAGTGAAGTCACTCAGTCGTGTCTGACTCTTAGCGACCCCACTGACTGCAGCCCACCAGGCTCCTCTGTCTCTACTATATACAAAATAGATAGTAAGGACCTACTACGTAGCACAAGAAACCATACTCAATCTTTTATACTAGACTATAAGGAAAAATAATCTGAAAAAGAATATAAATAAAATATATATATATATATATATGCACAGACACATATATATCCCACCTGAAACTAACACAATACTGTAAATCATCTAGACTTCAATAAAAGAATTTTAAAAATCCAGAAATGGGGAAAAAGGAATGAAATTTAAGCACACGTGAGCCTCATTTCAAGTTTCCTTATACATATGTCACAAGTTGAAATTATTAATTTTTGAGGTCAGCAAAAGGAAATATTGTGTGCTCTTCTTTAGGCCATTTAGGCTATACATGAAATAAACATAAAGCAATGTATCATAGCAAATGAAACAACTGACAAAGGATTAATTTCCAAAATATATGAGCAGCTCATCCAACTCAATGCCAGAAAAACAAACAATCCAATCAAAGAGTGGGAAAAAAGACCTAAACAGACATTTCTCCAAAGAAGACAGACAGATGGCTAACAAACACATGAAAAGATGCTCAACACTGCTCATTATTAGAGAAATGCAAATCAAAACTACAGTGAGATATCACCTCACACAGGTCAGAATGGCCATCATGAAAAAGTCTACAAACAATAAAACCTGGATAGGGTGTGGAGAAAAGGGAATGCTCCTGCACTGTTGGTGGGGAATGCAAATTGATATACCCACTATGGAAGATGGTATGGAGATTCCTTAAAAAAACTAGGAATAAAACCACCATATGACCCAGCAATCCTACTCCTAGGCATATACCCTGAGGAAACCAAAACTGAAAGAGACACATGTATCCCATTGTTCATTGCAGCACTATTTACAATAGCTAGAACATGGAAGCAACCTAGATGCCCATGAACAGAAGCATGGATAAAGAAGTTGTGGTACATATACACAATGGAATATTACTCGGCCATAAAAAAGGAACACATTTGAGTCAGTTCTGATGAGGTGCATCAACCTAGAACCTATTATACAGAGTGAAGTGAGTCAGAAAGAGAAAGATAAATATTGTATTCTAACGTATATATACAGAGTCTAGAAAAATGGTACTGAAGAATTTATTTACAGGGAAGCAATGGAGAAACAGACATAGAGAATAGTCTTGTGGACATGGGGAGAGGGGAGGAAAGGGTGAGATGTATGGAAAAAGTAACATGGAAACTTACATTACCATATGTAAAATAGATAGCCAACCAGAATTTGCTGTATGGCTCAGAAAACTCAAACAGGGGCTCTGTATCAATCTAGAGGGTTGGGATGGGGTGGGAGATGGGAGGGAGGGTCAAAAGGGAGAGGATATATGTATACCTATGTCTGAGTCATGCTGAGGTTTGACAGAAAACAACAAAATTCTGTAAAGCAATTATCCTTCAATTAAAAAAATAAACTAAAAAAGCAATGCATCTACTTTATAAATCACATATAAAATCTAATTTTAGCCATATAACTCACAAATGTTGGTATTACTGTCTGTTCTCAAAATGATACCTTGGCCTGGTGCCAGGACTTCCATCATATTTGAGGTTCAGCTGCGGCCAAGAGAGAACTCTGACTTCTGCTTCAGCACAAATGAGACCTCATCCAGGAGGAAAGAGCAGTGAACTCTGTACCAAGGGGCCAGCTGGAATAAAGTTTCTCTGACTCATGGACTGAGAATTTCCCTGCCAGTTCCCAAGGTGGTTTGGCCATACTTTATGGATTTACTCTGCTTAAAGGTCTTTTGTTGATAGTTTGGAATCATGTGGCCTTATTAATAAATAGAAATAGCATGCAAATAAACCACTAAAGATTCCTACATGCATTTCCCCTGGCTTTTGAGCAAAGACAAAAGCCCCCTCTTACTACCCCACACTTTTTTTTCTTTATTTAGATATAATTGATGTGAAACATTATATTCACTTCAGGTGTACAACGTAATGGTTACACACATACACACACACATATACAGTGAAATGATCATCACAGTAAGTCTAGTTAACATCCGTCCATGTAGAGTTACAAATTTTGTGTGTGCGATGAGAATGCTTTAAGATCTACTCTCTTAGCAACTTTCAAATACACAGTACAGTATTATTAACTACAGTCACCATCCTGTACATTACATTCCCCATGAGTTATTTCTTTTACAGCTGAAAATTGCACCCCACACTTATTTTTGTTTCACATCATAAGTTGGGTTTGAGAAACCAGAATAGGAAATAACCAAAAGGCATTAAACTTTCATACTCACTACCAGGGCTCAACAAAGGTTCCCCAGTCCTGCCAAAACCATGGAGGAAGGAACATAATTCGGTATAATTTTTAAGTCAGTACTGGGTCTCATGTATATCACTTCCATCTGCTAACCCCTGAGGGCCGATGGGTGCCAAGTGATTGGATGTGTGACATTCACCTGGCCCCAATTTTCCTTTCTGAAAAGGAATGGAAAATACAATACCAGTTTCCAAGTTGCTACGCTCATAAAACCAGAAAGATAATCACCATCCGCCTACACGATTGCATAAGCCTGCATGGCCGTCACCTGTCAGTTCACAGGTATTGAGGATCCTCTGGGGAACCATCAAGAGACAAAGAGAAAGCTTTCCCTCGCGAGTTTATAGAAACAGGAGTAATGTTAAAGGATTTAAACTATTACAGCACATTTGAGAGGTGATATAAAGGTTACAGGACAACTTCATCTACACTGAGTATAGATCCACCATGGGAAGATGGTCTAATGGAATCCTTGGTGCTGCCAGGGCTCAGGCAGGATATGCAGGGTGGTGGGGCTCAGAGAAGATGGGGGACAGGAGGACATTTCAGGATGTCACATTTCCTACCTTTCTGGAAGAACTCTTGAGTCTGTCCTTGAACGGCTGCAGATACTCCTTTGGCGACTCCTTACATACGACTGCCATCTGCTTCTCACTTGCTGTGAAGAGAAGGTGGCAGTCAGACTTCCTCAAGAACACAGATTTGCTGAACTCATGCTCTGTGCTCGGCATTAAGTGGGAAATCCTTACCCATCACTATTAACCCAAATTACAGGGCAAAAAGCAAAACCAAAAAACAAAAATAATTACTCATTCTATACCTTTCTTCAGGAACAGGGAAATGCATCACCTTCAACCTCTTTTAATTTTTTTAAAGAAACGCAGCAAAACTTCAGACTTGGCACAGGTGAAAAACTCTGCTTTTGGTCTCTCGAAAAGAGAGGCAAAAGCAATGTAAGGACTAGTCCTAGAAAACTAAGAGCCCAAATCCTCTTCAGATTCATAGTCCAAAAGCTTAAAATAGATGTTGCAAAAACTCCCAGGTCTTGAACCACCACACAGCATGAGAAGCCAGGTTGGGGAGGATCAAACCTCTCTTTACTTTTGTTCACCTACCCGTTCCATTAATATATTACTAAAACATGTGAAATCATTTTAAATATGATTTACTACAGACAGGATATCCAGAATTTACCACATATTGTTTTTTTGGTAATCAAGACCCCTCAGATAGTTTTCATTTGGTGACATGGAAACTACAATTACCTGTAACACATCTGTTATAAAGGCAGTTAACCCAGGCCAAGAATCATTTTCCCAAAGTTTTGATATGTTTGTACAGTGGCAGAAATGCACTGGGTAGGAAAAAAGGCTTCATTTTTCCCAAGCTAGAGCTGAGTCATGACCACTTTTGTCTGTTGATCACGGCCAGAAATTACTGACATGCCATTGTTCAAGAGAATATATTAAAGAACCAGATTTTCACCATAAACAAATCACCATAAATGGCTCAAAAAATAGAGAAAGGTATATTCTTGGAGGAATTTACAGAAGCACAAAGGAAGGTATTTTGAAAGAGTATGGTTAGAAAGGATGCTTTTTATTTATGTCGGGAAATTCGTATACAAGAACTTGGTGTTTCCAAAACCAGCATCCCAGAATGTTTACTATGAACATGTGAAGTAATCCACAAGCACAGCAGCCCTGAAACACAGAAAAGGCAAAAGAGATCCTTCGAAATTAGTTACTTGACATTTTCTCTTACAATATTGCCACCTAGATTGCTGAAATCCTAGATGACTCTGGGAGACTGTCAGATTGCGCTGTAGATGAAAGCCTGATGGCAGGGAATTCTGTTAAGTTCAGCATCAGCTGCAATCTCAAAATCACCTCCAGGGATTCCCTCCTGGGATCATGAGGCTGATCACAGGACACACGGGCCTAAATGCAGGCTTTTCCCATTGACATAGTTATTTTCCAAAAGTTTTTAACAGAGTTTATTTTGAATATCTATGGTGAACTATTCTGATAATCACTCTAGTGCTATCCGGGAAAACTTTGTCCACTGGGATGCAAAAATTCATTTCATTTCATTTTTTTTTTTTTTTAATGATTCATCTTATCTGGAACGAATACCTTAAAACCAATCCATCATTATTTCAAAACATTCCTCCCCTACTCTCACCTTTTTACCTTTATTTGTCAGTATGTTTGTCCTCTCCACAACACCTACTTAATAATTTTCTACTGTTGTATGATTTTCCTTTACCTCTTTGCTAGTTCTCTCCTATGAACCTAATACTCTACCAGTATTTCTCAAATTCATGTTAAATCAACATTTCCAAAATTTGTGGTGGTGGTTTAGTTGCTCAGTTGGGTCCAACTAAGCAGCTTGTGACCCCATGGACACAAGGTTCCTCTGTCCATAGGATTTTCCAGGCAAGAATACTGGAGTGGGTTGCCACTTCCTTCTCCAGGGGATGTTCCTGACCCAGGGATTGAACCCGGGTTTTCTGCATTGCAGGCAGATTCTTTACCTACTGAGCTACCAGGGAAGTATGTCAGTGTATTTTATCCCAAGTGGGTCCTCTGCATCAGTATCCATCCAGTTATTCAGTTCAGTTCAGTCGCTCAGTCGTGTCCGACTCTTTGCAAGCCCATGAATCGCAGCACGCCAGGCCTCTCTGTCCATCACCAACTCCCGAAGTTCACTCAGACTCACGTCCATTGAGTCAGTGATGCCATCCAGCCATCTCATCCTCTGTCGTCCCCTTCTCCTCCTGCCCCCAATCCCTCCCAGCATCAGAGTCTTTTCCAATGAGTTAACTCTTCGCATGAGGTGGCCAAAGTACTGGAGTTTCAGCTTTAGCATCATCCTTCCAAAGAAATCCCAGGGCTGATCTCCTTCAGAATGGACTGGTTGGATCTCCTTGCAGTCCAAGGGACTCTCAAGAGTCTTCTCCAACACCACAGTTCAAAAGCATCAATTCTTTGGTGCTCAGCCTTCTTCACAGTCCAACTCTCACATCCATATATGACCACAGGAAAAACCATAGCCTTGACTAGACAGACCTTAGTCACCAAAAGTAATGTCTCTGCTTTTGAATATGCTATCTAGGTTGGTCATAACTTTTCTTCCAAGGAGTAAGTGTCTTTTAATTTCATGGCTGCAATCACCATCTGCAGTGATTTTGGAGCCCAAAAAAATAAAGTCTGACACTGTTTCCACTGTTTCCCCATCTATTTCCCATGAAGTGATGGGACCAGATGCCATACTCTTCATTTTCTGAATGTTTAGGTTTAAGCCAACTTTTTCATTCTCCACTTTCACTTTCATCAAGAGGCTTTTTACTTCCTCTTCACTTTCTGCCATAAGGGTGGTGTCATCTGCATATCTGAGGTTATTGATATTTCTCCTGGCAATCTTGATTCCAGCTTGTGTTTCTTCCAGTCCAGCGTTTTTCATGATGTACTCTGAGTTTAAGTTAAATAAGCAGCGTGACAATAGACAGCCTTGATGTACTCCTTTTCCTATTTGAAACCAGTCTGTTGTTCCATGTCCAGTTCTAACTGCTGCTTCCTGACCTGCATACAGATTTCTCAAGAGGCAGGTTAGGTGGTCTGGTATTCCCATCTCTTGAAGAATTTTCCACAGTTTATTGTGATCCACACAGTCAAAGACTTTGGCATAGTCAATAAAGCAGAAATAGATGTTTTTTGGAACTCTCTTGCTTTTTGATGATACAGCAGATGTTGGCAATTTGATCTCTGGTTCCTCTGCCTTTTCTAAAACCAGGTTGAACATCTGGAAGTTCACGGTTCACGTACTGCTGAAGCCTGGCTTGGAGAATTTTGAGCATGACTTTACTAGCATGTGAGATGAGTGCAATTGTGTGGTAGTTTGAGCATACTTTGGCATTGCCTTTCTTTGGGATTGGAATGAAAACTGACCTTTTCCAGCCCTGTGGCCACTGCTGAGTTTTCCAAATTTGCTGGCATATTGAGTGCAGCACTTTCACAGCATCATCTTTCAGGATTTGAAATAGCTCAACTGGAATTCCATCACCTCCACTAGCTTTGTTTGTAGTGATGCTTTCTAAGGCCCACTTGACTTCACATTCCAGGATGTCTGGCTCTAGTGAGTCATCACACTATCATGATTATCTGGGTTGTAAAGATCTTTTTGTAGCCAGTTATTAGAGCAAGAAAAAGGAGAGTTGTCCTTTTCTCCTCTGTTTTTGTATTTCTCATAGGTTATCTAGTCATGTAACTCCGAAAAGCTTTATCAGTATGTCCATTCCTTTTTTTAGTTTTACTGTGACCAAAATGATAAGTAGCTCCCTTGCCATCACTGTTCTATTATCAAAATAATGACTTTGAGCTAGAACTATCAGAGAGAGAGAGGAAGAGGGATAGTGTAAATAGAGCTGGAAGAGGTGAATGTATTCTTTTTGTTCTATTCTTTTTCGTTTTAAGGGAGAGGAGATCGAAACTTAACTTTGAAATTTAAGTTTTCTCTGGTCTCTATGGATTAAAATGCAAGATAATCCACTGAAAACAAAAAGGCAAAGAGACAAAAAAGATGAAACTCTGAATGGATTCCTGTTGCTCATTCAAATGAATTCAAACTTCCAGGCTGAGATTTAAGGCCTTTCCCTTTTTCAGCTTTATATTTTCTCATATATTTGACTAATGAGACCAAAATCACACAACGTTTCCAAATTATATCAACCAGTGTTGCCAGCTCCATGCCTGCACTCATGTGGTTCTTTGTCCACCCTGCTCTCACTCCCTACATACTTTCTAGTGCATTTGATAAAATCCTATTCATCCTAAAAAAGTTTTTCTGAGATGCTACCACTACCATAAAACCCTTCCAATCCAAAGTTTTTGAATCTTTTGAACATCTATCTTCCAGACAGCATTTATGTTTTACCTTTTATTATATTTGTCTATTTATATTAATCCCTGTAAAATCACCACGGTTTCATTTACTCATACCCAAACCTGTCCAGAGACCTCCATGCATCTGGCCAAAGCATCAGATATCCTCCATAAGATTCTTATGTGAAGAAAAGTGGAAAAAAAAAATTTAGCAATTTTGACCCAGACTGAGTGGGCTCTCCAGGGTGTAATATGACCTCCTTGTCTCTTTACTTTTTCCTTCCTTCCTAGGGCTTCCCTGGTGACTCAGATGGTAAAGAATCTGGCTGCAATGCGGGAGACCTGGGTTTGATCACTGGGTCATGAACATCCCCTAGAACAGTGAATGGCTGCCCATTCCAGTATTCTTGCCTGGAGAATCCCATGGACAGAGGAGACTCGCAGGCTACAGTCCATGGGGTCGCAAAGAGTCAGATGCGACTAACACTTTCACTTTCTTCTCTAGGTACATCAACAGGTCCCAGTCTCTTTATTCTGCAAACACTGTGACTGTCCCAAGCTGATATGACAGTGCTTAGTGTATTTTTAGTGAGTGAGTGAGTGAGTGAAATTGCTCAGTCGTGTCCAACTCTTTGTGACCCCACGGACTGTAGCCTACCAGGCTCCTCCCTCCATGGGATTCTCCAGGCAAGAATACTGGAGTGGGTTGCCATTTCCTTCTCCAGGGGATCTTCCCGACCCAGGGATCGAAACTGGGTCTCCCACATTCCTGGTAGACGCTTTAACCTCTGAGCCCCAAACATCTCCCACTTCCTGCTCGAAGGCACAGGAAAGTAGCAAAGATTATTCTCCTGATTGAATAGTTGTGGCAGCAGACTAAGATGCAGGAGACTGATCAGGCACACCTTGGAAGAGTTCTAGTTTCATGAACTGACACTGTCCAATGAACTTTTATGGCCACATAAATTTTTCTGATGATACCAAACTATGATTATGAAGCCATATTTATTCTCACAATATAAACTGGGAGAGGGTTTCAAATTAACTGGTCTTCTACTGCATTCATATTCCAGCAATTTCATTGATAGAGAACTGTTTCATGAACACAAATAATATACAGTGATTAGGCGTGCATTTTGGTAAAGGACATAACTGAAGCCAGGACAGTAATTTCTTCAAGGTTATTTCTTCCTAGGCAAAGCAAAGCCCAATGTAGAGCTTCTTTTCCCAATTACACAAATAAAAACTCTGTCTCTGCCTGAATTAAAAGGGTTGATGTGGTTCTCCCTTTGTGCTGGCTGAGGTGACAGAGCCCATGATGTCCATCAAACTTCCCAGATTGGCCAGGTAGTGGTGTGGTAAAAGGCTGGTGCTTGGATCCACACTTACCTGAGTGCAGGTGGGTTGTGGCTTTTCTCATTTGCAAAAGGGGACCCCCTTAATCACAAGCACGATAGCCTTTCCCTTCTCCAGGGGATCTTCCCAACCCAAGATCAAACCCCGGTCTCCCATATTGCAGGCAGATCCTTTACCAGCTGAGCTGCAAGGGAAGCCCAAGAATACTGAAGTGGGCAGCCTATTCCATTTCCAGCAGATCTTTGCGACCCAGGAATCGAACCAGGGTTTCCTGCATTACAGGCAGATTCTTTATCCACTGAGCTATCAGGGAAGCCCTACAGGCAAGATATATGAATTAAATGAGCCAATGCATGTAAAGTGGTTTGCAGAGCGCCTGGCACTAGCAAGTGGCATGCAATGTATTATCTGTCACTTTTATAACTTTGTAAAATTGGATGGAAAACATGTCCTAGGCAGAACAGCAAGAGAGTCATGGCTGGAGATTATGTACTACAAATTCTACACACTCTAATTATGAAAATACACCTCAGTGCAAACCTCCTGTTTGGAACAAAGAGATAATGATTTTTGTTCCCTTGCTGATGATCTACCACCCACTATAAGAATTCAAGGAAGAAACTCCTGGGGAAAGATGAAGCAAAATGTGAAGTAAGTGTCTGGGGCCTCCGAGCCTCATGGGTTTGAAATGAGAAACACTGAAACCAGTCCAAAGGACAGCGGCTTCCCTGCTGGGCCCCGAGGTCCTCTGTGCACCACAACGGGCACAGCCTCCCACGTGGCCTGTTAGAATTAAACTTTTCCACACGATCAAAGCCCAGGGCTGCCCTCTGACTGTCTGAGTGCAGTGCCATATTCGATGGCCAGGCAGCTGGCCGGCTCCCACTTATTAATTTGGCTTATCCAGGATGCATTCGAGCAGACAGACAGACCTGAAGACTAATTAACACTGACACTGGAGACTGGCAGTGCATAAAGGAGAGAGGTCCCTGACAAAGCCCCAATGTCATTAATTGTCCAACCAGGAGACACTTATACAATATTGCTAGACCACCAAGGCTGCCTCACATAGGGCTGTGCCAGGAGTTCCAACATTAGAAGCCAAAGTCACCCAGGATTCTTTCTCTCTCTTCTTTTTCTATTTAATTTGACAGAATTAAAGAATATATTTATTTCTGAAGTTAGTTACTAATAGATCATTGTGACAGATGAAATATTTAAAGCATTCTCTAAAATGCTTTATAATATCCTATCCTATCCTTTCTCTGAGCTCCATACTCAAAGAACTACCTCAGAGAATTGCTAAAGCAATATAAAGAACTGAGACAGTATGAAAAACTATTAATATAAGCCAATAAAATGGGCAGCCAAGAAAAAATGGGCACACTTTTAGAAATGTATAATCTCCCAAGGTTGAATATATATGTATATATTATATAATAAAATTATTGATACTAAATTGAGGTACTATCTAAAGGTTAAGTACTTGTGAAGCATTTAAAATATAAAGTATAGCCAATACTTTATAATAACTATAAACGAGGTGTAATATTTAAAAATTGTGGATCACTATGTTGTATACTCAAAGCTTATATATTATTGTACATTAAATATACCTCTATTTTAAAAAAAAACTTTAAAAATATGTTGGTTGTCAAATATTTTAGAGGAAGGAAAGATATAGCTTTAAATGTTTTGAGATTTCAAATATTAGACTGTTAAGTTTCTAAGTGGTTGTCTGGGTTTTTTTGTTTTTAACCTTTAAGAACAAGGAATAAAGCTTACTGAGTAGCTTAAAAATCATGGGTAGGTTATAAGAATACAGAGGCAAGGTTGATATACAATCATCAAAATCTGATACATGTTTAATCATTTTAACAGATCAAATGTACATGGGCATTTTTAAGGAAAATAGGGTACACATTTTTTTCTGTATGAGTGAAGGACCTATGGTCTTTGTAATGAAGTCAAAATATAGTTCAGAGAAAAAGAAAGATGCATCTAGGCTTTGCTTTTTAAATCTGGGATTCCCTCTTTCCCCCTCTCTGCTTACCTAATTCCTACTCAAGCTCTCCTTGGATCTGGGCCAGTTCTACTTGTTCTTCAGTTGTATAAGATCCCTAGCCTTTCTCTGAGCTCCATGCTTAAAGAACTAACTCAGAGAATTGCTAAAGCAATACAAAAACTGAGAGAGTATGAAAAACCATTAACATATGACAATAAAGTGGACAACTGAGAAGAAATGAACAAATTTTTATAAATGTATAATCTCCCAAAGATTGAACCAAGAAGACAGAAAATATGAACAGGCCAATTACCAGTGATGAAAGTAAATCAGTAATAAAAAGTAATTCCTGACAAATGAAAGTCCAGGACCAGACAGCTTCACAGATGAATTCTACCAAACATTTAGAGAAGAGCTAACACCTATCCTTGTCTAACTATTCAAAAAAAAAAAAAATGCAGAAAAAGGAATGCTTCTGAACTCATTCTATGAGGCCAGCATCATTTTGGTATCAAAATCAGACAAAGACATAACACACACACACACACACAAATTACAGGTCAAAATCACTGATGAATATAGATGAAAAAAATCCTCAATAAAAAATAGCAAACTGAATTCAACAATACATAAAAATTTTTCTTAGACAGACATCTAATGAATTTCTACACACTAACAATGAACTCTCAGAAAGAGAAATTTAAGGAAACTACCGCATTTATAATCACATTGGAAAAAACAAAATATTTAAGAATAAATTTAACTAAGGAGGTAAAATAACTATACTGGGATAAACTATAAAACATTGAAAAAAGAAATTGAAGACAACACAAGCAGATGGAAAGATAGACTGTTCATGGACTAGAAGAATTAATGATGTTAAAAATGATCACACTCCCCAAGGCAATATACAAATTCAATGCGATCCCTATCAAAATACCCAGGGCATTTTTCACAGAACTAGAACAAATAATTTTAAAATTTGTACAGAAACAAAAATAGACCCCAAATAGCCAAATAATCTTGAGAGAAGACCCAAGCTGCAGGAATCATGCTAACTATACTACAGAGCTTCAGTAATCAAAATATTACAGTGCTGTCACAAAAACAGATACATAGATCAGTGGAATAGAACAGGCAGCTCAGAAAGAAGCCCATGAACTTATTGTCGGTTAATCCAAGACAAAGGAGGTAAGAATATACAATGGAGAAAGGACAGTGTTTTCAAAAAGTAGTGCTAGGATAACAAGAGAGCTACATGTAAAGAAATAAATTTGAATATTCTCTAACACCATATACAAAAATAAACTCAAAACGGATCAAAGACCTAAATATAAGCCTGGAAACCATAAAAACCCTAAAAGAAAACATAGGCAGAACACTTCTTGACATAAATTGCAACTATATATTTTTTGGATCTGTCTCCTAAAGCAAAGGCATTAAAAGTAAAAATAAACAAATGAGACCTAATTAAACGTAAAAACTTTTGCACAGCAAAGGAAACTATCAACAAAACAAAAGGCCAGCCTAATAAATGGGAGAAAATATTTGCAAATGATATGACTGATAAAGGGTTAATATCTGTATCTATCTGTCTATAGATATATATATAAACAACTCATACAACAACATCAAAAAACCCAAACAACTCAATTTTTAAAATGGGCAGAAGATCTGAACAGACACTTTTTCAAAAGAAATACAGATGGCCAACAGGCATATGAAAAGATGCTCAATACTGTTAATCATCAGAGAAATGCAATTAAAACCACAATGAGACATCCTCCTCACACTTGGCAGAATGGCTATCATCAAAGAGATGACAGATTATAAATGTTGGTGATGATGTGGGAAAAAGGGAACCCTCATATTGTTAGTGAGAATGATAATCAGTGCTGCCACTACGGACAACAGTATAGAGGCCCCTCAAAAACCTAAAAATAGAACTACCATATGACCCAGCAATCCACCCCTGGGCATTTATCCAAAAAAAAAAAAAAAACAAAAAACCAACCCAAACACTAATTCTAAAAGATACATGCACCCTAATGTTCAAAGCAGCATTATTTATAATTGCCAAGATATGGAAGCAACTTAAGTGTCCATCAACAGATGAATGAAGATTAGTATATATACACAGTGGTATACTACACAGCCATAAAAAGAATAAAATTTTGAAATCCTGCTGTTTGCAACAATACAGATGGACTTGGTGAGGGTTATGCTAAGTGAAATAAGTTAGATGGAGAAAGATAAATATTGTATGATATTATTCACATGTGGAATCTAAAAATATAAAACAATTGATTGAATATAACAAGAAAGAAACAGACTCACAGGTATGGAGAACAAACTAATGGTTACCAGTGTGGAGAGGGACACAAGGGCTGGCAATATAGGAGTAGGGGATTAAGATGTAAAAACTACTATGTTAAAAAAAAATAAACTACAAGGATATACATATAGTACAACATAGGGGATATAACCAATATTTTATAACAACTAGAGATGGAATATAACCTTTAAATGTTGTGAATGTTGTATATCAACTATAGCTCAATAAAAAGAAAGTGATTTTAAAAAAGAACTAAGAAACTAAACCAAATGTTTATATTACACCAGTGAGGTTTATGTGAGAGATACAAGTCAGAGTTAGATTATAAAGAGCATAGACTGCTGGGTTAAGGAGTTTATTCTAAAGAAATTCATTCAATAAATACATCAGTTCACCAAACAATCACTGTATGCCAACTGTCTACCACAAACTGTATTCAATACTAGGGCTACATCAGTGGGGGCGGGGGGAAGACTAAAATCTCTGCCTTCAGACATTGTAGTGAATGGATCCCCAACAAAAATTTCTTAATGGGAATGGAACAGAGTAACTATTGTTTCTCATAACCTGAACTGCATGTAAACATACGGGTTAGTTACTTTAATGCTGCAAGGAGATCAAGCCAGTCAATCCTAAAGGATATCAATCCTGAATACTCATTGGAAGGACTGATGCTGAAACTGAAGCTCCAATACTCTGACCACCTAATGTGAAGAAACGACTCGTTAGAAAAGACCCTGATGCTGGGAAAGATTGAAGGCAGGAGATGGAGACAACAGAAGATGGGATGGTTGGATGGCATCACTGACTCAATGGACATGTGCTGAGCAAGCTCTGGGAGATGGTGAAGGAGAGTGAGGCCTGGCGTTGTGCAGTCCACGAGGCCAGAGTCAGACACGACTGAACTACTGAACAGCAACATACTGCACTTCAAGGCTTTTTAGTAACAGCAGGACAGTATACAGGGTTCTTCCTAGTGCATTTCACGTCAAGCAACATATACACACAAAGAGCTTTAAGTTATCTAGCCCCAGACATACTTTTATTAAGATAAATTTAAAAACAAATTCAGAAATCAAAATAGCAGTCTTAGCGTGATGAACCTATACAATATCTTTTCATGGTACTGGCCTTGAACTGAATGAATGGGGGATTATATTACATCCAATGTATTAAAAAGATATAAAAACACTTAGAGCTAATTAAAATCAAGGACTTCTATGGGGGAGGCAAATCATACATAAAATCAGTAAAATGTCAGTAATTTTAAAAATTTAGCTTGTTAAAGGTTTGGTACAAATGAGAATGCTATCTTGTGGCTACTTTCTGCATGTTCAAGGCTACATAAAGGAAAGTATCAACTTACACTTTAAAGTCGAACGTTTAAAACAAACAAGTTAAAAATAAACAAAAGCTGCAAACAGAAAGTGCCTATTTCATGTTCTTGGATTCTGATGCTGGAAACGGGAGCACTGAGTGAACTCTGGGAGCTGGTGACGGACAGGGAGGCCTGGTGTGCTGCGATTCATGGAGTTGCAAAGAGTTGGACACGACTGAGCGACTGAACTGAACTGAACTGATGGCTTCCCTGGTGACTCATGGAACAACAAATAAGATAAAAAGCAGAGTATGGGGTTGTCCAGGAATGAGGGAAGGAGGGATAAAAAGATTACTGGGATGATGGTTAAAAGACATGAGGCTTCTTTTGGGTAAGAAAATTTTCTAAAATTGAGTGTGTTGATGGTTGCACAACTCTGCAAATATAACAAAAATCACTGAATTGTACACCTTAAGAGAGTGTATTAGATGGTATCTACATGTATCTCAGTAAACCTAGTAAAGAAAAGTTAATTAGAAACTCCGAGCCGTAAGCTAAAACTATAATGAGCATGTAAGTAAAGAATATCCAGTCTGTGCTTCTTTTACAAGATAGAATCATTATTCAAATCTCAGGTCCAGTTATATCTTCATTATAACTGTTACAATAATATTTATTAAACCATGGATGTGAAGTGGAAACTGAGTTTGGAATACACATGTATTTGAGAAATCAAACATATTAGTCTTCAGAAATACCAATAAATGTTATAAAAATAAAAGACATAGTAAATAAATAGTTGTATTTAAGAGAAATACGAGCAAGGGACTGAAAGAATTTTGCTAACTTTTAACAAATTAAAGCAAGAGCTTTGGCATATTTTTTAATTGTGGTAGACCACTGTATATATATCTGTAATATATACACATATAGATAATTTGTATATTAAAATTTTTTCTCTTTGAACGACTCTTAATCTAAAGATACATACACTTATTCTTAGTTTTCCCCACTCCTTATTGCCTTGGAAAGTTATTTAATACCTCTCTGATTCTTGGTTTCTGATATATAAAATTCTTGAGGACTAAATGAGATGTACATGAAAAAGCATTTTGTATACCGAGCAGTAGAATGCTATTCAAACTATTCTTTATCCATTTAAAATATTCGAACAGTCCTTAGTTAGAATACATACTGTACATGGCTTTATTCTTCTCATTTCCAGGAACAATGAAACAATAACAGGGCCACAAATTATTTAAACAAGTTGACTTTCCTAATATTTATGTGTTTAGTAAACAACAAATCACTGTTATAAATAGTCTGATTTCTTTCACAGCCAAACCATCTTTAAAATTTGCCCATACTCACTTTTTCTGTTTCTCATTTACCACTTAGTCCCAGACCCATTGAAATTTACTTCACCCCAATTATGACAAGGGAAAGAACACCCTCAAGTTACCAGTGAATCCCCCTACTGTCAGTGTCTTAAAAAAAACTTTCACCGCCCAGCAGGATTCCACTCTGTCACCCATGCTCCCATCTTGAAAGAATTTGTCCCTTGGCTCTGGGTCCAGCATCCCTGACTTTCTTCCTATCTCAATTGCTCTGTCTCCTTTGCAGCCTCACCTTTCTATACTGAGCCATTAAATGCTCAAATTTTTGAACATTTCTTTTCTCATGTGGTGGTCTCTTGCTAGACAATACCTGCATCAACATTTCAGCCCCATCTGTGGGACTCTAACGCCTGCATGTGAATGTCTACCCCACAGCTCCATCTCTACTGGAGCTCTGCAGCCCATCACTCTGACCAGACTGCTGAGACACCTTCTTGGCTGTTTCTCCCACACCCTTGCTTCCTCCAGATTCGTCCTTCACACTGGAATCACAGTGATCTTCATAAAATACACATCTGATTATGCCAGTCCCCTGCTTAAACCCACCAGCTTTTAGAGACTGGCCACTGCCAGGCCCTGCATAAGCTGACGCTTGCCCCTCCCCAGCCTCACTCTGTACTCCACCCACAGTGGCCCTCTCTCAGTTCCTCAAACTCCATCAGTTCCTTCTCGTCATCAGGGTGGATTTTTAGCCAGTGATCTTTCCTCTAGGTTTCCCAGGTGGTGCTAGTGGTAACGAATCCACCTGCCAATAGAGATGCAGATTTGGTCCCTGGGACAGGAAGATCCCTTGAAGAGGGCATGGCAACCCACGCCAGTATTCTTGCCTGGAAATACCATGGAGAGGGAATTTTGGGGGCTACAAAGAGTGAGACATGACTGAAACAACCTATCATGCATGCACCTATGAAAACACTCTCTATCCTCTGGGTAACCAGGGCCTGGTTAGCGGTTAGTCATCATTTTCATGTCGGCTCTAAGGGCACACCATTGGGATTTCTTTTGACTCTCCACTCTACATGAATGAGGTCTTCTCCATTACACAATCTCACAGCATGGTGTACTTCTCCTTTGTAACGATTATTTTCACGATTATTTCCTTGTCTTCTCCATTAGGCAGAAGCACTGTACTTTATCTCCCTGGCACCTGATATAATGTCTAGTCTAAACAAGACACTCAAAGAGTAGTTGCTAAATAAATGAATAAACTACCAAGTAAACTACAAAATGAATACACTTATATGCATGCAGTACAGTTATTAGTGCCCTGATACAATCTGTCTCTAGTATATACATATACAACCACACAAAAATACATCTTTATATGTATAATGCACCTAGATAGATAGAGGGGAGGGGCTAGGGAAAACACATAGAGACTGGATACCATGTCATTTTCACTACTATTCATTTATTCAGATATGAGATATATGTTTTTAAAAAACATCTCAAAAGCTAGATTCAGAATTCTTGGAAAGGGGACAGTCATTATTAGAAACAAGTCTCTGATACATTGAACAATCTGGCTTCAGGGAAATGGGGTTCTGTCTTTTGTAACAGAGGAGGAGGAGTTTGGATCTCTCAGAAGGAGAAATGGATGCAGACATTTATGGGCAGGAAGAGAATAAAAGTGAAGTGGAGAAGTCTGGCCTCTGGAGCATCCCCGTAGCTTCAGTAGAGCCTCACTGATCTCATAGTGCTTGCGATTGTGAGTGAGCGTGGCCTGTGAATAACGAAGAAGGAGCTCAATTTTCACAGTTTGGACCTAGTGCAGAGCAGACATTTCACAGGAAGGCAACCCTCCAATTCCCTGGCCTTCCAATCCTATGGACATCTTTGTTTTTCAACATGTATGCTAAGTCGCTTCAATCATGTCTGACCCTTTGCAACCCTATGGACTGTACCCTGCCAAGCTCCTCTGTCCATAGGATTTTTCCAGACAAGAATACTGGAGTAGGTTGCCATTTCCTACTCCAGGGGATCTTCCCCCACCCAGGAATCGAACCTGGTTCTCCTGCATTGCAGGCAGATTCTTTACCACTAAGTCACCTGGGAAACCCCCTCTTTTTCCACAGAGATGGGATTTTAAAGTGAGCTGCACAAGGATCACAGGAGACAGGGTGGTTTCTAACCCTACAAAACACCTTTAGGGGTTTGGCAAATACTCATACTTTCAAACGGAGAAGGCAATGGCACCCCCACTCCAGTACTCTTTCCTGGAAAATCCCACGGATGGAGGAGCCTGGTAGGCTGCAGTCCATGGGGTCGCGAAGAGTTGGACATGACTGAGTGACTTCACTTTCACTTTCCGCTTTCATGCATTGGGGAAGGAAATGGCAACCCACTCCAGTGTTCTTGCCTGGAGAATACCAGGGATGGGGGAGCCTGATGGGCTGCAGTCTATGGGGTTGCACAGAGTCAGACACAACAGAAGCGTCTTAGCAGCAGCAGCAGCAGCAGCATACCTTCAAACTATTGAGTATCTGCACTTTTGTTTCTGGTAAATGTTGGAGACAAACATTTAATCAAACATACTGGGTGAGCGGTGGCTGTGCGGCACTGGAGCAGTGAGTGGCCGAGAGGAGATACCCCATGTCCAAGGTCAGTAGTGGCAGCCATGAGGAGATACCCCACGTCCAAGGTAAGGAACACTGGCTGCACTTTGCTGGAGCAGCTGTGAAGAGACACCACACGGCCAAGGTAAGAGAAACTCCAGTACGAGGGTAGGCACTGAGAGAAGGATTCAGAAGGCAGACAGATTCAAACCACAATCACAGAAAACTAACCACTCTAATCACATAGACCATAGCCTTGCCTAACTCAGTGAAACTAAGCCATGCCATGAGGGGCCACCCAAGACGGATGGGTCTTGGTGGAGAGGTCTGACAGAATGTGGTCCACTGGAGATGGGAATGGCAAACCACTTCAATGTTCTTGCCTTGAGAACCCCATGAACAGTAGAAAAGGCAAAAAGATACGACACTGAAAGATGAACTCCCCAGGTCAGTAGGTGCCCAATATGCTACTGGAGATCAGTGGAGAAATAAGTCCAGAAAGAAAGAAGAGACAGAGCCAAAGCAAAAACAATACCCAGCTGTGGATTTGACTGGTGATAGAAGCAAGATCCAATGCTGTAAAGAGCAATATTGCATAGGAACCTGGAATGTCAGGTCCATGAATCAAGGCAAATTGGAAGTGGTCAAACAGGAGATGGCAAGGGTGAACATCGACATTCTAGGAATCAGCAAATTAAAATGGTCTGGAATGGGTGAATTTAACTCAGATGACCACTATATCTACTACTGCAGGCAAGAATCCCTTAGAAGAAATGGAGTAGTCATCATAATCAACAAAAAGAGTCTGAAATGCAGTACTTGGATGTAATATCAAAAACGACAGAATGATCTCTGTTCGTTTCCAAGGCAAACCATTCAATATCACGGTAATTCAAGTCTATGCCCTGACTAGTAATGCTGAAGAAGCTGAAGTTGAACAGTTCTATGAAGCCCTACAAGACCTTCTAGAACTAACACACAAAAAAAAGATGTCCTTTTTGTTATAGAGGACAGGAATGCAAAAGGAGGAAGTTAAGAAACACCTGAAGTAACAGGCAAATCTGGCCTTGGAGTACAGAATGAAGCAGGGCAAAAGTTAATAGTTTTGCCAAGAGAACGCACTGGTCATACCAAACACCCTCTTCCAAATACACAAGAGAAGACTCTACACATGGACATCACCAGATGGTCAACACCGAAATCAGATTGATTATATTCTATGCAGTCAAAGATGGAGAAGCTCCATACAGTCAGCAAAAACAAGTCTGGGAGCTGACTGTGGCTCAGATCATGAACTCCTTATTGCCAAATTCAGACTTAAATTGAAGTAAGTGGGAAAACCACTAGACCATTCAGGTATGACCTAATCAAATCCCTTGCGATTATATAGTGGAAGTGAGAAATAGACTCAAGGGACTAGATCTGATAGACAGAGTGCTTGATGAACTATGGACAGAGGTTCGTGACATTGTTCAGGAGAAAGGGATCAAGACCATCCCCAAAGGCATGCAAAAAAGGAATATGGCTGACTGAGGAGGCCTTAAAATTTGCTATGGAAGGAAGAGAAGTGAAAGGCAAAGGAGAAAAGGAAAGATATAACCATTTGAATGCAGAATTCCGAAGAATAGCAAGGAGAGATAAGAAAGCCTTCCCCAGTGATCAGTGCAAAGAAATAGAGGAAAAGAACAGAATGGGAAAGACTAGAGATCTCTTCAAGAAAATCAGAGATACCAAGGGAACATTTCATGCAAAGATGGGCTCGATAAAGGACAGAAATGGTCTGGACCTAACAGAAGCAGAAGATACTAAGAAGAGGTGGCAAGAATACACAGAAGAACTGTACAAAAAGATCTTCACAACCCAAATAATCACAATGGTGTGATCACTCACCTAGAGCCAGACATCCTGGAATGTGAAGTCAAGTGGGCCTTAGGAAGCATCACTATGAACAAAGCTAGTG
The DNA here is from genome assembly GCA_917880005.1 of Nanger dama. Lineage (NCBI taxonomy): Eukaryota > Metazoa > Chordata > Mammalia > Artiodactyla > Bovidae > Nanger > Nanger dama. The sequence goes on from CAKJTW010000003.1 coordinate 74,478,081, forward strand.
GAAGTGATGGAATTCCAGTTGAGCTATTTCAAATCCTGAAAGATGATGCTGTGAAAGTGCTGCACTCAATATGCCAGCAAATTTGGAAAACTCAGCAGTGGCCACAGGACTGGAAAAGGTCAGTTTTCATTCCAATCCCAAAGAAAGGCAATGCCAAAGAATGCTCAAACTACCACACAATTGCACTCATCTCACACGCTAGTACAATAATGCTCAAAATTCTCCAAGCCAGGCTTCAGCAATACGTGAACCGTGAACTTCCAGATGTTCAAGCTGGTTTTAGAAAAGGCAGAGGAACCAGAGATCAAATTGCCAACATCAGCGGGATCATCAAAAAGGCAAGAGAGTTCCAGAAAAACATCTATTTCTGCTTTATTGACTATGCCAAAGGGATTGACTTTGTGGATCACAATAAACTGTGGAACATTGTTAAAGAGATGGGGATACCAGACCACCTGAATTGCCTCTTGAGAAACCTGTATGCAGGTCAGAGCAACAGTTAGAAATGGACATGGAACAACAGACTGGTATCAAATAGGCAAAGGAGCATGTCAAGGCTGTATATTATCACCATGCTTATTTAACTTATATGCAGAGAACATCATGAGAAACGCTAGGCTAGAAGAAGCACAAGCTGGAATCAAGATTGCCAGGAGAAATGTCAATAACCTCAGATATGCAGATGACACCACCCTTATGGCAGAAAGTGAAGAGGAACTAAAAGCCTCTTGATGAAAGTGAAAGAGGAGAGTGAAAAAGTTGGCTTAAAGCTCAACATTCAGAAAACGAAGATCATGGCATCCGGTCCCATCACTTCATGGGAAATAGACGGGGGAAACAGTGGAAACAGTGTCAGACTTTATTTTTGGGGGCTCCAAAATCACTGCAGATGGTGATTGCAGCCATGAAATTAAAAGACGCTTACTCCTTGGAAGAAAAGTTATGACCAACCTAGATAGCATATTCAAAAGCAGAGACATTACTTTGCTGACTAAGGTCCGTCTAGTTAAGGCTATAGTTCTTCCTGTCGTCACACACGGATGTGAGATTGGACTGTGAAGAAAGCTGAGTGCCAAAGAATTGATGCTTTTGAACTGCGGTGTTGGAGAAGACTCTTGAGAGTCCCTTGGACTGCAAGGAGATCCAACCAGTCCATTCTGAAGGAGATCAGCCCTGAGATTTCTTTGGAAGGATGATGCTGAAGCTGAAACTCCAGTACTTTGGCCATCTCATGCGAAGAGTTGACTCATTGGGAAAGACTCTGATGCTGGGAGGGACTGGGGGCAGGAGGAGAAGGGGACGACAGAGGATGAGATGGCTGGATGGCATCACGGACTTGATGGACGTGGAGTCTGAGTGAACTCCAGGAGTTGGTGAGGGAGGCCTGGCTTGCTGAGATTCATGGGGTTGCAAAGAGTCGGACACAACTGAGCAACGGAACTGAACTGAAGTTTGAGATGTCAATTACACACCCACGTTATACATAATAGTCTGCAGTCCAGGCTATGCGGTTGGGATACAAATCACACCAGTGAGTCACAGGCATAACACTAGTATTTAAAACCAGGGAAATAGTTGAATTGCTAGGCAAAAAAGAGAAGAGGTTACAAGCAAGCAGTAGAGGAGAGGCCAGTAAAGAATGGAGAATGAACCAAACAGGAAGCTGTGGGGCTTCTGGGCACTGGGCAGAGAAGCCTTTTGCCCTACTATAGCCTCTGTGACTTTCCCTGAGTGCCAAAGGGCAGATATGGAATAGTGCTAATCCCGGAAGGGAAAGAAAGGGAAGGGCAGCCAAGAAACAATAGTGCTGCTTTGGGGCAGGATCCTGGTTCTTATTCAAGGGATACACAAGGTGTTGGTGGTGATTTAGTCATTAAGTTGTGCCCGACTCTTGTGACCCCATGGGCTGAAGCCTACCAGGCTCCTCTGTCCATGGGATTTTCCAGGCAAAAATACTTGAGTGGGTTGCCATTTCCTTCTCCAGGGCATCTTCTGACCTAGGAATCGAACCCAGGGCTCCTGCTTTGCAGGCAGACTGCTGCATTGCAAGCAGATTTTTCACTGACTGAGCTAAGGAGGTAAGCCCATAAGGGATACACATAACAATATCATCAAATTCTTTAAGATGGCAGCTTAAACTCCTCATACCAGGAAGACCACCTGAGGCTAGGAACCAGAGAAGCTCATCAAGAAGAGCTAAGACCAGATGAGAAGAATGCAATCCCTGCACATACCCCAATCTTATTAGCAACCCCACCCTTGAACTGCTGCTATAAAACTCCTCATCAGATCCTCCTGGGTTGGGACATAGTTTTTGGGGGCATGAGTCTACTGTGTCCCCCTTTGCCTGGCAATGCAATAAAGCTTTTCTTTTCTATTTCACTCAAAACCCTGTTTCTGAGATTTGACTTGGCACCAGTGTACAGAGCCTGAACTTTCGGCATCAAGAATGAGCAGGAAAAGTAGAAAATCAGGAGTGGGGAGTCACAAGATAAAGAAGAAACCATTACTGCAAGAAAGAACAGTTAACCCTGTGCAATACTACTGAAAATAGAGAAGGGACCTCTGATTCTAGCAATAGGGAGGTCACTGGTCATCTCAAAAGCAGTTTTAGGGTATGGGGTTGGGGAGGGGGGAGTGGAGGGCAGAAGCTAAATAGGAGAGGGGTGAAATAAGGGAAGACAGATTCTATAGCCATTTGTTTAAGAAGTTAAGCTAGAGAAAAAAAAAAAAAGCAAAATGAGGAAGATCCTTTCATCCAAGAAGATATTTTCTCTGGTCTGCTCAGACCAGGAGTGGGTGTCCCTTTCCTCAGAGAAATGCTCTGTAAAAATAAACGCACCAGGAAGCTTGGGCTCAGGGGAATCCCATGATGCTGATTCACCTCACAGAGGGAGGCTGCCCAAGATCAAATTCACCTTAATGTCCCATGATCATGAGTATTCTCCATGAGAAAAATTAAGCAGAAGTGAAAAGGCCAAGTGAGGACATGCCAACATGCTTTAGGACTTTTGGAAAGACTTGCAAAGCTGCGCCACCAGCTACAGCTTTTGCACGGAATTGTCTCAAGCACTATTCAAAGGTCCCTCCTATCAAACATCACAGATGAGTCAGAATTTCCACGGCAATGATTATGTGGTTATAGATGCTGCCTTGGCCTGTGAGACATTAGCATGAAAAATATTCATTAATCACCTACCCATGACTAGGCCTAAATATAGATGGATTGGGCATGCTTTGATTTATAGAGTGTTAAGTGATCCATTTGTTTGAAACATCCCTTCCCGTGACCTCCATGAAAATTGCCATCATGAGAAGTCTTCCCCAACTAAAGATAATAACTTCATAACTTCAGAAGAAATGCATATATATATTAGCTGAGAAAGCAAATACAATCACACAAGAATTCATTAATATTAACAAGAAAGATTAATTTCTCAGAAGAATTTGGAGAGGGTAGATTTCAAACAAGAGACAAGGAAGTTGTATTCTAATGGAAGAAAAAATCACCATCAGCAGGGTTCCATCTCTGAGTAGATGGTCTAATGGAAGTCTCAGGCAGCAAACACGAAGTTTCTGAGCATCTGAAGGGGAAGGGAAGGGAACTTGAGGAGAGCAGCAATTATCTTCAACTAAGTATTATGAGGGCTTCCCTCATAGCTCAGTTGATAAACAATCTGCCTGCAATGCAGGAAACCCTGGTTCGATTCCTGGGTCGGGAAGATTCGCTAGAGAAGGGATAGGCTACTTACTCCAGTATTCTTGGGCTTCCCTTGTGGCTCAGCTGGCAAAGAATGTGCCTGCAATGTGGGAGACCTGGGTTCGATCCCTAGGTTGGGAAGATCCCCTGGAGAAGGGAAAGGCTACCCACTCCAGGATTCTGGCCTGGAGAATCCATGGGGTCCCAAAGACTTGGACGTGACTTTCACTTTCACTTCAAGTATTATGAAGGTAAACACATATAAACAAAGGCAAAACACACTTACAAAAAATGAAGTACGAAAAAAATCATTCATGGTATCATGGACACAACAATCACCATTTAAAATTTTGATACTTCTTTTGTTTTTCAGTATCTCAGTCTCGGCATCACCACCACCCTCCCACCTCCATAATTTTATAGAGGTTGCTTTTATATGTTATTTTTATATACTTTTACTTGATAGAGAAATTTATGTACCTTTATTATTTCTATTAAACATATCAGGCACACTTTCTCATATTATTTCACAAAAGTCACAAGCACTATGTTTAACGGCCACATAAAATTTCATCAAATGGATGTGCCCCAGTTCATGTAACAATTCCCCCTGCAGTTGAATACCAAAGTCCTTTCTACTTATCCTTATAGTGAATTATTCTGGTTGTAAGTAAGATCTGTGCCCATAAAAACTTATTCTGAGTTTAAGATTACTTCTTTAAGATGGATTTTAGAAGTGAAATTATGGGTAAAATCAAAAACAAAAATTTAAGTCCATGATATAATACATAGCAGCCAAGCTGCTTTTGGTACAACATGGACTGTATCAAACTGAGAAAGATGAAGGAGAGAGATTTTGAAAGTAAAACTGTACCTTCTCTATCACTCTGCAGAGGTGATTTAATATATAATCTAGAATTATGTCTGTCACTGTAATATAAAGACTATGGTTCTTGCATTTGAAGTGATTATACTCTAGGCTGGAAAACAGTGAGATGATGATCCACCCATTGAGGTAATTTACTCAAAGGTGAAGATAATCAGTGACATACAGAAGTTAGTAAGGAATTAATCACAATGAGACAGACAGGCGTTGAGGCCTGTCCCTGTCAGCAGTTTTGAAAGGCCCTCTGTATCACATTTATTTTGAATATCAGTTATACTGCTGTCAATACCAGTGGAGCTATCTGAATTTGGGAAGTGTCTACAAGCAAATTTAAAATTTACATAAAACGCTCACATTTTGGGAGAAATATACATTTATATGGGCTTCCCAGGTGGCGCTGGTGGTAAAGAATCTGCCTGCCAATGCAGGAGACATAAGAGATGTGGGTTCGATCCTTGGGTCAGGAAGATCCCCTGGAGGAGGGCATGGCAACCCATTCCAATATTCTCGCCTGGAGAATTCCATGGACAGAGGAGCCTAGAGGGCTATGGTCTATAGGGTCACAAAGAGTTGGGCATGACTGAAGCGACTTAGCATGCATGCATACATACGATAGATAAGAGGTAGACTTGTTAAGATTCAGAAAACTGCAAGAGGGGTGAATTCATATGCTAATGAGTGGGAGGTCATCCCAGCCATTGGGGAACCACCCACTCCTCCATCTCTTTCACAGTGCCTTGGAGCTGTCTTGCCACTCTGGGTGTGTCTGTTGGCTTATAGATTTGGGATTAAGTTTTACTTGCATTTGACTTGTCATCTTAGACCCAACTGATTTTAACTGGTTTACATTATACCCACTTCCCTGGTGGCTCAGATGGTAAAGCGTCTGTCCACAATGCGGGGGACCTGGGTTCGAGCCCTGGGTTGGGAAGATCCCCTGGAGAAGGAAATGGCAATCCACTCCAATACTGTTGCCTGGAAAATCCCATGGACAGAGGAGCCTGGTACACTATAGTCTATGGGGTTGCAAAGAGTCAGACACGACTGAGCGACTTCACTTCATTTCATTATACATTTATATAATTATGAACACATAAATTTAAGATGCTCAGACCTGTAGAGCCACAATTTCACATAATGATCTGGAAAACTAATTACAGTTCAAGCTATTCGTGGAGAACAAATGGAATCTACATTTTGGGGCAACTGAGTGAGTATTGCTTTAAGAAGCATCTTTAAGTGAAAATTAACAGGTTGTTGATGGGATCAGGAAAGGCAGAGCCAAGTCCTGGTGGGTAGGATGCCTAACTCTCAAAGCAGTGACACTTGAGATGGAACCATCCATTTCACCCAGTGCTAAACTCAGGAAAATGCTTTTCCATGGAAGTGTTTAAATAAAAGATAACTTCCTCTGGAGGCAAAATGCTGAGTGCATGCAATTTTCATTAATATTAAGTGATGAATTCACTCACACATATAATTCTGGAAGGTAAAGGCAATTCAAAGAGATTGGTATGTGGAAGAGGTAGCAATGCTTGCAGATCTTAGGATTAGTTTCTTCCAGCAGTACAACAGTCAGCTGGCTACAGAGACTAGTGATGATGATACGCAAGCCCATTAGCCAAGAGGAACCTGTTTCCATGTTGCTCGACTAAGACAGCTGTGAGCCTTCTACAGCCTCTCTGACCTCCAGACCCACGTTTCCATTTCAACCTTCACTGGTTAGTCACACTAACTGTAATTTTTACTCTGCAAAGTGTTTACATCTAAATAAATCATGAAGAAATAAAAGAGAAAAGACAGAAAGGAATAAAGCGAAGGGAGAGAGAGAGGGAAAGTTATTTTAAAACATACAACCTCAACTGGTAGATGAATTCTCATATCTAGTCTTGGCTACGAGAATCACTGGCAAAGCATGAAGCTGGCAACTACTGCTAATCAGTTAGCCACTGTCTTCAGATTTAATGCAATATTTGGCTCAGACATTAAAAAATTAAATTCCCTATTCCAGCTAAAATATTTACACAGTCCTATGTGTCTCACTTAATGCCGGTTAAGCAATCATCTTTTAAAACTCCGCAGACACTTGTAAATCTGTCGGGAGAATTGTGGCCTATAAACAAGGCTTCATATAAAGAGGGCTGCATTGTCAATTTGCTGGGAGTCAAGATTTCTTAGGATGTGTCTGAAAATAAAGCTGAAAATCAGAAATAGTTTAGAGTGGGTAACAAAGTGGCCAATCGGCTGGGCTGGTGGGATGCTGTTAGTGGTATTAACGGGAAGCCTCCAGACACTGACCTCAGCTATTTAAAGCCCCGCTCTCCTATAAACCTGTCATTGATCCTACCTCTCTGTTGAGTTATAGCACAGGGAAAGTTACCAGTCCAGCAGTCCTCGCTGTCTGCAGCCCAGGGCCTGTCAAGATGGAGAAGGTGAGCTGGCGAGGCTGTCCCAGGAGGCTACTATATGGTTACATGTGACATGTGTGTGTTAAGGGGGAAGGATGGGGGACACCTAGAGGAAAGGGGGGCTTCTGACCACAGCTAGCGCAGAGAAGAACAAGACAGCTGAACGGTAACAAAAAAACAGTATCCTCTGGGAGAGGCTGGGTATAAAAAGTTCTAAAATGTCTATTAAACTCCCCAGCATCTTCAGGCCTGATGTTAATAAAGCCTAATAGATAAAATTCAAACGCAAAGGAGGCCCATGTGAACTATCCCCTGCTGGCCTGGGGAGTGGCAGGATCTTATCCCTTATCCCTCTCTTCAAGATGAGTCAGGTACTTGTGATAAGATTTTGAGCAAAGTGAACAATCATTTAATTCTTCCTATCAGATTAAATACCTTTTTATTCCATGTCACTGACTTGAACATGTCACTGATTATGATTCATACTTTTATAATAGCTTTAAAGAAGAAAAATGATACATTGAAAGTACACAGTTTAAATCCCAGTCTCAGGGAGAAGGTTCAAGATGGCAGCGTAGAAAGATCTTGAATTCACCTCTTCCCATGAATATAGCAGTCTACAGCTACAAGAAAAATAATTCTCTAGGAAATGGACATGAAGAATGGAATTACCACAGTCTCCATAGCAAAGGGTAAAAGGATAGTATCAAGATAGCATCTTTTCCCTGAGGAGTGAGGGATCTGAGCTCCACGTCAGGCATTTCAGCTTCTAGATCCTGCATAGGACAGACAAGCTGCCAAACATCTGGTTTTGAAAATCAATGGGGAAACAGTCCAAAAACTACACGACCACATGGAACAGGAAAACCTACTCGTAAGGGATTTGCATGCAGACTCACAGGACCCGAAAATCAGTGAAAACACATCAGACTCAGCAGCACACGGACCACAGGTGAAACCCATGTACTAAACTTGAAGTGTCTTCCAGAGACAGAGGAACCAGTTTAAATGTTCCCCTGGGAATGAGACACTGGCAGAGGTCATTTTTGTGAACTCAGGCTACCATGCTAATGCAGTGCTGGTGGGTACCATTTTTGGAATTCTCCCTCTAATCAGTAAGCACCAGTGAGCACTCCCTGGTGAGGCCTCAGACAGGCTTCACAGCTGGCTGAGTGATAATCCTGCCCACCAGCAGCTGCAGCTGCAGCCCCGGCACAACAGGAGGGTGCATGCAGTCACCTCCAGGATGCCCCCTGAGGACCAGACTAGGCTTGCAGGGTGGCACTGTGCTTTAGAGCTCCACAGGACATCTCCTAAGTAAGGCTACTTCCTCAAGACTAGGAAAGATAGCTGATATAACCAAACCAAAGAAACATACACAAGTATTAGGCAAAATGAGGAGACAAAGGAATATGTTCCAATAAAAATAAGATAAAATTGCTAGGGAAAAAAACCACTAAACTAAATGAAACAAACAAGCAATCTACTCAATAAAGAATTCAAAGTAATTAAAAGGCTGACAGAGCTCAGGAGAAGAATGTATGAACATAGTGAGAACTTCAACAAAGGGATAAAGAATACAAAAAAAATACCAAACAGAAGTTTTTGCTGAAATGAAAAATACACTAGATGGGTTCAATAAAAGACTGGGTAAGGCAGAAGAAGGAATCAGTAAGCTGTAAGACAAAACAGGAAACTCATCCAAACAGAGCAGCAAAATGAAAACAAAGAATTTTAAAAATAAAGATACCTTAAGAGACCTTTTGGGTAATATGAAGTGTAATAATATTCATGTTACAGGGCTTTCAGAAGGAAAAAAGAGAGATAAAGGGCCAGAAAAATTGCTTCACAAACTAGTAGCTAAAAACTTACCTAATCAGACATTTAGGCCAAGGAAGCCCAGAGTTTCAAGTAAAATGGAAAAAGATACACACGAATACACACTGTAAGACACATTTATGACTATACAGTGGAAGTGAGAAATAGATTTAAGGGACTAGATCTGATAGACAGAGTGCCTGATGAACTATGGACGGAGGTTCGTGACATTGTACAGGAGACAGGAATCAAGACCATTCCAAAGAAAAAGAAATGCAAAAAAGCAAAATGGTTGTCTGAAGAGGCCTTACAAATTGCTGTGAAAAGAAGAGAAGTGAAAAGCAAAGGAGAAAATAAAAGATATATCCATTTGAATGCAGAGTTCCAAAGAATAGCAAGGAGAGATAAGAAAGACTTCCTTAGCAATCAATGCAAAGAAATAGAGGAAAACAATAGAATGGGAAAGACTAGAGATCTCTTCAAGAAAATTAGAGATACCAAGGGAACATTTCGTGCAAAGATAGGCTCAATACAAGACAGAAATGGTCTGGACCTAACAGAAGCAGAAGATACTAAGAAGAGGTGGCAAGAATACACAGAAGAACTGTACAAAAAGATCTTCACAACCCAGATAATCACAATGGTGTGATCACGCACACTTACCTAGAGCCAGACATCCTGGAATGTGAAGCCAAGTGGGCCTTAGGAAATATCACTACGAACAAAGCTAGTGGAAGTGATGGAATTCCAGTTGAGCTATTTCAAATCCTGAAAGATGATGCTCTGAAAGTGCTGCACTCAATATGCTAGCAAATTTGGAAAACTCAGCAGTGGCCACAGGACTGGAAAAGGTCAGTTTTCATTCCAATCCCAAAGAAAGGCAATGCCAAAGAATGTTCAAACTACCTCACAATTGCACTCATCTCACACGCTAGTACAATAATGCTCAAAATTCTCCAAGCCAGGCTTCAGCAATACATGAACCGTGAACTTCCAGATGTTCAAGCTGGTTTTAGACAAGGCAGAGGAACCAGAGATCAAATTGCCAACATCCGCTGGATCATGGAAAAAGCAAGAGAGTTCCAAAAAACATCTATTTCTGCTTTATTGACTATGCCAAAGCCTTTGACTATGAGGATCACAATAAACTATGAAAAATTCTTAAAAGAGATGGGAATACCAGACCATCTGACCTGCCTCTTGAGAAACCTATATGCAGGTCAGGAGCAACAGTTAGAAATGGACATGGAAAAAGAGACTGGTTCCAAATAGGAAAAGGAGTACATCAAGGCTGTATATTGTCACCCTGCTTATTTAACTTTATATGCAGAGTACGTTATAAGAAACTCTGGGCTGGAAGAAGCACAAGCTGGAATTAAGATTGCCAGGAGAAATGTCAATAACCTCAGATATGCAGATGACACCACCCTTATGGCAGAAAGTGAAGAAGAACTAAAGAGCCTCTTGATGAAAGTGAAAGAGGAGAGTGAAAAAGTTGGCTTATAGCTCAACATTAAAAAAACTAAGATCATGGCATCCCATCCCATCACTTCATGACAAATAGATGGGGAAACAGTGGAAACAGTGGCTGACATTATTTTTTGGACTCCAAAATCACTGCAGATGGTGACTGCAGCCATGAAATTAAAAGACGCTTACTCCTTGGAAGGATAGTTATGACCAACCTAGACAGTATATTAAAAAGCAGAGACATTACTTTGCCACCACAGGTCCATCTAGTCAAGGCTATGGTTTTTCCAGTAGTCATGTGTGGATGTGAGTTGGACTATAAGGAAAGTTCAGCACCAAAGAACTGATGCTTTTGAGCTGTGGTATTGGAGAAGACTCTTGAGAGTCTCTTGGACTGCAAGGAGATACAACCAATCCATCCTAAAGGAGATCAGTCCTGGGTGTTCATTGGAAGGACTGATGTTGAAGCTGAAGCTCCTGGATGCGAAGAGCTGACTCATTTGAAAAGACCCTGATGCTGGGAAAGATTGAGGGCAGGAGGAGAAGGGGACGACAGAGGATGAGATGGCACCAACTCAATGGACATGGATTTGGGTGGACTCTGGGAGTTGGTGATGGACAGGGAGATCTGGCATGCTGCAGTTCATGGGATCACAAAGAGATACGATGGACCGACTGAATTGCACTGAAAGGTAAAGAAAGGATTCTATATGGTAGCAAGAAAAAAACAGCTTTTCATATACAAGGGAAACCCATAAGACAATAAGTAGATTTTTACAGCAGAAACTCCACAGACCAGAAAGGCATGGCATAAGATAAAGTACTGAAAGGAAAAACAGAAACAAAACCTTTAACAAAGAGTTCTTTATACCACAAAGTTATCACTCAGAAATGAAGGAAAGACTGAGTTTCCCAGATAAGTAAGATAAAGGAGTTTATCATTATTAAATTGGTCCTACAAGAAATATTAAAGGGACTTCTTTAAACTGGAAAGAAATGACAGTAACTGATAAGAAACACATGAAAGTAAAAGGCTCACCAGAAAAGGTAAATATGATTGTAAAGATAGTGGGCCAGTCACAAAGAAGCATGAAGGTTAAAAGACAAAAGCAGTAAAATTAACTAAAATTACCAAAATTAGCTAAGGGATGTATTAAAAAGGCATTAAATGTGTCACCAAAAGTATAAAATGTGTATGTGGGGCAGAGTAAAAGTTAAACCTTTAACAAGTGTTCAAATTTAAATTTTTATGAAATTAAAGCAGGCTACTACTTGGATATTTTAGGTGAAGCTCACTATTACCATAGGAGAAATTTTACAGAAAATACACAAAAGAAAATAAGAAAGAAATCTAAATATAACTCTAAAGAAAACATCAAAACACAAGGGAAAAGACAAAAGGAGAAGAATGGAACAGAGAGGAACTGCAAAAACAACCAGAAAACAAGTAACAAAACATCAGCGTGCAACTGTACCTATAATATGGTATTTTATAAGCATTAATAATTACTTTAAATGTAAATGGACTAAATTTACCAATAAAAATAAAAACTGAATTAATTAAAAAACAAGACCCATTTATATGGTGCCTATATGAGCCTGACTTCAAAAAACAAACACAGCCTTAAAGTGAAGCACTGAAAAAATATTCCATGAGAATAGAAATGAAAAGAAACCTGGAGTAGCTATATTCATATCAGAAAAAAAGACTTTAAAACAAAAACTAATTAAGAGACAAAGAAGGGCATTACATAATAATCAATGGATCAATCCAACAAGATAATGTAGCATTTGTAAATATTTATGCACCCAATATACAAGCATCCACACACATAAAGCAAACATTAACAGGCATAAAGGGAGAAATTGATAATAATACAACAGTAGCAGGAGACTTTTACACACCATGTACATCAATGGATAGATCACCCATAGAGAAAATTCATGAGGAAACACTGACCTTAAATTACCATTAGATCAAATAAATTTAATAGATATGAACATTCCACCCAAAAGCAGCAGAATACACAATCTTCTCAAGTGTACATGAAACATTCTCCAGTATAGATCACATTTAGGTCACAGAAAATGTTTCAGTAAGTCAGAAACACTGAAATCATATCCAGGATCTTCTCTGACTACAACAGCATGAAACTAGAAATCAGTCACAAGGGAAAAAAAAAAATAGGATAAAAAACTACAAAGAAAGTGGAGATTACACAACATGCTATTGAAGAACGGGTCATCAAAGAAATTAAAGGAGAAATTAAAAATATCTCGAGACAAATGTAAGCAGAAATATGACATACCAAAATCTACAGAACGTAGCAAAAGAATTTCTGTCGAGGAAGTTCATAGCAATAGAGGCCTACCTCAAGGAACAAAAAAGTCCCAAATAAAACAGTCTAACCTTAAACCCAAGGGAACTAGAAAAAGAAAACAAATGAAGCTCAAGATTAGTGGAAGAAATATATAAATAACAAAAATAATGAATGAAACCAAGAGCTGGTTCTTTGGAAAGACAAACAAAATTAATAAATCTTTAGCCAAATTTATTAAGGAAAAGAGAGAGTGGGCTCAAATCAATAAAATGAAAATGAAAGAGGGAAATTTAAAACTGATATCAAGAAATACAAAGGATTGTAAGAGTCAACACCAACAAACTAGACAAGATAGAAGAAATGGATAAATCTTAAAAACGTACAATCTTCCAAGGCTGAAGCATGAAGAAATAGAAAATCTGAAAAGACTGTGTACTAGTAAAGAGATTGAAATAGTAATCAAAAATTTTCCAACAAACAAAAGAATCAAACAAGATTTAATGGCCATCTTTCTCAAAATCTTCCAAAAATCAAAGAGAATGGACACTTTCCAAATATACTTTATGGAACCAGCATTACCTTGATACCAAAACCAGACAAAGACACCACACAAGAAAGAGATTATAGGCCAATATCCTTTATGAATACAGATGAAAAATCCTCAGCAAAATATCATCATTAAAAGTATCATACACTGTGATCAACTGGGATTATTCCAGGAATGCAAAATGGTTCAACATTTGTAATTCAGTCAACATGATACACCAACATGAACAAACTGAAGGATAAAAACTATCTATATCATCATCTCAATACATGCAGAAAAGGCATCTGACAAAATTCAACATCCATATATGATAAAAACTCTCAACAAAGTGGATATAAAGAAAATGTACCTTAACATAATAAAGGCCATATATGACAGTACCACAGGTAACATCATATTCAATGGTGAAAAGCTGAAAGCATTTCCTCTAAGATCAGGAACAAGACAAGGTTACCCACTTTCACCAGAGTAAACCAACACAGTACTGGAAGTCGTATCCACAGCAATCAGAAAAGATAAAGAAATAAAAGGAAAGGGAGAGGTAAAATTGTGGCTGTTTGTAGATAACATGATACTCTTCATAAAAAAAAAAAATTTTTTTAAAGATGTTACCAGAAAACTACTAGAGCTCATCAATGAATCTGGTAAAGTTGCAGGATAAAAAATTAACATAAGAAATCTGTTGCATTTCTACACACTAACAACAAACTATGAGAAAAAGAAATTAAGGAAATTAAGAAAATAACCTCATTTATAATCATATCAAAAGAATAAAATACCTAGGAATAAACCTACCTCCAGAGTTAAAAGATCTGTACTCAAAAAGTTATAGGATGCTGATGAAAGGAACTGAAGACAATACAAACAGATGGAAGGATATACTGGTTTCATAGGTGGGAAGAATTAATGTCTCAAAAATAACCCTACTGCCCTAGGCAACGTACATATTCAGTGCAGTCTGTATCAAAATACCAATGGCACCTTTCCTAGAACTGAAACAAAAATTGTAAAATTTACATAGAACTATAAAAAGACCCCAAGTCAAAACAATCTTGAGAAAAAAGAACAAAGTTAAAAGTGACATGCTTCCCGATTTTGACTGTTGCTTAAAAAGATACACAGTGTGAAAGTTGCAAATTTTATTTGGGGCAAATGAGGACCTGAGGTACTACCCAGGAGATAGTACCTCAGATAGCTCCAAGAAACCACTCCAAATAAAACTTAACTCACAATTCTGTTGACTTAAAAATATGCACAACATGAGAGTTGCAAGTTAAGTTTTATTTGGGTCAAAATGAAGACACGTCCAGGAGACAGCATCTCAGATAGCTATGAGAAACTACTCCAAAGAGGTAGGAGGAGAAGGTCAATATATGTGCTTCTGGTGAACAGAGAGTTCATGCAATCAAGCACTTATCTTACAAAAGGTTTTCTGTTATAGTCAGTCACAGGAGCTGACGTTACCATGAAGGGAGTTAGTGCTTTTCTAGATATGAGGAGATATAAGGATTGGGCTCAAGGGATCAGTTCCTAAAAATGTCTATTTAAAGACCTGTTCTATCAGCTTTCCTGGAGTACCTCATTCTCCACCCTGGACTCCCTTCAGGGCATGTCAAAAGTCAACAGCTACAGCAGCTCAGGATTCAGTCCCTGCAGAGGCAGATGGAAAATGTGCTTGGCAAGCACTAATTTGTCCTTAACACAAACGAGTACAAAGCTACAGTAGTCAAAACAGTATGGTATTAGCAGAAAAAGATACATAGATCAATGAAACAGATAGGAGAACCCAGAGATAAAGACACATATGAGGACAATTAGTTTACAAAAAAAAAAAAAGCAAATAACACACAATGGAGAAAGGATGGTCTTAAAAAAAAAAATAGTGTTGGGAAAACAGAGCAGCCACATACAAAAGAATGAAACTTGACTCTTACACCATGTACATAAACTAATTCAAACAAAATTGAAAACTTGAAAATAAGACCTGATATCTAGAAGAAAATATAGGTGGTAAACTCATTGACATTGGTCTTAGTTATGTTTTATGGATCTGACTCCAAAGGCAAGGAGAACAAAAATAAAATCAAGCAGATGGGATTATGTCTAACTAAAACCTTTGTACAGCAAGGTAAGATCATTAAAATGAAAACACAACCTACTGAATGGGAAAAGATATTTGCAAATCACATATGTGATAGGGCTTAAGAGCCAAAATATATAGAGAACTCATACTACTTAATAACAAGAACACAAATAAAAATGGGCAGAGATTCTTAAGATATTTTTCCATAGAAGAAATGCAGATAGCCAACAGGTACATGAAAAGATGTCCAACACCACTAATTGCTAGAGAAATACAAATCAAAACCTCAATTAGATAAACTTTACACCTGTTAAAATTTCTATTTTGGAAAATACAAGATATAATACATATTGGGGAAGATGTGTAAATAAGAGAAACTTGTACACTGTTGGTGGATTATAAACTGCTGTAGGCACTATGGAAAACAGTTTGGAGATTCTGTATGGATAATCAAAAAATTAAGAATAAAAATACTGTATGACATAGGTATTCCACGTGTGGGGGTTTATCTGAAGAACACAAAAACACTAATTCAAAAGATAAATGTACCCCTATACTTATGCAGGTTAGGAAGCAACAGAAATGGACATGGAACAACAGACTGGTTGGAAAAGGAGTACGTCAAGGCTGTATATTGTCATCCTGTTTATTTAACTTCTATGCAGAGTACATCATGAGAAATTCTGGGCTGGAAGAAGCACAAGCTGGAATCAAGATTGCAGGGAGAAATATCAATAACCTCAGAGATCCAGATGACACCACCCTTATGGCAGAAAGTGAAGAGGAACTAAAAGCCTCTCGATGAAAGTGAAAGAGGAGAGTGAAAAGTTGGCTGAAAGCTCAACATTCAGAAAACGAAGAACGTGGCATCCGGGAAACAGTGTCAGACTTTATTTTGGGGGGCTCCAAAATCACTGCTGATGGTGACTGCAGCCATGAAATTAAAAGATGCTTACTCTTTGGAAGAAAAGTTATGACCAACCTAGATAGCATATTCAAAAGCAGAGACATTACTTTGCCAACAGAGATCTGTCTAGTCAAGGCTATGGTTTTTCCTGTGGTCATGTATGGATGTGAGAGTTGGGCTGTGAAGAAAGCTGAGTGCCGAAGAATTGATGCTTTTGAACTGTGGTGTTGGAGAAGACTCTTGAGAGTCCCTTGGACTGCAAGGAGATCCAACCAGTCCATTCTGAAGGAGATCCACCCTGGGATTTCTTTGGAGGGAATGATGTTAAAGCTGAAACTCCAGTACTTTGGCCACCTCATGCCAAGAGTTGACTCATTGGAAAAGACTCTGATGCTGGGAGGAATTGGGGGCAGGAGGAGAAGGGGACGACAGAGGATGAGATGGCTGGATGGCATCACGGACTTGATGGACGTGAGTCTGAGTGAACTCTGGGAGATGGTGATAGACAGGGAGGCCTGGCGTGCTGCAATTCCTGGGGTCGCAAAGAACTGGACATGACTGAGCGACTGAACTGAACTGAACTGATACTTACGGCAGCATTATTTACAACAGCTAAGACATGGAAACAGTCTAAGTGTCCATCAATGGATGATAGGATAAAGAAAATGTAATACATGCGTGTGTACATAAACACACACACACACAAAGAATACAACTCAGCCATAAAAAAGAAAGAAATTCTGCCATTTGCAACAATATGGATGGACCTTGAGGATATCACACTAAGTGAAAAGAAATCAGACAAACACCATAGGATTTCACTGGAATCTCAAAAAAACAAACAAACAAAAAAACTGAGCAATCAAAAAAACAAACAAACTCATAATACAGAGATTAGACTAATGATTATCAAAGGGGAAGGGAGCAGAAAGTAGGGGAAATAAGTGAAGGGGATCAACAGCATGGTGATGTATGGTATAGTAACTAGATTTGTGATGGTGCTCACTGTAAAGTGTATAATGCTGTACACCTGAAACTTATGTAATTAAAAAGCTTCATCCCCAGCTTAAAACACTCAATCCTGGGGGCAAGTTTAGGGAATTCACGGGAAGTGCTTCCTGCACTGCAACAGCAAATGAGGTATTTGTAATTTCAAGGTATAGTGCCTTGAACAGAAGGTATCATAGCAAATATCTGTTGATTCTTTTACAATATCATAATCAGGAATGGTTTTGCAAATACTTTTGTGAATCTATGGAACATCAAACTCTGTTCACTTCTCACCTCTATCAGATAAACCGGGAAAGTTTATTTACTGTCCTTAGGAACAGATTCCTGCTTCTAGGCAGAAGAGAAATCAGAAGAATAAGCAGGAATAAATTTCTCCTCTAGAAAATGAGGGTAACACTTGTTCTAAAATGTGTTTACCAATGAGTTGATATTTGAATGAGTTTATTTAAAATCAGCAGCTAACTCAGGGCTTTGAATAAATATTTGCTGAACAAATGAACTGACGGAAAAGGTCAAACAAGGCCCTTCTCATATTTTAGAGAATTTTTCCTTTTTGGATACCTGGAGATCTGATGGTGTTTTTAAAGGCCATCAAAATAGTCAAGAGAAACAGTTTAAAAACACAGTAAAATCAGCTGTTTTAGCATATTAGCCATTATAGATTTTCCTTAGATTTTTCTCTTTCTGTAAGTTACAGCACAAGGAAAATTACTGGTCTAACAGTGCCTGGTTATCTACACCGATTTGGACGTAATTGTCTTTTATTTCTGCACCCAGTAATCCATGAAAACTATCAAGCTCTCAACCTACATGATGAAAAACAAATGGCCCTTAATGGTCAAGAGTGTCTTGAACTTCAGCCTGTTTCATGCCTGTTATCTCATTTTACTCATCATAAGAACTCCATGAGTTTGGCCCTGCCATTGTTGCCATTTATTTTGGTGATGGTAGTAAAGTCATACAAATGTTAAGTGGCTGTGCCAGAATCTGAACCCAGGGGTGTCAGATCTGCTGGCTTTGTGCTATCCTGTCTCCTACACTAACCATCTACAGGTGTACATCAGAGATACTACAAGCTCAGTTCCAGATCACTGCAATAAAGCTAATATCACAATAAAGTGAGTCACAAAAATTTTTGGGTTTCCCAGTACAAATTTAAATTATGTTTACATAGTATACTGTAGTCTAGTAAGTGTGGAATGGCACTACACCTGAAACAATTCCTCTGTAGCATGCAATGCTGTTTGATAGCATTTTACTCACCAAAGAATTTCTTTCAAAATCAGAGTCAATCCTCTAAGGCCATGCTGCTAATCTGTCAACTAGGCTTCCCCTCATATTGCAAATCCTTTGTTGTCATTTCAATAACATTCACAGCAATTCACTAGGAGTACACTCTATCTCAAGAAAACACTTTCTTTGCTCATCCAGAAGAAGGAACTCATAGGTTAAAGTTATACATTAAAAATGAAAAAGTGAAAGTGAAAGTCACTCAGTTGTACCTGACTCTTTGCGACCCCATGGATTATACAATGCATGGGATTCTCCAGGCCAGAATAATGGAGTAGGTAGCTGTTCCCTTCTCCAAGAGATCTTCCCAACTTCAGGATCGAGCCCAGGTCTCCCCGCATTGCAGGCAGATGCTTTACCAACTGAGCCACCAGGGAAGCCCAAGACTACTGCAGCGGGTAGCCTATCCCTTCTCCAGTGGATCTTCCTGACCCAGAATTGAACTGGAGTCTCCTGCATGGCCGGGTGGATTCTTTACCAAATGAGCTACCAGGGAAGCCCATGAGATTTAGTATGAGATTGCAAGTTTTACCATGAGACTGCAACAATTCAGTCAGATCTTTAGGCTTCACATCTTTAATTCTAGTTCTCTTGCTATTTCTACCACAACTGCAGTAACTTCCTCCACTGATGTCTTGAACCTCTCAAAGTCATCCATGAGAAATGGAATCATCTTTTTCCAAACTCCTGCTCATGTCAAGATTTTGTACTCTAACCATGAGTCACCAATGTTCTTAATGGCATCTAGAATGATTCCTTTCCAGAGGTTTTGAACTGACTATGCCCAGATCCATCAGAGGAATCACTATCTATGGCATCTATGTTATGAAATCTATTTCTTAAATGGTAACACTTGAAATTATTCCTTGATCAGAACGGGTGCTGTGTTAGTAGGTATGAAAACATGTATCTCATTGTACATCTCCATCAGAGCTTTTGGGAAACCAGGTGCATTGTCCATGAACAGTAGTATTTTGAATGGAATCTTTCTCTGAGCAGTAGGTCTCAACAGTGGGCTTAAAATATTCATTAAGTCATGCTGTAAACAGATGTGCAGTCATCAGGGTTTTATTGTTCCACTCACAGAGTAAAGGTAAAGTACAAGTGGCACAATTTTTAAGGGGCCCAGGATTTAGGGAATGGTAAATGAGCACAGGCTTCCAATTAAAGTCATCACCTGCATTAGTCCCTAACAAGAGACTTGTCCTTTGAAGCTTTGAAACCAGGCACTGATTTCTCTCTAGTTATGAAAGTCCTAGTCGCATCTTCAAATAGAAGGCTGTTCCATCTACACTGAAAATCTGCTATTTAGTGCAGCCTCCTTCATTAATGATCTTAGCTAAGTCTGCCAGATAACTTGCTGTAGCTTCTACATTAGCACTTGCTGCTTCATGTACTTTAATGTCACAGAGATGGCTTCTTTCTTCATGAACCAACCCCTGCTGGCTTTAAACTTTTCTCTTTCCTCACTTCTTTCAGCCTTCTTAGAACTGAAAACAGTCAGGTTGTTGGTCTGGGTTAGGCTTTGGCTTAAGGGAATGCTGTGACTGATTTTCTATTCAAACCACTAAAACTCTCTCCCTATGAGCAATAAGGTTCTCACTTTCTTATTATCTGTGTGTTCACTGGAGCAGCACTTTCAATTTCCTTTAAGAAATTTTCCTTTGCATTTACAACTTGGCTAACTGTAGGGTGCAAGAGACCTAGCTTCAGGCACATCTTGGCTTTTGACATGCCTTCCTCACTAACCTTAACAACTGCTAGCTATTGAGTTAGAGAGAGAGACTCTTCCTTCCACTTGAACACTTAGAGGATATTGAGGGGTCATTGATTGGCCTAACTTCAATATTGTTGTGACTCAGGGAACACGGAGGCCCGAGGAGAGGGAACGAGATGGGGAACATCTGGTTGGAGCAGTGAGAACACACAGAACATTTATTAACTTCCCGTCTTATATGGGCATGGTTCATGGTGCCCCAAAACAAACATCAAAAATCACTGCTCAAAGATCACCATAAGAAATATAATAATAATGAAAAAGTTTGAAATATTGAGGGAACTACCAAAACGTGACACAGAGACATGAAGTCAAGCAAATGCTATTGGAAAAGTGGCACAAAAATGGCCATAAAATTTCAATCTGCAAAAAGCGCAGTATCTGCAAAACACAATAAAGGGACATGTAAAACAAGAGATGTCGGTGTAGCAAAGTTCTGGAAACAATGTGGGGCACCTATGAAAATACTTTGTAAAAGGTAAGAACAGGGCAATGAAAGCTAAAACCACCAGTGCCACTGCTTCGTTCTGAATGGAGAAATAGAAGGTCAGGGAGGCCAGATGAAGGTCAGGTTATTAAGTGGCATGAAGGGGATAGCAACCAGGGCTGCTGATGCCCAGGGGGTTAACTGATCTTTGCATGGGTTACCTAAAAAGGAGAGTCATTAGTCCATGACCCCTGTCTGCCTATGGGCCACATCGAGGCCCAGAAATCTAGGAAGAAATCTGGAAGAGATATGGAGACTGGCAAAAATTCCAATCCCCTTTCCTGGAGTTAGAGAGGTCTTCCTCTGACTTCACTCACTTGGTTGTCTGACACCAAAAGAATCCATTCGTGAATTGTGACTCTTCCACAAGGTCCAAAATACACAATTTACTTGGGCAGGAAAATATTTTGATATTCACAAAACCACCCACAAATTATTTCTGTGAAGAAAATGTTTTGACCTGACATGAGTTTATGGTAACGTAGCTTGAGCACTGGCTTGGCAATCAAAGAACTCAAGTTGCAGGCCTGGCTGGGCGATCCTGACCACACTCTTCTTACTCAGAGACCTCTCTTCTCTACTACTTAGGCGTGCCCTATACACTCCAAAGAATGGAGTTCTGTACACATAAGGTAACACTGATACATTAATTTCATTTTTTTCTGGAATGGGAAATACAAAAAACACTCCATTAATGGACTTTCCAAGTCCATGTTCTTTTCTATTTCTCCTACCCGATTCCTACAGTGTGCTGGAAGTTTGCAGCTGAAAGGCTGTTCTCTGGTTTCTCTGGGCAATTCTTCCCACCACAGAGAAGAATCCCTATTAAGAAGAGTTGTGCTGTTTCCAAACCTCTTTCTTCTAGTGGTTCTTTTTACTGTAATTACATAATTCAATTACTTGATGGTAAACTGTAGAAACAGGACTGAGAGAAAGTACTATTTCTATAAATTTAAGTAGAAGAGGTTAAAATACTGTTGTTATATACAGGGTGGGAGACTAGTGGAGATTGGACAGATATGGTAATTCAATGCAATGTGGAAGTCAGAGATGGATTCTGTAACAGAAAGAGGACGTTAATGGAAAAACTGATGAAATCCAAATAAATATTAGAGTTTATTTAACAGAAATGGTGCTAAAACTAAGAAAGTGCTACTTTCTTAGTTTTAATGAATATGTCACAACAGCTTAAGATATTAATAATGGGGAAACTTAAGAAAGGCTATATGGGAACTTCCATACTATCTTGGCTGTAAATCTAAAATTATGCCAGATGCTAAAGAAAATGTTCATTCTTTAAAAGATGTAGGCAAGATAGTTTTAAAAGATTGAGAACAATTATAAATATCTAGAAAGATTCGGTGGTGATATTGTTGAGAGCCATGACTCCACTTTAAAAATATGAAAAGGAAATCACAGGTGGTCTATTTATGGATGTGGAAGATGTAGGAAGACCCACAAAACTCTATTCAACAGATCTGTAATTCAAGAAGAGGTCTCAGTCCTGCATCAAAAGACAAATGATGATATATATTTAGCTTGTTTTAAATGAAAGGTTAAGGGATGGAAGTATCATTTTCTGTGATTTTTGATTTGGGTCAATTTTTTTTATATTAAGTACCCACACGGAATAAGAGTTCTACTCTTTCTAGATGATATCAATGATAGAATTTTTGAGGCATGGATTAATTTGAGAGCTGATCTTTGAGTATCATTTAGACAGAGAATACCTGAAATCCAAACTTCATATAATTTTACAGTTGACTTTTATATCCTATAAATGGTCAGAAGCCCAAGGATTTTCAGCTGTTTTAATTAAGTCTAAGGAAGAACTCAGTAACTCTTACTAAATAAAGAGAACAGTAGAATGCACAAAAATAGCACAGTATTATTATCTTAGAAACCATGAGTTAAAATGTGCTTTCAAAATCACCTAGCATAAATCCTTTTGCATGGCACCTATCCTACCCATCTACCATAACACAGCCTTCCAAATGGAAGTGTGTGGAGGACCCATGTTCTCTCAAGGCCATTGGTTCTCCTGTGAGTAGCTTTCAAATGACTTCCTAAAGGTTCTACTTATTTGATTGTTTGGCATCTTACCCAGAAAGACTTAAGTGAGCTGAATCTTTTCTACCACTCATTCATTTGCTCATTCATTCACTCATTCAACAATTATTGGCTGAGCAACAACCACGCGGTAGCTACTGATCAACACAGTAGATAGAAACACCAAAAAGGCCATTAGATCCCTGCCTTCATGGGTGGAGGGGGAGGAGTTTACAAAGAAATAAGAAATAATAGTAATATCAAAACTGAGGGCTGGAATAGAGAGCGACTGTTCCAAGTAGCTGTTGTAGATTGGGTGGTCAGGGAAGGCTCAGGGCATGGGAATATCCAGAAGGGCACTCTAGTCAGAAGGAATAGCTACTGCAAAGGTCCTAAAGCAGAAATGAGCTCCCTGGGTGGAAGACAAAGGCTCATGAGACTGGGGTTTAGTGGGAAGGCAGGGATGTGTTGCATGCAACAAGACAGGAGAGGTAGAAGTGGTCAAATCTTGGTGACACTTGCAAGGCCCAGCTACACGTTCTGAGGTTGGATTTTATTCCAAGAGCAACATGCATGAAAAAAAAAAGTGGCCTGATCCATCTGCTGTTCAGAGACTGGATTAAAGGGAGGGCAGGCAGAGAAACCTGTATGAATCTGTTGCGCTGGGCCAAGTGAGAGAAGGGGGTAGTCTGGGCTAACATTGTGGTGTGGAAATGAAGAGCCTTACACTGATTCAAGGCATGTTTTGAAGGAAGAGTCAACAGGATTTGGTCGTGGACTGGATGTTGGATTTGAGGACACAAAAGGAACCAAGAATAAGTATTATGTATCTTGCTTATACTCTGCCAAGGGATTTCCTTCATATGATCCTGATTAACCCTCTCAAGCAACCCGGGTGGAAGGCCGGGATACTCTCCTTCTTATGCAAGGACACAGAAATGGGAGGGTGAAACCTGCCAAGGCTTACACAGCTTCTGAAGCAAGGATTTGAATTTGTGACTTATGACTCAGACTTCTTTCAGTATTTCATTGCTTGTCCAAGGAAAAGGAATTTTATTAACAGTGTTGATTTATAAATAAAGGATAGAAACAAGAGTGAAAACTGAGAAGAAGAAACCAGGACAACATAAGTCATCCTTCCCACCTAGAGATGTCACAATCATGGCTTCAAAGGACAACACAGACTTCTTCCATTAATTAAACGGATGAATCAGGTTTCAGTTTCCGCATCCTCTCTCCTTTCTGCACAACTTGTCTTTGAAGGCATTCCATTTGGGAAATGCGTGACCTTTACCCACGGTGCTGCGCTTAATTGAATGCTTTGCATCAGAAGTCACCATGATGATCAACATCTTACACCCATTGCCTCTCTGAAATCCTTACCCCAGTTCCTGGGTCTGTTTGGTTAAAATCATTTTACAAAAATAAATCATATCAAAGTTTTTCTTTTATTATTTCGAAGACTTTGCTTGCAAAACTAAATATTTTTAACACCATGGCAACACAGTCAGGACTCTGGCTAATGTATCCAGGCTCGTACCAGAGTTCAGACTTCCCAAACTCCTGCTGCAGACAAATGGGCTTTGAAAGAGGAAAGAGCCAATAAATTAGGCATGGTCAATAATCAGTCCAGTCGCATTTTCTGGAGCTTCCTAAAGAGTGATAAATTAGCCAGTCTTGTCCTAATGGGTCAATTCCCCTCACTCTACTAGGACACACCAACACAAACTGAGCAAATTGCAAACTATTCGGCTTCTCAATGAGTTCAAATAATACCTCCCACACCTTCCCAAGTACTCTCCTCACCCATCTGCTCCTCTGACCCTTCCGATTTCCCTCTGAGTTGGGCAGGCTGGGTTAGCAGCTCTGCTTTTTCCAGGGGAGGCTCACAGAGGTTAAGTGATTTGTCACAGTTGCAGGACTGATCACGTGGTTAGGAAGAGGCAGAAATAACATTTTCAACTGCATCTCTTTTAAACCCTGGCCAGTACTACTTTCAACACACTAGCCTTTGCTGCTGCAATTGAACTAAACTATCACCTATAAATGCTTTGGTTTCTCGTAATCATTGGTTCTGTACATTTATCAGTTATACATGCACAGAGTTAACAGAATAAGTGGATTCTATGCATTCTATGAATATCTAGCTCAATAACTTCACCCAGTTCTTCCTCTCCAGAGGCAACCATTTATTCCAATTTTACCCGCTTAGTTGAGCATTTAACTGCATGTCTCTAATAAGCTGCTGCTGGCATCTTTTGCTTTATCTCTTTATGCACTGTAAATGGTGGTCCTCTTTCCTTCCCTCACATCCACCACACACATGAGCTTCCTCTAGATGAAGTACTACCATGAGTTGGTTAGACTGATACTCAGTTTTGCCATTACGATAAACTTACAAAAACAACTTCCAGTCCCAGTTGAGATATGTAAAATTTTATTAATTTATCTGTCCTACACATCCCCCATCCAACTCTCTGATCCTCAGAATGAACGATTTCTCTCCTAATTTATGTTCTCCATGCCTGGCTGTCCTCTAGGCTCTCTGTCTATTCTGGAATATCTCATCACTTCCCTTCTATGCTGGGTTTTTCATTTCCTACCACCTTTGCATTCCTATTTCATTGTAAAGCACATTCTCTGGTAGCATCCTGAGGATGGATGCATGGGAGATGTGTTTTTGATATCCAATAAGCACATGGAAAGATGCTCAGTATCGCTCATTATTAGAAAAACGCAAATCAAGACTGCAAGGAGGTACCACCTCACACCAGTCAGAATGGCCATCATTTAAAAAGTCAACAAATAACAAATGCTAGAGAGCATGTAGAGAAAAGGGAACCCTGCTACACTGTTGCTGGGAATGTAAACTGGTATAGCCACTATGGAAAACAGTATGGAGGTTTCCTAGAAAACTAAAAGTAGAGTTGCCATATGACCCAGCAACCCCATTCCTGGGCATAAATCCAGACAAAACTATAATTCAGAAAGACACATGCACCTCTATATTCACAGCAGCACTATCCACAATAACCAAGACATGGAAGCAACCTAAATGTCCACTTATAGATAAATGGATAAAGAAGATATAGTATACATATACAATGGAATACTGTTGTTGTTCAGTTGCCCAGTCGTGTCTTATTCTTTTCAACCGCATGGACTGCAGCATACCAGACCTCCCTGTCCCTCACCATCTCCCATAGTTTGTCCAAGTTCATTGCATTGGTGATGCCATCCAGCCATCTCATCCTCTGATGCCCTCTTCTCCTTCTGCCCTCAGTCCTTCCCAGCATCTGGAACTTTTCCAGTGAGTCAGCTGTTCTCATCAGATGACCAAAGTACTGGGGTATCAGCTTCAGCATCAGTCCTTCCAATGAATATTCAGGGTTGATTTCATTTTAGATTGACTGGTTTGGTCTCCTCACTATCCAAGGAACTCTCACGAGTCTTCTCCAGCACCACGGTTCAAAGGCATCAATTCTTTGGCACACTGCCTTTTTATGGTCCAGCTCTCACAACCATAGGTGACCACTGGGAAGATCACAGCCTTGACTACACAGACCTTTGTTGGCAGAGTGATGTCTCTGCTTTTCAAAATACTGTCTAGGTTTGTCACAGATTTCCTACCAAGAAGTATTTGTCCTCTGATTTCATGGCTGCAGTCACCACCTGCAGTGACTTTAGAGCCCAATAAGAGGAAATATGTCACTGTTTCCAACTTTTCCCCTTCTATTGCCAAGGAGTAATGGGGCTGGATGCCATGATCTTAGTTTTTTTAATATTTAGTTTTAAGTCAGCTTTTTTACTCTCTTCCTTCACCCTTATCAAGAGGTTCTTCAGTTCCTCTTTGCTTTCTGCCATTAAGGTGGTATCATCCCCATGTCTGAGGTTGTTGATGTTTCTCCTGACTATCTTGATTCCAGCTTGGAATGGAATATTACTCAGTCATAAAAAAGAATGAACTAATGCTATCTGCAGCAACATGGATGGACCTAGAGATTACCATACTAAGTGAAGTAAGTCAGGAAGAGAAAGACAAATACCATACGGTATCACTCATGTGTGAAATCTAAAATATGACACAAATGAACACATACATGAAACAGAAAGAGATTCACAGACATAGAGAACAAATTTGTGGTTGTTATTGGAGAGGGAGAATAGGGGAGAGAAGGATTGGCAGTTTGGGATAAGCAGATATAAGCTAATATATATAGGATGGATAAAAAAACAAGGTCCTACTGTATAGCACAGGAAACTATACTCAATATTTTGTGATAAGCCATAATTTTAAAAAATATGATAAAGAATATACATTTATATAATTGAATCTCTTTGTTGTACAGCAGAAATTAATACATTGTAAATAAACTATACTTCAATAAAAGGAACTAAATTTCAGTTGGTTTTATTACTGCTTTTAAATTCTCTACAGAAATGTCAAATAAAAGCTGGGACACCAAGTTAAATGTGAATTTGAGATAATCAAGGAATAATTCTTTTAGTATAAGAATTGTGCATTATTTAAAACGCATTTTTAAAAAGTCTGGTTTGTCTGAAATTCAGATTTAAATGGGCCTCCTGGATTTCATTTACTAGATTTGGCAACACTAAGGGTACCCCCATATTATATGCATGAAGTGCAGAATGCTCCACTGAAATCCCCTCCACCCACTGCTTGGTAGGCTCCCAATCTTGTCTATTGCAAATTCAAGGGAACAGCCACTTCAGACCTTCTTTAAATGGTCTTTTTGCTTCCTGAGATAATATCAATAGGCCATCACTTTTCTCAAATTCTGTGTGGGGCTCAGCAGTACTGATTGCAAAATACCACACTTTCATCCAAGAGTTGGACAGACCCTGGATGGGGAGGCACCATCATGGCCATGAGGAAGACAGGATCTTTCCTTCCGCCTCCAGGGGAACAAACTTGAATGTTCATTAGATTAGCAACACCGGTTATTAGCATTTCTCTTCATCTCTCAGTCAATTCTTCATTAACTATAGTAATAGGAAGAGGGATGGATACCGTGCAAAATTCCAAGTTAAAAAGTGGTCAAGTTAAAAAGTGGTCAAGGGCAAGATGAAGTACAAGTTCTGGTAACTCACCATCTGCCCTCTCTTCATCACTGGGGACACCAACTCTCCTGCAGGCAGGTTCTCTCCCTGATGCTATCAGTGCTCAGAGTTCCAAACTCATCTCACGCTCATCACCTCACTATACTATCTCATCAATGTATTTGCCCAGACACTAATTTGTTTATGAAGTTAAGTCAGTTAAAGATGAGGCTTGTTTCCACCTTGCAGGGGAAACAGCAAGTGGTCTACTGCTTACTATGTAGTTTCAAACAGGGAAGGTCTTTCCAACATGTAAATAGTATAGCTGACTCATAGAGATTACTGTTAAAAATGATGCATTAATGTTTTATGGGCTATCACTGACCCTCAACCTCACTAATCTAGCTACCTGTAGTTGACAGTTGACTATAACTTATGCTTTTGAAACTAGTTTTAATTGTATGATTTTATATTCATATCCAAACCTGTTGCTACCACATCAGTCTGTGTCCAGGGCCATAAGCAATTTTCCACGTGGAAATGTTTTCATTTCCTGTTTATATGTGTGTGTGTGTGTGTGTGTGTGCGCTTCCTCCCTAATTCCTCCTCTTGTAGCTGATTATATTGGTTTTGACTGTGTGCCTCTAAATGTTTTTGTTTTGTGGGCTTTTAGAAAGGAGTAAAGCTAAGTGAATGAGTTCAATCTACCAACTTCATCTGGAAGACACGCTGACTATAGTTAAAAAAAAACTACCAAAAACAAAACACATTTCCTTTTTAAGTTGTCACTTTCATGTATGTATGAATTTACATCCTTCTGTAACTTAGCTTTAGAGGTAGAATATTCAGATACTAATTTCATACAAAACAGAGGTTCATTTGGATCCTTCTGGGCTAATCTGGTCACTACTAAAATAAGGACATGGGGATTGAAAATGTCGGAAGAAGTGATGAATATATTTCAAAGTCAAGTTAGAGATCTTACTACTATTCAAATTCAGAATAAAGACTGCAGTGTTTATTGAATGCCTGGACTACACATTTCACACAGCATCTCATTTACAGAAGGCTTAAAAGAGTTAACATTTCAGGATAAACATTTGAAGGATAAACATTTATAGAGTGATAACAGATATCAAAAAAGTTAACAGACTCTCTGCCTCTCTGAAACTGTGTAAGTGTATTTCAAAATATTTCTAAATGATACATAAGAAAGGACATGTTCAAATATAGTCTAAAATGTTTAGAGAAAAGAACATCATCAGAATTATCTTAAAACACACATGAACACACACATACTCACTTGCACCTCTGCCAACATTCTCAAACAAGTTAGATTATCTTACTCTGAGTGTAAGAATATTGGAGTGGGTAGCCATTTCCTTCTCCAGGGAACCTTCCTGCCCCACAGACCAAACGTGGGTCTCCCTCAATGCAGCCAAATTCCTTACCATTTAAACCACTAGGAAGCCCTAACTACTGATTACATTTTCCCAATTTACATATGCAGTAGCAGGGTTAATAATGCATCATTTTCAAGTCAAGATTTAGTACATAGTTAGTTGATCAAATATCCTACCCTTAATGATAGCAGATACCAAGTAAGTTTTCTTAGCTATTAAGGGCAATTTATTTTTATCCTTTAGCTTTTCACAATAGGCTGACTTCTCAACACCTATCTGAAGAGTTCCTATCCTTTCCAACAACAACAAAAAAATTGGCTGTTCTACTTTGAAACCCAGAAATAATTTTTATAATTATTTAAATAATAATAAGAAAATTGGATCATGTCACACAAATGTGGATTTAGGGGCAATGATATCATACTAGAATAATTTTGAGTAACATTAAAGTTGTTCATTTTGACTTTCAAGCATCAAGACATCAGAGAGGATGTGACCTATTCTACTATATATGTTTGTGTGGATAACAAATCCATGTAGTGTAATGAAGCTAGGGAGTACGAAGCATGCTTGTATAGGGCTCTTTATCACAGTTACACCTACAAAGATCATCCAGGAATGACCATTTAACCAACAGCCGTGTCCTTTATATTAAGAATTAACAGCAATATCAACATCCCTTCTTCTTAAACTGTATTTAACAGAAAACATATTCTATGACATATACTAAGTATGTTCAGTGAAAGAAAAAAAAACGATGTTTTGAGAAATCTTGGTTCAAACAGGATTAAACCTATTTGCTTTTGTTTTTTGAAAATTGCAGGACTTTGAAGAACCTTGAATAAGTTCATGTGCACTGTATCCTTGTGATTTGTTTTTAGTATACAGCACAATACTGGTGAGACTCACTAGCTGGGGAATCCTATGTCTAGGGCCTCAGCAATGGGGTGTGTGTGTGTGTGTGTGTGTGTGTGTGTGTGTGTGTGCGCGCGTGCGTGCATGCATGCATGCGTGCATGTGTGTGTGACTGGTTTTAACTGGAACAATCAGAAAGAATGCATTTCATGGCGTGTTTGTTTCTTATTGCTATTATGACAAATTACAGAAGACTTAAATGGCTTAAAACAATACAAATATATTACCTCATAGTTTCGTATGTTAGAAGTCTGACATGGGTCTCACTGAGCTGACATCAAGGTGTTGACAGGGCTGCATTCCCTTCGGGAGGCTCTAGGGAGAATCTGTTCCTTGCCTTTTCCAGCCTTAGAGGCTTCCCACATTCCTTGGTTCACTGCCCACTTCCTCCATCTTCCAAGCCAGCAGCACTGCATCTCTCTGATCATTCTACTGTAGTATCTCCCCGCTGACCTCAGAGAAAGTTGTCAGCTTTTAAAGATTCATTTAAAGATCTGTGTGATTAGATTAGGCCCACTTGGCCAGTCTGGGATAATCTCCCCATCTCAGGTCAGCAAAGTCCCCTTTTGCCATGTAAGGTAACAAAGTCACAGACTATAGGGAGCAGGGTTTGGACATCTTTGGGAGCCACTACTCTGCCTACCACAGATGGGTTTGTAAGAGTATCTTCAAAGTGCTAGCTAGCAAACAAGGTCAAGGGATGAGACAGGGAGCAGTTATTTCTGTTGCTTGCTCCCAGGTATGACTTACATCACCAAAGTATCAGGGAAATAAAAATTACTGTCTGATTAAGGGATGTACTACAATAAACAAGACAAAGAACACATTCACAATCACCAAGAACTTGTTCTATAGTGCTCTGGGAATTAGGTTCTCCATGAACACAGTCAGCTGGCCCTCAACACCATGGGCCTGATTCCACAAGGTATCGTTTTCCAGTAAAAGGTGTGTACTGTTAATCAGCTATATTGAAACTTTCCTTACTAAGGGACTATGCATTCATTACCTCTGATGATGCAGGTGTTATAATTGCCCTTAAGAAAAGAAAATCAGGTGAAATGATACTTTTTATCCGGGCTTCCCAGGTGGCATTAGCAATAAAGACACTGCCTGCCAATGCAAGAGACACAAAAGATGTGGATTTGATCACTGGGTCGGGAAGATCCCCTGGAGAGAAAATGGCAACTCACTCCAGTATTCTTGCTTGTGAAAATCCCATGGACAGAAGAGCCTGGCAGGGCTACACTCCCTGGAGTTGCAAACCTGGGATTTTCCCAGGCAAGAATACTGGAGTGGGTTACCAGTAGAAAGTATATCTCTGACTCTAAAGTCTCTGTTCCTAATCCTGTGCAGTACCGTTCACCTTGATAACGCATCTCTCCTCTATCTCCTCCAACCATGTAACCCCACCCCACACGCAAAGCTCTTTCCCATGTCTCCAAGAGATCTGAGGGTATCAATATGTACATAGTTGGAGCAGGTTCTTGGGCGCATACACACACTCATACACTAACTCTGTCATTTGTTTCCTTATGAGGCTCTATGCATTTTCTAGGAATATGTATCTTTCTGTTGTGATCTCTGATCAGATTATGGAGACTTCTGGGGCAGCAGCAGGATAAGTCATAAGTAACAGGCCTTACAGTCATATCTAGTTTCAAAATACAACTAGGTCATCACTGTGAAGTAACCTGGCAGGTCACCTGAGCACCATGAACTTCCGTTTCCTCCTTTTGTGAGGACTGTATAATGGCATCTGCTTCACAGAATCATTGTAAAGACTTACAGAGATGCTATGAAAAGTGCCTGATAATAATCACACAATAAATTGTAGCGGATACTACTGTCCTCAATTCCCTGCTATGTCTTCCTACATAAAAGTGCTGGTGGAAGTTCTGGTCTCTAGGAGACAATCTCATTGACAATCTCTACTGCCATCAGCAACATCTATACAACCAAAAAACATCACTTAACTTCCACTCCATTGTTAAGGTGTGGTTCTTGCGACCCAAGACGATTTTCTTTTTCAAAGTCTATGGCTGCCCAGAGAACTAGGGCCTGAGCCTTCTTGAAATTTGCTAATCACATCTGGTTTAGCTTTAGACATTTTCTGGGGTTTTGCCAGCAGCCACGACATTTTAATGGCTACAATAAACCTCAAAGCCTCATCAAATCTTTGCTGTATGTGTGAAAATTATGTCCTTTTCAATTAAACATTCAA
The DNA here is from genome assembly GCA_917880005.1 of Nanger dama. NCBI lineage: Eukaryota > Metazoa > Chordata > Mammalia > Artiodactyla > Bovidae > Nanger > Nanger dama. The sequence continues at coordinate 74,510,435 of CAKJTW010000003.1, forward strand.
TCTCGGCTCACACCCAGGCCTTATGGAAACGGAGCTGAAGCCTGAATGGGGACGGGAGATGAAACGGGCCGCCACAACTCTGGCCATCTTGCCAGATGGGATTTGGAAGAACAAGAAATTCATTAGAGAACCGATGGTCTGTATTTTCTTTAAATATTTACTAGGTACCTTTCATGTATTAAAAACACTGGCATCTCTAAAGATTAGCAGGGCATTTTTGTTTAAATATTCAATGTGTGTGGGGGCAGCCCCAGTTTCCTCATTTGCCTTGGTGGTGAACTTCATGTCTTCTGATGACATGCCATGCAAAGAAGAAAAATAGCTGAGGTATTGTTCGGTTTTCCTGCATAAGGCAGCTCTTCTCGCTTCAGAAGTTCCTGTATGTCCTTAAAATTACCTGAGGAAACTATCAGTTAAGTCCTCAGAGATCTAGAATGACACCACAGATCACCCTAGAGAAAGTAAGGTTCATCCCTGCCTCTCCACTGTCCTCCGAATTCACTCTTCTTTTCCCTTTGTTATTTTCATCATCAACACACAGAGACATCAAAAGCACGGGGCCGAGCCAGGCTGCCTGATAAAAGAGAGCCCATGGAGGGAAAGCAGGTGAAGAGGAAAGATCCAACACAGATCAGGTTTCTGCTCGAAGGCCACATGAGAGGGGAGACCGTGGTTTCACAAGGACCAAGAGATGAGAGAGGATGGGCAGTTAGGGACAGCCCTGGTGGCTCAGATGGTAAAGAACTAGCCTGCCAATGCAGGAGACACAAGAGATGTGGGTTCGACCCCTGGGTCAGGAAGATCCCTTGGAGAAGGAAATGGCAACCTACTCCAGTATCCTTGCTTGGAGAATTCCATGGACAGAGGAGCCTAAATATCTAACATACACATGTACTAGACAAACACAGGTCCTCTCTGCTGCTGCAACAGCTACCTTGAAGACTGGCCTGGCCCTAATTCTGCCATTGAAGAGGGACAGAAAAATACTGATATGTGATGGCTTACTCTGCTTTCTTAAAATAAGAATCAAACTCATCTCAGTCAAGGAAAAAAACTGTTTTTGAGGAGAAGAAAAAAAAACGATCATGTGCTCACAGATCACATTCCTGAACAAAACATCCATTTGGTTGAATTCACGCTCTTGACCAAATCAACAGGAGGAAAAAGAAACTTCACATGTTCCTTTAAAAATCATTTACAAGGTAAAAATATTCAGCTGTAACCACCATCCTTATTTAAGTAAGTTTTATGCCTAAAGTAAAAATAAGTGGCTTGCCTTGCCACCGGCAGCAGATCTTTCCCACTTTACTTGCATTTCCAAGCTGTCCTCTGTCTAAGACTTAGATTTCTGAGTACTCTTTCACAATAAACAATTTTAAAATGTTTATTTTATGTCTTAGTGTAAAAATATTCCTGGTGCAAGCGCTTCATTTCCTCAAGCTCTGCTTTTGGCGCTCTGGGCTCCATTTCCACATTAACACGCTCCCTAAATCCTCTGCAGAGCTCTTCAATAGGAGTTATACAAGCTCTGAGGCAAGTATTTATATTCTTGGACAAGGAGATGTCTCCACTGTGAAAACACAAGACTTGAGAGATGCCAAAGGAAAATTCCTGCCCAACAGAGACATATTTTCACCTTTTAAAAAAGCCAAGAAGGGCTTTCAGCATTTTGCTTTGGATAATTAAAAATGTAAATTTAAATAGACTGTTTACTATGGATCTTGCCATCATTATTAGACTTATATACATAAACAAAATATATAGAAATGTGAGTGTGCATTTTGCATGACAGCAAGAGAGAAAGAGAGATAAGGCAGCATAGTAAACTAGCTTAGAAAAGACAATGCATGAGATTTTCTAATTAGATCTAATCTGCCTCTCTCTGGCTGTGTGAATATAGCTTTTCTAAGCTTCATTTTTTCTCATGGAGTTACTGTAGCTCCTGCTTATTTGGGTTATCTTTACCTTCTTACCCTAGTTAGAAGAATCATATAAGACCACAGTAAGAATTTAAAAAAAAAAAAGAGTTGCTGTAATTATTATTATAAAAATTATATCTGTTACATGTTGGAAAATATAGGTAACAAGATACATATCTAGTAAGCACTGATTAACACTAACAAAAGAGAAAGATGTGTAAATAAAGTGACTCCAAATGGTACACAGAGATGGGAGTGTCCCATAGACTGCAGTAACTGAACTCTCACCAATTCCATTCCACGAGCCAGAAAGATATCATCCTCTTCAACCATTAAAAAAATATCTGTGATCATAATAACAGAACAGTTCCCATTACCTTCTAGTTGCCTCTTCAGTTTTCTCAAATCTTTTATAAGGTCTTCAAATTTGACTTGAGAAGCCAAGAAGAAATCCTGTGGTTCAGGCAAGGGGAAAACGCTCTTTTCTGTTCCTGCTTCCTAGAATATATGGTAAACAAAAGTACATTATACTTCCCAATTGTCACTTTCAGTTGAAATTCCAAAACATTGTTTTTGGATAGTCGGATAAGAATCAAAGCAAAGACCCCCTGCTGTTCCTAACTTTGGACTGGTTACTTTGAAGTGCTTCTGTGTCTTTTGTACTACCATTTTGGTCTTACTGGCACTGAGGCCAAGGCTACGGCTATGGCATGGGCTGAGGTTTTAATTTTTTAATTAATTTATTTTGTGGCTATGCCTCACAGCATGTTGGCTCATAATTCCTGGACCAGGGATCAAACTCGTACACCCTGCAGTGGAACCTGGGAGTCCTGAACACTGCACTTCCAGGCAAGTCCCTGGCCTGGGTTTTAATTTGACTCTTGAATCAAAGAGAAAATGGTCAGATATGTCCTAGTCTCATAGAGACCCTCTGTTCCCATGGAAAAAGGTAAAGGAAGAACACATGAAAATGCTTAAACTGAAAGGCCCTGTTGAGCTTCACATGATAGCAGTTAGATAACTCATCTTTGGGGTATGCCTATGGGTGGAGAAGGAAATGGCAACCCACTCCAGTGTTCTTGCCTGGAGAATCCCAGGGACAGCAGAGCCTGGTGGGCTGCTGTCTATGGGGTCGCACAGAGTTGGACATGACTGAAGCGACTTAGCAGCAGCATGGGTGTGAATTAGAAGGTGTTGGCCTAGGCAGCACTGAAGTGGGAGAAGCAACTGCGCTCGTTTATGCTCTTACCTACCTTCCTCTGCACTATAACGCTCATGCATGTGTTTGTGTGTGCATGTGTGATCAAATTCTTCACATATCTGTAAAGATTCTCCTAATGTTGCTTGCCTTGGAAGTATAAAGCTAGTTGTTCACTCATGTCCAACTCTTTGCCACCCCATGGACTGTGGCCTGTCAGACTCCTCTGTCCATGAAATTCTCCAGGCAAGAATACTGGAGTAGGTTGCCATTTTCTTCTCCAGAGTATCTTCCCAACCCAGGCATCAAACCTGGGTCTCCTGCATTGCATGCAGATTCTTTACCGTCTGAGCCACCAGGCAAGACCTATCTCAGTAGGTATTTACAAAGGCATGGCTGTGTAGAGTGCTGACAAACTTCACAACTACAGCTAAGAGAGGATCTCAGCAGAGAAACATCCAGAGGTGCACAACCTGTAGGCACACAGGGAGAGCAGAGTCTCAACTATCTTTTCCAGTCCAGCCTGCTTTCTCCCCCAAGTTGTTCAATGTAAGCTTTGTGTCTCACATATCTCAGGCTGTCTTTGCTTATGCTTCTCTCCACACAGGCTACTCTGCCAGCTCTCCTTCACATTCCATCTTCCCTACTGCCATTAGGACTAATTCCAAACTCTACAACTGCTTTACAAGGCACTTTATGATCTGGCCTCTGTCTCCATCTCCAGCCTGATTTCTCCCTTCTCCTATCTCTAACTCCCTCACTCTTAGACTTTCAGAAAATAAAAGAACAGGCCACAATCTCTTGCTTGTAGACTTCTGTCTACAAAACTGTCTCTTTCCCAAATCCTTCCCCAGGCCCTCCTCACATGTCCTGGTTCATACTTCTTCAAGTCTCAAAACTGCACTTCTTTAAAGCTCTCCCCAGAACTCCAGCACCTGGATGTTTCCAAGAGCCCCTGCTACTTCCCATATCATAGCACTTATCAACATTAATTTAGAAATTGCCTTGTTAGCTTGGTGTCTTCCCCAGTAGACTATATACACTTTGAAGGCAGGAATTATGTCTTGTTCTCAGTTGAGTACTCACCATCAGGTCTACCAATAAACTTTGGTTCTGGGAAGTTTGCATCTTGGACAGGGGTCATCTACCTTATTACCCTATTTTCTTATGATTTCAAGAATTCCCTGGGTCCTTCCCTCTTCCTTTAAGACATCTGGCCCCATTTGTAATGCTAGAAGCAAGTAGTTTTCCTCATTTGATCAGAACAATATTTTACATGATCAGTATACTATTTTTCACTTTACTTATGTTACTGCTCTAAAAAACAATGGAAGTGGTATTCTAGTATGAGTGCCAAGATGGAACAACATCTAAGATGATTGCCACTAAATTCCACAGTAATCAACATTGGAAGAACTCATGCATATCTCTTTATAGTCTTTAAAACTTTTTATCAGATTCAGTCTCAGTTTATTTATTTATTTTTTTAGGTAATAAAGAGAAAATGCTGCTGAGCAAATCAGCTTAGTAGTAGCTCTTATGCAGAGGAGGCAATGGCAACCCACTCCAGTACTCTTCCCAGGAAAATCTCAGGGACGGAGGAGCCTGATAGGCTGCATCCATGGGTCGCAAAGAGTCAGACATGACTGAGCGACTTCACTTTCACTTTCATGCGTTGGAGAAGGAAATGGCAACCCACTCCAGTGTTCTTGCCTGGAGAACCCCAGGGATGGCGGAGCCTGGTGGGCTGCCTTCTATGGGGTTGCACAGAGTTGGAAATGACTGAAGTGACTTAGCAGCTGCAGTAGTAGCTCTTATAAAAGTTGCTCAGTTAAAGAGTTCAAAAGACATGGCCCTGGAAGGGTTTCTTTAAACTTCACATAGACCTCAACTTGGACCAAAAATCAGCCATGAGTAGAAGGAAGCTTGGAGCAAGAGTCACCTTTCTTCTGCTAATTGCTCTTCACCACTAACCACAAATATCATCACTTAGGCTCCTAGGAGGGAAGGGATCATTTTATAAATCACATAATCCTACACTCTTGAGTGAAATTCATTCTGCACAGTGAAAAACTGGGAGAACACCACACAGTTGTTGGCTTATTTTTCCTAAACTGGACCATCCTATTGTTCAGTTGCCAAGTGGTGTCTGACTCTTTGTGACCCATGGACTACAGCACACCAGGCTTCCCTGTCCTTCACTATTTCCTAGAGTTTGCTCAAACTCATGCCTGTTGAGTTGGTGATGCCATTCAGCCACCTTATCCTTTGTCACCTGCTTCTCCTGCCCTCATATTTCCCAGAATCAGTCTTTTCCAATGAGTTGGCTCTTCACATCAGGTGGCCAAAATACTAGAGCTTCAGCTTCAGCATCAGTCCTTCCAGTGAGTATTTAGGGTTGATTTCCTTTAGGATTCCTGAAACTAATCTTATTGTATTTTAACATTTTCCTCTGTGAAGCTGATTCCACTGGGTTCAGCTCTCTTCACCGGGAGTCAAATTCCATAGGCAAATTTTATCCTTCCTACACAGCGTGTCTGTGAAGGAAGGATGGCTGAGATAGAGATTATGCATAAATCTGCTCATGTCAAGCTTTGAACTGTCACCCCAAGACTCTTCAGGATAGTTCTTCTGCCACTCTGGTACCTACTGTCAGAACTGTGGGTGCACAAATATTGCCTCAAGCCCAACACACCTGTACTGCTCTACCAGAAAACACCTGTCACCTCCACTCATCTAATTCTTCACAGATGCTGCTGACTATATGCTTGTGGAAATTTACAGTACATTCAGCTTAGTAAGTATGTATCAAGCACTTACATTACGACAGTCAGATAAACCCACTAGGAGGGAGGGAGAGATGATCAAAGACTTGATCAGTGCTTAGTTTGTCCTCTGCATGAAATTGCAGACCTTTTGAAAAGGACACCCTGGAATCTTGACTTTTCTTCCCTTGGTACCTAGGAAAAACTCTGCCTTTGTGGATAGTTAAGTGGGACTCCTGACAACATTTTCCCAAGACTTTTTCCATTTATTGACTGCTAGGTTTCTCAGAAACTTACAATAGTACCTCTTTCTTCTCAAAGCTGGGACTCCTTGTTCTCGATTTAATGAGGAAGAATAAAACAAAGAAAATGGTGCTCAGGTGGATTCTCACAGAAATTTTTATTTCTAATGGCCAGTGTAATTTAAGCAGGGAAGATGGATTTAAATTCCACATCTTTAACTTGTTCACCAATGAACACTGCTGATAAAGTATTGAGTATTACTGCATATTAAGTTCCTAAATTTTCGTCTGCAGCCCAGAACCTAGTTTCAAATATAACCAATTACTGAATGGATATAGGTTTCACAGGAACCCTCACAATCTGGTCAGAAGGCGCTGAGATGACTAGGGATCTCTCTGAAGCAGTGTTACATGGTAGATTAGGAGGCAGTAGATTTGTACCACTGAATAATGCTTCCCTTCACAAGAGTCAACTAAATTCTCTTGGCTCCAGTGTTCCCATCTGTAAACCAAGGAGGCTGGAGAGCTCTCAAATTCTATGTTGGACTTGAAATTCATCCATCCAGCCTTCGTCCAATTTCTGAATGCCAACAATGTGAAGGAGTTGAAACCCTATTAGGCACAGTTTTCCACATAAAGCCATTTCTTACCTGATCATAGTAACGCAGGTAATATTTCACCACGTAGTCCACCAGATTAATCCCATTATCCTAGGTTTAAAAGAGAAGCTTAAATGAATATCCTTCACATGAGACTCTGCCACAGCATACAGTCAAAGAACTGAAATCTCATTTTGTAATTCTTATACCTTTGTGATACCTAGTCTGGATTCTGTTTGATACTGGTAAAATTCTCCTCCTTGTCCCATTCATTTTTAATGGCATCTATAGAAAGAAATGACACTACACTTTTCCTCTGAGGGGGAGAAAACCCAAACAGATAATCCATAAGACCTCTGAGGTAATGGCTAAGACATGCAACCAACCAACCAAAAGACTGTCTCAATATTTTTAGGCATAAAGCCAAAAAGGAGGAGGAAGGGGAGTGCTAAAGAGAACCAGGGAGCAGAACAGAAAAACCATCCCTCCCTTCCCACCTCTCCAGAAAATGTGTGTTCTTAATGGCATGAAAAACAATCAAGATGGCTTAAAAGGAACACCCTGCCACTTTATGACCCTGGGACTCCAGGGGAGAGCAAGCCCTCCCACAAGGCAGCCTTTGTGTCTTGTTCACGTGAGTCTAACTCTAATTTGCCTGTGTGTTTCCCCTCCCTCCATTCCCCCTCCCTGTCCCCCAACGAGGGACGCCTAGCTATGGGCTGCTTGTTTCTAAAGAGAGCTCTGCAGGGGTGTGGAGCCAAATGATAATCAGGCTCAGAGGGGTTGACAGTGGACCCCCAGTCCAATTGTTGTGGACTAAAGGATAATTCAAACGCTCAGCTCTCTTGGTGATTCAGCATCGCTCCCTACTCAGGGGTGAGTAAATTACAAGTAGCTAACACCAAATTCAAACAGATTCAAGTCTTGTGCTATGGCTAATACTGTACACTATTCGTTTTATCCTTTCATGGTAGTTCAACATCAAATTGTATGCTTTCACGCAAATGAATGTTGGGAATTTTTCATCAAAAGATCAAACATGAAAAAGCTGTATTCAAAAGAAAGCAAAGAAAAAAATGTACTGCTAGGAGGAAGACAGAGATGAATGGAACAACTAGGGATACTTTAAAAAAAAAAACTGAAGGGGCAGAAAGAAAATGATGGCAGATCACAGAAACTCATATGAAAAATAAGTACCCGACTTTTGACGTCCTTGAGTTTGGGCAGAATTTCTAAGCTATATCCATCTGCTTGTCCCCGAGTCCTATTTCCTCCATTCATATAATTTCCAAAAGCCAGAATGAGAGCTAAAATATCTTTTACACTTTTCATGTGCAGCAAGCCCTGGAAAAAAATAATAATTATTATGAGGCTGAACTCCAAATGCACCTATGTTCATTCAACAACAAATGTTCACCAAGCACCTGATAGTCTGTTTGCTGGCCTGTTACCAGCGGGATTTACAATTGGTGAAACAGAAAATACACTTTATTAAGCCATAAGTGTCTTAAAATATGTTAACAGCCATCATTTTTTATCCTTTCAATGAATTACAAACTGTACATGTTTTAACACTGAATATTAAATATTACATTTCTATTTAAGCCAATTTTATTTTTTAAATACTTATTTTAAAGGATTCAGAAATTGAAACAAGAGAGTTGTTACAGTTAGGTTTTGTATTTGATGGCTTCTAAATACAAAAGGTTTTATATCAGTTGAGAATCTGGCTTTGGACACTGTCTGTATATAAACAGCATAGTTAAATGTCGGGTAGATACAACAGCATGCCTATGCTTCCTTAGCCCTGGAAATAACCCTCAGAGGTGAACTACAATAATGTATTTCAAAGTCACAGGGTCTGTTTATTAAGCACTTGCTGATTTGTCTATTAACTTTTACAATTTCAAGCTTCCTGGGGTTTTCTTCAGCTTCCTCTTTCATTTGTTCCACCTCTTTCTCTCTCATTCTTTGGCTCCAAGTGCAAATTTTCAAATTGATACTTTTCTCCCTTCTCTATAATTTCAGTCAACTTTATTTTCCTTTATTTCAGGGTAAAGAAAGAAAACCAAGTGCAGCTCCAAGTTGACCTCTACTCCTGCTTTTAGGGCATTATTAGAAGGTGCATATTATATACTTTGGTGATATTTATGCTTTCTTTATTGAAATTTTTACGTTTTAGAAGGAAAAAAAACATGCCTTCAAATAAGCAACTAAACACTACAGTTATGGAGGATCATCATGTGGTTAAGGATGTAGGTCACTGGGAGAAAATGCCAAGTTGAAGAATTTATAAAGAACACCAATGTGATGAAGCCAACAAAAATTTATTGGCCCATCACTCATTGCCATAATCATTTATTTCATTTATCAAGTCTCTGGAATCTTCTTACAATATTTCACTATGTAAACACATTTCAGATGATCCAGTGCACTGGTTTAAGGCAAATCTCTTGCAATCTTGGACAGAGTAGAAAACACACTATCCTATTAAGGTTGGTTTTAAGTGGCCAGTATGTATATTGGGGGTATTTGGAATATGTGAGAAATCTGTAAAAGTGTTATTTTTTTCTCCCTCTTTAACCTCTATCAATCTGCATCTCCTTTCTTACTAATTCACATACATGCACACAAAGTTATGGGATAATTGTCACAGGGAAATACACAATCTTAAGGCAAAAAGTTTTCTACAAAGGGATTCAAGTTGACCTTTCCCACTCTCCACTCCCTCCTCCACCCCCCAAAAGGCAAAGTTATCCTTGAATTAGGCAGCAAACATACCTTAGAAGCTCGTGTGATGATCTCTACCTTTCGGTGCAAGGCGGTGATACCCTCAGAAAAGACAGATCTGAAGATTATGCACTGGGCACGTTCAGCAAAATTAGGGATCTGGGCTAACTCATGCAAAAATCTGTAAAAATTAAGAATGAATCAGCTGACTTCATATACAGTCACACAGGAAATAGACAGCAGCAGAAGATTCACCATGAGAGCATTCCTTATTTGACAATGTCAATCGAACCATCATAAAAGGTATCAAATAAGCAAACTCAAGGGACGTGCTCTACTGTGGACAACAAAGCCACTTTTCAAAATGGGCTTCCATATAACACCTCCCACCCATCAGAACGGCCATCATCGAAAAGAATACTAGCAAATGTCGACAAGGATGCGGAGAAAGGGGACTTCTTGTACACTGTTGGTAGGAATGTAAATTGTTGCAGCCACTGTGGAAAACAGTATGGCGGTTTCTCAAAAACCTAAATACAGAATTACCTTTTGACCTAGAAATTCCACTCCTGAGTATACATCCAGAAAAACTGAAAATACTAATTTGAAAAAATATATGGACCCCAATGTTCATAGTGGCATTATTTATAACTGCTAAGATATGGAAGCAACCTGTGTTCATGAATAGATACATAGATAAAGAAGATGTACACACAATGGAATGCTACACACAATGGAATGCTGCTGCTGCTAAGTCGCTTCAGTCGTGTCCGACTCTGTGCGACCCCACAGACGGCAGCCACCAGGCTCCCTGTTCCTGGGATTCTCCAGGCAAGAACACTGGAGTGGGTTGCCATTTCCTTCTCCACAATGGAATACTACTCAGCCATAAAAAGAATAAATTTTACCATCTGCAGCAACATGGACAGACTCGGAGGGTATTATGCTATGGTAAGTGAAATAAAGACAGACAAGTACTATATGATATCACTTATATGTGGAATCTAAAAAATATAACCAAATCATGAATATAACCAAAAAGATGCAGATTCACAGATACAGAGAACAAACCAGTGGTTACCAGTAGGGGAGGAGCAATATAGGGCTAGGAGAGTGGAAGGTACAAACGACTGGGTATAAGATAGGCTCAAAGATACACTGTACAACACAGGGAATATAGACAATATTTTGTGATAGCTATAAATGGAAAGTAATATTTAAAAACTGTATACAATTTTTTAAAATTAAAAATATATTAATGGGTTTCTATAATGGTGAACAAATGTATGATGATGTATAAGTTAAGAACAGAAAGTTAATGCAAGTATACTGAACCACGTCAAGTAATCTATCCCCTGCTTCCCAAATAAGACTAAAACCCAAATGGGAAGCATTAATCTTTACAGTCTGAAAAAAAAAAAAAAGAAAGAAGAGAAAGAAAACAACACAATTGACTCCCTTTATAATGTAGTATTCTCTAATGGTGCATTAACATAGGCTAAGTGAAGACAAGGCAAATGTCTACAGGCAAGTGATTAAAAGAAACCTCTTTCTGAAATGAGCTTATTATTATTTTTCTGTTCAATCAATTATAATAGTCATAATGATTCTATTCTACAGGTGTTTACTTTTCCACATCAACTTACTTATACAGACAAGAGTTCATAGTTCCACACTTGGAACAAGGCAGGCACTCATTAGCGAAAACAATCTAAAGTTTCTTAAAAATTACAGCAAGACAGATCTTAAAAGCTAAAGGTGAGTCCTGACCTACACACAGAAGCTCACTGTCTGAGCAGCTGGGCACTGAAGCCCCTTGCAAAATTAAGTTGGAAGAGTTACATATTCTCGAAGCCAACCACCCGAGGAAGGGGTATAAACTAAAATGGATGGAAAGAGTTGGAAATGAGTCCAGAAGAGGAGAGAATCCACTAACAGCTATTAAATCCATTCTGGGGTTGAAATGATGATTAACTGATAGTTCTGAAAGTCTTAGTCAAATCGTAACATCAATACCTTGACATTTAGTAACCTCTTACCAAGAATACTTTTACATAGGAGCAAAGCTGGAGCCCTGCTTTTTCCATAACCCCCAACGTTTCTTAGTTAATACTCTGTGCCTCTTTTAGGGACACTTGGGTTTTAATAATAATTCTAATAATCAACTGTTTTCTTATTCATCCTACAAGCAGGTCATAATCCTTTTTCTTTTTAATGGCACTGAGATGAAGCAAAGAATGCTCATAAAAGAAAACATACCTTTGTTTTAAGGTTTTGTAACTTTTGATTATTATGAAAACCATGTGATGGGATATAAAAATGAAAACCCAAAGGAATTCTGAATCAGAACAAGATGAAAAAAATTACACACTATATGTAAATTGCTTCTCTGCTAAAATTAGTTTCAAACCACTGATTCATTTATGACTGAAATCAGGGGTATCACCAGTTTTCACAAATGCGAGCAGTAAAAAGCTTATGGGCTGGGAGGCATCTGGTCCTGTAAGTGAATCTTGGGAAGTCTGACATATTCAAATGCTGCCGAGTAGCACCCTGCATTTCTCCCTTTCCAAATACGACCATGAAACACTGTTCCCAAAGTAGGACCTATATCCCAGAGAAGGTACACTTCCTTGTTTAAGTGGACACAGTGAGTGGAGAACTGATGGCAAGAATATACAGATCAACACCCCAGCTCACCAGCAAGGACTTAGAAGAGAAGAAGAAATGCTGGATAAACAATCATTTATAACTAGTGGCCAGAAAGGAGGTTTAGGATACACAGAAGGAGATGAGCCCATAGCCTCAACTAATTTGTGTTACCCAGAAAAAAATGAAATAGAACTACAAGGTTCCCTGGGCTCAAAGCTTTATTGGAATTAGGGTTGGCACTAGAAATGCTCTCAGAGAACCTTAAAGACCCAATGTGTATGGAGAAGGGGCCAAAACACATATCCAGAGTTGAGTCAGGAAAGGAATTCAGAAATTTGACATTACTTTTAGATTGGACTCTAGGAAATGTGTCAGCAAAAATACTATAGTATCAGTCACCAAGAATTTTACTGTTTTTAGATGAAGCATTTACAGTGTGTCAGGCACCATGCTAAGACCTGAGAACCTAATTTAACTTATACATAATTGCTTCTTGCTGCTGCTGCTGCTGCTAAGTCGCTTCAGTCGTGTCCGACTCTGTGCGACCCCATAGACAGCAGGCCACCAGGCTCCGCCATCCCTGGGATTCTCCAGGCAAGAACACTGGAGTGGGTTGCTATTTCCTTCTCCAATGCATGAACGTGAGAAGTGAAAGTGAAGTTGCTCAGTCATGTCCGACTCTTCGTGACCCCGTAGACTGCAGCCTACCAGGCTCCTCTGTCCATGGGATTTTCCAGGCAAGAGTACTGGAGTGGGTTGCCATTGCCTTCTCCATCACCTGAGAAATAAATCCACAATTACCATGGAGTTTGATGAGTGATCTTGGTGATGGGACCTAGAACAGGAGCTATGGATGCCACCACATGCAAGGCATCAAATTCAGAGCCCTGCAAGGACCATGTCAGCCCAGGTCTCTGGGAGCCCTCTGGTGCTTGCACAGGTCGTGTGTGAGAAATTGCCAGGGAGAACCTCGATAGGCTGCCTGACATTCATGGGCAAAGGTGAGAAGCTAAAATGGAGTTTCATGTTCTAAAACACAGATTTCAAGCTTTTTCTGAATGAATGAATGATTGGAAACAGAAGAGTGACACTTCCAGCTTCTTGTTTTAGAAAATTGTCCTGGCAAGGCTTGGATAATTGACTGGAGGCAGTAGCAGATCTGAGGCTGGGAATAGCTGGAATATTCTAATGGGGTAGGTGAGAGGGCCACCAGTGTGGACATATAGGGCCAAATAGAAAGCAATTGAGGTGGCCAGACCCAGAGAAGCTGACCCAGCCCGTGAGATACTGAGAAGAGTCCAAGATGATTTGTGGGTTTGGGGCCTGGTCACCTAGCAGAAGGTGAAGATAAATACTAGAGTAGCAAATATGGGAAAAATGAAAATTTGAGTTAAGTACCATTTCCCATTTATCTGAGAAAGTACCAGAAGCATGTGCTGTGCTGTGCTTAGTCACTCAGTTGTGTCCGAGTCTTTATGACCCCATGGATTGTAGCCCACCAGGCTCCTCTGTCCGTGGGGATTCGCCAGGCAAGAATACTGGAGTTAGCTGCCACGCTCTCCTCCAGGGTATCTTCCCAACTCAGGGATCGAACCCAGGTCGCCTGCATTGCAGGAGGATTCTTTACCGTCTGAGCCATTCTGTTGCCTCAAAGGCTATGAAATGTCTAACATCTTATCCCCTCTCCTTAACTGGGTTTTATACTCTACCCATAAGGGAAGGGATAAGCACTCTTTACCCATCCCCAAGGAGGGCATCTTGGGCATTATTAGCTCATGGCCCTACGCTAGGGCCAGAGATAGGAAGGACTAAATATCCCCAAAGAGCCACAGACTAGGGACCTTTCCCTTCTGTCCTTAAGGCCGGATGGTCTTGTCAGGGTGGACTGTAACTAGAGTCTGTATACAGGAGAGACATTCTGCGTCTCACAGAGAATGGGTCACATATGCACAGCAGTAACTCAGCTCATAGCTGATGCAACAGGCCCACTGTTTTCAAGGGACTAATATTTGGTTAATGATCCCTCGGAACCCTGAATGATAACATTTCTGTCTGTGCATGTTGTAACCTATGTTCCTCCACAGAAGAAGATGCTAACAGATCCTTGTTTCAAAAAGTCAATGTGTCTTCATTTGGAGGGGCGGGAGGGCAAGGCAGCTACGGGCATAAGTGAAAAGTGAAAGTCACTCAGTCATGTCCAACTCTTTGCGATCCCATGTACTATACAGTTCATGGAATTCTCTAGGCCAGAATACTGGAGTGGGTAGCCTTTCCCTTCTGCAGGGGATCTTCTCAACCCAGGTATTGAACCCAGGTCTCTTGCATTGCAGGCAGATTCTTTACTAGCTGAGCCACAGGGAAGCCCAAGAATACTGGAGTGGGTAGCCTATCCCTTCTCCAGGGGATCTCCCTGACTCAGGAATTGAACTGGGGTCTCCTGCATTGCAGGTGGATTCTTTACCAACTGAGCTTTCAGGGAAGCCCATAAGTAGAGCATCCCAATAGGCTATATATGGTATCCTCACTTCAGGCCAGAAAAAACACACACCAGGCCTAATCAAATGCAATAGAAGCCCCCAATGCCTCACTACCACCCCAAGCAGAGTGTGAACAGAGTTGAGGACCATCGCTGGAGAGAGTGGTTCTCAGAGAGCCTAGTCCCAAGCAGATGACATCTCTGTAGGAAATGGCTTCCTACATCTGGCCTCATGCTCAAGAAAGCTGATGAGGTGAGTGATGAAGCCAGGCTCTCCAGACTCAAATTTATGAGACTGGGCACCACAGGAATCTTAGGAAACTGCAATGTTGAAACTATAAATGATTCATATTTTCCAGTATGTAAAACATGCTTATAGTCAACTCACTTGGAGCTAATGGCAAGTAAGTGGCCAAAAAATCAGACTCTGGCATAAATCAAACAAATGCTGTGCTGTGCAGGAGGTTGGGAGCAAAGGTGAAATTCACTTAGGGCTGGAGGCCCTGCCTCTCTGGGCCTCACCCTCTAGAAATTGAGTCCAAACACGTCACCAGGACAATATGACCATCTTCTCTGCTGTCAGGAAGAGCTTAGCATGACAAGGAAGCCATTAAAATGACCACTTACAAACTTTAAAAATGCCCTTCATCTGCATCTCTGTTTCTGCCTTGGAAATAGGTTCATCTGTACCATTTTTCTAGATTCCACTTGTGTGTACTGATATATTTGCTTTTCTCTTTCAGACTTACTTCACTCTGGGTGACAATATTGCAATAAAATTTTTAAATAAATTAAAATAATAAAAATGTTCTTCTATCCAGATCCTCAGTAGAGAAAGCAAGAACAAGAAGTCATTTTGTTAATTACCTGCTACCATTACTTTTTGTCTTGGCAATTAATCTTGTAAAATAATACCAAAAGGCATTAACACAGAAGGAAAAGGGAACCCCTTCCAGGAGCCATGACTGTTCATGTCACCAGGTTGGCATTCCTATAGCTTAGAGCAGGGGTTAGTGAATTATAGACCGCAGGCCAAATTCAGCCCATCACTTGTTTTGCATGGTCCATCAGCTAAGAATGGTTTTCACATTTTTAAATGGTTGGGGAAAAGTGAACAGAGGATAATATTTTATGATGTGTAAAAATGATGTGAAATTCAAATTTCAGCATCCATAAATAAAATGTTATTGGCGCACAGGCACGTCCATCATCTACGGCTGCTTCTGGACTACAACGGTAGACTTGAATAGTTCCAACAGACTGTAATGGCCCACCAAGCCCAAAGTACTTACTGCCAGGCCCTTTATAGGTAAAGTTTTCCAACTTTGAGCTTAGAAGATCGTAGCTTAATGTGGTCTAGTTAGCACTACCCAAATTCTTAATCACATGATGCAAAGAGCCAACTCACTGGAAAAGACCCTGATGCTGGGAAAGATTGGAGGCAAAAGGAGAAGGGGGGCCAGAGGATGACATGGCTAAATAGCATCAATGACTCAATGCACATGAGTCTGAGCAAACTCTGGGAGATAATGGAGGCCACAGGAGACTGGCATGCTGCAGTCCATAGGGTCCCAGAGTCAGACATGATTTAGCAACTGAATACGAACAACAAATGTTTGATATGCCCTACTGTCCCTATTATGGACTGAATGATTGTGTCCCCTCAAACCCATATGTTGAAATCCTGACCCTCAATGTGATAGTATTAAGGAGGAGGGACTTTGGGCAGTAATGAGTACATGAGGGTTAATCCCTCATGAGTGTGGTTGGTGCCTTGCAGAAAAGAGACAAAGAGCTTCTTTCCTCTCTCTGCTCTCTGCCACGTGAAGACATAAAGAGACATTGGCAGTCCACAGCAGTCAAGAGCATTCTCACTAGAACACAGCCATGGCTGCAGCTGCCTCTCAGACTTCCGGCTTCAGCAACTGTTAGATAAGCATTTTTGTTGTTGGCAAGTCACCCAGTTGAAGGTACCTTGTTAGAGCTGACTAAGTCAGTCCTCAAATATTTCCATGGCTTTGTGTCTAAATATCCGTTATTAGTCTTTTCATTTTCAATCATTAGCACCTTAATGGAAATTAACTCATTATATTAGAAAGCATGACATGGGATTGACCGTGTGATGGGTCAGGGGTAGGGTTGGTAAGGATGGGGATTCAGGGTGATGGAACTGAAGGGCAGAGGAGCCCACTGAGTCACAAAATTCCTAGGCTTCATGAACTAACTTTCGGTGTGTTTTTTGGGAGAGTCCTGGCATATGCTCCACATGACAGCCAATCATTGAAGTGTCCCCAAATTACCATCAAGGTTTGTCAGTAACTGAGTAAACCTAAAAATCCCCCACTCAGTCATTGGGAGATTATTTTTGGACCTTGGAATCCAAAGGAAGTGGGACATTTTAGAGGAACCAAGGGCAAGGTATGAAGGTTTCAGGACAAGCCGTTCACCTGTCTCTGGAGCTGACTTATAACCCTGGTGGTGGTTTAATTATCAAGTCATGTCCAGCTCTTTGTGACCCCAATCCCCAGCAAGAATACTGGAGTGGGTTGCCATTTCTTTCTCCAGGGGATCTTCCCCAGCTGGAGACTGAACCTGGGTCTCCTGTATTACAGGTGGATTCTTTACCAACTGAGCCACCAGGGAAGTCCTACTTACTCTAAACTCGATCAATTTCCTCTGTTACCTATCCTTCCCCTCATCTCCAAGCTGAGAGGGGTACCCTGCCTCGGGCAGGAAGCATTCAAAGGAGCAACAGGCAAAGGAGCCCTCTGTCCACCCAGGACCCACATTCTCAAGAGTCCTAGGTGGAACCCGGGGGACTGTAGATCCCAAGAGCCCAGCAAAGAACAAGAGTGTGTGGAACACCTCAAACTAGAGAGCAGACATCTCTAAACAGTGACTGGAGAGCAGCATAAGCACGTGCAAATGAAGGATGACAGTTACATTGAAACTGGGCAAAGCAGGTGGAGAGTGTGGGGAGAAAGCTGGCACATGCAGGCAACATTTACTGGATACGATATTTAGGAAAATCAATTTAAATCCTGTGACTCTGACATCATCTCTTTCAACAGCATCAGCAGAACCTTAAATGGAGCAGTAACTTCTTCCTTCCTCAGTTACCCTTTTGGCCAGAATGTTTAGTCTAGGAGGAATTAACGATTTGCTAGGACAAGAAAAGGGGAGTCATGTGGGGTGGGGTGAGGGCTTGAGACATGCTCCCCAGCAGCACAAATCTCCCGGCTGCCTTTCCTGGCAGTCAGGTCATCCCACTGCATGCAATAGGTCACGGGAATGACGCTGCTGTGACTGAGCTTGGCACAGCTTAGATGTGGTTATTTGGAGCTGGAGGCAGGAAGATAGGGGAGGCCCTTCTCCTTTTATTAACATAAAAGTGTTCAAGCATCCTTACTGCTCAGGTTTATCCAGCAGCTTCAATTCTTCCTCTTTGGATGTCTCATAATACTTTCTTATTTTAACGAGTTCATCCTCTTGGGCTCTCTGTGTTGAAATAGAAGCAAAACACACACAAAAATGAGCAGTGAGAATCTGTCTAAAGCAATATGTCTCAAAGTATGGTCTCTGGACCATCAGCATCACCTGTCACTAATTAGAAATGCCAACTGCAATTGTTGGCCCTATCTTGGGCATAGGGCTTTCCAGGTGGCTCAGTGGTTTAAAAAAAAAAAAAAATCTGCCTGCCAGTGCTGGAGATGCAGGTTCAATTTCTGGGTTAGGAAGATCCCCTGGAAGAGGAGATGGCAACCTACTCCAGTATTCTTGCCTGAAGAATTCCATGGTCAGAGGAGCCTAGTGGGCTACAGTCCATGGGGTCTCAAAGAGTCAGATATGACTTAGTGCAACTGAGCACACCTTGGACATACTTTATGCAGGAAGCAGGGCCAGCACTCTTAAGAGGGGTTCAGAGAGCCCTCCAGGTGATTCTCAGGCTAACATTTGAGAATCACTGGCTAAAATCCAATGGTCATATGAGTAACCTGAGCTGGATATACAAGCCAGGAATTTAATTGCTACCTTAAATGCCTAGTGTCTTTCCCTGTAAGGTTGGATATGGGTCAAGCTTTCCTTAGCATTTGCTTCCTCATCCTCAAAACAGCCTTCCTAACTTACATAGGACCCTGATTTTTAAATTTCTGGTCAGCAGGTTCTCTCTGACTTTTCTAAGCATTGGTTGTCTGCGCTACTTACTTTGGCATTTGGTCTCATACTTTCTCAATTTATCCACCTATGTCAGTTATATGCAGCTAACAAGTACCTACCACGTGCACAGTCCTGAGCCTGAGGTAACAACTAAAAGCCCCTAGAAGGCATTTTGCCTCTTATGAAGTCCTCCAACATCAAGCATTGCATCCTTGTGTTATAGATGACTCCACCAAGGCTTAGACTAACTACCTGGTAAAGAGCTTGACGTGAAACATCTTTCTTCCATAATTCCATGCTGCCCTCCAAGTATTCTACACATATGCCAGGATGGCCTAGGATTTGTGCATCTTCTTATCTATTAATGAAAGCCTTCCTAACAGAAACATGGGACATTCCCACCCATCATATTATATTGAAACTAAACAGTTCCTGATATACAAAAAAGGATGTAAAAACATGAAGGGAATTGGAAATCCTGCTAGACTGGATTATCACACTATGGCAATTTTCTGTGAGAGGCTTACAGTCCCTGGAAACTGAAGTACTGAATCATTTTTTGAGCTTGGTAATCAAAGCATGCTATAGAGCTCTGGGAAATAGCATTACTCAGTAAAGAAGAATCTGGTTCAATCTATATATTCAAATCTAACAGCAGTCAGTGAACCAGAGCAGTTAACAATTATGGGAACTGGGACTCTCCTGTGTCATATTCTCAAGAAAGCCTGTCAATTACTCTGGTTATTTACACATATAATCCACATTTAAAGACCATATATGTATACAGTGTTGCTCATTTTCAAAATACAGTGCTACCGCTAAATATATAGAGCTCTATTTTAATAGTCACAGAAATCATGTAGAGCCTATTATAATCCCCATTGTACTGAGGATCAAATAGGTTTAGGAGTTTAACTGACTCAAGGCCACTCAGTTGTCCATGACAGAGCTGGATCTCAAACCTGAATATCTCATTCTAAATCCAAAACACACACTCACCATCCGATACTATTTCCCACATTCAATGGATCAGCTTATTTGGACTAAAAGTAATCATCCAAGCTGTAGACAACATCCCCATTCTTCAGAAGATGACACTGATTATACACCAATATTAAGCTGGTAACGTAGCTTCATTCAGTCTGATTGCAATCACAGGGCCGCATTCTATGGCACAGACGTGGCCTCCCCATTGAACCACCTTCCCCTGTAAAAGAAATCTACTAACCCAGATACCACAGTGTGGGGGAGGGATGTCAAGAACCTAGTGTTTCCTCGTGTTCACTCTCATTTGAGCTTGCTTTTCTGTACCTTACTCTCTTTCACACAATGTCAAAATTCCCACTGTCAAAGAATATGAATGGATCAGTGATTTTTAAGTGGGAAGAGTCACATACAATGATTTTTAGACATTAACATATTTTTTTAAGTTAGTTAAGATACAAAAGTCTGGAAACTCTGATACTCACGTTTTCATATAAGGCTGCCAGGGTTTCCAGATCAACCACAGAATCGTCCACGTTAAAAATGGCTGCCGAGCACCCAAAGAGAAAGAGAAAGGATAAGAGGTTAGACCGGACTCTGCTGCACAACATTTACTCCATGTCCAGCTACCAAGCAATGTAAACGTTTGCCCTCTCTCACGCAGGTTGTCTTCTGACATGCTCTTGCCCCCTCTCCTTCTGTACCAGGAGGGCCCCGTCAAAGAAACCAAAATGGTTCTGATTGCTGGCCTAAGCCTTGGCCCTGCCTGGTTTAATTCCTCAAGCTCTGCATCCTTTCTGCAGTTTAATTTAGGCTCCACAGGAGAAGTGTTTGTGTTTTAAAACTAAATCAGTTAGTAGGTTTGAAACACAATTTTAAATCTTTCTTCCCGCCTGGTAATTGAAGAGATTTAATACCTAATGCACCAGAACTGACGCTTGCCCATTACCAGGAAGAGGGAGAGAAAAAAGACGATGTTGGCAAATTAAATGAATTCAGGCATGTGATTTCAAGCACCTTTCCATGGCTGCTGCAAACATCTTGTTTGGATTAAAAGACAAGAAAAAGCAATAATTGCATCAATGGCAAATTAAGATTATGGAAACCTCCCATGAGCAAGTCTTAAGGCAAGTTCTCATTCCCATGGTTTTATTTGGATTCTACTTGTTGTTCTGTATCTTAAATAAGTCATTTAGCTGTTAACTAATATGCCTGTGATTTCATCTAAAGAGATTCCTTCCCATATATACCAGCATACAAACATGGAGATTTTTAAAGCCTTAATGGATTTGGCAATCAAAGTGCTTGAAATAGGCAGCTCCACATCTTTAAATAATTATTCAAAACTAATAAGGTTTGTTCCCTCAACCCCACCTCCCTTCTCTGACTTTACATTGTGAAATTAACCAGCACGCTAGTAAATTTTCTCCGTGGCAGGCTAATTAATTTTATTAAACCAACTAGTGATATTTAGAATGCCTTAAAATTCTGCTCATCAACCATTACTCTGTTGGTTGGCATTACACCATGGTTTTGGAGAAGGTAGGGATCAAGGTAAAGGGCAGGTTGCTTTCAAATTGTTTTGCTTCTTCTGTGGTTTAGAATTGTATGAACCCCTTCATACAATTTTAATAAACTTAATTAACTGAGCTAAGATCATGTAACTTCACAGAATACTGAGAAATGTACTTAAAATTCCTTCACAGGGCACCTTCTCTAATTCAGGAGTTAATCAGCAAGCTGTTCCTCAGCTACATGGAGTAGTGAGAAAAGAAGCGATTAACAGGCTAGTGACAAAGTCAGTCATCTCAGACTCCAGCAAGACAAAGGAAAATTACACTCCTGAAGAGGCCAATCTAAAACCACAGAAGAAAAATGTCCTTTGAAGAAAGAAGGAAAGAATTTACCCTCCCAGGACTGTTATACTACGCATGGAGTTAAGATGATTTTGCTAACTTTTTAGAAGGACCAGGCATTTTTAAATGTCTGATGCTTTAAGGAAACAAAAAGAGCCAGGAACAATGTCTATTTTATGTAAATTCTAATAGTTTCCTATAAAAATCAGCCAATGAAAATGCAGTAAGACAAGGCAAAATTCTAAAAATAATTTATCAGAGATGTTCATTTCTAAACTAGGTACTACATATAACTGCAAGTTTACATATAATCAAGTGATCTTAACTAATGGGAAAGAGAAGGATCTGTTGGCTTCCTTTCCTGGTGAGTAAATATTTGGGTTTCAGAAGTTAATCAGTCTGGGTCCCAGATATACAATTTGATGGGTTATATCCTCAGCCAATTCCCCTCCAGTGAGCTAGGAAAAGGAGGAAAACACGTAGGGAGGACAGGACTGGAGAATGAGCGTGGGCTCTGGCGACATTCATTCATTCATTCATTCATTCACCCAGCCCTTGAATAAATATTTGTTGAATGTGCACCCAGTTCTAGAAACTGTTCTAAAATGCTGTGATTATATAAACCAAACATGTCTAAGACACTGAAGGCACTTGGTCTCATGAGACTTATACTCCAGCTTATGGGATAGAAAATAAACAAGTAAACAGTTACAGATAATGATGTAAAGAAAGAGTAGAGTAATAATAAGCAACCTTAGAGAGGCTGATGGATGAAGGCTTCTTTGAAGAGGCGATATTTAAGCTAAGAGCTGAGCAGGTCAAGTTCTATGAGTGTCTGGGAGAAGAGCCTTCCAGTGAGAGGTAAGGACAGAAAGAGGTTTCTTATCTTGATGAAGGAATAAGCTCAAGATTCAGAAAAAGACCAAGATGGCTATTATGGATGGAAGCAAAACTTACTACATGATCCTGGCACGTTCAGTTCTATTAGGTTCAGCGTATTGACTCTAGTATTCTTGCCTGGGAAATCCCCTGGACAGAGAAGCCTGGCAGGCTGCAATCCATGGGGTCACACAGAGTCAGATATAACTGAGCACACACACACACACACACATATTCATGCTGCTGCTGCTGCTGCTAAGTTGCTTCAGTCGTGTCCAACCCCACAGACTGCAGCCCACCAGGCTCCCCTGTCCCTGGGATTCTCCAGGCAAGATCTGGAGCTGAGTGTCATTGCCTTCTCCGACACACATTCATAGGATGGGTCTAATTTCTCTTACTGAAAACATTAGAACAAGATGCATGCTCAACCGAGCTCATAGAGCATTATGAGAATTAAAATAGTACCTACAAATAGTGACTATTTTGATGTTAACTGTACACACTGTGTACGTGTTTTAATGCTTGATAATGCCTTATCTGCTTTAACATCTGGAAAGAATTAGACAAAGAACACTACCACTTTCTAGAATACTTGAGTGTTTCTGGTAGGAGCAGTTGCTATTTAAACCCTTTTAGTCCTTTAAAACCCCACTCAAGGCCCACCTTCAGAAGTGTTAACAGAAAAGGTATATGTGTGAATAACTCTAATTATGAAAAATACTGTACTGAACGTCTTAAGGGAAATGAAAGATAACTTCAGGTCCATTTGGGCTTCCCTGGTGGCTCAGACAGAAAAGAAATGGCCTGCAATGTGGGAGACCTTGGTTTGATCCCTGGGTTGGGAAGATACCCTGGAGAAGGGAATGGCTACCCATTCCAGTGTTCCTGCCTGGATAATTCCATGAATAACCTGTAGCCTGGAGGGCTACAGTCCACAGGGTTGACCAAGAGTTGGACATGACTGAGTGACTAACACTTTTACTTTTTGGGTCTATTTAGAACGCTAACCTAATCTTAATTTCTCATTCCCATCTTTCCCATCAAAGCACTTTTATTCATATCCAAGTTTTTTTTTTTAATGAAAAATTTACTTTGATGTTTGAAATACCTCAGATGTCTTTCCTTTAAATATTGGGTAAAGTCCAGCTGCCTAGCCCTAATTTTTAAGTCCATTCCTTTCCTGGCCGTGAGTGACATTTCCAATCTCATCCTTTACCATTTCCACTGTTCCCAGGCCCCCTGAGCTCCAGCCACACACCTCTCTACTCCTGAACATTCCATGGTTTTCTCCCTTCCTGCCCCTCACCTCTCCCTCCTTGGTGAAAAGTTTCCTCCCCTGGAAGGATGCTCCTTGACCATTGGATCATTAAGTACTCATTCTTTACCTCTTCCACGGCACCACTCATATTTTATATTGGGTAAAAGAGTCTATTTTAAGAAGCCGTATTAGTAGGTTGCTTAACACTGGATCGTGGAAGGTCTATAGTCAGGGATCATTTCTATACATCTTGATAATCCCAGCATCCAGCATAGTCCTGGGGGTAGTAACAGGAATAAGATAATTGTCTATAGATAAGACAGGTGTCCCAGAAATCCCAAAGAGTGAGTCTTGCTGCTATGTGTCAGGAAAAGTTCCTCAATAAAGACAGCATGGGGTTTTGAAAAAGAAAAACATAGGCTTTTAAAAGGGATAGGACTGATGAATAAAAATAATATAATAGGAATATCTGAATTAAGGTTGTTTGCCCACCCTTGTTTGTTTCCATTCAAAAAATCAAAGTATGGTGAGTAAAGCTGTACAATCATGCTTCATCCATATACTCAGTACAGATACGTTGGCCTGAATACTCTATACCTCAAAATCACTAAATTTTATAAGCAAATCTTCTCATTTTAAAGGAAAGAATAACAAAACTCTTTCCTCTCATTCTTAACCTTCAAAGATGTTTTAGACAGTGGTATCACCATAGGCAAAAAGCTATGAGTAGAAATTCAACTGTTATACTGCTTTAGGCAGACAGCTAAGGCACCCATTTATTAATCACCCTGAATCAAGCGAAGTCCATTCCAAGCACTCATAATCTGTAAATGGACAAGTGCCAGCGAATGTCAATGGGAAAGACGTGAGACATTCCCAGGATGAAGACGCAGACACATACAGGCTCAGAGAACACACAGGCAACGGTGGAGAGTCCAGGTCTGGCTTGAAGAGAGTATTCCTTACAATACAGTTTGGAGCAAGGTCCTGTGGAATCCTGAAGGTCAAGGTCAAGAGCCTGTGGTACATCACAGGGAGGCCCTGAGCACTGATGAGCAGGTGAGGCAATGGGACAAAGTTCTAGTACATAAGATAGTGCAAAATTTGGAGAGAATGGTTTAGAACTTAGCTCAGCATGGCAGAGGTAGTGAAAGCCAGAGTACTGTGGACAGAAAGAACAGAACAGGAGAGAAAGACTGCAGAGCTCTGGGGAGTGCAGTCATCAACTGAGCCCAGGGAAGCAAGTCTGGTGTCAAATCAGCCTGAGGTTTTCCATCTAGGTGTGGAGGGAGGGCTTGGGCCACCACAAAATAGGCAGAGGAGCTGACAAGGTGGGTTTGTCTGATGCTGTCCCCTTAGGACCCGGGGGAGGAGTCAGGGAGAGGAAGAAGTCGATGGAGAGGTTAATTTAGGGCCAATGCCAAGTATTCCGCTGAGGTTTCTCCTCTTCCACATGAGGAGCTTAAAACTGAAAAAATAAAATAAAATTCAGAGGTGGAAGCAGCACTGAAACGAGATCACCTGGTTGAGCCTAGGAACTTAAGAAATTAAACACTTTCTATTATTTCTACTTTACAGGGTGGCCAGGGAAGGTTAGGCTATTGGCCAAAGGGGTGAAAAGTAAAAAAAGGCAAAGTCCCGTGACTCATAGGAGAGTCGTCTTACATGTACATACTCCTGCCTTCTATTTGCCATGAACAGTTTAAGTTCCTACAAGGGTCAGAATCTACACATGATCCTGCTAGTTCCCAGATACAGGACAGTGTGTTACAGAATTAATTCTTGAAAGCACTCACTATCAAATTTAGAAGCAGTCTATGAACCTATTCTGTTAACGGACAAATACATCAAAGAAAGAAATCAGTACTTGATTAAAATATTTTTGGAGTTACCTAGGACCAGGTAGCCCCCTCCACTTTGTACTTGCAAAAACATACTCTATTTCTCTCTCTCATACACACAAAGCCCTTTATATCATATAAGGTGAATAAACAAATACCAGCCTACACAATTCTCCAGCACATCTTCAAGCCCTGATACAGTATTTCAAGTAATTCTCTAGCTGTTGCTCCCATCTGCATCAGGCTCATTATACCAACACTCCCACACATGGTGTCAGAAAGGTGAAGTGCCAAATTCACAAAGGGGAGACCCCAACAACTCACTGCTACTGTGATATCAATCATGGCTGGTGGCTTTTACTTTTATCTCCCTCTCTCCTTAGTTACCCCTGCTCCCACTGTCAGTTCAGTTAGAATATTTCACCTACACCTCACAATATGTCGAGAGGAAATAGACACACGCTGTGAAAAGCTGGTAATTTTATTGGGTTCCTTTACCTTTAAAAATCTGTTACTTGGTCAAGTCTGGTTTCTGGGCTCCTTTTTGCAGGGAAATTGAGGCAAACATTTTTATGTGGTCCTCTGGTGCCTGCTCTGTACTCCGAGAATTATATACACAAGGATCATTAGAGTAGGGTTTCGCCCATTAAGATATAATAACCGTCAGCAGGGACAAAAAGCAGATCAGTATCACAAATTCAAACTAACAGGCGCACATAAAAACTATGCGCCTGCTTCAGGCACAGGGACGGGGGTCAAGGTCTTACACAATAGGTAAATTCCCTCTCCACTTTGGAGACAGCTTTTGCACAAGAGCGGGGTAAGGAGAAAGAACAGGCAAGAATTCTCACAGCCCTCCAGCCATTTTTAACCCTGAATGCTTTTCTATCCCAAAGCGCACCTTGTCCGAATAAAGAATGGTTGTGTTTGCTGTTCTGACGGGTTTCTAATTAGTAAAAAACATGTACTTACTCAAG
This sequence comes from Nanger dama, assembly GCA_917880005.1. Taxonomy (NCBI): domain Eukaryota; kingdom Metazoa; phylum Chordata; class Mammalia; order Artiodactyla; family Bovidae; genus Nanger; species Nanger dama. Next base: position 74,536,969 of record CAKJTW010000003.1, read on the forward strand.
AGAGCTGTTGTTGATCAAAGCAGTATCTTTGGGCAAGAAACATGACAGACTGAGGCAGGAAAGGCATATTCCTTTTATTGCTGTTCAGTCACTAAGTCGTGCCTGGCTCCTTGCGATCCCATAGATTGCAACACACCAGGCTTCCTTGTTCTTCACTATCTCCTGGAGTTTGCTCAAATTCATGTCCATTGAGTCAGTGATGCTATCTAACTATTCTTAGTTTGTTCGGTTAGACCAAGTAAATCTGGTTGTCCATGGTGTGAACCATGTCACATGGGTAGGGTTGGGGTGCTTTAGCAGGCTTTGGCTATCGCTAGTTTTAAAACTGGAGCCTATCATACAGAGGGAAGTAAGTCAAAAAGAAAAACACCAATACAGTATACTAACACATATATATGGAATTTAGAAAGATGGTAATGATGACCCTATATGCGAGACAGCAAAAGAGACACAGATGTAAAGAACAGTCTTTTGGACTCTGTAGGAGAAGGCAAGGGTGGGATGATTTGAGAGGGTAATGTTGAGATGTGTATATTATCATATGTGAAGCGGATCGCCAGTCCAGGTTTGATGCATGACACAGGGTGCTCAGGGTTGGTGCACTGGGATGACCCTGAGAGATGGGGTGGGGAGGGAGGTGGGTTCAGGATGGGGAACACATGTACACCCATGGCTGATTCATATCAATGTATGGCAAAAACCACTAAATTACTGTAAAGTAATTAGCCTCCAATTAAATAAATAAATTAAAAAAAAAATAGCCTCTAAGGAGCCCATTGTATGCTTCTTTGCATTACCTTCAGTAGTTGACACCTTTTACAAGTCGGTGTTTAAAGATCCTTTTCAAGTGGAATAGATTTATTCTCAGTCCAAGAAAGCAAAGGTGAATATTTGATTATCAACAGAAATTATTTTGTTAGCGATCTTAGCTTCCAAATAGCCAACATAAAACTCAGCTATTTCAACCAAATTATGATTTTTTAGGGCTTGACAAATAATTTGTAAGGAAAAGAGAATGGAATGGAGAAAGCAATTTGTTTTGGCCATTTTGATCACGGCACGTGGGATCTTAGTTCCCTTACCTGGGATCAAATTCATGCCCCCTATCTTGAAAGCATGGAGTCTTAACCACTGGACCATCAGGGAAGTCCCAAGCCCTGGGGTTTTTAAACTCTCAGATAATCTAACCTTCAAAACTCCCACAAACCAATTCCTCTGACCTCTCTTAAGAGAAAGGCAAGGATGTGGAGTCCCAGAAAGAAGGTGGTCTTGGCAGAATCTGAAAGCTGAGGAAAGGCAAAGCAGGACTATTTCCCCACAGTCTCACCTCCCAATGAGGCCATCACTGAGAATGAAGACCAAGCTTGTGACGAAACTGGACAAGAGGTGAAAAGAAGGGGGCCAGGCAGAGAGAAGTGTCAAAGAACCACACAGAGGCCAGAACGAGAGCTGCACAGAGCCTGCCCAAAGAAAGCTCAGTACCCAGGTCTCTTCACAATGGCCAGAACACTGCTATAACCTTTCCGCCATATGCCTCACTCTTTCCCTACTGACCATCACGCTTCTCCTCCGATGGCATCAGGCCCACCTGTGCAGACACAGGTATAGGCCAAGGCTCATTCCATGCACATATCCAGAGCAAATGCTGAGGGCAGCAATTATTAAGCAGCTTAAAGGCATCTCTGTGCACTCTACCGGAGGGTGGGGGAAAGCAGACGGGCAGTACTAGAGATGAATACTTAATTAGTAGCTTGCTTTTATTGGGAACTTGCTGTGTGCAAGGCATTATTCTAATCATTTTACATTTATTCATACAAGGAAGATTCTACTGTTGCCCTGAGTTTTACAGGCAATGAAACTAAGGCATGAAGAATGGTTTCCCAAGCTCAGTTCCATAACCAAATTGACTGGACCATGATTGTACTTCTTTTATCCTTTGTAAGTGTCAGTCTAGAAATAATCACTTCACCGAAAGGAGACCTGGGAGAAGGAAATGGCAACCCACTCCAGTGTTCTTCCTTGGAGAATCCTGCAGACAGAGGAGCCTGGTGGGCTGCTGTCCATGGCATCATACAAGGTCAGACACGACTGAAGCTACTTAGCAGCAAAGGAAACCTGAGTTTGACCCCTGGGTTGGGAAGATCCCTTGGAGAAGGGAATGACTACCCACTCCAGTATTTTTGCTTGAAGAATTCTTGGGACAGAGGAGGCTGGTGGGGTACAGTCCAAGGGGTCACAAAAGTCAGACACGACTGAGCAACTAACATTTTCACCCTTCTCAACACACACACACACACACACACACACACACACACACACACACACACACACACACACACACACAAAGTGCTAACCAACTACCTATTAAAAGTCTACACAGAAACCTTTGCCTCTGAATGGCATCACATGTTTTATACATCGACCAATCAGCAGTCTCCCAGTAGGAACCACAGATAGCCCAGGCCACAAAAATGTCATTTGTGTATCATACATATCCATAATGCCACCATTATTTAATTATTGCTAATACTTAATTCACTTCTATGGTCCTTTTTAAAATTTGTGGCCACACCCCATGGGCATGTGGGTCCTTAGCTCCCCAACCATGGACTGAACTCGAGCCCCCTGCATTGGAAGGTAGAGAATTAACCACTGGACCACCAGAGAAAGCCCTCAAATATGCTACCTTAATATATGTCATAAGACAATCAAACTTCAATCTTTGTTAATTATTCACAGTTACTGACAATCATCAGTATTGTGGTTCCCAATCATAGCAAAAAAGAATGTCTAAAAACAAGAGGAAACCCAGAACTTGAAAAGGCATTATCTTAGAAGAAAAGAAAATCTAAAAAGAAATCAACTGTAATATAAAATCCATTTTACTTAAAAAGATATTACTAATTGCCATTTTATACTGCCTGCCAGAACTGACTAAAAAGGGCAGCGAAGGCACACAAAAAATGAAGAAACACAAACAAAAGTTGCCTCCAGACCCATAAAGAATAGCAACTATCAAGGGAATATATTTTATGATATCATCTACATTGCCAAACACTTGCTGGTGTATCATGTGAGTTGGTACAGACTTTTATTCCAGCTTTGTTGGAGACAGGAGGCAAGTGTAAATGACACAGTGTAAACAGGAGCCAGCTAGCAGGTGATAGAAATAACCATCCCCAAAGGGACACGTCTAGTCTGTCCCCAAAGCTCCAAATCACTCAACCTCATCAAGCAAAAATCCCAATTCTTGTCTAAGTTGAGGCATGTACTCGGCCACAAGGTGCCTTGTATAGGTGCAATTAAAATTGTCCATGGTCCAAACCTCAAAGAGGGGCACAGGCAGAGAATTCCCAGCACTTCCGCGCCCTCATTCCCTCTGTTCTCTGCAGGGCAGTGGGCAGTGCAATGAGAAACAGTCTGGGTTAAGCTGCTTCTGTCCCTCCATTAGTTCTGGTTCTTTCAAGCCAAAATTACATTCCGGGCAGATTGGATGGTCTCAGCCAGTTGCCTGAAGGTAAAGTACAAAAGAAATGCCACCCTTGGCTTTCTGGACCCAGCTCTGAGAGGGGAGGAATGCACAGGGGTTCAGAGAGAGGTGGGTGGGACCCTGCCGCTCAGGTGTTTTAGACTCAGCAGGAAGAAACGAGAGCTGGGAAAGGACATAGCAGCATTAGAGCTACTGTTTATATTCATCCCCAAACTGAGCTCTGCCCATGCTTAATAAGTTGATTGACCCTGAGGCCTTCCTTTGGTACATCAGTAGGTCATGACTACCTGTCACCATCGGTGGGTAAACTCTTTCACACGTGGCTTCCTCACTTGTTCCTTTACTTCCAATGTACTGTGATTTGGTAGCAGTGGTGGCGGTGTGTGTGTGAGGGGGTGGGGATTAAATAACATTTTCTGATTATAAAATCTAGTTTTAACTAAACTTGACAAAATAAACCAGTTGGCTTCAAAAGATTCCTGAAAAGAAACCCCAGACTGAAGATAATCCATCAACAATAAGAAAAATGGCAGCACACAGGCTTGACTGTTAGTATAAGTTCTTCATCAATTGTGGAATGAATTAGAAACAGGGACAGTTGAATTAGACCTGCCAAGATGCTGACCCCCATACATTATAGTAGAATTTATCAGGAGACTGTTTGAAATGTGGGTTTAAATCCACTATTTTTAATAATAAGCCTCATTTTATGTATATATTGAGCCATGAGATACTAGCTGTTGAGAATTTAAAGCTATCAAAATCAGTACCACATTTAAAAATATTAATCTCAATTTAATTTATATCTTTGTATTCATTTTATAATGTGAATATTAGTTCTGTTACACATTTATATGATGTACAAGTTCTTAAAAACATATCTTGAGAAGCATGCTCTAAAAATTTTTACTGGCAGAGGTGCACAATAAAAATTTTGCCCTTTGAGTATAGGTCTCCCAGACCAGAATTAGAATGTTCCTCAGGAAGGTCCTGCAGACAGTGACTGCAGCCATGAAACTAAAAAGACACTTGCTGCTTGGAAAAGAAGCTATGAAAAACCTAGACAGTGTATTACAAAGCAGAGACATGCTTTTGCTGACAAAGGTCCGTATAGTTAAAACTATGTTTTTTCCAATAGTCATGAACAGATGTGAGAGCTGGACCATAAAGAAGGCTGAGCGCTGAAGAATTGATGGTTTCTAACTGTGGTGCTGGAGAAGACTCTGGAGAGCCCCTTGGACAGCAAGGAGATCAAACCAGTCAATCCTAAAGGAAATCAACCCTGAATATTCATTGGAAGGGCTGATGCTGAAGCTGAAGCTCCAATAATTTGGCTACCTGATGAGAAGAGCCAACTCATAGGAAAAGACCCTGATGATGGGAAAGACTGAAGGGAAGAGGAGAATGGGACGACAGAGATGAAGATGGTTGGATGGCATCACCAACTCAATGTACATGAGTTTGAGCAAATAGGTGGTGAAGGACAGGCAAGGCTGACATGCTGCTGTCCATGGGGATTAAAGAGTTGGATACAATTGAGTGACTGAACAACAGGAAAGCCCAAGACAATTCACAGTGAATTTCAGATGCCTGGAAATTCATTATGTTTTAGACAACTGGCATAAACCTTGACAGAGATTTCTATAAATTATTAGGAAAAAAGGAGCAAAGTCCAGTCAGCATTCTTAGATCTGAGTTTTAGACTCTGGGTACACAACTAACTTACATTTTGATTCGAGATTCCTAAACAGAAAGATGGTCTTTGATACAGCTGAACTCTAAACTGAGATTCTGGACTAGTTAGAACTAAAGTGAAAAATGTTTTATTTTGATGTTAGATTAAATATTATAAATATGAATTCTGAGAGTGTTCGGGAAATTCCAAATGGGTGCCAGGAGGTTTCTGGCACCTAATCTGTTGCAATGCATATGGAGGTTTATATCAAGAATAGTCAACAGCAATTTTCCATCTCCCTTGGGAAAAAGAATAAGAGGAAATCACTAACATGGAATGAACACACTAATTTGCAATCATTTAGGAAGTCACTGTAGCCAAGGATGCCAAATGTTTTTAAATATATGTCATCCTAGTTAAGTAGATGGAAAATTAGCAAGGAGTAAATCACTTGTTCAGGATATCTCCTGGACCAAATACAAGTGGTGTGATATTATGGTCAGTGTCTTGAAGCCATTCTTCCTCCACAACCAAGGTCTTGCCTTTAGTCATGCAGTGCTTTAAACTTCAGTCAGAACAGAGATCTAGGTTTCCCCTACAAGATCTTGCACATTGCCTGGGGTGGAGAGAAACACATATGGGTGGCTATCTTTGTGGGGATGTTCAGTCTCTAATCTAGCCCTATTTCCTTAGTATCAAGCTGGAATTTTCAGATGTTCTTGAACACTTCAGCTGAAATGTCACCAGTCATCTCCGACTCAAATCATGCAAAACAGAATTGATCTTTCAGCTTCTACCCACGCTTTCCTCCTCTCTATTTTCATTTTATGCTTTTGGCACCATTATTCCCATTCTTACTGAAACCAGCAACCCCACACTTCTCCATCATCATATGAATCTCATGGGGCTAACCATAACAATCTGCTCTGCAAACATCCCTTGTACATGGGCCCCTCTACATTTCCACAGACACAGCCTTCATTCTGGCCTTTGTCACTTTTATGTCAACAATCACAATCCCTTCCTATCAGATCTAGCCATGCATACATGCTAAGTTGCTTCAGTCATGTCTGACTCTTTGCGACCCCATGGACCGTAGCCCACCAGGCTCCTGTGTCCATGAGATTCTCCAGGCAAGAGTATTGGAGTGGGTTGCCATTTCCTCCTCCAGGGGATCTTCCCAAACCAGGGATCGAACCCACACCTTTAATGTCTCCTGCCTTGGCAGGCAGGTTCTTACCACCAGTGCCACCTGGGAAGCCTAGATCTAGTCACCTACATGACTATTTCTGTTTATTCATTCAACAGACCCTTGATGATCCTCACCTCATCGCCAGGTACAACAAGGTGTGAGGGACACATCAGTGAGTATTATCCCTCTTGCAGTTTATCTTCTGATGGCGATGTAAGTGAGGAGTACATGAACAAAGAAAATATTAAGTGCTGGGTAGAAAATAACAGAATTAACTTAGAGTGACTTTAATTAGGGAGGAGGATCTGGGAGGACCTCTTTGAGATGTCTAGCTGAACCCCACAAAATGGTAACCCACTCCAGTATTCTGGCCTGGAGAACCCCATGGACAAAGGAGCCTGGTGGGCTACGGTCCATAGGACCACAAAGAGTCAGACACGACTGAAGCGACTTAGGAGCAAAGAAAAAGAGTGTGCTATTGAATGGGGTTGGAAAAGCATTTCACACAGAGGGAACATACCGTGCCTTCAAAGACACGGAGGAAGGAGAGAACTTTGCCTCTAAAGGAAGCAGAGGACCACTGACGCTGGAGAGCAGCGCGAGAGAAGTGAGCACAGTCAAGTGCAGGAGAGGACAGGGCTGCTGCCAGGGCATGAAAGGGCTTGGGGGCCAGCCTTGTGTGGCTGGAGAAGTATTGCTGCACTCAAAGGGAGATCACAGCACTGCCCCTTTAACTTCTGTCTCATGTTACCGATAGGATAATGTTCAAATTTCATCTGATGACAGTCAGGATCCTTCCTGGTCTGGATACTACTTGCCCTTCGAGTACTTTGCTCTGAAATCACCCACATTCACATGCAACTTGTAGACTTAGATGTGCCTCCTTTTCACATGCCTCCTTTCATCAACTGGAAAAGCTCTTTCTCTGTGTGACGACCACCATTTCATCCTCTAAGACTCATCTTAAGCTTTACAGGAGGAGCCAATACATTGATCTCTGTTATTTCACAGGTATCTTTATTCTGTGATCTTATGATACTCTGTACATCTCTCCCACCATCCTGTGAACTCTTGAGAATGTGAAATTCAGGATGTTATGTGTGTGGTAGTCATGGTGTCTGAAACAGAGCTGGCATTCAGTATATGCTTATTGAGGGAGAGAGGGAAAGAGGAAGGGAGGAAGTAGGCAGGCAGGAAGAAGTTTTGTCCAAATGCACTAGAATGAAATTTATGACATTCTAATGTCATCTAGTCTAAGGCTTATTCTTTAAAACCAAATTAAAATTTAAAACATTCTTTACTGAATGACTTCTATATAGCATAAATTAGCCCATTTCATGGTAAACAATGCTTAATTATCAGAGAAATTCTAAGCAAAGTAATGCTACACGTGATAAAGGACCACACACTGGCTCTGTTACTTGCTATCAGTTAACAGACCTTGAGGTACTGAGCCCCCAAATTCCACTTCTTCAATATACACTATAGGCAGTGACAAACGGACAACAGAGAAGGGCCCATTTTACAAATGAAGAAAATAAGGTTGCTTTTTAAGAGTTGAACAAGTAAAAACTGGATTATCCGTTACCTCTGTGGGAAGTAATGGTGAGCTGAAACACCCAGAACTATTATTAAGGTGACCAAGCTGTTATCTCAGCAAGAGGAGAAATGGCATAAGCAAATATCTAATGCCAAGTAGAGATAAGTGAGGTGGAAGTAACAGTGAATAGATATGATAAACATTTTTGTCATGCGGAAGGAAATTCTCTATTCTCCTGAGTGAATATACTAGCTTTCTGGCTTAGGCATCAGCTTCTTATGAGTCTGCATGAAGTGCAAGTTAGTGCACCTACCTCTGCACACTGACAAAGCTGGATATACGGCCAACAGGCTGGAGAACAGGCTCTGAGCTGTGGTCACTTCACCCTGGTTACCACGCTGTGTGACCCCGCCTGCCTGCCAGCTGGTCTGTTCCCATCAGACCTCATGACAGCTACTCCTCTCACATTAAAACAAATGTTTCAGGTCAAGGTCAGCACAAGGCGTCCTTTCATCAGGACGAGAACACAAGGCCAAGTGCATTCCATTCATGACCAGATATGGATTCTGAATGAAAGTAACCGACACTGCTCAGGCTCCTAAGTGACCTTCAGATGCCAGTGTCAGTCAAGTGATTCTAAAAAGAAATTAAGAGAGAGTTATACTGTTAGATTCATCTGGAATGTATTACTAAATGAAAACATGAAGTGGAGATAATTGTTTTTTAGAACTTAGGATCCAGCTCTGGTGGATAACAGAGATGTTTGAAGCAAGAGAAAGAACTAAAATGGTGCCCATGAGTCCTAAAGTCTGTGATGCTACAATCAACCTTTCCAACCCTGAAATTTAAGTTCACGTCTTCCTCATGAGAGCATGTTCCTATCCAGAGTAGAATGTTGAAAAAGGTCTAGGTGAACTAATCTCTTATTCAACTCACCATGAACATTCAACATTCAATCAACATTAAATGTTAGAGTGCCAAGGGAAGAAGGTTTACAGTCCTGAGTTGATAACTGGAATAGCACGTTGTTGGACTGTGTCTTACCCATATGGCAATCTGATGTACACTACAACCGGACAAGCCTAAAGAGAAATGAATCAAGCGCCATTGACATGGTAAAGACTACTCTCCACAGTGCTACTTGTTATGGTAATGAAACCAAGCATACTTGATTTTCACCAGGCTTAGAAAGAGCACTGTGGTTTAGGATAAGACTCTGCCACTATATCTGAAAAATTCCTTTCTAATTCCAATGATTGCATCAAAAAAGGGAGTCTCCTTGACAAAAGACTATAAACTTCCCGGCCAATATTTGTTTTATTTTTTTCATTTGCCTTAGTATCACAGTTTTCTGTGTGAATTTCAGAAATTCCATCCTAGAGGATCTAATACCTAAAGCCACTGATGTATGCTTTTCTAATTTTGACAGTGGACCTTTCCAGCCAACCTCTGCTCCAATCTCAAACCAACTACTGCAATGCTGTTTCAGGTTTAATATTTCACACTTATGTATTCAGTTTTACTACTAAGCTAAAATAGTAAAGACAAGTTTATTTGAATATTCTGCGACTGCCATCTGATTCAGTATATGTTTAGTTTTATGTGGAATTTTAAATGTTTGCAATAAAGCAAAATTTTAAGCCTTTAACAAAGCTTATTTCAGAGGAAAAATAATGTATGCAAGTTTCTTAAGTGCCTTTCAGTTTAGGACCTCCAGTGGGGAGGGGAGGGGTCCTTCTACTGTGTCCTAGAGATAACTTGAAGACATCATCAACTAAAACCTGAAGAGAAGTGTGACTTAAGAGTGTTTCCACTGTTACACTGAACCTAAATTTCCTGAAACCATCTATGAGAGATTGTATTACCACTTAGAAAACATTATCAGTGATATGTCAAAATAAAGATCTACATTTAATTGATGGCTGAGAAAGGAGCAGAATATCTTCACATAAGACACAGATTTTAAAATTGTCAGAAGATTTTGGGTTTACTTTCCCAAGGCCTAAAAATAAATATAAAAGTAAAATGTCCTTGCTTTAAATGTCTTTCAGACTGGGCCAAGTTGAAATAGTGCCACTCAAAAAAAAAAAACCCCAAAACAAAAAACAAGCAGGAGACTAAGAAATAATGACATAACTAAATGTATGAAAATGGAGAGTGTTTCTCTGTCGAGGCATTCCCGCTAAAGAAGAAGAAATGAGGGGGCCAGGAGATCATTATTTGGCAAACTTCTAATGAAGTAATGAACCTAAGCAAAGATCATCAGTGCCACAAACATCATAAAGAAAATATTACGTACTTAAGAGAATAAAGAGAATATTACATAATATTACAGAATATTATGTACTTCTCAAGAGAATATACAGTAGCATCTATGAACTATTCTTTCTCCATTGAGATTAATTCTCTAGATCAAAGTAAAAGTTTGCAGGAATCACAGGAGACAGAAGAACATCATAAATACAAACACGGCACTGTAATCAGCAAAACTTAAAATGTGGGAAATTTCACAGGACGAGTGATCTGGGTTCTTTGCAAAAACAATAATTGCAAAGAAAAAAAAATAGAGGATAGAAACCTCTAGATCAAAAGAAACCTAAGAGATGGACACATTCAAGGCAATGCATGAAATCTGTATGAATCTTCGTTTGAACTAAATGTACAAGAATGGATAAATTTACAATCAGTGATAGTAGAATTACATACCTGATGACATTAGGAAATTATTGCAAATGATTTTAAATGCATGATAATGGCACTAGAATTATGCTTAAAGTATCCTTATCTTTCATGGTATATTTCGTGGTATATTACCATTTTAAAGGAGGAATTGTAAAATATCTAAGATTTGCTTCATAGTAATCTAGTAGATGGAGTGGTTTATATGAAAAAATCTAGTTAATGAGTTAATGATTTTGCCTCTAGGTAGTGGATACATAGTATTCACTGTGGCCATTCTATTTTTGTATATGTTTGACATTTCTCACAATAAAAGCTGAAAAGTTTTAAAGTCGGGGGCGGGGGCGGGGGGTATGAAGAAGACTTACCCTGCTGGATATCCTTCATTTCTAAATGCAAACTAGAGATCAAGATTCCCACAGTTTGAGATCGTTTTCCATCCAATAACTTGATGATCTAGAATTTAAAAAAAAAAAATTCAATATAAGCAAAACAACCAGGCAATCTTTCAGAAGCATAACGAAAGCATTCATAGCTTTAGATACCCTGATTGGCTAGCTGAACTGATGCTACAGTTACAGCATTTTAAAACTTTAATTTGACAAAGCAATCTATAGGTTCAATGCAATCCCCATCAAGTTACCAATGGTATTTTTCAGAGAACTAGAACAAATAATTTCACAACTTGTATGGAAATACGAAAAACCGTGAATAGCCAAAGCAATCTTGAGAAAGAAGAATGGAACTGGAGGAATCAACCTGCCTGACTTCAGGCTCTACTACAAAGCCACAGTCATCAAGACAGTATGGTACTGGCACAAAGACAGAAATATAGATCAATGGAACCAAATAGAAAGACCAGAGATAAACCCACGCACCTATGGATACCTTATCCTTGACAAAGGAGGCAAGAATATACAACGAAGAAAAGACAATCTCTTTTTAACAAGTGGTGCTGGAAAAACTGGTCAACCACTTGTAAAAGAATGAAACTGGAACATTTCTCAACACTGTACACAAAAATAAACTCAAAATGGATTACAGATCTAAATGTAAGACCAGAAACCATAAAACTCCTAGAGAAAAACATAGGCAAAACACTCTTTGACATAAATCACAACAGGACCCTCTATGACCCACCTCCCAGAATACTGGAAATAAAAGCAAAAATAAACAAATGGGACCTAATTAAACTTAAAAGCTTTTGCACAATGAAGGAAACTATAAGCAAGATGAAGAGACAGCCTTCAAAATGGGAGAAAATAATAGCAAATGAAGTAACTAACAAAGAATTAATCTCAAAAATATGCGAGCAACTCCTGCAGGTCAATTCCAGAAAAATAAATGACCCAATCAAAAAATGGACCCCCAAGAAAAAAAAAAAGGAACCAAAGAACAGACATTTCTCCAAAGAAGACATACAGATGGCTAACAAACACATGAAAAGATGCTCAGCATCGCTCATTATCAGAGAAATGCAAATCAAAACACAATGAGGTACCATCTCACACAGTTAGAATGGCTGCTATTAAAAAGTCTACAAGTAATAAATGCTGGAGAAGTTGTGGAGAAAAGGGAATCCTCTTACACTGTTGGTGGGAATGCAAACTAGTATAGCCACTATGGAGAACAGTATGGAGATTCATTAAAAAACTGGAAACAGAACTGCCATATGACCCAGCAATCCTACTGCTGGTCATACACACCAAGGAAACCAGAATGGAAAGAGACATGTGTACCCCAATGTTCATCGCAGCACTGTTTACAATAGCCAGGACATGGAAGCAACCTAGATGTCCATCAGCAGATGAATGGATAAGAAAGCTGTGGTACATATACACAATGGAATATTACTCAGCTATTAAAAAGAATGCATTTGACTCAGTTCTAATGAGGTGGATGAAACTGGAGCCTATTATACAGAGTAAAGTAAATCAGAAAGAAAAATACCAATACAGTATATTAACGCATATATATGGAATTTAGAAAGATGGTAACGATGACCCTATATGCAAGACAGCAAAAGAGACACAGATGTAAAGAACAGACTTTTGGGCTCTGTGGGAGAAGGCAAGGGTGGGATGATTTGAGAGAACAGCACTGAAACATGTATTTTAATCATATGTGAAATAGATCGCCAGTCCAGGTTTGATGCATGAGACAGGGTGCTCAGGGCTGGTGCACTGGGATGGCCCTGAGGGATGGGATGGGGAGAGAGGTGGGAGGGGGGGTTCAGGATGGGGAACACATGTACACCTACGGTTGTTTCATTTCAATGTATGGCAAAAACCACTACAATATTGTAAAGTAATTAGCCTCCATTTAAATAAATTTAAAAACTTTAACTTGAAAGATATCTAGAAAATAAAGGAAAAATACCACCCCAAATTCCACCAATCTAGTACAAGCATGCAAACCTATATAATATTTAATTTCCACTTATCTTTTTTATTCAAACACACTTTAACTAAGGTGTAACTGCACCACATATGCAAGTTTTTAATCTAACTTTTCCACTTATCACTGGCCTATTTCCATGTTGGACTTTGTAAGTCACTTCATGGCCTCCAACCTCCTTGGCTGTGGACCATCCAGAGTGGCTTAGGGGAAAGATCACTGTGATCTGGACTCCACTGCTGACCAGTCATATGACCTTGGGAAAGTGACTTAAATTCTAGGAATTCAACTTTTTCATCACGAGTAGGTTTGACTGTACTGAATTTGTGTATTTATTCTAGACATTAAATGACATAACATACATAAAGCACCTAAAATAGTTCCTGACATAGATATTATTTAAATAAAATTTCTCTATTCAAGAGAGTTAGGTTGCTCTGTGGTTGTGCTATGATAATACTTTGTACATACAACTTTAGTTTGAAGTTGTTTAGAAGTACTCTTTTATAACAGTAATATTATATATGTATATAAAAACTTTTATAATCTTTTCAGAATCTCTAAATACCTCACTGACAATTGTTTCAACCCTCTATGAATATTCCATGGAGAGCTCATTATAGTTTCATTTCTTTCTAAATCTAGTGAATCAAATCAGTTCCAAAGAACATATCACACAGTGACCACTAAGGAAAAAATTTTCTTTTACTTTCTTGTGGCAGGGCTACACAAATCAATATGAAATCACATAAAACATCATCAAATCATAAGTCTTTAATGCATTTTGTTGGGTGAAATATAAACTAAAAAGCTATGCTTCCTCTCCCACCTATGAGCATATAAACTTACCAAAAATATAATGAATATAAGATTAAATAGTAATAAACATCTACATTTATACTGGTACTAATTAGCTGAGTTGCTTGCTGGTTGAACAACAGGGGATAACATTAGTTTGTTCCAACCAAGACTACTGTCTATCTATCTATCAATCAATGCTGAGTCTCCTGTTCAGCATGGCTACTCTTACATATATTGTTAGGCCAAAAGTACTGTAAACATTAAGCTTTCATCAAGATAAAAGTAAAAACTGATGATCAGCTTAATGTGTTTAATCATTTCAACATTAGCCTTAGAGAAAGATTCTTGGAGGATACAGAATTTCTCTTTTAAGAAATAAAGAAGATACTTGGTATTTTCATTTATTTTTTTATATAAAAGCAAAGGAAGAAGAGATTATATATAATCAAACATCTTCTTTTAAAATGAAATTTCTGGCTTTTTCTTAGAGGACACAAATTTAAAGTGAAACCATCATTAGAGTCCAACACAAAATTAAGAAAAGTCCAAAGTTTTGTGCACATATTCAGGCGTGTTTTCATTTATTAACAAACATCTGCCATGCACCTGTTATGTACCTGGCACTGCTCTGGATTCAGAGGATGCAGAGGTGACCAAGACAGTTCATGCCCTTGATCTTATAAATTTTGTAAAGCTTAATGATTTAATACTGCTGAGAAGAACTAAAAAGGCGAATAAAACTATCTACAGAGCAAATTCAAAGGAAGAAAAGCTTTGAGAATGGACTGGATTTACCCTTAAAAGTCCAAGATAGTGACTGAGATACAACCTTGGTCATGGCATACACATCAATGTCAAGGAGACAGGCACAGGAATCAAATGTAAGACAAGAGGACAATTTGGTTGCAAAAAAATGTCTTCAGACAAAAATATTCACCATGCTTTCCAGTTAGGGTTCTGAAAACCCTGGATAACATGGTCTTCCTACAGAAAAACAAGATTCAAATTCAAAGTTTTCTAATAGTTAATTAAAAGAAGATAAGAGAGCAACCACAAGAGAACAGAGAGGGAAGGACTGAAACTGAAACTGAGATTCTGTCACAGGATAAAAAACAAGCAACTACCACCAAAATGTCTACAAACAATAAATGCTGGAGAGGGCATGGAGAAAAGGGAACCCTCCTATACTGCTGATGGGAATGTAAATTGGTACTGGCATGATGAAGAAGAGTGTGAAAGTTCTTAAAAACAAAAAACAGGACTTATATCAGGAAAAGACAAAAACTCTAACTTGAAAAGAATCATGCATCCCCATGTTCATTGCATCACTATTTACAATTGTCAAATACAGAAACAATCCAAGTGCCCATAAACAGATGATGAGGTTAAGAAGATATAGTGTATATATACAATGGAATATTACTCAGCCATAAAAAGTGAAATAATGCCATTTTCAGCAACATGGATGGACCTAGAGATTACCATACTAATTAAGACAGAGAAAGACATCATTTATATGTGGAATCTAAAAAAAAAGATATAAATTTATTTACAGAACAGAATCAGACTCACAGTTGTCAGAAGCAAACTTATGGTTTCCAAAGGAGAAAGATGTAGGGAAAGATAAATTAGGAGTTGGGATTAACATATGCATACTACTATATGTAAAACATATAACCAACAAGGATCTACTATGTAACACAGGGAACTCTACTTAATATTCTATAATAACCTACATGGGAGAGAGTCTGAAAAAGAATGGGTATATGTATGATGGAATCACTTTGCTGTATACCTGAAATTGACACAACACTGTAAATTAACTATATTCCAATATAAAAATAAATTTTTTAAATAAACCAAAGCAAGCAAATTCATTCTCACTTCATTGTTCAACCAGACTGACCTGTGGGAACAATGTTACTACCCCCGCAATTTTATTAACCAGGCACAGCAGCTGTTTGAAAGAAAAGTGTCTGTTACTTTCAGCTAGCTGGACTAAAAATTGAATTTCCTCTAATGCATTGCTACTTCCTAAAAAGGGGGTCAGCAGTGCACAAGTCAGAGCATTTGTATTCTCTTCCTTATTTGTGTCAAATTCTTTGTCTATCTCTAACTAGACCTTTAAAAATGGACCTATATATGTTTCCATGTAGTCTCTCTTTGATTGTGGAATAATAACCATGTTTCTCAAAACCAGCTGAAATGGTAGGAGCAAGGTGGACATAGAATGGATATATGCTCTAAGCCCTCTTCATTTTCGTAATTGAAAGGTTTGAAAGACCTTGAAAGACCATAACTGGTCTTTGAAATTATTGTTTGAAAGACCATAATTGAAAATAAAAGGTTTTCTTTTATTACAGTTAAAAAAAAAAAAAAAGGAGTGAGAAAATCATGAAATCTTCCATATCAACACAATTTTAAATGTACAGTAAGCACTGTTAACTATATGCAGGTGGCTGTAGAGCAGATGGCTAGAAGTTTTTCATCCTACAGGATGGATACTCTAGACCCCTTGAACAGCTTTACTCCGTTCCCGTCTCCCCAGCCCCTGCGCAGCTTTCTGCTTCTACAAGTTTGACTGCTTTAGATACCTCATGTAAGCAGAATCACACAGTATTAGTCTTTATGTGACCGACTGATTTCACTTAGAATAATGTCCTCAAGGTTCATATACGTTGGTAGTGTGTGATATAATTTTTTTCTTAAGGCTGGATAATATTCCTTTGTGTTTGTGTGTGTATATACGTGCATATATGGGAGAAGGAGGTGGCAGCCCACTCCACTGTTCTTGCCTGGGAAATCCCATGGACAGAGGAGCCTGGCAGGCTAAAGTCTGTGGGTCACAGAGGAGCCAAACACAACTGAGTGACTAAACAAAAACAACGCACACATATGTGGAGATATATATGTCCTATTGCATATGCGTACGTGCATGCATATATATGAATACATAGGTCAATGAACATGTAACTTATTTCTATTTCTTGGCTATTTTGAATAATGCTGCAATGAAAAGTGGAGTGCAATATCACTTTGAGATTTTGTTTTTAATTCTTTTGGATAAATACCCAGAAATGGGACTGCTGGATAATGTGGTACTTCTATTTTTCTAATTTTTGGACGTCTTTACCTGAGCACTGAAGAATTGATGGTTTTGAACTGTGGTGTTGGAGAAGACTCTTGAGAGTCCCTTGGACTGCAAGGAGATCCAACCAGTCCATTCTGAAGGAGATCAGCCCTGGGATTTCTTTGGAAGGAATGATGCTGAAGTTGAAACTCCAGTACTTTGGCCACCTCATGCGAAGAGCTGACTCATTGGAAAAGACTCTGATGCTGGGAGGAATTGGGGGCAGGAGGAGAAGGGGATGACCGAGGATGAGATGGCTGGATGGCATCACTCACTTGATGGACGTGAGTCTGAGTGAACTCCGGGAGTTGGTGATGGACAGGGAGGCCTGGCGTGCTGCGATTCATGGGGTTGCAAAGGGTCGGACACGACTGAGCGACTGAACTGAACTGAACCAATACTTACTATGGTTTTGTTTTTTACAATAGCCATCCTACTAGATGTGAGGTGACACATCACTGTGGTTTTGATTTGCATTTCCCTGATGTTAGTGATGCTGAATATCTTTTCACATACCTGTTGGCCATTGGTATGCTTTCTTTGGAAAAATATCTACACAAGATTTTGCCCATTTTAAAATCAGGTTTTTATTCAACTGAGTTGTAGGAGTGCCTCACCTATTTTGGGATATTATACCCTTATCAGATATATGTTTTGCAAATATTAATATCCCATTCCACATAATGCCTTTTCACTCTTTTCTTTTGCTGTGTAGAAGCTTCTTAATTTGATATCATCCCACTTGTTTATTTTTCTTTTGTTGTCTGTTCTTTGGTGTCATATACAGGAAATGACTTCCAAGACCAATGTTATAAAGCTTTCCTCACATTTTCTTGTAGGAATTTTATAGTTTCATATCTTGCATTTAAGTCTTAAATCCATTTTGAACTGCTTTTTGTTTATGCTGAAAGATCTTGGTGCAATTTCATTCTTTTGCATTTGGATATCCAGTTTTCCCTGTACCATTTGTTGAGAGATGATCCTCCCATTAGTCTTGGCACTCTTGCTGAAGATCATTTGACCATGTATGGGGAGGGTTCATTTCTGAGCTCTCTCTTCTGTTCTATTGGTCTCTGTCTGTCTTTATATCAGTACCATCCTGTTTTAAACACTGTACAGGCGCACCTTAGAAATTCTACAGGTTTGGCTCCATACCACTGCAGTAAAGTGAACTGCAATAAAGCGAGTCATGCAAATTTTTTGCTTCTCAGTGCATACAAAAATTATATTTACCCTGTAGTCTATTAAATGTACAAGTGCATTATGCCTAGAAAAGCAGTATGCAGTGTAAGTTGCTCAGTCATGTCCTACTCTTGGCAACCCCATGGACTATACAGTCCACGGAATTCTCCAGGCCAGAATACTGGAGTGGGTAGCCTTTCCCTTCTCCAGGGGATCTTCCCGACCCAGGGTCTGAACCCAGGTCTCCTGCATTGCAGGCAGATTCTTTACTAGCTGAGCCACAAGGGAAGCCCTAGAAAAGCAAATATATATATATATATATATATATATGTATGTATGTATATATATATACCTTAATTAAAAGTGACTTATTACTAAAAATGCTATCATCTGAGCCCTTTAGCAAGTGATAATATTTTTGTTGGTGAAGGATCTTGCCTTTGATGGCTTCTGACTGATGATGGTTGTGGTTGCTAAAGGTTGGGTGGCTGTGGCAACTTCTTAAAATAAGCCAACAATAAAGTCTGCCATGTCAATTGACTCTTCCTTTCACAAACAATTTCTCTGTAGCATACAACACTATTTGATACATTTAACCCAGAGTAGAACTTCTGTCAAAACTGAGTCAAGCCTCTAAAACTATGCTGCTATTTTATCAACTAAGTTTCTGTCATATTCTAAATCCTCTGTTGCCATTTCAACAATTTTCACAGCATTTTCACCAGGAGTAATTCCATATCAAGAAACCATTTTCTTTGCTCATTTAGAAGAAGCAACTCCTCGTCTGTTCAGTTTTATCATAAGGTTGCACCAATTCAATCAGATCTTTAGGCTCCATCTCTAATTCTAGTTCTCCCGCAATTTTTACCACATCTTCAGTGATTTCTTCCACTGAAGTCCAAATTGAATCCTTCAAAGTCATCCATGAGGGTTGAAATCAACTCTTACAAACTCCTGCTCATGTTCATATCTTAGTCTTTTACTATGAGTCACCAGTGTTCTTAATGGCATCTAGAATGATGAATTCTTTGCAGAAGGTTTTCAACTGACTATGACATGATCCATCAGAGGAATCACTATCTATGGCAGCTATAGCCTCATAAAATGTATTCCTTAAAGAATAAAACGTGAAATGAGAAACGACTCCTTGATGTATGGGTTGCAAAATGGATATTGTGTTAGCAGGCATGAAAACAAAGTGAATCTCACTGCACATCTCCATCAGAGGTCGTAGGTGCCCAGGTACACTGTTCATGAGCAGTAATATTTTGAAAGGAATCTTCTTCTTGAGTGGTAAGTCCAAACAATGGGCTTAAAATATTCAGTTAACCATGTTGTAAACAGATGTGCTGTGATCCAGGCTTTGTTGTTCCATTTATAGAGCACAGGAAGAATAGAATTAGCACAATTCTTAAGGGCCCTAGGAATTTTGGAATGGTAAATGAGCACTGGCTTCAGCTTCAAGTCACCAGATGCATTAGCCCCTAACAAAAGAGTCAGGCTGTCCTTTGAAGCTTTGAAGTCAGGCTATGACTTCTCCTTCTCAAGCTATGAAAGTCCTACATGGCATCTTCTTCCAACAGAAGGTTGTTTCAGCTACAATAGAATTCTGTCCTTTAGAATAGCCACCTTTATAAATTATCTTGGCTAGGTTTTCTAGATAACTTGCGTCTTCACCTTGCACTTTTATGTCATGGAGATGGCTTCTCTCCTTAAACCTCATGAACCAATCCCTGCTAGCGTCAAACTTTTCTTCTGCAGCTTCCTCTCCTCTTTCAGCCTTCACAAGAACTGATGAGAGTTAGGTCCCTGCTCTGGATCAGGCTTTGGCTTAAGGGAATGTTGCAGCTGATCTGATCTATCTAGACCACTAAAACTTTCACCATTTCACTTTCTTATCATCTGTGTGTTCACTGGAGTAGCACTTTTAATTTCCTTCAAGAATTTTTCCTTTGCGTTCGTAACTTGGCTAACTGGCGCAAAGGTCTTAGCTTTGGGCATATCTAAGCTTTCAGCATGCCTTCGTCACTACACTTAATCATTTCCAGCTCATGATTTAAAATGAGAGATGTATGACTCCTCCTTTCACTTGAACACTTAGAGGACGCGGTAGGGTTCTTAGCAGACCCACCTTCAATACTGTATGTTAAGGAATAGAGAGGCCTAAGGAGGGGAGGAGAGATGGTGGGAGTGGCTGGCTGGTGGAGCAGTTTCAGAGCACAAATAACACTGATTCAGCTCTCCATCTTCAATGGGTATGGCTCATGGTGTCCCAAAACAACAAGAGTTATGTCAAAGATCATTCAGGTCACCATAACAAATAATAGTAATAAAGTTCGATGCATTGTGAGAATTACCAAAATTGGACAGAGACATGAAATGAGCAATGCCATGGGAAAAAAATGGCACTGATAGACTTGCTAAATGCGGGGCTGCTGCAATCCTGCAATTTGTAAATCATGCAGTATCTGCAAAGCACAATAAATCAGGGGTGCCTGTGGCTTGTAATGCTCTCAGTTTAGGAAGAAGACACTACCAAACAAATTACAAGAAAAAAAAAATCACAAGTAAAAAGGAGATTTAAAAACCCCACAGAGAGTAGATCAATATTTTAAAATATCTTTAAGTCCAATATGCAAAAAGACTAAAAAAAAAAAAAAAAACACATGGAGGAAAACGACACATTAGATTCAATAAACAGACTCACAGAGTTCAGTCTGCTAAAAGTCTGGTCTAAGATTTCAGTATCTATTCAGATCATTCCTGAGGTCACTTGAGGTCGTATTTCTATAGGACAGACTTACAGAAATTGTTCAACCATGTCCATTTTACATTTTGATAAATATTCTCACATTGTTTCCAACAAGAACTATCAATTTACACCTCTGCCAAGTATTTGAGAGTGACACCGCTGCCTATTCCCTTACCTACACTGGTTTTAAAAATGTTGGTCCATAGGATAAGTAGAATTTTTTTTCACTATTTTGCATTTTTAATGATTTAATAGTAAGGTTAAACAGTTTGTTATTGGTCATATGTCCTTGTGAATTGTCTCTGTGTCCTTTTTCCTATGTTTTCCAATGACTATCTATTGGACTGATTCAATGCAAAGAAATTTAAATAACAACATGGCTGAATAGCAGGAAGGAAGACTTACACAGAGATGGTGGTGGTAAGAGGCATTGTCTAAGGGAAGAAGAGGGAAAGGACTCACCTTTACTGCACCCCTACTAAGGTTTTATGTGCCTCTGCCCACGAGCCAATCCAAATGGACAGTTGTGAATTGGGGGCAGTGAGCACTACAATATTGTAAACTTTTATTCCTTTAGTGGCCCCTGTGGATTTCCAGAAAAGTAACAATACTTCATGCTCAAGAGCCCTATAAAGTCAGTGTGGTCACCTCACTGCTAGGGCATTAAAGCAAGGTGCAAAGCAACAGAAGGACACTTTGTTCTGCTACCCAACTCTCCTTTCTGATCAATCTCTGATTTGTGGTCAAATCTCATTAACTCCTTACTCAGATGTTTACCTCTTACCTGACACATTTACCTTCACAGCAGAGTAGGTAAGAAGAAAACATGGAATAAAAGACAAGATTGAGAAAACTGATGGAAAGAACAAAGGAAAGAAAGAGAACAGAGATCTAAAAAAAAAAGATGTTCAATTAGTTATCAACCAATGATTATTACATTGCTTTTAAAATATTTTTTATAATCATGGTCAAGTTTCAAATAACCAGATCCATTGTATGTAGAACCTTTCACTAACTGAAAATACCTCGTTTTTCTTTTATTATATGTTGTCTTGATAAGCTAGCTTCTACACAGGTTAAAGTCAACTTCAAAATTCCTCTTTGAAGAGAAAGACAATATGACAGGAAGAACTAATCTTGTATATTCTTCCCCATTCACTAGCTTCTCTAATATATCCTGAGCTTGCAAGAAACCACAATCACCTACACCTTCCGTATCTGCCTTACTGAAAAGTATGAACTGGCAATAATAATGGTTATCTGGAAAACTTTTACAATCCTAAATTGCCTGAGGCTGTCAGATATTCAATAGTCTTTTATTCAGTCTTATATACTTTACTATTTACTACATTTAAAAAAATTACCACAGGCCATTAAATACAAAAAATCCATAACACGTCAAATCATTTATTAACTCAAAAATTTAATCAATTATTAAGCATTCGTCTTTAAGCATTCCGGCTGCTATTATCCTGTTAAAACTTTAAAGTTGTCCGGCCCAAGTCAAAGGTTCCCAGCAGTTCAACAATGTAAGTAGAAATGCAAAGAAAACTAAGAACCTGAGCCATAAATACAACGGTCCTTCCCTCTAGCTTTTAGCTTTAGCCTTCCAAGCTGTCATAGTCCCTTGGCTAGCTATAGAAAGTGATAGGCATCATCACCAATGACTAGCTGTTGAGAGAAAAATCAGGAGACCAGCCTTCTATTTCTAGGCCTGCCTTCACACACCTACCCTGAGACACGGTCCAATTCAGCAGCACTCACAAAATGCTAACTCCTATGTTGGTGCACTGCAGGGGTATAAAATTAAAAATAACAGATGTAGATTATGTATATAACACACATATACATATATACACACATACTTGTCCAGTATGAGTTCAAAGATGAGTTTAAAAGAGAAACTCGCATAAATAACTCTGACATAAGGGAGCTATTTACAAGAATTGGTTAACATGAAGAATTTCTAATTGTTCTTATGTATATGATCCCTAAAAAAAAAATGCCAGAGCTCTTTGAAAGTGGGGGTTTTAAGTGAAATGGCTGTTTGGCACATAGTCTTCCTCCGGGTAAACTGAAAAGCATTTCTGCTACCTTTTTCCTGAAACAAAAGTCCAGATCTCACCTGTGGAAAACCTCTCCATGAAGGAGAGTTGAGAAATGAAAAGTTCTGCAGACCAGGACCCCCAAATGACACTGTAACTGAAACTTCATCCACCTATACAGAAAAGATTCCTTCCATTCTATGTGGCCTCTAGGAGAAAGTGCTGCATTAGGCATGAGCACCATCCACAGAGGGGCTTTCAAGCTCAAGACCTTTAGGTGAGTCTTCCACATTTGACTCTTGGATACTGGTAGGATTCCTGACTTTACTAGTCCCTAGTTTCATAACATGAATGTCAGATGAATAGTTTTCTGTGTGGATATGGAGCCAGTAGGCAGAATTACGCCTTGAAGCTCTCACTGAGACTTCCTTCCAAGTGGGTCCCTGGAATAAAATGCCCATTTCAGGCTGTTTGAGAAAGACATTTCAGAAAACATTTATAAGAGAGTATGAGTAGTTATAAAAGTTTGCTCACCTAATGAATATTCTGCTTTAAGTGGATTCTGGAATCACTCAGCTGTTGGCATTGAAGAAAACTGCAAATGATTTATCCTCTTTCTTTGGAATGGCCCAGATATTTAAGGATGGACCTTACTTTCCTGGGCTTCCCTGGTGATTCAAACAGTAAAGAATTGGCTTGCAATGCAGGAAACCCAGGTTCGATCTCTGGGTTGGGAAGACCCCCTGGAAAAGGGAATGGCAACCCACTCCAGTATTCTTGCCTTAAGCATTCCATGGACAGAGGAGCCTGGTGGGCTCCAGCCATGGGGTCACATGAGTCAGACACAACTGAGGAACT
This sequence comes from Nanger dama, assembly GCA_917880005.1. Classification (NCBI taxonomy): domain Eukaryota; kingdom Metazoa; phylum Chordata; class Mammalia; order Artiodactyla; family Bovidae; genus Nanger; species Nanger dama. The sequence goes on from CAKJTW010000003.1 coordinate 74,560,710, forward strand.
AATACTTTTACTTCTCTGGTGGCTCAGATGGTAAAGCATCTGCCTGTAATGCAGGAGACGTGGGCTCAATCCCTGCATGAGGAAGAGCCCCTGGAGAAAGAAATGGCAACCACTCCAGGATTCTTGCCTAGAGAAAGAAATGGCAACCACTCCAGGATTCTTGCCTGGAGAAAGAAATGGCAACCACTCCAGGATTCTTGCCTGGAGAAGAATCTGGCGGGCTACAGCCTATGGGGTTGCAAAGAGTCGGACACAACTGAGTGACTAACACTTACTTTAGAGGAAAGTTCATACTTTAAGAATTTATTCTTAAAGGCTTGTAACACATACATATTTATAGCCATTTTTCAGCAAACAAATAAAATACAACCCTTCCTCAGCTAACTGTCAACACAACCTAAAATTTTCATCCTATTCCTAGTCTATGACTGTTCCCAATACCTGTTCTTTCTAATTCTTTGTCCTCAGGTGCATATTATTTGATTTGTTATAAATCCTCAAAATCATTTTCTAGGATTAAGTAACTTGTGGCACCAAAGCATTTCACTTTGTGTCTGACTTGAATTCTTCATGCTTCCATTTCAAACAACCTTTTTCTGCCCTCAGGGAAGGCAGACAATGGCTGGTCTCACCATCCCCTACAGAAAGCTCCTTCATAAACTTCAAGACCATCATTTTTTTTTTTTTCAAACAAGAGATGCTTTATACTAAAGCCTTAAAAATCACTTTTTGAGATGTATTAGCAAGCTCTTAGTTTATCTTGGTCCTATCTGAAGTCAGCTGAACTTGGCAGCCCCTGGCCTTCTCCGAGGTGTAATTACAGTCTGGAGGAGAATGCAATTTGTGCAGCATTCTGCTGACCTACAAGCTGACCTCGTGCAGGGGCAAACTCACAGGTTGCATTAAACCCTATTAGACATGCCTAGTTTAAGGCAAAGTCTTTCCAGACCCCCGCCGCACGCTAGGATTAGGGCCTGTCACACACGCGCTATCACCTCGCCTAAGGAACTCTCGCCATGTCTTCCAGAGAGGGGAAGGCAGGCCTATATCCCACCCTGTCTAAGCCCGCACCTTGAGCCCGTGCATCCAAATGATCATTATTTCTTACATATGTGGATTTTAAGAAAAACCTGCCTCTCTGAATAAGAATGAAGACAGGAACGGGAAGACATATCTGCTCCAGTGGAAAAACCACACCCTGGCTGCTCGGCTAGAAAAGTCTTGCCAGACTGACCGAGAAGGAATTCCTGCCAGGTCCAGTGGGATTTTCACATCTACATAAAATCCATATATATCTTCAGCTTTCTGCCTGGGTTTGGCAGATGTGGCCAGAAATAAAAATAAATGGTCTGGATAGGCCATGAATGTTGGAAGCATGCTTGGCTGCGTGAGCTCGGCTCAGCTACAAACTAAAGAGAATCACAGAAGCCTTCTTCCAGGGAGCCCTCCCTCCCTGTCTGAAAAAGAGGATTCATTTCCACACTTACACCTTAGCTAAACACCAAACACACTGAAACCTAAGGCAGAGGAAGGTGGGTATTCTGTTCTTCGGCTTAGTCCTCACATTTGAACTCGGTTTTTATCACAGAGGCCAGAGGACAGGCCCCATGTCTAGTTAAATAGAGCCTCATGTGTTATCACCCATGAACATCAAAATTTGGTCATTTCCCATAAGTTAAGTACATGTGAAATTTGCTGCCTTTCCCTTCCTCCATCAAAAATGAACAAATAAATGAAAGATCCATATACATGGGTAACAGTTACTTTCAAGATAATGAGATATATCAAATCTCCACATTCACAGGGAGGACATTTTCAACTATAGAGCACCAATGAGTATGTGGCTGCCTCTCTCAGGGAGATCAAACAACACAATGGAGAATACACAGAAAGGAGACAAGCTGACTCTCCAAAGCAAAATACTGAAAAACACTATTTCTATTTTTGTGTCTTCAGACTGGCCATATCTTTTGCTTATGCTTCATATCAACACTCACCAAATTTCACTACTTGGCAAAACTACAGATATTAGGAGGCTGGCATGTAGCACATGCGTTACTGATGACGAGTCAGCTTGTCTCATTAACAGTGATCCTTTGAATTTCTAAGTCACCAGCTTCCAAAGGGACCAAGGTGCTTTCATAATGACTGTTGCCATTTATCCTGAAGACATTCTTGTGGACTAGGTTGAAAAGCGGGCAGAGCCCTATGCTGGAGATGCAGGAATTGATGTACCTATCCTAGAGGCTTTAAGCTCAGATGATTGAGCTGATCATTTCCTCTAGATTCCTCCAAACCACAAATAGAAACAGTATGGAATCTGAACTTTGGCTGGACTGAGGAACCTCCTAGGTTTAATTTTTACTCTCATTTAATTCTCACCCATTCACATACCTCCTACACTGGAAATCCTTATTTTTACAAGAAACGGAAATCTAATTTGGAAAGAGTATCTCCCAATGGAAATTCTAGAATATTCACTGGAAGAAGCTGATGTGCCAATATTTTGGTTACCTGATGTAAAGAGCAGATGCATTGGAAAAGACTCATGCTGGGAGAGATTGAGGGCAGGAGGAGAAGGGGGCAACGGAGGATGAGATGGTTTGATGGCATCACCAACTCAATGGACATGAATCTGGAGACAAATGTGGGAGACAGTGAAGGACAGGGAAGCCTGGAGTGCTGCAGTCCACGGGGTCATAAAGAGTCAGATACAACTAAGCAACTGAACAACAGCACAAGATGATGGGCTTCCTAGGTGGCTCGGACGGTAAAGAATCTACCTGCAATGCAGGAAACATGAGTTTGATCCCTAGATTGCGAAGATTCCCTACAGCAGGAAATGGCAACCCTCTCCTGCATTCTTGCCTGGACAATCCCATGAACAGAGGAGCCTGGTGGGCTACAGTCCATGGGGTTGCTAAGAACTGGACATGACTGAGCATGCAACACTCACTCACAATACAAGATGAAACAGGGCCACGGGGCATGGTAGCCCATGGATGCAGGCCTTATATGCTACCTCCTTCCCACCCAAAATCACGGAAATAAGCAACTGACTCAATCCCACTTCATAGCTGTGGCCATCCTTGTTCTCTACTGCACACTGCTCGTGTGGCAAAGACTGGAGATGGGACAGGTAAGCAATTACTTTCCCATCCAGTACCAAGAGCCAGGGCCAGCTGGAGGGGAAGAGCAAGGCCACAGTTTTCAGCCGTCTTGCTCTCTCCTCAGGGAGAATGAGCATGCATTTGTTTATTGGCAGGTGCCTGGGAAAAATAAATGCTGACTCAGGCTCCTTGTCCCTTCTTTTCCACCCCTGCCACTCTCTGGCATCACACCCACAGGAGCTGGTTGGCTGGTTCCATGGTGCCATATTATGAAATGTCACCTGACTTGGTATAAACAAGCCCTCGCTGCTGATGGCCAGCACGGCCGGGTACGCTGCTGGGTAGTAGCCTCTGTCAACTGGCCTGATAAATGGCACTGAAGTAAGCTTTCCACATGCAGCCTGATTATCTGTCCCACCAAATATTTCAGCGAAAACTAAGCTTCACTGTTCAGTCAGACTGTTAGGTCTGAACCGCTTCCATGGCCTCATTTCTGGGGACATGTAAAACTGCTCAGATGAAGTTTACTTTAAGGATTTAGGCTCTTCACCAAGAAATGTGAAAAGGCAAATTGTCATCCTGTCCTGCGTCTGAGAACATATTTGGCATCCTGTTCCCTTATTGATGAGACAGAAAAACCCTTTTACTGCTTTTCAGACCAGTGAATTCTGTTCAGAAAGCAAATGGAGCGAAGGCCACAGCAGGTGAAGGCTGAGGCTGGGCTGGGAGAGGAGGCACATGGGATCAGGGGTGGGTACGGCAAGACATACTTCTGTTGGTTTGGGAGTTTTCGTGACCTATAGAAAACAAATTCTAAAGATAAAACCACATGCATTTTCTCTTGATCAGAGACTCTGGAGAGAAAATGACCAAGAGACATCAGTGTATTCATTGTCCCGTCTTCAAACAGGACCAAAGCTACTGTTATACCCAAGGTACAGGTGAGAAACATCTGCCAAGTATTTCTTAGTGCTCAAGGTCCCCGAAAGAGTGCATGTGTGTGATGAACATGAAAATTCTAAACCACTGAGAAGCATCTAGATAGAGGGCTATACAGCAGGAAAAAAAAAAAAAACCAGAAGAGTATGAAAATAATGACTGTTGGTAAAACATAAAAACAAAACTAAATATTCAAAAGTTCGACTTTGAAACTGATAGTGTGAACACTAAGCTATGGTGGTCAGAAAGTGGGGGGAAATAAGAACTCTCTGGAATAGACAGTAACACCAGGACCTGGAAAAACTCAGTTCCACACTTTCCCATGGTCTCCAATCATCATGACTCAACTTTCCCAAAGCGAGGAACTTATTCCATACATGTAACTCCCACTTTAACAGCAAGAGGAAGAACTTATGTACTCTTTTTAGGAGGGATGGGAGCACAGTGGCTCATTACTCCAGATAGACCAGAGGTATGATGCTATGGGACCCGTGAGTCGTGTTTCACTTGTTTTCTGTTTCACATTTCTTTATTACCATCTCACTTCAAATTCCTGGCTCAATAATCAATCTGTGTGACTATCAAAGACTGGGAGAGTAAATGTTCTTTCTCTTCGCCTTTCCACCCTACTGAACCTAGCATTGAGGAGCAAAGGGAAAGCTTTCTCTCCAGAATTCTTACGTTGCATGGGAAACATCTCTATCCTACATACCTCTACATCCTATAAGCAAAGCCCTCAGAGAATTCTACGAACAACTCATGGGATATTCTCCTGGAAATTAAGTGTGTCTGTGAATTACAGGGCCCTCAATAAAAATACAAAATTTCATTCACTATGTAGGGATGAGATGGTATTCCCCCTTAGAAAGATATGTTTATGTCCTAACCCCCCAACACTTCACAGCATGACCTTATTTGGAAATAGTGTCATTGCAGATGTAATGAAGACCACACTAGAGTAGAGTAGTGAAGTGTTAATTGCTCAGCCGTGTCCGACTCTGCGACTCCATGAACTGTAGCCCTCAAGGCTCCTCTGTCAATGGAATTCTCCAGGAAAAAATACTGGAGTGGGTCGCCATTTCCTTCTCCAGGGAATCTTCCCAACCCAAGGACCAACCCGGGTCTCTCGCACTGCAGGCAGAATTCTTTACTGTCTGAGCCACCAGGAAAGGCCCCAGCTGGAGTAGAGTATAGCTCTAATCCAATATAACTGGCATCCCTTTAAGAAGATGGCTATGTGAGGACACAGAGACCCACAAGGTGAAGATGAAGGTCATGTGTTGATGAAGGCAGCTATATGCCAGAGACTAACAAAGGTTGCCAGCAAACCACCAGAAGAAATGGAGAAAGATTCCACTGCTGGTTTCAGAAGGAGAATGACTTGGCCAACACCTTAATCTCAGACTTTCTGGAACTGTGGAGACAATAAATTTTTGTTGCTTTAAGCCACCCAGTTCGTGGTAATTTAAGCTGGCCTTAGGAAACTAATAAAGGAGTGAGAATGTTTTATTTCTAATAAGCTTCCAGGTGATAATTCTGCTGCTGGTACATGGATCACACTTTTGAGTAATCAGGTGACTGCAAATAAATGAATGAAGTACTTTGTTCATTATCACTCACATTTAGCACAGTGCCTGATATATGCTTGTATGTTTATATAATCCCTAATTCCCAGAGGTTTTTTTCTGCTAACTAACTGGAAATGTACCCTTTTTCTATCACTATTCATGGAATCCTCTCTCAAAGCTATGTGCTCAGTCAAGGAGTACAGCTCTCTCATATAAAGCCAATCGTAGGTATACAGAGAACCATATTGCCCTCTGAAGGATTATAAATAACAAAGCTTATCAGGCATATGGATTTCCTGCTTTATCTATGTAATTTCTCACTTAGTTTTAAACCACCGAATCTAGCCTCTTACATATACTTGGTGGCTCAAATAGGGCTTCTCTCTCCAAAATTTAGAGTGTTAGGCTTTTGAAAAGAACATATGCTAATAATTACTCCAAGCTGGTTAGAGATAATGGGCCACAGAAAAGTTATTATCTTCAATGTCATCGCATGTCTTTGAAATGATAATCATTGCATTCAAGGTATCAGAAATGATGGATGGCCTTTGATTTTGCATGTACCATGATGCAAATTACCTGGCTCTTTCTCACTCCTGCTTGGAAAGTGAAGAGCCAGTGACAGTGGGCACTCCTAGCTTCAAGGCCTAGAGCCACTGGATGGCATAATCTGTGACAAAACTCAAAGAGAAACATTTCCTCTTTAAAGATACCTAAGGCTACTTTCAGTTTTCCTTTTATGGGCATACTTCATCCAGAACAACCTCGCACACAGTTCTAATTTGCAGCCATTGCTGTAACATATACTATTTACAACCTAAGTCATTCTTCCCTGTTAATTTTCTGGGTCACAACATTTGACTTAAGTACCACATTGTTTCAAGGAGGCTCCCTGAGCTCCTTCTATAAACATAAAATGACGATTCCAGGAAATGTTAGTAAGAAAGGAAAGATGAAAGAGCACTGTATACACAGATTTTAAAACTGCTACAAGTCTTTGTTAGGGCTTTCAGTCTATGCCCCAGCACATTTCCCTATAATTAGTCTTTATCCTCCTCCTTACTCGCACAGCCCATCTATCATGGAAAGCAAATGCATATTATCTTCTTCAGTCATCCACGGGAAGAGAGTAACCCTGTGATCCAAAATATTTACTCGCCATCATCCATGAAGAGTGAGCCTCTACATCCATCGTGTCTAGAATCGAGAAAATAAATATGTTCCCTGAGGTTCTCTCACACAGACAAGTCACCTTCTGAAAATATGACAGCAACAAGCACACAGTAAGTGATTCGTCCAAAGTCCTCCAGATGGCCTACTTCAGTCCTGTGTTCTTTCCCTAGCAACACTTCTCATTCCATCAAGGATGTGCCTGCCTCATCAATCATGTTACAACAAGGCAACAGCCTCTCAAATATGAAAATCACAACTACTTTGAGTTTTAAAGCAGCAAAGTAAAGCCCTGTTCACTTCCTTTTCTAAAAAAAAAATCAACCTCAAATGATGAGACTCAGAAACAGGAAATTTACCTGCAGTGAAACTAGCTATTGTTGTTCAGTTCCTCAGTCATGTCCAACTCTTTGTGACCCCATGGACTGTAGCCCTCCAGGCTCCTCTGTCCATAGGGTTCTCCAGGCAATAATACTGGAGTGGGTTGCTATTCCTCTCTCCAGGATCAGGGATCAAACCTGTGTCTTCTGCATTGGTTGGCAGATTCTTTACCACTGAGCCACCTTGGAAGCCCAGTGAAACTAGTAGACTCTTCTTAATTTCAAAACAGAAATGCGAAGGTAGAAGTCATTGGAAGAGTGGTGAATTACATGGCAGAGTGACAGAAGGACAAAAGTCATAATCTGCAGGGGAAGAGGCATAGCCTTGGACACACATAAATTAGAGTCATCCTGTGCTGGAGAAGGGTGAGATGAGGAGGTAAAACCTAAGGGAGTATTTAAAAGTTGGTTCATGAGTGCAACTGAGTGCCAGCTGTATACTTTTAGACAAATTCAATGAGACAGATTTGGGACTCAGACATCAGACACAAGATATTGTCTTGAACTAGAGTCATTTTTAGCATTCCATGTCCTTTCCTGGATTGTCACTCAGAAAACTAGAAGTCAGAATGACACCCCAGCCCCCAGAGTCAAGAGCCTATAGAAATTCCACCTGGAAAAACAGATCAATCTAAGAGCAAAGACAAAAAGATCCTGTCTCAAAGCCTACCCAAATGGAATTAAATGGATGGTCTGCAACTGTTTACCCCACTGTGAGCCCCATCATTGGGCATACATCATTAATTCATGCTGAGTTTATCATGCTTCGATCCTGTATATAAAATAGCAGCTAAGGATTACCAATTCTTTGAGATGATCCTCTAACATGAAATACAGAGGTCACAACCAAGAAATATAAAAAGAAACTTGGAAAAAGGGACAGAAGGAAAGTAGTAAGCAAAACAAAATATGAAGAAACTATAATTGATAACTTCAGAAAGGTAATTATATTTCTTTTAAAAATGAGCTTTTATGCATTCACATAGAATGCTGAAATACAAAAATGCTTGTCTGCCAAAATAGGAAGCACATGGTGACTGTCTAAAACTCTATTCACAACAGATAGCAGAGTATCAGAGCAACGCCCAAAGGTGCTGAAAACTGGTGCTGGAGGGGGCAGGGTGAGAGTGGAATGGTGGCGGGAGGTGGACAGGAAATCTTTTGTAACACTTTTAAAAGTTGTGAAAGGCTATAGAGAAGTGTAGCACATGCATACAAAAATCATACAGAAAAGATATTCATGACCCAGATAACCACGATGGTGTGATCACTCACCTAGAGCCAGATATCCTGGAATGTGAACTCACGTGGGCCTTAGGAAGCATCACTATGAACAAAGCTAGTGGAGTTGATGGAATTCCAGTTGAGCTATTTCAAATCCTGAAAGATGATGCTGTGAAAGTGCTGCACTCAATATGCCAGCAAATTTGGAAAACTCAGCAGTGGCCACAGGACTGCAAAAGATCAGTTTTCATTGCAATCCCAAAGAAAGGCAATGCCAAAGAATGCTCAAACTAATGCATAATTGCACTCATCTCACACGCTAGCAAAGTAATGCTAAAAATTCTCCAAGTCAGGCTTCAACAGTATGTGAACCGTGAACTTAACAGATATTCAAGCTGGATTTAGAAAAGGCAGAGGAACGTGAGATCAAGTTGGATCGTAGAAAAAGCAAGAAAGTTCCAGAAAAACATCTACTTCTGCTTTATTGACTATGCCAAAGTCTTTGACTGTGTGGATCACAACAAACTGTGGAAAATTCTTAAAGAGATAGGAATACCAGACCACCTGACCTGCCTCCTCAGAAATCTGTATGCAGGTCAAGAAGGAAGAGTTAGAACTGTACATGGAACAACAGACTGGTTTCAAACTGGGAAAGGAGTATCTATTTTTCCAGGTGGAATTTCTCCAGGCCCCTGACTCTGGGGGCTGGGGTGTCATTCTGACTTGTAACCTTCTGAGGGACAATCCAAGAAAGGATATGGAATTCTAATGTAAAGCTGTATATTGTCACCATGCTTATTTAATTTACATGCAGAATACATCATGGGGAATGCCGGGTTGGAAAAAGCACAAGCTGGAATCAAAATTGTTGGGAGAAATATCAGTAACCTCAGATATGCAGTTGACACCACCTTTATGGAAGAAAGCGAAGAACTAAAGAGCTTCTTGATGAAAGTGAAAGAGGAGAGTGAAAAAGTCAGCTTAAAACTCAACATTCAGAAAACCAAGATCATGGCATCATCTGCTGCTAAGTTGCTTCAGTCGTGTCCGACTCTGTGCAGCCCCATAGATGGCAGCCTACCAGGCTCCGCCGTCCCTGGGATTCTCCAGGCAAGAACACTGGAGTGGGTTGCCATTTCCTTCTCCAATGCATGAAAGAGAAAAGTGAAAGTGAAAGTGAAGTCGTGTCTGACTCTTCGTGACCCCATGGACTGCAGCCTACCAGGCTCCTCCGTCCGTGGATTTTCCAGGCAAGAGTACTGGAATGGGATGCCATTGCCTTCTCCACATGGCATCATCACTTCATGGCAAATAGATGGGGAAACAATGGAAACAAATACTTTATTTTATTGGACTTCAAAATCACTGCAGATGGTGACTGCAGCCTTGAATTTAAAAGATGCTTCCTCCTTGGACAGAAAGTTATGACCAACCTAGACAGCATATTAAAAAGCAGAGATATTACTTTGCCAACAAAGGCCCATCTAGTTAAAGCTATGGTTTTTCCAGTAGTCATGTACAGATGAGAGTGCTGGACTATAAAGAAAGCTGAGTGCTAAAGAATTGATGCTTTTAAACTGTGGTATTAAAGTAGACTCTTGAGAATCTCTTTGACTGCAAGGAGATCAAACCAGGCAATCCTAAAGGAAATCAGTCCTGAATATTCATTGGAAGTACTGATGCTGAAGCTGGAACTCCAATATTTTGGCCACCTGATGTGAAGAACTGACTCATTTGAAAAGACCTTGATGCTGGGAAAGATTGAAAGTGGGAGATGAAAGGGATGACAGAGGATGAGGTGGTTGGATGGCATATGGCATCACCGACTCAATGGACATGAGTTTGAGTAAGCTCCGGGAGTTGGTGATGGACAGGAAGCCTGGCGTGCTGTAGTCCATGGGGTTGCAAAGAGTCAGACACGACTGCATGACTGATTTGAACTGAGCACATGCATGTTTATGTACGCATAGTTTGTTATTGTTGTTGTTTAATAGCTAAGTTGTGTCTGACTCTTTGCCACCCCAAGAACTGTAGCTCACCAGGCTCCTCTATCCATGGGATTTCCTAGGCAAGAGCTGGAGTGGGTTTCCATTTCCTTTTCTAGGGGATCTTCCCATCCCAGGGATTGAACCCTGGTCTCCTTCATTGGCAGATGGTTTCTTTGCTGCTGAGCCACCAGGGAAACCAAACATAGTTTAAAGGACTATGAAAGTAAACAATGTATGGACACCGACCTTAAGAAACAGAACTGTTAATGCCTTTGAAGGCCCTCTACTTTCCCCTACAGTTTTCCTCTAAAGGGACCATTTTTTTCTAAATTGCATATTTATTATTCCCCGAACAATATGCCAGCAAATTTGGAAAACTCAGCAGTGGCCACAGGACTGGAAACGGTCAGTTTTCACTTCAATCCCAAAGAAAGGCAATGCCAAAGAATGCTCAAACTGCTGCACAATTGCACTCATCTCACACGCTAGTAAAGTAATGCTCAAAATTCTCCAAGCCAGGCTTCAGCAATACATGAACCATGAACTTCCAGATGTTCAAGATGGTTTTAGAAAAGGCAGAAGAACCAGAGATCAAATTGCCAACATCCGCTGGATCATGGAAAAAGCAAGAGAGTTCCAGAAAAACATCTATTTCTGCTTTATTGACTATGCCAAAGCCTTTGACTGTGTGGATCACAACAAACTGTGGAAATTCTGAAAGAGATGGGAATACCAGACCACCTGACCTGCCTCTTGACAAACGTGTATGCAGGTCAGGAAACAACAGTTAGAACTGAACATGGAACAACAGGCTGGTTCCAAAAAGGAAAAGGAGTGCGTCAAGGCTGTATATTGCTGCTGCTGCTGCTAAGTCGCTTCAGTCATGTCCGACTATGTGAGGCCCCATAGACGGCAGTCCACCAGGCTCCCTCGTCCCTGGGATTCTCCAGGTAAGAGTACTAGAGTGGGTTGCCATTCCCTTCTCTGAAAACCTGTACTACCAACATAGAATACTTATGAAAGCCAAATAAAAATAGTACTAGAAAATGAAGGCAAATATATCACCTTTTTGTTCTAATGCATAGTTTTCTCTTGGCACATCTTGAGGATGTGCATCTCTGAGCATCTAGCTTAAACTCATTTACTTTAATTACACAGCTGTGTCCCAATGGGACATGGACACAGACACATGGATGGACACACACACACACACACACACACACACACACACACACACACGAGAGGATGAGAAGGATCTCTCCCAGCCCTCTGGGGGTTCAGGTGTCATCCCTGCAGGAGAGATGAGGCTTCTGATTGGAATCCAACCTCTTCTCTTTTAGAGAGTTTTCATTGTTCTTATTCCTCCTCCTGATGGTCATGATGATGGTGGTACCTAGTATGGTGGCGGCAGCAGTTATGCATCAGACATGCAGCTAAACACGTCACAGATTATTTTAACTCTCACAATCACCTTTTGAAATAGGTACTATTTGTTATTGTTATTCTCACTTAACAGATGAGGGAGCTGAAAAGAGGAAGCTTAGAAAGGTGAAGGGACCTTCCCCATGGATGAACTGATGACTCAAAGAAAAAGAAAAGGTGAAGCCTGTGTGGTTTCCAGAAACCCCTGCCGAACCATGACACTACCACCTTCCATACGTAGGTGAGTTGTGACTCTTGGTGCCCTGGCTCTGCTGGAGGAAGCAACTGATTGGCTTCTTGGTGGCTCTGAGACAAACACACACCAAGATCTCAGCCAACTGGTATGACCTACTATGCGGGCCTGTGAGTCTAACTTTCTTTTCCAAATACCTTCAGCCTCTGAGGCTCAACTCTTCCACTGGTGGTGAATGAATGGCTGTGTCCTACACAGCTGAACTTGACAGACCTCTACAGCCCAAGAGCGTAAGTAACATACAACAAAAACATCGCATGGCCTGGTTTCTCCAATGGCTTCCTAGATTGTTCTAAACATTGCATGCTTTAGGCATCTTGCTGCTATTCTGAATTACATTCTCTAAGCAACCATCTCAGTATCTCATTTTTTCCATTAGTAAGATGATTATAGTACAGAGTGAACTATGTATGATGAAGCCCAGCTCAAGCACTGTGGCTTTTGGTTGGCTTCATTTTAAATACATCTTTCTTTGTTAATTAATGTACCTTAGCCTAGGGTTGTAAGTAACACTCATTTATGTTTCTGAATTGAGCAGCGAGGAAGAGAACCACACCCAGAGTGAAAGATCCAAGATCTTCAGAATCAATACGCACACCATAACCATCTGAAAGTGAAGTTTAAAAGTCAGTATTTGTGTTTGCTGTAAACTAAGAATCCCAGGGACAGAGGAGCCTGTTGGGCTGCCGTCTATGGGGTTGCACAGAGTCAGACATGACTAACGCAACTTAGCAGTAGCAGTAAGGAAGCTGTACAAGAGGGTCTACAAGAGAGTCAAAAGTGATGTGATAATTAGGTCATGAATTAACCCCCTGGTCCTTGCAGCTCTATACCATTTTTAAAGAGCCCTCCCACCTTCTCACCTCCTAGGATATTTTGCACATGCAAAATGTCTAATGTGACTAATACGGTACCTAGCATAAAAGTTAATGAATGAAAATGAAAACACTAAGACTCAGGTTATTTAATAACCAGGGCCTGGAGCCAGACCCCAATTAAACCACTCTTGTGGTGAAGGAAGGGATCAAAATGCCCAGTAGGTTCCATCTGGCTGCTCCTGTGGGTCAGTCTAGAGCCCCACAGCCTCCCCACCTTCTCTCCCCAGCGATGAGGGGCTGGGGCAGTCCTCTTCATGGGGTATAAAGAACTTCATGTAAGGGGCTTGGCAGTGAAGGAAATCAGCTACAAGCAAGCACCACTCCCCAGCCCTTCCCAACCCAACCCCTTTTGCCATCCATTGCGCTGGAGGGGCATAGCCTTCCAATCCCATTTGTACCCCACTGAGGAGATCTGATAATGGTCCTGGCAGAGCCATGGCTTTTCAAAACTTCTGGCAGGGGCCTCGCTGACCCATAACTTGCCTACACACATGATTTCTTCTCATACTGTCTTTGTAAATTGACCATGGCTAACCTTGTTGCCCTAATCAGATCAATCAGAATAACATTTCTTTAGCTGCCGCACGCTGGCAGCCTCCTGGGCCGAGGCGTGACTGTGAGTCAGGCTCAGATACTGAAGGCAGATTTTGGAATTTCCAATGGTCTCGGGTTTCCTTTGCTTTTATCACAGTTGGTGAGCTTTGTCGGGTTGTGTTTACAGCCATGCAAATAAGCCTCAGCTGGAGAGAAAGCTGGTCAGGCTAAAGGAAATCAAGCTCTGGGACAAAGGGTATTTTATAAAAAATTATAGGTGTAGCCCTAGTCCTGAGGTCAAGCCAGACTGTCCTGGGAAACACGTGGATGGCTTTGTCTGGTGTAACCTGAACTCTGGGCTTGGCCTCTGTACCCTGGAAACTTTATCAGAAGATGGAAGGGAGGCTGGAGGGGCACACCAGCTGATAGGAGCTGGTCAGCTCAGCCACTGGCTGCCATCACCAAAGTATTTTTTATTTAATGGAGACAAATGTGAAAAGGGAAATATTTCATCTTTGGGGGAAGAAACACTGTGTTTGAGAGGAGCTGACCCATGTTATTCATTGACTAAACAAGGTCCAAATCCATGATTTCATTCTACTCACACACTTGTGCAAACTCAGCTTTAAAATGTATGTGTGAAAGTGTCCACATACAGGTAGGACCTGATACTTTGCATCTGGAAAGCATTTTTAGAAATATCTGCTCCAGAGGCCATGAGAGTTACCAAAACTAAGGCCAGAGAGGTTACGTAATTGGACACTGTGGCTAACCCGTTACCTTCAAGACCAGACCACTGGAGCCCTTCCACTGCAGTTACCCCATCAGATTTCCAGTCCTTCAAAACCCCAATACACAGAGAAACTTTATTTTAAAATAACTCTCCAATACGTTTCTGTCCTTTAAGACCATTGTTGTTGTTTAGTCGGTTAGTCATGTCCGATTCTTTGTGAACCCATGGACTCTAGCCTGCCGGACTCCTCTGTCCATGTGATTTTCCAGGCAAGAACACTGGAGCGGATTTGCCATTTCCTTCTCAAGGGCATCTTCCCAACTCATGGATTGAACTATGTCTCCTGCATTGGCAAGCTGATTCTTTACCACTTAACCACCCGGAAAGGACCCCTTTAAGATTAGGGGATCACTAAAACCCTAACAATTATTCCCTGAGCTCCCATATACCTGTGGCTCATACAACATGGTGCTTATGGGGTCAGGCAGTTTGATCTATAGGTCTGAGCACAAACATGCTGAATCACATGCCTTTGTCTTGTTCAGTCGCTGAGTCATGTCTGACTCTTGTGACCCTATGGACTGCAGCATACCAGGCTTCCCTGTCTTTCACCATCTCCCCGAGTTTGCTCAGATTCATGTCCATTGAGTCAGTGATGCCATCCAACCATCTCATCCTCTGTCGCCCCCTTCTCCTCCTGCCCTCAATCCTTCCCAGCATCAGGGTCTTTTCCATTTGTCCATTTGCCCTTTAATAATGTCTCCATCTGCAAAGGAAAAGTAATGACCATATCTTTGGAATTTATCTAATCAAAGTTTATCTTTTGACACATGAAAGCCCTAAGACCCAGAGAAGCTAAAGAATTTGCCCAAGATTCCATAGTTGGCTAAGTTCAGAGCCGTAAGTAGAAACCAGGTCTATGACAACAAAGCCAGCACTCTTTTCATTAAACAAGGACCAAAAATACAATTCAGGCTTCTCCGAGTGAATATAAAGTCAGCACTTGTAGTTAAATTCAGACCAACAGACCCTTTGTCAAGTCATTAAGAGCACAGGTTCTGGGATGGTTGGTAGATTCATCTCTTTGCCACTTAAGAGCTGTGTAATGATGGGCAAGTTACTTAAACCTCTAAGCTCCAGCTTCCTCACCTACAAAATGGGAATAATCATAGAAAGATCTCACTGGGTTCTTAAGACAGCTGGATAAGTTAACAAATGCTAGGAGCATTAACCATTATTATTGTCATTGAAATCTTGTCACCTTCACTTGAAAGATTCTACACAAATACAAGATTATTAAGGCTTCTGTCCATGTTAAGCACATATTTATTAATGTGCACACATATATGCATGTGGCACGGGGGCTGTTTTGACCTTTGACTATATCAGAGATGTGTATACTTTGCAAAGCATTTATGTGTTCAGTTTTGCAAGCATCCATGTGACTTGGGTTTGTGACTTAAACACACATATAACATCTTTGCTCATTCTTGGTATTTCCTCACATACTTCTTCTAACTTAGCACTGCAGGCCAGAGAAATCACAGACACCATCAAAGTCCCTTCACTAATGCTCATTCTCAAACCACTGTCTAGCTCCAGCCAGTCACAGTCTTAGAAAAGGTCTAAGTATATATATAAATGTGTTAAGTATAAATGAATGAGGTCCAGAAAAATACAGGTGAGATTTCAAAAATTTTACTCTACTAGGAGTAAAGAATAACATACTTGAAGATATTTAGAAGTGTTCTCTCATAGTACATCTTGTAACATCTAATCAATTTCTTTATTTTCCAATCAAAGAACCCTGAGTCTATATTCAAATACATCTTCACTCCCTTTAGATATGGACAATGTAAAGAACTCTGTGTGTGTGGCGGGGGAGGAGAAGGAAGGTGATCCCAGAATCAGTCTCAAAGGGGCTAAGTCTAATACTTCATAAATTTTTACAGTGCTGTCATTCATTCTAAGGACTGGAATGGTGCCTACTAATGATTTCTAGTCTACTAATACCTATAAGTCTTTCTAGTATGCATTTGGTTCCCAATACTTTGAGTGGATAATTTGCTGTGAAATCTGGCCTCATGGTCCAAAATAAAGAAATTTAACAAGAAGAAAGGTAGTGCTGAGGGGCAGTTAACTCTGTTGTAGGTTCTACTGTCCCGGCTCCAGGATAGAAGCCACTTTAGCTCTGGAGCTCAGCATTCGAAGGTGCCCTCTTGTGGTGTGGGTAGGAACTGAACACCCTACGATCCTCGAACTGGCTCGAGGTATAAACCCAGATTAAGTCACTGTTTAACAGCCAACAAGAGAAACATAGCTGAACTCCAAGAATAATACTCAAATTCAACACTCTGAAAGAATCATTGATATCCATACTTGACAAGTTCTAACAACCATTTAAAAAATAAGTAAATAAAGTAAAAGTACAACTTAACTTTCTGGGCTGTCTTATTTCCAAATAAAATTTATAAGACAGAATTTTTGTAAGCTGGTGCTTGCCATGGAATAGAAGCTCCTGTTCGCTTTCAGTACATTTGGCCAGTCAGGGATCTTTAAACCAAAGAACAGGAAAGCCCAGATCATTCCAGATATCACTCAAAGAATCTGGACATAGCACTAATAACCTCAAGGTCATATATTGGTGTAATCAACACACGAGGCCAAGTGATTTCACTCACTGCTATATGATAACCCCTAACCTCAGTGCTCATTTTTCAAACACATGAGAAATAGAAAGGGCTGGGCAAATGCATTCCCATTCCTGGGCGGAGGGGGCCGGGAGGGGAATAATGCACATACCTTACCAAGACGGTCCAGAGAAATTATCTTTGCACACACAAAGCTGAAATTATATAAACTTGGAAGGCAACAGGTTATGAAAACCCTATAAATTTATGTTCAGAATTCCAAATGATGTTCTCCTCCCACTCTTCTCCCCTCCCCACTAAACTGAGACACCAAGTCTGGGATTTGAGAGTTACAGCTACAGTCCTGGCCCAAGTGACCCAATTACAACTGAAAGCTTTTGGCTCCAGGAAGTTTCAACAGACAAGCCTCTGAGGGACCATCACCACCCCTCCCTACACCATCACCCCCACCAGTGATCAGGGAATAGCCACTATCTCATTAATTCTTAAGAAATCTCTATTAAAATGGCCAAGGGAGAGGAATGATTTTTATGTATCTTACAGAGGAGGGAACAGGCACGGACATTATTCCTAATTCAAAGTAAGATCGTGCCATTTCAACAGAGGAAGAACATTGGCAAGTCATGCTGATTTTCTGAATGCAGCTGGGCAAGTTTAGAAATCAACTGGAAAGTTAGTGGAGTAGCTACTTCTCTGACAGGCACCAGGACAAAGAATCTCAGACGATGAAAGCAGCTTTCTGTCTCCTTGTCAAGGCGCTGACCTGCCTTTCCCCAGAATACATGTAACTTAGAGATAGCATAAATATGGGCGTGCTGATGGTGAAAACTCTTACTTCACAGTGCAAAAAGACACATCAACCACTGTAAGATGAACTACTAGATGTCTGTGGTATGTGCCATTAAAGCAAGCTGTGGAATTCTTCCACAAATGCTGAAGAACAGGAATGATCTAAAGATGACCATTTGCAAAGCTTCAGGAAAGGACACACTTATATTTGAGGGCCCTCTAATAGTGGTTCCCAACCTTTTTGGCACAAGGGACCTGGTTTCGTGGAAGACAATTTTTCCATGGACTGGGGAGGGGGCGGGGCTTGGGATAATTCAAGCACATCACATTTATTGTGCACTCTATTTCTATTATTATTACATTAGTTCCACCCCAGATCATCAGGCACTAGATTCCAGAGGTTGGGGACCCCTGCTCTACAAGGTTATGGGAATCAGTGATGTTCAAGAATTTCTTTGCAAAGTTTTCATATTTGTTCATAAACTAAGAAATTATTACATTTCTAGAGAATACTAAAAAGTACTTTCACAATCATGATTTCATTTTATCCTCAGAACAACCCTGAAGGGTTGTTATTCCCTATTTTATAGAGAAAGAATTAGTGTGTACAAGTTATATGACTTTCCTGAAAGCTGTCAGAGAGCAAAAAAAAAATAGGAGGTGGTATTAAGCACTGGTGGTACAGACAAGAGATGATGTTCTGTGCTCTGGTTCTCAATCTGGTAAATGTTAGGTTTGTCGTGGCACGATGGTCTCAGGTCACAAATGAGGAAGGCTCATGTCTGAGTATGCAATTAAGAATTTGTCATAGTTAGGGTCAAAGGAAAACAGTTCCAATTCTCCATATTATTTTATAGTTGGACTTATACCCAAAGTGTCTTTTTATCCAAAGATATGGATTCCTATTGAAAGACCCTGAAGAAAACTCTGGATAATTTCACCATGTAGGACACATTTTAGATTTGCACAAGTGTAGCTGTATCCTGTTGATGATTCTAACAATGGCTATTCTCATTTATAAATGTCAAAATCAATTACCCTAGTAAAAGCTATCATCTTTAAGTATGGCAAATTACTGTTTAAATTAAGGAAAAGTGGAGACATATACTGAGGCTCTTCTACATCCTCTCAAGGTTCTGTCATTATCGATGACTTCCTGTGAAAAGCATACAAACCCTAGAAGTCATCTTTATCTTTCTAGATCTCATTTCTTATGCGCCAAAATGAAGGCACTGAATTAGTCGATCAGGAAGGCTCCTTCTAATTTGTAGACTGTGTCTAACTAGAAAACAGGATCCTGGCCCAGTTTAAGAAGCAATGTATCAAAAAGAAAAGAAAAGAAGCTATATATCTGTTTACTTAAAACTAGTGCCAGTGGTGGGAACTGTTATAAAAGAAGGAAGTAGTAACTCATATCTGAGTTTAGCAGAACCATGACAATTTGAACAGTTCTCAACTAAAAATGTGGGCTACACAGACGGATGCAAACCAGCTCTACTTAAGAGATGCTCACATATATGTGTCAGTTCTAGCAAAGTCCGAGAGGCCAAGGTTCAGAATGCTGAATTTTTAAAACTCCAACATATACTCCACCTTTGGTCACCATAAAAAGATGTATTTGGCAAGTGTTTACTGGTCATATTGTATGGGAACCATTCTGTGGTTAGGCTAACAAAGCTGGCCTCCAGTGCTCAAAGTCCCAGTTGTTCACAATCGCTAAAATTCACTTTCATCTTCATTCTCAGAGAAAAGAAAAAAAAAATCTGACTTTCAGAAGAGACTGAGGGATCCAACTTGATGTTGGAAATCTGGTCATGGGCACAGAGGGAAAGCGTATAGGAGGCAGGTTCAGAGTTTTCTGGCATTGACTCAACTCATTACTTTCTTTAAAACTTGGAATATCCCAGCTCTAAGGGGGATACAAGCTCTCTGCAGACTTCGAGCAGCCTCAAGACCATCAAAGCCCTGTAGTCATTTTACTGTTTAGTCGCCAAGCTGTATGCAGCTCTGCGGCCCCATGGACTGGGCCCGCCAGGCTCTTCTGTCCATGGGACTTCCCAGGCAGAAATACTGGAGTGGGTTGCCATTTCCTTCTCCAGGAGCTCTTCCCAACCTAGTGAGCGACCATGTCTCCTACTTGGCAAGTGGATTCTTTGCAACTAAGCCACCAAGAAAGCCCAGTAGACCTACCTTTAAAGAAAAATAGTGACTTCACATGTGCACAGATTCTTTGGGGGTAACAGCAACCTTAATGTTCAGAAAGATTAAAGAGCGTGAATGAAGGATATTTTACCCCTCAGAAAAACAAACACATCAAGTACTAACTGCCTTAGTGAAAATCCATTGTTGACGAGGCAACCAATTATAAGAAATAAGAATAAACTAAAAAAATAATGCTTTCATGTTTCAAAAACAAATGCATCAATGTTTTTAAAATTCCCATTCACCAAAATAGAAAGAATTAGCTTTATGAATAAATAACATGTAATCAAGCATCCAGAGAGAAGAAAACACAAGGAGTAATAGCAATCTTAAAAGAAAAAGAGAATAAAAGTAAATTTTATATGATATTGGGTAAGAAAAGATTCAATGGATTTCCTGGATGGTCAGAGAAAACTCCCTGGAAGAGGCAATATGATGTCACTTTGGAAGACAGAGATTCTGGTTCTGCCTTTTGTATAGAAACAAGTAGTCTTCTGTTCCTATGGCATTTATAAAGCAAGCTGGCCTGCTAAATAAAGCACGTTATTTCAATGTCATAGGATTCTAATCACACATCTATATATTTCATAGATTTGACTTCTTGCCTGTAACTGTTTCCTCTTAAAAGATTTGTTCTGATATTTAATTATAATTGGGATCACATTTTTATCAGGAAAACTGATAAATTCCATCAAACAAAATAAAAATTTCATCAAACTTAAGAGGTAAAAAACTTTGATCGTGATTTTCATGTATAATTCAAGTCAGTGGTCCAATTTGACTTGATTAAACAGAAAATTGCATTCCAACTTCTGCCATTTCCCCCATTACGAGGCACAGCAGATTTCTCAATCATAATGTTATTTGAGATACGAACCAATGTATGCACCTCAGTGTGTAACTTAAGAATGAAGAGTTGATGAAACTCTCATTCGATATTAGACACTTTCAAAACACTTCTTCCACTTCTCTTAGATTTGAATTTCACAACAACCTGAGGGCTCAGGTAGACCCAGATATTGTTACTCCTGTCTTAAAGAGAAGGGAAAATATGGCCTGAAGAAGTGAGACAAGCTGCCCACATCACATCATAAATCAACAGCAGAACCACGTACTGCAAAGCTGACCCTTGAACAACTAAGGAGTTAATCTGCATATAGCTTAGAGTCAGCCCTCAGCACCCATGGATTCAGCCAACCACAGACTGTTCAGGACTCTATTATTTAGTATTGAAAAATATCCACATCCAAGTGGACCCGTGCAACTCGAACTCACACTGCTCAGGGGCCAACTGACTTTCCTCAACACCATCCATGCTGTCATCGCAACACAAAGGCAGAGAGGCAGCAGCTGTGGCAGCAACAGCGGCAGGACGAGGGCAGCGAGCACTGGCTGGGGCTGCCTGGGCGCCAGGCACTGTGGGGGCACCCTGAGGAAGTGACCGCACTCGAGTCTTTCTTAGAGCAACATGGATAGCGGGGCAAGGCAAGTGAAAGGACTTGGGCTGGGGCCACACAGTCAGTGCAGGGCACACTGGTCACTCAGCTCCACACCTGTCTGACCGCTTGATCTTGCTCTCTGACGGGTGGCTCATGCCCTCAGACTTTTAGCCCGCAAGCCGGCTCAGAGGTCACCTTCTCCGTGAGGACTGCTCTGAACACGCTGTATTCAAACCTGTAACCATCCTCTCACTCCTCCCAAACTTGATCCTCCTATGCTGCTCTTATCACATGACTTGACTTTTTGATGTTGATTGTCAACATAAGGTTTTATTTTTGATGTTGATTGTTAATATAATGTTTTGTTTTTGATGTTGATTGTTAATATAATCTGTTTTCTTTTTTACCAACATACCCAGGTGCTCAGACAGTGCTATCCAATAGAACTTTCTATAAAAACAAAAATGCTCTTTAATCTGCTGTATGGTAGCCACTAGCCAGAAGAATAAAACTGAAAAGTGGCAAATGCCATTTGAAGAACCAAATATTTAAATTTATCTAATATTATGACTTGACTTCATCACATGTGGTTAAGGAATACCCTACTGGATAGCATGGGCCTAAAACAAAAGCTAGGACAAATACACTCTCAATAAAGAGTTGTTCAATGAATCAATTTATAAATAAGTAAGGCATATTTCCACATAGCCTACAGACCACTTTTCACTAAATTAGTTTTTTTTTTTTAATAGAATTGATGGCTGGAAAAAGTTCAGATTAAGAAAATAGTTTGAAAATTCAGACAATATGACCAAAATAATAAGTACAAATTTCTCAAACTATTGGCTCCTTGATGTCATCCGTGACTCAAAACCTCCCAAAACATTTTTTTGAAAACAGAGGGAAAGCAAACCAGCAGCATATAATGAAACCCCATGCAGGACAAAAGACAGTGACATAGTTATGATTACTATAGCCAGGCAATACCTTTTGACCTTGTTTTTTTCTCATAGGTCTCTGAGAGAGGTTTTTCTTCTGCTGAGGTATATCTTTGGAGAATAAATATTCAAATTCGCTAGTATCCCGAATATCAGGTTCTTCTAAGGAATCCCATAAAGTTGGCGTAGAATTTTGGCTTAAAAGAGAAAATGGCAAGTTAAAGGTAAGAACCAAACAAAATAGAACAGAATACAGAGACATCCTTAATTCATTTTTAACTCCTTTAAAAACTCTAATAAAGCTTGAAGAAAAGCTTTTTATGATTATATATTTTTAAATCAAAATATACTACAAAGCATTAAAGCAAACAGAAATTTCCAAAACAGAATGGTCCTTGTGCAAGTACCCGTTGTTTCGAGAAAGAACCAGAGAAACCCCGTGGGGCCAGAGCTCCTGGGGTGTGTAAGCTGCCCCTCCCTTAGTCTGCGGCATTTTCATATGGGTAAAAATGGGCAGTGTATAAAGGCTGAAAGTGAAGTGAAAGGGAAAGTGTTAGTCGCTCAGTCCTTTGCGACTCTTTGTGACCCCACAGACTGTAGCCCGCCAGGCTCCTGTGTCCATGGGATTTCCCAAGCAAGAATACCGGAATGGGTGGCCACTTCCTTCTCCAGGGGATCTTCCTGTCCCTGGGACTGAACCATGGCCTCCTGCATTGCAGGCAGATTCTTTACCGTCTGAGCCACCATTCTGAGACATTCCATGGGATAATTCCCAAATATAATGAAAATGGAGTGGTAAAGTGAGGATTTATCCTCTTGTAGATTTTTTTCTATTCATTTCAAATATGGTTTTTGGGTTTAGCTCACATCAACTAAGTACAGGACCCATATATGTATATATACATATATATGAATAGGCTGTGCTCATTTAGACATATTTGATTTAAAATACACTATCTCAACAATAGTATTAATAAAAACAAACAATGCCATTGCACCAGCCCCCACAGAGATCAGCTAAAGCACCCATGCGGAGACTGTTTTGTTTGTTTGCTTTTTTCTCTCTTTAAAAACAGGTACAGCCTAGTTTTGAAACAAAGGAAGGAAAGAAGATATGGGAAATCAAGCTCAGAAGAACTGCCTCTGAGAATGGCCTTAGATGGATTACTATTCAGGCTCCTTTTAGCCAGAACATATTTTCTAAATATATACTTTCTTAACTTACTTTCTCATCTTATTTTAAAACACTTTTAATGGCCAAAGATGGTTTAAAAAAAAAGTCTTATCTACTCGTCAGACAGACACATCAAATGTGTATGTTTGTTATGATCCATAATATCTACAAATACTTATCTTTGTTTCAATACATATTTTCCCAGTGAATGAAAAGGAAAGAAACTACTATTACATAGTGTGGTCCGCACAGTTTTTTGATACTAAATGACAATTTCTTTGTATTTGAAACTGTTGGCAACACTGTCTTATTAGGCCTGAGTGTTCACATTTTGCTATGTGTCTGCCTTTCCCGTGAAATATGACATTTGGGTTCTTGCCCATAACAAAACTGAATATTTGCTTTTCTCCACTTTTTGTGTTTTCCTATTACCATTTCTCTAACGTAATATTTGAGGCACTTGAGAATATATGTGTGACATATGTAAGTTATAATGTGTAACAGAGTACTTGTGAAATCGTCACCCAAGGGCTAGAACATTCCCAGTGAGGTGCATCCATCTGTGTGTGCTCCTTCCTCAGCACCGCTCCTGCCCACACTCACTAAACTTCAATTCAAAACATGAACACCTTTTAATGTTAAGTGCTTTTCTCAACTGCTCTTGGCAAAGGGGTTCTTGGTGGGAGAAGACAACCAGGAAATTGTGGAGCATGCTGCCTCAGACCTGTGGACAGGGCCTCAGCAAGCTTCCGGGAAGCTAAGGAGAGGGTGCCATGAGGGAGGTAATGTCATGCGCAGGGAAGATAATTCAGACCCATCCCCCATCTCTTGCACCTGCACCACCTGGCCCCAGCTCCAAGGACTCTGAGCTCAGGTCAGCATGATGAGGGCCCTACCTCACTCATATACTGAAGTAAACTGGCTTTGGCAGTCATGTTTAGCATCTCATGACCATTTCCAACATTATTTCTATGGGAAAAGGCATTTCCAAAAATGAATCACAGAATTTTGGAATACCACTTTTTAGCAGGTTGCAGGCAACTGGGTTGGTGGGGCACTAACACGGAGCTGCTCTCACAATGGACCATCTACCATCATGTCAACTTTTTTCCTGACCACTGAATCAATTTTAGCTCGAAAGAAGAGGAAGAGGAAGGCAGGAGGAGGGAGGAGGTGAGGGGAGCAATAGTGGAGCGAGGAAGCATGTAAGCATAAGCAGGAAGGAGGGTGGGGCAGGAAGAGGGCAGAGGGAGAGGAAAGATGCTTTCTCCTTAGGAAGGCGCTTACGAGGAAGCCCAACAAGGTGGCTGGATGAGTGTTTTTCTTTAAAAAATAAAATAAATGGCTTTTCCCTACTCGAGAAACAGAAAACAGACATCAAAGAAAGCAAAACAGGGAAAGTTTAAAATCCCATTAGCTGGAGGAGAGGCAGTGTGTATACAATAGAGAAAATTCCTTTTTAATTCCTAAATCCTCAGAAGACCAAGATAAAAATTTAACACATATATTATGAAGTACTTACTCCTCTGGTGATACAAAATAGCACCTCTTTCCAAAGAACAATCCCAAATAATTTTCCTTTGTCCATAATGAGTAGTACACAGCATCTTGAGACCATTTTAATTTAAAAGATGTCATGCTCTGAGGTACAAAGATATTTTGAGGGACCCATAATAAGAGACTAAACCCCTGTGCCTAGAACTCAGGCTCAAAGCTGACCTGTTCAGCAAACAGGGATTTCCTGAGGTCCCAGGTCAGGAAAGTGGGTACATCCATCTAACTTTTCATTTAGCTCAAAATGGACTTGCTGGTGGCAGCAGGACTTCAAACTCCATATGCCAGTCCTTCCTCTGCATCCGGCAGTGTCCACGTTTCCCCATGTTATAAGAAAGTCAGTCGTTCTGGATTAGAAGTCGGTCCTACTCCAGCCTGAGCTCATCTTAACCTACCTAATCACATCTTCAACACGCCTATTTACAAGTAAGGTCACAGTCTGAGGTAAGGGGGAGGGGTCGAGGCCATTAGTAAATCAATTTTGGGGAAGCAATTCAACTCAGTGTTCTTGCCTGAAGAATCCCAGGGACGGCGGAGCCTGGTGGGCTGCTGACTGTGGGGATGCACAGAGTCGGACACAACTGAAGCAACTTAGCAGCAGCAGCAGCAATTCAACTGATAACAAAACTGAAGCCCCAGATTATGGTGAAGCTGGTAAGAACTTGAGTATTCAACTGTTTTCTCTCTCAAAATGTCCAACTACATAAGGACAGAAAAAAATGCAACGATTACCTCCAGCTTGTCTTTGCTGTCTTAAACAGTGAAGGACTCATATCCTAGTTGTTACTATCATGCCACTGATGTGTTCCAGGCTATTACTTGCTCATGAAGTCTTATGGGAAAGAAGCTGAGGCAGGTTAGGGAGACCCAAGTGTGGAACAGCTCTGTGTGCCCTCAGAACACACAATGCCAGGGCTGATGGGTGAGCTTCATCACCCTGGAATGACTGCACATTAATTTGAGAACACTAATAAGGGAACACGGTTCCAAATATTCTGAGAAATAGTTTCTTAGGAAATGTCAGTTGAGCCTTGAGTGGGAAAAGAGGAATGCTAGTACATTGGTTAATGGTAGGAGCTATTCCAGGACTATTTCATGGTTTTTTAATCATTCATTTGGGAAGTTTAAATATAGAGTATTAACATTAAAAAAAAATACATTCGTGGCTCTTGTTTTTTGATGAGAGGAAAGGGGCCAAATACAAAGTATACAATCAACTTGGTTCACCATATGCTAATGTTAAGGTGTGCCCCATCCCTCCTAGAGTGATTTCCATTTACTTGCTCACCGAATTGCATGTTATTTTGTTCAATATCCTGCCATTTCTAAGCAGAATGTTACAGAAATAGAAAAATTTTAAACCACATCTTAATTTGGGGAATAAGTTCAAAAATTTAAGTGTGAAAATCTATTCTATATTTGCTGTTCTTTGCCAACAAATGAACTTCACATCTGAAGAATAGTCAAGAAGCCACTCAATATCTTTCTAGTTGTCCTCCTGATGGGCTCCAAAATGAGGCAGAAATCCAATCAGATCTGTTTGAGTGGAAATTTTCAAGCAAGCATCTCCTGCTGCCTTACAGACCCACGATCCCTGTAAGAATGGAAGATGCTTTTTAGCTACCTACCCATTGGCACTTTCTCTGCTGCTGCTGCTGAGTCGCTTCAGTCGTGTCCGACTCTGTGTGACCCCATAGACGGCAGCCCAACAGGCTCCCCCATCCCTGGGATTCTCCAGGCAAGAACACTGGAGTGGGTTGCCATTTCCTTCTCCAATGCATGAAAGTGAAAAGTGAAAGTGACGTCGCTCAGTCATTTCTGACTCTTCGCGACCCCATGGACTGCAGGCCACCAGGCTCCTCCATCCATGGGATTTTCCAGGCAAGAGTACTGGAGTGGGGTGCCATTGCCTTTTCCGGCACTTTCTCTAGAGGGCAACAAAGTATAAAAATGTGAGGGCACTCAGTGGCGAGGGGTATCAGAGTTCAAGCAGAGATAATTGATAATTTAATACTCCCCTCTACACTCAACATTCAGAAAACTAAGATCATGGCATCTGGTCCCATCACTTCATGGTAAATAGATGGGGAAACAGTGGAAACAGACACAGACTTTATTTTGGGGGGCTCCAAAATCACTGCAGATGGTGATTGCAGCCATGAAATTAAAGGACACTTGCTCTTTGGAAGAAAGGTTATGACCAACCTAGACAGCATATTAAAAAGCAGAGACATTATTTTGCCAACAAAAGTCCATAGAGTCAAAGCTATTCATGGTTTTTCCAGTAGTCATGTATGGATGTGAGAGTTGGACTATAAAGAAAGCTGAGCACCGAAGAATTGATGCTTTTGAAGTGTGGTGTTGGAGAAGACTCTTGAGAGTCCCTTGGATTGCAAGGAGAGCCAACCAGTCCATCCTAAAGGAAATCAGTCCTTGATATTCATTGGAAGGACTGATGCTGAAGCTGAAGCTTCACCTGATATGAAGAACTGACTCATTTGAAAAGACTGTGATGCTGGGAAAGATTGAAGGTGGGAGAAGAAGGGGATGACGGAGGATGAGATGGTTGCACGGCATCACCGACTCAATGGACATGAGTTTGAGTAAACTCCAGGAGTTGGTGATGGGCAGGGAGGCCTGGCATGCTGCAATTCATGTGGTTGCAGAGTCGGACACACTGAGCAACTGAACTGAACTGACTTGAAGAGTTAATGACTCAGCTATGTCTGGTTCTTTGAATACAAAATGAAAAATTACACCTACTTGTTGAATATATACATCATAGGGCTGATGATACTATCCTAAAATAAGACAGATACTCTAAAAATCTTCAGTGAATCTGAAGTATAGATTCAGGCTCGGTGTGTGTCTTTATGATTTTTCACTAATTTCAGGGATACAGGAGGAAACCCTAACTAACATAGCTCTGGGCTCTTCTCTAATCTAGCAAATGAATATATGCCTTTAAGAAGGGTCTGACATAGAACATGTCATTTCTCCCAGCCATCAGTCCATAGAGAACACAGAGAAGACCTGGTGGGGACATTCTTCCCAAAACATTCTAGCCTCATTTATCCAAGGCATTCACTACCATGTTTGAGAATGGGTGCCACACTGCAAAGATACTGAACTCATAAGAATACAACATCACTTGTGCAAAACCCTGCAATTCACAAGCTGAGAATGGACCAGGGAGTTGAATTTACCTCTTGTCACTTATTTGTATCCTAGTCCAGTACAGAGGCTTCATGGGACAACTGGGTTCAATGGCTGGCTTCCGAGGACACTGGCTAGAAGAAGGGCCAACTCCGAAGAAGAGTCCAGGAGGAGGTGGGGGTGCGAGTCCTGGGGGTGCTGGAGCAGGAGGAGGACCCCCGCTGCTCGGCAGAGCGATGGAAGGAGGGGGAGGCGGGGGAGGAGGAGGTGGGGGAGGTCCAGCACTTGGAGGCAGAGGAGGTGGGGGAGGTGGTGGTGGTCCAGTATTCACTGGTGGCGGGGGAGGTGCTGGTGGCAAAGGTCCAAGTCCAGGTTGGAGGGGAGGCGGGGGAGGGATGGCTGCTGGGAGTGGTGGGGCAGGAGGAGGAGAGGGGGGGAAGGAGCTGCTTTCTGCTGATTCAATGAGCTGCCTTCTGCAGGTGGTACACAGGTGTCTTTGTTGTCACTTGGGGGAGAGAGTTGGCTTAAAGAGGAGATGTTCAGCTTTTTAGGTATTATTTGGTTACTTCTCGTTGTCTTGCCTTCACCTTCACAGGGTTTGAGGAAAGTCTCTCTGTCTGTCTGGATGCACACATTTCTGAAAGTCTTTGGAGGGCAGTCATCATCTGTGGAGACACATACATCTCTCATCTCTTCGCATCCTCCTTGCCATTGGTGTTCTATCTCGTGTTTGAGATTCTCAATGGTTTCTTCTAGTCTTGCTGTTATCACTGCATGCTCACCCCGGATGTGAAAGGCTTGAAGTTCAAACTGAGCCTGTAGAGATATCAATGGGAAAGGAAGCAAAAAATTTATAAAAGATCAATGATCAGAAATAAAATATTCAATAGCATCCCCATACCATCAAAGCATAAGGCCGCCCAGACATGGAAAGACAAAAGTCATTCTGAGAATCCTACAGGATGTAAATCTCACCTTATAAAATTTCCCAGGATTTAAATAGCTGGAGTAAAAACAATTTCATCCAATCTGAGCTCACAGGCAACAATAACCATGGATTAAGGATAAAAGTAAAACAGTCATCTAAGAACTTCTACTGGTTTTAATATCAAATGCAAAAGAAAACTTTTAATAAAGATTTGAACATGATTGAATATACCTTTCATTACTTTTGGTTTGAGAAAAAGAACCAAAAAGGTCTGGAAATCCTTTTGGGTAGGAGCTGATACTCTCACGGTCATCCATAGAATGTCTCCCCTCTGGAGTTTCCAAAACAGCACAGCAGAAAGAAAAACTCAGGAGGACGTTATGATACATGTGCTTTTTTTTTTTTAAGTTTCCATATCAAAGGTGCCCATGATTAGTATTTGTGTCTGTTTATAATCATTCATAATATACCAATAAAAAAAAAACAATTTAACCACAAAGAAAATGAACCTATTAAGATCTGCTATCAATATACTCTATATTTTTAAGTATTTTATAGGATACCTGCCTTTTTAATGCTTATCTTTTCAGTTATGTCAATGCCTTGAATCCATTCCTTTTCACTTACCAGCACAAACTAGCATACTCTTGGTTCTTAACTAGTCCATTTCCCAGCATTCAAAATTATTTAGCTTTTTACAGTTAACTGGGAGGCAATCATTTACAAGTTTATTAGTTTTTCTAAAATTCAATTTAATAGTAACTAAATATTTCTGGTGAATCTATTTAACTTCTTTCTTCCACATCAAACTGCAAACTCCACAAGAAAAAAATCAGGGGCAATATCTGTGCCTTTATTTCTGTGCCCCAGCAACTAGAATAGCAAATACAAGGTACTGATGAGATGGATGGATAAAAACCACTGTAATAGTTAGATTCAGTCACTGTCCCAAGAGCCTTCGTTATGGCTTATAAGACATTCTTCACTGTACTTTCGGTCCACAAATATTTAGAAAACCAAAGGATATATAAGTATAGTTATATCTTACATTAAAAAGGTGCAGAAATATTTTCAATGGCCTAGTCTGTCAAGGTCATGACACAGGAAAAGGTGGCATTGTTTGGAACATCAGTTCTGAGTAAGTGCTACTGTTACTAAGGATAATATCAGAGAAAGAGACGAACAGATTTCTAATCATTCTTAAAAATTTCCAAGCAATGCCATCTTTGTGGAGTCATAGGCATAAAACTAGGAAAGCTTCAGCAGTCAGGATGAACAATGTACTACAAATACAAAAGTCCATCCATCTTTCATGAGTCCTACTATCAGAAAGGAACTTCAAGCTTCATTCAACTATGTGATCAAGATCATCTTTGGGGACCTCCCTGCTGGTCCAGTGGTTAAGACTCCATGCTCCCAATGCTGCAGGCAGAGGTTCAATACCTGGTCAGGGAACTAAGATCCCAAATGCTGCACGGCCAGAAAATAAAATGAAATAATTTTTAAAAAATCATCTTTGTTTGGACATCCTACCTATCTCCATCTCCCTCTCCCGCCTACCTCCACCCATATTTCAGCCCTGATTACCAATCCTAAATTATCACCAATATTTAAATTTCATTTTAGTGCCTACTTTAGTACTTCCATAGCAAACTAAATGTTGAATGTTGTTCCTGACTAACTTGTTCACCTAGGAAGGTGAACAGCCAGATAATATTCATTTGTTATTTATTTGGCTGCACCAGGTCTTAGCTGTAGCACACAGGATCTTTAGTTGTAGCACATGAACTCTTAGCTGTGGCATGTGGAATCCAGTTTCCTGACCAGGGATTGAAGCCTGGTCAATGGGAGGGCAGAGTCTTAGCCACCAGACCACGAGGGAAGCCCCACCAGTTAGATAATGTTGATGAGCCAATAATTTTACACATTCTTCACCTTCTTAATAATATGAAAGAGTTACAAAGACATGCTCCAAAAGGAAACTTTCTTTTCTCACACAAATGGATGATATCTACACAAAGGTCCCCACCTCTCCCATTTCCCACCTCTCAACCAATGATCTTTTAAGTTGGCTGAATCTGGTGAACACATCTATACAGATCATTTTGATGGCTCCATAATTCATCTGTGTAGTGGGTAGAGCACAAATTGGTTAGGCTCCTTAACCTCTCTGTATATAAATTTTCTCATACAGAAAATGGGGGTAATGACAGAACCTCCCAAGTACGAGAAGTACGTGAGTTAACATATGTAAATCCAGAGGGGAGTGTCTGGAACACCAGAGGAAATATAGAAGTTTGCTACAATAGTAGGATTAATGGTATTGCTACCAATGGTATTACTACTTATGGTAGTAATAATACACTGGAATTATTTTATCTCTTTGCTGCCTGACAGACCACGGAGGCCAGTGGCCACGTCACCTTGCTTTCAGCTCTCACCATGTTTTCCAGCACCACGCTCTATCCTTCTAAAGCAAAAATAAAGATACAAAAATCCTTCTTTAATCCCTTGTAGCTGTTGCTCTTTCTTTTCTCACCCTCCCTCTTTTTCTTCAGTTGTTTTTTTCTTTAAGAAAACACACAGCTCTTGCTTTATCTATTTTCTTACCCATGCTTCTTTCAACCAATGACACGCTGCTGCTAGCCCCACTATACTACTGAACCTCCATGATTTGAGTGTTACATTTGATCAGCACCTTTCAGTGATTTTGCCCTCTCGGCTGCATTGTTAAAGTTGACTGCTGCCTTGCCTTGAATTTCTCTCTACTTCCCTGAACGTCAAAATTCTCCACCCACCCCTATTTTCTTCCTATTTCTTGGCTCTCTCCAGTCAATCAGTGGACTCCTCTCCCTCCGTTCATCCCTTAAATGTTGTTCTCCAGGCATGCTCCTTCCCATTTTACCTTTCTCACACTACACAATCTCTCTTGGCCATCTTGCATACTCATGAGGTAAATGACAGTCATTGACTCTATCGCAACTTCCAAACTGGTATCTTAAAACCACAATTTCAACTATCCTCTGGAACTGGTCTACCTGAATATTTTTAATCAGCCACCTCAGAGTCAGTATGTCTGAAAATGAACTCATGATGTCAAAGCTCAGTCTCCTCCCCCTCTGAAATTCTTCTTTGCAATTAATAGCATCAACATCCTCCCAACGATCTCTTTCAGAAATCTGGATATCATGATGGATTCCTTGTTCTCTCTCATTCCTAACAGATTATCAATGAGTTTCATTAATTTCTCTGATTCATTTCTTACCTTCTACCCCCAATGCCTCAACTCTTCATTGGGTCTTAGTTACCTGGACAGTGACAAGAGTCACCTCAATAATATTCCTGATCCTGGTTTAGACACATTCATTCATTTTTTAAATTCATATCTTTATTCCTTAAAATCCCTTCAACAACTAGCCATTACTTATAAGCTAACATTAAAATTGTTTAGCATGGCCACATTGAGAACTCTTCTGTGTTTGCCCATTTTGCCCACTCTTGGCTCCTGCCTCTTCTCCAAATATGCCCTAGATATCAGTTCTATATAACTTTTCTCTCTCCCAGGACCATACTTGTGCACATGGCCTTTGCAAACACTGTCCTCTCTTAACACCTCTCCTGTCTGCTGCAAACACCCAAGGTAAGGGGACAGATTACCAAACACAGATTCCATGGTGGCTTCCTCACAAACTGTACTTACTAATATAAAGAATAACCAAATAAGAATCATTAAATTTCTATGTACTCCATATCAATATGCCCAAATAGCCCAAATAAAGAAACCAGTTACCTTTGCTCTTCCATTTCACAACTCGTTTTGATCATTTCAATTTCGTGTGCAGAAGCTCAACATGACATAGTAATTCCAAGTGATTGAAGTAATAAGCACCTTATTCATTCTCTATCTGCCCACATGTAATTGTCATTTAGTCACTCAGCTGTCCTACTCTTTGCTACCCCATGGACTGTAGCTCCTCTATCCATGGGATTTCCCAGGCAAGAATACTGGAGTTGCCTTTTACTCCTCCAGGGATGTTCCCAACCCAGGGATAAAACTCATGTCTCCTGCATTAGCAGGTGGATTCTTTACCATTGAGCCACCAGGGAAGCCCCTCCATATGTAATAGGGAAGAACAAATCTGACTCCATATTAGATCTGTTCCTTTTGCTTTAACCTGTGTGCTTTGTTGCCTGTGCTTAGTCATGCTGGTTCTGTACATTTTATAAAAGAATGTTGCCTACAGTCTGAAATATATAGGACAGCTTATTCTCAGAGATCTGACCTTTAAGAGTCCATTCATAAACAGAAAAAAACTTGCAGTAACAAAGAAAAGCATTTGTCTTGTTGGAGGTTTACAGGAACATTCTCACCTAATCTACTTGGACAGAGGCAAGAACAAAGGATTCTGACACCGGTAAGTTTGCAACAACTGATCACGCCTCTCCCTCACCTTGTCTATAAAAGTGCTTTGCTGACACCCTTTGGAGAATCTGGGGCTTTTGGGGCACGAGCTGCCTGTCTCCTTGCATGGTCCTCCATTAAACTTTTGATCTAAACATGTCTGGCCTCACTGTGTACTGGGCACACAAACTTGCATTCAGTAATACATATCCTATACATAGTAATACATATCCTATCAATTATTTCAAATTGTTATTGGCTCTATTACAAATGGGGCTTTCCAGGTGGTGTTTGCCAATGCAGGAGATGCAAAAGATGTGGGTTCAGACCCTGGGTCAGGAAGATCCCTTGGAGCAGGAAATGGCAATCCACTCAGTATTCTTACTTAGAAAATTCTACAGACAAAGGAGCCTGGCAGACTATAGTATGAGGTCATGAAGAGTTGGGCACGAATGAGCACGCAAGCACTATTACAAACAGGCATCTCACATCTGTGCATATCATAAATCAAGCCTTTGGGAAAAGTATCTTTTAACACTTTTTCACTCTACTTTCTGTGCCACTTTTACTTTCTACCTGGAAATCATATACTGTTTTTCCCTCCTTTATCTAGAGCCATAGCTAGAAGGACTGTTAATGATTTGATGAATCAAATACAGAGAGTAGAATTTTCTGTTGAATAATCATGTACTCCCAGGCATAACCCTGGAAATTTTTATGAAATGTCAAGTCCAGACCCTCACAGTCAAAATTACAGATAAGGATAGATCAAGGGAACATAACATTTTTAAACCCTACTGACTCTTTCAGTCTCCTTTACTTTTGCACGGAACATGTTTGTACACAGTAGACAAAAGGACTGCAAACCTTCCAATCATTTTTAAATAAATGTTCTTTAGGACACAGGAAGCATTACAAGTTTCCCTTTCCCCACCCTTCTCTGCTAAAAGTCTGTTGTTTTTCTGCATTTACCCTAACATCATTTGAAAGGAGGCAGGTCTAAGTTTTGACATCTTTCCAACCTCCCCTAAGTTTTATCTCCAAATTGCACCTGAATTTTTATCTATCTTCCATTATTTTTAACTTGATTGCTTCTATTATTTTCATTTTCAATCACATTCTCTTCCCACTGGCCATAGTCTATTGTCTATATCCATTTTCTTCTAAGCAAGATGCAAGTTCACAATCTTTAAGAGAGCAATCCCAATTAAAACACTTCCAATCACCCTTTTCCTTGATTGATACTTTTTATCTGTTTAAGGTAATGGTTCTCAGGCTGCTACCCATTAGAAATATCTAGAGAAGGTGGGATGATTTGGGAGAATGGCATTGAAACGTATAATATTATATATGAAACTAATCGCCAGTCCAGGTTTGATGCATTATACTGGATGCTTGGGGCTAGTGTACTAGCACGACCCAGAGGGATGGTATGGGGAGGGAGGAGGGAGGGGGGTTCAGGGTGGGGAACACATGTATACCTGTGGCAGATTCATGTTGATGTATGGCAAAACCAATACAATATTGTAAAGTAATTAACCTCCAATTAAAATAAATAAATTTATATTTAAAAAAAGAAATATCTCAAGAGCTTTGTAAAAATCCTGATGGGCCATCACAAAAGATAATCATTCAGTTGATCTGAGATGGTGCTCTTACACAGGTATCCTTAAAGCTCCCCCAAAGGATTCCTGGGCAGCCAGAGCTGAAACCAGAAATAACTGTTCTAAATCTTTATTCTGCTCCAAATACAGCTGAGATAGTATGGCGCTACAATATTGGTGGGATTTTGGGGGCAATGACTTTTAACTTGGGTCACTGCAAAATCTCCAAAGGAATATGTATTACTTGAAAAAAGTCCCTTGGTAATTCTAATGTATCCCTACAAAGAGACTATCCCTTCATTACCCATATTGAGAATAGTTATTTCATGCAGCAGATAAGCCTAAATTCTCTCCATGACACTCAGGTCTCTTTAAAACCTGCCCTCTGCTTACTTTTGCAGATATTTCTTTATAGTTCCCCTATGTTGCACAGATTCAAACATCCCATTAACTCCCACATCTTTATGCTTTTGCACATGCTGCTTCCTCTCTGTGAAACACCCTTTCTCTCCATTTTAGCCTAGTGAAAGCCCTGAAGGAAAACTCACTCCATTGCAACTGAACTTTCTGGCTTCAACTATTCTTGATTCTTCCTGACAAAAGTTTTCCTTTGACTCTGTTGCCAAAGAACTTCCTAGGTTCACATCACATTACAGTCACTTAGGTTTATCTTCTTTGCAAATCTAAAAGCTCCAGGCAGTTGGGGACCATGCTTTATTCATGCTTGAACTTTCAGAACACTGCACACAACTTGGCTAGTTAGTGATCCTTAAATGCTTATTGAATTGAATTATTTCTTTAGCTTTAAATATTAAGACTTCCTTATACCTCCGTATTACCCAACCAACTAGACTCAAAAGCCTAAGAAAATGTAAAAACAGAGAGACATGTGGTCCCC
Source organism: Nanger dama (assembly GCA_917880005.1). Lineage (NCBI taxonomy): Eukaryota > Metazoa > Chordata > Mammalia > Artiodactyla > Bovidae > Nanger > Nanger dama. Next base: position 74,596,644 of record CAKJTW010000003.1, read on the forward strand.
TTCCTTCCCTGGCGGCTAAGACAGTAAAGAATCTGTCTGCAATGTGGAAGACTAGGGTTTGATCCCTGGCTTGGGAAGATCCCTTGGAGAAAGAAATGGCAACCCACTCCAGTACTCTTGCCTGGAGAATTCCAAGGACAGAGGAGCCTAGTAGGGTACAGTCCATGGGGTTGCAAAAAGTCGGACATGACTGAGTGACTAAAACAAGCACAACAAAAACTATGAGATTTCATTGTTGTTATTACCTAGAAAATTCAAACAAAACCTCTAGATGACTCATTGGAAAAGACTCTGATGCTGGGAGGGATTGGGGGAGGAGAGGAAGGGGATGACAGAGGATGAGATAGCTGGATGGCATCACCGACTCGATGAACATGAGTCTGGGTGAACTCCGGGAGCTGGTGATGGACAGGGAGTCAGACATGACTGAGCGACTGAACTGAACCGAAAATTTTTTAAAGTGTGGGTCTAAAAATTAATATTGATACTACTTAATTCTAACAATTCAAAATATTTAGGTCGATACGTGTTCTCTTCACAATAAGCTTAAAGGTTATTCCCATAAGTAAGTGAACTATGCAGTAGAATCCAACAGTATTTGTCATTCTAATCTGATTAGGAATTGGGTTCCAGGCAACTCCTGCAGTCTCCCCAGGGACTGATCCTCCCTTCCCCTACCAAATTCTCATTTTTTAAAAAATATCCTCTAATTAGCACTGCTCAGAGATATCATCAAAGGAACACACTGTCCTGAAACCCAAACAACAGAAGGAGACTTTGCCTGCCTGGCCCCCACAAATATGTCTGTCAAAAGAATTGGAAGAGTGCCTACTGATGAAAGACATCATGGTGGTGCCGAGCACTGCGCAAAAATCACCCAGTAACATTTTGTTGTTATGAACATCCTCTCCCAGTGGTGCTGCCAGGGGTCATTAGAAATTCAGGTTATCTGCTATACAATCTAAGTCAACTTTTCCCAGCGACTCTTGGAAATTCTAAATTCTTCCAGGTTAGGAAAGCAATTCCAAGGGACTGCACAGAAGCACAATGAAACTGCATCACTTTAGGCAAGTTCTAAGACAGTAGCAATTTCCAAGGCCACGACTTCACCCTATCTCTTTCTCTTCAACTTTCCACAATACAGACAGTCCTGCTCACGAAAGCTGTATAAAGAGGCAAAGCACAGTATCATCTAAGCCACACAAAGAAAGAGTTCCAGCCCTCATGAATGCAAATCAACATGGGAGGTCAAGCAGACTCATTATGGCTCTGAAATCATACCAGTGGTTCAGCCTGCAGTTCAGATAAAGTTGGGCATTACTTCTGAAATGTGATAGCTATTCCAGACAAGATTCTGAAATATACTCCGAAAATAAGCAAATACCATTGTGGATAGTCATTCAAGGAAATAGGAAGTCAAACAGATAAATCTTTGAAATCTGTACTCAAGTTCCTACCTGGGAAACAAGATAAAACCTCACCAGGGCTAGAGTGTTCTTGTGAAACAGAAGAAATAAAGTCATGACTCATGGGGGATTCTAATAATGTTTTCTTCCTAAGTTATTAATACCACTAAATCTGTGTAAGTCACAGAGCAGATATACCTTGGGACATCCATGGAAATGACTTTCAAGGTTTTTTCCTCTAAGAAATAATTTGAAATCTAATAAGCAAATCCAAGACTGCATATTTTTAGGCAAAGAACCAACATACTAATTCCTTCTCTACTAGGAAAGAGGACTGGGGGTTTTATGTTGTGTTATTATTGTCATTTGCCTGGTGGCTCAGACGGTAAAGTATCTGTCTACAATGTGGGAGGCCCAGGTTTGATCCCCGGGTTGGGAAGATCCTCTGGAGGAGGAAATGGCAACCCACTCCAGTACTCTTGCCTGAAAAATCCCATGGACAGACGAGCCTGGTAGGCTGCAGTCTATGGGGTCGCAAAGAGTCAGACACGACTGAGCGACTTCACTTCACTTCATTCTTGTCACTAATGAAGCTACATGTAGCTCGATAAGGAATGTATGACACATTCCAGAATACATATGCATTTAGAAGCAATATATGCTAAACCCTGGCCCTTAATACTGTGACAAATTGAGGCTCTTCAAGTAATCACAGCAATCACATTACTGTTTCCTTCTCAACTCACTCACTGTCTATGCGGGGCTGTTGCCCTGTGGCCAGTGCCCATTGGTCCACTAGCATCATTTTGGTGAGTAACTGTGAAGTAAGTTCCTCAATTAGGTTTGCTTCTCTTATACTCAACTTTGTCTTTTTCTTGTTTTAATTGAAAAGGGGGTGAAATGAAAACACTGTCATTTCAATAGCATTACCAAGCAGGAGCAAGTAAGAAGGGGCTAGTTGCTGAGTTCTTTCTGGCATTAGAAGTGAAATTTATGCCTAAGACTGTAGGATTACTTATTAGAAAAATAGTCTCCATATCTTTTACCAATGTAATAGAACGCTTTCTGCTAGCAAGAGGAAGTTCAGGGGAGTGGTTGTAGTAAATTTCCTACTTGTAGGCTTACTTTTCATAGTGATGGTGTATGAACCAGAGAGAAACTGAACAAGTCTGCACTATAGCAAATGAGATGAGACTCTGGTCTCTCTACCGTCTGAGTTTCGATCTAGATTTAAAGAGCATCTACAATGCACTCAATCTTGCAAATGTATATATATATATATATAGAGATAGAGAAACAAGTCAGACTTTGAGAGGCTTACATTCCAACTGAGAAAAAGTATTCATCTGAGTTGTTTTTAATTTTGAGGAAAGCTGAGCTGGTGTGGATTTTACACACTTATTCAAATATGACGTTTTCATTGATAACTGAAGAAAACCAATGACCAGAGAGGCCAGTTTGTCTGGCAAAGATATCCCCAGTTCTTTGTGTTGCTTTTATTATCCAGTAAAGAGTCACTTCAGGCCCACTCCCTGAATGTATTTTCATGAGTAAGTAAGGAGGTATTTGGCTTCCCACCTTAATATTTGAACAAATGACCGATGATGTGTGCCTAGGCCACAATCACCTTCTCCTGGCCACTTCTAGTCTTCCTGGGGATTAGTCACTTGATAAATCTGCCATTGAATGGGTTTTAAATTATAGACTAATCGACAGGGAAAACAAACAAGATGGTTTACGTGTTTTTCATTAAGATCTGGGCTCTGGCCTAGGACGCCTCCTTTGGAGGAAGCTAGGAAGGGAAATGGCTTAAATTTCCAAATATTGCTCACTCTAGCCAAGAGACGCACTCACTATACAAGACATAAGTTGAGATGCCAGAAAAGGGCTCACAAAATTGTGTATAATCTTCATTTCTCTAAGTAATGGACCCAAGGAGAAATATTTTCTGCTCCAATTGGAAAGGCCAGGTCAACTTAATGGGGGGAAAAAACACTAAAACAGTAATCAGAATGACTGGATTTAGTTCAGCATAAGGCTGTTGTATGACCTTAAATTTGCTTATCTCTGGCCATCTTCTTCATTTGTAAAACAAACAGGTCAGAAAAAGATCAGCAGCTTACCAACCAGGTTTCTAGGGATCCATGGAGGTATTTCAGCAGTTCTGCAAACAGTTGCTGTTGTTTTAATTTAAAAAGGATATTTTAAAATAACCTTAAAAACAATAGATTTTAAAAATACATATAGTTACACCAAAACCTACATATGTGGATACCACCAGCACACAAAGTACTAAAGTACTTAGTTTTTTTAGAGCCTTTGAAATACAAAGTTTTCTCTGACATCTTTCTGCATCTATTCAGATGATCTGAAGATGTTTCACTGATCAGAAAGGAATAACTTTGTACTGTTCTCTCTCCTTTCCTTTCTTCCTCCCTTCCTTGTTTTAAATTCAGGTTTGTACACATACAAGAAGCAAATGGCTACCCACTCCAGTATTTTTGTCTAGAGAATCCCATGGACAGAGGAGCTGGTGGGCTACAGTCCATGAGCTTGCAAAGAGTTGGACAAGACTAAGCACACACACATATATACATGTAAGTATACTCTGTGGCACGCATGCATCTTATTCCACTGTGCACGGCCCAGGCTCAGGCTAATCTGCTCTGTGTAGGACCCTATTTTGGCAAAACAGTCCATTGTTCAATGACAAGCACATGAATGGGCAGAGTAACAGATGATTTTAGCATTTAATTTTATACTTGGGGCTCTCTGACAGAGTGATGTTTATGATTAAAACTAATTCCAACAGTTCTTAATTGTTAACTGGTTCAACTGTAAAGTAAAAATTTCCTACAATACATGTTTCAATCTTAGGGATTATTTTAATTGAATACAACCCTAGGATAGTAAGGGAATTTTTTCCAAAAACTGTTTCCATTTTTAACTATATATTTTGTAAAATGTGGTTTTTGAGATTTTGTTGGTAAAATAAAACACAGAAAGTAATTGGGTGCTGTGGCTAATAAAAGAGTTGACATTGAAAATCCCTCAATACAAATTTGTGCTCAAATTTGTGCAGAAAATAGCTGTAAAATATGTATCTTGACAAAAGATTTGTACCCAGAACACAGAACTCCACTAAAATGAAAATAAGAAAACAATCTCCCCTCCCAAAATGGGTAAAAGATATGAGGGACAGTTCATGAAGATGATACATGGATGATATATAAACACATAAAAAGATGCCCAATATGTTAGTCATTAGGGAAATAACATATTAAACCACAATGAGATACCACTGCATACTTATTGGAAGGGAGGGAGGAAGAGAGTGAGTGAGAGGTAAACTGGCCCATCTGATAACACCAAGTAATGGGGAACACGTGGAGCAACTGGAACTCTCAGTTTGCAAACAGGAATATAAAATGGTATAGCCACTTTGGAAAACAGTTTGTTTTTTAGAAAGTTAGATATACACTTTCCGTATCAACCAGTAATCTCACTGCTATTTGCCCAAGTGAAATAAAAATGTATGTTAACATGAAAATCCATATGGAAATATTTTAACAGCTTTATGTTTAATTGCCTGTGATGGTTAATTTTACTAGGCCATGGGGTGATCAAATATTTGGCCAAATGTTAGTCTAGGTGCCTCTGTGAGGGTGTTTTGAGATGAGATTAACAACTGAATCAGTAGCTTGAGTAATTTGCTCTCCTTAATGCAGGTAGGTTTTATCCAAACCAGTATTCTTGCCTAGGAAATCCCATGGAGGCGTTAGGCTACAGTCCATAGGGTAGCAAGACTTGAGTGACTTCTCTTATCCAATCAGTTAAAACCCAAAATGAATAAAAAGCTGATATTATTAAGAAAAAATTTCTCCAGCCTAAATAACTTTAAAGTGAGGCATCAGCTAATTTTCTTGCCTGAGGTCTGAAATATCAGCATTGGGTCTTTCTGGGTCTCAAGTCCGCCAACTCACCCTACAGATCTTGAGACTTACCAGGCTTCCTGCCTTTGTAAGCCAATTTCTTATAATCTCTCTCTCTCTCTCTCTCTCCCCTCTATATATATATATATATATGTATGTATGTATATATGTATATATATGTATATATGTATGTATATACACACACATGTGTGTGTATGTATGTATACATATATATAAACCCTATTAGTTCCATTTCTGTGCAGAATGCAGACTAATACATTACCTCAAATTGAGAGCCACTCAAATCTTCTTCAGCTGCTGAAGGGTCAACAAACTGTGGCACTTGCACAAGTTCAGTTCAGTTGCTTAGTCGTGTCCAACTCTTCGTGACCCCCATGAATCACAGCACGTCAGGCCTCCCCTGTTCATCACCATCTCCTGGAGTTCACTCAGACTCATGTCCATCAAGTCCGTGATGCCATCCAGCCATTTCATCCTCTGTTGTCCCCTTGTCCTCCTGCTCCCAGTCCCTCCTAGCATCAGAGTCTTTTCCAATGAGTCAACTCTTCGCATGAGGTGGTCAAAGTACTGGAGTTTCAGCTTTAGCATCATTCCTTCCAAAGAAATCCCAGGGCTGATCTCCTTCAGAATGGATTGGTTGGATCTCCTTGCAGTCCAAGGGACTCTCAAGAGTCTTCTCCAACACCACAGTTCAAAAGCATCGATTCTTCGGGGCTCAGCCTTCTTCACAGTCCAACTCTCACATCCATACATGACCACAGGAAAAACCATAGCCTTGACAAGACGAACCTTAGTCGGCAAAGTAATGTCTCTGCTTTTGAATATACTATCGAGGTTGGTCATAACTTTCCTTCCAAGGATAAGTGTCTTTTAATTTCATGGCTGCAATCACCATCTGCAGTGATTTTGGAGCCCCAAAAAATAAAGTCTGACACTGTTTCCCCATCTATTTCCCACAAAGTGATGGGACCAGATGCCATGATCTTCATTTTCTGAATGTTGAGCTTTAAGTCAACTTTTTCGCTTTCCTCTTTCACTTTCATCAAGAGGCTCTTTAGTTCCTCTTCACTTTCTGTCATAAGGGTGGTATCATCTGCATACCTGAGGTTATTGATATTTCTCCCGGCAATCTTGATTCCAGCTTGTGTTTCTTCCAGTCCAGCATTTCTCATGATGTACTCTGCATAGAAGTTAAATAAGCAGGGTGACAATATACAGCCTTGACATACTCCTTTTCCTATTTGGAACCGGTCTGTTGTTCCATGTCCAGTTCTAACTGTTGCTTCCTGACCTGCATACAGATTTCTCAAGAGGCAGGTCAGGTGGTCTGGTATTCCCATCTCTTGAAGAAGTTTCCACAGTTTATTGTGATCCACACAGTCAAAGGCTTTGGCACAGTCAATAAAGCAGAAATAGATGTTTTTCTGGAACTCTCTTGCTTTTTCCATGATTCAGCGGATATTGGCAATTTGATCTCTGGTTCCTCTGCCTTTTCTAAAACCAGCTTGAACATCAGGGAGTTCACGGTTCACCTATTGCTGAAGCCTGGCTTGGAGAATTTTGAGCATTACTTTACTAGCATGTGAGATGAGTGCAATTGTGCGGTAGTTTGAGCATTCTTTGGCATTGCCTTTGTTTGGAATTTGAATGAACACTGATCTTTTCCAGTCCTGTGGCCACTGCTGAGTTTTCAAAATTTGCTGGCATATTGAGTGCAGCACTTCACAGCATCATCTTTCAGGATTTGAAGCAGCTCAACTGGAATGTCATCACCTCCACTAGCTGTGTTCGTAGTGATGCTTTCTAAGGCCCACTTGACTTCACATTCCAAGATGTCAGGCTCTAGATGAGTGATCACATCATCATGATTATCTGGTCGTGAAGATCTTTTTGTACAGTTCTTCCGTGTACTCTTGCCACCTCTTCTTAATATCTCCTGCTTCTGTTAGGTCCAGACCATTTCTGTCCTTTATCGAGCCCATCTTTGCATGAAATGTTCCCTTGGTATCTCTAATTTTCTCGAAGAGATCTCTAGTCATTGCCATTCTGTTCTTTTCCTCTAATTCTTTGCATTGATCGCTGAGGAAGACTTTCTTATCTCTTCTTGCTATTCTTTGGAACTCTGCATTCAGATGCTTATATCTTTCCTTTTCTCTTTTGCTTTTTGCCTCTCTTCTTTTCACAGCTATTTGTAAGGCCTCCCCAGAGAGCCATTTTGCTTTTTGCATTTCTTTTCCATGGGGATGGTCTTGATCCCTGTCTCCTGTACAATGTCACGAACCTCCATCCATAGTTCATCAGGCACTCTATCTATCAGATCTAGGCCCTTAAATCTATTTCTCACTTCCACTGTATAATCATAAGGGATTTGATTTAATTCATACCTGAATGGTCTAGCGGTTTTCCCTACTTTGTTCAATTTGAGTCTGAATTTGTTAATAAGGAGTTCATGATCTGAGCCACAGTCAGCTCCTGGTCTTATTTTTGTTGACTGTATAGAGCTTCTCCATCTTTGGCTGCAAAGAATATAATCAATCTGATTTTGGTGTTGACCATCTGGTGATGTCCATGTATAGAGTCTTCTCTTGTGTTGTTGGAAGAGGGTGTTTGGTATGACCAGTGCATTTTCTTAGCAAAACTCTATTAGTCTTTGCCCTGCTTCATTTTTCATTCCAAGGCCAAATTTGCCTGTTACTCCAGGTGTTTCTTGACTTCCTACTTGTGCACTCCAGTCCCCTATAATGAAAAGGACATCTTTTTTGGGTGTTAATTCTAAAAGGTCTTGTAGGTCTTCATAGAACCATTCAACGTCAGCTTCTTCAGTGTTACTGGTTGGGGCATAGACTTGGATTACTGTGATATTGCGTGGTTTGCCTTGGAGACGAACAGAGATCATTCTAACGTTTTTCAGATTGCCTCCAAGTACTGCATTTCGGACTCTTTTGTTGACCATGATGGCTACTCCATTTCTTCTGAGGGATTCCTGCCCGCAGTAGTAGATATAATGGTCATCTGAGTTAAATTCACCCATTCCAGTCCATTTTAGTTCGCTGATTCCTAGAATGTTGATGTTCACCCTTGCCATCTCTTGTTTGACCACTTCCAATTTGGCTTGATTCATGGACCTGACTTTCCAGGTTCCCATGCAATATTGCTCTTTACAGCATTGGATCTTGCCTCTATCACCAGTCACATGCACAACTGGGTATTGTTTTTGTTTTGGCTCCATCCCTTCATTCTTTCTGGAGTTATTTCTCCACTGACCTCCAGTAGCATATTGGGCACCTAATGACCTGGGGAGTTCCTCTTTGGTATCCTATCATTTTGCCTTTTCATACTGTTCATGGGGTTCTCAAGGCAAGAATACTGAAATGGCTTGCCATTCCCATCTCCAGTGGACCACATTCTAACCAGAAACAAAAGGAATGAACCCCTGGAAGATGCAACAACACAGATGAATCTCAAATGTATTAGGCTAAGTACTAGAAGCTGGACTCAAAGGCTACAAACTGTATGATTACATTTATTTGACATTCTGAGAAAATCAAAGCTGTAAGGGCAGAAAAAGTATCAGCAGTGGGGATGGGGGTTCTGAGTTCAAAAGAGGAGCTGTCTTCCAAAGGACACAGGGGCATTTTCTATGGTAATGAGAATATTCTATGCTTTGATTGTGGTTTGGTTATGTGACTGCATGCCTTGTCAAAACTCATACACTAAAGAGTGATTTTTATTGTATGTAAAATTCTATCTCAATGAAAAAGGCATCTTGAAGACTGACTTTATGGTAAGTCATATGCACACAGTTTCATAGATTTAAAACTGCAAAATAAATGCATTATAAATAAAATGCCACTCATCAACTGGACTTCCAAACAAGATTTTGTTTGTAACCAAATCTTTCTCTTTTAAGAAAACACAGGTCAACAGACAGTAGAGTGAAATGAGTCCCCTAAATGTCCAAAGAGTTACCTCGGTCTTAACAGGACACAGTGTCCAAATTTCCTAAGACAAAAGTCTAACTTTTTTCACTGATGCTACAGAGTTTTCACCTCTATGGCTCAATTTCCAGAGCTTTCTCTCCCAAGGTCAGGCATAAGAGGGAGTGAGTGGCAGTCATCCAAGATGGCCACATTCAGCAGCATTGAAACTTGCAGCTTGTGAGCAGATGGCCAGGGGAGAATGAATGACTGACAGCTCACAGCCCTAGGCAGGATGTTACGGTGCCTTGAACACTGTGATGTCACATCTCTGGTGCTTTTGCACAGCCTACTTTCTATCTCATTACTCATAAGGAGTCCAATTTCCTCATAGTTGTTCATTAATAAGCACGTCCAAGGAAACAGGGTTCCAAGTTTTTACTTATGTTAAGAAAAAAGTACTTAACATCCATTCCCAGGCTACCATGAGAGTTTTCTTTATGTTTTTCATGAGCCAGTCTCTAAGGCAAGGATCAAAGTATTGCCTTGGATTTTCATTTTCTTTTAAGCAATAGTGACAGTTTTCTTTCTTTTCTTTAGTTGCAGAATAACCACCTATCGATACAGATAGTCTGTTACACAGTGCCATTAGCACAGTTTCTTCCTATACCTAGTGGGTCTCCAAGACACAGGAGGCCTTTTTCATTCTATCAGTGTTTGTAAGCTGAATATCTCCCTCCAGGTTCCTATTCTGTAAAATAAGGAAGATATAACCTGTCTTTCTTCCTAATATATTTTTCATCAGACACAAAAGAAACTAAATAATATGTTCAGAACAAATTAAGAAATATGTTGACTGAAAAACAATGTAGAATTTTAAGACACTGGATAGAAATAACAGCAACTGGTTAGGTTTACAGCATACTGTAAGGGGGAAACTACTAAGATAACCCATACAGCTCTCCATGGGTAAATATATACCTACATTCAAATGACCTTTAGAGGACAGAGTGTATATAATGTGGTTAAAGTCAACCTTTCTTCTAAATAAACTACATCAAGTGGGATCCATATACCACGAGAATGCACAGAAAAATAAACTAGCATTGTATCATACAATAAAAGTTAGGCTATCATTTATATACAAGATACATTGATATTTATGACAAGATTTTTCTCAAGCAATTTAAACATAGTCATTGATAAATACCTCATTTGCCTTTTACCCTCTACTTGAAAAGTGCTCAAGTTCTCCTTTGTTTTCACCTCTAACTAATCCCCCAACAAAAATCAGAATAATTGTCTTAACTCTGCCCCCTCCTCAAGAAAAAAATTTCCCATTATATTCACTGACAAACATCGTTCTAAAACATGTGCAGCTAGCTACTTTGCATCTTTATAATACCTTTGTGTGATTTCTCAAAAACCTGGTTTAGGTTTCCACCATTTTACTGGAAATGCTGGCAAAATCACTAACGGCTTCCTAAGTTACCCAGTTCAGTGAATTTGTCCTCATTCTTCCTCTGTGACTTTGCAGCTGAACTTAAAAATGGCCTCTCTTGCTTACCCTGACAATATCTCTCCGTAGTTCTCTTTCCACCTTTGTGATTTTTCTACCTACCTTCTTTCCCCATTCCATCCTCTAAGCATGTCAGTTTTATGAGGGCTCATGTTTTTGTCTCTCTTGTTCACCAGTGCATTCCTAGAACCGAAAGTACAGCCTGGCCTGTACAGCCTCAGATAGCTGCTGAATGAATGAAGGCATGCCTTTTTCAGGATCTCTGACTCAAGGGCTTCCCGGGGCTCAGTGGTGAAGAATCTGCCTGCAATGAAGGAGACGTGGGTTCGATTCCTGGGTGAGGAAAATCCCCTGGAGGAGGAAATGGTAACCCATTCAACTATTCTTGCCAGGAAAATCTCATGGATAGAAGAGCCTGGTGGGCTACAGTCTCTGGGGTCACAAAGAGTCAGGCACACACGCAACTGACTCTCAGAAGTCCTTCAAGCGATTGTGCCTGTGATTACTATGTCTAGCTATCAAAAAGAAGACAAAGGGGGGAGCTATTGAGTAGTACCTACATAAAGCCTATTGACATACGTGATTACGAACCTTCTGATGTCTTTAATCACTGCTATTAAAACTTCAGTGATGTCCGAGCTGACAAGGGCAGAGCTAGAGACCATGTTCTTTCCAACAACTCTCATGAAATTCATAAGCACTCGTAAATCCAATGTCACAGGTGTATCTCCATTCAGACCTGGGGTAAGTTTCTTTCATTCAGTGGACCTCCAAACTGAGTTATCTTATAATACACACAGGGCCTAGATGAGAGCTAACAACTGTACTGACCCCAAGTGAGTCAGAACAAACATTCTACATCAAAAGCACTCATAATACCATCATTGTAAATACCTATTATTAGTAAAGGATTTTTATAGTTCCAAACAAATCTCCATTTCAAAATAATTGAGGAGCCCACAAACATGTTTTATTCCATGTGTAGCCAAGTACTATGAGTTATTTCCTCATCTTCCTTTACTGGGACACACACTAAAATGGTTGGAACTGGGTCCACAGAAATGCCTTGATCAACAAAAAAGAACCTTGAAACAGCACCAATAATAATCTGGGTGACCAGTTTGTTCTTCATAATGTCTAGGCCTGTTTTTTGACTTTCTATATAGTCATCCCCTGTATCTGCCCATGGATATGGAGGGCTGAGTGTACTGTACCATTTTACATAGGGGACTTGGGATTTTGTTATTTTGAAGGGGTACTAGAACCAATCCCTCAGATACTAAGGGATGACTATATAAGCAGTCAGAATTACAGAACATCTCCAGTCACAGATCCATCTAGAAAGAGGCTGAAATTTCTAGAACTGTGCTTTCTACATTCAGAATATGTGCAATTGAGGATGTAGATGGACTGACAGTATATAGGTGATAAAGTTCGTCTGTAGCACCTAAGTTCCATACCTTTAAAAGCAGAGAGATCCAAAATAACATTCATTTTGAGTAACTAGAGAATTCTAAAACTCCGCAAAGGAAGTTTCCTGACCACAGGGCATCAATACTCATCATTTTTGGAAAGTTTTGGCAAAGTATCACACTGATTTATTTGAGCTCACGAAGATCTGATGTAATATTTAAAAACAGATTTCTTCTTTGTGTAAACATGAATTAGGAAAAATGTAAATCCCCCATCTAGGTTTATTTTTTTAATATGGATTTTAATTATATATTTAGAAATCTGGGGGTGCTCAAAGCCTTAAACAGTTAAGATAATAAATGGAATTTGGCAGAACATTTGTTCTGATTACTAGATGTTTAATGATACTTGGAACGTCAAGATGCATGTGAAATTATACTCCACTATGATGCACACAAAATAACTTGGAAAGGATCAGATCTCATTTTGACTTGATTCTTTTCTCCTGGAATACAGACAAACCACATTCTTGTTTTCTTCCTGCATTCTCCCCTAAGATTAAACTATATTACTTTTGACTGATACTCATCTCTGTAATTTGTGCTTTTTGAAAGGATAATTGTTACAAGAATTACATTTTCAGTTTTTTCCAGTAATTGGAAGATACAGCTTTAAATCAGTAGTCTTATTTCCTAGCTGATCAAACGTGGAACATAATTCACGAATTGTTTTCAAAATAAATGTTTAACTACTCTACGCAAAGTTTAAATGTCACTTTGAATTGAGTTTGACACAGGTTTATAGATGACTATAATTTTTTCTCTCCAAGAATTTTTCCATGTTAAATGTTACAGCTATTCCAATTTAAAGTGTGAAAAGACAGGGGCACTATTACCTAAAAATGCATACATAATTTCTACATAAGTCATTCCAAAGTTAATAACTAAATATGAAGGTTAATGATGATATAGGAACAGCTATATAACATCTGTATCAGACCACATACATGCTGCTGTCTCATGGAATCTGTCTGCTACAGAGCTTACACGTGCCAATTCTGTGCCATGCACCCTTCATGAAAAAAATAAACGGCTCAAGTATCTACACCAGTCATCCATTCTAAATAATTACAAAATACTTACATTCTAAATATTTAGATTACTAGGAGTCTCAGTGTTGGACCATCACCTTTCCTTCACTGCACTTCAGAGCAATGGAAGGCTTTGTGATTGCATGTCCTTGAACATAAAATTAATACACATATGAAATGGATTAGAATGGTTGAGGTGTTTGAAAGGAAGGAATTTTGATTTTTATAGAGATTGACGCAAAGATCATTTTTCTTGATCCAAATTTACTTTGTTAAACATACTCTGACCTCAACTGTAGTTGCCAAACGTAAAAGCAAATGCCTATTTTCTTTTGAATCATTTTCTTTTTATATTTTTTCTCTCATATGTTTTTCAGATTTTGCTATCAAAACAGCACAGGTAAGATTAAAAATGTAGAATTAAATTCAAAGACGATGTACCTATAAGGAAAACAGTTAACAGACCAGTACTAAAAAACTGGGGTCTCATAAAGGAGGAAATATTTAACTTCTGGGTATGATCGGTTTTAAAAGCTGGGCTGGGGGCGGAGGTGGGCAGTTAGCCATGCAAAATCTTCTAGCAACACTTAAAACTGCCATTCACAGTTATGGTGTTTTAAAAAAATCCTTTGGTTTGGGTGGTACATGGTTGCAGGTTTTAGAGTAAAAATGTAAAATCACTCCAAGAGGTATTTCTGACAGCTGGTAGCCTCTATGTTTCAACCTTTATTATTATCATTATCATCATCATCATTATTATTATTTTGGTAATTAGGTTGCTACTGAGCAAAGAATGAGTGATGCTGTAGGAGTCCAATGTTTGAGTTTAAGTTATAATAGAACAGAGTCCATCTGAACACAATGATCCATATCTCACAAAACTAGACTATCTCATTCAAAAATAATAAAATTCTCTTTCAAGCTCCTATTTATAAATCCTGAAAGCAACTCTTACCCTTGCAGAGATAAGGAATGTAGACAGGAGAAAAAAGTATTAGACAACCTTCTGAACTTCAAAAGCAAACAACTTAAAAAGTTGAAATTGAATGAAAATATTTGGAAGAGGTGGCCTTATTTACCTCTAATTGATTTGCACATTTCTGAAAGAATTGTGTTTAATTTTGCTCATGTGCCTAAAGATTTTGGTTTTGAAGAAGCTATGTTAAATCTCAGATAACATATGCTTGATACCGCACACCATTGTGGAATATATGATGTTTATACCGCCTATCGCAAATTTCAATTAACACTTGCTCTGCCTTTAGCAGAGCGCTCTGTGTATGGATTAAGTGATGGACCATTGGACTGGGAAAATACCTGACTTCCAGTCAAGGTGCATCTATCAGCTGCCTTCATGGGCTTGGGCTCTATTACTGCTAGTAAGTAGTATCTAGAAGGTGAGTCTCAATGGGTGATCAGCTTCCTTGCTATAAGGAACCTTGTCCTGTTGGGAGCATGGGAGCATGTTTTTCCCTTAAGGGCATTATGGAAGAAAAGGCTGAAAAGCATTAAGTTTGATTCAAAGATCAGTTCTTTCAGGCTTTCAGACTCATCTATAAAAGGAAAGAGGTTTACAAATTACCAAAAATTCAAATGAGTCCATTTTGCTTTCACTTAAACTGTTACAAATGATCAATCACCATAACCTGTCTAGACATACAAAGTCTGCTAAATGTTCATTTAAGACGATGAGAAATAAACACCATTCTTCCAGTAGAAAGTCATAAACTTTTGAAACTATCTTTAAGAATCCTCGTGGGAACATAGTTTTCCTACTAGAGTCCTTCTGTGTCTTTGAACCTGAAAAATACTGCCTATAAAATCACTTTGGTTTAAACCCAGTTTCCACTACAGAGAAAGAAAAAGAAAATCAACCAGTGGTTAACTTATGCATTGATGTATGTGTCACTGTAATAGGAGATTCAACTGTTTGCTGTTCATTGAAGGTTTTTGTCTATCATGGGCTTTGGCACTGGGGGTTGGAGGGAAGGGGCTAGAACCTATGCTTTCATGATTATAATAGCAGAGTCTGCCAATTGCCTAAGTCTGAGATAAAGAGCCTCCAGGTTTCAAAAGAGGAAACCTTTGGAAGTCAAGAGATGCGACAGTTTCATGTATAACAAGAACTCTTGCTGGGCCACAAAGGATTGACAAGGTAGTGGGGCAGCTTGTAAGCGATCAAAATGAAAGAAAAAGGCAGAGTGATGGGAAAGTATTAGGAAAGAGTAGAAGAGCAAGATAACTAAAGTTTTAAGACTGAATCTGACTTCAGAAAGTCTTAAATACCATGCCAAGGGCTTGAACTCAACTAAATTAGCAATAGTGAGCCATTAAAGGTATGTATGAGAGAAAATTGATGCTTTCCAAACATTATCCTCAATGGTGAAAAATTGAAACCATTTCCCCTAAAGTCAGGAACAAGACAAGGGTGCCCACTTTTACCACTACTATTCAACATAGTTCTGGAAGTTTTGGCCATAGCAATCAGAGCAGAAAAAGAAATAAAAGGAATCCAAATTGGAAAAGAAGAAGTAAAACTCTCACTGTTTGCAGATGACATGATCCTCTACATAGAAAACACTAAAGACTCCACCAGAAAATTACTAGAGCTAATCAGTGAACATAGTAAAGTTGCAGGATATAAAATCAACACACAGAAATCCCTTGCATTCCTATACACTAATAATGAGAAAGTAGAAAAGGAAATTAAGGAAACAATTCCATTCACCATTGCAATGAAAAGAATAAAATACTTAGGAATATATCTACCTAAAGAAACTAAAGACCTATATATAGAAAATTATAAAACACTGATGAAAGAAATCAAAGAGGATACTAATAGATGGAGAAATATACCATGCTCATGGATCGGAAGAGTCAATATAGTGAAAATGAGTATACTACCCAAAGCAATCTACAGATTCAATGCAATCCCTATCAAGCTACTAGCAGTCTTTTTCACAGAGCTAGAACAAATAATTTCACAATTTGTATGGAAATGCAAAAAACCTCAAATAGCCAAAGCAATCTTGAGAAAGAAGAATGGAACTGGAGGAATCAACTTGCCTGACTTCAGGCTCTAATACAAAGCCACAATCATCAAGACAGTATGGTACTGGCACAAAAACAGAAATATAGATCAATGGAACAAAACAGAAAGCCCAGAGATAAACCCACACACATATGGACACCTTATCTTCGACAAAGGAGGCAAGAATATACAATGGATTAAAGACAATCTCTTTAACAAGTGGTGCTGGAAAAACTGGCCAACCACTTGTAAAAGAATGAAACTAGATCACTTTCTAACACCACTCACAAAAATAAACTCAAAATGGATTAAAGATCTAAATATAAGACCAGAAACTATAAAACTCCTAGAGGAGAACATAGGCAAAACACTCTCCGACATAAATCACAGCAGGATCCTCTATGATCCACCTCCCAGAATACTGGAAATAAAAGCAAAAATAAACAAATGGGATCTAATTAAAATTAAAAGCTTCTGCACAACAAAGGAAACTATAAGCAAGGTGAAAAGACAGCCTTCTGAATGGGAGAAAATAATAGCAAATGAAGCAACTGACAAACAACTAATCTCAAAAATACACAAGCAACTTTTGCAGCTCAATTCCCGAAAAATAAATGACCGAATCAAAAAATGGGCCAAAGAACTAAATAGACATTTCTCCAAAGACGACATATGGATGGCTAACACATGAAAAGATGCTCAACATCACTCATTATCAGAGAAATGCAAATCAAAACCACAATGAGGTACCATTTCACACTAGTCAGAATGGCAGCGATCCAAAAGTCTACAAGCAATAAATGCTGGAGAGGGTGTGGAGAAAAGGGAACTCTCTTAGACTGTTGGTGGGAATGCAAACTAGTACAGCCACTATGGAGAACAGTGTGGAGATTCCTTAAAAAATTGCAAATAGAACTGCCTTATGACCCAGCGATCCCACTGCTGGGCATACACACCGAGGAAACCAGAATTGAAAGAGACACGTGTACCCTCAGTGTTCATCGCAGCACTGTTTATAATAGCCAGGACATGGAAACAACCTAGATGTCCATCAGCAGATGAATGGATAAGAAAGCTGTGGTACATATACACAGTGGAGTATTACTCAGCCATTAAAAAGAATACATTTGACTCGGTTCTAATGAGATGGATGAAACTGGAGCCTATTATACAGAATGGAGTAAACCAGAAAGAAAAACACCAATACAGTATACTAACACATATATATATAGAATTTAGAAAGATGGTAATAATAACCCTGTATGCGAGACAGCAAAAGAGACACAGATGTTTAGAATGGACTTTTGGACTCCGTGGGACAGGGAGAGGGTGGGATGATTTGGGAGAATGGCATTGAAACATGTATACTATCAGGTAAGAAACAAATCGCCAGTCTATGTTCGATACAGGATACAGGATGCTTGGGGCTGGTGCACGGGGATGATCCAGAGAGATGATATGGGGGTGGGAGGTAGGAGGGGGGTTCAGGATTGGGGAACTCATGTACACCCATGGCTGATTCATGTCAATGTATGGCAAAACCAATACAGTATTTTAAAGAAAAATAAAGTAAAAATAAAAATTAAAAAAGAAAAAAGAAAATTGATGCTTTCAAATTATGGTGCTAGAGAAGATTCTTGAAAGTTCCTTGGACTACAAGGAGATCAGACCAGTCAATCCAAATGGAAATCAGTCCTGAATATTCACTGGAAGAACTGATGCTGAAGCTCCAATACTTTGGCCACCTGATGTGAAGAAATGACTCATTAGAAAAGATCGTGATGCTGGGAGAGATTAAGGGAAGGAGGAGAAGGGGTGACAGAGGATGAGATGTTTGGATGGCATCACTGACACAATGGATATGAGTTTAAGCATACTCTGAGAGATGGTGAAGGAGAGGGAAGCCTGGTGTGTTGCAGTCCATGAGGTAGAAAGAGTCAGACATGACTTAACTGAACAACAAGAGAGAAACAACAATCTCTAAGCAATTCATAACACGGCCTGAATACAGGCAAGATAAGATGAATCAGGACAAGGACAGCATGGTGCCAAGGGATCATGGAGATAAAAATCAGCATCATTTTGTAATCAACTGGATGTGTAAACTGAGGATGCAGGAGCTGCAAAGATGGACCCAAGATTTCTAGTCTGGACTTTAAGAACAGTGGAACCTTAAATAGGACAGCTAAGAAAAGACTGTTCTGTGTTGTGTTTACTGAATACATTGTGTAGGAGGAGGTCAGAAACTGATAAGGAGATGAGACCTTTCAACCCTGGGACTGATTTTTTTGATGCTGAGACTTTGAAAAATTTTACTAAAGACATTTCCCAGTCAAGGATTTGCAGCAAAAACTAAAACTTTCCTGGAGCTAGAACTAAACACTTGAATCTGAATAACAGGTCTGAAAAGCCTTTACATAGATATAAACTTGCAGCAATTAATGAAATCTCTAAACACAGCATACAGGAAGCCAGGAAACTCAAGGCCACCTTTTGGAGCATCACATTTAGGACTGCTGCAGAGACAGGTCTAAGGCAGCAGCAAAGAAGATGAAGAAAACACATTCAGAGGAAGAGGAAAAAAATGAGAATTCAGTGTCTTCGATGTTTTGGGAAGAGATTGAGGATTTCAGCACTGACACACTAGGATCAAGGCCACCAGGAGACCTTGGAGGCGACCAGGACCATGATCACTTCTCCGTGGTCTCAGCTTCTTCAGTATGGGCAGCAGAAGGCAAGTGGCAGAGAATCTGAGACATGTACCCAGTGTTTGAGAACTGTGCCATCGGGAAGACAGATCGAAACTCCAAGATGTAGGAGTCAGTGAAGAGATTTTAAAGTAGAGGAGAGCTGAGTATATTATTACAAATGGGGGAAGGCACCTGCCAAAAAGAGGACAATGAAGGAGAGAAAGTGCAGAAAAGATGGTAGACAGTAACACAGAAGGTGGGAGGTGGGGCTGCGTGAAAAAATATCAGGGGTCTCAGTTTGTTTTCCTAGGTACAGTGGCCAAAATTTAAAAAGAAAAAGGGAAAAAAGGCAAAGAAATAGAGGCATTGATAGTCTAGAGACAAAGGCATTCAATCTCTATTTTCCTCTTGTCTTAAAAGATGTACCCTTCCCGCCACTATATGTGCTATATATATGGTTGAGCCACTCTGCTGTCCAGCAGAAACACAACATTGTAAAGCAACTATACTCCAATCAATTTTTAAAATAAATAAAATTCTGAGAGAAAGAAAAAGTTCCCTCTTTACCCCTAGAGCTAATTTAGCCTGTTGGGTCCCTGATTTCACCCTCTGTCACATTCTCAGGAACATTTTCTCATCCCTTTGCCGCTCTCCAGCCAGGCTCTTCCCTTTACATACTCAGGTCTCCTGCTGACAATGCAAGGCTGCTCAAACTGGTTCCCCATATGATTGCTGCCCAGTGCATGTTTGTTCTTACCACAGGAGATCAGCTCCACAACCATTCCCCTCCACATTCTCCACAACCACATTCTGCACATTCTCCACAACCATATAAGCAGAGCAACACCATGGGGAAGGCAGCATCCCCATTTTACAGACTCTCCAAAGCCATGACCCTACAATATATCCAGGCTAAGACTTAAAGACTGGGTCCAGCTCTCAAGCCTTGTGTTCTTTCTCCTGTGCAAAGCTGTCTCTATACACTTGTCAAGACGCCGGCAGTAGACTCTGTTTTTGTCTAAACATTACAAAGTACCTGGCTTGCTGTCAGAGGCCAAATTTTAAATGGCTGCAATAGCTTGATAGATTGTGTGAAAATTTTATGGTCCTTCCGTCAGACACCATAATTTATTGTCACATAATACACAGTTAGAAGAACCAAAAGAAACCATCCCATAAGGGCAAACAATGTGGAGGCAGTGGCCCTTTGACACGCTCAGGCCACAGGCATTATATGGATCCAATAAGAAAGCTGCTTCTACGAGCGAGAAAACAACCTCTTGATCTTGCAAAATGTTTTTGGACACCTAAAGGCTCTTTTATGACTGTGGCTGATTAAAATGAAAAGCTTAAACGACTAAAATGCTCTTTTTGATGAGTTTTTGCCATGAACTATGGACCTTGTGGTCCAGTGGGATTCGAGCCCTTTGATCCTGGGCACTCACATAAATTCAGTCATAAAACAACATTGGATTTGATTTTACTAGTGTGGCTGATGGTGCCAGATTTGTAATGCAATCTTGTTTTCTCCCCTCCTCAGTTTTAGGCCCATCCACTATTATTTTATAGCAAAAGCAAAGGAGTTTCCATTTGTTTTGGCAATAATCAAGCCTCACAATTGAGACACTACTCTGGGATGTGGGAATTTCACAGGGAAAAAAATGATTCTGTAATATGAATATATGAACATTGGAATGAATGTCACTTTATGTGCTGAAAATGTCAAAATGAAAAACCCTTTTCTGCATGAAAACGATTGCAGATTTTCATTACCTAAGAGGGTTAGAATATGATGCAGTTGAGAATTACAAGTATAAAATGGGAAAAATATGATCAGATTTTAGTATCCAGAAATTTCCAGCAGGACTAACTGAAAATGAATTTTTAAAAATCAAAAGAATCTCCAGATTATTTATTAATGAGTGACAGATCATATCTTGGTTTTAAAATTCCATTTACGTAAAAAAAAAACCCACAAAACTGGTATCGGTGGAAAAGGTAAAGGAAATAGTCAACAAAACATTTACGAAAAAGACATGTAATAACTAAACTTAAGATGTTTAACTCACTTCCCTTCCTAATCTTCTAATCATTTGCCTTTGAACATGTCTGTACCACAATATAATATTCTTGTAACTTCTAATTTTAGAAGTGAACGTTTTACTATGAAAGGTCTATGAGGGAGCCAAAATACAAATAACTCTTCAAAGACCTGTATTACGGAGGCCAACATGATCAACGGTGGGGCAGCTTTATTCATTTTTTTAGGAGTAAAACATCAGTTTGGGCTCACTTAGGAAGAATCATGATACCTTTAACCTGTTCACTAGACCAGGAAATACTAATTTAAGTTGGATAAACAGTTGTCAGAAATTTTTTTTTCATGGATTGCTTGAAGGCTGGGAAATTGCTCACCAAGATTATTCTGGAAGAGCACTAGAGTCATGAGACTTCTCAACAATAGGTCTCACTTAAAAACAACTGCCATAGAATATACAGATCACTGGTGGCTCAGAGGTTAAAGCGTCTGCCTGCAGTGCAGGAGACCTGGGTTCGATCCCTGGGTTGGGAAGATCCCCTGGAGAAGGAAATGGCAACCCACTCCAGTATTCTTGCCTGGAGAATCCCATGGACGGAGGAGCCTGGTGGGCTACAGTCCAGGGGGGTCGCAAAGAGTCAGACACGACTGAGTGACTTGACGACGACTACGATCCTTTGGGAACTAACAACAACAAATTCTTTAGGCAATGCCTTAGGACATTTTCAGTGTAATCTCACAGTCTCTGCTGACCCCAGGGAGCAACAGCCCATCCAGAGGAATGTCACTTCAGCACATGTTCACCCCCATGACTTCTGATGCTAATACACTGGATTAAGCCATATAAAGCTGCTGTTTAAGAGTCAAAAGTGACCAAGTATCAGCTTATAAGCCCCATCTAAATTTGGAGAAAAAAAAAGATTTTTGTTCTATGTTTTCTCAATTATGTGAGAAAACTTTAAATATGTGTATTATGGCTATTTGCAGCAGATAGGGGTCATGCTATATGCAGTATTAATAAATAGAACATTATATAGATAATCCACAAAAGATTCCAAAGACTATATAAGTAATTGTCACTGACTTGTTGAGAAAAGTAATTGTCCTAGTTGTATGTATATATTGAGTTAT
The DNA here is from genome assembly GCA_917880005.1 of Nanger dama. Taxonomy (NCBI): domain Eukaryota; kingdom Metazoa; phylum Chordata; class Mammalia; order Artiodactyla; family Bovidae; genus Nanger; species Nanger dama. Next base: position 74,618,832 of record CAKJTW010000003.1, read on the forward strand.
GATGAGAGAAGTGTATGTAGATACCGAGAAAGAGCTTTCTCATGTCATGCTCAAAAGGGTAATAGAGTGTCAGCTCCTTTCTCCCACTCTATTAGTTCATTGAAAAAATATTTATTGTGTACTTATTATGTTCAAATGGGGCTTCCTGGTAGCTCAGCTGGTAAAGAATCCTCCTGCAATGCAGGAGACCCTGGTTCGATTCCTGGGTCGGAAAGATCACCTGGAGAAGGGATAGGCTACCCACTCTGGTATTTTTGGTCTTCCCTGGTGGCTCAGAGGGGAAAGAATCCGCCTGCAATGTGGGAGACCTTGGATCGATCCCTGGGTAGGGAAGATCCCCTGGAGGAGGGCATGGCAACCCACTCCAGTATTCTTGCCTGGAGAATCCCCATGAACAGAGGAGTCTGGTGGGCTACAATCCATGGGGTCACAAACAGACACAGCACATTACATTCAAATAGTGGTCTTAAATCAAGCTGTACAAAATAGAGAAGCAACAGTGGCAGCTTTAGTAGTTCCTGTTTCAGCAGAAGCAACAATCAATCAGCATTGGGAGAAAGTGAGTGCTTTTTGTCAGAGTGTGATTTCTCCCACCCATGCCCCTGCCTTCATCAGAGTCAGTGTCACCTCCTACCTGCAGGATGGCCATGCTTCGCAACTATCCTGTCCACTTCCATTCTGGTCCCACTACTACTGATCTGCTGAAACAGCAGCCAGGGGGGTGTCTTTTGAAAACACAAATCTATTCATGTCACACACTTCTCTGCTCAAACTTAGTAGGTTCCCACTGTACTGAGGATGAAACTGGAAAATTTTAAAGAGACCAACAAGGCCAAGGCCCCTCCAGAATCCGGCCTCTTGCTCTCCTCCACAGCTAGAGTTTTCAAACTGTGGTCTGTGATCACGAGCAGGATAACAAGTCAATTTATGCTTTATCACCAGCATTTTTAAAACAAGAGTATTGAATATACCAAGATACATTACATGAAATAACTTCTGTTTAATAGAACTCCTATTTCACACACATACAGTCACACACAAACATGTAATCTGGATTTTGATATAAAACTCATTTCTTATTCCAGGATGCAGCTTAAGAAGTTTGAAAAATCCTACTCCAGAGCTTCACCCCTAAAGTCTCTGCTGTTTGTCACTCACTGCCCTGTGGTCACACTGACCTCCCCAGTCCTCAAACCAACCATACTCCTCTTCACCCTTCGGATCTCTGCTTAAATGCCACTTCCTTAAAGTATATTTCCCTGACCCCTCAAATCTAAATTATAGCCTATCTGTAGCACCCCATACTGTATTTTTCCTAACAGCATCCATCATATTATATCAACTGATCATCTTATCAACATCTGTCTCTAACTTGACTATGGGCTTCCCTACAAGAAAGTAGGGACCATGTCTGTTCTGGTTCCTCCAGCCTCTAATATAGTGCCTGACATCTCGTAGGCACTTACTTATATATAGTGAATGAACGAGTGACAGGACTCTAATTTCTTTTTGCTGAGTCCATTATTAGAGGAAGCATGGATGATCCATTTCAAAAGGCATTGTTTTATGGTGGCTTTTTGTCTTTTGACATATGGAATATGCATGTATATTTATGGACATAAACACATGACATACTGCTTCTATAATTACATTACACATTTATATACAGTATAAAACTATACATACCTATGAGTATATGCCTGTGAGTACAGAACTATACATACATATCGGTGTAAGCTGTTCTGTGAATAAACTAAGAGTTATATTGTTATTCATGTATTTAAGGCAAAGCTCTAAACTGGAAAGCTCTTTCAATAATCAACAAAAAACTTGGAGCTTTATTAAGAGAAAAAGGGTCAAGCTGACCTCCAGTGGTAAAATTAGGGAATGACTTCTAAAATAATTGTACAGTGTACACAGGTTACCAGTCACACAAATCCACAAGTCTACGAAACAGCTTTCTCAATTAACACTTTAAATTATGTGTATTATATATATTTTAAACAGATGGGGTCATGTCACACAGACTGTTAACAGAAAATAAGCAGAACTGTATTACAGAGACACTCACAGCAGCTTCTAGAGACAGTAAAAACAATCTCTAAAACATTTAAAAATATTTCATCTAAATTTAAACTAAAACATTTAAAAATATTTAAGACAATCAGAACATCTGAAACTTGAGCATTCTCTTAGTTGAGATCTAAGATCTGAAATTTGCTAGCTCCATTAAAAGGAGATAATTTAAAATGCAAACACAGAATCTTTCCATTCATCAGTATCTGGGTAATAGTTTAAACAGCCTGTTATCTAGCCTTTATGGTATAAATTCTATTTTCTAACTAAACAGTAAATCATCTGAGAATAGAATCCATGCAAGTATTAAATAACCCAGGGTATATGCTAACTGGAGTATCTGGCATATAGTAATATGCAATACACGTTAGTTGCTATTGTTATTAAATGTTTTATTTCTGGCACATTTCATATTTGAAAGGTGCCCAATGAGTATTGAGTATTATTAAAAAGTATTTAAAAACCACAGCTATGTATATAAAGTTGTATTTCAAGAAGTTTCTCATTTTTGGCAATAAAAATTTTGAAATGCAGTATCTCACAGTACAAACTTAAGGAGCCCTAAGTCCTGGGATGTTTTCCCACATCATATTTTTTTCTTAAATCATGGCAGCAGCAATATTTTCCTTAACAGGCAATAATGGAAATAAGAGCATCACACTTATAGCACAAAAATGTTAAAAGCGATGCTCTTGGGAACATTATGACATTAATTACAGAATATTTTTCCTTTATATAGGTACATGGTTTATAGTAAAAGAAAAAAAAACTGCACTGCCAAAAAATACACATCAACAGCCACTGACTTAAAGTGAACCAAATATGCTGATCCTCAGAACAAATAGCTATTTATCGGTCATCTACCAATGCCATTGTACCTCCAGTCCCACATTTAACTATCACTACAGTTGCCATCAGCATCCTATGAACCAAGTTACAGTGCCACCATGATCACAGTTTCAGATGAGAAACTGAAGCTCAGAAAGGTTTAGATAATTTGTCCAAGACCACACACGCAGGTCTCTGACACTTTTCAACTGTGGTGTTGGAGAAGACTCTTGAGAGTCCCTTGGACTGCAAGGAGATCCAACCAGTCCATCCTAAAGGAAAGCTAGTCCTGAATATTCATTGGAAGGACTGATGTGAAGCTCCAATACTTTGGCCACCTGATGACAAAAACTGACTCCTTGGAAAAACCCTGATGCTGGGAAAGATTGAAACAGGAGGAAAAGGAGGCGACAGAGGATGAGATGGTTGGATGGCATCACCGACTCAATGGACATGAGTCTGAGCAAGCTCTGGGAGTTGGTGATGGACAGGGAAGCCTGGCGTGCTGCAGTCCATGGGGTCGCCAAGAGTTGGACATGACCGAGATACTGAACTGGACTGAACACATGTAGGATTCAACCCAAGGGAGACTGCACAGCTGCTCCGTTGTTTCTACTCAGTTCTTCTGCCTAGAATTGTGTTATATTTCATCCAAAGAATGGTTACTTAAAGTCATTATGTGGGTTAGTTCTTCAGAAATTTCTGCTGCTAAGGTACACTGCTCTTAAGGACTGATATTTTACCCAAGGAGAGATCAAAGGCAAAGGTCAGTCCAGAAACAAGGTCATGTCACAAATCCTTTCTACGAAAGGACCTTCAAGGTGGAAGAACTTCCAGAGGTTCAGTGTAGATGTTGAGTGCCACTCGTGGTAATAACTCATTTAATCTTCATACAAAAAGACTGGAACATAGTAAATGATCATTAAATAGCAGCTATGATTATTATTAATCCTTCATGAGAATCAGTGGCAGTGAAAGGGTCAAAATGCATAAACACACAGACACTACTAATTCACACTCTGGATTCCAAAGCCCCCAGGAGGCTAGGCTTGTTAGAAGAGGTTAAAGCGCCACCTATCACATGTGAGCCCATCCTACAAACAGATGACAGCACAGAACACTCACATCTCCCATTTGCTTAATGAATCAGTAACACTGGGACTCCACTGGGGAAGGCAAAGACTGAAAACAACTGAGGAACTCCTATGTTCAAACTGTAGAAATCAATGAAGTGAGTAGCTGGCAAGAAGCAGAAAAGCTCTGCCAGTATATTTTCTCAATGGTCTCAGGAATTAATTTGTCGGAGATTCAGGTGTCAAATCTCTAAGATGAATACAGACAACTATCAAGATTATGGTGATGAATACTAGAGGCTCTTCCTCAAGCTGGATTCAGGACCTGCTATGAGAAATGAGGTTAGGAAGGGCAATCTTCAATGTGCTATTCTCTTCTAAGTTAGGAAGAACAGCTTGTCATTTCTGAAATCTGTGAGATATAAAAACTCTGTTGCTAATTTTTGTTTATAAACATCATAGAAATGTCTCCATCCTTTTACCCAATAAAGAGCTTGTATAGGATAATATTTAAGGGATGATGTGCAGAGATGTTTGTCACAGGATGAAGGGAACAGGGAAAATAAAAAGTTAGAAAACTATTGTACTAGAGAAAGTGCATCAAAGCAGCTGATAAACTGACTGCGAAACAAAGTATATTTAGAAACCAGACAGGCCTGGTTAGGAGATCCTGCCATTATACTAGCCAATTATGGAAACTCAGGACAGCACTTAACTTCCGAGCCTCAACTGATTAGATATCATGTATACCAATAAAGCATCAAGCAGAGTGCCTGGAAGTTTGTACTCCATATTCAATAATGATGATCATCAGTTCAGTTCAGTTCAGTCGCTCAGTCGTGTCCGACTCTTTGCGACCCCATGAATCGCAGCACGCCAGGCCTCCCTGTCCATCACCAACTCCTGGAGTTCACTCAGACTCATGTCCATCAAGTCTGTGATGCCATCCAGCCATCTCATTCTCTGTCATCCCCTTCTCCTCCTACCTCCAGTCCCTCCCAGCATCAGTCTTTTCCAGCGAGTCCACTCTTTGCATGAGGTGGCCAAAGTACTGGAGTTTCAGCTTCAGCATCATTCCTTCCAAAGAAATCCCAGGGTTGATCTTCAGAATGGACTGGTTGGATCTCCTTGCAGTCCAAGGGACTCTCAAGAGTCTTCTCCAACACCACAGTTCAAAAGCATCAATTCTGGGCGCTCAGCCTTCTTCACAGTCCAACTCTCACATCCATACGTGACCACTGGAAAAACCATAGCCTTGACTAGACAGACCTTTGTTGGCAAAGTAATGTCTCTGCTTTTGAATATGCTATCTAGGTTGGTCATAACTTTTCTTCCAAGGAGTAAGCATCTTTTAATTTCATGGCTGCAATCACCATCTACAGTGATTTTGGAGCCCAAAAAATAAAGTCTGACACTGTTTCCACTGTTTCCCCATCTATTTCCCATGAAATGATAGCACCGGATGCCATGATCTTCGTTTTCTGAATGTTGAGCTTTAAGCCAACTTTTTTCACTCTCCTCTTTCACTTTCATCAAGAGGCTTTTTAGCTCCTGTTCACTTTCTGCCATAAGGGTGGTGTCATCTGCAGATCTGAGGTTACTGATATTTCTCCCGGCAATCTTGATTCTAGCTTGCGTTCTTTCCAGCCCAGCGTTTCTCATGATGTACTCTGCATATAAGTTAAATAAGCAGGGTGACAATAGACAGCCTTGACGTACTCCTTTTCCTATTTGGAACCAGTCTGTTGTTCCATGTCCAGTTCTAACTGTTGCTTCTTGACCTGCATACAGATTTCTCAAGAGGCAGGTCAGGTGGTCTGGTATTCCCATCTCTTGAAGAAGTTTCCACAGTTTATTGTGATCCACACAGTCAAAGGCTTTGGCACAGTCAATAAAGCAGAAAGAGATGTTTTTCTGGAACTCTCGCTTCCGTGATTCAGCGGATGTTGGCAATTTGATCTCTGGTTCCTCTGCCTTTTCTAAAACCAGCTTGAACATCAGGGAGTTCACGGTTCACGTATTGCTGAAGCCTGGCTTGGAGAATTTTGAGCATTACTTTACTAGCATGTGAGATGAGTGCAATTGTGCGGTAGTTTGAGCATTCTTTGGCATTGCCTTTCTTTGGGGACTGGAATGAAAACTGATGTTTTCCAATCTGTGGCCACTGCTGAGTTTTCCAAATTTGCTGGCATATTGAGTGCAGCACTTTCACAGCATCATCTTTCAGGATTTGAAGCAGCTCAACTGGAATTCCATCTCCTCCACTAGCTTTGTTCGTAGTGATGCTTCCTAAGGCCCACTTGACTTCACATTCCAAGATGTCAGGCTCTAGATGAGTGATCACATCATCATGATTATCTGGTCGTGAAGATCTTTTTGTATAGTTTTTCCGGGTATTCTTGCCACCTTTTCTTAATATCTCCTGCTTCTGTTAGGTCCAGACCATTTCTGTCCTTTATCGAGCCCATCTTTGCATGAAATGTTCCCTTGGTATCTCTAATTTTCTTGACGAGATCTCTAGTTGTTCCCATTCTGTTGTTTCCCTCTATTTCTTTGCATTGATCGCTGAAGGCTTTCTTATCTCTTCTTGCTATTCTTTGGAACTCTGCATTCAGATGCTTATGTCTTTCCTTTTCTCCTTTGCTTTTCGCCTCTCTTCTTTTCACAGCTATTTGTAAGGCCTCCCCAGAGAGCCATTTTGCTTTCTTGCATTTCTTTTCCATGGGGATGGTCTTGATCCCTTTCTCCTGAACAATGTCACGAACCTCATTCCATAGTTCATCGGACACTCTATCTATCAGATCTAGGCCCTTAAATCTATTTCTCACTTCCACTGTATAATCATAAGGGATTTGATTTAGGTCATACCTGAATGGTCTAGCTGTTTTCCTTACTTTCTTCAATTTAAATATGAATTTGGTAATAAGGAGTTCATGATCTGAGCCACAGTCAGCTCCTGGTCTTGTTTTTGTTGACTGTATAGAGTTCTCCATCTTTGGCTGCATAGAATATAATCAATCTGATTTTGGTGTTGACCATCTGGTGATGTCCATGTGTAGAGTCTTCTCTTGTGTTGTTGGAAGAGGGTGTTTGCTATGACCAGTGCAATGATGATCATAATCATCTCCAATTAAATCAGAAAGCAAAGGGTACTCAGCATTTAAATTTTGAAAAATAAAGCAAAAATTTAGTAGAACATTCCTAAAAATGTAATAGAACACCAGTGATACTCAATTTTCTGCCCTAAGAACTATCTTTTGCTCACCTTTCCAACATGGCTGCCCTCTCTATTTCATCAATAACGCTTTCAGAGAAGGACAGAGAAAGAAAGAAAGGAAAGGAGGCAAGAGAAAAGAAATATAAAAGTCCACAAAGTTATAAAAGCAAAAAGGATGTTTGGTTGTTATTCATGATGGAGAAAGAGGATGAGGACATTCTTACTCAGCTTCTCCAAGCTCAGTATCAGCAGTCACCAACATGGATGTCTACAGGATCAGGCAATTAACATCAACAAGATGATAGGGAAGGGGGCAAGCATTGTGGAAAGTAGACTATAGGTGTTCATTTAAATTGATTGAAGGGTGATTTTTTAAATGGCATTATTATGATCAAACAAACTTCTTTGGATTGTATTTGACAGTGCCATAAAGTTAAGAACTCTTTGGCCTCCTAATGCTATCTCCAAAATAACACAGTACTGAAAGACCATGAATCATGAAAGAATTTCTAGCAACATCCAGTCAGATCACTCAGTAACTTTTCATATTTTGACTCGCCATCCAGCACTGCTTCAGGTAATGTGGAACCAGGGTATCTCAAAGACTTTTGGATTGAGTTGAGGCAGACACATGGGCCCTCTCTCCCTAGGCCAGAAATAATTCAGAAGAAAACACAGACTACCTCGTTCTATACTCTTACTTTATTGCTGCTACTGCTGCTGCTGCTAAGTCACTTCAGTCATGTCCGACTCTGTGCAGCTCCATAGACAGCAGCCCACCAGCCTCCCCTGTCCCTGGGATTCTCCAGGCGAGAACAATGGAGTGGGTTGCCATTTCCTTCTCCAATGCATGAAAGTGAAAAGTGAAAGTGAAGTCGCTCAGTCATGTCTGACTCTTAGCGACCCCCGCAGACTGCAGCCCACCAGGCTCCTCCATCCATGGGATTTTCCAGGCAAGAATACTGGAGTGGGGTGCCATCACCTTCTCCCTACTTTACTGCTTCAGAACCCATAATTCACCCAAGGACTAACAAACTCACAGCGTTACTGAGCAAAGTAGGACCTATCAAGGCAGAAGGGATCTAACATACTTCATTCACATTCTCATATTTCATGAAAAGTCAAAAGAGCAAAGGTCAATAACTGAATCATGTTGCTGTACACTATAAACTAACACAATGCTGTAAATCAACTATACTTCAAATTTTAAAAGTTTTTTAAAAAGCAAAGGCTAACATTCAAAAAGTTACCATTCCAGCATCTGCTTGCCCCCTTCCATCAAAAACTATTGAAAAAAGAATCATCATCTTGGCTCACATGAGTGACTCAAGCTCAGAGTTTAAGACTCAAAGGGATTCACAGCAGCACTATTTACAACAGCCAAAACTTGGAAACAACCCAGATGTCCACTGACAGATGAATGGAGAAAAAGATGTGGTACATACGTACAATGGAATACTACCCAGCCACTAAAAAAAGAATGAAATAATGCCATTTGCAGCAGCATGGATACAACTTGAGATTATCATACTAAGTGAAATAAGTCAGAAAAGAGACAAATACCATATGTTATCACCATATGATATTACTTATATGTGGAATCTAAAATAAGGCACACACAAACTTATCTACAAAACAGAAACAGATGCACAGACACAGATCAGACTTATGGTTGCCAAGGAGGGGTGGTGAGAAGAGGGATGGACTGGGAGTTTGGGGTTGGTAGATGCAAACAATTACATTTAGAATAGATAAATAACAAGGTCATACTGTATAGCACAGGTAACTAAATACAATTTTCTGGGATAAACTCTAAAGGAAAACAATATTTTAAAATACTACTCTGCTGTATAGCAGAGGTTGTGTACAACACTGCAAATCTACTATGCTTCAATTAAAAAAAAAAAAGAAAGACACAGTGGGGATGTTTGGAGTCGATGGTGCCTGAAGAAGGCAAACAAAGGCGGCATCAGCCTCAATGATACGAATTCAAGTAAAACACACAGTCTTCATTCTACAACCAGCTTCCCTCTATCAGCAAATGCAACTTGAAAAATAGTGTAATTGTATGGGGCGAGACAGCATCTTGATGGCTGAGACAAAAGGCTCCTGGGCTAAGTCAGCCAAGGAATTAATCACTTTTTGTTTTTCATCAAAGTTCAATCCCAGAGTTACTTGCATGCTTCTATGTAGCCAGGGAGTCTACAAGGCACATCAACAGGGGCAAACCAGCAAATCCACTAAACTCCTAACATTATACTATATGCACACAATGAAACAATAAATTAAGATATTTCCCAACACTCTCTCATCTTTCCTGGCATCTCAGTAATGAAATATCAGCACTTAGGGGAATGCCATAAGGGTTTAACGAAATATTTCATATTTGTAAAAGTTTTGTTTATAAATCTACAAATTATTTCCCATCCCTCAAAGTATTTGCCAGGAATTAACAGATTTAAATGTGTTATGTTGATAGTAAAGAACATAACAAATGGGCTAGGATCAGGGTGTGCATGTCTTTGTAAACTTAGCTGTATCAGCTCAAGTGTAGTTTGTACTCAACTTTGTTTCAACAGCAATGTGTTTACTATTAGAAATGGACCAGCGGGGTGGGTTAGAGAGAGGAAAGTAAGGATGTCTACAAGTTTCTCGTAGTGGAGGTCAACACACCATTTAGTTCTCTGGGGGCCCACAGGTACAACATAAGTTAATTTCTAGTTTGGCAGCCATCCCTGGATCATTTCACAGTAGGAGTTACCATATTAGAAATGGGCCTGCATTGCACAATGAGCAGGGGCCTGCTAGAGGCCAGTTTTCAGTCAAGTTTCCCCTCAGTGAGGACTGTGGCTATGATGAATGGAGTAAATGGAAAAGGTTCCCGTAAAGGAAATGTGACTGTTGGCTAGTTTTCTTCTATCTCACAGCTCAAAGAACATTAGTTACAAACTGATAAAACAATGTGTCATTTCTAAGGCACTTACTTTTGCACTGCTCAAAGTGCTGGTCAAAAAAGGGTTTTTACATTATCCAAGCTCCTCAAAAGCCGGATATGCGGCATGCATTCCCCTCCCCCAACTTACAAAATTAAGGAAGTAGAGAGCCAAAGAAGTCCTACCCATCTTTATGCTTCCCTCCCGTGAGAAAGCAGAGCTGGCCCTCCTATGGAAGCTGCATTTGCCATTCCAAGAGCTGTGCTCCCTCACTGAGCCAGGCATCCTAATCAGCATTGGGAGGACAGAAGACAGTGTCCCAAGGAAGCAAGGAGAGCTGAGAAGAGACCCCCTGGTTAGAAAGGGAAACCTCCAGAAGGAGGAGGAAAGCAAGGAGAGGTATAAAACACAGGGCTTACAGATGCTGAGTTAGGTAACCCTAAGGCATGCTGCGATTCATGGGGTAGCAAAGAGTCGGACACGACTGAGCGACTGAACTGAACTGAAAGCTGAAAGGACAATGTGGTGGACAAACTGAATTTCTTTTAAAGTGTGGTTGGACCAGTGAGGAAATCCAAAGCTGCTATTAGTATACGGCCTGGTTCTTCATCTTGTAAATTAGAAAAATGATTCAAAAAAAATTGCCCGAAGGTCACACAGTTCATTGTCTCCAAAGTGAGACCACACTCTAGACCTTGTATTTCTAGATCCAATGTTCTTTCCATTAATGTTGCATTGATTAATAGAAAGACATTGGCTTCAAAGTCAGACAGATCTAGATGGATTCAAATTCAGGTTCCCTGGCAACCTACTTTCAGTATTCCTGCTGGGATAATCTCATGGACAGAGGAGCCTAGTGGGGCTACAGTCCACTGGGTTGCAAAGAACTGGACACGACTAAGAGACCCAGCACACACACACACATACTAGTCTAGGATTTCTGACAATTCACAGACTCTGAAAGCCTCAGGTTGTAAAATCTGAAAATGGGGACAAATCTTTGTTTGTATTTCTACATTTACGCTTTCTAACACTAGTACCAAATGCATAGAATAAAGGTTGGCATACAGAGGGGATGTGATTACATTTTAGTCGCTACTTGTTTTTCAATCATAAGCTGTCATTTTAAAAAATATGTGTGCATCATCTATGTGCCAAGAACTTTACTAGGTACTTTCACAAACAGAGAAAAATTGCTCCCCCAGGTACCTACAATCAGATTAATAAGCAGGACCTTGGTGGCACGAAAAGGGTAATAAAATCACTCAAAGAACACAAGACTAAGAAAGTAGACTGTACACTGAGCTATAAGATTATACCGATCGACACAGAGTGGTATTCAGAAACATCAGTTACTAGGAGGAAGAAAAGAATTATGTGAGAAACAAGCTATAGAGCCCTCCCTTCTTCCCTCCCTCCCTCTGCTCTTCTCTATTCACGGTAATGCTCTAACAGGGGAACAAGGTATTTCTCAAACTTATTAGACCATGAAATATTTTTGTCAGGGAGCATTTTGGAGGCTCACTGTGCAGCATAATGACCTCTGGGAAAGCCTGCTTAGACCCCCTGATATAGAGCACAGAGGCTAGTGGACAGCTGGAAGACCATGGAAAGAATAAGTCAAAGTCCCAAAGAAGTCCTCAATCAAAAGGGCCTGAGGACTTAGGACAAGCTGCCTAATTACAGGGAGACTTGAGCAGAGCAAAATGAATGAGAAATGGTAGTTACTGAACATGTGTTCATAATCGGGTATATGTCATATTGAACAAACCTAGAATGGAGGCATCACCAAAACGACTACATTTTTAAAAACTGAGCTACAGGTGATGTATAATATTCTGTTATAGGTGTACAACACAGTGGTTCACAATTTTTAAAAGTTAGATTCCATCTAGAGTTATTGTAAAATATTGGCTATGCTCCTTGCACGGTACTATATATGCTTGTAGCTTATTTATATCTTTATCCATTCATCTGTTGATGGACAATTAGGGTTCATCCATATCTTGGTAATTGTAAATAATGTTGCTATGAACACTGAGGTGCATATAGCTTTCAAATTAAGTGTTTTTGTTTTTTTCAGATATACACCCAGGAGTGGAACTGCTGTCTCATATAGTAGATCTACTGTTGTTTTTTTGAGAAACCTCCATATTGTTCTCCATAGTAGCTGCACCAATTTACATTCCTACCAACAGTGTAGGAGGGTTCTATCTTCTCCAATATTTGTTATTTGTTATAATCATCAATATGATTATTATTGAAGAAATTCTGAAACTGAGAAAACTAAATGCCAGAGAAGTTGATTAATTTCCCTAATGGCACAGCGCAAGGAGCTGAACTGAATCCTAACTCAAAAACCTGAATTCTTTCATACTCTCATCATGCATTAAATATCATCACACCTGGTTCTCTGACTACAATAAGACAAAAATCAACTCTATAAGATTTTGTACAAGAGCTGTGACGGTGATTTTCAAACCGTGTTCCTAGACAATCTCAAAGCAAAAATATTTATTTACACCATGGGAGAATTAGCTTTATCACATGCCTTGAAAGGGCAGGTGTGAACTATGTTTCTACATAAATCATGAACTTGTTGTGCAATGGCTACCACAGGCAAAATTTTCTCAAATAAATATCTGTAAAGGTGGCACTCTTTCAAAAATAAAATCAGTAACACAGACTTATTCAGAACTGAAAAATGAACTAGATGATGCTGATTATCATGAAGTGATCAAATACTCTTAGGGCAAAGTTTGCTAAATGAAGGGCATACTTAAACAAAATTTAAGAATTTTGCTGGTTTTTGTATAAATGATTAAGCCATGGAAAATGTTGGACCTGCCACAACTCTCCTACTGGAGATTTGAGTAGAAAAGTAGTCAAGGGCTTTGGGTAAAAGGTATATATATATTGATGGAATTTGGAAATGAATTCATTCAAATCATCAACAACTTTCTGCTTTTGAATTACAGGGAGGATATGTATCTGAGTTGCTACACATTTTGAAAAGCCAGTCCCAGGACCAAGCCCCTTCTAGATCATAGCCTTCCACAAATGCGGGCTACAGAGCATGTCTGAGATAAAAACTCCCCACTTTTATAAGCCTTGAGAGTCTGGGCTAAAAGTTCCAACCTCTAATCAAAAAGGATTCTATTTTGTAGGTGGGGGAATTTAACAATTAAATGACTTCCTACGAATTTACAGTCAAAAACAGAATAGCAAGCTGACATTAGGCTCTCCACTTGCTGAGTCAGGCCATTCTTTTTTAAGTCTATGAAAACAGTCTCAAAAAACTAAATATGACACATATCAATTCTTACATATGGTGACAGAACGAATCACTTTCCCTATGTTCTTAAGCACAGACTCTTTCTTACTCTAGAAAGGTGTTTTGAAGAGGTCCTGAAACAAATTTGACTTCTCTGTGACCTGTAAGCAGAGAAAGAAAATCTAACAGGCCATGAAGGCTGCCAGTTGAAATCCATATAAAGAAATGAGCAACAAAAGAGCTGCTCACCAATTGTCTTCCACCAGTCTTGGGACAACAGACGTGACTTTGTCACTCAGTGGAATAAAACAGGTGGGGATGATGTTCAGCGAGTGCCCACAAGTACAGCCAAATGGGGTTATAGATTTATGAACTTGCATCTTTTCTGACTTGGTCCGTGCTGCTATACATCTAGTTATTTTCTGCATCTCCCAGGGGTTAAAGGAACCAGGCAGGGGAAATGGCCCGGAATGGGGACAGCAGCAAACTAGAGACCATTTGTCCTTGTGGAAGCACTGCCTGTTCCTCAACCCCAGCAGGGTAAATCAGACAGGAAAATAAGTGCACCATTACCAGTTTTTCCAACTGTGTTTGTAGACGCAGCTAGAAATCTCTCCCTACTTTAAACTATTTCTAATTCAATCTTTAAAATGTTCTATCTGCCAACAAGACACTTCTCTAGGTAAGATGAGGAGTAAGAATTGCCAGTTTCCATATACACTATCATGTATAAAAGAGATAGCCAGAGGGAATTTGCTGTATGACTCAGGGAACTCAAACTAGGGCTCTGTGACAACCTAGCTGGGCAGGATGGGGAGGGAGGTTCACAAGGGAGGGGAAACGTGTATACCTATGGCTGATTCATGTTGATGTATGGCAGAAACCAATACAATATTGTAAAGCAATTTCCTTCAATAAAAAATAAATTGAAAAAATGGGACATATTTTTAAGTTTACTAATAGCATTAAAAGAACAGATAATTATTTCAGATATACTTAAAGAAAGCTTAAAGTATAACTAGGAACATTTTTTAATGTTTACTATTGTCAAGCATACCTTGGTCTAACCTTTATTTTAAATGGAGATCATGATTACAATATACTTTTTTTCCTTTCCACTTATTCATCCTTCCCCTTCTCAAAACTTCTCCTAGCTTGAGATGTAAGATCATGAGACTTTTTGTGGAGGGAGATGAAAATACATGAAATAATATATGTAACATGCCTAGAAAAATGCCTGGCACAAAGGAAGAGCCCCAAGACTGCAAGAACCTGAGGTACCTTGTGAATACTATTAGCTGTCAAAGTACTCCCAGGGCTGGTCTATAACTTGGGGAAGGTTGTGTTAATTCTTAGGGCTGAGTTGTTATAGAAGGCTTCTACTCACGGACTCACTTCTGTACTACCCTCTTCAGCAATCTGCTTCTTTAATAAATTCCCACTGCAGCTTCTCTGAGACAGCTGGCAATCTTTTACCCATCAGAACAAAGGGAAAAAGCAAGGTCTCTGTAGAGCATTTTGCAACAAAGGAGATCAGGGACCCCCTCCCTCCTGCATCTTTGTCCCCTAGGAGTCAGAGGTACTTTTCCACTTTTTGTTTGTGAAATGGACTTATTCCCTCCCCCGAACTATTTAAACCATGCTGTTTAGGGGTGGCCTGAATTCATACCCCGTAAGGCTGCCCTGGTAGCTCAGACCTTAAAGAATCTGTCTGCAATTCAGGAGACTCAGGTTGATCCCTGGGTTGGGAAGATCCCCTGGAGTAGGAAATGGCAATCCTACTCCAGTGTTCTTGCCTGGGAAATTCCATAGATGGGAGCCTCTTGCAACCCCGGTCTATGGGGTTGCAAAGAGTCAGACATGACTGAGTGACTAACACACACACATGACTTATTTAGTGATCTTTTGCTACCTGCAGTGGTTTCATATAAAATCAAATATACAATCTCAGTTATTTTAAAAAGTGTACTATCAACTAATGGAAACAAGAATATTTGATCCACAAACTCACTGAATTAGCATGTAATGACCTAGCACTATACAATTACCAAGTCTGATTTCAATTTCACTAATGTTCTCTCTCCTGAGATATGGGGTCAACCCCAGTTATCAGTAAACTGGAATCAGTGCCTGATTCAATATTTAGTTATGTGAAATTATGACTGTGAAACTTCCTGTTACAGGCCCAGCAAGTAAATACCAAACATAAGGGAATGATAATTAGTGGGACAAAGGAAACGATCCCTCAGAATTTCTGGACTTCACAAAGGAGATCAGGTCAGCAGGGACCAAGCGCTCTCTGGGGATACGGAATGGCTGATACAGTGCAATTCTTCCTCCTACTAGGACCACTTCCTTAACTGCCTTAATCTGCCTGACATCACATTGCAGACATGTGCTAAACAACACACAGAAACGAACACAAGGCTGGGAAGACGCCCAACAAAATAATTTGCAATGTGCATAGGAAACAATATTTCAGAGCTTTCATATTTACAATGAAAGTCTAAATACTCAATCTTCTTCCCCACATTCCAAATAAAACCATCATTTTCTCCAATCAAATCTTTCCCCAAATGCATCTGTGGTATTTTTTTTTTAATAGGAATTCAATTCTATTAAAAATGGCATTTAAGACTTTCATCCCCAGGATAAACTCAAGACTTGGTGGCAGGTACAAAGCGGAGATGCTGTCTTGGTAAATGTGTCAAAAAGCGGAGTGTTTACCTCAACACACGAGAAAACCAAGCATCAGTCTCAAATAACCAGTTCAGTGGAATCAAAGAAATATACCTGCAGGTTTTCAATTTCTTCTTTGTGCTCCCTCTTCAAGTGTAAAATAGCAGCTTGGTATTCTGTAAGATCACAAAAGAAGTCAATTACAAAGAAGCACAAAATTATGCACAGAATTCTAATGAGTAGCTCTAAGATTCCATAAGCCCTCCTACCAATCAACTGAGTAAATAAATACCATAGTTGGACATTAACCTGGCAAAAGATGATAAAAACTGGGGCAAAACACAAATAGAAACTCAAGATAGAAAGGAGATATCCCTCCGATTTAGCAAATCCTGAAATATGAAATGTCCAAAATTAAGCAGATAGGATAGAGTTTTTTTTTTTTTTTTTAAAAGGACGTAATGAGTGTTCCAGATAAAGACAGATCAGGTGTTTGTCTTAAGAAGGAATTTGAAAGCTAAAGACCCATAGAGAACAAATATAGTCATGTTAAGAGGAGACACACAGGAAATAAAAGAAAATGTCTCTATGTGAGATCAGAGAACTCTATTTTTAACTGTTTCAAAAAAAAAAAAAAAAAACCTCCATTTGAATGCAAGACTAATAAGCCAGCACCCAGGGCTGACTTTAATCTTTAAGATCACTTCAAAAAGTCAAGACCATTTGTCATGTGGATGAGAGACTCGAGGGTGAGTTGAGGTTGAAAGGAGGATGAAAATAAATTTCTGGTCCAATTTTAGTCTGAGCCTAATAATGTTTATTCCAACAGTCAGTCCCAAGTGTACACAGGAACTCCTGCCAACCACTAAAACTACCATCCCACTGGCGAATCAAATTTCCTTCCAGCAGGACGACTTAGAATGTGGGGTCACAGCACCGCACAGGCTGTAGAGAACCACAAAGAAAAACACCCGGAGAAAACACTGTTGTGGGATAAGTTTCCGTTTTTATTTATTTTTTTACAAATGTGTTTGGGACTGTGATTATGAGTAAGAAAGAAGTCAGATGTCATGTAAAAATGTTTGAAAAGGCAGGTTATTTCTTCAGGTGGATTCTAGAAATTGGGCAAGAAAATATAAGTTTCAATTCAAAAGTAGATGACACACTACTATACCCCATGGACTGCAGTCCACCAGGTTCTTCTGTCCATGAGATTTTCCAGGCAAGGATACTGGATGGGTTGCCATTTCCTTCTCCAGGGGATCTTCCCAATCCAGGGATCGAACCCAGGTCTCCTGAACTGCAGGCAAATTCTTTACCGACTGAGCTACAAGGGAAGCCCTATACATAAAACAGATAACTAATAAGAACCTACTGTATAGTACAGGGAACTCTTCTCAATACTCTATAATGACTGGTGAGGGAAAAGAATCTAAAAAGAGTCGATATATGTGCATATGTAGAGCTGATTCACTTTGCTGTACAGCAGAAACACAACATTGCAAATTAACTATATTCCAATGTATTTTTTTTTAATGGATGAGGAAAATCTTCAGGAAAGCCGTAAGAAAAACAGTGTTGCTGTTGATAATTCAGACTAGCCGCTAGCCACACCACTACTCTGATGCAGAATGTGTTCCACTGAACTACAATCCCTCAGCAAGTTCTGTGGGTTCTATCTCCAAACTCTACCTTCAATCAAACCACTTCTCACCAACCCCATAAGCACCACTGTGGTCTAAGCCACCACCATCTTTTCTCTGGACTACCATGGTAATCTGCTTTCACTCCTACCACCTCCATAACTCATTCTCCTCTTCACAGCCTAAATGATCTACTGAAGTCATAAATCAGATCACATCTCATCCCTGTGCTTTCTGCTGTATTTGGACTAAAATAAAAACTCCAGGCTCTAGTCCATAAGGTCTGACCCTGCTCCTACATACCTTCTACATGCCACCTTCCCCTCTTGTTACACACCAGGCCCGTTGGCTCTCTTCCTAGTCCCCGAACTTGTCAAGTTCTTTTCTACTTCAAAATCTTTACTAATAATGTGGACAGTAATAACGGATTGTATTTATTGAGCACATACTATACATCAGGAATAATCTAAGTATTTCATAGCAATTAACTCATTTCATCCCTACAATAACCCTATGATGTAGGTGCATTATCCCCATTATCCAAAGAAGCAAAATAAGTTGCATAGCTAAAAAACGTGCATAATTCATCTGGTTAATGTATACATAAACTGCGGCATGTCCATAGAATTCAATACTACTCAACAATAGTAACAATACATCAACAAAGACAAATATCCTTATGCAAAGTAAAGGAAGTCAGCCTCAGAGGTTAACTGTTGCTTAATTTCATATAACATTCTGGAAAAGGCAAAACCACACAGATGAAGAACAGATCAGAGCAGCAGTGGAATGTTTGACTACAATGGAGCTGCATACAAAGGAATTTTGAGGGTGACTACATGAATATACAAATCAGGTTAAAACTCAGAATCAGAATTCTTATACTAAAAGAAAAAAGTTAACTCTATAGTACATTAAAATTCTTTAAAACTTACAAATATTTAACTTCTGAATGCTTTCCCTAGGAGGAGTGTCACCATAACACAAGAATACTTGTTACTACCACTTCTATTCATTGTTTTCCTAAGGGTACCAGTAGATGCAGTAGGACAAGGAAAAAAGAAAAACATGTGCGTACACTCACACACACACATATATATATATAAAAAGGAAACATAAACTCATTATTCACTATGATTGTATGTTTTAAAAATCCAAAAGATTCTACAGGTAAAATATTAGAATTAATATATGAGTTTAGTAGAATTGATGGATGTAAAATCAGAATACAAAAATCTTGATATCACCAACAGTTTAAAGAAAAAAACTTGACATTTACAAGTACCTCTAAAAATATAAAATACTTAAAAAGAACCTAACCAAAAATGCAAGACTTCATATGAGGAAATAGAAACACTATATTTAAATGTATTACAAAGAAAGACATGGGAAGTAAGCAAATCATGTTTTGGATGACTCCATAGTGTAAAGATCAGTTCAGTTCAGTTGCTCAGTTGTGTCCGACTCTTTGCAATCCCATGAATCACAGCACACCAGGCCTCCCTGTCCATCACCAACTCCCGGAGTTCACTCAAACTCATGTCCATCGAGTTGGTGATACCATCACAGCCATCTCATCCTCTGTCGTCCCCTTCTCCTCCTGACCCCAATCCCTCCCAGCATCAGGGTCTTTTCCAGTGAGTCAACTCTTCGCATGAGGTGGCCAAAGTATTGGAGTTTCAGCTTCAATATCAGTCCTTCCAAAGAACACCCAGGAAAAAAAAAAAAAAAGAATACACTGGTTGGATCTCCTTGCAGTGTAAAGACGGATCTTCCCAAATCGGTCTAACAGTTCAATGCAATCCCATTCAACGTTTCTCAGGGTTTTTGTTTTGTTCAAACTTAAGGACCTCATTCTGAAATGTATATTGAAGCATGAACATGCAAAAAGCCAAGAAACTTCACAAAAATATAAAGGTAAGACAACACGCCTTACTATGAAACAAGAATTACTTTTTCCTATCACAATCCAATTATGGTGGTGTGGTACTAAAAGAGGAACTAACAGACTAGGAGACTAGAAATACAACATAAACTTATGGTTACTTGGTACAACAGAAGCAGCACAAAAGATCTCTCTTTATAATAAAGAGCAGTCTTTTCAATAATTATTGGTTGGGAAAAGTGGATAGTCACAAACAAATACATGAAGCTGGATCCCAACTTTATACCATGGAATAGTCATTCTAAATTGATTAAGAGCTACACTGTACAAAACTAAGTATCTTATAAGCAACATAGTGTAATATTTTTATAACTTCAGGATAGGAAAGAACTTGAGATTCAAAAAGCATTACATATAAAGGATAAAAGTAATAAACTCAACTATATTAAAATTAAGAACTTTTCATCAATATATTACAGAGAGAGAGAAAAGACAAGCCATAGAGTAGGAGAATATAATTGGAACCCATAATCAAAGATCTAGTATTAATATATGTGTGAAAGTGAAGTCACTCAGTTGTGTCCAACTCTTTGCGACTCCATGGACTGTAGCCTACTGGGCTTCTCCATCCATGGGATTTTCCAGGCAAGAGTACTGGAGTGGGTTGCCATTTCCTTCTCCAGAGGATCTTCTTGACCCAGGGATTGAACCCGGGTCTCCTGCATTGTAAGCAGGTGCTTTACTGTCTGAGCCACCAGGGAAGTGGGTTAATATATGAATAGTTCCTTAAAAAACTACAGAAAATGAAAAATAGCTAAATGCGTCAATAGGCACTGTGAAAGAGGACATGCAAGTAACAGATATGTTCAGTTCAGTTGTGTCCGACTCTTTGTGACCCCACGAATGGCAGCATGCCAGGCCTCCCTGTCCATCACGAACTCCCAGAGTTCACCCAAACTCATGTGAATCGAGTCAGTGATGCCATCCAACCATCTCATCTTCTGTCATCCCCTTCTTCTCCTGCCCCCAAAGCCTCCCAGCATCAGGGTCTTTTCCAATGAGTCAACTGTTCGCATGGCCAAAGTATTGGAGTTTCAGCCTCAGTCCTTCCAATGAACATCCAGGAGTCATATCCTTTAAGATGGACTCCTTGCAGTCCAAGGGACTCTCAAGAGTCTTCTCCAACACCACAGTTCAAAAGCATCAATTCTTCAGCACTCAGCTTTGTTTACAGTCTAATGCTCACATCCATATGTGACCACTGCAAAAACTATACCCTTGACTAGAGAGACCTTTGTTGGCAAAGTAATGTCTCTGCTTTTCAATATGCTATCTAGCTTGGTCATAACTTTCCTTCCAAGGAGTAAGTGTCTTTTAATTTCATGGCTGCAATCACCATCTGCAGTGATTTTGGAGCCCAGAAAATAAAGTCTGACACTGTTTCCACTGTTTCCCCATCTATTTCCCATGAAGTGATGGGACCAGATGCCATGATCTTCATTTTCTGAATGTTGAGCTTTAAGCCAACTTTTTCACTCTCCTCTTTCACTTTCATCAAGAGGCTTTTAGTTCCTTTTCACTTTCTGTCATAAGGGTGGTACCATCTGCATATCTGAGGTTACTGATATTTCTTCCAGAAATCTTGATTCCAGCTTGGCTTCTTCCAGCCCAGCGTTTCTCATGATGTACTCTGCATAGAAGTTAAATAACCAGGGTGACAATAGACAGCCTTGACGTACTCCTTTTCCTATTTGAAACCAGTCTGTTGTTCCATGTCCAGTTTGAACTGTTGCTTCCTGACCTGCATATAGGTTTCTCAAGAGGCAGGTCAGGTGGTCTGGTATTCCCATCTCTTGAAGAATTTTCCATAGTTTATTGTGATCCACATGGTCAAAGGCTTTGGCATAGTCAATAAAGCAGAAATAGATATTTTTCTGGAACTCTCTTTTTGATGATCCAGCAGATGTTGGCAATTTGATCTCTGGTTCCTCTGCCTTTTCTAAAACCAGCTTGAACATCTGGAAGTTCACGGTTCACGTATTGCTGAAGCCTGGCTTGGAGAATTTTGAGCATTACTTTACTAACGTGTGAGATGAGTGCAATTGTGCAGTAGTTTGAGCATTCTTTGGCATTGCCTTTCTTTGGGATTGGAATGAAAACTGACCTTTTGCAGTCCTGTGGCCACTGCTGAGTGTTCCAAATTTGCTGGCACGTGAGTACAGCACATTCACAGGAAGTGAAGGTGCTGTTTCAAATCCTGAAAGATTTCATACATATCCTGAAAGTGCTGTTTCAAATCTTTCAGGATTTGAGGATTTAAAATAGCTCAACTGGAATTCCATCACCTCCACTAGCTGTGTTCGTAGTGATAGTTTCTAAGACTCACTTGACTTCACATTCCAGAATGTCTGGCTCTAGTTGAGTGATCACACCATTGTGATTATCTTGGTCGTGAAGATATTTTTGTACAGTTCTTCTGTGTATTCTTGCCATCTCTTAATATCTTCTGCTTGTGTTAGATCCATACCATTTCTGTCCTTTATCGAGCCAATTTTTGCATAAAATGTTCCCTTGGCATCTTTTAATTTTCTTGAAGAGATCTCTAGTCTTTCCCATTCTGTTGTTTTCCTCTATTTCTTTGCACTGATCGTTGAGGAAGGCTTTCTTATCTCTCCTTGCTATTCTTTGGAACTCTGCATTCAGATGCTTATATCTTTCCTTTTCCCCTTTGCTTTTCTCTTTTCACAGCTATTTGTGAGGCTTCCTCAGAGAGCCGTTTTGCTTTTTTTTCATTTCTTTTCCATGGGGATGTTCTTGATCCTTGTCTCCTATACAATGTCACAAACCTCCATCCATAGTTCATCAGGCACTCTATCTATCAGATACATTACATGTGCCTATTCTCATTTAGCAATCAGTAAGAAAGTTAGAACTGACTGCTGGTGAAGATGTGGAGCAATGGAAACCCTCAAGCCCTTGCGGTGGGAATGCAAATTGGTATAATCGCTATGGAAAATGTTCAACAATTTCTAATAAAGTTGAAGATATCCATACCTCCTTATTCCAAAATTCTATATCTAGGTTCACAAATGAAAGACTATACAAGAAAAGCAAACAATATTAACAAAATCAGGAAAATGGTGCCATCCAGGAGAAGAGGAGCTGAGATGGGTTATGAGGAGAGAAGGCCTTTCAATGAAAATATCTTCTTTAGCCTCCATGGGGATTCCCAGGTAGCTTTAGTGGTAAAGAACCCGCCTGCCAATGCAAGAGATATTGAGATGCAGATGCAGTCCCTGGGTAAAGCTGATCCCCTGGAGAAGGAAATGGCAACTCACTCCAGTATTCTTGCCTGGAGAATTCCATTGACAGAGAAGCCTAGCAGGCTATGGTCTATAGACTCACAAAGAGTCTGACAAGACTGAAATGACTTAGCACTAGCTTCTATGTCTTTTATATCATTTTCTTTATGTATACCTAGCATTAAAGTATAAAAAAGATTGCTAAGGTTATATTTATATATATTAACTTCTTCATGTGCCATAAAAAGAATATTAAAAAGCAGAGACATCACTTTGCCAACAAAGGTCCGTCTAGCCAAAGCTATGGTTTTTCCAGTAGTCATGTATGGATGTGAGAGTTGGATCATAAAGAAGGCTGAGTGCTGAAGAATTGATGCTTTTGAACTGTGGTGTTGGAGAAGACTCTTGAGAATCTCTTGATTCTCTTGAATCTCTTGATTCTCTTGAATCTCTCTTGAGAATCTCTTGAACTGCTAGGAGATCAAACCAGTCAATTCTAAAGGAAATCAGTCCTGAATATTCACTGGAAGAACTGATGCTGAAGCTCCAATACTTTGGCACCTGCTGCAAAGAACTGACTCATTTGAAAAGACCCTGATGCTGGGAAAGATTGAAGGCAGGAGGAGAAGGGAATGACTGAGGATGAAATGATTGGATGACATCACTGACTCAATGGACATGGGTTTGAGCAAGCTCCAGGAGATGGTAAAGGACAGGGAAGCCTGGCATATTGTTGTCTATGGGGTTGCTAAGAGCTGGACATGACTAAGCGACTGAACACCACCACCATGTCATAAAAAGAATATCATACAGGTATAAGAGAGTTGTTGTTGGGTCGCTAAGTCGTGTCCAATTCTTTGCAACCTCACGGACTATAGCTGGCCAGGCTCCACTCTCCATGGGATTTCCCAGACAAGAATACTGCAGTGGGTTGCCATTTCCTTCTCCAGGGGATCTTCCAGACCCAGGGATCAAGCCCATGTCTCCTGCATTGGCAGGCAAACTCTTTACCACTGAACTATCTGGGAAGCCCCTAAAAGAGTCTTCTAGGTGGACCAAATAAGAACAATTTAGTTAAGTGTGAGTCTTGTATAAGTGTTGAGCCCTAACTAAAGTGATGATCAACATTTAAACCTGAATCAGTTTCAAGTCTCCACAAAGTAGGCAAAGGAAGCTTAGCCAAACCAACCTTCTTTCAATACTGATGCCCCCTTGGGAATAATATCTATTTACATCCTAAAGAGAAACCATGTAGAATATATTTTGAAATGATTCTTTTTGGTAAACTGTACCTGGAAGGGTGTGACATATAATTCTGACTAATCAACAGACTGATGAAGATCACTGCAAAGCTGACACCCAGTAAATCTTGATTCATCTCCTCGTCAAACACAGTTTTGTGCCAGCAGTCCCAGTGTGACAGGTGGCAAGAAAATACATCCCCATTCGTGACAAAGATGATAAAATATAATAAGCGGGCAGCACACAGAAGGAGGAAGTTTACACCCTTGCTTGTGGAATACTCCCTTTGAGGGTTCATAAGAGAATGGTAAGAGAGTATAAAGGTTACAGAATAATGAATTACGGTTGGTGGTTTTCACCTGTGTCCTGTTGGTGGCAGTCCCCTCCCTCCACATTTTTTGGGTTTGCAAATACCTTGGAGAAGACCAAGGCAAATCTTCCGTCTCTTGGGGGTCACGATGGGGAGGCAGTGGTCTCTGTTCAACACAAAGGATGTTTTTGTTTCTTAAAAAGAGAACTTGACCCTGAAATTCAGTAGCTTTGGGACTCTAATCAATGTGTGAAAAAGAGGAATAGAGGTTCTAACTATCAGGGCTTGAAAACGGTAGATTTCTCTGAAGCCTCATTAGTCTCAATGGAAATTAACAAATGGATTTAAATAATCTAGCCCACAAAAGCAGCAGTTTGAATAATGTCTTTTAGGGAAATAACACATGATACGGAAAGACTGAAAAAGGATCTCGACTTGCAGGACTCAACATTTTGGGAGAAGGTAAGAACTTCCTTCCATAAAAATAGAGCTTTTTCTAGTCAAGTACTTTGTCTAATTGGTAGTAACCCTTTTACTATACAGACCCTGCTTTTTGATCAGTTCCCAATCACAAAATGTACTTTCTGCAGGTACCATCACAGGGATGTATTCTTCAACTCACCAAGAACAAAATTAAAGATGACCTCTCTAACATGGGGTAGTAACCACTACTACAGCTTATCACTGACAGAATGAGTTTCTCTTAATCACATACATTATACACAAGTACAGTGCTATTTCTCAAGAACTGTTCTAAGCACTTTACACAGGTTGATTCATGCCATCCTCACATCACACTTACAAGGCAGATCTTATCATATCAATTCCCATTTTACAGAGGGAGAGACTGAGGTGAACGGCTGAACAACTACCCTTAGACCACATGCTAGTCAGTACCAATGATGTCATTCAAGCCCAAAGAACCTGTCTTATTTCCTTAACAGAGTTTTGCTTGCTTATTTTATTTGTGAGTTACTATTGTTCTTATGGTTGGGTAAGCATCAGGTATAAACAAAATTCCAAATGCCTGAGAACTTAAAGGTTGTTGATATTATCCAATTTCAAGAATCACTTGTAAAACTAGGACCATTTTTTCCCTAACTCTTTAAAAGAGGCTGCTGCTGCTTGCTGCTAAGTCACTTCAATCGTGTCTAACTCAGTGCGACCCCATAGATGGCAGCCCACCAGGCTCCTCTGTCCATGGGATTTCCCAGGCAAGAGTACTGGAATGGGGTGCCATTGCATTCTCTGTTAAAAGAGGCAGGGATCTTTTTTTAATCACAGTGAGGTTTGATGAATGTGGGGTCAACATGAACAGTGTGAGTTAAAATGGTTGGTTCCATCAAGTTATATGACTGATCCATTCATCGTCTCTTTGGGGACTTCCCAGCCTATAGTCACCAGTTTGTGGTTAAATCTGGTTTTCATTTATACTTTCTATACACACACATCTAATATATCTCAGCCCCTCCCCAACATACACACACGACACTAACAGAACTAGATTATGCACACAGCTGGGGAACTGGAGACTTTCTGATTTCCCCCAAAATGAAAAACACAGCTCTGTTTCTGCCCACAGACTCTAACGTGTGCAGTGCATGTATCTCACAGTGGCTTTACCCATTGTCTTATATTGTTCAGAAACATGTTCAAGTACATATCTTCAGTTTTAACCAGAAAGGATGCTTCCTCTGAATTATATTTGGAGACTATTCAGTGTTCCAAGGCTTTGCACACACACCAGTGAGGTCATATTTTCAGTAACAGACAGCTGGACTTTAACAGTTGAATACTTATTTTATGTGCATTAGAAAAAAGTCAAACTAGCACATAAAACCCATGCTATTAAGAGTATCGCTGCTATAAGACACTGTTCATACGACACTGTTAGAAGATGCAGTTTAGTCCCTGGACCCACAGCATCAGTGTCACGTGCAACTTCTTGTTCAGTCACTAAGTCGTGTCCGACTCTTAGCAATCCCCATGGAGTGCAGCATGCCTGGCTTCCCTGGCCTTCACTATCTCCCGGAGTTAGCTCAAACTAATGTCCATTTGGTTGGTGATGCCATCCACGCACCTCATCCTCTGTCGCCCCCTTCTCCTCCTGCCCGCAATCTTTCCCAAGGGTATTTTCCAATGAGTTGGCTCTTTGCATCAGGTGGCCAAAGTATCGAAGTTTCAGCTTCAGCAACAGTCCTTCCAATGAATATTCAGGATTGATTTTCTTTAGGATTGATTGTTTATTTCCGTACAGTCCAAGGGACTCCAAGAGTCTTCTCCAGCACCATAATTGGAAAGCAGCTTCTTAGAAATCATCGTTCTTAGGCCTATCCTAGACCTACTGATTAAGAAACTGAGAGAACACTTTAACAAGCTCCCCAAGTAATAAGGCATGCTAAAGTTTGAGAATCATTGTTTTAAGATAAAGTTAATTTTATTTAAGCAAAAAGAAAACAAAAAAATCAATTGGTTTAAAGAAGAAATTAAAAAATAATAAAAGTAGTCTAAGGATACACTCCAAATTAAGGAGCTGGGAGAGGCTGGGACCTGGGACCCCTGAGTGCAGTGCTCGAGTGCATGCATCCTCAGTCGCTCAGTCACGTCCAGCTGTGTGTGACCCCATGGACTGCAGCCCACCTGGCTTCTCTGTCCATGGGACTCTCCCAGCAAGAATGCTGGAGTGAGCTGCCATTTCCTCCTCCAGGGGATCTTCCCAGCCCAGGGACTGCACCCATCTCCTACAATTTCTGCAGTGTCAGCCGGGTCCTTTACCACTGAGCCACCTGGGGAGATGGGCTGCAGTGGTTAAAATGCAAAAACTACAAGGGACTGTGAATAACTGTGTACATGCCCAGTTGCGGCAAATTATGAACAAGGTACAAAAAGACCAAAACCCCAAGTGCCACTTTGAAACAGTCAGAAATAAAAGCAGGACCCTGGACATGTACCCTGCACAAAACAGGAACCCTCAGGTGCTGGGCAGACCACTTGAGCCACTCCTGCAGCCTGACCCACCAGTTGACCCTTACCCTCACCCTATTTAAGATGCCAGCTCACCACCCCTCAGAGACAGAGCAAGGGAACATGTCACTCGTTCTCGCTCCCTCGTGTTGTAGCACGTGTCCCAGTCAAGATTTGCCTGAATTTCTCATCTGGCTTCTGATCAATTTCTACTGATTTAAGGAGCCCAAGAACCCTGGTCGGTAACACTGGCACATACTAGATGACATGTTGGGGAAACATGCTGGTTACTGACAGATTAATAAACATTCAAACTCACCCATGAACAAACGCAGGAACTTCTTCCAACTGTCTCTTAACATGAATGAAAATAGTATTGGTCATGGAAGGCAAAGTCACAGATCATTAGCCGTAATATAAAAGTAAAGTCAAATTTGAGCTCTCATGTTTAATAAGCAAAGTGTGCCACCCAGTCTGGGTGCAGAGTAGATCCTCCACATCCATTTATCACCAGACACCCATCCACAATGCACTCCGCACAAACGATACCATTTGGAGCAGGGATGGCTGCCCGTACTCATCAGAAATAGTAGAAGTCAAGAGTACAAAGTTGGGTGAAATCAAATTCTGCAGTTGCCAGCCAGTCCACACAACAACACAATGTTAATACCACACCTTCCATCAGTGAGCCATCAACAATCACACACATGGTGGGAAAAGTATAATGAAGAGTCTAACTTGACTTTTTAATCTTTAGTTGCTGACAGTTTTTAAGCTTCACCTCTGCCTCTTCCTCTGTGCTCCATATCTTGGAACTCTGGTTACAAAGTTTTTGCGACTGGCAAGAAATTTGAACACACAAGCCACTGTCCACTGGGCTGAGGAGAGGAATCCTCAGCCCACTCCTAGGCCCCAACCCTGAACATCATAAAACTCCATGCCACTCTCCTGCCCTTCCTCTCTCAAGGCATTCCTCAGTCAGCTTGAGAGGCCCTGCCCTACTCTCCTCCAAAGTTTCATTATGCTAGTGATAAACCTTTCCATAAGTGTGTCTGTGCATGCACATGTGTGTGAGAGAGAGGCAAAATCATCTTGGCATCTGAATCAAATTTCAGGCAGAAGATCCATCCTGCCTCTTTCAAAAGGAAGAGTGTCTTGGTCCACACTTGAGTTGGCAAAGAATTTCCAGACATGAGACAGGATGAGAGGAAAATAAAGTTTATTAGAGTGGGAGACGCTGTTAGAACGCTGGCCAGCTCAAGGGAGAACCGACGTCGAACAGGGGTCCTTGGTCCATTTTTATAGCCAGGGTACAAGCAGGATAGGAGTCTTGTGGGTCATTTGCAGATTGGATGAGGCATGTATACTGGGTGGGGGAACAGTAAGGCAGAAACCGTCTCCCTATATGGGGCAGAAGGGGAGACAGGTTATACTGCTCAGGAGCACGTGAAATTCTTTAACAGTTACAACAAGGGGGAGAGAAGGACAATAAGGGTATGTTGTGGGTTTTGTTTTTTTTTTTTCTGTTCCTGCATTCTAAGACCTTCCTTGGTTTTATCAATTCATGCATTCCAAGACTGTCCTTGGTTTTCTCTGGTCTTTCATCCATGGGACACCACAAAGAGGCCATGTAGAAGTCATGTAAATCAATGGATCTATGTAATTATGTTGTTCTATATACACACAGAAGGGAGACGACTAGTTCCTATGTCAGAAAAACACAAGATGTGACAACAGAAATTCCATGACCTTAGAATTATCATTTTCCAGTATCTCTCAGAAATATACAAATGCCAATATTAAAAAAAAATGGGAGAAAAACCCAGTTCTTCAATCCCACCAGTTTGCCTGGGAGCTCTTTCATCCATGTGTTTAGTATCTCAATAAGCCCAGCCTGAACTAAGCATTAAAAGAAAACAAACAGTACACACTTCCAGTCTTAAAAAGCTTCTCAAGGTGTACATCTTTGAAACGTCTAAGAAACTTCTAGCACTTATAACTTCAGTATTCATACATTAAGACTTTATTTTCTTAAATGACTTCATCTGATTTCATTCAATTATTTTAAACGTAGGTGTGGAAAATTGGAGTACCATTCAGCAAATATTCATCCACGTCCATCTCCCCTTTCTGCAGGGCTCTAGGCTCTGGTGAGCAGAACATGAACTGATAGGATGTAAAGAGTATTTGCATTTGCTGGCACACAGTTTGGCTTGCTTCCGACACTCCTGCTATTTCACAAGAGAAAGACGCACCCTACACAGTCACTACTGACTCAGCCTGGGTCACAGAGAGCGAGAGCTGGTGCAGACCTAAACCCTTGCCAGAGTCCCCAGCCAAGCCCAGTCTAAGCACAGCCTGAGAGAGCCCAGACTAGCTTAGTGGAACCACATTTGACCTTTATACCTATGCAAATAAATGTTTATTATTGAAAACTACTGGATGTCAGCAAGGTCTGTTACACAGCAGTATTGCAGCAATAGCTGATGAACACGTTTCCAGCCAAGTTTACCGTTTAGAGGCTCATATCACTTTGGAAGCTTTGAGTAACTGGAATGTAATCTTAACCAACCAGCATAGATAGAAGAGGGCTCAGGTTGGAAAGATAAGCGGTGGGGAGGACACACACATTTCTATTCTTTCATAAACAAAAAATGAGCTCATACAACTTGAGTCTCTATGTCTTTGGGTGATAATGTAAAATAGGTACAAAGGTCAGTGAATTTATGGATATGTTTCTTTGATAAGTACCTGGGTTCCCAAGGTAGGTATTCAGTATATCAAGCTCTTTTGAACTCCAGGAACACAAGCTCCTAAAACCTTATTTCCCCCTTCCTATCTCTGTAGTTTTAAAAGACACACATTCATTTAAAAAAAAAAAAAAAAAATCAGAGGCTCCCAACTTGTCAGTCTAAAATTTAGGATTCAACTGAAAGTACCTAATGCGTACCACTAGGTGGCAGTCATATTTCATACGGAAACTTGAAACCTGCTAACAAATAATGCCTTAAAGATTTGGTGGGGGGTAGGGATGGGGGCGATGAGGGTGGGTCAGTACTGTGAAATGAACATTCTTCTTTGCCATAAAAGATGAACTAGTATGGATATGGTACCTATATGAGAAAAATTAGAACAAGTAAGAGGCTTTTCACACGCTACCAAAGTAATGATCGAAAGTCTCCAAGCAAGGACTCAACAGTATGTGAACCGAAAACTTCCAGATGTTCAAGCAGGATTTAGAAAAAGCAGAGGAACCAGAGATCAAAAATTGCCAACATCCGCTGGATCACTGAAAAAGCAAGACAATTCCAGAAAAACATCTACTTCTGCTTCATTGACTATGCTAAAGTCTGTGACTGTGTGCATCACAACAAACTGGAAAATTCTTCAAGAGATGAGAAAACCAGACCACCTGAGCTGCCTCCTGAGAAACCTGTATGCAGGTCAAGAAGCAACAGTTAGAATCGGTCATGGAACAATGGGCTGGTCCAAAAGTGGGAAAGGAGTACGTCAAGGCTGTATATTGTCAGCCTGCTTATTTAATTTATATGCAGACTACATCATAGGAAATGCTGGACTGGATGAAGCACAAGCCAGAATCAAGATTGATGGGAAAAAGATCAACAACCTCAGATGTGCAGATGACACCACCGTTACGGCAAAAAGTGAAGAACCAAAGAGCCTCTTGATGAAGGTGAAAGAGGAAAGTGAAAACACTGGCTTAAAACTCAACATTAAAAAAAACGAAGATCATGGGATCTAGCCCCATCATTTCATGGCAAATAGATGGGGAAACAATGGAAACAGTAACAGACTTCATTTTCTTGGGCTCCAAAATCACTGCAGATGGTGGCTGCAGCCATGAAATTAAAAGACGTTTGCTCCTCAGAAGAAAAGCTATGACCAACCTAGACAGCATATTGAAAAGCAGATAAACATTACTTTGCCAACAAAGGTTCGTCTAGTCAAAGCTATGGTTTTTCCAGTAGTCATGCATGGATGTGAGAACTGGACCATAAAGAAAAGCTGAGCACCAAAGAACTGATGCTTTTGAACTGTGGTTTGGAGAAGTCTCTTGAGAGTCCCTTGGACTGCAAAGGAGCTCAAACCAGTCCATCCTAAAGGAAATCGGTCCTGAATATTCACTGGAAGTATTGATGCCGAAGCTGAAACTCCAATACTTTGGCCACCTGATGTGAAGAACTGATTCACTGGGAAAGACTGAAGGCAAGAAGAGAAGGGGACAACAGAGGATGAGATGGTTGGATGGCATCACTGACTTGATGAGCATGAGTTTGAGCAAGCCCCAGGAGATGGGGGAAGCATACGAAAGCCTGGCGTGCTACAGTCCACGGGTTTGCAAACAGTCGGATACAACTGAGCGACAACAACAATTCCAAAAAGTTGAGAGACCCAATAGACTTCAGTCGTCACAGGTTCACGTTTTTAGTTCCCTCCTTACTCCCCATGGACAGCAGAGCCTAGCGGGCTGCAGTCTATGGAGGTCACAAAGAGTCGGACATGACTGAGCGACTAAGCACAGACTTAACCTGTGTAACAACAACATCTGAAATAAAAAGCAAGAAAGTTAAGAGTCACTGGTGAGTACTAAAACAGGGTAACACCTTGGAGAAACAGAAATGGACTAGAGCAGAACAGCGGTGCTTTGGGCCCGAAGCTTGGGCTGGCTGAGCTCAGGTTCCAGTGACGGGCATGACGGCCTGGAGTTTGGTGACTGCAGAGAAGCTGGGCTAACGGGGCCCTCTGTGGGGCAGGAAATCAGGGCTAGGCTTGCGGCTTAGAAAAAGGGACAGGGGTGGTGTTCCGAAATGGTCAAGAGAATCCAGAAGTATTAAGAGCTGCTGTCAACTGCAGCCTGCGGACTTAAATAGGAGGCTATAGGCAAGAACTGAGACCAGATTTCAAGTATATCCATGGCTGTTCTGAGTGACTAGAGCCACAACATCCCAACCACACCTTGGGCTGGGGACCCAAAACACCATTGTTAATCTAGGTTCTGGTCTGGGAGTCTTGTAAGGACCAGGTGAGCCAACTGTAAAACAGACAAGTGTCAAGGGGAAGGGAAAACTTCTTTTTAAAAAAAAAGCATCCCATATACCATGAGACTTCAAACCAAACCAAACCTAAATATCAAGGCAGACAACAAAATCAACAATTGGAAGAGAAAATTACATTAATACAAATTTTAAACATAAATGTTTAAAATATTTTAGCAGTGTTTAGAATTGTTACCAAGGTGAAAGAGTAACAACCATTATACACAATAATGAGAAAAGTAATATAAAAATATTAAGAAAAGAGTATATAAAAAGAAGTAACAACAGGTAACTACAAACTTTAGAAGGCTTCCCTAGTGGCTCAGTGGTAAAAATCTGCCTGTCTATGCAGGAGATGCAGGTTTGATCCCTGGGTTGGGAAGATCCCCTGGAGAAGGAAATTACAGACCACTCTAGTGTTCTTTTGCCTGGGAAATCCAATGGACAGAGGAGCATGGTGGGCTACAGTCTATGGGGTCACAAAAAGAGTTGAACACAACTCAGCAATTAAAAAACAAACAAGAAATAACAGAAATGTACAATATAGCAATTGAAAAGTTTAAGAGCGGGATAAACTCTGGCACTGTCAAGGAAAGAATTTGTGAATAAAAGAAAATACTATATAACTAAAAATGCAGCATGAAACAAAAAAGGATAAGAAAGAATCAAAATTAAGAAACTCTGACCCTGATACATAAATAACAAATTAGACCATAAAACAGTACAGAAAACAAAGTCTGTAAATAGAGACATGCAGATATGGAAACTAAATGTGAGAACTGAGTCTGTTTTGAAATTTGTGATGGAAGCCTAGACTATTTCTAAATCCAAATTTAAGAAAAATATTTATATTTCATACCATACACAAGAATAAATCCCTGTGGCTTAAAAAAAATCCAAATATGAAAACCAAAACAGAAAAAATACTTTGGAAGAACATTAGGATATCTTTATGACATTGGAATTTGAAAAGATTTCTTAAGACTTTTTGTTTTTTAAGGAAAACATGTTTTAGATTCAGTTTCATTAAAATTACCAAAATTATTTGTGCTAAAAGATGCCACTAGAAAGTGGTAAGCCACATTCCTGGAGAAGACATTTGCAAAATATGAACAACAAAAGTTGAGCATCCATGCAAACGAGTACTAGAATAAAACAAGAAATAAGAAAAGCAACCAATAGAAAAATGGACAATACATTCATGGAAGACGACTAAACATATAAAAAGACACACAATCTAACCTATCCTCAGGATGAAGCAAATTAAAACTACAGTGGGATGTCAATTCACACCTAACAAACTTGAAAATATTAAAAAGACTGTTAATACTAACTACTGGTGAGAAATAAGAATTCCACACTCGATTGATGAAAGTATTAATTGTTACAATCACTTTAAAATTCATTTTGACATCTATTAAGCTGAAAGATACACATTAATAAAACTAGAAATTCTACTGTAAAATTTAACTCAAGTGGGGTGTTTACCATGAACACAAATGTTTAATAGCATACTTCAGGAAACCCCATTTCTAGTAGTGGAAAATAGGAAGAAACGTACATTTCCAATACAGCAGTACAGATAAATATTGAACAATATAGTCACCCAAAGTGATACGATACAGACATTAAAATGAATGACCTGGAACTATACATACCAACAGATTAATTTAGCAACTATAATTCTGAGAGAAAAAGTTGCCAAAAATACAGTTGGATGTCACTTTTAGAATTTTAAAATACACAATCGTATTATACATATTTAGAGATTTCGTACCTAAAGTATAAAGAAGTACATGGGATTAATAAGCAATTTCACATAAGGGGAAGCTGCACAGCAGGATGTAAATGTATTTCTAATGTTTTATTTCTTAACTAAGGCATTGGGTATAGTAATGATCATGAATGTCACTAACAGCCTTAAAATACATAAAGTGAAAACTGACAAAATAAATTTAAAAATAGGAGATAAGCAGAGCCCTTCTATTAGAAACTATAGATCAAGCAAATAAAAACACAAGTGACTAGCACAAGAAACAAACTTTACTATCTATATCTCAGAACCCAACAAAAACAACATACATCCTTTTCAGACACATGATGTATCTGCTAAAATTGATCACAGAGAAAATCACTCCAAAACATTTAATTATTATTATACAGACCACGTTCACTTTCTATAATACAATTAAAATCAATAAGAGGATAGACTAAAAAGTAAAATTAAAATTAGCAAATCTAATTAGACAACATATGAAAATAAGCCATGTAACTAAGCAGGGTTTCTTCTAAGAAGGTAAGAATTATATATCATCTGAAAACTTATCAGTGATATCTAACATACTAATGGCAGCCCACTCCAGTACTCTTGCCTAGAAAATCCCATGGACAGAGGAGCCTGGTAGGCTGCAGTCTTGGGGTCGCTAAGAGTCGGACACGACTAAGCAACTTCCCTTTCACTTTTCACTTTCATGCACTGGAGAAGGAAATGGCAACCCACTCCAGAGTTCTTGCCTGGAGAATCCCAGGGACGGGGGAGCCTGACAGGCTGCTGTCTATAGGATCGCGCAGATTGGACAGGACTGAAGTGACTTAGCAGCAGCAGCAACACAGTTAAAGGAGAAAAGGCATCATATCTCAAAATGATACAGAATGAAACAAAAAGTATCCGGATAAAGCTCAACAGTCACCCTCCATTTTAAAAAAAAAAAAAAAAAAGACTCTGAGCTAATTTAGAATAGAAGGAAATCAAATTCAGGACATTAAGAATTTTTCAGCAATTTTTCACATGTCATAGTAAAACCTCAGGAAGCCAGCTTAAGAGTACCCACAGTCACTCATGTTTTCCTGTGTATACTAGAGGTCTGGGACTGTGCAGTAAGAAATGAGATGTGAAAACTGGAAAGGAAAAGACAATACTGGTATTATTTACAGTGATATGATTGTCAAAGTATACACGGCAATACCACTTATACAGGGTTTAGAAAACCCATGCTATATACCGTCTAGGATTACACAGATGATGCCACCCACAGCTGACTTTCCTGTACTGGTGGTGACCCCCGCATAAACCAGAAAGTGGCTGGGGAGGCAAGTGGAGAAACTGGATTAAGAGGGGCTATAAAAGTGGTCTCAGCCCCAGCTTCCCAAGTCTGAAGAAACTGTGGCAAAATGTCTGATGGTCAACATATAACTGCTCATTCTACTTCTCTGTTTTCCTAGTAGTTTGAAATTATGCAGGACTCTCTTCCACAAAAGATAACGAATGTGTTCCAAATCTCACACATATACCTTTTCTACATAAAACTTGGTTTACAGTCAGTGAGAAAAATTAGAAGGCATCCACAGAGTCCTAGTGAAAACACATTCCTCATGCGGCACGTACAAGCATTAGATGATCTGACTGAAAACTCTGGGAGAAGTTCTTCACTCCAGCGTGTGCCTGGACTCTCTGGCTGACAGAGCCCTTTAAAGCCAACAAAGGGAACCTCAGGAGAAGGGGATATGAAGGTCAGTCCCTGGAGAGGCAGGTGAAAGCCAGCCAGCTTTAACTTGACTGAGAGTGGAATTTTCTAGTAAACCAGGCCAGACAGGTACCCAGGAGGCCAGGCTACCTGCCCAGATTTCTAAAGGCAACAGGACACTTGTTTCTCCCACATGGTGGAAAAGTACTCCAAAATGCAACACATTACACCTGCCACCGTGCTTATTGCCTGTTAAGTGTAAAGTTTTGACTTGCATTGCTTCTCCCGTCAGAATTTAAGAACTGATTTTTCACGTATATATCTATTTTCAGGGCTCTCTCAATTCTAAAACCAAAGATGAGAAAACCTATTAGATGTCTAAGATAAACCTCCAATGCACGGGGCCCAGGTTTGACTCCTGGTAGGAGAACTAGATCCCTCCTGTTGCAAAAGCAAGACCTGATGTAGTCAAATAAATAAATTAAAAATATATATACATATATATATAGTCATAAAAAAGTAAAATAAAAACTCAAGATAACTCAGTTAAAAGTGAAGTTCAGATAACCAGCAGATCATTTTTTTAGTGTTAGTGTGTCTCAGGCAATATGTGGTATTTAACACTAAAAAATTATTGTTTATCTGACAGTCATATTTAACGGGACATCCTATATTTTTTCTGGCAACCCTACTTCAGGATCTCTTGGCACTCTTAGGGAGAACTATGCACAACAAGTCAAGAATTTCTAAAAACTGGAGATTGTGCGTGCACACAGATGGAATTATAGTAGAAATCTTTTAGCTACCTAGAAACACTGATTCTAGACATTTCATTTGAGCTTGCTTTCTTTAAAATCTCCCGGATTTTGTTGTTTTCGTTTTATAATGGCAGTTTCAGTTTTGCTTTTTCCCCCAAGTAATCTGATCTTTTCATATGATTTTTCACTGAAAATCACAAGGAAGTCAGTTATCTACTTTTTAAAGTGAACACAATAAACAATGACATGAAATGAAGGCAACACAGAGAACACAAATGCACACATCACCCTCTTTCCTTTCTTGTAGAGAGAGAGGAAGGACATTGTTAAGAGCATATGAAGACAAATACAGTGATTCAACATGCAAAACACCGTGGCCCCTAAAACACACTCTTCTGAAAAGTCAGCTGTGCCCAGCTGCCCACCTACAAGCTTGCTCCAGTGTTACTACAGTCAAAAATCAGCCAAGACAAACTGGAGACACAACCAGCTCACCTGTAAAGCCAAACTTCTGCATCAGCCAACCAGTTTAATCCCTCCCTGTAAAGCCTCTATTCAGTGGTTCTCAGCCTTGGCTACATATTAGAATCACCCAGGGAGGCTGAAAAATCACTGAAGCATGAATTCCAGCCCAGAGATAGATTTTGTTGGTATGAGATGCACATTAGGCATTGGATTTTTAACAGCTTAGTTGATTCTGACAGACAGCCAAGGCTGAGAACCACAGCTATTGTTAGGGTTATCCTCAAACACTGTTGTTGGGGGACGCTAGAAGGTAACGCATATATTTAGACTGTAAAAGCATGCATCTCCATCTGCTGCTAACTCCAAGCTCTCCTCCATCCAAGCTGATGAGAAAACAGCCAACGCACTGGACTTGGGTTCTTCCCTGCCCTCCTGTATTTCCTCTGAAATTTTAGCATCCTGAAGTAATGTTCAAATGGCAAGATGATATAGAAGGGACTGCAGATGGGAATAAAAATGGCAAGATCTTCTGGTCAATTCCACTTTACTAGTAAACCCAATGTAACCCGCCAGATTATCGTTCTAGAAGTGTACTATCTGAGCAGCATGCAAAGGATATCAGCTCAACTGACAGAAATGTGCAGCTTTTTAACTGAAGTATATTGTTGTTTTACAATACTGCACGTGTTTCAGGTATACAGAAAAGTGACTCAGTTTTATATACATATGCACACACATATACATATATTCTTTTCAGATTATATATACACAACATATATGTCTTCATATTATTTTCCATTTCATTCCAATCCCAAAGAAAGAATGCTCAAACTCCTGCACAATTGCACTCATCTCACACGCCAGTAAAGTGATGCTCAAAATTCTCCAAGCCAGGCTTCAGCAATACGGGAACTGTGAACTTCCAGATGTTCAAGCTGGTTTTAGAAAAGGCAGAGGAACCAGAGATCAAATTGCCAACATTCACAGGGTCATCGAAAAAGCAAGAGAGTTCCAGAAAAACATCTATTTCTGCTTTATTGACTATGCCAAAGCCTTTGACTGTGTGGATCACAATAAACTGTGGAAAATTCTGAAAGAGATGGGAATACCAGACCACCTCACCTGCCTCTTGAGAAACCTATAGGCAGGTCAGGAAGCAACAGTGAGAACTGGACCTGGAACAACAGACTGGTTCCAAATAGGAAAAGGAGTACATCAAGGCTGTATATTGTCAACCTGCTTATTTAACTTCTATGCAGAGTACATCATGAGAAACGCTGGGCTGGAAGAAGCACAAGCTGGAATCAAGATTGCCAGAAGAAATATCAATCACCTCAGATATGCAGATGACACCACCCTTATGACAGAAAGTGAAGAGGAACTAAAAAGCCTCTTGATGAAAGAAGAGAGTGAAAAAGTTGGCTTAAAGCTCAACATTCAGAAAACGAAGATCATGGCATCTGGCCCGATCACTTCATGGGAAATAGATGGGGAAACAATGGAAACAGTGTCAGACTTTATTTGGGGGGCTCAAAAATCACTGCAGATGGTGATTGCAGCCATGAAATTAAAAGACACTTACTCCTTGGAAGGAAAGTTATGACCAACCTAGATAGCATATTGAAAAGCAGAGACATTACTTTGCCAACAAAGGTCTGTCTAGTCAAGGCTATGGTTTTTCCAGTTGTTACGTATGGATGTGAGAGTTGGACTGTGAAGAATTGATGCTTTTGAACTGTGGAGTTGGAGAAGACTCTTGAGTCCCTTGGACTGCACAGAGATCTAACCAGTCCATCCTAAAGGAGATCAGTCCTGGGTGACCATTGGAAGGACTGATGCTGAAGCTGAAACTCCAATACTTTGGCCACCTCATGTGAACAGCTGACTCATTGGAAAAGATCCTGATGCTGGGAGGGATTGTGGACAGGAGGAGAAGGAGACGACAGAAGATGAGATGTCTGAATGGCATCACTGACTCGATGGACATGAGTTTGGGTAAACTCTGGGAGCTGATGATGGACAGGGAGGCCTGTCATGCTGCGATTCATGGGGTTGCAAAGAGTTGGACACGACTGAGTGACAGAACTGAACTGAAGAAAGAAAAAGAAATGCTGCCAATTTTGATTGTATAATGCCAATTATAAAATTGTCATTTTAGATGCAGATAATGTGCATCAGACATTTGATGATATATTTTAACTCAATTCTCATAAAGTTGTATGCATTTTATGTGGTATGTATGCCTCCATACTGGAGCTTTCCAGGTGGTGCTAGTGGTAAAGAACCTGTCTGCCAATGCAGGTGTGTAAGGGATGTGAGTTCAATCCCTGGGTTTGGAAGATGCCCTGGAGGAGGGCATGGCAACCCACTCTAGTACTCTTGCCTGGAGAATCTCATGAAAAGCGGAGCCTGGCAGGCTACAGTCCATAGGGTTGCAAAGAGTCGGACAAGACTGAAGCCACTTAGCACACACACAAGCATACCCCCATTTTAGAGATAAACTGAGACCTAGAGAGGTGAAGTCCTTGCCCACGTTCACAGGGACAATAAGGAATATAGCCAGGATCGGAACCCAGGAAGCCTGGCTATACCCTAGCATACTAGTATACCAGTCCAGCTCTATAAGCATTCATTGATGAGGACAAAAATCAATCATGATAACACCAACCCAAGCTTTCCACTCACTACCAGAAGGAGCCAGCATTCTGGAGGGTCTGCTGCTGACTCAGCCTGCAGACACAGACTTCCTCGGAGGATTCATCCCACATAACAGATCTGACTCAGGCCCAGTTTCCTGCAGAGGATCCACCCCAATTAGTGGTTTCCTGAAATTCACCCTTCATGGTACCAACTAGTCAGCATGAACTCATCCCCACAAGTCCACAGTTTTTTTCCCACTTGGTCATTACTATACCCATTCATCTTTAGTAATATTTACTCTTCCTCCTCCAACTGTTATAATGTGCTTCATTTTGTGAGGACGACTCCTGGAACCACATTCCCAGTTGCTCCTAATAGAGAAGCCACAACTGAATAAGTACCAAGATGCATCAGCCATCAGATTCTACAGCTTCTAGCTCGTCCAGCTGCTTTGGCTCACTCAACCAGAAAGCTGGCAGCCAGGCTCGTGGATTCACAAACTCCCTCTCCGGTTCACTGCCTTAGTTACTGTGGCAACAGATGTCACAGAAATACAAAGTCAGAGTCACGGTTTCCATGTCCTCTAAACATAGGAGCAAACATTCAACCTTGCTGGTAATCAAATAATTATTACTAAAGCATAAGACACATTTTTGTTCCTCTAGTTGGAAACCATTTTTAAACCACGAAACCTAATGCTGTCTAAAAAGCAATCAACAGAATTATAAACCGTTAACACCTTTATCAACAAAAATGAACTGCTGTTAGAACATTTATTGACTGTTTTCTGTGAAGCGGGTGTTGTGCCAAGTGGTTTGCCTTAGTTTCTTTCATCCTAAGAGAGTGACATTTTAGTATTTCATTTTGTAGGACACTGAGGGTCACTGGTTAAGAAAGTGAAGTGGGTACTATCTCTGAGAAGGTCAGTTTCGCTATAGACACTGAGAGCAGACTCTGGACCTAGGATATCTAGTTTGCATCCTAGCTTGGGCACTCATAAGTAGTAGCATCTGGGTCAAGTTATTTCACCTTCTGTGCCTTTTCTCATCCTTAAATAAGGATAATGACGATTCCTACCTTACAAAGTTGCTAAAGAGATGAGTTAATATTTGTACAGTACTTATAGCACTGCTTAGTGCATAGGTATATAATACATATTTTCAGCTGTTATTACTATTATTAAAAATAATTTTTTCACTTTCAATAATTTCATTTTCATTCCAAACTGATGACTTTGCTTCCTACTTCACTGACAAAACTGAAGCTGCTGGAAGAACCTCCACATTGGTCTACCTACCAGCCCTGATACCTATATTCTTTGCTCTTGGAATCGGTTACTAGAGATGACTTTTCATACTCCTATCAAAGCCAACCCCTCTGCTAGTACCTAAGATCTCTATCCAAATCAGTTTCTCAAACATACCATTCCAGGAAGCCTGCCTTCTTCTTACCTCAAATTTCCCCTTTCTGCAAGAACCTTCTCTCTGGCATACAAAAGAGCTATTACATCTCCCATCTTAATTAGAACAAAATGAATCCTTTCTTTTGTCCCCACAGGCCCCACCAGCTACTACCCCAATTTAGTTCCTTTTGCAAAACTTCTCAAAAATTTGCCCTGATATTGACCCTGAATTGTCATTCTCTTAAAGCCACTCGGAATGAGGCTTCTGCCCAAGCTCCCCGACCAGGATCCTCTATGCTTCTAAATTCAATGGTCAATTCTTGATCCTTATGCTTTTCTGCTCTAACATTTATCACTCTTCCCCTACTCCTTCAGACTCCTTTTTGGACTCAGCATTCAGAACTGCACCATCTCTTGGTTTTCTGGCTACCTCACTGGACACGCATCCTCAGCTTACTTTGTTGATTCTTCCTCTTCACCTCAATCTCTTGCTACTGGAGGTCCCTAGGGTCATGCCCTCCTGGTTTCCTTTTCTATCTCCACTCAGCATCTCACCAATCTGAGTTTTAAATATTAACTTTTAGATCTGCAAATGACTCCCCAATTAACATCTGCAGCTCAGAAGCCCTCCTCACCCCAACTTCACACTGACATAGTATCCGAAGGCCTGCTAGCGCTTCCTTGCACATGTCAAGTGGATGCCTGGAGGTTCACGTCTCAGAAAGGATGCTTCATCCTTCCCCCAGCGCCAACAGTCCTCTGCTCCTGTCAGCGGCAGTCTCATCCCTCCATGGCTCAAGTCAAAACTCTGTGGTCATCCCTGACCGCTCTCTTCTACATCTAGTCAAGCAATGCCAATAGTTCTGCCTTCAAAACAAATTCAAAATCTGATTATTTTTTACTGCCTCCTTTTCTACCACCATAGTCCATGCCACTGTGCCCTAAGCAAGTATAATCTCTTCCCTGGATCACCATAAAGGTGAAACTGAAAGTTGCTCAGCCGTGTCCGACTCTTTGCGACCCCATGGACTATACAGTCCATGGAATTCTCCAGGCCAGAATACTAGAGTGGGTAGCCTTTCCCTTCTCCAGGAGATCTCAACCCAGGGATCAAACCCAGGTTTCCTGCTTTGCAGGCAGATTCTTTACCAGCTGAGCCACAAGGGAAGCCCCATGGATACTGGAGTGGGTAGCCTATCCCTTCTCTAGGAGATCTTCCTGACCCACGAATCAAACCAGGGTCTCCTGCATTGCATATTATATAGGAATTGAACTGGGGTCTCCTGCATTGCATATTACGTTATGATAACATAACAATCTGAGAACTGCAACCTGGGTTTGCTGGGCCCCACACCCTCCTTCCCCGCCCCCCTAGTCCCTAATTAAATACAGCAGCCAGAGTGGGCTTCTCTAGACACAAAGAAAATCCTGTCAAGTCTCTGCTCAAAATTCCCTCACAGCTCCCTACTTCACTCTCAACAAAGAGGCCGAATTTCACTCTCAACACTGGCCTGCAAATGTGTTCATCAGAGGTTCCTCCATGCCTTTTGTGCCACAGGCCTCTTC
Organism: Nanger dama; assembly: GCA_917880005.1. NCBI lineage: Eukaryota > Metazoa > Chordata > Mammalia > Artiodactyla > Bovidae > Nanger > Nanger dama. Next base: position 74,661,610 of record CAKJTW010000003.1, read on the forward strand.
AGCAGTGGCAATGCCTACTGATCCCTTTAGGCTTCCCAGGTGGCACTAGAGGTAAAGAACCCATCTGCCAACACAGGAGACTTAAGAGGCAAGGGTTCAATCCCTGAGTCAGGCAAATGCCCCAGCGGAAGGCATAGCCTTTCTCCAAATAATATATTTAGATGTATAAAATGAAATACTATAGATTACAGAGCAAACCAACTCAGTGTTATTTTAATTGTGATATATAATAGTAATACATGTACTCCTTTATTAATACATTAAATAATAGGATCCAGTGGCAGTTCTAATGACTAATGAAAATTTGATGTGATGTGGTGATAAAAATAACCATATTTTAAGAGGTATACAACAACCATCATGTGATATGATAATATCTGTGACTTCCATTGCTGACAAGGTCATCAGTTCTATTGTTTGGGACCTGATGAAAAACATTAAATACCAGTTAGATGTTATTATGAAAAATTGGATGGAATGTTTTCCCATCCAAATTAACAGACCCTCTGAATTTTATCCTTGAACTCCTTAGCGGTCCTCAGACTCCAGGTTAAGAGCCTCTAACTACGTTTCTCTTGAATTTCCCTTTCTGGCTAATAGCTGCAGCTCCCCAGACCATGCTACACCCATTCTGTACTCAGAGACTTTGCACTGACGGTTCCCTCCCCTGCAGTCCCTTACTTCTTTCTCTTTTCTTATTTCTTTGCTCACATGTCACAGTCTTGAGGAGTCCTATCCAGACCATATTATTTTAAATGGTAACCAAGTCTTCCACCACAATCCCAGTGCCTCTTATCCAGTTTTTCTTTTCCATAGCATTTATCACCATCTCATACACAATCTACTTATTTTATGTCTTCACTATCTGTATTCACCACTAATATGCTCCCCTTTTCCCTCAGAAGCAAGCTCCTAGAAGGCTGAACATTTTTCTTCTTGATTCACTGATGTAATGCCTCAAACAAGTCCTAGCATGTAGGAGGTGTTCAGGCAATATCATTTACATAAATGTTGCATTTCAACTAAAATTAACGTTGAGTGTTTATTATGTGAATTACCTCCTCTATACACAGTTTCATGTAGGAACACATTACAGGATTTTATCCATTCATCATCATGCCATATCCAATATTTTTTTCCATTCATTTCAAACTGAGCTCTCATTTCAGTTCCTAGAAATGTTCCTATATTTACTCAGAAAGGATGGAGCATGGTGTCAGCTGGTGTGAGCTGACATGTCTGTCAATTTAATGATGCACAATAGTAGTCTTGGAACCAGCTACCAAGGTTCAAATACTAGCTTCTCTCTTTACTAGCTATGCAAAGCCCAGGAAAAGTACATAATTTTTTCTAAGCTTCAGTATCCTCTTTAATAAACTATGAATAATGATCTACCTCGTAGCATTATATTATGGATTATAGTTATCTACTCTGCATGTAATATTTAGTTCATTTCCATAGGGCTTGGCAGATGTAAAACGGATTCATTATTAGTTGTTATCACTGGAAAATGGAAATATTCTCTTGGAGAACAAGTGAGAGAGTAGTCATTTGTGTCACTTATGAGTGACTGGTATCCCACCTCTTAGAAAGGATAATTTAGAACAGATTTCTAAATTGTGAAAGCAATATAAGCATGCTTATATTTAAGAATTGTAGTTTAGAAAGCAGGTAAATCCATTCCTCTGAGACGCAACTGTTAGCATTTTGCTGTACTCTTTCTATTCTTTGTTCTATATATCCTATCAGGGTTGTAACCATTCCACAACTAGTTTTAAAAATGACTTTGAACTTCGTAGCAACTGACTTATTTCTGATCCTTATTAAAATTAAGAATACTGAACAGCCAAAACAATCTTAAGAAAGAAGAACAGAACTGGAGGAATCACTTTTCCTGGCTTCCAGACTATTATACAAAGTTATCATAACCAAAACAATACAACACTGGCACAAAAACTGACACACAGATCAATATAACAAGATAGAAAACCCAGAAATAAACTCACACACTTATTGTAGTTAATCTAAGACAAAGGAGGCAAGAATATACAATAGAGAATAGACAGTCTCTTCAATTAGTGGTGCTGAGAAAACTGGACAGTTAAATATAAAAGAATAAAATTAGAACATTCCCTAACATTGTACATAAAAATAAAAATCAAAATGAATGAACATTCTAAATATTAAGACTGGATGCTATAGAATTCCTAGAGAAAAACATAGGCAAAACATAAAGGGCAGCAATATATTTTTTGAACTGTTTCCTAGAGTAATGGAAATAAACAAATAAGACTCAATTAAACTTAAGGCTTTTGTATAGCAAAGGAAACCATAAACAAAATGAAAAGACAACCTATGGAATGGGAGAAAATATCTGCAAGCAATGCAACTGACAATTTCCAAAATAGACAAACGTCATACAGCTCCATATCAAAAAATAAGCAATTTCATCGAAAAATGGGAGAACACCTGAATAGACATTTCTGCAAAGAAGACAGAGAGATGGCTAACAGGCATGTGACAAGATAAAAACTACAATGAAATCAAAGATCAAAACATACCAGTAAGGATGAACATCATCAAAACATCTACAAATAATGAAAGCTGAAGAGGGTATGGAGAAAAGGGAACCCTCCTATCCTGTGAGTGGGAATGTAAAAACGTTCAGCCACTGTGAATAACAGTATGGAGGGTCCTTAAAAACTAAAAATACAGTTATTCTATGACCCCATAATCCCATCTCTGGGCATACATCAAGAAAAGACAAAAACTCTAATTCAAAAAGATACATGCTGCTAAGTCACTTCAGTTGTGTCCGACTCTGTGCTACCCCATAGATGGAAGCCCACCAGGCTCCGCAGTCCCTGGGATTCTCCAGGCAAGAACACTGGAGTGGGTTGCCATTTCCTTCTCCAATGCATGAAAGTGAAAAGTGAAAGGGAAGTCACTCAGTCGTGTCCGACTCTTAGCGACCCCATGGACTGCAGCCTACCAGGCTCCACCGTCCATGGGATTCTCCAGGCAAGAGTACTGGAGTGGGGTGCCATTGCCTTCTCTGAAAAAGATACATGCATACCACCATTCACTGCAGTACTATTCACAACTGCCAAGATACAGAAACAACCCAACTGCCCATAAGCAGATGACTGGTTTAAGAAGATATGGTGTATATATACAACAGAACATTACACAGCCATAAAAAAGAATGAAATGATGTCATTTGCAGCAACACAGATGGTCCTAGAGATTATCAGACCAAGTGAAGGAAATCAGAGAAAGACAAATATCATATGATATCACTTATATGTAGAATCTTAAAAAGTGATACAGATGAACTCACAAAACTAAAACAGACTCACAGACACAAAAAACAAGCTTATGATTACCAAAGGAGAAACAGTGGAGAGGGATAAACTAGGAATTGGGGATTAACAGATACACATTAATTGGGAAAGGAGTACCTCAAGGCTGTATATTTAACCATGTTTATTTAACTTCTATGCAGAGTATATCATGCAAAATGCTGGGCTGAATGACTCAAAGCCTGCCACCAAGACTGCTGGGAGAAACAGCAACAATCTCAGATATGCAGATAATACCATGGTAATGGAAAAAAGCAAAGAGGAAGTAAACAGCCTCTTGATGAGGGCGAAAGAAGAGAGTGAAAAAGCTCACTTAAAGCTCAACATTCAAAAAACTACTAGGATCACGGCATCTGGTCCCATCACTTCATGACAAATACATGGGGGAAAAGTGGAAACAGTGACAGACTTTATTTTCTTGGACTCCAAAAGCACTGTGGGTGGTGACTATAGCCATGAAATTAAAAGATGCTTGCTCCTTGGAAGGAAAGTTATGACAAATCTAGACAGCATATTAAAAAGTAGAAACATCACCCTGTCTACAAAGGTCCATATAGTTAATGCTATGGATTTTCCAGCAGTCATGGACAGATGTGAGAGATGGACAAAAGAAAGCTGAGCACCAAAGAATCAATGCTTTCAAATTATGGTGATGGAAGACTCTTGAGAGTCCCTTGGACAGCAAGAAGATCAAATCTTAAAGGAAATCAGTCCTGAATATTCATTGCAAGGACTGATGCTGAAGTTGAAGCTCCAATACTTTGGCCACCTGATGTAAAGAGCTGATTCATCAGAAAAGACCCTGAAGCTGGGAAAGATTGAGGGCAGGAGAGAAAGGGGTGTCAGAGGATGAGATGGTTGGATGGCATCACCAACTCAATGGACATGAGTTGGGCAAAGTCTGGGAGACAGTGAACAGAGAAGCCTGGAATGCTGCAGTCCATGGGGTTGCAAAGAGTCAAACATGACTGAGCAACTGAACAACAACAATTACTATAAATAAAACATATAAACAAAAATGATCTACTACATAGCACAAGGAAATATTCAGTAGTTTGTTATAACCTGTAATGGGAAATAATATGAAAGATAATAAATATACAAATATATACAAATCATATATGTATGTATATAACTGAATAACTGCTGTATATCTGAAACAGTATTTTAAATCAATTGTACTTCAAAAAATTAATAAAACAAACAAATAAAAGCAGTGATCCACTTTAAAGAAAGAAAAGGAACAAAGCAAGACAGAGACCACACTCCGATCTCGCTGATCCCCCAGAGATCTGGCTCAGAGTGCTGGAAGCTGAGCTCATACCTGACACAGAAGCGGGAAGCTCCTCCAGGTACAGCACAATAGGACAGAATCTGTTTGTTCCTGGTAGTGACATTGACCATCCCACTCTCCTTCAAACACCCTACAGCTGATCTGAGTTTGGGTGAGAAGGGGAAAGGTGCGAGGAGGTTGGAGAAAGAGTCCAGAAGCTTCTTCTCTGAGACTGTCTAAAGATGGGCTGACTCCACAAGTGCATGGGTGGAAAGGGAGGGGAGCAAGTTCTCTAAGCAGGCTCATACTTAAGGGAACTGGCTGTGTCCTCTGTAACCTTAGGCTCTGGTTATAGCCACTGAGAACCAGGCAGTAAGCCACAAGGAATAGAGCTCTGCCATGCCCTCAGGAAAGGCAAACAGAATTGACACGTTTTGTAGAAATGAACCTGCCGCTTTCACTTGCTTTGACACATGGAGCTAAATAAATGTCAGCCATTATCACACACATGATCATTCCTGGATCAGACCCAGTGAGCTACATTTTTACATGGTCACTGGTGATTCTGATGCAGCATTTTTCAAAGTACAAACTAGAACAGTCCTCTTCAAACTCTTGCTCACGCACCCACTACAATTTCTCTAAAAAAAAAAACCTCACACATTCTAAACTGACATTTGAAACTTGTCACTGTAAGTTTAAACAGGACAATTTATAAATACTAATCTGAAAAGTAAAACTACTAATTTTTTAAATGTAGTTAATGGAATCTAATAATATCATAATTTGCCACTCAGCATTATCTGTTTTAAAAGGCTGTGAACAAATGGCTTTAACATTCAGAAATTTTACCTGGTTGCTTTTCTTCCTTTTAAATATTTCAGTTACTTTTAACAGAATTTAGTAATAAAGCAAGTATCCTCCAATAAAAAGGAATCTCCCCCCCGCCAAAAAGTAATAGCTTTTTATATTTGAATGACTATCATTCACTCTCATAAATCTTCAAGGAATACAAATACAAAAATGATTTTTAAAACTTTCCTCTGATCACAATCAGTTTTAGGTTTTGTTGTTGTTTAGTTACTAACTCGTGTCTGACTGTAGCCCTTCGGGCTCTTCTGTCCATGGGATTTTCCAGGCAAGAATACCAGAGTGGGTTGCCATTTCCTTCTCCAGGGGATCTTCTCAACCCAGGGATCAAACCAGTGTCTCCTGCACTGGCAGATTCTTTACTACTGAGTCATTTGGGAAGTTCAGTTTTACGTTTACTTCTGGGCTAAGTTATCAAAAAATTTTTAGTATCTAACCTATGACAACATATTGAAATGTGATCATTATTTAACAATACAATTTATTTGGAAATATAACTCTATTGGAACGGACAGGATGAAACTTTTGGTGCTCTATGAAGAGGGCTTCATGGAAACCATTACTTGGAATCATCCTTTAACACCCTGGGGGTTTTTACACCTGAGCAAGTAGAGCAAAATTTGGAATAAGTTAAATACTCTCCCTTTATAAACTGGCTAGAGGTCCATTTAAATTAAGAAAGTACTAATTTAAGAAGGGCTTCCCTGGTGGCTCAGTGGTAGAGAATCCATCTGCCAATGCAGGAGCCTCAGGTTCAATCCCTGACTGGGGAGGATCCCACATGCTACGGAAAACCTAAGTCCGTGCACCACAACTACTGAGCCTGTGCTCGGGAGTCCGGGAGCCACGGCCACAGAGGCCTTGAGCCTGTGCTCTGCAACGAGAGGGCACTGCAGCTGGAGCGTGGCCCCCGCTCATTGCAACTCCAGAGGCCCAAGCAGGACAAAGACCCAGCGCAGCCGAAACGGCCATTCAAATAAACTCGAAAGAAAGCACTACTGAAGGTTCAGGATATGGAAGGTAAATTGCTCAAAATTATCCATGCCCCCTCTCACCCCTTGGAGGGTCCTTTTGCATCTCCCATTTGAAGACTACTGATCTAGCACGATATTCAAAGGACCTGCGCATCATGTGAAAAAGGCAGATTCGTGGACCCTACTCAGATATCGGTATTATCTGAATTAACAGGCCCCCCAGATTACTTCCTGCCTCACTAGAGACTGAGAAACAAACTGGGACACAAAACAAACACATAAAATGTTAAATGATGTATGATTTGAATAAAAATCCAACAATAGAAGACGTATCACAGGTAGTACCTAGTGACCGAGGAATTCAGAGGCATACATGAGAGGGTGGGAGAGTCAAAGGCTTTCTGGAACTGGGGGAAGGACGGGTAGAATGTGAAGAGAAAGAAGCAGAGGTAAATAAATGGTTTTCCAAGTTTGACTGTAAGGTATTGACTTTGTTGACCAGGAAGAAGGCATTGATGTTCTCAGAACGTGACTCATCACAGAAAGTCCCTGGTGGGTCAGCAGTAGGTTATTGTGCTTGAGTGTTACAAACACAATTATTTGCTGTTGAAGACAGAACTCTGTGTGTGTGTGTGTGTGTGTGTGTGAGTGTGCGCACATGCACGCATGTGCACGCTCAGTTGTGTTTGACTCTTTGTGACCCCACAGACTGTAGTCTGCCAGGCTCCTCTGTTCATGGAACTTTCCTGGCACAAACACTAGAGTAGGCTGCCATTTCCCTCTTTAAGGGAACTTCCTGACCCAGGGAGCCAACCTGCATCTCCTGAGTCTCCTGTACTGCAGGCATTCTTTACTGCTGAGCTATCAGGAAGCCCCAAAGTGGTTGATAATACTAATCCAGGTAAACTGGCTTCAGACAACTGGTTTTGTATGTTTGTTTCAAGCAAACTGACCTAGAGCTGAACACATATTTTATCCATGTATTGGATCATCCATAATCAGTGGATTCTCTACCACTGAGCCACCAAGTAACCCATAAGGATAACTATACACTGCTACTAAGTCACACATTCATTCCAGGCTGGGCAGGCAATGAATTCAAATTATTAGGGCTTAGCAAAATGTATAAGCCATCACCTAAAATGCAACCAAGAGTATCTAGAATTTTTTATTAACTCTGATTCCATTATCACTGAATATCAAAAATAACATTTTTTAAAATGTATGTGTTCATAAGAAAGCAGAAATCATTGATTGCTTCTATCATCCATCCTCTGGGTCACTACAAGGATCACACCAAACTGGTCTCCCTACTTCCCTCAGTAGCCACTCACCTCCTTCCCAGATCCATACTCATCCTCAGTATCTCTAAAGTAGTCCTACAATATTTGCATTTGGTTCTGTTACTGCGCTGCCTAAAACCTTTCAACAGTTCTCCCCAGGTCTATGGCCCGAGGTCCTCAGCACAGCGTAACACCATATTTTTCTCTCCCCTAAAGACCTGGCTGGCATCCTCCAAGTTTACAGGCATAATGTCCTTGCATATCACTTCCTTTACCTCTTATCTATCAATCAAAATAAACTATCCACTATTCTTCAAACAAGCTCTACTCCATCTTTCCTCTGACCGTTTGGCCTACCTTGCTTCCCCATGACTTATCCAGACTACTATTTTCCATGTCTGCACAAGAGGCCTGTCCTAGTTTCCCCAAATAGGATTGATCATCCTCACCTTTGTGTTCTGCGATATGTTAGACACACTTCAATAAGAGCATTAGGCTATTTTATTGCACTTATTTGTATACATTTCACCTCTCTCTCCCCTATGTTACTCTCCGTCACCAACCTACTACCCCTGAGTTGCTTGAGTGAAAGGATCTTGCCTCACTCATCTTTGAACTCCAAGCATCTATCAAACTTACCAGTATATAACAGACACTCAGTAAATATTTGCTAAATAAATGCACGTATATTATTAATTGTAATAGTGGAATTGATAATGAATTAGACACTTACAGTGTGCTAGATGTTACTAAAGAAGAGTTAGATATGATCTAGAAGCAACAATAACTCTGATTTCATTGCCATTTACCTGCAACTTCTAAGATTACAATACAAGATAGAACATGTGTTCTAAGTCAAGGGAAATCCCCCAGGAGTTGTCCTAACTCTGCCATGTAACTTAACACAAAATAGAGCTGCTTTTCAAAGTTCACTTCCACTTAGCTTGATTGGTACTACACTGAAGAAGGAATCTTAACACTAAGGAAGAAATAACATCAGAGAAAAATACATGGAGCAGCTCTAAAACCCACTTCATTGTTGTTTTCATCTTAACAAATCCATTGCTCCACTGCAGTCACTGTACACTTTGCTACTTAAAATACGAAGAATGTCTCCAGAATTTCCTTTAGATTACCTACCTTATCTTGAATACACAAAATTTATTACATTTGGCTGACTTTTCTTTATTTAAAAGGACCAGAAAATCAGCAAATCAAATTCAGCCTTTTATCATGATGAGATAGTACAGAGAAGATTCCACACTAATGAATTTAAAATGTAATTACTGAATATTCAGATTTTTAAAATAACATGAATCACACAGTCATTTCAATAAATATATCCCTCACATATTACAAACTACTTTTTGTGATTTAAAAACTTAGAAGCCCAGATATAAAAACAACATTCCTTAACTTGATAAAAGCTATTGACCAAAAATTGTCCAACCAACATAACGCTTAACTGGAGAATATTAGATAAAAGTCTATAAAATCAGGAATAGCACAAGGAAGTCTACTAATTTCTACATTTCTAGCTTTGTTTTGGAGGCTCTAGTGAATAGAAAAAGTCCATAAAAAGAGATAGGCAACAATCTGGTTTTTTTCCTAGTTAAAAATTTGACTAAAAATGGGATATAGTATTTGAATAGACATTCATCCATAGAAGATACACCAGTGAGCAATAGGCACATAAGAAGACATTCAACAACACTAATAATTAGAGAAATTAAAATCTAAATCCAATGAGACAATACATTGATTAAGATGGCTACTACTAAACAAATAAAGAAATCAGAAAATAAGTGTTGACAAGGTGGATATATTGGAACTTGCACAATACAGTAGCAATGTATCATTTAGCAGCTATGAAAAACAGTATGGAGGCACCTCAAAAAGTAAAATAAAATTGCCATATGATCCAGCAATCCCACCCCGAGTATATACTCAAAAGAATTCAAAGCAGGGTCCCAAAGAAATAGTGGTACATATATGGTGATAGCAGCATTATTAACAATAGCAGCAACCCAGAGTAGAAGCAACCCAAGTGTTTATTGATGGATGGATAAAGAAAATGTGGTACAGACCATATAGCAGAATATTATTCAACCTTAAAAATGGAGAAGAATCTGATACATTCTAACAAAGGGCTGAATCTTGAGGACGTTATGCAGTGAAGTAAACCAGTCATACAAACAAATATTCCACTTCTCTGAGGCATCTGAAATAGTCAAATTCATAGAAATAGAAAATAAGATAGTGATTGCCGAGTTTGGGAAATCAGGAGAAATGAACAGTTGCTTAACGTGTACAGTTTCAGGTATGAAAATGAAAAAGTTCTAGGTATCTGTTACACAACATAAATATACTTAACACTACTGAACTCTACTTAAAATGGCTAACATCTATTCACTCTTAGGTAAACCATACGTGCTACATATACAGAGTGTTAATAAATGTTTTGAGTAAGTGATAAAAAAATGTTCATGGTTAAGATGATAAATTTTATATCTATTTTACAACAAATGCAAATTGTCATCAGTTCAGTTCAGTCGCTCAGTTGTGTCCGACTCTTTGCGACCCCATGAATTGCAGCACACCAGGCCTCCCTGTCCATCACCATCTCCTGGAGTTCACTCAGACTTGCATCCATAGAGTCAGTGATGCCATCCAGTCATCTCATCCTCGGTCACCCCCTTCTCCTCCTGGCCCCAATTCCTCCCAGCATCAAAGTCTTTTCCAATGAGTCAACTCTTCGCATGAGGTGGCCAAAGTACTGGAGTTTCAGCTTCAGCATCATTCCTTCCAAAGAAATCCCAGGGCTGATCTCCTTCAGAATGGACTGGTTGGATCTCCTTGCAGTCCAAGGGACTCCCAAGAGTCTTCTCCAACACCACAGTTCAAAAGCATCAATTCTTCGGCACTCAGCCTTCTTCACAGTCCAACTCTCACATCCGTATATAGAAAAGAAATGCAAAAAGCAAAATGGCTGTCTGGAGAAGCCTTACAAATAGCTTTGAAAACAAGAGAGGTGAAAAGCAAAGGAGAAAAGGAAAGATATAAGCATCTGAATGCAGAGTTCCAAAGAATAGCAGGAAGAGATAAGAAAGCCCTCCTCAGTGATCAATGCAAAGAAATAGAGGAAAAGAACAGAATGGGAAAGACTAGAGATCTCTTCAAGAAAATTAGAGATACCAAGGGAACATTTCATGCAAAGATGGGCTCAATAAAGGACAGAAATGGTCCTGACCTAACAGAAGCAGAAGATATTAAGAAGAGGTGGCAAGAAAACACAGAAGAACTGTACAAAAAGATCTTCATGACCAAGATAATCACGATGGTGTGATCACTCACCTAGAGCCAGACATCCTGGAATGTGAAGTCAAGTGGGCCTTAGAAAGCATCAGTAAGAACAAAGCTAGTGGAGGTGATGGCATTCCAGTTGAACTGTTTCATATCCTGAAAAATGATGCTGTGAAAGTGCTACACTCAATATTCCAGTAAATTTGGAAAACTCAGCAGTGACCACAGGACCAGAAAAGGTCAGTGTTCATTCCAATCCCTAAGAAAGGCAATGCCAAAGAATGCTCAAATTACCACACAATTGCACTCATCTCACATGCTAGTGAAGTAATGCTCAAAATTCTCCAAGCCAGGCTTCAGAAATATGTGAACCGTGATCTCCCTGATGTTCAAGCTGGTTTTAGAAAAGGCAGAGGAACCAGAGATCAAACTGCCAACATCTGCTGGATCATGGAAAAAGCAAGAGAGGTCCAGAAAAACATCTATTTCTGCTTTATTGACAATGCCAAAGCCTTTGACTGTGTGGATCACAATAAAGTGTGGAAAATTCTGAGAGAGATGGGAATACCAGACCACCTGATCTGCCTCTTGAGAAATCTGTATGCAGGCCAGGAAGCAACAGTTTGAACTGGACATGGAACAATAGACTCGTTCCAAATAGGAAAAGGAGTACGTCAAGGCTGTATATTGTCACCCTGGTTATTTAACTTCTATGCAGAGTACATCATGAGAAACACTGGACTGGAAGAAACACAAGCTGGAATCAAGATTGCCGGAAGAAATATCAATAACCTCAGACATGCAGATGACACCACCCTTATGGCAGAAAGTGAAGAGGAACTAAAAATTGTCATCATTTGTCTATAAATAAAATTCTAAGACTCTCAACTGAAAAACTAGAATTAAGATGAAAACAAAATAAAAACAGATTCTATAAGCTAAGCACTGTCACCCATAACATATCTTTATGTAAGCCCCACACAGAAATAAATTGCAGACTGAATAAAAATCTACATATATATGCATATGAGTTAAAATACATATATTGTTCAAGTTTAGTTTGGGGAAGGCTTCCTTAAGACCAACAACAATAAAAACAACAACTCCCTGAAAAGATATGACTACACAAAACAAAATTTCCATATAATGAGTGGCAGCAAAAGGTAAAAGAAATGGCAAGCTAAAGACTAGGATTGTAATATATATTTACACTTGTATATATAAGGAAATCAAGGACTAATTCCCTTAACATATAAAAGTGAAAGTGAAGTCGCTCAGTCATGTCTGACTCTTTGTGACCCCGTGGACTGTAGCCCACCAGGTTTCTCTGTCCATGGGATTTTCCAGTCAAGAGTACTGGAGTGGGGTGCCATTACTTCCCCAGATCTTCCTGACCCAGGGATTGAACCCAGGTCTCCCGCATTGTGGGCAGACTTTTTAGCATCTGAGCCACCAGGGAAGTCCTGGTGGGCTTATAAACATATAAACATCTCCTTTTAAATCAGTAAGAATAGAGATTAATGACCCAGTTTACAAAAGGGCAAAGAACACAAGCAAATAAGTCACAAAAGACAATGAAAAGATGTCCAACTATGTGAGTATCAGAGAAATACAAATTAAAAATAGTGGTATGCAATTTTTAGATTGGCATAAATTAAATGAATATTGGTGAAATGTGGGTAAAGGACATTCTTGTTTTAGCTAAGGTTTAATGGGTTTCATATTTTGAGAGGGCAGCTGTGTAGTATCTATCAGCATTTAAAATGGGCAGGAACTCTTAAAAATTCCACTTCTATCCTATTGAAACACTCACTGCTGCTGCTGCTAAGTCACTTCAGTCATGTCCGACTCTGTGTGACCCCAGAGACGGCAGCCCACAGACTCCCCGTCCCTGGGATTCTCCAGGCAAGAACACTGGAGTGGGTTGCCATTTCCTTCTCCAATGAGTGAAAGTGAAAAGTGAAAGTGAAATCACTCAGTCGTGTCCAACTGTTCACGATCCCATGGACTGCAGCCTACCAGGCTCCCCGTCCATGGGACTAGTATGCACAAATAGATATATACTAATTTCATTAAAGCACTGTTTGCAACACTGCTTCTAAAAGTTGAAAGGTTCATTAATAAGGAAACAGTCCAATAATTACAGTAAATATTTTATTGAGAGAGACATTCTGACAAAAAGTCATAAAATGGAATTTTTTTAATGTGCACAACTGCATCAAAATTTTAGAATACTTAGGAAACGATTTAAGGGAAATTAAAACCTCCACAAAAGAAAACTGAACAGAGAAATCAGAAAAGACAATATATAAATATTTACAGAAAAGATATATGTACTATATGGAATTAAAAACTCAGTATTGTAAAGATGTCAATGCAATCAAAACCATAATGTCCAAGTCAATAAAGTAACTTTAAAATGCATATGCAAATACAAACCACTGAGAATAACCAAGGCTAAAGGACACACTCTAGTAGATCATGATTTATTATAGCTGTCATTAAGACAGTGCTACACTGTTACAAGGTTACATAAATCTAGAGAGCACTGGAACAGAAAACAGGGTCCAGGGGAGGAAGGTGGGTTTCTCAGTAAGTAATTCCAGATAATTTTGATATAGAAAAAACAATCTTGATCTCCACCTCAACTTGTACACAAAAATCAATGCCCAGTATATTGTAAATTTAAAGACAAATGAAGAACATTAATACCTTCATAAGAGAAGATTTTCATGACTTAGGAAAGGATTACTTTGAGAAGGCTTAAAATATCCTCATGATAGGACAAGAATAATTATAATAAAATTGAGAATTTCTATTCATCAAAAGGCATCATTAAGATAATGAAAAGCTAATCCAGAGAGTAAGAGAAAATACTTCAAACATATTTAACCAAATGGCTAATATCCAGCATATAAAAATAAGTAGTGTAAAATAATAAAGAATCTACTTATTAAAAAGAACAAGTGATTCAAACAGGCACTTTACAAAACAGGATATCCAATGGTCAATAAGCATACAAAAAGTGCTTAAATGGGAAACAACAGTTAACAACAGACTGGCTTCAATTAGAAAAATCAACCAAACCAAATGTTGGCAAAGATGTGGCACAATCAGAACTGTGATGCTCTGTGATGCAAATATAAACTGATACCATCATTTTGGAAAAGTATTTGGTATCATCTACTAACACTGATGTTCAAGCTGGTTTTAGAAAAGGCAGAGGAACCAGAGATCATATTGCCAACATTCACAGGGTCATCGAAAAAGCAAGAGAGTTCCAGAAAAACATCTACTTCTGCTTTATTGACTATGCCAAAGCCTTTGACTGTGTCGATCACAATAAAGTGTGGAAAATTCTTCAAGAGATGGGAATGCCAGACCACCTGACCTGCCTCTTGAGAAACCTATATGCAGGTCAGGAAGTAGCAGTTCGAACTGGACATGGAACAACAGACTAACGGTTCCAAATAGGAAAAGGAGTACATCAAGGCTGTATATTGTCAACCTGCTTATTTAACTTCTATGCAGAGTACATCATGAGAAACGCTGGGCTGGAAGAAGCACAAGCTGGAATCAAGATTGCCAGAAGAAATATCAATAACCTCAGATACGCAGATGACACCACCCTTATGACAAAAAGTGAAGAGGAGCTAAAAAGCTTCTTGATGAAAGAGGAGAGTGAAAAAGTTGGCTTAAAGCTCAACATTCAGAAAACGAAGATCATGGCATCCAGTCTCATCACTTCATGGCAAATAGATGGGAACAGTGGAATAGTGGAAACAGTGTCAGACTTTATTTTTTGGGCTCCAGAATCACTGCAGATGGTGACTGCAGCCATGAAATTAAGACACTTACTCCTTGGAAGAAAAGTTATGACCAACCTAGATAGTATATTCAAAAGCAGAGACATTACTTTGCCAAAAGGTCCATCTAGTCAAGGCTATGGTTTTTCCAGTGGTCATGTATGGATGTCAGAGTTGGACCGTGAAGAAAGCTAACTGCCAAAGAATTGATGCTTTTGAACTGTGTTGTTGGAGAAGACTCTTGAGAGTCCTTGGACTGCAAGGAGATCCAACCAGTCCACCCTAAAGGAGATCAGTTCTGATTGTTCATTGGAAGGACTGATGCTAAAACTGAAACTCTAATACTTTGGCCACCTCATGCGAAGAGTTGAAAAGACTCAGTGGGAAAGACCCTGGTGCTGGGAGGGATTGGGGGCAGGAGGAGAAGGGGATGACAGAGGATGAGATGGCTGGATGGCATTACCAACTCGATGGACATGAGTTTGGTTGTACTCCGAGAGTTGGTAATGGACGGGGGGGCCTGGCGTGCTGCGATTCCTGGGGTCGCAAAGAGTTGGACACGACTGAGTGACTAACTGAACTAACACTGAAGAATTGATATTTTTGAATAGGGTGCTGTGGACAACTCTTGAGAGTCCCATGGACAGCAATGAGATCAAACCAGTCGATCCTAAAGGAAACCAACTCCAAGTATTCACTGGAAAAACTGATGTGGAAGCTAAAGCTCCAGGATTTTTGCCACCTGATGTGGCGAGCCAACTCACTGGAAAAGACCGTGATGTTGGGAAAGATTGCAAGCAGGAGGAGAAGAGGGCAACAGAGGATGAGATGGTTGGATGGTATCAACAACAGAATGAACATGAGTTTAAGCAAACTCTGGGAAGTAATGAAGGACAGGGAAGCCTGGGGTGCTGCAGTCCATGGGGTCACAAAAAGTCAGACATGACTCAGCAACTGACCAACAACAACTGACACTGAATACAGTCATATCCTATGACCAGAAATTCCACTCCCCAGTATATACCAAGGAGAAATGTGTTCCTTTGTGTGCCAAACGATACATAAAAGAAAATGAACAGCAACATACTCGTAACAGCCCCAGACTGAGGACAACATGAAGGTCCATCATGGGTGAATAAACACATCACAATACATTCATACAGTGAAGTAGTATAGAACAATGAAAACAAATAGATTACAGGTACCTATGATTATATGTTTGGTTCTCACAAGCTTAATGTTGAAGGAAAGGAGCCAGACACAAAATGAATCCATTTAGTTTCAGAAGCACTGAAACTAATCTACAGTGTTAGAAGTCAGAATTATGGTTTCTTTGGAGGAAAAAGGTAGCTGTGATAGGAAGGGAGCAAGAAGGGGCCTCAGGGTTGTAGGCAATGGACTATTTCTTGATTTGCATGGTGGTTATGTTCACTTTGTTATAATTCATGGAGCTATATTATTTGTGATGAAATAAAAATTTGTATTCTAAAGCAAGTCAAGGAAAATTTATAAATTACATTTTTCTTTGGACTTTGGCTTCCTCTCTCCCTTCTACTGTATATTGTGTATATGCATTATACATTGACCAAACCTTTCCATCAGAAGAAAGAACTACTCAACCGTATAAACAACATTCTCTGGGCATCAACAAGATTATTCCTCAGGAACACCCTTCCTTAATCTTGTAAGGTGGCCATGACTCAAGATCCACTACTCTAATGGGCAGAACAGTTCTTGGAGATTTCTGAAGGTCTATTCCCGGGTTTTAAGTTTTAATTTGGCTCAAATAAAATTTTCCATTTCTTTCTGAGGTTGACTAATTTTTTTTCATGAGCACTTGTAATATGAGCAATTTTCCACATGTATGCTACGCTTCAACATATTTTTAGAAAGCCAATTGTGGGAATTCTTTGACAATCCAGGCTTCCCAGGTGGGACAATAGTAAAGGATCCGCCAACAAAGGCAGGAGATGCAGGTCTGATCCCTGGGTTGGGAAGATCCCCTGGAGCAGGAATGGCATCCCACTGCAGAATTCTTTCCTGTAAAATTCCATGGACACAGGAGCCTGGTTGCCTACAGTCTATGGGGTCACAAAGAGTCAGACACAACTGAGCACGCATGCATGCACACACACACACACACCTTGGCAGTCCAGTGGTTGGGACTCCATTTTCATGCCATGGACCCAGGTACAATCCTTGGTTGGGGTTCTAAGACCCTGCAAGCTGCTTGGTGTGGTCAAAAAATAACATAATAAGCTAGTTGTGATGCCACTGAACTTCATATATTATCTCATTTTATCTTTACAATAATTAAATTATCATCATTGCTCTTTTTAAACAGTTAGTGGATGGAAGAGCCAAGCTTCAAACTCAACTCTATTTGATGCCCAAACCTATGAAACCCAAAGTAAAGGAAATACCAAACGAAAGCACATCCCTAAGATTTCCCTGGTTCAGTTTCTTTCTCTGAGATCATCTTCTACTTTTCCCATCTTACATTCTCATTCCTTCCTCTGGGAAAGTGTGCTCAAGAGTTTAGCCATGGAACCTTTGCTTTAGTTACTAGTCAGAAATACAGTCACTTGTTCTTTCTATCAAAGAGGAAAACATTCACCATGTCCCAGCTGCTGTTTCTGGGAGGAGGGATCTGAAGGAGCGAGTACCCTTTCTTGGCTGAGCTGGTGGGTGACCCCAGAACAGTACAGGTGGACCAGAGGAAAGAATTCAATGCAAGTGAAAGATGTGTGTTGTGAGGGGAGTCGGGTGGGAGGGGGAGTGGGTACCGATGTTGGAATAGTAGAGTGGTGCTTGGTGGAGGATCCAGAGAACAAGCACTGGGCAGCTGGCAATAGATTTCAAGAAAAGAAGAAAAATGAGGTCGCCTGGATAGAAATTTTCAGTAAAAAGAAAAAAAAAATAGTGAAAGGAGGTTTTTGTGAAAATGTGGCACAGGATATGGCATATCAAACTTCAGCCTCACCTCCCCAAAAGAAGCTTCAAAGTGGATTTTAGTGCTTGTTTTATTTTCTCTAAAACATCATAATACGACTGAAATATACAACCATTAAAATAAAAACATTTGTTCCTGTACCTCCTAAAATCAAACATGCACCCTGCCTTTCAGCATACTAACTGAGCCACATGAGCCCCACCTGAACTTTGCAAGAATCCACAAACCAGAAGCATTTTTATTTGCTTTACATTGCTTCAATGAGACTAGATCGTATTAAAGATACCATTAAAATTCCTGTTAACAATTTTTATGAGTCAAAAAGCAGCATGAAATGACCCAGTTAATTTCTGTGGATGTGTGTGGTGAGCTGGCGTGGTACCCATATCTCTCCTTTATTATTCAGATGGACTCACTCCAGTGCCATAATACTTTGGTTTTTTTTTTTTAATAATCAGCATAATTCTTAAATGCTCCTGTTCCCATGTGCTTTCCTTGCTGGAGCTTTAATTGTCGTATGTTGGCAGGAAAAAAAAAAAATCACTCACTCTCAATGCATTCCCCCACCCCCATCCCCGACTTGAAGCTGTGGTTCTTCTCTTTCTGCTGTCATTTCAGCTCTCTTACTAATTACATGTATCTTTCAGTAAGTTATAACCTCTCTCTCATTTGTAAAACTAATAGGATGAATCACACAATTTCTGAGATGCTTGCAGCTCTAAATTCTTAATATTCTAAAGTTTCAGATTCTGTATTTTAATCTCTTGCTTTTAGTCCTCTGAGCTAAAGACCTTTACTAATATTTCCTAGGACACAACATATGATTCCTGAGTCACTGGTCCAAATTTTGGAATTCCCTCTGCTTAATATCAATTCTTAGTTCCCATTTGTGTTCAGGAAGTCAGTCTCCCTCCCCCACAGCTCCCAGATACGTAGTAGAAGCCTGTAACACTTGCGTCACCTCTGGTTTCTCAGTATAAGATGCAAAGTTTTCCTGGGCCATTGGCACAGCTTCCAATTTCTGGACCATCACCCTAACTCCATGCAAGTGATGGTAACATGTCACAAAGTCCTGTGAAATATACAATGAACTAACCCTATTGCCTAGACCGTGAAAGAAGACACTCAGGAAAATCTGAATGGATGTATGATATTAAAGGAAAATCCATTCATGGCTAACATAGCTTGTTAGCTACAAATGAAGTTTTTAAAAGTACTAGAGGCCAATGAAATATTCCAAGATATTTATAGCTCTCCCTGGCTGGTGGAGGCAAGAATGGCTGACTCATCAGGAAAGGTGGCAAACAGTTCTATCACTTTATAACCAAGGGAACCTAAATTAGAAACAAACCAGAAAGTAGGCGGATCTTTATTATCAAGCTGAGTAATGGGTTACCTAAATTACTCCAAATAGGGACGCTCCTGAGCTACTCCAAGGTTCTGGGTGGTGTGAATAAGCCCAAAGAGAAGCCATACACACTGACAACTTGCCCGCTCACAGTAACCCTGATGCCTGCTGCTAGGTTCTATTTACTACATAAGCCACAGCATTCCCTGAGTATGGTGGTCCTTGTGCCAGCCCCCCAGGCCCAGGCCAGCTCTGAGGTACAGCCAGGGGAGAGAAGGGCAGTTCCAGATGCACGCTGAAAAAGAAACTAAGAAGCATAGTTCATTTTATTTTGGGAAAACATGAGGGCCTTCCCTTCTTTGTCCTTTTTTCCTCCATTTTTTTCTTCGGTAATTAAGTGACTGCCAGTTTCCTAAATGGTACCATTTTAATCTCACACACATTAGCTTCATTTCCTCTTCGGATGTTGAAGTACACAGTATGATGGTATACTTTTTAAATATCCTAATACTTAAATAATTAAGAATGAAATGTTTCAGGTCATTCATTATATATAACACAAAACAGGAGATGAAGAGGAAAGGAGGCCCAGCTCTAGGCTGAGCATTTGCAGCAAAGTTTCTTCATCTAAGCCTGGGGAGGTGACAAGAGGTGGGAGAAGATGTCCACAGACGGTTGTGGGGTGAGGAGGAGGGTCTGAAAGACTGTAGACGCAAGATTAACTGCGATGTCTTCTTCCATAGCTTTCGGCTTTTAAAGGAGTCTCAGAATTCTAAGAATCACCAACCAGAGTAAAACTAAGGAACAGTACCTCTGAGATCAGATGGTCCAAACGTGCCCTTCACTAAGGCCAGCCCTGACCTCAGGAGGAAAATTTGAGTATTCAGTGTGTGTGACTCACTAGATTCGAAAGAATGCATTTGACTTCAAGGAAAAGTAATCACAAGATACAGTTTCATATCAAGTTTTTTTCTCTTTTTTTCCAAAAAAATAACATGCCTGGGAATACATTTAGAAAAAATACAAGATATACTCCTGTGTATCCATGTATTTAGTTTATTAAGTCAGAAAAGAAAACTTAAATAAGATATGTTCCTGGTAAAAAATACTAAGTATTTTAAAGATCTCAATTCTCATTCCCACCTTCACACTGATTTATAAAAATGCAATTCCAATAAAAGTCTGAAAAGGATTCTTTCAAAATAAGACTAAGTAAGCTAAAGTTTTCTGGAAGAAAAAAATAAACAAAAAAATTTTGGAAGTATGCCTGAGAACTTGAACAGATTCTGAGATGTATTATAATGGTACAATAATGAAGATATTGGTACAAAATACAAACAGAAAGAGAACAGAAAGCTCAAGACTGTCCTAAACTTACCCTGGAGAGGAATAATTATTCCAGAAGCTTGCTGTACAATTAGCTACTTATAAAACCAGAAGCTGCCATTAGCTCTCTACTGCAGGCTAGGCCCTGAAATAAGTTATCAATGTGAAATGGACAAAAAGAAGATAAGGAAAGAAGAGGTAGAAAGAAATCACTTAAGAAATTTAAACATAAAGCTGATATTTGAGTAGGGGAAGTCCTCTTAAGCCAAAAGAAAAGCCTTACAATAAAATGAGAGTAGATTTGATTATATAAACATCTAAAATTTCTATACACCAGAAAACACAAGTAAAATAGAAAGCAAATAAGAGGAAAAAGTGATTTCAGTGTTTTAAAAGTATTGATTTCATACTGAACAACTTTAGATAAGAAAATTAAGTTTGGCAATTAATATGCATAAAAATCTGAAAAGGGCATATATACTTTTATTTAGCCATTGCACAAGCAATGTATTCTAAATAAAGAAAACACTGATAAATAAAAATATTTATTTTATTTTCATCATTATACATTTCAAAAAATGAAATCTACAAATTAATCATTGTTCAATGCAGAAATCAAAGATAAGTCTCATTTTCAAGTATAAAAAGCAGTCTGTACAGTGTGATAAAAAAATTTTTTTAAGTATTAAATTCACACAGGACTATCATAATTCAAAATGGTGGAAATGATATCTCTACGAAACACAATTTAGAGATTATATTTTACTCCATGATATTTGTAGATATTTCCAAACTTATTTTATTTTGTAACATTGGGAAACCACTGAGAGCCTATGGAAGATTTTCTGAGATCAGTAAACAAAGCCTCTACACTAAGGTGAAAGTAGGTGTGCACAGGGCAAGGCTCTGAGTAATAGCCATTGTCTGTTTCTATGAACTGACTGGAGCAGAAAACATACCCTCCCACAGGATACGAGGCAGGAGCTTTTCTTCACGCCCGATGTGGCCCCTGTGTGCCACTTCTTTGCACAGACTGTCGGGCCTCAGAACCTTCCTTCACCTGGAGTCAGCCAACAGTGTAATTGTGCTGGTATCATTCATTTGCCTTCCAGATCCACTCTCAGCCCTTCTGGGTCTTTTTCTGGGCTCTGCTGTCTAGCCTAAAGTAGATCCCAGTCCTCTAACTTCTCTTTGGATTCAGCCAAGAGGAGAGATGGCAGGAGAGCAGAGAGCAGGAGGAGAAAGTCAGAGCATTTATTCCCCCAGCTCCCTCCCACAGGCAGGTCACCATGGACTGGCTGCATCCCTCCACTGAAGGCCATGGCTCCTGTTGGGTAGCCCCATCGACACCACTCAGCCTCCCTCTGACATTCTGGGTTTTCTAGCAGCTTCACCTGGCCCTGCCAGGGCTATAAACACCTCCCATGATTACTAGCCCCAGAGAGCTGCTCCATCTCTCACTGCTTTTCCCAAACCCCATCCACACCTTTGTAAACCATCTCCAACAAACTGTGAATCAAATCATCCTCACTTGATCCTTGACAAGACCCTGGCTGATACAGTAATAGCATATAGAATTATCCAAAGACAAAACAAGTACAGCTAAGTGCATTTCTTCTCCATAAAGCAAAATGAAAAAAAAAAAATGTAGCCTAATAGGGTCTAGAAAATTCTTTCAAGTTTGAGATAGAAGTTTAACCCCATGTTACCTCTATGATTTGACTATTCTATGATACTGAGATCCTTATTACGTCCATCTTTTTTTTTTTTAAGAAGACGTTGGGCCTGTTACAAACCCTTAAGTAACCTCACCACAGATAGGACAGCCTGTTAGAGGATGAACAGAAGAGATCCCTGGGGATCTATATCTGATAAGACAAACTGCTTTTGCAGTATTAAAGGTTCAGTTCAGTTCAGTTCACTCAGTCGTGTCTGACTCTGTGACCCCATGAATCGCAGCACGCCAGGCCTCCCTGTCCATCACCAACTCCGGGAGTTCACTCACACTCATGTCCATCGAATCGGTGATGCCATCCCAGCCATCTCATCCTCTGTCGTCCCCTTCTCCTCCTGGCCCCAATCCCTCCCAGCATCAGTCTATTCCAATGAGTCAGCTCTTCGTATCATGTGGCCAAAGTACTGGAGTTTCAGCTTCAGCATCATTCCTTCAAAAGAAATCCCAGGGCTGATCTCCTTTAGAATGGACTGGTTGATCTCCTTGCAGTCAAGGGACTCTCAAGAGTCTTCTTCAGCACCACAGTTCAAAGCATCAATTCTTCAGCACTCAACTTTCTTCACAGTCCAACTCTCACATCCACTGGAAAAATCACTGGAAAAACCATAGCCTTAAAGTAATGTCTCTGCTTTTGAATATGCTATCTAGGTTGGTCATAACTTTTCTTCCAAGGAGTAAGCGTTTTTAATTTCATGCCTGCAGTCACCATCTGCAGTGATTTTGGAGCCCCTCAAAATAAAGTCTGACACTGTTTCCACGGTTTCCCCATCTATTTCCCATGAAGTGATGGGACCAGATGCCATGATCTTCATTTTCTGAATGTTGAGCTTTAAGCCAACTTTTTCACTCTCTTCTTTCATCAAGAGGCTTTTTAGTTCCTCTTCACTTTCTGTCATAAGGGTGGTGTCATCTGCATATCTGAGGTGATTGATATTTCTTCTGGCAATCTTGATTCCAGCTTGTGCTTCTTCCAGCCCAGCGTTTCTCATGATGTACTCTGCACAGAAGTTAAATAAGCAGGTTGACAGTATACAGCCTTGATGTACTCCTTTTCCTATTTGGAACCGTTAGTCTGTTGTTCCATGTCCAGCAGGTCAGGTAGTCTGGCATTCCCATCTCTTGAACAATTTTCCACACTTTATTGTGATCCACACAGTCAAAGGCTTTGGCATAGTCAATAAAGCAGAGGTAGATGTTTTTCTGGAAGTCTTTTGCTTTTTCCATGATCCAGCGGATGTTGGCAATTTGATCTCTGGTTCCTCTGCCTTTTCTAAAACCAGCTTGAACATCAGGAAGTTCACAGTTCACGTATTGCTGAAGTCTGGCTTGGAGAATTTTGAGCATTATTTACTAGCATCTGAGATGTGTGCAACTGTGCGGTAATTTGAGCATTCTTTGGCATTGCCTTTCTTTGGAACTGGAATGAACACTGACCTTTTCCAGTCCTGCGGTCACTGCTGAGTTTTCCAAATTTACTGGAATATTGAGTGTAGCACTTTCACAGCATCATCTTTCAGGATTTGAAATAGCTCAACTGGAATCCCATTACCTCCACTAGCTTTGTTCGTAGTGAAGCTTCCTAAGGCCCACTAGACTTCACATTCCAGGATGTCTGGCTCTAGGTGAGTGATCACACCATCGTGATTATCTTGGTTGTGAAGATCTTTTTGTACAGTTCTTCTGTGTATTCTTGCCACCTCTTCTTAATATCTTCTGCTTCTGTTAGGTCAAGACCATTTCTGCCCTTTATCAAGCCCATCTTTGCATGAAATGTTCCCTTGGTATCTAATTTTCTTGAAGAGATCTCTAGTCTCTCCCATTCTGTTGTTTTCCTCTATTTCTTTGCATTGATCGCTGAGGAAGGCTTTCTTATCTCTTCTTGCTTTTCTTTGGAACTCTGCATTCAAATGCTTATATCTTTCCTTTTCTCCTTTGCTTTTCACTTCTCTTTTCACAGCTATTTGTAAGGCCTCCCCAGACAGCCATTTTGCTTTTTTGCAAAAAAAAAAAAAAGCACAGATGGCTATGACCAGTGCACATAGCGCGGCCGAGAGGAGCTACCACAGGTCCGAGGTCAGAGGCATAAGCCGGGAGGACTCCAAGCCCAAGGGCAGCGGCCAAGAGGAGTTACCCCACGTCCGAGGTCAGGGCAGCGGCTGAGAGTGCCAGGCTGCGACCATGCAGGAATGGCCTAGAAAAGCTACCCCGTGTCCGAGGTCAGGGGCAGGGGCCAGGAGGAGCTAACCCATGTCTGAGGTAGGGCGGTGGCCTGGAGGAGCTACCCCATGTCCAAGGAGCGGTGGCTGCATGGGTGCAGGAGGGCCTAGAGGAGCTATTCCACCAAGGTTAGGAGGGGCTGCAGTGAGGAGATACCCCTTGTCCAAGGTAAGGAGCAGAGGCTGTGTTTTGCTGGTATAGCAGTGAAGAGATACCTGACATCCAAGGTAAGAGAAACCCAAGTAAGATGGTAGGTGTTGCAAGAGGCATCAGAGGGCAAACACACTGGAACCATACTCACAGAAAACTAGTCAATCTAATCACACTAGGACCACAGCCTTGTTTAACTCAATGAAACTAAGCCATGCCCGTGGGGCCACCCAAGACGGGCGGGTCATGGTGGAGAGGTCTGACAGAATGTGGTCCACTGGAGAAGGGAATGGCAAGCCACTTCAGTATTCATTCTTGCCTTGAGAACCACATGAACAGTATGAAAAGGCAAAATGATAGGACACCAAAAGAGGAACTCCCCAGGTCAGTAGGTGCCCAATATGCTACTGGAGGTCAGTGGAGAAATAACTCCAAAAAGAATGAAGGGATGGTGCCAAAGCAAAAACAATACCCAGCTGTGCATGTGACTGGTGATAGAAGCAAGATCCGATGCTGTAAAGAGCAATATTGCATAGGAACCTGGAATGTCACGTCCATCATCAAGGCAAATTAGAAGTGGTAAAACAGGAGATGTCAAGAATGAACATCAACATTCTAGGAATCAGCAAACTAAAATGGACTGGAATGGGTAAATTTAACTCAGATGACCATTGTATCTGCTACTGCAGGCAGGAATCCCTTAGAAGAAATGGAGTAGCCACCATGGTCAACAAAAGAGTCCGAAATGCAGTACTTGGATGCAATCTCAAAAATGACAGAATGATCTCTGTTCGTTTCCAAGGCATACCATTCAATATAACAGTAATCCAAGTCTATGCCCCAACCACTAACACTGAAGAAGCTGACGTTGAATGGTTCTATGAAGACCTACAAGACCTTTTAGAACTAACACCCAAAAAAGATGCTCTTTTCACTACAGGGGACTGGAATGCAAAAGTAGGAAGTCAAGGAACACCTGGAATAACAGGCAAATTTGGCCTTGGAATGTGGAATGAAGCAGGGCAAAGACTAATAGAGTTTTGCCAAGAAAATGCACTGGTCTTAGCAAACACCCTCTTCCAACAACACAAGAGAAGACTCTACACATGGACATCACCAGATGATCAACATGGAAATCAGATTGATTACATTCTTTGCAGCCAAAGATGGAGAAGCTCTATACAGTCAAAAAAAAAACAAGACTAGCAGCTCACTGTTGCTCAGATCATCAACTCCTTATTGCCAAATTCAGACTTAAATTGAAGACAGTAGGGAAAAGCACTAGACCAATCACCTAAATCAAATCCCTTATGATTATACAGCAGAAATGAGAAATAGATTTAAGGGACTAGATCTGATAGATAGAGTGCCTGATGAACTATGGAATGAGGTTCGTGACATTGTACAGGAGACAGGGATCAAGACCATCCCCACGGAAAAGAAATGCAAAAAAAAAAAAAAAGCATTAAAGGTAAACATTGACTTTTTTTTCTTTTAGGCTCCCCTTGTATTGTTTCACAACTTCTCACTTGGTTGTGATTGGGTTTTACTTAGCCCTGGGCTTCACAAGGTGATCAAGTTTACTCCACCCAGATGTTTCTGGTCTGCAGTGCAGGAAAGCAGCACGGACTGGATGTGACTTAACCATTTAAGAATGTGATGAGCCCACTGAAAAATTCTTCCAAAAAAGCCAGACTATCCCAGAAGCTTGTTTCGAGAGCAAACTCCTGTACTCAGGAGGAGGAGGAAAGACAATTCTGTGAACAGGAGGGCTGTAGTCCCCAGTCCGATTCCAAGGAATGCTGGGGGGGGGAGGGGATTGCGGGGAGGGAGACAGAATGCTCTTTTCACTCATAATAGCTTTGAGGTATCCCAAGCGCAAAGCAGAACTGCATTGCTAATAATGTATGAAAGGACAGTGCAGGGCTTGGGAAAAGGGATTCTTTCTCATTTGAGCAGAGCAATTCAAACACTGTGTGAATCAACACAGGGGACCCTCCCTGGTAGAAGGTCAACTCCAGCACCTGTGCAAGTCCCTTGAGTGAGTGACAGCTCTGGGGAGCGCGAGTGCCCCTCTCAACTGGCACATCACCTGGGCTCTGAGAGCTCAGAGACTGGCAGTGGAAGGGCCCTTGATGGTGGATGCAGCATCATCAGAATGGCATCAGAGGCTCCAGTGGGAGCCAAAAGCTTTAGCTGCCAAGGGAGTGAGTTTGTTGCAGTGTTAGCAGCTATACATGATGCTGATGGCTTTGGCAGTGGCAGAAGAGTGCATCCTTGACAGCTGGCACCAGCAACAGTGGTCAGCTTCTCTCACATGGCTACGAGGGCTCCAGAAGCCATAGTTTAAAGGGACAGCTTCCCTTAGATCAGCTCTTTCTTTTTATCCTTGAACAAAAGTGATCTGACTATATCAGATGACTGCCTAAGCCCTCAGAAAGACATCACTGAACGATGAACTCTAACAGAGGGAAACACAAGCAGCGGCACATCCAGAGTAGCCAAGGGCAGCACAAGGACAGTGAGAAATTCATGATGAAAAAAAAATCTCTGGGCCAGCCCTGCTGAGGACTGGGCTCCGATGTTGACAGCACAGAACTCTTAAATCTGTGTACTTAATCGCTTAGTTGTGTCTGACTCTTCGTGACCCCATGAACTGTAGCCCACCAGGCTCCTCTGTCCATGGGATTCTCCAAGCAAGAATATTAGAGACGATAAGCATTCCCTTCTCCAGGGGATCTTCCTTACCCAGAGATGGAACCCAAGTCTCCTGCATTGCAGACAGATTCTTTCTCATTTGAGTCAACAGCACACTTGAAATAGGAATGCTAGCCTCCTGCTATCCCATTTCACTAAATGAATTATACATGGCAGGAAAAATTAAAAGCACTTTGAACGCCCTGAAATATTTTGGATCTAATTTTTCTATCTCTGTGCTCCCTACTTCCCTAAGGGCAGGGAAACCAATGGAAATACCACAAAATGTATTAAGTTATAAACTATGTGCTTATAAGACTCCAGATTTCTCAACAACACAACTTAAAATCACAAGGAAAATGTAAACTTCCTCAAGATTAGCAATTAATGACAAGGCAACCATATGTTGGTATTGAGTCATGGAGTAAAAAGAAGTTTCCTGCAGGCACAGAGTATCTGCTTTAATACTCCGTAAAGTGTTATCAGCAGAATAATGACTGCGACAAGGTTCATAAGAAAATAAGCACCAGACCTGGGAGCACAGAAAGTGAGCCACAGGACTGCCACCCATGGGAACCAGCTGGGGACGGAGATGCCTTCTCCAGACAACAGTCAGTCTTCTCTCTGTAGCAAGTTGTCCTTGTGCCGTCAGAATGCACCCAAGAGGACTGTTACTATTCATTGATTCTCCCCTCCTTTCCCTCATCTAATCCCAAACCTTAGATTGCTCTGAGAACATACATTTCATGACCAAAAAAAAAAAAAGAGAGAGAGAGAGAGCTTGGAAAGCTACTGACTTTGGGTGTAATTACACAGCAAGGTAATGACAGGACTCCTCTGAGCTTCTAGAAACAGAAGAGGAGAGAAAGCAAAGACTCAGGAATCTATAGAGTATAAATGCCCCCAAATATGATTTGACATAAACTGAAAAGTCATTTAGGACATTTCTTTCTCTACTCAGCAAATGCTCATTATCACAAGGAAGACTGCCACCTCATTATATACTAGGAATAAGAACTCATAGGATTCTATTTTTTTCACGAAAGGGAACTTCAGGACTTTTGACTGTTCAAACTGTGCCAGATTATGGAAAAGACAACTTGGTAGGTGGTCGGTATTGCAGTCATAAGCATTCTGATTTTGGAAAAATCAAATGTAGGCAAGAAGAATGAAATAGTAATATACATTTTCACCAAGGCTATGGTAGCTTTCACTCTAAGTCAAGCAGGTCAGAACAAAAACGTCAAGTAGTTAGTTGTCTTGCAACTGTGTACGTGGAGGCTAGAACTGAGATTCATTTGTGCCATCACTAACTGATTGTAACTTGATCATCTTTCAAAAAGCCTGTGGATTACTAAATCATCCAAACTCTGATCCACTTATGTCGACCAATCAACCAATAAGAACTGAAAGAAGTACTTCTTTTGTATCACCATACAGACTGGTAATATGTACAGATACCTAAGACAATCAGCAAAATGTAAGCCTATATAAGAAATCTTCAAATATCAGGAAGAAGACAAAGATTTCCTCAGAGATACATAAAAACACACATATATACAATTAAGACATAATGTCCTCCCATTCTTTTCTTTTTTTTTTTAAATTTCATGTGAATCCTTCACTTAAAAAGTAAAAAATATCTAGATTCCCATTCTATTTAAATACATTCAAGCAAAGCTCTGGGGAAGATTTCCAGGGAATTAGATTGCTTTGAAATTGGCCATGCATTAAATAAAGCTTTGTCTAACAAAAGTGAAAGAGTAACTGATGGTATCTGTACATTCAATCTGCACAAGGTTCCTGTGGCTCAAAAGCATTACTTGAAGACAAAAAACAAATCGTATTCCAGCTCTGGAGACTCACATTCTGCCTCTGCCAAAAGCCCTGACGGCTCACACACTCTCTGAGGGCCAACCACTTGCTTCCTGAAGAATCTGTAATCTACCTTCTCCATTAGTTCCCCCAAGGTTCTCCTCCTTTACACAACTGCCCCCTTCATTCATTTCACTGCGTTCACCTTTCATCTCGAAGAGATTCATTCCTGATAAGTATGCCAGGGTTCACTGTAACATCGAAACCAAAAAGAAAAGCGAAGCATTGCATTTTATAATGAAACAAAAACTCCAATTCTCAGAGTCTACTCAGCTAGAACTAAAAGCCAGTGCAGCGAGAGGTTCATTCCCGAGACCTGGCTTCTGTTCACATCACCTGCTTCAGTGTACTTCAATCCCACTTTTTCTTCTGTGTCCTTTGTCTTCGGTGGTGGCCAGACAGCCTGGAGTCTGCCAGGAATCCTATCATCCTGCTCAGTGGGGCTGTGGTCAGGCTGTGGGAAAAGTGGGCAGAGAAAAGGTTAAGTTCAATAAAATGTGACCAGAGCCAATTAAACCCTGAGAATGCACTCACTCCAAAATGAATTCTAATCGCCAGTTGCATATTGCTCTCACTCGCTGCAACTGAAACAACTCACTACAATACAATCCTTTTCCAGAAACATAAAGTGATCAGCTGGAGTGGAAAAATGAAACAACTTAAGACCAAGTATTACACAACCTTCAATAAGTGATTTTTAGCATGTAACTCTTTAAAAAAATAAATAAATACACTTTGAGCTGAAGATACAAATGTACTATAATTTGGTACATTTACAGGTATGTTTACAAATATAGCCCAAACAACTCCAGGTTTAAAGATATAAACCAGCTTTGCACTTTCCATGAACATTAGTTCTAGGTCAAGATAACACTTCTCTAAGACATTCACATTGATCAATTCTTTTTCTTTCCTACCAAAAAAAAAAAATGAATGAGATGGCTTTCACATTCAAGCTATTTTTACAAAGGTTGATTTTACAACCAGAAAAAATGCTATATTGTATTTAGTTTTTAACTGCAATCCAAGCTCATTTTTCTAAAGACCTTAAATTTAACATTTTAACCGATCAAATGTATGAGGGAATGATAATTATTTTTAAGGTGAAACTAAGCAAAAATTCTACTCACTGCCATTATGAACTTTTAAGATCCACTGAACAAGTGCTTGCTAGTCCATACAAATTTCCTGAATATTTTTTTAAACAATTGTTACAGTTTTCACTAATTGATGGTTACCATGTGCTAACTTCATTTATTCTTCACAACTATCATATAAAATAAAGGTTATTTTCATCATTTTGCTGATGAGATTGAGGCTCAGAGAAGATCAAGGTCACCCAACCAGTAATTGGTGGAGTTAGAATTATAACCCAGGTCTCATTCTAAACCCAGTCCTCAATCAGGATGCCTTGTAACCAACACAGAACATTTTAATCACATCACAAACATGTATTTGGCCAAGTGACCAATTTTCAAAAGAAAAATACAGTTTTCACAGAGGTATAATTAAGTGGGAAGGAAGTCTGGGCTATATTTCCATATTGCATTGATTCTGATTGATTCTGATGCTGCCTGGTTTTTAGAAGCACACTTACTATTAATGCTTAAACTCAGAGTGACAGTTTCCCTTTCTGATCTGCACATCTTTACTTTTCTTACAACAACCCAGAGAAATATAAGAAAGAAAATGCTCCAACCCCAAAATGCTGTCCAACTCCAAACTCCTTATAAGGACTACTTGATTATATTATCTTTCACCTAGAGGAAGGTCACTAAGAGTAGGTAACTAAGAACCTCTTTGACAGGAAACCCGAAAAGAAACTTGGCCGCATCACACTTTATGACAAATCACAGAACCCAACTGCTACATACGCTTTTGGAATCTGAGGGGCCATCCGCAGGCCTTGACCTTGACCGCTCAAACACAGCTCTTAGGGACTCTTTCTCATGCCTCATCTTGCGCTTTGAGAGCTTCCAGCTCAGAGGTGTCAGCCGTGGTCCCCTTTTGGGGGGACGGATGAATAAGGCTTTAAAGGCCTCCAAGGCAGTCTCTGGCGGCTTCGGCTTGACCTCTCCTCCCTGGGTTTGGGCTTCTCTGGGGTCGCTCTGGCTCTCTTGAGGTGCACCACAGCCCATCTCTTCCCCCTTGGGCTGTTCAGGGTCTTCTGCCTTCGGTTCGGCTTTGGGGACATCAATGTTGAGCAGCTGAGAGAGCTGCTCCAGGAGAGTGGGAGTGGCCTTTGGATAGCGTGATTTCTCTCCCGTCTTCACTGCTGGAAGCCCTGCCTGTGCTAGGGACCGCTGGACTGGTTGGGTCAACTTGAGCAAAGCCAGGTCCCCATCCTTTGGTTTAATTTCAGTGATGGTCTCCCCGCCCTCGGTTGTGGCTCCCTTCTTCAGCACACGAAGCCCACTGAAAAAGCTGGAAGCTGGAAGGACTTCTCTCCAGGGACTTCTTTTTCAGAAGAGGTGTTCTCGGTGACACCAACACTTGAGCCCTGGTCTGCTACCACAGGGGAGCTATGGGGCCTTCTTCTCCCGCTTCTCGCTGGCAGGAGCTGTGCTCTCCCCTGAAGGCCACCTTTGTCGGGTTCCAACTTGCGGCTTATCTCCTGCAGAGTTCTCTGAGGGCTTTCTCCACTGAGCTCTGCATCACTCCTGTCACCAGGGGCGGTATTTTCCCTTCCATCTCCTGGCTTTTCTTGGGGCTTCTCAGATGGCTCAGGTAAAACACCACCAGGGGATCTGGGGCTATTGCTCTTGCTTCCCTCTTCTGGTTCCTGGCCTCCATCATCAGAGTCAGAATCACTGGTGGTGGTCACCAGGGTCCCTCGAACCAAAATGACATTGTCTTGGTTCACATTCAAAGCAGCAAGTGGAAGCAGCTCTTGTCCAGGGAGAGAAATCCCGACCTCTGCTTCTCCCCCTAGGACTTCCCTCCGTCCGCGTCTCCACCTTTGTCTTCCCATCATTTCCATGGTCAAGTGGAACCTGAGCCTCTGCCTCCTGCAGATCCGATCCACTACTGGGCTCCACCTCTAAATTATGGAAGGCTTTCAGCACCGCGTCTTCCTCTTCGGGTTTCACAGATTCCAATTTACTCGTGAACCCAAAGAGGGATTTCATAGAAAACTTGGTAAGGATCGACAGCGCCGGGTCAAGTCCAGCTTCAGGCTGTACTGGTTTCGAGCCATCACTGCCATTCAGAGCGTTTCCAACTTCCTCCATGTCCCAGCAGTGCCCTGGGTGGCAGTCCTCACTTCTGCTACCTTCCCCTGCTCTCTCAGTTTCTGCACTCCATCGGCTCTTAACTTCCAGAACGGAGAGCAACAGGACCGGCCGGTGGACTCAGCCGCAGCGCGAGCACACTTGGCCCGGCCCTGGTCCCTCCCGAGCCCTCCTTCCGGTTTGCGCGGGGATGGGGCGCCCCGGGCAACTGTAAAAGTCCGCGGGGCTTTATGCCCAGACGAAGCTGAGGCTGCGCACCTTACTACACACGGACTGGGAGGCTGCTCCTCTGGGACTTCCGTATTTATTCCTGGGGACAAAAGGCTTTTTGTCGTAGGGAAAATCAGCCTGCCCCCACTCATCCCAGCCCACGATTTGCCACGAGCTCCGCCCTAGTGCCAGCGGTTCTCCGGGTGGCTTTCAACTTCCTCATTGGTGAGCAAGGGAGGCTCCAGAAGTGCTGAGCGGGCAAGCTGTTCCTGACAGCCTTCAGCCACCCCCGGCCCCCAACCCCAGAGCAGCCCAGGAAGTTCAAAAGTGAATCAGCAGAAAATGACTGAAATACTTCTTGCGGGCTCTCTTTTGGCATCTAAATCACGGTCAGAAGCCTGTGCCATCCAAGCAAAAAAAAAAAACCACACAGCCACTTACAAAGCCCGCAGCAAATATTTAAAAGTAAAGAAAGAAATAGATCATCTCAAACTCAAAGCGCCAACAACTCGCAAAAGCTGTTAATTTACTACCCTTGAAGCTTTTTCTTTCTTTTTTTTTTTAAGTGCTTTCTTCCGATTCCCTGGAGGTTTCATCTAGAATGCAGATTTTAGCTTCCAATGAAGGAAAACCAACAAGACTGGTTTCAGATTACTGCTGTTTTAGCTCTGCCCTGCTGTCATTGTGTTCTACAAACAGGTACTTAGGCAAGCACGCCCACCACGCCCACTGTCCACCAGCCTCAGGGTGGTAGAGTAAACAGCCCCAGTCGGGGAGGAATGATAACCCTCCACTCTCTTGGGCTAACCTTGGGCTTCTGTTCAGCAGCTCTGACTTCCTAGCTTTCTTAGGAATCCCGCTGGCAAAAGGGCACCCCTCAGTGCCTCAGCCATCCAACCAACCAACTGAAACCTAGCCTGGTACAAAGTAACACACAACCTGCCTTGTTAGGCAAAGCAATTCATTAAAAAGATCCCCAAGGAGCCACATTCCCCTAAAGGGAAAAACATCTGAAAGGTCTCTATCGGGGCTCTGTCACAGACCCATTTGCCTAAAACAAAAACAAGAAAGACAAAACCACCACCAAACATCAGCTCAGGGTAGTTTCCAATGCTGTACAAGCTGGGAACCTGGCAATGAAGGACATGGAAAATTGCAGCTCTGTTTCCTAGCAGCATACCTGCCTCTTGGGGCAGCTTCCTGTTGTACCTGAAGGTCTCAATGTTTACCAGATCCTATTGAGTCAGCAGGCATTTAGTAAGCACCTGGAATGGATAAGGCACTACATGGATCAAGAGAGCCAAACTGGCTTAATAGTCATCATGGTTTAATAGTAATCACCGGCTCTCTGAACAAAGCTGCGAGAAGATTGAGCCCAAGTGTTAAATGCAAACAAATTTATTCTGCAAAACAGAAGCTGTAGCCATAAGCAAAACAGCTGTCTAGCTTTATCTGCAGCAGGGAATGGCTGTGGCTTCCACACTGCTAACTTGAATTGTGTTCTCCACTGAGAAATTCAGGTCACTAATAAATTTCTAGTGCAATGTGTTCAAAAGAAACCTTCACACAAAAGCGTGCATATGATTATAGCTATAGGACAATTAAAACAGTGCTTCCTCATCCCTGATTTGACCTTGTATCTAAATGGATACTTTCCTGGTTGCTCCTGATCCCAGCATATTTTGAGATTATTAAATAGGGCATGGTTAATCAAAAGGCCACCACAACACTCAGGAAAATTCATTCGTGCCGTTTAAGCCTCATAACAAGCTTCCTATCTAAAGGAAATGCCTGTTGATAAAATCATACTTCTGCTTCTTCAGGACAGAAAAAGGAATCATTACATCAGATCATAAGATCAGTCTTCTGAAGAACCATGTAGACCAGTCAACATACTGGTGAGGGGAAGAGACATGGCACATATTTGTTGTTCTTTAACCAAGGAAGCTCCATTTTCTCAGACGTAATTATTGATTTCCAAAATAAGTTGCTAAGCATTTTCAGCAGATATGGGCAAAATGGGACATAAACTAGAAGGCTCTTCTACACTACAGCATGGAGTGGAAATACAAAGTTCTAGCACCTTCTCAATGCCCACGGACATGAATACAATGTCGTGGGAATCTTGGGTCCCAGGGAGACAATTTGATTCCAGTCCCTTGGCTTAGGGTAGAAAAGATATTCTTAGGTTCATTTTTAAAATGAAGCAACCATGGCCAAGAGAATGCAACCAAGCAAAGGCACACAGCTAATAAGTGGATGATACTAATAATATGTAACAGTAGGTGTTTACAAGCCCTGTTCTAGTTGCTCCATGTGTATTAACTGATTAGTACATCTAACCATGGGCTTCCCTGATGGCTTAGTGGTAAAGAAACCACCTGCAAAGCAGGAGACACAGGTCTGATCCCTCTGTGGGGAAGATCCCCCAGAGAAGGAAATGGCAATCCACTTCAGTATTCTTGCAGGGAAATACTATGTACAGAGGAATGTGGCAGGTTACAGTGCGTGGGGTCACAAAGGAACTGAATAACTTAGCAACAAAATATCAGCAACATCTGTGAGGCTGGTATTATTTTCTTTTCATGTTTGGAAACAGGCATGGAAAGATGATGTAACTTGCTCATATTCACAAGAAGAACTGGAACTTGAATCAAGGCAATCAAGGCCACAGAATCCACAGTCACTCTTCTCAATTCTGAGCCCTGCTTCCTGCCATAAAAGGACTCCACATCCACCTGCATCTTAAAATGTGCAGGCTTGTCAGCCCGGTTAGGTGGTGGGGTCTCACTAGGGCATGCATTGTACCTTACCCTCTGAAATGATACCGAAGATTGACTTCATGAAAAGAAAAAAATATGAGCGGGACCATTCTTTTCCCTTGTAAATTTAGAGGCGAAATCTAGACAGGCTACTTAGAAAAATCAAGCAAAAATTCCCTAGCTAGCGTGTCTACTGGTCACAGAAAAGACACAAAATCCTCTGGACTCAAATTTATCAAGAGGCTTTCCAGTTTACCTATACAATTCTCCTTCATTTAGGAAACTGAGCTATCACAAAGATGCATTCATCCAACAATCATTGTCAAGCACCAACTCTGTACGAGGCTTCCGGGACAGAAAGATGAAGAAATTCCAGCCCTCTACCTTGATGAAACATGAAGTTTAATAGGGGAAATCAGCCAAGAAAGAGATGGTTCTTGTTCAGAGACTGTAACTTAGTTCTTTATACTCCAGGCTCAGTTTAATTACCAATAGGTGGACCTAAGACAATTTTGAATGAAAGTAAGTTATGATCATAAAAATATGAAGATAAGTAAGAATGAGCAGCATGGTAATTTAAAGAGATTTTTGAATATTGACTCTTTTAGGACACTCATTCTCATGACTATGAGAAATGTTACAACATCTAGTCATTTAGGGAATGGACAAATGTTTCAGACCATAGTAGTTTTCAAATAAGCAGCCTACAAGTCTGATCTTAGTTGGGCGGTTTTAAAAAATTCATCCATTTAATGCTCTAACATTCTCAGAGGGAAGAAGAATCACCTCTTTTGGACATTATTTTTGTCTTATTCTATGATACATGCTTTAAAAGTACCTACTATGCAAAAACAGCCAAGTAGCAGCCAAGACTGTCTCCTTTACAACCTCACCTGATTCTCTTTTGTTCTAACCTCAAGATACTTAAAGTCCTCTAATAGCTACCTGTGCAAAAGGCCAGATTAAAATTTATCTACTTTGGACAACTAGTTGAAATAGGCATGATCAATATCAGGTAGGATAACTCACATGTTGCTCTTTGTAACTATTTGTTACAAACAATCGGTACCCAGCTTGTGAAAACTGAATACAGAATTTATGTGGAGAATTTACTACTAATGAATTCTCCATGTTCCTCCCATCTCACCATCTTCTCAGATAGAGGCTGGAGCTAACTGAACCTCATGGCAATAAGAACATCATTCCAATAAACAACACCTGGTGAGATAAGCCTAAAAAAGGTAATAAACAAAAAGGAATATCATCTCCTGGAAGTAGTAGAACCTAGCTTCTTGATTCTCATAACAACGAAAGGAATGAGCATTAAAATTTTTTCAAAATCAATTTGCAGAAATGATACACTGTCTAAAGCAAAACTTCCTAAAGTCCCTTGCTCCCTACCTCACACACTCTTTGCAGCACTTTCCCATGTCACTCAGCTTAGAGAATTCCTTCCCACACATATTCTCATAAAACCCTCTCCGAGCGCTCTCCCAGAAAGGCAAGGGAAAAGTGAGATTAATTTCATGGTGTTCGCTAAATTTCTCATGTTTCTCCTTATCCAATACGCTCCAAATTCTGGGCCTGATTTTTCATGACTGCTTGCAGCTTCTAGGGATTCAACTAAGTTCATGGAATGACTGCTGAAGAAAAGTAGAAGTTAAAATTAGTAAGAGTATGTAAGATTGTAGAAACTATTTCTGTGGAAGAAAAGTGTTTAGAGCAATGGACTGGGAAAAGTAAGTAAACTATGAAGAAAGATGTAAGTGAGGTAATGGGTGGAGATGGGGTTTTGGAGGTTCAGGAAGCATGTTTTAAATAAGTGACACTTAACTAAGTGAGCTCTGAGGAAATAACGACATACAAGGTGTCAGATGAAAGAAGTATAAGATAATGGAAGAAGATGGGTAGAATCAAATTGTTGGGAGGCTTAAGAGGACTTCAGAAGGACTAGAAATCAATCAGCTCAACATTCATGTTTTAAAGATGGAGACATTTGGAGTCAAGAGAAGCTAGCTAACTGTACCAGTTCACGAAGCTCAAGTACAACCATAGAATACAGTATCTTCTTTAAGTTCATTTTCTACATCTTCAAAATGGAGTTATGAGGCCAAACCAAGGGGCAGAACTGGAGGCCTCCCTAGGCTTCTTCCATTTCAGGCAGCGCTCTGTCAGGCTTCACTACGTGAGATCCCCTGCTATCTACTGCAGTGCTTCAAACAGCCTCTCTAGCTCAGCCTCAGAAAAGCTAGCAGCTGTCTTCACTGATTGAAAACAAAACAGGCTGCATCTGCTGACAGCAACAACCGGACTCAGGGATTAAGGCCTTTTTCCGGCGAGCTGTCTTGGTGCTAAATGTTTCTAAGACTGGTTCCACTGAGCTGTATTCAAAGTTTCTGTGGAAGTGGGTTGAATGTTGGTAACAAACATTCCCTTCTCCTCTGAGAAGGAAGAGGAGAGGCCAAGGCATACTCGTGAAGCGGTAGAAGAGTTAAGAACCTGGCCCTGGGTCCTGGGCTCACATCCTACCCTACTCCCGCAAGAAACTTGACCTTGGGAAGTTATATAAGCAACCTGTGTCTCAGCTTCCTCTCCTAAAAGCTTGGAATAAGAAAGGCTCCTTCTGTGTGGGTTATTAGAAGGATTAAATAAATGAATATGTGTTTTGCATTCCATCAGTGCCTGACACAAAATAAGTCCCATATGGATGTGATATGTTTTCAGAACAAAAGAATAGCTTTCTTAGCGGCATCAACTGATATCTAACAATATTTTTTAACTTCATCAATATATGAAGCAAGTATTTACCCATGAAATGAAGGCCCAAGCAGGAAACTGCCCCGCCCAGCTTGCTCTTACCTATGCTCCCGAACAGAGGAGCCATTTGGTCTGAAAAAGATTATTCCCTATAGACTGTTGTCATTGTTGTTCAGTCGCTAAGGCATGTCCGACTCTCTGTGACTCCATGGGCTGTAGCCCGCCAGGCTCCGCTACCCATGGGGATTCTCCAGGCAAGAATACTGGGGAGAGTTGCCATGCCCACCTCCAGGAAAGCTTCCCAACCGTGGGATCTTCTCCTGCTTTGGCAGGTGGGTTCGCTACCACCGAGCCACCAGGGAAGCCCTCCTTGTAGATCAGTCAGTTCAGTTCAGTTGCTCAGTTGCGACCCCATGAATTGCAGCACGCCAGGCCTCCCTGTCCATCACCAACTCCCGGAGTTCACTCACACTCACGTCCATCGAGTCAGTGATGCCATCCAGCCCTCTCATCCTCGGTCATCCCCTTCTCCTCCTGCCCCCAATCCCTCCCAGCATCAGAGTCTTTTCCAATGGGTAAACTCTTCGTATCATGTGGCCAAAGTACTGGAGTTTCAGCTTTATCATCATTACTTCCAAAGAAATCCCAAGGCTGATCTCCTTCAGAATGGACTGGTTGGATCTCCTTGTAGTCCAAGGGACTCTCAAGAGTCTTCTCCAACACCACACTTCAAAAGCATCAGTTCTTCGGTGCTCAGCTTTCTTCACAATCCAACTCTCACATCCATACATGACCACTGGAAAAATCATAGCTTTGACTAGATGGACCTTTGTTGGCAAAGTAATGTCTCTGCTTTTTAATATGCTCTCTAGGTTGGTCATAACTTTTCTTCCAAGGAGTAAGCGTCTTTTAATTTCATGGCTGCAGTCACCATCTGCAGTGATTTTTGAGCCCCCCAAAATAAAGTCTGACACTGTTTCCACTGTTTCCCCATCTATTTTCCATGAAGTGATGGGACCAGATGCCATGATTTTCATTTTCTGAATGTTGAGCTTTAAGCCAACTTTTTCACTCTCCACTTTTACTTTTCATCAAGAGGCTTTTAGCTCCTCTTCACTTTCTGCCATAAGGGTGGTGTTATCTGCATATCTGAGGTTATTGATATTTCTTCCAGCAATCTTGATTCCAGCTTGTGCTTCTTCCAGCCCAGCATTTCTCATGATGTACTCTGCACAGGAGTTAAATAAGCAGGTTGACAATATATAGCCTTGATGTACTCCTTTTCCTATTTGGAACCAGTCTATTGTTCCATGTCCAGTTCTAACTGTTGCTTCTTGACCTGAATATGGATTTCTCAAGAGGCAGGTCAGGCGGTCTGGTATTCCCATCTCTTGAAGAATATTCCACAGTTTAATGTGATCCACACAGTCAAAGGCTTTGGCATAGTCAATAAAGCAGAAATAGATGTTTTTCTGGAACTCTCTTGCTTTTTCCATGATCCAGCGGATGTTGGCAATTTGATCTCTGGTTCCTCTGCTTTTTCTAAAACCAGCCTGTACATCTGGAAGTTCACAGTTCATGTATTGCTGAAGCCTGGCTTGGAGAATTTTGAGCATTACTTTATTAGCATGTGAGATGAGTGCAACTGTGTGGTAGTTTGAGCATTCTTTGGCATTGCCTCTCTTTGGGATTGGAATGAACACTGACCTTTTCCAGTCCTGTGGCCACTGCTGAGTTTTCCAAATTTGCTAGCATATTGAGTGTAGCACTTTCACAGCATCATCTTTCAGGATTTGAAATAGCTCAACTGGAATTCCATCACCTTCACTAGCTTTGTTCGTAGTGATGTTTTGTAAGGCCCACTTGACTTCACATTCCAGGATGTCTGGCTCTAGGTGAGTGACCACACCATCGTGATTATCTGGGTTGTGAAGATCTTTTTGTACAGTTCTGTGTATTCTTGCCACCTCTTCTTAATATCTTCTGCTTCTGTTAGGTCCATACCATTTCTATCCTTTATCGAGCCCATGAAATGTTCCTTTGGTAGCTCTAATTTTCTTGAAGAGATCTCTAGTCTTTCCTTATAGATAGCCCTACTAAATACCACGCCTCCCCATACCATATCTGTGCCACTCTGCATGTTTCAGGGCCAGTGCTCTCTGGATTGTTTTTTTTTTCCATGTGAAGAGAACAATTAGCTTGAAATGTTCCCAGGTGGCTATTCTAGATGGTGACAAAGTTCATCTGTTTTTATTATAATACCTTTCCTCTGTTCCACGGTGATCTTTAAATCAGCTCAATAATTTCAGGGTGAAAAAATCTATGAATTTGGATTTTTTCCAGAAGATCCTTTGCTTAAGAGTCTGTTGACACATGCTGATGCTGTGTGTTCCCTTAGCTCTGAGACTTCCCTCCCCTTTAGGGGAAGGGTGTTCCCAGACAATGACTGGCCTGGGAGACCGCCCAAGGTGTCAACAGCAGAACAAGGACCATTTTTTGTTGTTGTTTTTAGGCCAACTCATTATACTTCAGAGGTGTACCGACTTCATTGAAAATGTCCTTACTCTTACAAATACAAAAATCAAGTTTGAAATAGTGATTGCATTACTGCTTAGGGTCTTTGTGTGTGTGTGTGTGTGTGTGTGTGTGTGTGTGTGTGTGTGTGTGTGTGTGTGTGTGTGTGTGTGCGCGCGCGTGCGCGCGCATGCTCTTTGTGGTCTTGTGGACTGTAGCCTGCCAGGCTTCTCTGTCCATGGGATTCTCCAGGCAAGAACACTGGAGTGGGTTGCCAAGCCCTCTTCCAGGGGTCTTCCCAACACAGGAATTGAACCCGAGTCTCTGGCATTGTAGGTGGATTCTCTACCCACTGAGCCACCTGGGAAGCCCGCTTAGGGTCTTACTATCAGATATTTCTAAGATTGATTCCAATAAGCAGTATCAAAGACTCTTTGGAAATGGATTCAATGTCCATGACAAAATAAAATACTGTAAGGGAAAGGAAAGGCTGTGACTTACTTGTGAAGCTGGAGAGAAAGGGAGAAAGAAGCATTCTTTAAGGTACAGAATTTCCTGGGACAGGTCTTTGAAGAGTTTTGTATTTTCCCCAAATGGCTGATAGTTCTGTCCCACAGAAATAACCACTACAGATGGCATGGGGTCCGTGGAGAAAGCATTTCACTGTGGCTAAAGTTTTCATGATACAAGTTGTAGATACAGATCTGAACTCTCACAAACCATATGCATTCTTGATGCTTTTATTCTCCTTCTTCCTGGGTATGAAGCTAGACAGCCATTGGCTTCACTATAACAAGGTATCTTTTGTCCTTCCTTAGTTTTTAAGAAGTAAGTTACCTTGAGAATACTTGTTCCAACACCAAAGATCTAGTTATCAATTTTAAATGTTTTTAAATTTTAAAGGAGAAAAAGAAAAACTAGGGAAGATGAGGATTTGCCCAAAACAAAACAAAGGTGGATAACAAAGATATGCATCAGGGACAGGCATTATTTTAGGGTGTCATGGTCCCAAGTAGACACCATGTTAGGTTCCTTATGCAAGCTTTCTAGTACCTTAATCCTCCCAGTAACTCTAGGAGAAAGGTGTCAGTGACCTCATTTTATTAGTGCTGTTCATGGCAAGTTTCTGTAATGATGGCAAAGCCCTATATCTGTGTCATGCAATGCAGCAGATACTAGCCATAGGTGGTCTCTGAGCGCTTAAAATGTTCCTAATGTAACTGAGGAACTACATTTTAAATTTTGTTTCATCTTAATTGATAGCCATAGGTGGCTAGTGACTACTGTTTGGTCACTGCTTTTGATGTTAACACCGAGGTTCAGAAAAAATTAGGGCACTTCTCAGATTACACAACCAGTGAGTAGCAGTCAGGAGCTGCCCTGGATCAGCCTGATTCTAAATGTGCCTTCTCCTCATGACAATAAGTCAAAGAATATAGAATTTGGTAGTAGTTCTCTTTCACACTGAAACGTCAGAATGGGGGCAAATATTATAGATGATCACCTGGTTACCAGACCCACTGGCCACTGCAGTCAGAAAGAGCTGGCCGAGAGCAGAAAGGACTCAGAATCATTACTGATTCCTTGAAGTTAGTACTCACAGCCTTTAGTCATTTTTAAAGAAAAAGATGGAAACCAATATAAAGGCATTAAAATTACAAAGGAGAATCTAAGCTAAGCATTGTCACAAAAGTGAAAGTGCTAGTTGCTCAGTCCTGTCCAATTCTTTGCAACCTCATGGACTATACAGCCCACCAGACTCCTCTGTCCATGGATTTCCCCAGGCAAGAATACTGGATTGGAGAGCCATTTTCTTCTCCAGGGTATCTTCACAACTGTGATCCTATTCTTAACCACAGTTAAGAGAGGACAAAGAGAAAAAGAGGGGAGCATAGCCATGGCTTTTAAGTGAAACACATTTCGGTTCAACACAGGATCTTACTAGTTACACACAAACTGTGAGACTTAGGCAAGTTCTTTAGCTCTATGAATCAGTATTTACATATATAAAAGGGGAAAAATATATAACTCATAGGATTGTTCTAAGAATTAAATGTGTTAATATCCCTAACCCAGTGCTTGCTCAGTTCACCACAGCCGCTCAATAAATAGTGGCCATTATTACTGCGGAACATGTACAGCTGCAGAGATCGATAAAGTGGAAAAAGAATCATATTTTGATAATTTTGAAATATAGTCGCTATTGCCTCCATTTTGTACACTATTTTAATTTGGGACTTAAACCAAACAAGTATATATAGTGCTACTGTCATTTTCAACACTCTAAGAATTATCAGGAAATATTCTGGAGAAATGTTACATCAGTTCCTAGAATCACGGTCACTTACTTCCTGTAGCTCAAAGGGACATTTATAATGCTCATACTCAGGACAGTTATAGTGCTGCAGTTCTTAATGAAATTCAGAAGCAATAATTATCATATATTAAGATGGCTTAATTAAAACATGTAAAAATCAAAAGGCAAGAGAAAAATAATCAGGTCATAAAAACTGGAGCCTTATGTTAGCATAGGAGTACTCTCAAACATTCTCTAGGCAAAGGCTTCTGTGTTTCAAATTCTAAATGAGTCATTTTGGATGTAATTTTTTAACCACAAATTCCCATTTCTATCTTGGAAAGGACAGAAAATACTT
Source organism: Nanger dama (assembly GCA_917880005.1). Classification (NCBI taxonomy): domain Eukaryota; kingdom Metazoa; phylum Chordata; class Mammalia; order Artiodactyla; family Bovidae; genus Nanger; species Nanger dama. The sequence goes on from CAKJTW010000003.1 coordinate 74,704,909, forward strand.
TTCCAAAATTCACACATGGAACATAAATGATACATACACAGAGACCAGCTTTAAAGAAACAATGTGAAGTTTATCATTTAAGCAGTGCACACAAAACTGCAGTTTTGGGGACACAAAAGGGCAGCGTAAAAATGGAACCCATTCTAAGGGAACAAAAAAGCAATCATTTGAATTTTAGAGAAGCTAAATGAAATATCTCAGTGCAACATTCCAATCATTTAAATAAAATTCATCTACACATTTCTCACCGATTTTATAAAACTCAGTTCTAATCTGTGGTCTTTCAGGGTCTGAGAGTATAAATGTGTCTATGTAAACATTTCAAGACTCCAGTTTTACACGAACAGCTATTCTGTTTCATGTCAGAACAGCCAGAGAAAATGAGTACAAGTGTTATCAAGATTTTTTTAAAAAAAAGTGAATTTAACAATTCCATTAACCACGAAAGTGTCCAATAGTTAAGTCAAACTTACTCTTTTTGTTTTATAAAGAAATCTGGGATGTTACTAGGTTTGTTGTGATCTTGCCATTTATAGAGAAAACAAGTACATGTCAAGGGAAATGTGAGAAATGGCCTGAGAACTGAGCTTTATGGCTAGCATAAACTAGAGTTTCTCTTTAAATGTATACGAACCTTCCATAACAGCTGCAAAACTGAAACTAATTTGAAAGAGATAACTGATTAAATTTCATGGGCTTTAGGAATAAAACCAGATAACTTTTTTCAACTACTTTGTCATGACTTAAAGTGCTGAGGAGTTTATAAGAAGCAAGCGTAATTTTCCAGTTCCATCAATAATTCATCCCTTCCAACTGTCCTTTTTACCGAATCATTTCTTGATCATTTATCATACAGCCCACAGATATACAATCTCTGTCTCTCTTTCACACACTCACACATAGGTACTCACACATGTGAATAAACACACTCCTCAAAAACAAACTAGATGGCTAATTCTGAATTCACTTCACTTGCAAATATAAGCCCCACTGTCATGAACATGCTACTGGTTTGGGGAAGTCCATCTGAGGCCTTTAGCTTTAAGCAGTAGGCTCTCATTGGCTTCCATGAAAGACGAGACCAAGATGTGGTCCTTTCCATGCGCTGCATGCGTGCACACTCAGTCGCTTCAGCTGCATCCGACTCCTGCAACCCTACGGACTATACAGCCCACCAGACTCCTCTGTCTGAGGGGTTCTGCAGGCAAGAATACTGGAGTGAGTTGTCACGCCCTTCTCCAGGGGATCTTCCCGACCCAGGGATCGAACCCATTTCTCCTGCATCACCTGCACGGCAGGCAGATTCTTTACTGCTTGCGCCACCAGGGAGGCCCGTGTACTGCAAAGAGAGCATATCAGAGAGCCCTCTGCATCCGTTCTTCATGGCTGAAGCTAACTGATGGCTATGGAGTTTGTCTTTTAGGAGTGAAGGGATGTGGAGGGACTGAAATCTGCTCATGTTCCCACCAGTGTTCCCCGTTAGCTGTAAAGACCAAAGGTCTAAGGCATCCAGTGTTCCATGTGAGGATATGTTACAGAATCCTCACTGGACTGAGTTCCGTGGGGTGATTTTGGCTGTGGTTTTAATTCTCAAGCCTTCTCACTGATTATGGGGGGCTAACTCATATCTATACAATGAATTTGGTTCTTCAATTAGAAACAAAACAGAAACAAACAAACACAGCATCCAACTAATAGAGAGGTAGAGAGGCTTAACATTTAAGCACCTGGGTCCATACTCAGACCAGACTTGAGTTCAAATCCTTGCACCTGACTTTACTGAACCTCTCTCCTAACTTGTACAGTAGGTACAAAGGGTGGTGACTGGCATTGAGCCAGTGATCAATACATGGCAGTTTTGTCACTGGTGTAGACACTTAAGGTTGGGTGTGGACTTGGTAATTATATCCTTCTGTTCATCAGATGTAACTACTTGGAACCCGATGCTGTGTCCTCCCCAGACAATGAACCCAGTTCAACAAGGAGAACTCCAGGCCCCACAGGTGGGGTGACTGAGATGGTCCTTGGAAACCAGTATCTCCAAGAAGAGTGCAAGGTCTGTGTTTTAAAAACTGCATGTGAAACCCTACTTTCAGAATTCATGCCACCTATACAGAATCTCGAGGACTGTTTGCCTTTTCTTCTTTTCATACCTTGTGGCCCATCTCCAGGCCACACCTCTATCAGCACCTTTTTCAACCCTGCCTATATCCTTGTTTACACACATTTTACACAGTATCCTCCATGGTGAAAAGTCATCTCAAATGGAATCTTTAAGAAACTGCACGTGTAATAAGAAGTTAGACTCCATTTGCTCTCTAGTCTGTTCAGATTCAGTTGCCCTGACGTGTCTGGCTCAAAGTGCACTAGAAAATGAGAAGTATAGCTAATTATACAGTCCTATAGTGGAATTTGAGAAACTGCCCTTTAAGGCTAACTATGTAATGTTCATGCTCTAAATGGGCACTCTTGGGTGACCTAGGATTTATCATGCATAGACACTACCTTAAGGCAATTCACACATTTGGTTTATTTGGATGGTGCTCCCAAATTGATACCTAGGGTTGCCAGATTTAGTAAATAAAATACAGGACAACCAGTTAAATTTTAATTTCAGACAAACAATACATAATTTTTCACTATGAGTATATCCTATGTAATACTTAAGTCGACTTAGCAACCTCATGACCTAAAAGTGGAACTGACTGAGCAACAGGTTCTTTTGAGAACTTTCTAGATCACCCAGAACGGTCTACATGGTTTGCTACAGCAAGATGATCACCCAAACAGAACCTCTCTACATAACAGTCTGGCTGACATCAGCTACGTGGCACCACGCTGGCAGCACTGGTCACTTAAACACTGAAATATATACTGGTTGGTAAAAGGTGCTGCTCAGAACCTCCCTGGTATTTACCCTCTACCAGCTCCACCTCCTGCCATTCTCCCAAGGAACCCTTGCACCTTCTCACAGTCCAGTAACTAAATGATGAATGTAACAGGCAACAACATGGACAGACCCTGAGAACACTGTGCTAAGTGGAACAAGACAGAGAAAGATGAATACTGTATGCTCTCATGTATAGGTGGAATCTAAAAATCACCAAATTCATAGAAACAGAAAACAGATTGGTGGGTGCCAGATGAAGATGGAGGGAAATGGGTGAGGTGATCGAAAGGTACAGACTCCCAGCGTAAGATTTTTAAGTCCTGGGGATGTAAGTACAGGATGGTAGCTATAGCTAACAATGCTGTATTGTGCATTTGAAAGTTGCTTAGAGAGTAGATTTTGAAAGTTCTCATTGTAAGAAAAATAATTGTAACTATATGAGGTGATAAGATGTGAAATTATCGTGGTGATCATTTTACAGTACGTATGTATATCAAATCACTATGTTAAAACATCTAAACACTTGAAACTTATACAATATTACATGTTAATTATACCTCAGTAAAATGGGAGGGGAAAAAGGATAGCACTGGAGAAACAGAAGTGGTATGGAGCCTTCAGAGTTAGGAGACTATAAATTTTGGTCTTGCTATCGGAGTGGTGACATTGTTCCTCATTTTAAAATAATAATTCACATTGAGAATATTAACATGTCTTCCATTTAAATAATTGCCATTTTTTCTTTAAATTTCTTTTAAACAATTTCCACTCCCCATACATCACATTGCTTATGTTGATTTATACCCCTTTAATAGAATCAGGAAATTTAATATTATAACAAAAAGGAACTTTGTTTTATCTGTTCCTGTTCGTCCCATTCTGTCAGCACACGTTTGATAAAGACACTGAGGCCCATGGAACTTAAGGTGGTGCCCAGAGTCCCATAGCTAGTGGCTGAGTTAGCAGCAGAAGTGAAGTAAATGAGATTTCCATCTCCTGGTCCAAAGCAGAGGGGGCTCAGATCTGACCCACCACTTGTTTTTGAAAGACTTCTTTAAGAATGAACCTTACATTTTTAATGGTGGAGGAAAAAAAAAATCAAAGATGAACAATGTTTTTGATAGGTGAAAATTATATGAAATGCAAATTTCAGTGTCTACAGACTTTTATTGGAACACAGGCACACTTACTATGTATGTATTCTTTATGGTTACTTTTGTCAACAGAGTGGTTGCAATAGAGACTGTATGATCCCCAAAGCCTAAAATATTTCCTCTCTGGCTCTTGACTTAAAAAAACAAATTAATCTGCAGCTAAATAAGGGCCTTAATAGCAGTCCCAGCCTGAATGCCTAGGGTCATTCTGATTTGTGGATGCCAAATTTCCACCAATTAGTAAATGTTATAGCTATCACCCCTACATACTAATGAAAAGCTACATTTCCACTGAAAAAGCCTGATTAAAGTAACTTCTTGATGGTGACACTGCAAATCAGATTCAAAACAGACTGTTCTGAAAACAGAACAGTCCTGCAACATTTAAGGCTGATCAAAATATTATGCAGCAATACCCTCCTCCCTGACCTTAGTGTTCACAACCCTCAGAGTAAAGAAGTCTTCTGAGCTGGTATGGTGATCAGAACATGCATGCGTGGATGCTAAGTCACTTCAGTCAGACTTTTTGTGATCCTATGGACTGTAGCTCACCCACCTGGCTCATCTGTCAACAGGATTCTCCAGGAAAGAATACTAAAGTAGGCTGCCCTACTTTATGGGAGGAGTAGACCCCCTCCTCCAGGGGTCTTCTTGACCCAGGGATGGAACCCATGCCTCATGTCTCCTGCACTGGCAGGTGGGCCCTTACCACTAGTGCGGGCTGGGAATCAGTAACAAGATGCAGACTTTTTACTAAATCAGTAGAACCTTCCTCCTGAATGGACATCTTACTTAGAATAACAATATTCAAAACACAGGGATCAAATTGTAGCATCTACGGAAGGGGGAGGATTGTAGGTGGGAAGACTTATGGCCCAAGGTGTAAAAACTGCTAATGCAGAAAATAATCTAAAGGAACTATCCCAGTGTTTAAAAATTATAATTAAAAAAACTAAGAAGCATGTAAATATTTATGTATTTTATTGTGTGTTTATATAAATTTTATATAAAAATACATGCTATTTATATATGATATATGAATATATTTATAGTATAATATGTATAAAATGTGTGTATACATATATATACATACACAAACACATATTCCCCCTTTAAAGGTTAGTTCAAGATGTAGGCCTTGTTTATGTCATGATATGTTTCAAAAGCCTGAACATATTTATAGACAATAAACCAAAGTTTATCCTAATATTGGCAGGGAGGGGTATAAGAAAAATTATATATGTGGTAGTGCTATTTATTTCCAAGTTGTAGTACTAATTCAAATTTTTTAAAAACAACTCTTAACTCCAATAATAGAGAAATGATTAAATAAATTTTAGGATACAATGTTGAAGAATACTACACATTCACTTAAAATACATCCAGAGGAATTTGTAACACCATGAACAAGCAATGTAAGAGTTATAAGTAAAGGAAAAAAAGGGTATAAAATCTATGCCTTCAAGTTAAAAATAATCCCTCACTGAAAATAAGTCATACAGGGTGAACAATACAAAGATAATTTAACCAGTTTTTACAGTTGTTGTCTTTGGTTGCTGAGGTTATGAATTATTTCTTTTTAATTTAATTTCTTTCAATTTAACTACAGATTTCAAATTTTCTAAAAGGATTGTATATGATTTATAATTGAAATAAAGTAAAAAGAAGACTTTCAAGTTCATTTCAGCACTGTGAGATGCCAGACCTCCTGCTGCAGCAAGCTCAACTTAGTCTGACCAGTAGATGTCACTGTTACACTTCTTGCTTTGAGTGTATCTCCAAGATACACAACTGCTTTTACATAGAGAGAGGTTTAAAAAAAAAGTCAAAGCCTTTGACTGTGTGGATCACAACAAACTGTGGAAAATTCTTCAAGAGATGGGAATACCAGACCACCTGACCTGCCTCCTGAGAAATATGTATGCAGGTTAAGAAGCAACAGTTCGAACTGGACATAGAACAACAGACCGGTTCCAGATTGGGAAAGGAATATGTCAATACTATATACTGTCATTCTGCTTATTTAACTTATATGCAAAGTACATCATGAGAAACCCCTGTCTGGATGAAACACAATCTGGAATCAAAATTGTCAGGAGAAATATTAATAACTGCAGATATGCAGATGACAACACCGTTATGGCAGGAAGTGAAGAACTAAAGAGACTCTTGATGAAGGTGAAAGAGGAGAGTGAAAAAAATTGGCTTAAAACGCAACATTCAGAAAACTAAGATCATGGCATCTGGTCCCTTCACTTCATGGCAAATAGATGGGAAACAATGGAAACAGTGAGAGACTTTATTTTTCGGGTCTCCCCAAATCACTGCAGATGGTAACTGAAGCCATGAAATTAAAAGATGCTTGCTCCTTGGAAGAAAAGTTATGACTAACCTAGACAGCATATTAAAAGGCAGAGACATTATCTTGCTGACAAAGGTCCGTCTAGTCAAAGCTATGGTTTTTCCAGTAGTCATGTATGGATGTGAGAGTTGGACTATAAAGAAAGCTGAGTGCCGAAGAATTGATGCCTTTGAACTATGGTGTTGGAGAAGACTCTTGAGAGTTTCTTAGATGGCAAGGAGATCCAACCAGTCCACCCTGAAGGAAATCAGTCCTGAATATTCACTGGAAGGACTGAGGCTGAAGCTGAAACTCCAATACTTTGGCCACCTGATGCGAAGAACTGACTCATTTGAAAAGACCCTGATGCTGGGAAAGATTGAAGGTAGGAGGAGAAGGGGACGACAGAGGATGAGATGGTTCGAGGTATCACTGACTCAATGGACATGAGTTTGAGTAAGTTCTGGGTGTTGGTGATGGACAGGGAAACCTGGCAGGCTGCAGTCCATGGGGTCGCAAAGAGTCAGACACGACTAAGCGACTGAACTGAGGTTAAAAAACTACAAATTTCCAGTTCATCTCATGAAGGGTTGTAGTTTTTACATCTCTCAGCTTCATTCCAAACCTCCTTTTACAATAACTGAGATGTCCAATGTTTTTCTAAAATGACATACAATGACTGTGGTTTTATGATTATGAAAAGTACAAGATTCCTGTGCTCTTGGATGCCTGAGAAAATTGTCACCCATATGAATATTAGAGGCCACAACTTGTCAAAAACATACTTCCAGGCTTGAAAGTAATGAATTGGAAGGTGTTAAATGAAATCAGGAACACAAAATTGTCAGTAAGTATTAAAGTTAATGGCTGGAGTTGGTGGGGTGGGGTGGGGGACTGCGGTAAGGAAGCGTCTCTTGGATTCCTAAAGCTCACTCCCATCTCTGACAGAAAATGGGGAAGTGAAGGGGTGCAGTAACAATTGTGACAGTCTACAGTGTGGAAGCAGATAAAACCCAGCCCTCTGCTTTGTATACGTCAGTCAGCGCTTCTGTGTCAATGAATCCGTAAAAGAATGGGAAAGAGAAGGCTGGTTTTTTAACAGGTCATCCAGTGTTTGGCAGATTTCCTGCCATCCTGTTCACCTGTTATTTGAGTGGCGGCAGAGAAAGGAAGGTGTAGGAATGTGGAAGACAGGCTATTTGTTTTTTGTTTGTTTGTTTGTTTGTTGTTGTTTTTTTTTAATTACAATACTGTATTTGTTCTGCCATACATTGACATTAATCAGCCACAGGTGAACACAATCTCCCAATGCCGAAGCCCCCACCCACCTCCCACCCCACATCCTCTACCTGAATCATCCTGTGCTCCAGCCCCAGGCATCCTGCATCCTGCATTGAACATAGATTGGTGCTTCGTTTCTTACAAGAAAGTATACATGTTTCAATGCCATTCTCCCAAACCATCCCACCCTTTCCCTCTCCCTCAGAGTCCAAAAGTCCATTCTATACCTCTGTGTCTCTTTTGTTGTCTCACATAGAGGGTCTTCATTACTATCCTTCTAAATTCCATATATATGTGTCAGTATACTGTATTGGTGTTTTTCTTTCTGGCTTACTTCACTCTGTATAATCGGCTCCAGTTTCATCCATCTCATTAGAACTGAGTCGAATTTATTCTTTGTAAGGGCTGAGTAGTACTCCATTGTGTATATGTACCACAGCTGTCTTATCCATTCATCTGCTGATGGACATCTAGGTTGTTTCCATGTCCTGGCTATTACAAACAGCGCTGCAATGAACATTGGGGTACATGTGTCTCTTTCAATTCTGGTTTCCTCGGTGTGTGTGCCCAGCAGTGGGATTGCTAGGTCATAAGGCAGTTCTATTTGCAATTTTTAAGGAATCTCCACACTGTTTTCCATAATGGCTGTACTAGTTTGCATTCCCACCAGCAGTGTAAGAGGGTTCCCTTTTCTCCACATCCTCTCTAGCATTTATTGCTTGTAGACTTTTGGATCGCAGCCATTCTGACTGGAGTGAAATGGTACCTCATTGTGGTCTTGATTTGCATTTCTCTGATAATGAGTGATGTTGAACATCTTTTCATGTGTTTGTTAGCCATCCGTATGTCTTCTTTGGAGAAATGCCTATTTAGTTCTTTGGCCCATTTTTTTATTGGATCGTTTATTTTTCTGGAGTTGAGCTGCATAAGTTGCTTATATATCTTTGAGATTAGTTGTTTGTCAGTTGTTTCATTTGCTAAAAATATGGAACGCTTCATGAATTTGCGTGTCATCCTTGCGCAGGGGCCATGCTAATCTTCTCTGTATCGTTCAATTTTAGTATATGTGCTGCCGAAGCGAGCACAAGACAGGCTATTTGAATTTCACTGGAGGATCCAGATCATATCAGTCAGTTACTATATGTTTTCAAATTTTTAGAAAATTATTAGGAGTGGCAAAAGGCGTCTCCCACAATAAGGTTTAGGCCACAAAGTAATGTTCGCAGAGTACTCTGTAAATGCCCAGATATTTACATGACTGTGTAAACACAGTCACTTTCTAGTGCACAAATTTCAAATCAGCAACGTGTATCTGTTTTCTGCAGCTGATTGATTTTTAGACAATGACCCTCACACAAAAGACAGCTTTAGCAGCCTCGAAGACACACTTTATGTTAAATGCATATTAAATGAGTCTCTATTATATACAAAGAGTCATAACACAAAGGTTTCTACTCACTTGGAGATCCAACTGCAATTCATTTCTGTTGGGTTTCTCTCTTTCCTCATGGAACAGAAATGGACAGGCTGGCCCTGCTCTGTAAGCCAGGACCCATGTACCTCCATCTTTGCTGGGAAGGTCTTTAGCTGCTGTCTGCTCACTGAAGCCGTCCCGGGCAAAGCCCTCAGAGGAAATGCCTAGACCAAAGCAGAGAAGAGCATGAGTGACACAGTGGTGACAATACATCAAGCCAGCCATTGCTGGGGACTCTTATGTGGGCCACTGCATACCACCTCTTACTCCCCTTTCTAGGTTATATTTTTAGGGTTTGCTTTCCTCCAAAAGTGCTTAAGTATTCTTTCTGCATCACACTCAGAATGAATTAAAATAGATGCCCTCGTATCCAAGGCATACAAAAAATAAGTCTATTAGCTGTACTCAATGCTCCCTATTCCTGCTCACCAGTCAGGCTATACAGATCATTCTCTCTCAGAACAGAATCAGAGGATGTACTGCAGGGCAGAAGTCAGGAGTCCTGGACTCCTGGCTTTACTTGCAAAAGGTATCACCTGAACCAAGTCACTAGTGTGTATTCTTCGAGGGCAGGAACTGCACCCAGTTCATCTTCATTTCTGGGGATAGCCGGCCTTTGGTCCGTGTGTTGAATGAGCGACACCCACGTGAGTGCACTGCTTGGAACTCACTTTCCTATCTCCAGAATGAGAGTATTAAGCTAGCTCTTCTTTGAATTATGTTAGGGTGATAATAGTCAACTATGTGTCAGGCACGGTTCTTAACCCTGTTCTTTGGTTTTCAAAATAACTCTATAGGTAGGTATCATTAGGGTTCTCATTTTAGATGGGAAAACTGAAGTGCAAAGATGTTCAGTGAATTGCCTAAGATCAGTAAATGATAAAGCCAGGAATTGAACCCAGGCAGTCAAATACAGGCAGGTGTGCTCTTACTGACTAGACCCCATGGGCTCTGCCTGACATTTTTGAGATGGTGATACCTGTCCTACAATAAAAGGACTTTGTGGTCAAGTGAGCATGTAGCTTTTATCCCCAGAGCCACGACTCATGTTAGAATACTAAAGACCCTGAGATGTCCTTTAGCAAAGAAACTTAACTCTATATAACAGCATTTTCCAAACTTAGTTGACCACAGAATCCAATTAAAGGGACACCGTTAAACATGTCACAAGCCACCAGTGATCCACTTGAACAGAGTTTGGAAACAATGAGATCACCCCTGATGTCCCACAGGGCTCTCAGGTTCCTAGACCTCTTCTAGTTCCTGGTAAGCAAACTTGGCAAAATGTTAAGCAACCAGGCAGAAGTTAAGAGTTTAGGCTCAGTGTACTTTTGCAATAGACATGACTGCTGGATATGTGATAGGGTGTTTATTACACATAATCCTTGTAACAGTGTCTCTTTGGCAGGGACCCAGTGCCAGCCAATGACTTCAGCCATGCTGAACACCTGACTTACAAGTAATCTGAGCCAAGAGTAAGTCAGCAAACAAAAGGACTGTGGGACAACACACTTCTCCTTTATATTAGAGTAGCATTTCAGGAGAAAATTTGGAAACACCCAAGGTTTTGCTTTCTGTTTGCCTGTTGGGTCGGTTGGTTTCCAATCACACTTTAAAACTGAAAGATGATACAGGTCACAGTGTCTCTACAGTTGCCCTCTGGCAGGCTGTCCCCAAAACACTGCAGTGAAAACCAAGAAAATGAAGGTCGAGGGCCTTGGGCATCTACTCTGCAGACATGTGCATCCAGAAGGTTACAACTAAGCTCTTTCTTCACCTGAGTTAGGTGTTTTAGAATGAGGGTCTTTTCAGGAACTTGGCCTCATTCTTTCCACAAGCCTCTTCCTACCTAGTGTCTCCAGACAGACTTTCTTCTGGGCTCTTGTTGAGGGTCTTGTGTGCTACAGAGTGACCCCCATTCCTGCTCAGAAGACAGGGAGGAATAATGCCTAAAAGAACCTCTGAGAGGAGACAGTCTACTAAGCTCCTCCTTATACTCATGGTAACCCCAATAAGAGGGCAGTGCCGGCCACGCTTTAAGAGATGAAGAGACTAAAGCGTGGACCCCTTTTCATTTCCATTTATAAAGCTTATCCCTCTCCTAGAATATTTCTGTTTAGATAACTTCTATTTATTTAGCTCATCCCCCTCATTTTTAGCAAGAAAAAACAAGCCTTTTTAAAATTTATGGTGTACTCTAACCTAGTTACTTTGTCTTTGAAATGTATTCATTACTAATCACACCTCTCATTTCAAACCCCTCCACTTTCCACTTTTATTTTGGAATAGCTTCTGGCTTTGGGTACAGTTTACACAGTTTGACAAAACAACAGAAAACATGCTGTATACATCACAAGGAACATGCTGTGCAACACCTAAGGTAAGACCCCTTGATCATCAAAGGCACATTGTCTGGTGAGTGGTTCATCATTTAGGTATATGAGAGTGGTAAATTCCCACAAGGATAAGGACCTCGTGTCCTTGGATAAAATACAGACGCCCATGGAAATGCATCTACACACCTTTCGTGGCTGTCTACCATTGCATGAAGCAGGTGTTGGGTGCAATTTAGCTCCCTTTATGCAGAGGGAAAGACAATGTGAAGTTTAGGCAGAAACAATGGAAAGTAAGTTCATATTAGAAATAGTTTTAATTATGAAGAACCAGTTTTTAATACCTAATTTTCACCAGACAATATCCCTATGAAGCAAACATTCAAAGGTAAAACTATGATGGGTAGTAATCTGGGGAAAGGTTGTTAGGACAGGAAAGACCAAGGGCAGAAATAAGTAACGAAACAGTTCTCAAAAGTCTGACAAAGCAGGCGAGGACACAAGACAAATTCACCATTGGAAATGACCTAAACTAATAAATTCTTCTATTATTTTTATTGAAGTATAATTGATATACAATGTTGTGTTAATTTCTGCTGTAGAGCAAAGCGATTGAGTTATTCATATATGTATATATTTTCTCTTTTTTTTTCTTGTCAAAGAAGACAATAGTTTAATGAAGAACAAACTTTTATTTTGGACCATCTATTTTCTTATTCATTCATATAAAAACACTCTTGAAATGTCTGTTTTCTGTCCAGCTAATTGATATTAGATTCTCACTGATTTTATCTTCTATGGCTATAGGCTTATTTGTTTTTGCATAATATCCCTGGGGATTTCCTGGTGGTTCAGACGAAAAGAATCCCACCCCCGCCCTGCAAAGCAGGAGACTTGGGTTTGACCCCTGGGTCTGGAAAATCCCCTGGAGGAGGAAATGGCAACCCACTCCAGCACTCCGGCCCGGAGAATCCCATGGACAGAGGAGCCCAGCGGTCCACAGCCCTCGGTGTCACAAAGAGCTGGGCATGACCGAGCGACTAACACACACTGCATTTTCATATATTCTAAAAATTATATTAGTTTGAATCTACTCACAAGTATCAGGAACCACTATTTAAGATGCCTCACAAATCTGCCATTTATCTATTTCTTATTTATGTATATGCGCTCAGTTGTGTTCCACTCCCTGCAACCCCATGGACTGCAGTCCGCCAGGCTCCTCTGTCCATGTGACCCTCCTGCAAGAATACTGGAGTGGGTCGCCACCTCCTCCCAGGGATCCGAACCCGCATCTCCAGCACTGTAGCGGAACCCTTACCGCTGAGCCAGTGTGGATAGCCCATTTATTTTTTATAGTAGGAAAACTGCAGGGAGGTTGGTTGGCTGCTGGCACTGATAAACAGCTTAAGGATTCATCCTTCTGGCTTTCTATTACATCATCGTCATAGGCTGGCATTTTGTTTCTTGCCTCCAAGATGCCTGTTCCATCTCCAGGCATGAGGAGAAAAGTCTGTGCCAGAGGTGTTGTTACCATTTAGCAGGAAAGAGAAATGTTTCTAGAAATCTCTTGTCAGGCTTCTGCTTTAGTCTCATTGCCTAGAACTGAAAATATTCTTTTCCATTATGGTTTGTTACAGGATACTGAATATAGTAAGCACCCTGTGCTATACAGTAGGATATGTATATCCATTCTGCGTATAATGGTCTGCAAACCCCAACCTCCGATTTCATTATATGTATTATAGAATGGATAAACAACAAGGTCCTACTGTATAGCACAGAGAACTGTAGTCAATATGATAAGCCATAATGAAAAAGCATATTAAAAATAATGTGTATATATATGTGTGTGTGTGTATATTAGACTCTCCAAGTCTTTGAAGAGTTTTAATAATATTAACTCATTTTCTGAACAGTCAAAAATGAAGCATATGTCTATGCCTACTAAAATAGGCATGTCTATACTACTCTCTTCAACTGAATATATTTAATAAAGAGAGATAAAAATTACCTGAAATTAGGTAAGTATATTCTGTCACAACAGTCAAATATCACTTAAATCTCTAATGCAAATAGATTTTGAGGTGTTAGACTCTTCATGGAACATTTTACGAAAAGCTTAAAACAGCCTTATCAACATAATCATGTCTTCCCCCTTTCATGTGCACAGACTATAAATCTAATTTTTCCTCAGTATTTATTAGTTATTTTGTTTCTCAAAATATTTCAGCAGCTTAATGGACCACACATACACACACAGGTTAATTCCACAATTGACCATCTGTTAATACAACATACGGCACAGTCATAGTACAGGAAGGGCAACTTACCTTGGGGCCACTTTGAAAGTCTGTGTTTTTCCCATATGAGCTGCACTTCCTGATGCTAACCTACAACATCAAACTGGGATTTTGCTGTCAATTATCAATACAAAGGAAGCAGACAGAAAGGAAAAGTGATGTGCCATTTAAAACTGGAGGCAGTCTCCACAGCCCAGCTTCCCTAGTGGAGTGAGTCTCCCTACCAAAGATATACTCGTTTAATATTCCCACATCTTTATTCTCTCACTTCAATGTGACTATTCACCCAAGGCCTTTCCAGTTGCTTTTGTAGCTTCTCCCACTGATGTAGATGTCATAAATTTCCCCAGGTCCATGGACACCGAGTCCCTGGATGCTGGATGTGGCCCTGTGACTTGTTTGGGGAAGATGAATGTGGCCGATGTGATAGTGTGCCAGTCCGGAGCCAAGACCTGAAGCGGCGTTGTGTGTTTTAACACGCTGCCTTGTGTTTCTGCCATTACCACAAAATAAGCACACCTAGGGAGCCTGGACTTAGACACAGAGCAGACCCAAGCCCTGGGAGCCAGCACAGCTGAACTCAGATCAGATAAGTGAACCTTGCCAACTCTTAGACCAATGAACGAAAACAATAAATATTTGCTCTGAGCCACTAAGATTTGAGTTTTGTATGTTGAAATAGCTGCCTTATACACTCTATCATCTGTCCTCACCAGAAACACCATACCTATTTTAAAAAAAAATCAAACCATTTCAGCTGAGAGGACTAAAAGGCTACAATATGTTTCTTTTATAATTTGTATTGAAAATATTCACTGTACTAGGTTTTGAAAATATCAGGTGAAAAATCACAGCATGCCCATATCCTTATTCATACCACAATCCACACACAAACTACATTTCATTAAAAATGATAACCTTATTTACCAGGCATTGGTTTTAATTATCACACACACACACACACACACACACACACACACACACACCAATGTCCAAAGAGAAGTATACAAACATACTGTATAATCAGATCTGGACAAAAATCTCTAAGGAACAAAATTACAGTGGCTTTCAGCCTTTCTCCTCTAATTTGCACATCATACTGAGCCCTCACTTGACAGCAGTGATGGAGTATTATGCCTCCAAAAGGAGAAGAGAAAGAAAAAAAACCTCAGCCTGAAACTCTCATGAGTTTTGTTCCTATGCTGTAGCTCCCAAGGCCATCCATCATACTTGACTTAAAATAAATCCAAAGAGGTGAAATTTTCTCAACCGTGAATATCAAACTGATATGTAAAGGGAGACAGGTTGTCTTCCGATATGTTATTCAAACATGTACTTACAAGCAAGAGAGACAGCAATCTAAATGTGTAGCTAATGGAAAGTGACATTGTTAAGTACTTGTAAAGAGGGTGCGTGCCTGCGCGCAATTATTCACGCCTATGTCTAGGAAGATGGGGCTTTGGCAGAAGTCTCATGGCTGGTGTCTGCCAGCTAGAGACCAACCCTGGGCAACCCCACTGTCCCAATTTTCATTCCTTGTGATAATTAACGATATCATGCCATTAGACCAGCCAGGCAGACACAACTCTGAGAAAGCATCTTACTAATCCAGCTCAGCCTCTAGCTCTCCTCATAAGAAGTACATAAAGAGAGAAATGATGAGCACAGACAGACAGGAGGACAGTGTCCAGAGGCAGAGAAGGCTAAGGTAGATCCAGAAGTAAGACAGATGGAGGAGTAGGCACATCAATTTCAGAATCTATGAAGAAAGCATCCAATTCCATCAAACAAATGCAATGTTATTTGGATCTTAAAGATTATGTGCAAATTCAAACAAAATGTAATTTAGAATTAGAAGGGATCTTATTTATCTCCCTTCCCTATTGCTCATTTTATAGTTGATGGAATAGAAACCCAGGAAGATTGTAATATTTCTGACATACCCAGATAGTGGCAAAGGCAGAACTAAAATCCAGGTTCCAGGGAAATCTTTCATGCTTTTAGAGGAAGGCATTATTGTCAATTCCCAGATGGGAATACTGAAGTCTGAGGAAGAAGGAGATGTGAATGGTTTGATAGGTGGGATCGAGTCTTAACTGTGACCTTTACTAACTGTTTTGATGTTAGTGGAATTACGAGACCTCTTTGAATCTTTGTTTCCTCATTAGTAAGATGAACATAATAAAAATATGCCTAATATTGAGCTGTGCTCAAAATCGTTTTCCTGCGGAAAACTTTTCGTGGACTCAGGGTGATCAATTGATGGAGTATGAAAACAAGATCCTATTTTAATTTAAAAAAAAGAAGTAGAAAGCTGTTTACAACAAAAGCATATTACACATCACATACTTGTGTTAAGGACTATTTTCTTTTGTCAAAGAAGATACAGGGAAGAAAAATTAAGCTCATAAGAATTCACAGTAGCACTCCAGTGCAGCAGATCCCAAATCTGTTTAAGTTCTAAAAATAGAATTCACATCATCAAATGCAATAGCTCTCAGAAAGTGGCTGATCATCTCTAGAAAGTGCAGCTCCTCGGGGCACTTCATAGACACACTATGACACATTTTCCCGAAGTTCAAACACAGGAGACTAGAGCATGAATGAAACTATGTATAGGCATCGCTATAGATGAAATTGCTTTTTAAAGAGGTACAGCACATCTTTTTTATGATTATTACATTAACCTCCTTCCGTGATCTTTTCCTATAGAGAATACAAATGTTAGATGAGAGGCAAATATTACTCACACCAGGAAACTGAACTGTGGCTATAGTTATGTTGGATATTTTAACACCTGAAAACAGCGACGTGTTTTTAAAAAGCACAAATGCTGCCGAGTCACTCTGCTTTAGAAATGATACCAAGGGAGGAGGTGGAGAACCTCAGTAAGGTTTGGTACAGAAAAGATCAAGAAAGGGTCAAATCTGGAAGGCTTTAATGTTCACTGAGATATTAAGAGCCTCTGTCCTTTCGCAAATAGTAAATGCTGAAGAAACTGATATAGGTACTTCAAATGCCTAGGTTATCAATACATTTTGGTCTGCTTGGTCATGAGGAATATATTTGCTTATTGAAAAAAATATTACTGAAGAACAAGAATAAATGTGTTTCTTATAGTATTCACTCTAAATAAATTAGAATAACCTTTTTTTCTTTTTAGTCACATTGCCCCAGTTATTGTGGGAATATTACTACCACTGGGAACCCCAACTCTTGAAGAGATATGACATAATTAATAATTATCTTAATAGCCAAGGTAGTACAAAAAAATAAGCCTTAAATGATAAATATATAATCAACATGTTTTAAAAAAATCTCTCTAAAAAGAAATGATCTTAAGAAATTCACAAAAAATGGATACACATAAAAGAGCAGTACAAAGAAAAAGGCATATATGCTAATTCTAGAGGTAAACATTTAAGATATTAAAGAACAAAATATGGTTTTGAGAGTCCTTATAAAGCAAGAATGAAGGTGTATTCAGTTATTTCGCCTTATTACCAGAAAGAAGAATCACTAATTCTGTGGGTGGACAAAAGTTTTTCTAATATTAAACTCTGAGAGAAATTGCTAGATTACAGAACTCCTACCTAAGCCTTTTCACTGACTATACAGCCAGCAAAAAACAAGACTGGGAGCTGACTGTGGCTCAGATCATGAGCTCCTTATTCCAAAATTTAGGCTTATATTGAAGAAAGTAGGGAAAACTACTAGGCCATTCAGGTATGACCTAAATCAAATCCCTTATGATTATATAGCGGAGGTGACAAATAGATTCAAGAGAGAGAGTGCCTGAAGAACTATGGGTGGAGGTTCACAACACTGTACATGCGGTGGTGACCAAAACCATCCCCAAGGAAAAGAAATGCAAGGAGGCAGAGTGGCTGGCTGAGGAGACCTTATGAATAGCTGAGAAAAGAAGAGAAGCAAAAGGCAATGGAGAAAAGGAAAGATACCTCCAACTGAAGGCAGAGTTCCGGAGAATAGCAAGGAGACGGAAGAGGCCTTCTTACATAAACAATGCAAAGAGATAGAGGGAAACAATAGACTGGGAAAGACTAGAGATCTCCTCAACAAAATCAGAGATACAAAGGGAATATTTCATACAAAGATGGGCTCAATTAAGGACAGAAAAAGCAAAGACCTAACAGAAGCAGAAGAGATTAAGAAGAGGTGACAAGAATACACAGAAGAACTATATAAAAAAAAAAGGTTTTAATGACCTAGATAACAATGGTGTGGTCACTCACCTAGAGAACACATCCTGGAGTGTGAAATCAAGTAGGCCTTAGGAAGCATTACAACAAACAAAGCTAGTGGAGGTGATGGAATTCTAGCTAAGCTATTTCAAATTCTAAAAGATGACGCTGTTAAAGTGCTCCATTCAATATGTCAGCAAGTTTGGAAAACTCAGCAGTGGCCACAGGACTGGAAAAAGTCAGTTTTCATTCCAATCCCAAAGGGGAATGCCAAAGAATGTTCAAACTATTGTGCTCATTTCACATGCTAGCAAGGCAATGCTCAAAATCCTTCTAGCTAGGCTTCAACAGTACATGAACCAGGAATTTCCGGATGTACAAGCTGGATTTAGAAAAGGCAGAGGAACTAGAGACCAAATTGTCATCAACTGTTGGATCATAGAAAAAACAAGCGAATTCCAGAAAAACATCTTCTGTTTTCATTGACTATGCTAAAGCCTTTGACTGTGGATCACAACAAACTGTGAAAAATTCTGAAGGAGATGGGAATACCAGACCACCTTACCTGTCTCCTGAGAAATCCATAAGCTGGTCAAGAAGCAAATATTAGAACCAGACAAGGAACAAACAATGGTTCAAAATTTGGAAAGGAGTATGTCAGGACGTATATTGTCACCCAGTTTATTTAACTTATACGCAGAGTATATCATGTGAAATGCCAGGCTGGATGAATCACAAGCTGGAATCAAGATTGCCAGGGGAAGTATCAACAACCTCAGATATGCAGATGATACCACTCTAATGACATAAAGTGCAGAGGAACTAAAGAGCCTCTTGATTAAGGATGAAAGAGTAGAGTGAACAAGCTGACTTAAAACTCAATGTTCAAAAACAAAGATCATGGCATCCGGTCCCATCACTTCATGGCAAACAGATGGGGAAAAAGTGGAAACAGTGGCAACTTTTACTTCCTTGGTCTCCAAAATCACTGTGGACACTAACTGCAGCCACAAAATTAAAAGATGCTGGTTCCTTGGAAGGACAGCAATGACAAGCCTAGATAGCATATTAAAAAGCAGAGACATCACTTTGCCAACAAACGTCCATATAGTCAAAGCTGTGGTTTTTCCAGGAGTCATACATAGATGTGAGAGTTGGCCCATAAAGAAGGCTCAGTGCCAAAGAATTGATGCTTTTGAACTGTGGTGCTGGATAAGACTCTTAGGAGTCCCTTGGAAAGCAAGGAGATCAAACCAATCAGTTCTAAAGGTAACCAACCCTGAATATTCATAGGAAGAACTGATGTTTAAACTGAAGTGCCAGTACTTTGGCTACCTGCTGTGAAGAGTCGACACATTGGAAAAGACCCTGATGCTGGAAAAACTGAGGGCAGGAAGAGAAGGGGATGACAAAAGATGAGATGGCATCACCGACTCAATCAACATGAGTTTGAGCCAACTCCAGGACATAGTGAAGGACAGGTAAGCCTGGCATGCTGTAGTCCATGGGGTCGCAAAGAGCTGGACATTACTTACCAACTGCACAACAACACCTGAGCCTTAGCCCTATCCCAGCTGTTAGACCAATAGTTGACGTCACAGAGCCAATCAGGCTGGTCTAGTCATCTGTCAGTGACCTTCGTCCTTCTAGCCAGAAAGCTTTGGAGATTATCTTGACCACTCAATGATTTGGAACTGAAGCGATGAGTTTTTCAGCAGATCAGCTAAATAGCAGCATCCTAGAAACAGGAGGTTTGTTTAAATGAACCCCTTTTTCTGTGTCTTAGGAAACAGTTTTTCTATCTCCCTTCTTCCCCCAGGCATTAGTACTGAAGAGAAGCCTAGCACTTTATCCCAGCAACCTTAACTGAGGCCTGATGATCACTTTCTCTCTCCAAAAATTCACTTTCCTAAGGGTAAGCTATGTCCTACATATGGGATGTTTACTATGCATCACACACTTTATATATTTTGCACATTACTGAGAATCTTCACAATAATCCTGCAAGTCAGATGTAAAACTAATGAAATACAGACATTAACTTTGCCCAGGGTCAAACAGCAAGTAGGAGAATTAGGTTCTGAACCCAAAGCCTAGAATTAGCCTCCTGCCATAAACAACAGAAAACTAAGCAAAATATAGGAAATAACTATTTTTAGATATTTGCTAGCAAGCAAGCAAGTACTGTAATCCTTGAGAGAGGTACAACAAATGAAGTGAGCCTCAAAATTGCCTAGGCTTATAGTTAAGAGGTGATTTTGGACTGAAAAATCATTAAAAGGGCCCCAGTGGCCTATGGGACATTGTCAAGTAGTCTAATGTATGTAAAATTAGGAGTGGGGGTCTAGGGGAGACAGAATATATGTAAAGAAAAATTAACTTTCACGAGCACTCAGAACTTCCAAAAAGTTTTAAAATCTCCAGACCTTAGCATGGACAACCAATGACTGTGAGACAGCTGAGGACATCTCATGTAAATAGCAAGGACGTGAGAACAAAAGGAGAAAGAGGTTGTGTCACTTTTGACCTGCTAGATCAAGATTTTTAAAGGTGACTACTTTTTTAGCAATCATATCTTTGCCACCTGGCCCTGTTCCATACCTTCAGTTCTTGCCAGCTTACTATAACACTGTCTCTGCCATTTCCCCCTTCATCCACCTAGGGCTGATAATGGGTTTTTTTGCTAGTGTCTAGGAACCTCAAAACTCGTGCTGGTTTTCTTAATTGATCTGGACATAATCTCTTTATTAAGTTTACTTTTGAATATATACCCTCTGTTTTCTGCCAGGACTCTGATAGAGTAATTAGAATCAGGAATGGGGTTTATTTCCTACCTTTTAGCATGCTTTTGTATTATTAAGGCATTTAGGGCACTTGCTATCTGATGCTTGCCATATCCAGATGAAATAATAGCAATGTAATGGGTCAGCATAATATTTTAAGAGCTATCAAAGTGATCAAACTCCTTTCAGACTTTATGACAGAGAAAAGGTAAACTGTCATGCCCTAAAGTAAGGCAGGGACAAGTACATTTGCTATCCCTTCCACAAGAAGATGAATTGGTTGGTATGAAAATAAAGCATTTTCTGTATCAATAAATGAATATTAGCTCCCACAGGCTGTGTTGATATACTCAGGAAGTATACCATATCTGAAACATCACTTGCAATTTGTATCCCCATGTAATTAAGTTTAGAATAATCCGGACATTCTGCAAAACCATCTGTTTTCTCACTAGCCAAAGGAGAATTTAAATGGGAGTGCAGTATGACTCACCACCCCTGTATCTTTCAAAGCTTTGATGGTGTCACAAATCTCTGCAATTACCCCAAAGATACAGTATATGCTTTCAACTAGAAGGAAAAATTTGGTGCTCCTTCTCCTAGAACATATGGGTCTGGACACCAAAAGTAGAAGTGAGAGGGGCCCCTCACATTATTAGACCTAATTAATCACTTACATAATTTCAACTTCCTGTTCTTGCAGCATTGGACTTGGTGGGTTCAGAGATCTTAGTGCCAAGAGGAGGGAGGCTTCCAACAAGGGAACTCAGTCATGGTGCATTAGACAGAAAGCTAAGAAGGCTCCCTGACCACTTTAAGTTTTCACACACTAAAGATGCAATCTAATTTATTTCAGTGCCTCACCAAGTGAATGTCTTCAACAGAATATTTTGAACTGGGCCTAGAATATTATAAATGTCCGCAATCGAAGAAATAGGAATCAATGTTAAAGCTGCACATTTTGAAAAATTAAGTGAATGTCCTCACATCAATATTAAAATGATACAAAGAACGTACTGTGAAACAAATACTCTCAAAAATTCCGTGGTGAGAGAGTAAGTTGGTGTTCATCCTTGATAAGCTATTTGGCAATATGTATCTGAAACAGGGGTGGACAGCCCTGGCGTAAGGGCTAGAAATAGCACACAGCTTGTTTTCCTCAGCTTGTGAGCTAAGAATGGCTTTTGTTTGTTTTTTTTTTTTCTTTCCATTTTTAAAGGAGGAGAAGGAGGAACAGTCAGGGAGAGGAGGTAGTGGATGAGGAGGAGAACGGGGAAAAGAGTAGGGGGAAGAAGACGCCACATAGAAGAAGCCTTAGCCTACAAAGTAAAAAAATATTTACTACTTGACTCTTGACAGAAAAAGTTAGCTGCTACCTACTTAAAATTTTAAGCACGTCCTTATTGTTTAATCACTAAATCCTGACTTGTGTGAATCTATCCTAGAAGAATAATCATTTTGTTATTCAAGCTCTGTTATAGGGCATTCCCAGTGGCTCAGTAGTAAACAATCCGCCTACCAATGCAGGAGACATGGGTTTGATCCCGACCCGGGAAGATCCCACGTGCCTCAGAGCAACTAAACCCATGCGCCACAACCGCTGAGTCTGTGTTCTAGAGCTGGGGAGCCACCACTACCAAGCCCATGTGATGCAACTACCGAAGCCCGCTTGCCCTAGGGCACATGCTCCGCAACAAGAGGAACCAGGGCAACCACTCCCTTCTCCAGGGGATCTTCCCGACCCAGGGCTCGAACCCTGGTCTCCCGCATTGTAGGCAGATGCTTTAACCTCTAAGCCACCAGGGAAGCCCTAATGAGAATCCCATTCTCCATAACTAGAAAAAAGCCCATGCAGCAACAAAGACGCAGCACAGCCAAAACTAAATAGACAGAATATGTATTATATGTATTATCCATCAAAGAATAATTTATAGTTTAAAAAGGAGAATATTTATTTGTCCAAGCTGTGTAGAATCTAAGTTCACCAACCAGAGATCAAACTCACATCCCTTGCATTAGAACCACTGAATCTTATCCACTGAACTTCCAGGGCGGTCTCCAAGAACTGAGGAACTAAAATGCTGTAAACACTATGTACATACTCGCTATTAGAATGATTTCTCTTTATTTGGTGCTGAATTAGACCCCACAAGGCAAAAAAGAAGAATGGGGCAGAACTCCATTTCTCCAAAGGGTTCACTTTTAAATCCAAATGAATGGTTCAGTAATATGTTTTCATGTTCCATTTGATTCATTTTGAAATATTTCAGCTGTTTCTCATTTTTCCCTTCAAGCTAGTATATGCCCAAAAGGAAAAAAAAATTTAAAAAAATAAAAAAGCATGCAGCAGCAAACAAAACCTAAGCCACCAAAAAGAATTTTGTTTGGCTAAGTTATCCTAGTTTCTTTTTCTTCATATTTAAAACATAAAATTAATCCTAATCATCTTCAATTTAATAACTTGTTTTTCATATTTTATCACTATCTGAAAATTGCCTCCCCCGGCAACAAGGAGACAGTTATAATCTCAAATGTGATTTTACTATGCCTTAGGGCTACTGTTTACTAGAAAACACAGCTCCAATTTAAAATACATGTCAGTAGAAAAATCAATTTAATAGAAGAAAATTAATTTCAATGGCAAATCTTTCAGGAAAGCAATTGATCCACAAAGTGGGCTAAATCTATACTAAGACGAGAATTGAGCTCACCATATATTTTTCACCTAAGAAGAACTTATCAGTATACTCAAGTTCATGATAAATATTCCCTGGAATGATTCCACCAAACAAATAATAGAATTGGAACCTCTGAGTCTAGCACTGCTGAGAAATTATAAATAAGCACAAGGTTGTCAGTAATGGCTTCAGAAGGACAAGAGGATTAGACTGAATTGTGCTGAGAGGTATTTCAGGTGTAAGATTTTTACTGTGGGTTTGCATTTTATTTACAAACATAGATTTAGATTTTCTTGACAAATTTTCACAATTTATGATTTAAAATAATATGAGGCACTGCACCGACTTGTTGCTAATGAGCAAAAGCGCCAAATTATTTCTTGTCTTTCATTCTTGTCTTTCATCTGTCAATGACAGTGATGCAGAAAATTCCTAGGGAAAGCCACAGCCACCCTGGTATGAGGTTAGGGAGATAATACATAACCAAATTCAGCACTATTAAAAACATGAGATATACCCATGATGGCTTTAGCCTTTGAGAATAAAAGGAAATGAAAACACAATTACTAGGGATATGAGTAATATGTATCTATTCCTGCAGCAATGTCTAGCAGCTAATTTAATTCTCAAATAGTTCTATAATTTGCCATGGAATCAAGGATAATGTAAATTAACTGAAAAGAGAAAACAGTAAAGGAAAAGTTGAATAACTTGATTTAGATTAACAAAGGTGTTACTCTGCTGAAGGGATACTGTTTTTCTTTGCAGAAATTTAAAAAATAGTTTCTATTTTTAAAACAATGTGAATTTGAGCCTTAATATTTGTTCCATTAAAATAAAAGAAAAACAGTAAGAATGTTGGAATCTCATTGTGATGGTTTCTGTGTTAAGTGAGTGAGACCCTCTCCAAAGATTCTCAGACAGTGGAGCTGCCCTAGGAGGCAGCATTTGTAAGCTGGGGAGCTGTCCAAAATCACCAAGTACATGCTCTGTTCTGATGATTGATAAAAAACGCCATGTGCCTCACATCTGCCCATACAGGGGACTAGGCACTGAGGGGTTCATAATAAATGAGTCTATGCCCAAAGGTCTGAGTGCTCAGACTGTTTCATTGCCAAATGCACCAGGCAGGTGTCCGGGGCAGGAGTCATTTCCCAGAATTAGAAACATATTTTCTCTGGACCATTTCGAGCTTCTATCAGGAAAAGAACAAGCAAAAGGTGGTAGGGTTTTGCTTAACAGCTAGCATGATTTACCCCATTAGATGGAAACAGGATTGCTGGAGATTCTGTGGGTATAAGAGGAATCTGGGGGACAGGTTAGCAGGTGACTCTTGTAATGTTACCTAGGCTGTACTGGCAAAGGTTGAGACCCCTCAGGAAAAAAAGGTTCAGACCACGGAGGAATTCAGACCTGCTGGAATGCTGGCTGAAGGCAAGAATAACTTGAAACAGGAAATGAATGGGGAAAGACTCAGTGTAGTTTATGACCTTGTGATTAGGTAAACAGGGAATCTTGACTAAACCTCTATTTTCTTACATACTGTTGGGATATCTAGAGACTGATTAATTCTTCCTGTTTATCTTTTAAATTAATACTATTAACTTTTTATTTGTCTCCCCCTCCTTTTTGAGGGGTTTCTTTTCTATATGCAATAAAAATATTCATTTGATTCATAAGTTACAAAACACTTAAATGGACTATGACAGGATAAGAGGAGAAATGAACACTATCTAGTGACTGTGAACTCAATGAATAGGGTTCCCATGATATCACTTCTGGATCCAGTAACTACCGGTCTATGTTATCTCCAGTGAAGGAGAAGTGTTTGTGGTTATACACGATAGAACTAGAGCAAAGCTGTCAAGGACCTACCTGGTTGTACAGATGTTTACATATATAGCATAAAGGAGAGATTTCTAGAAGGCATCTCTAGAATGTTGGCCTCTCCCTCCACTCTTCTCCCTTTTCTAGGAACAGCTCCCAGAATCTAAGAGGGAGCCTCTGAACAGCAATCGTGGTCAGGATTTTTCAGAAGTGACTGGTCATAAAATAGCTACCTGTGTGTGTGTGTTAGTTGCTCAGTCGTGTCTGACTCTTTGAGACCATGGATTTCTCTAAGCAAGAATACTGGAGTGGGTTGCCATTCCCTCTCTGGGGATCTTCCCGACCCAGGGGTTGAACCCAGGTCTCCTGCATTGCAGACAGATTCTTTGTCATCTGAGCTACAAGGGAAGCCCCAAATAGCTACCTGACCCAAGTTAATGGCAATATATATTTTTTTTTTGGCCAAAAAGAAAAAAAAATGGGAACAAGAAACTAAAAGAGACTTAAAGTCATTGGATCTGGGTTATGTAAACGATAGAAAAGACCCATGAAGTCTTGCTTACAAGCAGAGCTTTGTGTTTGCCACCTGGCCCAAGCCTCAGTTATTCAAATCTTCCTTAACTTCATGAAATACCACCGTATTTTCCAAATAAATTCCTCTTCCAATTTTCCTCTTAATTCACTACTCACTCTTGCTGGCTCTTGCCCCCTGACCTCCACTATACCTCCAGGTTATTAACCTTAGTACCACTGACATCTGGGGTCAGATAATTCTTCATCGTGGGAGAATGTTCTGTGCACTGTAGGATGTTCAGTAGACTCTCTGGCCTTTGTCCACTGGTTACCAGTAGCACCCTGCCCTCCTCTCTCCTGTCAGTTGTGACAACTAAAAATGTGTCCAGACATTGCCAGATGTTACTGTGTTGAGAACCAAAGCTCTAAATGTTTCCAAAATCCCAAAGATCTGTACTGAGCCCTCTTCTCCATCTTCACCCACTCCCTTGATCACCTCAATTGGCCTCAAAATTTAAATGAGTATTAGTTGCTTCAGTCCTGTCTGACTCTTTGCAACCCCATGGACTGTAGCCTGCCAGCCTCCTCAGTCTATGGAATTCTCCAGGCAAGAATACTGAGGAGGGTAGCCATTCCCTTCTCCAGGGGATCTTCCTGATCCAGGGATAGAACCCAGGTCTCCTTCATTGCAGGCAGATTCTTTACCACCTGAGCCACCAGGGAAGCCCCACTGAAATTCTAATGACTCCCAAATTAATGTATCCAGCCAGAACTATCACTCTCCTGTCTCACAAAGGCATCAGTAACTCACTGCATGAAATATGGATTCCAAACTCATGATTTTCATCCTAAGCGTGTTCCTTCCTCTGTCTTTCACACTTAGTCAAATGGCATCAATATCTAATCTTTCTAAAATTAAGAACCTGCTTCATCCTTGAATCCTCTCTTTCTCCCACATACCACATTACTGTTAGGAACAAGAGTTATCTGATCAGGTATTAAATAGTACCCTCTATCTGATCACTTGGCATATTATTACCAACCAGTCCAAGCCACTATCTTCTCTAATATGGGCAACTAACATAATCTCCCAGCTATTTTCACTCCTGTTCCCCATAATATTATCCCAAAGCATCCAAGGGATCTTTTAAAATGTCATACAGTTCCTCAAATCAACGTCCTACAATGGCATCCCATCACAGTTTTAAGAAAAGGCAAACTCTTGGCTTTAAAGGACCTCACCTGCTTTGACCCCTGCCTACCTCTTTCTCCACCCACCTTCTCCCCTCTCCCTATTACTTCATTCATTCTGCCATTTCAACCTTCTTGCCATTCTATAAACCAACCACATTCCTGCCTGTGGCATTTACACTTGGTGTTTCTTCTGCTGGAATGTTGTCCCCAGATATCACATCATTGCTTTCCCTGACATTGTTCAGATATATACTCAAATATACTTCCAACACAGAAGATTTCCTGTCACTGCCCCTTGGCCAACATCTTCTCTCTGAAATATTTATCCTTAACACTTAACATTCCAAGATGTCTGGTTCTAGATTAGTGATCACATCATCATGACTATCTGGGTCGTGAAGATCTTTTTGTACAGGTCTTCTGTGTATTCTTGCCACCTTTTCTTAATATCTTCTGCTTCTGTTAGGTCCATACCATTTCTGTCCTTTATTGAGCCCATCTTTGCATGAAATGTTCCCTTGATATCTCTAATTTTCTTGAAGAGATCTCTAGTCTTTTCCATTCTGTTCTTTTCCTCTATTTCTTTGCATTGATCTCTGAAGAAGGCTTTCTTATCTCTCCTTGCTATTCTTTGGAACTCTGCATTTAGATGCCTGTATCTTTCCTTTTCTCCTTTGCTTTTCACCTCTCTTCTTTTCACAGCTATTTGTAAGGCTTCCCCAGACAGCCATTTTGCTTTCTTGCATTTCTTTCCCATGGGGATGGTCTTGATCCCTGTCTCCTGCACAATGTCACAAACTTCATTCCATAGTTCATCAGGCACTCTATCAATCAGATCTAGGCCCTTAAATCTATTTCTCACTTCCACTGTATAATCATAAGGGATTTGATTTAGGTCATACCTGAATGGTCTAACAGTTTTCCCTACTTTCTTCAATTTGAGTCTGAATTTGGTAATAAGGAGTTCATGATCTGAGCCACAGTCAGCTCCTGGTCTTCTTTTTGTTGACTGTATAGAGTTCTCCATCTTCGGCTGCATAGAATATAATCAATCTGATTTCAATGTTGACCATCTGGTGATGTCCATGTGTAGGGTCTTCTCTTATGTTGTTGGAAGAGGGTGTTTGCTATGACCAGTGCATTTTCTTGGCAAAACTCTATTAGTCTCTGCCCTGCTTCATTCAAGTCAAGTGGGCCTTAGAAAGCATCACTACGAACAAAGCTAGTGGAGGTGATGGAATTCCAATGGAGCTGCTTCAAATCCTAAAAGATGATGCTGTGAAAGTGCTGCACTCAATATGCCAGCAAATGTGGAAAACTCAGAAGTGGCCACAGGACTGGAAAAGGTCAGTTTTCATTCCAATCCCAAAGAAAGGCAATGCCAAAGAATGTTCAAACTACCGCACAATTGTACTCATCTCACATGCTAGTAAAGTAATGCTCAAAATTCTCCAAGCCAGGCTTTAGCAATACGTGAACCATGAACTCCTTGATGTTCAAGCTGGCTTTAGAAAAGGCAGAGGAACCAGAGATCAAATTGCCAACATCTTCTGGATCATGGAAAAAGCAAGAGAGTTCCAGAAAAACATCTATTTCTGCTTTATTGACTATGCCAAAGCCTTTGACTGTGTGGATCACAATAAACTGTGGAAAATTCTGAAAAAGATGGGAATACCAGACCACCTGATCTGCCTCTTGAGAAATTTGTATGCAGGTCAGGAAGCAACAGTTAGAACTGAACATGGAACAACAGACTGGTTCCAAATAG
Source organism: Nanger dama (assembly GCA_917880005.1). NCBI lineage: Eukaryota > Metazoa > Chordata > Mammalia > Artiodactyla > Bovidae > Nanger > Nanger dama. The sequence continues at coordinate 74,733,650 of CAKJTW010000003.1, forward strand.
GAAAAGGAGTACATCAAGGCTGTATATTGTCACCCTGCTTATTTAACTTATATGCAGAGTACATCATGAGAAACACTGGACTGGAAGAAACACAAGCTGGAATCAAGATTGCCAGAAGAAATATCAATAACCTCAGACATGCAGATGACACCACCCTTATGGCAGAAAGTGAAGAGGAACTAAAAGCCTCTTGATGAAAGTGAAAAGGAGAGCAAAAAAGTTGGCCTAAAGCTCAACATTCAGAAAATGAAGATCATGGCATCTGGTCCCATCACTTCATGGGAAATAGATGGGGAAACAGTGGAAACAGTGTCAGACTTTATATTTTTGGGCTCCAGAATCACTGCAGATGGTGATTGCAGCCATGAAATTAAAAGACGTTTACTCCTTGAAAGAAAAGTTATGATCAACTTAGATAGCATATTTAAAAGCAGAGACATTACTTTGCCGACTAAGGTCCATCTAGTCAAGGCTATGGTTTTTCCTGTGGTCATGTATGGATGTGAGAGTTGGACTGTGAAGAAGGCTGAGCACTGAACAATTGATGCTTTTGAACTGTGGTGTTGGAGAAGACTCTTGAGAGTCCCTTGCACTGCACAGAGATCCAACCAGTCCATTCTGAAGGAGATCAGCCCTGGGATTTCTTTGGAAGGAATGATGCTAAAGCTGAAACTCCAGTACTCTGGCCACCTCATGAGAAGAGTTGACTCACTGGAAAAACTCTGATGCTGGGGAGGATTGGGGACAGGAGGAGAAGGGGATGACAGAGGATGAGATGACTGGATGGCATCACGGACTCGATGGATGTGAGTTTGAGTGAACTCCGGGAGATGGTGATGAAGAGGGAGGCCTGGCATGCTGCAATTCATGGGGTCACAAAGAGTCGGACACGACTGAGTGACTGAACTGAACTGAACACTTAACATTACCTGCCATATAACTAAGTCTCGGACAAAGTTGGTTTTAGCAACGCCAGTTTTCAGATCAGATTTTATTCTCTACAGATGGCATTATGGTATTCCTTCTTTTAAGAGAAAGAAAAGAGAAATGCTAGTATATGAAAGATATTTTATGTAGGTTACTTCTCACTTACAGTTAACACTTAAAGCCCTAGGGGTTTGTTTGTAGATCTTACATTCAGTTCAGTCGCTCAGTCATGTCCGACTCTTTGCGACCCCATGGACTGCAGCACGCCAGGCTTCCCTGACCATCAGCAACCCCCAGAGTTTACTCAAACTCATGTCCATCGAGTCGGTGATACCATCCAACCATCTCATCCTCTGTCATCCCCTTCTCCCCCTGCCTTCAATCTTTCCCAGCATCAGGGTCTCTTCCAATGAGTCCGTTCCTTGCATCAGGTGGCCAGAGTTGTGGAGTTTCAGCTTCAGCAGCAGTCCTTCCAATGAATACTCAGGACTGATTTTCTTTGGGGATGGACTGGCTGGATCTCCTTGCAGTCCAAGGACTCTCAAAGAGTCTTCTCCAATGCCACAGTTCAAAAGCAGATCTTACATTAAGGAGCCAGATCTTACATTAAAAAAATAAAACAGGTTTCAGCTTGGGTGCCCTGATACTGGGGGTGAATGACTAGAATGCAAAATTGGCAAGAATTCTAAGGCCATGTTCAGGCTCAGTGGGAAAGAGTCCTGTGGCTGATTACCACTGCTTTTCCTGACATGGGAGGGGAGAATGGTGGTAAGTGGTGCCATATGTTTGCCCATCGTTTGACTAAGCCCTCTGATTTCTTTTGTCAGCTCACGTTTGGGCAGCTTATACTTACTGGCGTCATCAACTTAAAACAGGAGACATAGGAAACTCAGACTTTGGTAAAAGATGTGATGGGGGCAGGGAGAGCTAAAAGATATGCTGAAACCATCAGTAGGTGTGAATCACCCCATACCTTTTTTTCCACACCCCCCCATACCTTCTAACTCTTGTAAGTAGGGAAATGAGCTAATGGCAAATAGGGAGAAAAGGGAATGAATTCAAAGTTTTTTCATAAGAGAATATGATTATTTTACTTTCCTTGCTCTTTGAGAAAAGCCAGATTCAAGGATGAAATTATGAGATACAATGTTGAAAATTAAGCAACAGACCTGGAAAAACTGAAGATAAGGAGAAGGGGGAAAAGGGAGGAAAGGATAAAAAAGCTCCCTCAGCAACAAAAAATTTTCCCAATTATCCAAACTCCTCTCCCCAGGTTTCAGAAAGGTCAACTGATAGCCCTTGGCTCCTAACATGTAACTGTATCCCATTCCTCTTTTGATCTTCTCACCGAGAGGGATTTAACTGCCTTCTTCTTGATTCATTACATGGCCACTTCAAAGAGACGCCAAAGAGGCATCACTTGCCCAAACAACTCCTCTGTCTTAGTAAATCTAGGCAAAAACCCAAAGGCAATTTATCCTAAATTTTACAGATTATTGTCTTTGGCCCCTGTCAGTGACCTCAGCCTACAGTACTGATTACCCTTTCTGCCTCCCAATACGAATCTTTTAGATAATCAATCAGTTCTCAGAACAAGGAAAGAGTTATCTAGTCTAATACTGAAGAGGTCCTAAGATCCACAATTAGCCCAAGGAAAAAACCAAATAACCTAGTAAACTCGCCATAACTCTAACACCGTTTACATCTCATTTCTTACCCCCAAAGTCAAGAAGGGATCATTCAAGGAGTATTAACACAGTTTTAACAGCGCTTCCTTCAAGATGAAGTTGGGTACTTGATTTAGCAATAAATGGACTAAAATATTTTATTTAAATTAATAAATGTCTCTAACCACTCTAATGCAAATAAGACTTGTGCAGTCCCTGTGAAAAGACAACATGAAAATTCATGAGTTTTCATGTATTTTTAAAAAGACTTTAATGGATAAATGGGCAAATGGCAAATAAGAAAAATGAACAATGAATATGGAGAAATGTTCAACATCACCATTAAGGAAAGAAATGCAAGTTAAAAGAACAATAAAATACAACATTCTCACATCAAATCTGAAAGCTAAAACTCTGAAAATATGCATTGTTGGTAACAGAGCAGTAAAATTGGCACTCCTCTCTTAAAAAACAGCATAGTGCCTACCACATTCATTAAGTCAGCACTAATAGTTTACATGGTACCTGGATACAGCAAGATTCTGTTAAGTATTTGCTGAATAAATAGATGAAATAAGTCCATGCATACTCTGCTGGTGGGAGAATACTGAACATAAGTTAGAGGGACAATTTGATAATAAGTATGAAAATGCACATTTAACAGTCATACTTTTGAAACTGAAATTCTGGTAGAAATCCACTATAAAGAAATTCTTTAAAAATGCTTACATGCTATGCAAAAATGTTTGTTACATTATTCAAACATCAAAAAATTATAAGCCAAGGATCCAAAACTAGGTAGATGATAGTAAATGGATGACCCAATTCTCTACACAGAATAGTTCATGATAATTAAAACAATATTTACAAAATGTTTAAAAATATAAGAAAAGGTTTATAAAATGTTAAGCAAAAAAAAAAACAATATATCAAGTGTAGGAATTTATATAATAGAAAAATTGAACAGAAACGTAGAGTTTAACTGTAATTTTTCTATGGACTGTGATGATAGAAGGTTTTCTTTTCTTCTATCCCTGCAAATCTTTTAGTATTTTCCTATAATGGTTATATAATATTTTTATAATTTTTTTAAAATTAAAATTCACATGTACACCCATGGTAGATTCATGTTGATATATGGCAAAACCAATACAATATTGTAAAGTAATTAGCTTCCATTAAAAGAAATAAATTTAAATTTAAATAAATTATATATTAACAGAATAGGAAGATCACTTTCTGAGGAGGGTTATCCAGTCATGTAGTACAGATAACATCAAGAGGATGAGTACACACAACCCATCACACTGGGATTTCTCTTCCCATTACTTTTTCATTCTAATGTTGGACAATATTCAGGATCAGTTCAGTTCAGTTCAGTCGCTCAGTCATGTCCAACTCTTTGAGACCTCATGGACTGCAGCATGCCAGGCTTCCCTGTCCATCACCAACCCCCAGAGAATAATCAAACTCATGTCCATTGAGTTGGTGATGCCATCAAACCATCTCATCCTCTGTCATTACCTTCTCCTTCTGCCATCAATTTTTCCCAGAACCAAGGTTTTTCGAATGAGTCAATTCTTTGCATTAGGTGGCCAAAGTATTGGAGTTTCAATTTCAACATCAATCCTTCCAGTGAATATTCAGGACTGATTTCTTGTAGGGTGGACTGGTTGGATTTCCTTGCAGTACAAGGAACTCTCAAGAGTCTTCTCCAACACCACAGTTTAAAAGCATCAATTTTTGGCCCTCATCTTTCTTTATATAGTCCAACTCTCACATCTATATATGATTACTGGAAAAACCATAGCCTTGACCAGACGGACTTTTGTTGGCAAAGTAATGTTTCTGCTTTTTAATATGCTGTCTGCTGCTGCTGCTGCTAACTCGCTTCAGTCGTGTCTGACTCTGTGCAACCCCATAGATGGCAGCCCATCAGGCTCCCCCATCCCTGGGATTCTCCAGGCAAAAACACTGGAGTGGGTTGCCATTTCCTTCTCCAGTGCATGAAAGTGAAAAGTGAAAGTGAAGTCGCTTCAGTCGCGTCCGACTCTGTGAGACCCCATAGACAAGACGGCAGCCCATCAGGCTCCTCCATCCATGGGATTCTCCAGGCAAGAGTACTGGAGTGGGTTGCCATTGCCTTCTCCAATATGCTGTCTAGGTTGGTCATAACTTTCCTTCCAAGGAGTGAGCGTCTTTTAATTTCATGGATGCAGTCACCATCTGCATTGATTTTGGAGCCCCCAAAATAAAGTCTGACACTATTTCCACTGTTTCCCCATCTATTTCGCATGAAGTGATGGGACCAGATGCCATGATCTTCGTTTTCTGAACGTTGAGCTTTAAGCCAACATTTTCACTCTCCTCTTTTACTTTCATCAAGAGACTCTTTTTAGTTCTTCTTCACTTTCTGCCGTAAGGGTGGTGTCATCAGCATATCTGAGGTTATTGATATTTCTCCTAACAATCTTGATTCCAGCTTGAGCCTCATCCAGGCCAGTGTTTCCTGTGATGTACTCTGCATATAAGTTAAATAAGCAGGGTGACAATATATAGCCTTGACATAGTCCTTTTCCTATTTGGAACCAGTCTGTTGTTCCATGTCCAGTTTTAACTGTTGCTTTCTGACCTGCATACAGATTTCTCAAGAGGCAGATCAGGTGGTCTGGTATCTTCATCTCTTAAAGAATTTTGCACAGTTTATTGTGATCCACACAGTCAAAAGCTTTGGCATAGTCAATAAAGCAGTAGTAGATGTTTTTCTGGAACTCTCTTGCTTTTTCCATGATCCAGCAGATGTTGGCAATTTGATCTCTGGTTCCTCTGCCTTTTCTAAAACCAGCTCGAACATCTGGAAATTCATGGTTCACGTATTGTTGAAGCCTGGCTTGGAGAATTTTGAGCATTACTTTACCAGTGTGTGAGATGAGTGCAATTGTGTGGTAGTTTGAGCATTCTTTGGCATTGCCTTTCTTTGGGATTGGAATGAAAACTGACCTTTTCCAGTCCTGTAGCCACTGCTGAGTTTTCCAAGTTTGTTGGCATATAGAGTGCAGCACTTTCACGCATCATCTTTTAGGATTTGAAATAGCTGAACTGGAATTCCATCACCTAAACTAGCTTTGTTCGTAGTGATGTTTCCTAAGGCCCACTTGACTTCACATTCCAGGATGTCTGGCTCTAGGTGAGTGATCACACCATCATGATTATCTGGGTCGTGAAGATCTTTTTGTATAGTTCTTCTGTGTATTCTTACCACCTCTTCTTAATATCTTCTGCTTCTGTTAGGTCCATACCATTTCTGTCCTTTATTATGCCTATATTGGCATGAAATGCTCCCTTGGTATCTCTAATTTTCTTGAAGAGATCTCTAGTCTTTCCCAACCTATTGTCTTCCTTCATTTCTTTGCACTGATCACTGAGGAAGGCTTTCTTATCTTTCCTTGCTATTCTTGGGACTCTGCATTCCAATAGGTATGTCTTTCCTTTTTTTCTTTGATTTTCACTTCTCTTTTTTTCACAGCTATTTGTAAGGCCTCCTCAGACAGCCATTTTGCTTTTTTGCATATTTCTTTTTCTTGGGGGTGGTCTTGATCCCTGTCTCCTGTACAATGTCATGAACCTCCATCCATAGTTCACCAGGCACTCTATCAGATCTAGTCTATCAGACATCCACCAGATGGTCAAAACCAAAATCAGATTGATTATATCCTTTGCAGCCAAAGATGGAGAAGCTCTATACTGTCAGCAAAAACAAGACTGGGACCTGACTGTGGCTCAGTTCATGAGCTCCTTATTACCAAATTCAGACTTAAATTGAAGAAAGTAGGGAAAACCACTAGACCGTTCAGGTATGACCTAAATCAAATACCTTATGATTATACAGTGGAATATTCTGGATAGACTTTTATAAATATATCAATAAGGCATTTTGATGATTAACAAGTTTTTTTCTTTAAGTTTATTAAATCACAGTCAAGATCCTTCTGCCACACCTTTAGCCATTTTCTATTCACCATTAATGAATATAGAGACAACTTATGAGTATTTTTAGTCAATTAAAATTATCTATCAGTTCAGTTCAGTTCAGTCGTTCAGTCATGTCTGACTCTTTGTGACCCCATGAATTACAGCACACCAGGCCTCCCTGTCCATCACCAACTCCCGGAGTTCACCCAGACTTGCGTCCATACAGTCAGTGATGCCATCCAGCCATCTCATCCTCTGTCGTCCCCTTCTCCTCCTGCCCCCAATCCCTCCCAGCATCAGAGTCTTTTCCAGTGAGTCAACTCTTTGCATGAGGTGGCCAAAGTACTGGAGTTTCAGCTTTAGCATCATTCCTTCCAAAGAAATCCCAGGGTTGATCTCCTTCAGAATGACTGGTTGGATCTCCTTGCAGTGCAAGGGACTCTCAAGAGTCTTCTCCAACACCACAGTTCAAAAGCATCAATTCTTTGGCGCTCAGCCTTCTTCACAGTTATTAACAGCCAAAACATAGAAAACAACCCAAAGTGTCCACCTAATTCCAAATAGATAAAATGTGCTGTATCTATACAATGAATGTTATCTGGCAATAAAAGGATAAATCTTGAAAACAGTAAGCTAAGTGAAAGAAGCCACTTACAAATACCACATATTGAATGATCCCACTTATATACAATTATCAGGCAGGAAAATCCACACAGGTAACAAGTAAATTAGTGGAAACCTAGAGCTGAAAAAGCTGGCTTAAAACTCAACATTCAGAAAACTAAGGTCATGGCCTCTGGTCACATCACTTCCTCTCAAACAGATGGGGAAACAATGGAAACAATGAGAAAACTTTAGTTTTGGGGGCTCCAAAATCACTGAAGATGGTGATTGCAGCCATGAAATTAAAAGACACTTGCTCCTTGGAAGAAAAGCTATGACCAACCTAGACAGCACATTAAAAAGCAGAGACATTACTTTGCCAACAAAGGTCTGCCTAGTCAAAGCTATGGTTTTTCCAGTAGTTGTGTATGGATGTGAGAGTTGGACTATCAAGAAAGCTGAATGCTGAAGAACTGATGCTTTTGAATTGTGGTGTTGGAGAAGACTCTTGAGAGTTTCTTGGACTGCAAGGAAATCAAACCAGTCAATCATAAAGGAAATCAGTCCTGAATATTTATTGGAAGTACTGATGCTGAAGCTGAAACTCCAATACTCTGGCCACCTAATGTGAAGAACTGACTCATTGGAAAAGACCCTGATGCTGGGAGGGATTGGGGGCAGGAGGAGAAGGGGACAACAGAGGATGAGATGGTTGGATGGCATCACCGATTCGATGGACATGAGTTTGGGTGAACTCTGGGAGTTGGTGATGGACAGGGAGGCTTGACGTGCTGCAGTTCATGGGGTCACAAAGAGTTGGACACGACTGAGCGACTGAACTGAACTGAACTGAGCAACTGAACTGAGGGCTGAAGGAAATTGTGGGGAATGGAAAGTGACTGCTAATGAGAACTGAGTTTGGGGGAATGATGAAATGCCTAAAATTGATTGTGGTGATAGCTGCACATCTCCATAAATATAGTAAAAACTGCAGAATTATATGGCATATGACATCTCAATAAAGCTTTTTTTTAAAAAGATAACATCCATGATTTATTGATATATTAATATAATGTTGGGGAAAGAACTGTGGCAGTAACAAGTTTATTAATGTCTTTATTCATGTCTTTTTACTAATATATGAATTTACACTAAAGAAATTATTTAAGGAAATGAAAGGTTATGTGAAGAAAGATTTTAACCACAGTATTTTATATTAGTTTCAACTTAGAAACAATTTAAATAATTAACAATGGATTTGGTATTAATGTTCATCACTATGACAAAATATTATTATCCATTAAAACTACAAAATTATAATTAAGAGTATTGTACAGAAATATTAAAAGTTCAAAAATAATCTTAGGTAGATATGGAAGTATGTAAAATCTAAAATAGACTTACTCATTTAAGAATACCTATCTTTATGGAAAGGGTTGAGGTGGTTAGATAGCAGAAGATTTTTATTGCTGTCCTTTTGTCTTCTGTAGTAGTTTTCTTATATAATCCCTTTAATTTAAAAAAATTGAAATTGTTTTTGCTCCATTAAACCAGCGGTAAGTACAGTAATACAATAAAATTAAAAAGTTCCTAGAGATGCCAAATGAAAGACCATTGGGTACACGTGGGAGAGACTTTCAGACACCTATGTTTAAAGTGTCACAAAAAAGCAATCCAGTGATATTTGGGGCAACAAGCTGCTTACAGAAACTCCAGTTCATTAAGTGACTGACATACTCCAGCTATCCATCTGGGAACATCTTTGCCAGTGTTTATCTGGGCTGTTTCCAGGACCTGGTAACAGTCATCACTCCTCAAGCACTAGAAACTTAAGATGTCATCCTTGTTGTCTTAGGGCTCACACCTGAAGTTAAGTAATAGCATAATACTTAATTAATACTTAAGTAATAGGAATATGCGCAAAGATGCCGTGCACGTGCTTAGCCAGGAAGTGGTGTGTGAAGACGGCAGGAAATCAAGCGCAGTCAGAGCAGAGGTACAGCAATCCTATGGGCTATCAGAACTGTGCTTACCCTGTCAGAAAGGTTTAACTTCCACATCACGGCTGCCCTCATCAGGTGTACAGCAGGACATACCAGAAGTGGCCTGAAGACAAAGCTACACTAACAGGACTTTTGTTTTTCGGTACATTGACATATATATATACACACACACACACACATATATATATATACATATATATATATACACACACACACATATATATATTCACAGTGCCTCAGAGTGTGCAAGGCACCAGGAAACACAATTCTTATGAGTAAAGTACAATCCAAACATTAAGTAAGCTATGTTTTCAATGCCTGCGTTTACTGGTGTAGGGTTTCAAGTCCGTAGTCTGTTAGGAGCTGGGTTAGACAGCAGGCGGTGAGTGAGCAAAGCTTCATCTGTATTTATAGCTGCTCCCCACACTTGCATTACTGCCTGAGCTCCACCTCTTTTCAGATCAGCAGCAGCATTAGATTCCCATGGAAGCATGAACCCCACAGTGAACTACACATTCAAGGGACCTAGGTTGAACGCTCCTTATGAGAATCTAATGCCTGCTTCCATTTCTAACATCCTATCTTTGTGAAGCAGGATTTTCTGTAGTGACAACAACCAAAATGAGATTACAGAGTAGACTGAATATAAACAACACACTTGGAGGGTCTCCTATCACCTCCAGATGGGACCGTCTAGTTGCAGGAAAACAAGCTCTGGGCCCCCACTGATTCTGCATTATGTTGAGTTGTATAATTATTTCATTATCTATCACAATGTAATAATAATAGAAATAAAGTATGCAATAAGTGTAATGTGCTTGAATCATCCTGAAACTATCCCTACCCCACCCCTGGGTCTGTAGAAAAACTGTCTTCCACAAAACCAGCCCCTGGTGCCAAAAAGTTGAGGATCACTGTACTGGTGTACATGCCTCACTCCCAAAGCCTGACCTGTATCCTGTGTGATCATTTGTTAATGGATTGTTTACTTTCTGACATATTCTTTCCCAAGGGACAGCTGACTCCATCGCATGGATTAAATCATTTCTTCCAGTAAGGGATTGAACAAAATGAGTGTTCACAAGTATTTATGACTTACATCCACTATACACAAAATCATCTGTTGTTTTGAACTACCCAAGCATCTTATCCTTTCAACTAGTAATTAATAAAAATGAAGCAAAGCTTTGAGGCAAGTGAATTTAAGATCCCTCCCATTTATCCTTTATTAAATGTATTATTTTGTTCTTCATTATCAAGGTAGAATTTGCTTATATTAAAGATTTTAAAATATCTATGAGTAGAAGGAAAAACAGGCAGTTACAGTCCCTCTATCTAGGAATGATTATCACACTATTTCAGAGTTTCCCTCACAGCTCAGTTGGTAAAGAATCCACCTGCAATGCAGGAGATCCCAGTTCAGTTCCTGGGTTGGGAAGATCTGCTGGAGAAGAGATGGGCTACTCACTCCAGTATTCTCGGGCTTCCCTTGTGGCTCAGCTGGTAAAGAATCTGCCTGCAATGCAGGAGACCTGGGTTCGAAACCTGTGTTGGGAAGATCCTGTGGAGAAAGGAAAGGCTACCCACTCCAGTATTCTAGCCTGGAGAATTCCACGGACTATACAGTCCATGTGGTCACAAAGAGACACACCTGAGCGACACAGTATTTCAGTGGACTTTATTCTAGGCTTTCTATGTAAAATTTCTGTTGGTATCTTGCTTATTTCTTTAAGCAACAGAGCTAGAAACATAGGGTACACACACTTCTGAAGTCTCCAGTCTTCAGTGAGAGTTTGCATCTCCATGAAGCACAACCGTGCTCTCCCCACCTCCAGTCAATACCTGCACCTCTGCAGGAAATAGAAAAATCACCCTGTGTCAATACACCAAGGGACCTTCCTCCACACTCCACCCTCCACTCCCAACTTAAATCGCACCACTGCCCACCTGCTGTTACTCCTCTCTCCCTTATAGATGGGAGCCCCTTGGATAATGACACAAGCCACAGTCAAACCCAAATTTGCCACATTACGTTTAATACTGGACACGAGTCATGCTATCGCATAATCAGCTCCACGGCCAGGTCAGTCCCTCCAGCCTGGATTCCTTCCAGACCATCTGCCTGAGGGACCAGCTGACTTCAAAGCAGAGGCTTCTGCAATAACAAAACGCCCACAGAAAACTGCTTCTACTGTCCCTTTAATTACTCTCATTACGCTTTGAGAGCCAAGAGTGAGAAATCAGATAAACGCGTAGCCTGCTCCTCAGCTCAGGAATTGCTACAGGCTTGGCCCTCAGGACCAGGTCAAGCTCCTCCCTTGGTGGCTCTCCATACACGGTCTCCTAAACTGATTTCCTGCCTTCCTTCCCTGCTTGCAGTTCTGTTTTAGAAGGTCAGCCTGGTTTCACTCTGAACCTGGAAGTCCCGAAGGACACTCCTGCTAGTGCCTGCCCTTCAACTCGCTGCTTTGCAAGTGTGGACAGGAGGCTTCTCACGCTCTGTGTGAAGTGAAGTGAAAGTCACACAGTTGTGTCTGACTCTGTGACCCCTTCGACTGTAGCCTTGCCAGGCTCCTCTGTCCATGGAATTCTCCACACCAGAATACTGGAGTGGGCAGCCACTCCCTTTCTCCAGGGAATCTTCCCAACCCAGGAATCAAACCCACGTCTCCCACATTGCATGCGGATTCTTTAGCACCTGAGCTGCCAGGGAAGGCTATTATCCCTGGAAGTCCCTGCTTGTCTAAGGAGGGACAATCAAGAGGCCCAAGACATTAAATAAAGCATCCTAAGCACCTGATGTCAGGGCAAGGACATAAGCAGGGATAACTGCTCTCTTGCTTCCTGAACATTTGGACCTTGACATAAATATGTAGAAATCATGAAAATCTGAATATTTTTCAAGCTATGTTCAGAAAAGAGTTTAGTATGTAACGTGTGGTCCTTGACACCCAGATGTCTGTCTCTGTCACATCTGTACTGGAACAAATCATTGCTGGTTCAACCTTTTGAATCATCCAGCTGCTTGTATGTATACACCCTAAGAATACCACGCAAATGTGAGTCTCTCCCTGTCTCATGACAAAAGCATGCAGGCTTTCCCTCCCTGCCACGAGAGCAACAATGCTTCCTTTCTTGGACACAGCCAGTAAATAAAGAGTAATGGCTGCTGCAGTGTCTCACCTAAATTATTAAGTCTGTCTTGAATGCACATCCCAAATGCCCATAAAGTACAACAATTAAAGAATGAAAATGATCCCACGTCAGCTGCTAAATGAAAGATCTTTCACTTCTGGAACTTATCCTTTTTCTCTCCTTTATTTTGCCATTTGTGTGAGGTTAAAAGATGCAAAATCCCTATGGTTACCATTCAGTCAGTCACTGGAAAGTTTAAGGATGTGATTGCTGAACATATTTTGGAAGGAAAGTGACATGCACTCACCTTTAACTCAATGTATGATCAGTGTATCAATTTCACAAGTAACATGTCTACTATCATTGAAACATTTATCCATTCAGTCAAAATACTGAATAATCACCTACTGAATCTTGTGCAATACAAAGATAACTAAGACAAGTCCAGGAGTCCAGTATCCCATAGGGAAAAAGAAGAAATAAATTCTTGGATTGTATAATAAGGAGAATACTAAGGGAATTAATGCAGTCCTAAAGGGCAGGGTAGTGTAGGGTTCCTCAGGAATGGGCTACTTCTCAGGGAAAATAATACTCAGAGAAATGATGCTTGAGAAATGAATAACATTTAACCTAGCAAACCAGACGGGACAATATGTGTAAAGGAGTACATGTGCTCGGGCAGATAGATGTGACTAGAAGATGTGCCGCTCATGGAAGAGGCAGGCAAGGACCAGGTGGTCAAGGCGCTTGCACACAGCCTTACTAACAAGATTGGTATTATACTCACAGTGGAGTATCACTCAGCCATAACACAAGACTGAAATACTGCCATCTGCAACAACATGGATGGACCTGGAGAATATTAGCCACAGTGATATTAGTCAAACAGAAGAAGCCAAATACTATATGGTATCACTTATATGCGGAATCTAAAAAATAATACAAATGAATGTATGTCCAAGACATACACAGACTCACAGATGTAGAGAATAAACTGTGGCTGTTCTTAGCTTGTGGGTGGGTGATTTTATCAACCTTAGCTTTAAGTACCATGTGTGCATGGATGCTCAGTTGCTCAGTCGTGTCTGACTCTGTGACCCCAAGGACTGTAGCCACCAGGCTCCTCTGTCCACGGGATTTCCTAGGCAAGAGTACTGGAGTGGGGTGCCTTTGCCTTCTCCTCAGGTAACAGGCATCTCTACCTTAACCTGTGGCCTTACCAAGCCAACCCATCTGCACTGCTCTTCATGTCAAGGAATTCTCTAACACACCACCTGGCTTGCAATAATAGTATCAACAAGCTTCTTAGTGGACCTGGGGTGTGTTAAAGAACTTTCTTGGAGAGAATGGGGATTATAGGCTCTCACCTCAAAGGGATATTCAAGAAGACTAGAGATCTAACCATAAGGAAGGGGGCTCACATTTTAGCTATTATCCCTGTTGTTTAGTTGGTGCTATGATCTTCCTTAGCCCCACTGAACCAGTGAGGTTGCTCAGTCGTATCCAACTCTTTGTGACCCCATGGACTGTAGCCTACCAGGCTCCTCCATCCATGGAATTTTTCAGCCAAGAGTACTGGCATGGGTTGCCATTTCCTTCTCCAGGGGATCTTCCCGAACCCTGGGATTGAACCCAGGTCTCTTGCATTGCAGGCAGATGCTTTACTATCTGAGCCACCAGGGAAGCCCCTTAGCCCTATTAGTATCCTTTAAATACCCATTTTATAGAGAAAAAAAAATGGAGAGGTAGAATAACTTTCTCACTAGAGTTCAACCTATAGAGTAGGAAGCCTAACTTTCTACTTTTCCTTACATCTGGTTGGGAAAACCCTCTAGCTATTGTAAAGTGCAGCTGCTGCTGCTGCTGCTAAGTCGCTTCAGTCGTGTCCGACTCTGTGTGACCCCAGAGATGGCAGCCCACGAGCCCCAGCTCCCCATCGCTGCAGGCAAGAACACTGGAGTGGGTCACCATGTCCTTCTCCAGTGCATGAAAGTGAAAAGTGAAAGTGAAGTCACTCAGTCGTGTCTGACTCTTAGCGACCCCATGGACTGCAGCCCACCAGGCTCCTCCATCCATGGGATTTTCCACACAAGAGTACTGGAGTGGGGTGCCATTGCCTTCTCCAAAAGTGCAGTTGGCTCACACTAATTCTTGCTTCATCCAAGGATAAAACTTGGAAAAATCTCCCAGGGTTAATTATTTCTGCTCACTATTTAGCACTCCGTTCCAACTTTTCGCAGGAAAACTGCCTATGATAAAGCAGTTAATAGAGGGAGAATTCATACTGAAGTCCAAATATGACTATAAGCTGCAAAGACAAATAATACCAGATATGATTTTTTTTTCTCAAACAGATAAGTGAGAAAAGTAGAGACCTTGGATTCAGAAAGGTTACTATTCATCCATTTGGGCAAGTTCATCATCTATAAAATGGAAATAACAGAGATCCTCCAAGAGTTTTGTGAGGATTAAACAAGATGAAATATTTAAAGCACTTTATAGAATACTCAGTAAATGGTTGTTAACACTTTTATTACCATCAATACTACTACTATTACTTTTACTACCACAACGAAATATGGCACTAAAGTCAATGACCCAACTATAGGACAACTTAATGGATTACACTAAAGGGACTGAGAAATATTCTATTTGAAATTAAAGTCAGTCTCAGATCCCAGTATATCATTTATACCTGGAGGAGTAACTGTAGTCTTAGGAGAGAATAGAAGATTTAATTTGGGGACTATTCTAGCAGTCACAGGGGACAAGTCTTTACTAGTAGAGTTTCTGGATGATTAATATATGAAAAATGTTTTAACTATTGAATGTTGGCAAAGAGCTTACTACTCTCCATGAGCTCTCATCAGCCCCCACCCTCAGTCCTCAAAGAGGGAGAAAGAAAACAAACCCAGGTGCCACTGCTGGAAGCTATACGCCCTCAGATCCTGGCAGTAACAACAAAAGCATTTGTAATTTCCTGCCATAAAGAAGGCAATGCAGAATCTTCCATCTACTTGAGAGAAATTTAAAATCTGGAGGTTGAAGAAATCATAGCTGCATTTTGATTACTGGCATTCTGGGAAATATAGAGGCTGTGAGACTTACAAGATGCATTCAATTCTTGGAGTAGTCTTATTTAACTAGGATATGCTTTTGAACTTCTTTTTCCCCAAACAAATGATTTAACCTTGAAAACTGCTGTTGGAAAATCTCAGCTATGGATTGAGCTGAATGTTTGCTTCTTGCACCTGGAGAAATTTATTGAGTCCACTTCAGAGACAAAAGTTTATAGATTCATAGAAAAAGAAATTAATGTTTTGCAAGTGATTCATACATAAACAATCTTAATTTAATATGTGTTTCACCTACATCTACTAAAAATAGTCATCACACTACAAATAGTGTTTTTGTGCCATTCTGATGAGATAGGACACACTTTATATTTTTAAAGGAAGAACCATTAAAGCAAACAATAGTTATAAAACATACTCAGGGTCAAACAGAAAATTAGTGTTTGAAGTAGAAATAAAATTTGGATTTACCCTGCATTGCAATGCCTATTCTTCGTCTATTCTAAGTTGTTGCTGATGGGGTGGTAATGGGAAGAAGAATAAACAATATTCTCTTTCCTGTTCCTAAATAGAAAATCTTTGCCATCCTAAATCAAAATAGTGATATAACATATTGTGAATCTGGACAGACTTTTTCTAAAGCTGATTCTGATTTCGAAAGATGAAACCATATGAATTCTGAGTAAATGGCAATACCTGTGTATGTATCTCTTTAAGAAATGCTTGTATCACAAAGCATAGCTTGCAAACTTAAAATTATTTGATTCATTGCCTAATATCCTCTGTGGGAAACTTTAGCTGTTTCTGTTTTAATTATTAGTTCTTTCTAAGCAATTATGATGAAAGAATTTTTTCATTTGCTTTACTAACAACTTTCCTCATAGTTTAGCACTGACTCCATTTGGAAACACTGATAATCCCAAATCTAGAGATTCTCAAGGGCATACTAAGAAGTCCATCTAAAAGGTTACAATGAACCAGAAAAATAGAGATTATGCCATCAACAAAGCACCAGCAGGTAAAAACAAGAGAACAAAAAGAAAAAAAAAAAAAAAGGTCAGTATCTCCCTTAAGGCTGAAATTACTTTGTTTTACCTAACTTATCTTTCCTCAGTAACTTCTCTAATTTGAATATAAAATTAGAAAGTACCCCATTACCACAAAACTTGTTTGATAGGAAAGTGGGGAGAGTTCTTGTAGGAAAGAAGAAAGTCAAAACCTCTCACATCCTAACAAGGTCCATATTACAGTTTAAATGTAAAGAGAATTATTTAAATAATATCCATAATAAGGATTTGATAAAAAGTGTTTTCACTTGCTTTGGCTAAATAATCTAAATTAAATTTATCTGACATCAATACAGCATTTTATTACAGTAACCCATCTTCGAAGAACTCTATAAAAGCTTCATATTTCAAAAATACAAATTGTCACATTTATTCTCCAAAGCCCTTATGATGAAAATAACTTATCTAGAGGAACACTATTTTTAAATCTTCCTTTACTGAGAAAATTAAAAAAATAAACAGTGCTAATCCTTAGTTTTGTTCAACATAAATTAAATGAACATATTCAGATTTTACATAGATACATAAAATTCATATTACGTGATTTTAAAATTTTGAGGTCAGCAGCCTGGTAGGTTACAATTGGAAGACACCTGAACCAACATGTCAGGTGCCAAACAATGACCCTTCACCAAAAATAATTCTTTCATAGTTTAGCCCACCAGCTCTGATCATCTAACTAAATCTCTTTCTCCACCTTCAACCCAAAACATGGGCTCTTGCTTTCAAGCTTACCTTCTTCTGGGATTACTGACCTCCTGTGTCGGCACTTCCAAATCTTGGGGACTGAAACTGACTGTCCATGTCTTGGGTTATAATGGTAGCAAGCGCCCATGGTGCCAAAGGGTGGGGAGCCTGCAGCAAACATGATGGGTTCTCAGGAACGCTGGAGAAGAAGGACCAGGCGGGAAGAGGGTGTACTTCCCCTGCTCCATCGTAGGAGCAACTGGTACAGTGCCACGGGAAGAAACTCCGCCCAGCATGAATGAGTCAACGTTCGGTCCCCACACACAGTGGGCCAGACAGGTCTCACCACCTTAGAGTAGTATGAGTGATACTGTGTTTTTGTGTTTTTGTTTACAAAAGGCAGGAGGGGAAGGGGGCACAAAGGATGAGATGGTTGGATGGCATCAATGGACATGAATCTGAGCAAACTCCAGGAGATAGTGAAGGACAGGGATGTCTGGTGTGCTGCAGTCCATGGGGTTGCAAAGAGTTGGTCATGATTCAGCAACTAAACAACAAGAACAATATTCTTGAAGAGCTTCCTTTAATTTTCTTCTTTCAAGGGCTAGAAGTGATCCTTTTGCTTTTTAAAGACATTTCCAGTTAAACATAGAAACGATTCTTTTTAATTTTCAAGTTTTTTATTCAAAACAAAGTCCTCCTATTCTTAGAACTAGTGATTCTGTTTGTCTTCAACATGGGTTAAGAATTTTATTTTCAAATTTTGAAAGCTAAGCTCCTTCCCTGCCTCCATAAAATGACCTTGAATGTAAACCCATGCTATGAAAAAGAAATTACTGTATAATTATCTTAATGAGACTTCATGTTTGCATCGCATTTTTACCTGAAGAGCTCAAAGCATTTGGCTAACGTGGTCTTACTAAGCTTCATGACACCCTGCTCAAGAATGTGATGGTAAGGATTACCACTATCACATTTAACAGGTGGGGAAACTGAGAGATTAGCACTTAAATGACTCAATTTGAGGCCACAATGCCTCAAGTTTGATTCAGGACTCTGACCTTGCTTTCCAAGGACATACCTGACTTACCAACAGAGAGCTTCATGTGGAAATGAGAATTCAATTCTCAGAAAGAATCTGTTCTTCTGTTCTAAGGCTTTACAGAACGTAAAAATAAGAGAAATAAAATTTATTTTATGTTTGCAAATTATGGCACAGGTGAGAAAAATAGTAGATGTGCTAACTCCAGTCACTTTATTCCTCTCCTTTTTCTCTCCAAGGGCCATCATCATCTTCCCCATCAAGGGACCAGGTCAGAGATGGTGCTCACTCTCTCCATACAGAATATTTACTCAGCAGTGCATTTTTTTCCATGCACTAGGGCAAAGTTGTCGATGATGGCCAGTGTGTGCATGTTCATTGTAAGACAATCAAACAGGATGGCATTGTTCAATGTGAAAGTGAAAAATATCTCATATTGCCACTTCCAGAGGTTACCATTGTTAAACGCAGGGATGTATGAATACGCACAGGTAGTGATGCCAGACATAACGTTCTCCAGCTTGCTTGACTGTTTTTTAATTTCCCAACATTCCTCAGTCATTGCCCTTTGTCAGTTCATGTGCAGCTACATCATTCTTTTAAGTGGCTACGTATCCATTTTATGGATATATGCTCAAGAACACACGAAAAGTCACTTACTCAATCCCTTTTTACCAGACATTTGGGTACTTCCTTTGTTTTTCCACCTTATGCATGGTAATAAATATCCTTGTGTGTATAATTTCATGTAATTTTTAAATATTTCTTTTGGATCTACTACCTAGTTTTTACATGAGCCAGAACTCACACTTATGAAAATATACATGCCACCCTGATAGGGACAGAGTAAAGGGACAAAGTCGGTGATTAGTTAATCTCGCTAGGAGACTATAAGTAAGAAAAATATGGGAGACCCCTGTAACTTAATGATTACTCAAGAAAACAGGTTTGCTTAACCACAAAACCAAGTAGGCTTGCTCAGAAACAAAACCATGCAACAGAACAACAGAACCATGAGAGCTGCCCCTAAACAATCAAACAATGGTGGCATGAGACCCACGCTGTGCCCAGTGAGCACAATAAGTTAATGATCCCCAGGACATGCTCTCTGTACAGATAAAGAGGGATGGTACGGGGAGGGAAGAGGGAGGGGGTTCAGGATGGGGAACACATGTATACCTGTGGCGGATGCATGTTGATGTATGGCAAAACCAATACAATATTGTAAAGTAATTAACCTCCAATTAAAATAAATAAATTTGGTCTTTTGAAAAGAAATACAATAATGCGAGGACCCAGCCTGACAGTGTAGGGACAAGCAAACTCCCCCTGCACAACCCGGACGAGGAGCTGATGATGGAAACATGATGTCTACTCAAGAAAGACAAGGAAATTCTTCTTCCCCTCCCCACTTTTCCTTTTATTATAAAACTGTAGCATAGTAAATCCTCAGGATGGGGCACTCTCTTGCCCACCCTCTTGTAAGCTTCACAAGCATCCTATTCTAATAAATCACTTCTTATTTATCACTTTGCTTCTCATTGAATTCTTTCCATAAAGGACTCTGGTAGCAGGAGTTCTTTGGAGCCCCTAGGGTGTGCCTGCTCAGTCATGCCTGATTCTTTGTGACCCTATTGACCGGAGCCCACCAGGCTCCTGTCCATGGGATTTTCCAGGCAAGAACACTGGAGTGGGTGTCCATTTCCTTCTCCAGGACCTCCTCCCAACTCAGAAACAGAACCCAAGTCTCACGTCTCCTTGCATTGGCAGGTGGATTCATTACCACTGAGCCACCTGAGAAGCCAGAAACACCACCAAACAGTTTCAGCTCTGTACACTGAGCTGCTGATTAAATTGTGAGCCTGCAGCCTTGAACGGAAAATTCAGTTTCCCTCTTTCCTCCTATCACCCTTGGCAGAGGTTTTGGCTTTATCTGCAGGATACTACCCTCTATCCATATGACCCCAAAAAGTGAACTGGAAAACATTCCATGTGGGGCAAATGGAAGGAGAGCCAGGTGATGCTGTACGAAAACAATTTACAGTGACCCATCTGTGACTCACAGCCTACATCCTCCAAGGCCTTACTTCAACAGAAATCTAAAACGCGGCTTTTTACCAATAGATGGAGTGGTAGGTCCTATGTTTTGGAACAAAAAGTATTTTACCAGTAAGACTTAGATCATCTGCCCAAGTTTGAGTGCTCATGTGACTGGATACTTTGTGCCTCTGCTTCCGTAGACCACATGGGAGATTCAGGGTCATATAAAATTCAATACTGAAATCATTTCAACATTTTGGATTGCCCATAAAGTGAGAGCCCAAAGGAGTGTGTTCCTCCTTTGTTTCTAGTGGAATTTACACTAGTGTCTCATCTATTTTCACATAGATATCCTGTCTGTTATTTTACTTCCCAATAAAGTACATAGTCGACAGGGATTTCTCTTTTAAAAACTGATGAAGGAAAAGAAAGCAACAGACTTAGAGCCACAAGAAAAATCTAAAACATAACTAGGTCACCATCACTTTTTTTCCTGTTAGTTCATTTATCTATTTACTTACTAAATATGGACTGCAAGCAAACAATGTGAGTAAGACACAATTCCTGTTTTAACGGAGCAGATAGTAGAGTCAGGTGAACAAAACAGGCAAAAAGAAAAAGAAAAGAAAAGAAAAATTAACATTCTGGAAGTTCAGTAAAGGGTTCCTGGAAACTTTTATAGCTAACTACACAGAGAAGCAAAACAAAACAAAACTGTCTTGCCAGCAGAATGAAGGGCAGTGTTTTTGGTCATCTGAAGCCTAAAAATTCTGAAAAACCTTCGCTCTTCTCATTAAAAATGTGAATAAGCTGAGACGTGAATATTCTTGTCATATTCCAATTCTATTTGTTTCTGTCCCTTCTTAAAATATTGTTGTATTCTCTAAGTTCAAGTAAACAAGTAATTGTGCTCTTCGAGAAGAAAAAAGATGTTTTAATGTAGTCATTTATTAGCAGATTTCTCCCCCAAAGGTACATACTACAGTGGGAAGGTGAGGTAGTTCAGAAGAGGTTTTATAAAATTAATATGGGTTTTAGAATATACACATTAGGCTCACTCTTTAAATGCTTATCTCAGAGTAAATTTCTTCCATGCCATCTAGGTGTCCTGAGTTTATAACACACAACAGGATAAGCAACTAGGTCAAAATCCTGTTATCACCTAAATAGTTCTGCTCAATAATCCAGCAATATGTACACATGCTTAGTCGCTCAATCGTGTCTGACTCTTTGCAGCCCCCTGGACTGTAGTCCACCAGGTGCTCCTGTCCATGGAATTCTCCAGGCAAGAATACTGGAATGGGTTGCCATTTCTTACCCCAGGTAATCTTCCTAACCCAGGGGTTCAATCCGGGTCTCCTGGCACCTCCTGCATTAGCAGTCTTTACCACTGTGCCACCTGGGAAGCACAATCCAGCAATACTGAAATCTAATGGCCACTAGCAACATACATAGCATGAGAGAGAGCAATCTCAATGTCTCTGTCAAATCCACAAATGCCAAACTGACCCCCACTGGACTGTCCTACTCCAAGTATGCTTCTCCAAAGAGTCAAGAACTAGAGTCTTTGTTCTAATTGCTGGCATAATTTTGCTACATAATCTAATAGGACAGGATATTGCTGATATTTCTTATATGTAGGGATGGTAAAAGATTGGCATGGTATAAGCTCTCTAATTTTAATTAAGGAAACTAATTATTTATTTAGCATGTGCTAGGTACCAGGGGCTTCCCAGGTGGCTCAGTGGTAAAGAATCTGCCTGCCAATAGAGGAGATGTAGGTTCAATCCCTGGTTCAGGAAGATTCCCTGGAGCCCTGGGAAAAAGAAATGGCAATCCCTTCCAGTATTCTTGCCTGGGAAATCCCATGGACAGAGAAGCCTGGCAGGATGCAGTTCACTGGACTGCAAAAAAGTCAGACATGACTGAATGACTAAGCAACAACAATGTAGCCAGACACTGAGCTAAATGCTTTCCAGATGTTGCTCTAAATTCTAGATCCAGGAGATAAGCCTCATCCTTACCACATAACAAGAGAAAGTAGGAGTAGGCCCACAAAGGAAAAATGAGTACCATTACTAGACAAAGGGGAAATGTGGACAAAGGATGTGAGGAAGCACGCTGAAGCCGACCATAAATGTTCTTACACTCAAGACAGGAGTCAGAGGGAGTCAGCTTCCGACTCTGCTGTTACAGCTTCCCTGGGCCACTCATGGCTTCCGACCAATGAAGGCACCTCTCCGCACGCTTCACCGCCTCTGTCATTTGCTTCTGCATCAGCCGTGCTTTCTATGGCCCCACTACGGGGCAGGGGGACGCAGTACAGTGGCTTTCTGACATGGCACTTGGGGCTGACTGGGATTCTTTAAAGCTCCTGATCCTACTATGTAGCCAGGGTGGAGACTCACTGGAGTACAAAGACTTTGGTCTTCACCATCAACACACACAAATAGGCTTAACTCTCAGAGTATCTGCTTGTGTGTACTTAGTCGCTTCAGTCATGTCTGACTGACCTATGGACAGTAGCCTGCAAGGCTCCTCTGTCCATGAGATTCTCCAGGCAAGAATACTGGAGTGTTTTGCTATGCCCTCCTCCATGGCATCCTTCTGGCCCAGCGATGGAACCTGAATCTCTTACGTCTCCTGCACTGGCAGGTGGGTTCTTTACCACTAGCATCTGGTCTAATAATCTGGGTTCTGAAAGACAGATCTGAGATGGTTGCTTCCCTTTTCAGAAACTGACCCACAAAGTTTGGAGGGCGAGGGAGTAACATCCAAAAATCAGACACTGGACTCAACAGCACTCTTCTGCCCCCCTCATTATTTCTTTGCACCATATCAATTCAGTACTAGAGAGAAGGACAAAAGTGGGCTTAGTTTTTATTTCTTAGATATTTAGGGGGTGAGGAGGAGAAACAAACAATGGAGCAAGGGAAACTGTTAGAGTTCCCATGTACCTGTCTCATTACTGAGGCTCTGACTTTGAAATCAGAAGTGATGTGATGAGGTTATATCGCTGGAATATACCTAATGCCTTCTCAATCCCACTTCTGCCCTATCAAAGGATTCTGAGATAATTTAAAGGGACCAAGTTTCCCTATATCACTGTCTTTCTAAAACAGCATGACAGCAGTGTGCGTGCGTGCTAAGTCACTTCAGTCATGTCCAACTCTGCAACCACCAGGCTGCTCTGCCCATGGCATTCTCACGACAGTATGACATCCTACAATAAGATTATAGCCAGGGAGGCCACATACTTTGGTGGAATGTAAAATTTAAATCCACGATCCAACACTGACTACCTATAGGTAATCAGATTAAGAAAGTTAACCTAAGCCCAAGTTTTATCATCTATAAAATGGAGACAATAAATAACCTTTCTCAAAGGCTCCTGAGGCTTTAGAAATACACAGAAAGCATCTGACACGTAATCAGTTGTCAATAATTGTTAGCTATTACATTTGGGAAAGAAATTTTCTTTTAAAATCCAATCTTGAAGATTAGCGCTAAATGGAGAAACTTAAAGTCTTCCTGGATTGTAAATACCAAAAGACTAGGACTGTAAATATAAATGAATATTCAAAGGAAATATCAAATGGGGTTTACAAATCAGTAATGTCTACTGTTCAAACAAATAGTTCTTGAATTTAAATATATAAATGATAGCTAATTGAGTATAAGAGGGACTTTCCTGGTGGTCCAGTGAAGTTCATTAAGAATCCACCTGCCAATGCAAGGAACATGGGTTCAGTCTCTAGTCCTGGAAGATTCTAGATGCCATGAGACAACAAAACCCATACGCAACAACTGCTGAGCCCACGCACCTCAACTACTGAAGCCCACGCACCCTACAGCTTGTGTTTGGCAACAGGAGAAGCCACTGCAATGAGAAGCCTGCATACGGCAACTACAGAGCAGCCCCTGCTCGCTGCAACTAGAGAAAGCCTGCACGCAGCAACAAAGACCCAGCCCAGATAGTTCAGTTCAGTTGCTCAGTTGTGTCTGACTCTTTGTGACCCCATAAACCGCAGCACACCAGGCCACCCTGTCCACCACCAACTCCTGGAGTCCACCCAAACCCATGTCCATCGAGCTGGTGATGCCATCCAACCATCTCATCCTCTGTTGTTTGCTTCTCCTCTGGCCTTCAATCTTTCCCAGCATCAGGGTCTTTCCAATGAGTCAGCTCTTGATAAAATTAAATAAATAAAAAATTAAATAAATAAAATAAATGAGTATAAGATAGGCTCAAAAATGTATTATCTAATGTGGGAAATATAGCCATTAGTTTGTAATAACTGTAAATGGAAAGTAACCTTTAAAATTGTATAAAAATTTTAAATTTTTTTAAAGAAACACTGTTAAATGTTAGAGGCAAACTGATCATCATAAAAAGTACAGATTTTTAGGGCAATAAAATTATTCTGTAAGATACCTTAATCATGGATATGTATCATTATACATGTGTGCAAACCCATAGCATGAACTAAGGTAATCTGTGGATTCTGGGTGATCATGAGGTATCAGAGTAGGTTCATCAATTGTAGCAAATGTCCCCCTCCAGTGGGGGATACTGGCAGTGGGGAAAGAGGCAGTACATGTGGAAGGGCAGCAGGTTAATGAGAAACCTATCTTCCCCTTGATTTTAATGTGAACCTAAAATTTCTCTAAAAAACTGTCTGGAAAAAAGGGTCAGTACTAAAAGCTGTTACATGTCAGAGGCAAATATGCAATTAATTAATTATAGTCAAAAAGTAAGAATAGGGTTCATTAGATGACAAGTAACCAATTCATAGGTGAAATTTTTGTTAAAGCTCCCACAGCTTTAGTGGCTGAGGCTGTCTTCATGTGAGTTTATCAAGGAAGTGTTTCATTACAATTAAACATCTAAATGTTTACCTTCCTAAGTACAACCGATATGTATATAGCCCATTGAAAAATGCCAAATTTCTTCCTAAAAACCATCTCTTTTTAATAATTCATGGTTAAAGGTTCTCCTTTGCAATAAGTCACTAAGCTGGGACAGCTGCTTCTAAAGATCTGTATACGAGACAAAAATAATAATAATACCAACCTCACAGTGCAATTCTGAAAAATCAGATTAGATAGCATAGATGAGAGGGCTTTACAAATGATAACACACCATGTAAATGTTATGTTTTGCAGCTGCTGCTGCCATAACTGCTGACTTAAAGCAGTTTATCCCTGGTCATAAGGAGCACCCATTTTCATTAGAGACACTGGGTGTGATTAAGCACCATGAAGAAATATTGTATAAACAGTTCTAGATTCAGAGGAGGACAAGAAGGTGGAATGATCGAGGAAGTAACACCTTGAAGGAGACAGGGTGGGGGCTTCCACCTCACCGATGGGCAAGACTTGGATGGAGAAGAAGTAGATGAGTACCGTGGACAGGCAGTGTGAAAAGCAGCACAGAATATTCACAAATAATAGGAAGTCTTGAGGCACACAGTCTGTGCCAGGGAAGTGAGTGTGAGATAAAGCTAGAAAGGAAGGTGGGCACAGATGATTGAGGGTCGATGCCTAGGATGTCCAGAGTTCTTTCAAGACATCTACTCTTATTCACTGAATATGTATATTATTTATATTCAATGTTATCATATATCAACCTCTAAGACTCATTAAAAAGGTCCATGAATCTCACTGAGGGTTCTTACACCACTTCTGTTCATTCTGCAGCAGGTCTGAGACAGAAAGGGAAGAGCAGGAAATGGGCTAAAAACAGCCGCAAACCCTGGCAGCATGCCCAGACTGGAGAAGTTCAGCAGACAGGAAGGGAAGGCAAGAAAGGAGCCATGTAGGCTGCAGGCAGGTTGGAGCAGAGACCAGGGAAAGGGAGGAAGACAAATGACTATAACCACCAATTAGCAGGGCTGTGAAACCTGAACTCTTCTGGATCCGCCTTCCTGGAGAGTCCTCTGGCTCCGAAACTTTGGGAAGGAAAGCTGATACCCATAAATAACTGGCTGTGTAAGTGCAGAGTGGGATAAACACTTCATCTTGATTAAAGGCAAAGTGGTTTTTCTGACAAAGAAAAACTGTGACTGGCTGACTTTGCAGAGAGGTTACCTACATGGTTACATGTGGGAGTTCAAGAAAATTGCAAGATGCATGTTGTAAAAAGATTTGTGGAGCATTAGGAGCTGGGTGGGGAGAGGCAAACAAAATACAGTCCTGTCAACAAGGGGCAAAGAGGAGACTTGACATCTTCAGTTCAGTTCAGTCGCTCAGTCGTGTCTGACTCTTTACGACCCCATGAATCGCAGCACGCCAGGCCTCCCTGTCCATCACCAATTCCTGGAGTTCACTCAAACTCACGTCCATCGAGTTGGTGATGCCATCCAGCCATCTCATCGTCTGTCGTCCCCTTTTCCTCCTGCCCCTAATCCCTCCCAGCATCAGAGTCTTTTCCAATGAGTCAACTCTTCTCATGAGGTGGCCAAAGTACTGGAGTTTCAGCTTTAGCATCATTCCTTCCAAAGAAATCCCAGGGTTGATCTCCTTCAGAATGGACTGGTTGGATCTCCTTGCAGTCCAAGGGACTCTCAAGAGTCTTCTCCAACACCACAGTTCAAAAGCATCAATTCTTTGGTGCTCAGCTTTCTTCACAGTCCAACTCTCATTTCTTACATTCCCTCATACAGATAGGAGGTCAAGCTGGATCTGCTTTCCTTTGGGACTATGGTCTCAAAATGAATCAAGTGGTTGGCTGGACCATCATTAACCAACCACAAACAGCCACTGTTTTCAGTAATGCCATGGTCAATGCTCATCTGGGTCCAACCCAAACCCTGAGACCTCCTAACAATGCAATTCAGTCCTCACATGGACCATCAACTTAGACCAGTCTCAAGGGAGGGGCCAGAACAACTAATACGCTGAGTTAATAAGTGAATCCAAATATGTTAACAAAATAATGAAACAAATCACTATTGCTTACTAAATGAAATCCAAGTGTAACCATCTCTATGAGAATAAAGATTTTTTCAAACACTTGGGAACCTTTTAAAATAGAAGCCACATCTGCAAGTATCCTAAAGCGACTCAACCAGGATAAAAGTGGAAATGAAAATATTTTCAAATCAAATGCAGCTCCACTTCCACCAAAACTCCCTTCTCATTCACTTGATCAAGCTCCCCATTGGGGCTGTGGCGCTTCCTCCTCGGATGTAGGCTATGCCGAGCCCCAGAGATGATTTCAGAAAGGTCTTCTTATAATGATGCTTACAAGGATGCTATATGTGTATATTATTACATTCTTCCCTGGTAGCTCAGATGGTAAAGCCATCTGTCTGTGATGCGGGAGACCTGGGTTCGATCCCTGGGTTCGATCCCTGGGTTGGGAAGATCCCTTGGAGAAGGAAGTGGCAATCCACTCCAGTACTATTGCCTGGAAAATCCCGTGGACAGAGGAGCTTGGTAGGCTACAGTCCACGGGGTCGCAGAGAGTCGGACACGACTGAGCGACTTCACATTCACTAGCAGTGTCTGTGAAGAAGTAGGTGCCACAATTCCAAGACCCTCTCCTCAGGTCTCCTGAAGATAAAAAGGATGTGCCACGGAGTGATCTCACACCTCTGCTCATTCGAGAGGAGGATCTGGAGAGAAAAGGAGAAGGGGCAGCAACAGGACAAGAGAGAGAGAGAAAATGAGAGAAGCAGATGATAGCAGAATGCCCAGACATGGAGGCAGAATGCCCAGAAATGAAGGCAGGTCTGGAGGCAGAAGAAAAGGAATAAGGAAAGATGGAGGTTGCAGGCTTGTTGGAACAGAATCCAGGA
Source organism: Nanger dama (assembly GCA_917880005.1). NCBI lineage: Eukaryota > Metazoa > Chordata > Mammalia > Artiodactyla > Bovidae > Nanger > Nanger dama. Next base: position 74,761,669 of record CAKJTW010000003.1, read on the forward strand.
ATGAGGCAGAAGGAAGAAGGAAGAGGAGGACACGGTGATGGGACCAAGACAGAAGCATAACGGAAGTAGGATGGGGCAACAAGGACAGCAAACAACTTGCCCTGCAAAAAGAGAGTAAAGGGCGGATTAGTGAACAACTCAAGACCACAATTTCAAACAACCACGGAGACAGGCGATGAGAAGTAGGTCAAGGGAAAATCTGGTCATGACCATTGCTTAGACAAGAGCAGCAATGAGGGGTCTCATTCTTGACAATTGATTCTTGAAGGGTCCTAAAGATTCACCAGTCTCTGTCTGTAGTCCCACAGCCTTCCGTTTGCTCATCGGTGACAATGTTCTTTCCACGTCCTAAACGGAGAATTTATGTTGCTGTGACATTTCAAGGTCCATTTATAAAACATCTCACTGAAGTTATCATGGTCATTACACTAAGGCATTGTATTTTATGTAAGGACATATTGTAAAGCTCAAGTAATACAACTCTCAGTGAAAACAGCAATTAGACAACACCACAGTGCAATGAGCTACTAGAACTGGAGCAAGAATTGAAATTACTTAGTGAAATTTGGAAACTGTCAGTCATAAATAAGTGCTTTACACATAAATAATCTGTCATTTTTTTTCAAATGAGAAAAGATTAGTAAGCCACTCATCTTATCTGAGCTGTTCCCTGGTGGCTCAGATGGTAAAGAGTTTTCCTACAATGCAGGAGACCCGGGTTTGAACCCAGGGTTGAGAAGATCCCCTGGAGAAGGGAATGGCAATCTACTCCAGTATTCTTGCCTGGGGAATTCCATGGACGGAGGAGCCTGGCAGGCTACAGTCCAATGGGTCTCAAAGAGTCAGACACGACTGAGTGACTTAACACTACAAAGATATAAAAGATGAAACAGTCTATGTTTGATACAGGATACAGGATGCTTGGGGCTGGAGCACGGGGATGATCCAGAGAGATGATATGGAGTGGGAGGGGGGAGGGGATTTCAGGATTGGGAGCTCGTGTACACCTGTGGCTGATTCATGTCAATGTATGGCAAAACCAATACAGTATTGTAACGTAGAATAAAGTAAAAATAAAATTAAAAAGAAAGATAAAACATCTTAACTGAGCTGAAATAAATGTAATGCTGGAGTAGCAGTGTGTATGAATAACCATGGTGAGATCACTGCAACTCTATTTTAAAAACTCAGTAACTGTCAGAAATGTCTCAGTATCTGTGCCATGCCTCACGACTAAATGGAAATACTTCTTGTTTCCAATGTACCTTTCAACTATTAGGTCAAATCAACACTTTCTTAGGTCTACTTCGTGGTGTGCTTTATTCTAGGCACTCCCACATGAATGACCTCATCTGGTCTCTCAACGGCCTCCTGCAGTAGGCGTTATTATCCCAATTTTCCAGCTTGGGAGACTGATGCTCGGGGCGGTTAAGGTCACACAGCTGGGAGCTGGCAGAACCAGGATGCAGATTCAGGTCTCTGACTTCAAGTCTGGCACTTTCTGTAAGATACCAGGCTGCCTCTGTTTCTATCTCTGGCCATAAAGGAGTTGACTAGCATCCAGAAGGTAGGAGGCTGGAATGTAATGTTATCTTCTTATGCATCTACAAGCATGTCAAATATTTTACAATAAACATATGTATAGAGTATTGGAAGAGACTGAATTATGCGCCTCTAAATTCATATGTTGAAGCCTTCACCCCTGTGCCCTGTGCCTCAAAATGGGATGGTATTTAGAGATGAGACCTTTAAGAGAGGATTAAGTTTAAAAGAGGTCACTGGCATGGGGCCTAACCCAATCTGATTGGTGTTCTGATAAGAAGAGGTAAGGACACACTAGAGGCACACAGGTGCACAGAGGGATGACCATGTAAAGAGGCAACAGGACCCCGGCAGGCATCTGCAAGCCAAGGAGAGAGCCCTGAGGACATCACTCCTGCCAGCACCTTGATCTTGTCTTCCAGCCTCCAGAACTGCGAGAAGAAATTGTCTGCTGTTTAAGCCGCACAGCCTGCGGCATTTTGTTATGGCTCCCGAGGCAGACTAACACACGTTCCCGTGACGTGCCACACACTGTGCCCGTGCGAGAATGCCACAATAAGTGAGACAGGGTCCCCACTCTCAGGAGTGTGCAGTCTTGTAGGGGCTTCTCAGAAGCAAACAATTAAAATGAACAGAGCAAGGTAAGTACTACAAAAAGAGCAGGTCCGAGTGCCAGGGGCACGTGAGACGCTCCTACAATCTGATATGCGGTGTGTATGTTGTTGTTCAGTTGTTAAGTGCTCTCTGACTCTTTGTGACCCCATGGACTGAAGCATATCAGGCTCCTCTATCCTCCACTGTCTCCCGGAGTTAGGATGGGCAGCAAGACTTTAAAGAAAGTGATGTCAAAGAAGAGATATAAAAGATTTTCCCCTTATATCTGGAAGAGCCTCCCATTTCCATTGAACAAAAATCTTTCTATTCTTCATTGCAGTTCCCCCAAATTCAAAACACATTCCTCTTACGCCAATCAGCTACTGCTCTGCTAGTGTTTTGCTTCTACTTCAAAAACTAAACATATATACCCTTTAAATACTTGGGTCCTGGAATGGGCTTTATGAAAGTATTTGAAATGGAAACAAAACTTTAGATGAGTTGTGTGGTGCACTAGTCTCTGATAAATAAAGGTTGACACAACTTAAGAATTTGAGAAAAGAGTAATTTAAAAAATTATGGTGAAGAAAATCAATTTTGTATAGTTTATTTCAACCTAAAGAAAATGTGAATTTTGTTTAAAAATTATGGTGAATTTATTCAATGAAATATATGCAAATATTAAAGTTGATCTTAAGACTATTTAATGGCATGGGAAAATGTTGTGATACAATATAAACTCATAATTTTGTTAATATAGATATGCAGTTTTAAAAGTTCAAAATATTAAGTGGCTACAACAGGCTTACTTATAGAATTGATGCAGCTTTAATTATCAATTTTTAAAATAATTTCTGTTTCCAAAGTTTTCTAGAATTATAAATATAATTACTATAATTATATACATATACACACTCATACATTTTTTAATGAGAGAAAGGAAATATTTTTTTTCCCAGAAGGCTTGGGAAATTATCTGATTCTTTCAACCATACTATTAGAATCAAACTACCCATATTAGCTCTATCATATATCAACAAACTGTTATCAGTTTAAAAGCTTACTCTTGTACTGAGAAAACCTAGGTCCAAATTTTGGTTCCACCTCTTACTAGCCGTATTTCTAAAAGGAATGTGCTTAAATTCTAGGCCTCAATTTCTTCAACTTTAAGGCAAATAATAAGTGCGAGGGCGATCCCAGGGTGGGTGGGAAAATCAAATCAGATGTGTGGGAAAGTACACTGCAAACTATAAAATGCTATAGCAAAATGAGGATGGGGAGGGTTATTATTTTTACTGACTTATATGGTGCTGTTTCTGAACAAGTCAATGTCAGCTGAAGATGGAAATAGGTTTTGAAAAACCTCTAATCATAACCGGTCATCAACGTATTTGTTCAGTGCGTGTCAGTGTGGCCCAGACCACATTAAGCAGACTTTTATGGGGCAGCGGCCACATATATTCCATACAAATTCTCATAGTCTGAATGGAATGCACAAGTGCCAACCCCAGGAAACACCCTCCACAGACACGCGACCAATGAGAGTGTTACACAGGCAGATGGTAAGTCCTTGTAAGTCACCTCCTCAAAGCAACTGCCTGAGTGGCCAGAGAGACAGGTCGTCAGGAAAACCACGAAGGCTGGCAGGTCAGAGCGTGGACAAGTCGGGAGGATGCAGTCGGCATTCGAGATGTAAAGCCCCAGGGTGACCCGGCTTCAAGTGACAGGAACACCTCTCAGTCGCGTCCAACTGTGCGACCCCACAGACGGCAGCCCACCAGGCTCCCCGTCCCTGGGATTCTCCAGGCAAGAGCACTGAAGTGGGTTGCCATTTCCTTCTCCATCTGTAACGCTAAGTGTTATTTAAATAGATGTGAGAAAAGCTCTTTCAGATCCCAGGAGAAAGATACTGATCTGATCAGATGTAGCATGCTATCAAGATTTTCACAGACCCTCTCAGAAAGAAATAATGGAGGTAAGGACATCCAGGCCCTCGGAAGTGCCCTGTGACGGCCTCTGGCAACCAGGGAGGCAAGGACCTGCAATCACATTTTCCATAGCTGGGTCAGAAGAAGGAAGTCTAGAGTTTTCTTTTTCTTTTTACTTCCCCACCACCACTACCTCTCTAACTTTCAAACTTTCCCTCCTTCCTTTTCTACCTTTCTCTACCTCTTTCTTTCCTCGCTGCAAATACTTTTTCAATTCTGATAGCCCAAAATGTGAGCAGCTGAATATTTTCAATAAAATGACTTCTCCAAAATTATTCCACAGCTTCAGCTTCTCCAGCTAAGATGACATTCTCCTTCCCGCTCTTCCATACTCTGTTCAGAAGAAGTAGGTGTCTCATAGTTTTTTATTTTTATTTTTAATATCAAAGCAGTTTTTTAAAAAAATTACTGCTTAATTTGTCTTTTGAGAGGCAGTGAATGAAAATGGGTGCAACAAACATAAAAGCAACAGGGGCCTGAGAACAGTTTCATGCTGCTGCTGATGCTGCTGCTAAGTCGCTTCAGTCGTGTCTGACTCTGTGCGACCCCATAGATGGCAGCCCACCAGGCTCCCCTGTCCCTGGGATTCTCCAGGCAAGAACACTGGAGTGGGTTGCCATTTCCTTCTCCAATGCATGAAAGTGAAAAGTGAAAGTGAAGTCGCTCAGTCGTGTCCGACTCCTAGCAACCCCATGGACTGCAGCCTACCAGGGTCCTCCGTCCATGGGATTTTCCAGGCAAGAGTACTGGAGTGGGGTGCCATTTGCTTCTCCAATAGTTTCATGCTACATGGTTCTATTTTCTTTTCACTTTATGATGGGATCATCATAACCAGTGATAACCGGTAATAAATAGGCAGAAATTTAAAGGAAGACTGTAGTGTTCATCTTTTTTCTTGAGATTCTCTCTTGACCCATGGCCATCTACCATCTTTACTAAACATGAAGGAATCAGCTGGTCTTTCTCAGGCCTCTGCACATAGGCTTCAGGGGTGCAGAAGCTGCCTGTGCCCAACTGGGTGTCCAAAGGAGATCTTCTGTCTCCGCCTGAGGCAGCCTCATTGTGTCACTTGGAAAAAGAGCCATAGACCAGAACGGGCATGATACACACACATTACTCCCAGGGTACTCATCACACCTAAAAGCAGAGGATAACTTGGCAACGGGAATATCCAAACCGGGAGCTTCTCAGTTCATCATTCTTCTTGGTGGCATTATCATAAAAAGAATTTCTGGGGCCTTGGAGAGCTATTTTCTAGGGATCCCTTTAATTTCCTTCGCTAACTCCCAGTTCTTCCATCACCGTCTCCAGCTCTTCCCACATGATGCCTTGCCCAGATCTGCAGCTCCTACACTACACCCTCTAGGTGTTTCCACAATAATCCAACTTGGAGTAGCCCAAGGGGCTTAGTCTGTGAGCAGACACCCCCTCTACTGGACAAAACACTAAGACACACACACAGTTGGGAAAAGATCACAGAATTCTCCAGTACAAACATCCAATTCACTACCCTCACTTTGCACAAGAGAAAGACGTGACAAAACCCAACAGAATCACAGAAGGAACTGAAGGCAGAAACTCTAACTCTGCACCATTGTTATCCTGTGCTCTTCAACAGTTCAACTCACAAGAACAGATGACTACATGACTGAGTTCATGGAGGTCTCTGAGTTGAAACATTCTCCAAGGTGCAGCCATCAATGAAGAAGCAAGGTATTGGTTGAAAGAGCCTTGGGCTGGGAGTCAGAGGAGCTGGTCTCTAGCTCCCGTCCTAGCATCTACAATCTCTGTGATGCTAAGCAAGACATATAAAAGTCTCTGGGCTCCCCTGCCCTCGTGTGAAAGAGTTAGAAGAGATGATCTCTAAAGGAGTCTTTCACAGTATGAACCCATACAGTCTATAACTGTACATAAGAAGGTAAAAGAGCACAAACAGGATTCAATAAATAGAAGAAAAATGCATTCACCGGAATGCTGAAGACTCCATCCTAGTCCTGAGTCTAGGAAGTAGCTACTTGGCCATAGGAAAGTCACTTCATCTCTCTGGAGTCCTGTCTTTGGCATAAGGATGAAGCTAGATGATCTCAGTAGGAAGATTATAGCTTCTCAACCTGCAAGTTTCTACAATTATGAGCAATGATAACTGGGCACTGATGCTTTCTTCAAAGGATCCTGAAGCCACGGAGGTGTGTTTATACATCTTTGGATAAAGGAGGGAGCCATTAACCTTCTACTTGTTTTATAATAAGTAGAGCTAAGAATAAATACATCAAACTTCTTGTTTAGAGCTCAGAAGAGCTCAAGCAAATACGCTTCCTTCCAACCTGTACAGTGGACAAGACATGAGTCCAAGGCACCACCATCAAATCCCAGAGCTTATATAAGCCATGCTGCACAACAGCAAGGAAGCCACTGCTTTCTGTGAATGATTGTGTACTTGCATACTCAGTCGCTTCAGTCTTGTCCAACTCTTTGCAACACTATGGACTGTAGCTCTCCAGGCTCCTCTGTCCGTGGGATTCTCCAGGCAAGAATACTGGAGTGGGGTTGCCCTGCCTTTCTCTAGGGGATCTTCTCACCCAGGAATCGAACCCAAGTCTCCTGTCTCTCCTGCACTACAGGCGGATACTTTACCCACTGAGCCGCCCAGGAAGCCCCTGTGAATGATTATGTAGACCTAATAAATTATCCTTGGAAGAAAAGTTATGACCAACCTAGACAGCATATTCAAAAGCAGAAACATTACTTTGCCAACAAAGGTCCGTCTAGTCAAGGCTACGGTTTTTCTAGTAGTCATGTATGGATGTGAGAGTTGGACTGTGAAGAAGGCTGAGCACCAAAGGATTGATGCTTTTGAACTGTGGTGTTGGAGAAGACTCTTGAGAGTCCCTTGGACTGCAAGGAGAGCCAACCAGTCCATCCTAAAGGAGATCAGTCCTGAATATTCACTGGAAGGACTAATGTTGAAGACGAAACTCCAATACTTTGGCCACCTGATGCAAAGAACTGACTCATTTGAAAAGACCCTGATGCTGGGAAAAATTGAAGGCGGGAGGAGAAGAGGATGACAGAGGATGAGGTGGTTGGATAGCATCACCAACTCAACGGACATGAGTTTGAGTAAACTCCAGGAGTTGGTGATGGACAGGAAAGCTTGGCATGCCGCAGTCCATGGGGTCTCAAAGAGACAGACATGACTGAGCGACTGAACTGAATAAATTATCAAACCAGATCACTAATTCTATGCATTGTAAATGAGGTTGTAGGAATTGACACAAAGTTTAAAAGAAAAGTTGAAACCAAACAATGGTAAAGATGCCCGGGTGGCCTGAATATGGCTCTGGAAGCAGAGGGAAAGGGTGGTACTGAGCTAAGAGTTCCAGCTCACAGCACCCCCAAACTATGCAATAAATAATACAAAAGAGTGTGCTTGCCATATATGTGCAGTTACTAAACAAGTTCTCTAGCAGCCTCAGCAGCCTACCATGCACCTGGCTACTCTTATCCAGGTTTTTGGGATCCACTGAGGACATTAGGGAAAACAGCAGTGGCTGGAGAAAGCTTCATGACCAACTACTGGACTGTTGGCCACAAGGTCAAGTGGAAGCACACTGAAAGGAAAACAAAAACTGTGACCCTTGAAGAACTGCTTAAACCTTCTGACATTCAGTTATCCTGCCTGTCCTAAAAACACCTTAGAAAGGAAATACACTTGAGTCACAATGTTTTACACTAAAATAAAGGTAGCCTATGCATTTGAAATATCTTGTTTGCCAAGTTTTTACCTTCAAATTACCTTCTGATGCTCCCCCTTCTTCTTTTGATCCCTTAAAATTTTTTTAATTTAGTTTTTATTTTACATTGGAGTATAGTTGATTTACAATGTTGTGTTAGTTTCAGGTGTATAGCAAAGTGATTAAGTTATACCTATAAATCCAAAGAGTCAGACACAACTGAGCGACTGAACTGAACTAATAAAAGTATCTATTATTTTTCAGAATCTTTTCCCATATAAGTTATTACAGAGTATTGAATAGAGTTCCCTGTGCTATACAGTAGGTCCTTGTTGAGTATTTTATATATAGTAGTATATATATATGTCAATTCCAAACTGCTAATTTATCCGCAACCCCCCCACTTTTCCCAAGGAATTTTTTTAAATATTAAAATCCAAACAATGTGCTATTTGACCCATACACACCAAGACCAATAAGCACTTTAGATATTAAAGAAACTACTTACTATTTGAGGACCCTCTCCTAGAAGTTTCTCAACATAATTTTCATTTCTAAAGGCCAGTATCAAGTTTTGAGAATTTTCAGAATTGCCCCCTTTCCTTAAGTCCTCTTTTGTAGGGATGTGTCCTTGAAAAATCAGAATATTGATTTTAAATGTTGGTGCCAACCGAACACCAGTAGGAAGATCTCATTGGAAGATAAGCAGAGCAAAGAATAACCCAGTTAGAGAGGAGAATGCGTGCTCTGTCTGTCGGCCTTCCCTGGTGCCGCCCCTCCTTGGCATCAAGCAGGAAAGACTCTTTTCACACCTGACACAAGCCTGCACTGTCCTTCTGAAATATGAGAAAGCAATTCCCTGAGGAACAAGGAGGCCTCTTGGCAGAGGTGAGTGAAGCTGAGAAGCTGAGAAGCTGAGCTACAGTAAGAAGGGACTCTCTCCATGGAACAGCATTGCAATCAGTTTATCTTCCCAGGGAGAGGCAATAGTCTATATTACTTAAAACTGGACAGAATTTTCATGGTGCTTTACATACCGATATTGAGTTCCTCTGCTATGGACCATAAAAACATGGAGCTGACTCGGGCTCTGTAACTGCCCGAGGTGCCTCGTTTTTGCCCATCACACACAGGCCCTGCAAACATAGGACAGAATTTACTGATGACTTTATATTCGGGTCCTCACCTCTGTAGGATGGTTATGAGCTCTGTAAGAACAGGAATTAGCTTTTAATTTTGGCCTGTTTTTGTCCACTGCTATGTCCACGTTATCTCGAACAGTGACGAATCCATGATAGTATTCAATCAATATTGTTGAATAAACAAATGATTTTTGAGTGCCTCCTAGATATAAATACAAATTACCACAGCGACAGAGCCGTGTTCACTGTCACAGTTCAGAGAAGATGGGCCCATGGCCAACAGGGGACATAGCAATGCGGTGAAGCAGGAGGACAGGTGATTCAACACCAAGTCTTCCCTGCACCATTTACGTAGCAAGTTACCCTCTCTGAGTCCCAGTTCCATCCTCATTCGAAGGGAGCTGAAACTCCCTGCCTCGGGAACAGGAATCACACCGCAAACACATAGTCTTGAAGAGGTTGAAATCTCTTGAAAATGTACAAAATATACACACTTTATGCACACATAATGTGTATCCACATAGATGAGGACAGAAGCATGAATATAAACCAGGATGGAAGGGTTTGGGAATCACTTAAAATAGGAATAAAAAGTACCCACTTTTCAGTCTCTGGAATAGATCGTAAACTGCTGCTTCCTAATTGTATATGGTGAAATTTTAGGATGAATGTGTCTAAGCAATTGATTTCTTTGATGAACAATTTTATAGTTATTTCCTTCTGAAAACAGAGCACACGTCATGTTAAGGGTTCCACACTGTTTCAGATTCAAAATTTGGGAAAGTGCATACAATTCTATCAAAAGAGTGCTTTTCGCTCAGATTCTTAACATCTATGTTAAATGTAGTTTATCTGCTGCACTGAATGCAACTCCCTTAAATCTTTTCTGGGACAAAGTAGAAAAAAAATGATTTAAACCAAGAAAAGACAGAAATATACCCACCCATTTCATGGGGGCTTTTATGAGGTTCTGACAATAACGCACATGGACATTCTGTGTAAGCAATCACGTGTACCCACAGAGGTGGCTGCAGTTGGTTCTTGTCCTCAGCTCTCTTTAGCCGATTCCACCCTTGCCTTCTCTGCTGCAGTGAGCCCCTTCACCGTCACCACCACCCTGCACCGAAGTTGCTCTCCCTCTTCCGGGTAAGAGGCAGCAACAGGCAGGGTAGGAGTTTCAGAAGCATTCCAGAATTCTATCTTCTTTCTCTCTGCCCATTTTGAATGAGAAGGTTTAGCTCCACATTTCAAAGAAGAAAAAAGAAACCAACATGATTCTGAACTAATATTGGTCCCAAAGACTGAGTATGGCACCAATCAGGAAAGTCCTCAATTCATGAGCCCAAGGACAATGTTTACTGATGGACATGTCCTAGCATCCAATATTTCTTCCCAGGAAAGGAAAGAATCAGAGGAATCAGAGAATCAGAATCAGAGGAAATTCTGATTTTTGGTCATAGTCCACTCTAGAAATTAATGTCCCTAAATAGCAATCCACTCCAGTACTCTTGCCTGGAAATTCCCATGGACGGAGGAGCCTGGTAGGCTACAGTCCATGGGGTTGCAAAGAGTTGGACACGAATGAGCGACTTCACTTCATTTCACTTCACTTCACTTTACTTCACTAAGGGTAGACAAAGCATTTCCTTCCCATGTCCCATGTGAGATGCTCACACATTTCTTTACACTGGGGAGTGACTTCACCATGTGATCAGGGTCTTTGGGAAAGTAGCGGAGCCCCAGTACTGCAGCCTCTTAAAGGACCCCCCACCACCACCACATGGCCCATTCAGAAGCTTGCCCTACTGGGCTGGTTGCAGTTTCCCACTCCCTTCTCTGCCACCAATGACAGAAAGGCCAGGAATGAGAAAGGCTGATGAGGGACAACAGTGGCAGTCGGTCAGATCTGGGTTTAACTCTGAGTTCTGCCACTTTCTGGCTGAGTGACTCTGTAATTGGCTTTCCTTTTCTTTCTGTCCCTCATCTGTAAAATGAGGATAACAGCTATTGTAGAGATTGTGGCTTGAATTAAAAGTAATATGTATCAAGCATCCAGTTCAGTAGTATTAGTCACTCAGTCATGTCTGACTCTTTGTGACCCCATGGACTGTAGCCAGCCAGGCTCCTCTGTCCATGGAATTCTCCAGGCAAGAATTCCATTCTTGCCATTCCCTTCTCCAGGGGATCTTTCTCATCCAGGGATTGAACCTGGGTCTCCTGAATTGCACGCAGATCTTTACCCTCTGTGCCACCAGGGAAGCTGCTGGTGTTTAAGTTTTCAACAAAACTACTGTTGCAGTTACCGTTGTTTTCAGCCAGTGTCCATGTTCCACTTGCTATGGCCCAAGAAGAGCCAAGACCACTAGAGGAAAATGAAAGGGATGGAGGAACATGAGAAGAGAAAACAAGCAAGTGCCAGTACTAGGAAAAGACCTCCAGGAATGGCTCAGCTGGTGGGAACATGATCTATTGATCACCCGCACTGTGCACTTAGGTTTCTATCAGGTAATCAATCTGAAGGGGAGGAGGTGGAGGATGTATCACCGTCGGCCGGCGGTGGACCCTGCAGCTGCTGCTCCCTCTCCCCAGGAGCTACTCTTGTTTCAGTCTTCCTCCCTCTTGCCAATGCAACGTGCAGCCTGTGCATACATTAGGCTCCTATATTCCCCTCACTCCCTCCTTTACCATCCCCTTCCCAAGATCAACCTGTGTGCCCCACCCTCCCACCCAGAGCCTCCCTACTGCCTTCCTCTTGTCTCAGGCTCCCAAGTGGACAGTGGGACCTTAAATCTGCCTGGCAATTCTGCATTTTCATGGTTTACTGGGTAACCTGACTCCACCTCACAGTGAGGACACCATTTCTGTCTGTCAAACTGGGAACATGGCTTTGATATTCTAATCCCCAGAGCTCTCGAAGTATGAGAGCTATGAATTAGGGCTCCCGAATCCACTCAGAGTTTACCCCACTATGGCAAAGTGGCCCCTGCCCCAGGAGGTGATGGCCACAGCAGTGGGGGAGGCAAGAGAAGGAGCTCAGGCCCAGTGCTGGGAGTGCACGTCTCAGCTCTGCTCTGGGCCTGGGCCATCTCTGACCCAGACTGAAGGGCACCTGCCACTGCAGGTCCCCAGAGATCTTCATGAAATTCCACACCTCATCTGCTCTGTCAGAGGGTGATATGCCTGGGTTGCTGTCATCCCAGAGACTGTCACTGTCCTTTGACATGGCAAGTGGATGGAAACCAGAGGAAAGGGGATGCATGGGAGGAGGGGGGCAGGAAGAGACAGCTCACCCCAGAGCCCAGTGCAGACCCGAGAAATGCTGAGGAGTCCCACTGCTCACCTGAATGCTCAGAGAATTAAGAACAGCAGGCTTGAGAGGGCCTTCACAACAGATCATATATTGAACCTGTTCATTGAGTAGACAAGACTGATGAGATTCCTGGGAAACTGAATTATCGAGACCATCCAGCAAAGTGATCAGTGGCCAAGTCAAGACTAAAACTCAGTTTGCTCTGGGTAAAGTGGAAGCTTTTATAAAATTTAAAACCAAGTTTTTGTTTGCTTTCTCGTATTCCTCTGTGTGTGTGTGTGTATGTGTGTGTGTGTGTGTGTGCTTTAAGGTCTCCAAAATTTTCCTAATGAATATTCCCAAATATACACAAAACTAGAGAACCAAATAATGCAGCCACATAAACACATGACCTCTGACAAAACCATTATGAAGATGTTGCCACACTTGCTTCATCAAACTTTTAACCTATTTTAACTCAAATATTATAAAACGATTCCATAGTTTCATTTCAGTCCTATGCATTAGAAAAATGCATATTTTTCTTATACCAGTGATTCTCAGAGCTTTCCAGGGCCCCACTCCCCAGAGTTCCTTATTTAGTCAGTTGGGAGCAGTGCTCAGGATTTCCATTTCTAACGTATTCCTGGCTGATGCTGCTGACAGACGCCAGTCCAAGGCCACACAATGAGAACCTCTGTCTTATATCCTCACAATGCCATTGCCAAACCTAACAGGTTTAACAGTATACCACAGGATTATCAAATATCTGTCTATATTCCATTTTCCTGCTTGTCTCCAAAATGCCTTTTTACAAATGGCTTATTTCAATCGTATTTCCAAGTTCATACATTACATTTGGTTGCTATGTCTCTTAACTTTCTTATATATATTTGCCAGACCAATCAATCTTCCCTCCTCCACTAAACCTATCTCCTTTGTTTACTGCTTTATAAGCGAATCAAAGTTGCTAAGAAACCAGATCTTAATGGTTCTCACCACAAAAGAGAAACAATAATTATAGGATGCGACAGAGGTGTTAGCTAATACTGTGGTGGTAACCATACCGCAGTGTATAAAGATATCAAATCAACATGCTGTACACCTTACACTTACGCAATGTTCTATGTCAATTATATCTCAATTAAAAAAAAATAAAGAACCCAGTATAGCCCCACCTATGGAGTTTTCTGTTTGCTTGCTCATAGTGTTGCTTAATTTATTCCTCTAGTTTCCATATTTCCTGTGAACTGAAAGTAGCCCTGAATGTCTGATTACTTATAGATTCAGTTCTCTGGAAAGAATATGGCATAACCCCAAAGACAGGGCTATGTATGGTCAAGTTAAGGTTTACATTTTAAACTCATCTGAATATACACACGCATTTTTAACGGGCCTTCCCAGGTGGTGCTAGTGGTAAAGAACCTGCCTGCCAATGCAGGAGATGCGAGAGAGGCTGGTTCCATCCTTGGGTCGGGAAGATCCCCTGGAGGAGGGCATGGCAACACACTCCAGTATTCTTGCCTGGAGAAACCCATGGACAGAGGAGCCTGGTTAGCTGCAGTCCACAGGGTCGCAAAGAGCTGGACACAAATGAAGTGACTTAGCACGAATGCACACACATTTTTATACACTTGGAACATACATTTCAAAGCCCACCTTATCTATTTTTAAACCACTTTATAATAATTCATGCTCTTTATACTAAAGCAAACTCCTTCCCTTGAAATTTTATGGATCCTGAAAAGAAATAAGTTCTCAGATTCCTCAGTAAGCCACACACCTGGGACCCAGTTCTTGACCACTCTGGTCCGTTTAACCCACGTATAATAAAACCGTACATAAGCATTCCATGAAATGCCTGCCACCTGACAAGGAAAATCATTTAGTTGCTAAACAACCAAGGCTGCTATCTGTAGGTATTACTTGTCTTGAAATCCACCTCTGAGCCACTCAGATGCCACCAGCAGTGTCCTCTGGCACACCAAACAGGAGGAGCCCATCTCTCAAACCAACAGGCAGGGGGCTGTTCTGATAGCCAAGGGAAAAACAAAACGGGCTGTTTGGGGATGAAAAGAGACCTAACAGATAAAAGTGTTGAGAATAGGCCAGCAAGTAGAATTCTTCTTGAGAATAAATTTGGATTCCTAACATCTAAAAAACATAGATGGCTCTTGAAGGCAGATTAGACATTTATCAAATTGTTTTCTACTGACAAAATTACCTTTTCGGTCATGAAGCAACACTTACCTAATTAAGCAGTTTTTAAAAACTCAAAGGATAAATACACAGAAGTTCATATTATACAGTACTGGAGCTGTACTTTCAGCGAAGCTCATTGCTTTTCACATAAAGAGGTAAGATGGGGGACAAGCACATACTCCTAAGGGTTAAATGAAATTCTATGTAATCAGCCTAGCACAGTTGGGTATGCTGTAATTAACATTAATTCCCCCATGTCTCATTTATTCTATTTTATGAACATTATTGCTGAATTTTCTAGAATTCTATGTTTAGGGATGGCATAAAGAAGAACTGGGTTCTGGCTATCAGCTGGTTATTGACAAACAGATTCTTCTAATCTCTTCTTCTGTTGAAATGGAGAAATAGGAGAGATGAGAGGACACACTGGTCAATGTAAACAGAGATAAAATAAACTGTGTATGCTGGAGATGTTTTGTGCAGTCATTAAAAAAAAATAACCTTGAGTTGTAATAACTCTGAGCAGCAGTGGGGCATTGATCAAGAACTTCATTTTAGATAAGAATTTTCATGGGCAGGAGTGAAAATGCTTCAGCAATGCAAGGTCATTATTTGTTGAACCAGTAAACAGTACTTCTAGAGGAAAAAAATATATATTTCGTTATCAGCATTTTAAAAATATTTTTATATGCGGTAACAAAAAAGTAGTACTGATGTAGTGCATAACATATTTGGTTGGAAATAATCCTTGTTAAAACAGCATTCAATAAAACCAATTGTTTGTTCTGGTTTCACTTGTTTTAGGCATCAAAATATTACTTACAATAATTACATAAGGTCTCTTAGTCTGTTATAACATTGCCCAGGGGCAGGAGCTTCTCTTTATGAGTTTGTGGTGACAATAAAATAATTAACTGACAATGAAGAACTCTATACAATTCAGTTGCATAAATATATGTAATACATTATAAACGATACAGTGGGTTTTGATGGAAAGCTCTAAATCCTCTTTATAAAAAATCATTTGAAAACCCATCAGCACTGTGTCTAAGAGAAGAGTCTCAGTTATGGTCAAATCTGCTCTGGAATCTGCTTTCTCCGTTGCTTATGTGCTATGATCAGTGCATGTAAGCACTACCACCCCACAGTAGTGCTGTGGTCCCATTCAAGCCTTCACTGGTTTTAGTTGCTCCTTTATACCAGAGTCATTATAAATATGGGCAGAAAATGATCAGTTTCTGTTTATGAAACTGACTAAAGTGCCAGTTAAGTACCAAATCTTTACTAGAATTTGGAAGGAAGTTAACTTGCTCCCATATGCTCTATAAAATACTCACTACTGGATTTATTCATGCTGGTTGGGTACTGGAATGCAAATATGAAAAAGATAGAATCTGTACTAAAGAAATTCACAGTATACTGATTCCAGCTTCTAAAGAATCTACCCATTGTTTTTTTCTGAACACTTTTATAGGAATCCAACAATCCTTTGGCTATGCTGTTTCTATAAAGAAGTGTGGTGGGGGAAAAAGGCAGAGGAATTTGCTGTGGAACTGGGAACCATACACTCCTATCCACCATCCAGCACATCAAATTATGACCAATTGTTTTGAATATACAATCAAAAAGTAAGTTTTTGAAAACACACACCACAGGACAGTAACAACCAGTAAAGCTTCAATGAGATCAACAGGAAAGGTAGATGTCAGCACCAAAAAGAAAAATTTTCCTAGCTGTCAGTTTCTTTTGGTACACCTCAATGCCATGATAGCTTACAGTGTGCCTGACTGAGCCTGGCATCTTCTTCCTAAGAACCCTGTGAATCGCATCTTATTACTCACAATGCAGAGAAGAGAAAACTGAGACTAAGAGAGGTAGTATAACTTCATTAGAGCACAGCAGCAGAGTTCAGACTCAAGTATAAACGTGGCTACCCACGTTCTTCCACGATGCCTCCTTCAAACTGCACATCCAGCCAGTCAAATACCACATGGCTTGAACAACTATAATTTATCTAGTTTCTGTAAATCATAGTCTTACCAAGTATGTGAAAAACAGATAACATGTATATGTGATTGATTGATGAGATTCCTAGGAATCTTTCAGAAAGATAAGACAGCATTGTAGTCATAAATCACTTTTCCAAACAATAAAATGAAGAAAAGTTTTATTAAGCAATAGGAGAAGGCAATGGCACCCACTCCAGCACTCTTGCCTGGAAAATCCCATGGATGGAGGAGCCTGGTGGGCTACAGTTCATGGGGTCGCGAAGAGTCGGACATGATTGAGCAACTTCACTTTCACTTTTCACTTTTCCTGCATTGGAGAAGGAAATGGCACCCCACGCCAGTGTTCTGCCTGGAGAGTCCCAGGGACGGGGGAGCTTGGTGGGCTGCCGTCTCTGGGGTCGCACAGAGTCGGACACGACTGAAGCGACTCAGCAGCAGCAGCAGCAGGGCTCCCTAGGTGACTCAGGGGTAACGAGTCTCCCTGTCAGTGCAGAAAATGCAGGAGGCTGGGGTTTGATCCCTGGGTTGGGAAGATCCCCTGGAGGAGAAAATGGCAACCCGCTCCAGTACTCTTGCCTGGAAAATTCCAAAGACGGAGGAGCCTGGTGGGCTACAGGCCATGGGGCTGCAAAGAGTTGGAGATGACTTAGCAACTGAGCACAACAGCAAAAGAACACTGAAAGCATCAGTTAACTTTGTAAAACAAGCAACGTCTAGGTGAATTCTCAGAGAATCCCAATATTTAGAGGTGAAAGATCCTCAAATTGTCTTCAGAGATTTATCCTAAGTTATTCATTTTTATCAATGAGCAAATGGAACTCCTGGAACATTACTAATTATATTTCAATTATCATATAAGATTATTATATGCAACAAGTTCTTTATTATAAGTTACTTAATCAGCAAGTAAATTTTTAACTTATTTTTCAACTTTTATCTCTGAACTCCATAGCCTAAATCATTTTTGTAATATTTATATATTTTTCTAAAATAAACATATATATTTATCTTTCAACTTTTACTTCTTAACTCCATGAGCCTAAATAATTGTAGTACTCTGGGAGTGAGTGGCTTTATCCCCTTGAGTTTGGGTGCTAACGAAAGTTAATTATTAATGGAACAAAGGTCACCAGGCAATTGCTTATTGGAGAAATTTCAAGGGCTCCAAAGCAAATACTTACGTAGCTATTATAACTCAAATTCCCTGAAAATCCAAATAAGTTTCTTGTTACCTTCAAATTGGTGGTGGGGACAACATTCAGAGAAAAGGAAAGAACCAGAATTGAAGTTAGAAGATCTAGACTATCCTATCACTAAACAGCTTCAACCCTTCAGATAGAACCTCACTTGTTTTCCTATACCATGAAGGCATTGAGCCAAGGATCCTTCCCAGCGTTAGTAGTTTATAATCACTCTTTAGAGGAGATGAATACCAACTAAATCTTACATTCCCTTGTAGAGTTTGTAGAACTGCTGCTGGCTTTTATAAAAGAAATAAGAAAATTTTCAAATATTTTGAGGGTGTATACTTCCAAAGACTTAGATTTCCTGAGAGAGACATTTTATTTTTTTAAATATGTCAACGTAGTTTATATCTCTAGGCAAAGTAAATTTCTTTCATTTCTTCAGGATTAAAAATTAGTCTGGTGGATCATCAAAAAAGCAAGAGAGTTCCAGAAAAACATCTATTTCTGTTTTATTGACTATGCCAAAGCCTTTGACTGTGTGGATCACAATAAACTGTGGAACATTCTGAAAGAGATGGGAATACCAGACCATCTGACCTGCCTCTTGAGAAACCTATATGCAGGTCAGGAAGCAACAATTAGAACTGGACATGGAACAACAAACTGGTTCCAAATAGGAAAAGGAGTACGTCAAGGCTGTATATTGTCACCCTGCTTATTTAACTTATATGCAGAGTACATCATGAGAAATGCTGGGCTGGAGGAAGCACAAGCTGGAATCAAGATTGCCAGGAGAAATATCAATAACCTCAGATATGCAAATGACACCACCCATATGGCAGAAAGTGAAGAAGAACTAAAAAGCTCTTGATGAAAGTGAAAGAGGAGAGTGAAAAAGTTGGCTTAAAGTTCAGCATTCAGAAAACGAAGATCATGGCATCTGGTCCCATCACTTCATGGGAAATAGACGGCGAAACAGTGGAAACAGTGTCAGACTTTATTTTGGGGGGCTCCAAAATCACTGCAGATGGTGATTGCAGCCATGAAATTAAAAGACTTATTCCTTGGAAGAAAAGTTATGACCAACCTAGACAGCATATTCAAAAGCAGAGACATTACTTTGCAAACAAAGGTCCGTCTAGTCAAGGCTATGGTTTTTCCAGTGGTCATGTATGGATGTGAGAGTTAGACTGTGAAGAAAGCTGAGTGCTGAAGAATTGATGCTTTTGAACTGTGGTGCTGGAGAAGACTCTTGAGAGTCCCTTGGACTGCAAGAAGATCCAACCAGTCCATCCTAAAGGAGATCAGTCCTGGGTGTTCATTGGAAGGACTGATGTTGAAGCTGAAGTTCTAATACTTTGGTGACCTGATGTGGAGAGCTGACTCATTCGAAAAGACCCCGATATTGGGAAAGATTGAGGGCAGGAGGAGAAGGGGACGACAGAGGACGAGATGGTTGGATAGCATCATCGACTCAATGGATATGGTTTGGGGTGGACTCTGGGAGTTGGTGATGCACAGGGAGGCCTGGCGTGCTGTAGTTCATGGGGTCACAAACAGTCGGACACGACTGAGTGACTGAACTTAAAAATAAGTCCTGATAGTACCACTAAAGCAGCAATATGCCCAGAACAAAAGCAATAAATAACAAAAAATAATAACATTTAGTTTGTCCCTGTGCAACTTTCTACGTATGGTAGAAAGAACCAGCTTATCTGCTATCCTCTTCAATTAAATTGAGGTTGAGGACCACATATGCTTCACTGCAGGTAATGAGAAATCAAAAACTCTTTTCAAAAGTAGAGTTTATCTCAAATTCACTTTAGTGGATACATCAAAAAGAAAGCAAAGTAACTACTGTAGAGCATTTGACTTCTCAGCTCTCATTTTGAAGGGTTTTGATCTTCAGAGAAAGCCAGTGGGGCAGGGAACTGGTTCATTCATTTATCTAAGGTCCACATAGTCAAAGCTATCGTTTTTCCAGTAGTCATGTACAGACATGAGGGCTGGACCATAAAGAAGGCTGAGTGCCAAAGAACCGATGATTTTCAAACTGTGGTGCTGGAGAAGAATTTTGAGAGTCCTTTGGACTGCAAGATCAAACCATTAAATCCTAAAAGAAATCAACCCTGAATATTTATTGGAAGGACTAAAGCTCAAGCTCCAATCCTTTGGCCACCTAATGCGAAGAGTCGACTCATTGGAAAAGGCCCTGATGCTGGGGAAGACTGAGGGCAAAAGGAGAAGAGGGCACGCAGCAGAGGATGAAATGGTTAGCTAGCAACACCAACTCAACGGACATGAATTTGAGCAAACTCTGGGAGACAGTGAAAGACAGGGAAGTCTGGTGTGCTGTGGTCCATGGGGTTGCAAAGAGTCAGACATGACTTACCAACTGAACAACAACAACAAAATGTATATATATTTACCAGTTAAGTGTCAGGCACTACCACAAATGTGAGAGGTACACAGACAAACATCCTATGATTTTTGCCATCCAGGGGCTCATAATCTAATTAGTGTCACAAGACTCACATGCAAGCAAATGATCATGACAATGCCAAGTGTTTTGAAATGAAAGAAACACAATGCACTATCTGAAATATATAATAGGAAATGCTTAACTCTAACTGGGAAGGTTAGAAGAGCTTTGTGAAAAGGATGACATTTGTGCTAGGTCTTGATGGGGGAGTAGGTAGGTTTTCATGGAAACAGCACATGCAAAGGCCCAGAAGTAAAGAAACAAAGGGAGGAAGGAAAATAAGGGAAGAAGGAAAAGTGTAATAAATTTAAAATAGTATTTTTACAATCTGACATATCTGAAATAGGATCTTATTTTTGTTGTCATTTTCCTAATTGCATATGAGACTAAGCATATTTCTACTCATTCATAAACTCATTCATCATTCAAATTTTATCTTAAGTGAATTGACTATTTTCTCTACTTTGTCTTTTATTTACTAACTTATATGAATTCTTTATATATTCTCTTTGTTAGTCATAAGTGCTGCAAATATCTTCTGACAGCTTTCCATATTACTTTTTAAAATAATATCATTTTTCATAGTCAAATGATTTTCATTTAAATTTTTAAATTTCAGATTATTTTAATACAAATTGACTAATAATCTTAATATTTGTGTTTTTAGCATCCCTTCCCTATCTTTGCATATTTTCTACTAAGAGCTCTCAAGTTTTGCTTTTTACATCTCAGTTCTAAAGCCACCTGAAATAGATTTTGTGCATGGTGCAAGATTTATTTTTTTCTTTCCATATGGCTTACCAATTGGCCCAGCAACGTTTACTGAATAATCTATCCTCTCCCAGTCTTTGTAATGTCAGCTGTTGCAGGCAGGATTTATGAGAGGAGACTTCCTCTCCGAAACTTTAGTGAGTGTGCTATTAGAGAGTGAAGGAGGCAGGGGCTGGGCAAAAGGAACTGCAGCCACAACAGAGGCCACATGGTCACACAAGGAGCCCTGAAGCTGGATGGCTCTTCAGAGTCATTTCCTGCACGGGACATGGATTGGGATTTGGTACCCTCACACACAGACTTGTCATCGTCACAGGATGGGGCTGCCCCTGTGGAGTGGGTGGAGTCTTTGGTGAGGCAGCTCCCTTAGGCAGAGGGCAGGGTCCGAGGAGGGCCTCAGATGTCATCCACCACATTACGATTCCAGCATCTGGAGAGCTGAGGGAACTAGGGCTTTGATCTGGACAGGGGGATCTGTGTGGCACACACAGCATTCACTAGATGGCCTTTGTCACGTACCTCCTCTCCCATTTTACTGTCTCACTCTTCTTTTGGATTCTTTTTCCTACGAAAACATTTCCAGATAGGTCTCTCTCCTGGTACCCTGCGTGTCATCCAATATGTTGACAGCCCCTTTCAAATCTGTACATCTGATCACACCATACACTTTCCTGGTGGCTCAGTGACAAAGAATCTGCCTACGATGCAGGAGGCCTGGGTAGGATCTCTGGGTCGGGGAAGATCCCCTGGAGGGCATGGCAACCCACTCCAGCATTCTTGCCTGGAGAAACCTCATGGACAGAGGAGGCTAGTGGGCTATAGTCCACAGAGTCACAAAGAGTCAGAAACAACCAAAGCGACTTAGCACACACACACGCAAAGGGTACATTTTCTCCCTTGATATAAATATATATGAATATCTATCACTAATGTAGCCTGGCTTTTTACTTTAAATAGCCACCTTCCCCAACGGGCTCAAAATCAACATGTTGTCAACTAAAGTTGAAACTGAACTCTCCCGTGTCCTTTACTTGTAAGGAATACTTTATTCTAAATGGAGGATGTTTCCAGTATCCTCTTGAATCCTGTTCCATTTAGCTTAGGAAAAATTTAACATACCCTGATTCTGTCATGTAACCTCTTTCCATTTGCATTTATCTCCAAAGTTGATTATGAATGCCAACAAGATGTTGAAGAGAAAAGATCTGAACAGGACAGGGAGTAGTGATGAGACCATGACATGATGGTGATATTTCTCTACATTTTGACACAGGTGCATTCATCAACACTCTATGACTTTTCTTATGGTTGTAGACCCACCGAGTTTCAATAGAGCAGCTATCTTCCCAGTCACTTGGGGCAGGAACCTTCTAGTGATCCTTCTGTTTTCTCCCTAAATTATGGATCCAATCAAATTCAACTAGTTTTGAGTCCCCGTAGTTTGGAATCTATTCCTTGTTACCACTAACACCAAGGTCATCATAGAGCTGTTTGATTCTTCAGTTCAGTTCACTTCAGTCACTCAGTCATGTCCGACTCTTTGTAACCCCATGGACTGCAGCATGCCAGGCCTCTCTATCCATCACCAACTCCCGGAGTTTACTCAAATTCATGTCCATTGAGTCGGTGATGTCATCAAACTATCTCATCCTCTGTGGCCCCCTTCTCCTCACACTTTCAACCTTTCCCAGCATCAGGGTCTTTTCAAATGAGTCAACTCTTCGCAGCAGGTAGCCAAAGTATTGGAGTTTCAGCATCAGTCCTTCCAAAGAATATTCAGGACTGATTTCCTTTAGGATGGATTCACTGAATCTCCTTGTAGTCCAAGGGACTCTCAAGAGTCTTCTCCAATACCACAGTTCAAAAGCATCAATTCTTTGATGCTCAGCTTTCTTTATAGTCCAACTCTCACACCCATTCATGACTACTGGAAAAAACCTAGCTTTGACTAGACAGAACTTAGTCAGCAAAGTAATGTCTCTGCTTTTTAATATGCTGTCTAGGTTGGTCATAACTTTTATTCCAAGAAGCAAGTGTCTTTTAATTTCATGGCTGCAATCACCATCTGCAGTGATTTTGGAGCCAAAAAAAATAAAGTCTTTCACTGTTTCCATTGTTTCCCCATCTATTTGCCATGAAGTGATGGGACCAGATGCCATCTTAGTTTTCTGAATGTTGGGTTTTAAGGGAACATTTTCACTCTCCTCTTTCACTTTCATCAAGAGGCTCTTTAGTTTTTCTTCACTTTCTGCCATAGAGTGGTGTAATCTGCATATCTGAGGTTACTGACATTTCTTCTGGCAATCTTGATTCCAGCTTGTGCTTCCTCCAGCCCAGCGTTTCTCATGATGTACTCTGCACAGAAGTTAAATAAGCAGGGTGACAATATACAGCCTTAATATACTCCTTTCCTGATTTGGAACTAGTCTGTTGTTCCATGTCCTGCTCTAACTGCTGCTTTCTGACCTGCATACAGATTTCTCAAGAGGCAGGTCAGGTGGTCTGGTATTCTTATATCTTTCAGAATTTTCCACAGTTTGTGGTGATCCACTAAGTCAAAGGCTTTGGCATAGTCAATAAAGCAGAAGTAGATGTTTTTCCGGAACTCTCTTGTCTTTTGATGATGCAACGGATGTTGGCAATTTGACCTCTGGTTCCTCTGCCTTTTCTAAAACCAGGTTGAACATGTGGAAGTTCACAGTTCATGTACTGTTGAAGCCTGGCTTGGAGAATTTTGAGTATTACTTTACTAGCATGTGAAATGAGTGCAATTGTGCAGTAGCTCAAACATTCTTTGGCATTGCCTTTCTTTGAGATTGGAATGAAAACTGACCTTTTCCAGTCCTGTGGCCACGGCTGAGTTTTCTGAATTTGCCAGAATTTTGAGTGCAGCACTTTCACAGCATCATCTTTTAGGATTTGAAACAGCTCAACTGGAATTCCATCACCTTCACTAGCTTTATTGGTAGTGATGCTTCCTAAGGCCCATAACTTTGCATTCCAGGATGTCTGGCTCTAGGTGAGTGATTACACCATCGTGCTTATCTGGGTCATGAAGACCTTTTTTGTATAGTTCTTCTGTGTATTCTTGCCACCTCTTCTTAATATCTTCTGCTTCTGTTAGGTTCCATACCATTTTTGTCCTTTATTGTGCCCATCTTTGCATGAAATATTCCCTTGGTATCTCTGATTTTCTTGAAGAGATCTCTAGTCTTTCCTATTCTATTGTTTTCTTCTATTTCTTTGCACTGATCACTGAGGAAGGCTTTCTTTTCTTTTTTTTTAATTTTAATTGGGGGCTAATTACTTTACAATATTGTATTGGTTTTGCCATACATTGACATGAATCTGCCATGGGTACACATGTGTTCCCCATCCTGAACCCCCCTCCCGCCTCACTCCCCATCCCATCCCTCAGGGTCATCCCACTGCACCAGCCCCAAGAACCCTGTCTCATGCCCGAGGAAGGCTTTCTTATCTCTCCTTGGTATTCTTTGGGTATATTTTTCCTTTTCTCCTTTGCCTTTTGCTTCTCTTCTTTTCACAGTTATTTGTAAGGCCTCCTCAGACAACTATTTTGCCTTTTTGCATTTTTTTTCTAGGAGATGGTCTTGATCCATGCCTGTTGTACAGTGTCACAAACCTCCATCCATAGTTCTTCAGGCACTCTATCAGATCTAATTCCTTGAATCTATTTCTCACTTATGTTGTATAATCATAAGGGATTTTATTTAGGCCATACCTGAATGGTCTAGTGGTTTTCCCTACCTTCTTCAATTTAAGTATGAATTTGGCAATAAGGAGTCCATGATCTGAGCCACAGTCAGCTCCTGGTCTTGTTTTTGCTGACTGTATAGAGCTTCTCCATCTTTGGCCACAAAGAATATAATCAACCTGATTTTGGTATTGACCATCTGGTGATGTCCATGTGTAGAGTCTTCCCTTGTGTTGTTGGAAGAGGGTGTTTGTTATGACCAGTGCATTCTCTTGGCAAAACTCTATTAGTCTTAGGCCTGCTTCACTCTATACTCCAAGGCCAAATTTGCCTGTTACTCCAGGTATTTCCTGACTCCCTACTTTTGCATTCCAGTCCCCTATAATGAAAAGGACATTTTTTGGAGGTGTTAGTTCTAGACCATCTTGTAGGTCTTCATAGAACTGTTCAACTTCAGCTTCTTCTACCGCTCGGGGCATAGACTTGGATTACTGTGATATTGAATGGTTTGCCTTGGAAACTAACAAAGATCATTCGGTCGTTTTTGAGATTAAATCCATGTACTGCATTTTGGACTCTCTTGTTGACTATAATGGCTACTCCATTTCTTCTAAGGGATTCTTGCCCACAGTAGTAGATATAATGGTCATCTGAGTTAAATTCACCCATTCCAGTCCATTTTAGTTTGCTGATTCCTAAAATGTTGATGTTCACTCTTGCCATCTCCTGTTTGACTACTTTCAATTTGCCTTGATTCATGGACCTAACTGGAGAAGGCAATGGCACCTACTCCAGTACTCTTGCCTGGAAAACCTCATAGGCGGATGAGTCTGGTGGGCTGCAGTCCATGGGGTCGCTAAGAACCAGACAGGACTGAGCGACTTCACTTTCACATTTCACCTTGATGCACTGGAGAAGGAAATGGCAACCCACTCCAGTGTTCTTGCCTGGAGAATCCCAAGGACAGGGGAGCCTGGTGGGCTGCCGTCTATGGGGTCGCACAGAGTCGGACATGACTGAAGCGATTTAGCAGCAGCAGCAGTAGCATGGACCTAACATTTCAGGTTCCTATCCAATACTGCTGTTGACAGCATTGGACTTTACTTCTATCACCAGTCACATCCACAACTGGGTGTTGTTTTTGCTTTGGCTCCACCTCTTCATTCTTTCTGGAGTTATTTCTCCACTGATCTCCACTAGCTTATCGGGTACCTACTGACCTGGGGAGTTCCTCTTTCAGTGTCCTCTCTTTCTGCCTTGATTCTTACCTGTTTGATTCTTTTTATTCTTACCTGTTTTCAATTGATCACATTCTCACTACTGAGAAGCCTATTTGCCTTGAAATATAAAGCTGAGAAAGTTAGAGCATGAGTTTGAGCAAGTTCCGGGAGTTGGTGATGGACAAGGAAGCCTGGTGTGCTGCAGTCCATGGGGTCACAGAGTCGGGCATGACTGAGCGACTGAACTGAACTGAGAAAGTTATGGCTTTTTATGGGTTCCTTAAATGGAAGAAATGACAGTAAATAGTGCCCTAAGAATAAGAAAATAAATGCAGTTTCCCAGGATGTAGTCGGCAGAGAATGTCCTTTAACTTTGGGCCTCTTTGGCATAAAGACTACTAGGCTCACTAAGGATAAATGAAAAGTGATTGCTCTTTCAAGGCAGCTATTTGTAATTACAGAAAGAATTCCTTATATTTATAAAGCATTCCTATGTATGCTTTCTCACTTAATTCTTACAGCAACTCTGAAAGGATGATGCTATTAATCCATTGTTAAGTATGAGACTTAACAAGGTTGTATCTTATAGTCACACTGCTAGTAATTGACAGAGGCAGGACTTCAACATGGATTTCCTGATTCCAAGGCAGGGTCTTCTTCCCCAGCCCAGCTCAACCAAATAGCTGTGGGAATCATGGTCTGTTTAGCAGGAGAAGGAAAAAAGGCATCAAAAGGCAGGTGAGTCCTGAACAGGCAATCTCTGAAAGGAAAATATTGCCCAAAGGACATAAGGAAGTGATTTTCCTCCAAATAACACAGAGGCTACGACTTAGCCACAAAGTGGCAAATGCTTTCCTGATTCAGGCTCTTTGTGAGATTAGTCATACATTATCATATGATTTTCTCAGACATTTTCTCTTAAAGGAATTAGAAAGATGGTAACAAAATAGTAGTGCTTCTCTTTAGAATAAAGCAGCAGATGTGTGATTGTAATATCTTAATTACTCAGTAGATGAAACCCTCTAACTCCACAAATATTTGCTGATAACATAAAACTGGATACAAAAGCTCTATACTGAAAAGCTAATGGACACTTAAATACAATTTGGAGAAACAGCATCTTGGACCATATGACAGCAGCTGGTCCTTGGCAAGCATCAGTAGTTATTTGAAGACATCTGTATTGAGGCCATAATGGTGAATATTATGATTAACAGGAAAAAAGTTGTGATCACAGCAACAAATGTCAGACAGGGAAGTATTCAAGAATAGCATTCTACCTTTCTGTATTAAAGCAATGCACAAGAATGGTTTGTGAGGAAGCTAATAAAGAATATTAAGAATTTTTTCATGTTTATAAGTATATAGGCTCCTATATCTGGTAAGTTCTATAATAATTATTCAAAATCATTACAGAAATGGCTAAATGGCAATTCAGTTATTTCTCAAGGGTAACTCATCTGTATCATTTCCCTCTAAGCAAACCAAACCTGAAATATTCTGAATTCATATGGTAGCAATACAGTAGTAAATAATTTATGTTTTTAATTTTGGTTTCCACTAAAGTGGTTAAGCTCAGACAGCTTGGGTCTAATTCTCAGAATTTCTGATTCAGTAGGTCTGGGACCCAGGGAACAGCATTGTAACAAGCTGCCAGCTGTAGCTAATAATGCTGCTACTGTTCTACACCACACTACCTTCCCATAAGTTCCTATCACCACAGCTCACTTTGCTACTGCTGAATTTCTTGTACACAATTAATAAAAATTTATTTGACAACTACTTATTGAGCTGGTATTTATGTAATTTGTGCTATAAGCAAAACCAGATGTGATAATCTTACGTTAGAGAAAAAAAGATGAATAAAGCTAAGATTTCCATCCATGGAGTTTACATTTTGGAAAGATATGTAAACAAATAATATGATAGAATGTGACAAACATCATATGTAAAGTTCCATAAAAGTAAAATGAAAGTGTTTATTCTATAATGAGGGGAATCAGAAAGATTTATAAAGGAGTTAACATTTAGGACTTTAAAAAAAACTTTTTATTTTGCAATAATTTTAGGCTTATAGAAAAGTTGAAAAATAGAGAGTCCCCTATACCCTTCATTCAACTTCCCAGCATTGTGCAAACATTGACATTTTGTATAACCAAGGTTAGGATGAATTTTGAAGGATACACAGGAATCTATTAGGGTATCTAATGTATAGAAATAATAAACAAATAAAAACATTGATACAGGATATATTAAGAACTATATCTAAACATTTTTTGGAAAATTATATGCTAGACACTGTGCCAAGCCCTTTAGATTGTAGAACTAAAATGTTCTACTTTAGCACACACACTCTTAGCCAATATACTAGGATTATTATGACCCCAAAATAAGTAGACTCTATTACAGATGTGGATCAGGTTCCATGAGGGAAAGCTGTAAGGACAGGGTTCTGACAGTGGAGGCAGGAGATCTGACAGTGGAGACAGGAAGAGACAGAAACGGATGCTTCTAGACGACGGAAGGATACTGTGGTAGGCAGAATTTTAAAATAGTCTCCTGAATTTCTGTCTCCTGCATGACCTGTCCAGAATAATCCCCTCTCCTTGAATGAAGAAAGAACCTGTGAAGAAAATGGCATATCACATCCAAGACTCAGTTAAGTTATATAGCAAAGGCAGAGGCGTTTACTCGTCTAGTTAAGGTCCCTGGTGCTAGCATATTGCCCACTGGTTCAGAGTCTCAAGTTCTTATGTCATTTTCTAGGTCTGTTCATTTCTTTCCTGGCCTTGACTTCTGCTTCCATTTTTGGAACCCCATTCTATAACTCATCCTTTAAGAAACCTGTTTTGCTAGGTGATACCAGGAGCTTTACGGGCAAATTAATCTCTTCAGTTTTGTGCCTAGCTTTGGAAATCAATCACATGGGCTCCACTTACATGTGTATTATACACAACTATTCTAGCAACAATGTTTTCACTGTTTGAAGCTTTAAGGCAAACTTCAATGGTGGGCATCAGACACCCAGCAAGCAGGTCTTTTAGGAGCCCTGAATCACAGTCTAGAAGAGTGACATGTACCTGCCCAGCCTTATAGCTCACCAATGTATTAGGCAATAAAGTGTATCTTGGTGCAAACGTGCTGCCCTTTGATCATGCACAATGAAACATGGTTAATCTGTGACCAGCAAAATACATGAAACAGTAAGTGACCTCTGGCTTCCATTTCAGGTTTGATCACTCAACCACCTCTAAGAAACTAGTTCTGACAATAAAGTTAAGACTCATTTAAAATTAAAACAACAAAAAAGGTCTGTTCTGGTAAAACTGATCATGTAAAGTTATTCCAACAAAAATAAGTCTATTTGTTCACAAAAACATTTGCTTTTGAGGATCCAGGTTTCATTTAATTTCATTCCTGTCCTCTGAGTACATTCAGATTCCCAAACCTGTGCAGAGATTAGCAGTTTTAAGGTTACTTTAAAAATAAAAAAAAATCATCTACCAAAATAATATGATAGTAATCCAAAATAGGGTGTGAAACCGGTTTCATTCTGTTTAACTTGAGATAAATGGGAAAACTTTGCCCCTCTTACCAGTTTTCAGACCAGATTTTCCCATCTTTCATTCATTCATGTATTCATTCATTCAATAAAAACATTCACTGAATACATGCCATATGTCATTTACTAAACCTGATTCCAGGGAAATGATGAATGTGACTCCATTCCTAGATTTGAGAGGTCTTTTTAAAAATAAAAATAAGGAAACATCTGTTTTAATGCTGACATGTTCTATCATCAGCAGAAACAGATTTCAAATGAAGATGAGACACCAAGAGAATGGCATAGACAAACCCACTCCACTCTACTATGTTATATGACACACCAGCTGAAAGAATTTCCAACTATTCTAACTAGTCTTAGGGAAATTTTTCATAGTCTTAGGGAAATTTGTCACTCATAGTCACTTGCTTTGTCACTTGTAAACTGAAAATTGCTTTTAATTAAAGTCAACAACCATAAAAATTTATTTAATACATGCTGACTACCTTGTGGCATGCTATTTAAGAAACTGCAAATCTTCCAACCAAAGTACACAATAGGAAAAATCCTGATGGGAACTCAAGATTGATACACAGAACAATGAGAGAATATTATGAAATATATGTAGTAACATAATAAGATACAAATAATAGAGGTCCAAAGCCTACTGTCTTCACAAAAATGTGACATGAAAATCAGGAGGCACAAGATTACTATTAGCTGCAGAAACTAAAAAAGCTCATTAGCGGAAAGCTATGACTTCAGGTGATTCATAAGTAATTGGTAGAAAGAAAGGGGACCTTTGTTTTCTTTTGGATTTCATTCTTTAATTTTTGACTTCATGTTGGAGTGCAATTCATATTGGAAATGCAATTTCAACTTCTTTGTTAATTAATTTAAAAATAAAACTTCCCTAATTCAAAAGCTATTGAGTGAACTATTTTTAAGCTATATTCTGGGAAGTGAAGCACAGGTATCATACATGTTACCACCTTCAAGTTTTTTGCAAATTAGTTGAAAATTCATGATCAACCTTCATAAAACAATAAGAGGCTGGAGGAGCGGCCACGATGGCAGAGTTGGAGGACCCTGAGCTCACCTCCTTCCATGAGTATATCACAATTACAACTATTTATTTACAGAACACTGTGGATGAGAAAGACCAGAGGACTAGCAGAAGAGATCTTCTACAACTAAAGATTAAAAAAGGAACCACAATGAGATGGGTGGGCAGAGTGAAGATCTGGTATAGTCAAGACTCATATCCCCAGATAGTCAACACACAAATGTGAAGATAATTACAACTGCATAAGTTCTCTCCAAGGAGTGAGGGGTCTGAACCTCACACTGAGACCCGCAGCCTGGGGTCCTGCACCAGATAGTTGAACCCCTAGAATATTTGGTTTGAAGGCCAGTGAGGCTTGCTTTGAGGAGAGCCAGAGGCCTTTACAAAATAAGAGACTCCACTCTTAAAGGGCACACACAAAATCCACATGCTCTAAGACCCAGGGAAGAAGCAGGAATTTGAAAGGAGCTTGTGTCAGACCTACCTGGTGATCTTTGAGTTTCCTAGAGGGGCAGAAGGCAACTGGAGCTCACCTTGGAGACAACAGGACTGGCAGCAGCCATTTTGGGGAGCTTTTCTCCTACAAGGACACTGGCGCTGGCAAGCACCATTATGGAATCCGCCCTCCAGCTTGTTAGCTCTGAGACCTGAGCCTGCCCACCAGCCTGCAGGAACACTGAAATGCCTCAGGCCAAGCAACTAGCCAGGAGAGGCACAGCCTTATCTACCAGCAGGCTTGTTACCTTAAGCCTCTCTGAGCCTATAGAAACCCCTGGATCCAGCCCTGTCTACCAGAGGACTCAAGACCTGTGTCTACCAGAGGACCACACACCAGTGTGGGGTCCACAATCCTCTGGACCTCAGCTCCATCCATCAGCAAGCAACACAAAGTTTGGGACCCTCAGGGTCATGTTGCAGAGACCAAAGAAACCAACCAGTTCCACCCATCAGTGAGCAAGTACTAACCCTGCAACGCCCTCCCTCCGCAATACACACACCCTGGCCCTACCCATCAGCAAGCCAACAATAGATCCAGAAACACCAGCCCCACAGTATGCACCCCAGAACCTGATTCAGCCTACCAATAAGCCAGCACTAACCCTGGGACCCCTTAGGGCTCAGCAGCCAGTTGCCTCATGACCCAGCCCTGCCCCCCAGCAGAAGTGAAGTGAAGTAAGGGAAAGGTGCTCAGTCATGTCCCACTCTGTTGCAACCCCACGGACTATCCAGTCCACGGAATTCTCCAGGCCAGAATACTGGAGTGGGTAGCTGTTCCCTTCTCCAGGGGATCTTCCTAATCCAAGGACTGAACCCAGGTCTCCTACATTGCAGGCAGATTCTTTACCAGCTGAGCCACCAGGGAAGCCCAGTAAAAACACCTTCCATATAAGACAGGGCCTGGCAACAAACCAAACTAGGGGATCAGAGAGCCTACTAGACACAGTAGTCAGTCCGCCACATCAGAAGGACCTACGTAGCCCACATAGGGAGTATCCCTGGATCATACAGTGCTGGTGACCAGAGGGGAGTGTGCTGCTGGCATGCTCTTACATAAAGCCACTCCTCTGTGGTCAAGAAATATAGTCAACCTAACAAATACGTACAAACATACACATAAAGAACTAAATGAAATGGGAGACAGGCAATCTATCTGATAAAGAGTTCAAGACAATGATGGTAAATATGTTTAAAGGATTCTTGAGAGAAGACTAAATGAACAGAGTGAGAAATTAGAAGGTTTCAACAAAGAGTTAGAAAATACAGAAATCCAAACAGAGACAAGAAATACAATCAATGAAATGAAAAATACACTAGAAGTAATCAACAGAAAATTAGATGATGCAAAGGAATGTATCAGTAAGTTGGAAGACACAATAGTGGAAATCACTGAAGCTAAACAGAAAAAAGAATAAAAAGAAATACAGAAATGAAGACAGTTTAAGAGACCTCTGGGATAACATCAGGTGTACTGACCATCACATTACAGATTTTCCGGAAAGAAAAGACAGGGAGAAAAGGGCAGAGAACATATTTGAAGACATAATAACTGAAAAGTTCCCTAACCTGAAAGAAAACAGACATTTAACCAAAGGAGGCACAGAGAGGCACAGGAAGGATTAACCTAAAAGGACCACACCAAGACACATTCTAATTAAAATCAAAGATCAAGACAGAAACAAATAAACAAACAAAAAAATGAGAGAGAATATTAAAAGCAGCAAGGAAAACGCAACAACTATACATAGGAACTCCCAGAGGCTAGCAACTGACTTTTTAGCAGAAACTGTGAGCCAGAAGGAAGTGGCACAATGTATTTAAAAGTGATGAAAGTGAGAAACCTTCAACCGAGAATAAACTACCTGGCAAGGTTTCTGTTCAGATTTGATGAACAAATAGAAAATTTTACAGACAAGCAAAAGCTGAGAGTGCAGCATCACCAAACCAGTTTTACAAGAAGTGTTAAAGGAATTACTCTAAGCGAAAAGGCCACACTAGAAACATGAAAATTATGAAAGGAAAAAATCTCACTGGTAAAGGAACATACACAGTAAAGGGAATAAATCACCCATGTACAAAGCTAAGAGGAAGGTCAAAAGACAAAAGTAATAAAGTAATTTATAACCACAATAAATAGTTAAGAGATACACAAAACAATTAGATGTAAAATATGATTCAGGAAACAGTAAACGTAGTCTGAGGGGAGTAAAATGCAGGGTTGTTAAAATGTGTTTGAAATGAAGAGATCACTGGCTTAAAATCATCAGATAGATGTAGACAGATCAACAGATAACTATATGTAAGCTTCATAATAACCACAAACCAAAAATCTTGTAATAGATACACAAAAAACAGAAAGGAATTCAACAAACAAAACAGAGTTATAGATACAGAGAAGAAACAAGTGGTTCCCAGACAGCACGGAGATGGGGGAGGAGATAAATAGGTGAGAGAGATTAAGTCATACAAAACAAGCCCAGAGTATGAAATGTACAGTATGGGGAATACAGTCAGTAAATATGTATTATCTTTGCATGGTGACAGATAATAATTAGACTTAGGGTCGTGATCAGCTTGAAATGCACAGACACACTGAATCCCTATGCTGAGTAATAGGAAACGACATAGTGTTGTAGGTTAATTACACTTCAAAAACCAAGAAAATCGAGTAAGAGAGATCAGATTTGTGGTTACCATAGTGAGGGGTGGAAAATGGGAGAACTGGATAAAGGTAGTCAAAGTCAAAATTTCCTGTTGTAAGACAAATAAGTACTAGGATATAATGTACAACTTGATAAAAATAATTAATGCTGGTGTATGTCATATATGAAAACTGTTAACAGAGTAAATCCTAAGCAGTCTCATCACAAGAAAAAAATTCTTTTTTCTATTTCTTTAACACTGCATAGATGTTCACTAAATTCATGTGATAATCATTTTACAATGTATGTAAATCAAGTCATTACACTGTGTACCTTAAACTTATACAGTGTCAATTATATGTCAGTAAAACTGGAAGAAAAAATAAAGGAACAATGGCACTTTAAAAATAGCATGTGACTTAAGAAATAGAGGCAAATGTAGAATCTCTGAGAGCAAATCAGGAAATTCGCATAGAATAAGCCATTGTGACCTATTATTGTAGCATCATTTCGTCATTGGAAAACACCAAAGGGAGTAGCTTATTAAAATCCCTTCTGCCCAGTGAACCAATAATAGTCTGTAATTGTAATAAAGCTAACACTTTCTAATATGTTAGGAAGTATTTTCATCAACATTATTTCATTCGATTCTCAAAAGAACCCTGTGAATTTGATATTCTTCCATCCTTCAAATGCAGCCGAGGGAGTAATAACAGAGTGTAAAGTCAAGACACTGGAGAAGGGCATGCCACCCACTCCAGCAGTCTTGCCCAGAGAGTCTCATGGGCAGAGGAGCCCGGCCGGCTGTACTGCAGAGGGTCGCAGAGAGTCGGACACAACTGAAGCGACTTAACACGCATGCACGCAGTCAGTATTTCTCTGGCTTGACCAGTTTAGGGGCTCCCCTTCCACTAGACACCAATGTCTCCAAATCATTCCAGGAAGCACAAGCATGCATGGACCTGATCCCCCTCATCCCTCACTGACACCACCATCCTCACTTGTCTAGAGGCTGAAGGTGCCACTGGATGCTGCTAGAACTGTTGCTGGGGCGCTGCAGCTAAGGTACCAGGTGCATTGTTACGCACTCCTGCCCACCTCCCCACCTCCCCCTCTCCTCCCTGGAACCACCTCAAATCCGGTTCCCTGCACTGTGCTCCAGGTCACATCCTGCCTCAGCAGCACCAGGAGCAGGGCCCCTTCACCCACAGTCTCTTATAAAGACCCTGCCTTCATCACTGTCTTAGGGATGTTTCAGCAAAATTACCCTTTAAATTTCCACACTACTTTCTTATTGCT
Organism: Nanger dama; assembly: GCA_917880005.1. Classification (NCBI taxonomy): domain Eukaryota; kingdom Metazoa; phylum Chordata; class Mammalia; order Artiodactyla; family Bovidae; genus Nanger; species Nanger dama. The sequence continues at coordinate 74,796,593 of CAKJTW010000003.1, forward strand.
GTCCTCTCTCCCTCCAAGCCAGGTGCAAGTCAGCAGGGCGTCAGGAGGACACAGTATGCTGCTTTCAGCGCTGTTCCTCCTCCAGGCTCGGTACCCTCTCCTGTGCCTTGAATCCTGCTTACCTCTGGAGGGGCTCTGCCCAGTGACCATCCTTTAGGCACTCGAGCAAAAGACTCAGGACAGCTCTAACCCTCTGATCATTTGGACATGCCCAGACTTGTCTGAATCCCGGGCAGACCATGAGTAGACTCAAGCCTCATGTGGTATTTACTCTCTCCACAATTCCTCTGGGCTAAACTGGAAATCAGCAACTTCCATCAGCCATAGGATTATTAGGGGTTTCTTCCTCCAAATGCACAATTCCACCTCAAAACTTTAACTTAGGTTTCAAACAGACAAAAACCCCACATCAGAGTATCTTAGGGAAAATGTGTGAATCCTTGATGATCCAACTTACTGCCTCAGAGTAAGACTGTCAGATGCTGCACAAACATCTGGACCTCCGTGTCTGAAGCTCTTCCTCACTTGCTTGGCATGGAGCCCTGTCTCTCCTTAGGACCTTCCTCCCCAGTTACGCCCTCCAGAGGCCCCTCAAGATCTCTGCATGTGGGGGCCTACAGCCCTTGCCACCCTTCTGCTCTGTCGCTCTGTCACTCTGGTGCCTTTGGATAGCTAATAACTCAGGACCATGGAGGCCATGAAATTAAAAGACACTTGCTCCTTGGAAGAAAAGTTAGGACAAACCTAGAAGATGTATTAAAAAGCAGAGACATCACTTTGCTGACAAAGGTCCGTATAATCAAAGCTATGGTTTTTCCAGTAGTCATGTATGGGTGTGAGAGTTGGACCAAGAAGGTTGAGTGCTGAAGAATTGATCCTTTTGAGCTGGTGTTAGAGAAGACTTTTGATAGTCCCTTGGATTGCAAGGAGATCAAATCAGTCAATCCTAAAGGAAATCAACACTCAATACTCATTAGAAAGGCTGATGCTGAAGCTAAAGCTCCAATACTTTGGGGACCTGATGCAAAGAGCCAGCTCACTGGAAAAGACCCTGATGCTGGGAAAGACTGAAGGCAGGAGGAGAACGGGATGATAGAGGATGAGATGGTTGGATGGCATCACCAACTCAATGGACATGAGTTTGAGCAAAATCCAGGAAATAGATGGTGAAGGTCAGGGAAACCTGGTGTGGTGCAATTCATGGGGTTATAAAGAGTTGACACAAGGCTGGGGCTTTACCCTGCTTCTGGCCAACAAGAAAGTTTCTTCTTCTCTTTAGACTCATAGAGAACAAAGTTGTGGTTGCTGGTGGGGAAGTGGGGGAAGGCAGAACTAGGACTTAGGGATTAGCAGATACAAACTATTATAGACAGAATGGATTAACCACAAGGTCCTACTGTATAGTACAGGAAACTATATTCAATATCCTATGATAAACCATAATGGAAAGGAATATGAAAAAGAATATGCATAAGAATAACTGAATCACTCTGCATTTTCCAAAGCAGAAATGAACATAACATTGTAAATCAACTATGCTTCAATAAAATAAATATTTAAAACAAAAATCTTTCTGCTTCTCTTGAATAGCTCTTCCATACTGTGAAACTGCTGGGCTCCTCCTTTCAAAGTTCTTCATTCCCTTCATGTTAAAGCTCCTTCTTCCTAGAGGATAGTGAAAGTGAAAGTGAAGTTGCTCAGTCATGTCCAACTCTGCAACCCTGTGGACTGTATTGCACCAGGCTCTTCTGTCCATGGGATTCTCCAGGCAAGAACACTGGAGTGGGTTGCCATTTCCTTCTCTAGGGGATCTTCCCAACCCAGGGATTGAACCCAGGTCTCAATTCTGAGAGAGATGGGCATAGAAGACCACCTGACCTGCCTCTTGAGAAATCTGTATGCAGGTCAGGAAGCAACAGTTAGAACTGGACATGGAACAACAGACTGGTTCCAAATAGAAAAAGGAGTATGTCAAGGCTGTATACTGTCACCCTGCTTATTTAACTTATATGCAGAGTACATCATGAGAAATGCTGGACTGAAAGAAACACAAGCTGGAATCAAGACTGTCGGGAGAAATATCAATAACCTCAGATATGCAGATGACACCACCCTTATGGCAGAAAGTGAAGAGGAACTAAAAAGCCTCTCGATGAAAGTGAAAGAGGAGAGTGAAAAAGTTGGCTTAAAGCTCAACATCCAGAAAACGAAGATCACGGCATCTGGTCCCATCACTTCATGGGAAATAGATGAGGAAACAGTGGAAACAGTGTCAGACTTATAACCAACCTAGATAGCATATTCAAAAGCAGAGACATTACTTTGCTGACTAAGGTCTGTCTAGTCAAGGCTATGGTTTTTCCTGTGGTCATGTATGGATGTGAGAGTTGGACTGTGAAGAAGGCTGAGTGCCGAAGAAGTGATGCTTTTGAACTATGGTGTTGGAGAAGACTCTTGAGAGTCTCATATGGACTGCAAGGAGATCCAACCAGTCCATTCTGGAAGGAGATCAGCCCTGGGATTTCTTTGGAAGGAATGAGGCTAAAGCTGAAACTCCAGTACTTTGGCCACCTCATGCGAAGAGTTGACTCACTGGAAAAGACTTTGATGCTGGGAGGGATTGGGGGCAGGAGGAGAAGGGGACGACAGAGGATGAGATGGCTGGATGGCATCACTGACTGGATGGACTTGAGTCTGAATGAACTCTGGGAGTTGGTGATAGACAGCGAGGCCTGGCGTGCTGTGATTCATGGGGTCACAAAAAATCGGACACGACTGAGCGATTGAACTGAAGTGAACTCCCGCATTGCAGGCAGACGTTTTAACCTCTGAGACACTAGGGAAGCCCAGGAGAAGGAGGAAATGTCTATACACAGACTTCTGGTCTGGACTTGTTTTCTCATGATACTTCTTCCACTGTCCACTGTTCCTCCCCATGGTTCAATAACCTTCAAGGTTCCCACAAGTCCCTCTCCATCCTATACATATCTGAATCCCAACTCCAGTTCTGTCCTGGAAGGCTCTGGGCCAGATAAAAAGCACTGGCTTCAATGCAGTGAAACAATCCAGGAATGAGAAAAAGAAGGAACTCCAGAACTTGCTGTGGCAGGAGGCTGAGCTGCCAGGCCACACAGAGGAACTCCTGGAGGATGGTATGGCCTAATATCACAGCCCCAAGGCCACAAAAATGTACTAAATATGGATTTAAGCACATTTAAGAACTAACAGAAGCTGCTTTCTTGTACATAATGAGGAATCTGATGAAAGAAGATGGGGAGTAATAGTCATTTACTTGACAAAAGCCATCAAGAGGGAGAGAGTGGCCCAGAGTAGTCTTCACAGTTTTCAAAACATACCCTCTTCCAGAAGAGCCCATGAGGAATGAAATAAAACACAGAATCTCAGTATTCAGAATTCTGCTTTATCAATTTGATAAAAATGCTTCTATCCAATTACAACTTAAAATTTTTGAGTCTTTTATATCCCACAACCAGTGATGCTATGAGATAGAATGGTTGAGTTATAAAAAGGAAGGGAGGGAGGGAGGGAAGGAAGGAAGGAAGAAAGAGAAAGAGAGAAAGAAAGGGGAGGGAAAAAGAAAGAAAGGGCAGAAGTAAGAAAATTTTCTTCAAAATTTAATGTCTATTTATTTATAAAGATTTTTCAGCAGCTGTAACTTTTTATCACATTATTAATGATGCCATTTCCACATCTTTAGGAATGCCTTTAGATCTATGGATAAGGCCTAGGTAGGGCCACAGATTGCCACCCGTGCTTTAAATACTGTGCTCTGACTCCAAGAATAGAAAAGAGACAAGTGAAAAACAACTTCACAGAAGGTGCTATCCTCAAAGCGCAAATGGACTTTAATTTGGGAAAAATTCACATATATAGAACTAGCTTGGGGTTTTAAAACATCAGATCATGGTCATGGTCCTGGCTTTTGAAACTTATTTCCTTTCAAAAAACAAAATTTAAATGAGAGGAAACACTCAGCATTTATTTTATAAGGAAACTGACCTCAAAATACAAATTATTCATTAGTAGAAAATCCATTTTGTATTTCATATGCTATTAGCTATTCTTAACTTGAGATAATTGGGGAAGATATTTTAAAATTCCTTTTGTGCTTTTCATAGAAAGCAATCAAGCACAACAGGCTATCAATTGATGTTAAATAAGAGTTTTGTTTTTAAAACCTAGATGATTTTTTCTCAATCCACAGACTGAAACCTGTATCACAAAATCTTTCAATTATTTCTTTCACTTCCTCTAGTTTGTACTTTAGAGGTAGAAAGGTCATATGACAAAGAAATGAAATGCTGTAATAATCACTTATTATCAAGATTACCATGGTTCTATATCAAAACACACACCGCACATACACACACATTCTTTTTCATCCTGTTGCCCTTTTGAAATTCCATTCTATTTTTCTGCATTTCCTAGTCTTCATGGTGCGGCCTACCTGCATCACCTTGTCTCTCATTTGCCCCTCCAGATCTACTCAGACCCTTCTCTTCTTCCCTGGAAGGCTGAGCCTGGAGACACCCCCCCACCCCACTCCCTTCCTTACACTGCCCTCTGGGTGGTTCACTTGGAGGAAGTTCAGGCAGAAGACCAACAGAGAGTGAGGCCATGGTATTTATTCCACAGCTTCCTCTCTGCTAAGTGCCTCTGCAACAGGATACTATTCCTGCCATGTGGTCCTCCCCTTTAAGCTCCCTTGTTTGGGTTCCATTTATCCCCACTTCCCTTGCTCCTTCAGGCCTGGGTATTTGTTCCCTGTCAGGACCCCGTCTAACCCAGAAGACTTTTTTTATTAAAAATTATTTTATTGAAGTATAATTGAATTACAATGTTGTGTTAATTACTGGTGTACAGCAAAGTGATCAGTTACACATACATATACATTTTTTCATATATAGATGATAATTGAGGAAGATTTTATATATATATATATATATATATATATGATGTATATATACACATTCTTTTCCATTATGGTTTATCACAGGCTACTGAATATAGTTCCCTGTGCTATACAATAGGTCTTCATTGTTTACCCAGTCTATATATACTTGTTTGCACCTACTAATCCCAAACTCCCAATCCATACCTCTCCTACCCTACCTCCCCCTGGGAAACCACAAGTCTGTTCTCTGTATCTGTGGGTATGTTTCTGTTTCTTAAATGACTTCATTTGTGTCGTATTTTAGATTCTACATATAAGTTATGTCATACGGTATTTGTTTCTTTCTGATTTACTTCACTTAATATGATAAAATCTAGGTCCATCCATGTTGCTACAAATAGCATTATTTAATTCATTTTTATGACTGAAAGGTATTCCATTGCATATACATACCACATCTTCTTTATCCATTCCTTTGACAATGGACATTTAGCTTGTTTCCATGTCCTGGCTACTGTAAATACTGCTGCTATGAACACAGGGATGCATTTATCTTTTTGAATTATAGTTTTGTGCAGATATATGCCCAGGAGTGAGACTGCTGGATCATACAACAAATCTAGTTTTAGGTTTGTGAGGAACCTCTGGCTTGAAACTCAGCATTCAAAAACAAAGATCCTGGCATCCAGCCCCATCACTTCATGGCAAATAGATGGAGAAGCAATGGAAGCAGTGACAGATTTTATTTTGGGGGCTCCAAAATCACCGCAGATGGAGACTGCAGTCATGAAACTAAAAGACGCTTGCTCCTTGGAAGAAAAGCTATGAAAAACCTAGACAGCATATTAAAAAGCAGAGACATTACTTTGCTGACAAAGGTCTGTCTAGTCAAAGCTATGGTTTTTTCAGTAGTCATTATGGATGTGAGAGTCGGTCCATGCTGCTGCTAAGTCACTTTAGTCATGTCCGACTCTGTGACCCCATAGACGGCAGCACACCAGGCTCCCCCCGTCCCTGGGATTCTCCAGGCAAGAACACTGGAGTGGGTTGCCATTTCTTTCTCCAATGCATCAAAGTGGAAAGTAAAAGTGAAGTCGCTCAGTCATGTCCGACTCTTCACAACCCCATGGACTGCAGCCCACCAGGCTCCTCTGTCCATGGGATTTTCCAGGCAAGAGTACTGGAGTGGGGTGCCATTGCCTTAAAGAAAGCTAATCACCAAAGAATTGATGCTTTTGAACTGTGGTGTTTGAGAAGACTTGGACTTGAGAGTCCCTTAGACTGCAAGGAGATGCAACCAGTCCATTCTAAAGGATACCAGTCCTGAACATTTATTGGAAGGACTGATGCTGATGCTGAAGCTCCAGTATTTTGGCCACCTGTTTCTAAGAACTGACCCACTGGAAAAGACCCTGATGCTGAGAAAGACTGAAGGCAGGAGGAGCAGGGGATGACAGAGAATGAGATAGTTGGACAGCATCACCAACTTGGTAGAGATGAGTTAAAGCAAGCTCCAGGAGTCAGTGACGGACAGGGAAGCCTGGCGTGCTGCAGAACATGGGGTCTCAAAGAGTCGGACACAACTGAACAACTGAACTGAACTGAACCGAACTGAGGAACCTCTATAGCATTTCCACAGTGGCTGCGCCAACTTACATTCCCACCAACGGTGTAGAAGATTCAGTAGCCTTTCTGAAATTCCTTCTTCTCTTGGTTTCTGGATATTGCTCCCTTTCATCTAATCCTGCTTTCCTGACTAGTCCTTCTGGAGCATGGCTGTCATAGCTCACTAGCAACCTGGTATATTCCTTTGTAACAGTGCTCTAACCTCAATACTGAGCTTCTTGCTTCTTTAAAGAACATGGGAAAGACACAGAAAATTGTGGTATAGCTTCACCACCCACCCCAAAACATACATACACACACACAAGCCCTATAGGTGGTGTATATTTTTCTTTAAAAATTAGTTCAGTAACACTTTAAAAATCATAAGTCACAGGTTTTATTTTCTTGGGCTCCAAAATCACTATGGATGGTGACTGCAGCCATGAAATTAAAAGATGCTTGCTCCTTGGAAGAAAAGCTAGACAGCATATTAAACAAACCTAGACAGCATATTAAAAACAGAGACATTAACACAATAATAGTAGGAGACTTTAACACCCACTTACACCAATGGACAGATCATCAAAACAGAAAATTAATAAGGAAACACAAGTCTTAAATGATACGTTAGATGAAATGGATTTCATTGATATCTTCACAACATTCCATCCAAATGCAGAAGAATACACCTTCTTCTCAAGTGCACACGGAACATTCCCCAGGATAGGTCACATCTTGGATCACAAATCAAACCTCAGTAAATTTAAGAAAACTGAAATCATATCAAGCATCTTTGAAGAAATCAAAAGGGAAATAAAAAAATTTCTAGAAGCAAATGACAATGAAACCATGACAACTTCTTATAGCAATACAATCCTACCTCAAGAAACAACAAAAACATCGAATAGACAACCTAACCACACCTAAAAGAACTGGAAAAGGAAGAACAAAACCCCCAAAACTAGTAGAAGGAAAGAAATCATAAATATGATCAGAAATAAATGAAAAAGAAATGAAAGAAACAATAGTAAAGATGAATAAAACTAAAACCTGGTACTCTGAGAAGACAAAATTGACAAGCCTTTAGATAGACTCAAGAAAAAAAGAAAGAAGAATCAAATCAACAAAATTAGAAATGAAAAAGGAGAGGTTACAACAGACAGTGCAGAAATACAAAGGATTATAAGAGACTATTATGAACAATTATATGGCAATAAGATGAATAACCTGGAAGAAATCGACAGATTCTTAGAAAAGTTCAATCATCCAAGATGGAACCAGGAAGAAATAGAAATTATGAACAACCCAATTATAACCACTGAAATTGAAGCTGTGATCAAAAATCTCCCAAAAAACAAAAGCCCGGGACCAGATGGCTTCACAGGAGAATTCTATCAAATATTTAGAGAAGAGTTAATGCCTATCCTTCTAAAACTCTTTCAAAAAATTGCAGAGGAAGGAACACTACCAAACACTACCAAACATTCTATGAGGCCACCATCACCCTGATACCAAGACCAGACAAAAACAACACAAAAAAATAAAACTACAGGCCAGTATCACTGATGAACATAGATGCAAAAATCTTCAACAAAGTTTTAGCAAACAAAATTCAGCAACACATCAAAAAGCTCATACACCATGACCAAGTTGGGTTTATTCCAGGGATGCAAAGATTCTTCAATATATGCAAATCAATCAATGTGATATACCATATTAAATTGAAAGATAAGAGCCATATGATAATCTCAATAGATGCGGAAAAAGCCTTTGACAAAATTCAGCACCTATTTATGATTAAAATTCTTCCAAAAAAATGGGCATAGAAGGAACCTACCTCAATATAGTAACGGCCATATATGAGAAGACCACAGCTAACATTATTCTCAATGGTGAAAAACTAACAGCACTCCCCTAAGGTCAGGAACAAGACAAGGGTGTCCACTTTCACCACTATTATTCAACATAGTTCTGGAAGTCCTAGCTACAGCAATCAGAGAAGAAAAAGAAATAAAAGAAATCCATACTGGAAAAGAAGAAGCTCTCACTGTTTGCAGATACTGTACAGGATACTGTACATAGAAACCCCTAAAGATAGTATCAGAAAATTGCTAGAACTAATCAGTGAATTTAGGAAAGTTGCAGGATACAAAATCAATACAGAAATCACTTGCATTTCTATACACTAACAATGAAATATCAGAAAGAGAAATTAAGGAATAAATCCCATTCACCACTGCAACAAAATGAATTAAATATCTAGGAATAAACTTACCTGAGGAGACAAAAGAACGGTACACAGAAAATTACAAGACACTGATGAAAGAAATCAAAGATAACATAAACAGATGGAGAAATATTCCATGTTCCTGGATAGGAAGAATCAATATTGTGAAGATGACTATACTACCAAATGTAATCTACAGATTCAATGCAATCTCTGTCAAATTACCAATGGCATTTTTCATAGAACTAGAACAAAAAATTACACAATTCATATGGAAACACAAAAGACCTCGAATAGCCAAAACAGTCTTGAGAAATAAGAATGGAGCTGGAGGAATCAACCTTCCTGACTTCAGATTATACTACAAGTTACAGTCACCAAGACACTATGGTACTTGTACAAAAACAGAAATATATGCCAATGGAATAAGATAGAAAGCTCAGAAATAAACCCATGCACCTATGGATACCTTATTTTTGACAAAGGAGGCAAGAATATACAATGGGGCAAAGACAGAGTCTTCAATAAATGGTGCTGGGAAAACTGGACAGCTACACATAAGAGAATGAAATTAGAATACTTCCTAACACCATACACAAAGATAAACTCAAAATGGATTAAATACCTAAATGTAAGACCAGAAACTATAAAACTCTTAGAGGAAAACATAGGCAGAACCCTTGATAACATAAATCAAAGCAAGATCCTCTATGACCCACATCCTAGAGTAATGGAAATAAAAAAGTAAACAAGTGGGACTTGATTAAACTTAAAGCTTTTGCACAGTAAAGGAAACTGTAAGCAAGGTGAAAAGACAACCCTAAGAATGGGAGAGAAAAATAGCAAATTAAACAACTGACAAAGGATTAATTTTCAAAATATACAAGCAGCTCATACAACTCAATGCTAGAAAAACAAACAACCCAATCAAAAAGTGGGAAAAATAGACATTTTCCAAATAAGACATACAGATGGCTAACAAACACATGAAAAGATACTCAACATCACTCATTATTAGAGAAATGCAAATCAAAACCACAATGAGGTATCACCTCACAATGGTCAGAATGGCCATCATTGAAAGTCTACAAACAGTAAATGCTGGAGAGGGTGTGGAGAAAAGGGAACACTCTTGCACTGTTGGTGGGAATGTAAATTGATACACCAACTATGGAAGACAGTATGGAGATTCCTTTAAAAACTAGGAATAAAACCACCATATGACCCAGCAATCCCACTCCTAGGCATATACCCTGAGGAAACCAAGTATCCTTTTGTTCACTGCAGTACTATTTACAATAGCTAGAACATGGAAGCAAGCTAAATGTCCATGGACGGATGAATGGATAAAGAATTTGTGGTACATATACACAATGGAATATTACTCAGCCATAAAAGGGAACACATTTGAGTCAGTTCTGATGAGGTAGATGAACCTAGAACCTATTATACAGAGTGAAGTGAATCAGAAAGAGAAAGATAAATATTGTATTCTAATGCACATATACGGAATATAGAAAAATGGTACTGAAGAATTTATTTACAGAGCAGAAATGGAGAAATAGACATAGAGAATAGACTTATGGACATTGGGAGAAGGGAGGAGAGGGTGAGATGTACGGAAAGAGTAACGTGGAAACTTCCATTACCATATGTAAAATAGATAGCCAAAGGGAATTTGCTGTATGGCTCAGGAAACTCAAACAGGGGCTCTATGTCAACCTAGAGGGGTGGGATGGGGAGGGAGATGGGAGGGAGGTTCAAAAGGGAGGGGATATATGTATACCTATGGCTGATTCATGTTGAGGTTTGATAGAAAACAAGAAAATTCTGTAAAACAACTATCTTTCAATTAAAAAAATAAATTAAAAACACACACACACACACAGAGACATCACTTTGCCAGCAAAGGTCCATATAGCCAAAGCTACATTTTTTCCAGAGAGTTGGACCATAAAGAAGAATGAGCACCAAAGAACTGATCCTTTTGAACTGTGGTTGTGGAGAAAACTCATGAGAGTCCCTTGGACAGCAAGGAGATCAAATCAGTCAATCATAAAGGAAATCAACCCTGAATATTCAATGGAAAGACTGATGCAGAAGCTGAAGCTCCAATAACCTGGCCACCTAACGTGAAGAACTGACTCACTGGAAAAGAACCTGATGCTGGGAAAGACAGAGCAGAAGGAAGAGAAGGCAATAGAGGATGAGATGGTGGATGGCATCACTGACTCTAAGAACATGAGTTTGAGCAAACCTAGGGAGATAGTGAATGACAGGGAAGCCTGGTATGCTGCAGTTCATGGGGTCACAAAGAGTCAGACACCACTTAGCTACTGAACAACAACCACCCTAAAAATCATAAAAGTGACACATTTGTTACAACCAGTGTAAAAACACGTAAAGCAAAGTCAATGCTCTTCCCCACTACTTCTGGTTCCTTCCCCTTCCCCTCACTCACCTTCACCTTGCCTTGCCCTTAGATATAGAATGTGAACACCCCGGCCTATCTTTCTTTACACTGTTTCCATGATATTCAAACCCATACCAAACATATATACTCATACATAGAAAGGAGTATGATTTGCTGTCTTTAGAAAAACAGCATACTCTACCTTATTTTTCAACTTGCTAAATATCTAGTTCCATTCTTTAGAGATTAAATATATTTAAATGTATGTAGCTATTTCTCTATTGATTGACACTCCTTTTTTTTTTTCCCAGCTGCTTTGGCTACTACATATAATGTTGCAATAAACAACCTTATACATATATTCTTACTAGTGCATCTATTTCTGTGACCTAAAGTCCTAAAATAGGGTTGGTAGGTCAAAGTTACATATAGTTTCAATTACACATGGAATCTTCCCAGATCAGGGATTGAACCTGTGTCTCCTTCATTGGCAGGCAGATTCTCTACCACTGAGCCACCAGGGAAGCCCTGACCCTACTTTCTGTCAACATAAATTACAGATAATTTTCTATGTGTTACATACTTTTAGTAGTCAGCTTCAATGGCTGGATATAGCCATTAGTGTTGTAGAGCTTCTTAAAAATTTTATTGGGATTTATCAAACCTCAATATCAATACAGGGGAATTGATACCTACTTCCCATAATGTTGTCCAAAGAGAAATCAAAGCTTTGACAGTAGCATTAAATACAACAAAATCTACTATAAATATGCCTCTCAGTCCTTAATCAGTTGACATTAATTACATCTTTTGATGGGCACAGCACTGATCAAATGATTCACAATATCAAAAGGAACTATGCCTGAGGCATGCGGCTCCATCACCACCTCAGTAACTTCAAAGGAGAAAGATCATGAGATTGCTGAGCAGAGCACTGCAGCACTGGGGATCTTCCTGAGTATGGTAACCCAAGTTCCATGTGATCCTTCCGGCATTAAAAGGGTCTATTTCAGATCAAAGGTAAAAGAAGGCCAGAAAAACAGAAGGGAATTCCAGCCCCAAGGATATCACTATGCAGGTTAACACAACTAGAGTCCCTCAGGCTTGAGAAAATACTACATTCCACAAAGGCTTGGGAACATACCATACAGCAGTTTCCATAAAACCAGGGTGGCAGTGAGGTGAGGATAAGGGTGTGGGAAGAGGAGGACCAGAGAAGACAAATCTGACCACCATCCATTGTTAGCACATTCTCTGTTTGATCATATCACCATCAGACAAGAAATTCCTGTGCACAGACCTGGGAATGAAAAGTAAGGAAAATTATAAAGCCAAAGGAGGTGGCCCGAGAGCGGCCATGCTATTTCTCGTGTGGATGGTAATGTTGGCTTTCACTGCCTGGTCTCGTGAGAAGGAGAACCAGGTTTCAGTCTTTCCTGGGAATTACTACTTGCCCATAACACTAAAGAGCCCTCCAACTGGAAACAGATCTCATTATTTTGCCAGACTTAATCTCTTACTTGAGTAGTTAATAAGCGCTTTCAATAACCTTAATCGCATCACTTCAATTAAATGCCCAGATGCTATTTCCACAGGAAATAAATGTCTACAGACCATAAACTCAACGTGGTTAATAGCTAACGTGGGAGAAAGGTGGGAACTGGACTCAGATAAAGGGCTACTGTTGGGTGATGGTAAATGAATGATCCACCCTCACATGGGGCTGTCTGAGGCCTCTGTTGGGATATGGAGGTAGGAGAAGTGAAATGAAGCACAAAGGCAGCTGGAAGCAGGAAAATTTTCCCTGTGTGGACCCACCAGCTGCTGAAAGTCACCGAAGGATCCATAAAACAATGAGGATCATGGCCACAGAGAAGGGGGACTGATGGGAAACAGGAGACAGGAACACAAGATACAGATGAAAAATAGTATCTGGAGAACTCCCTCCCTTCACACTTTTCAAAGAAGGATGATGATAAGAAACAATGGTTGGATGTCCCAGAGGAAGGTCCCAGCAAAAGAGAAGTTACCCATGCCAGAAAAACAAGGGTTTTCCTGCTCCCATTTTTCTGCCTTCCAATGCCTTTTTTAATAAAATATTAGAAGCACAGGCAGTCTTCCTGCCAAGGAATCCACGTGATTTTAATGACTGGTTCCTAAAGTGCTGTGAAGATCCCAGCAGAAAGCTGAGGCCAAAGAAAAGGGAATGATTCTGAGCAATTGTATGGAGAAGTCTCGTGAAAGGGTGACCATCTGTTGAACTGGCCCTTCAGTGAGTTCAAGGTCAGTCATCAGAGAAACTGAATGTCCTCTGTGTGTCTACCTTGACCCAGATGCAATAGAACTTTTATAATATCATTTTTTAATAGAAAAAGGACAACAAAATAAAAAGATAACTCTAAGTTGGGATGGGGGGGACATTTACTGAAATTCAGTGTACTTAATGTAGTTTCTAGAGAAGTGGCACACCCAGTCATAGGATTTAGTGTGACTTTTGAAAAGAGCCTTTGGGGTTGTGGTGGCTCTTGCATGCCCAGTCTCTAGAAGTCTCTGTCTAATAATTGCAGAGTGCTTCCTTTCCATATTTCGAAAGCTCCAGTATCCACACAGAGAAAGGATTTTCATCACTAGGGTTCTATGACACATGATATAAGATCTACAATTCTATGACTTTGCTGATGAAGCAGTTTGGTTCTATTAGGAAGTAGCAAGTTTCATCAAACTAAGAGCAGTATACTACAAACACAAAATGAAGAACATTTACTACACTTTAAAGAATCACACCCTGGATCAGTGATTTAGAGAAATTTATAAAATGGCAAGAGTTCAAAATGAACAGAAGCTTTTTAAATTCCTCTTTCCTAGATAGATCTTTTTATCTCAAAAATTTCACATGATGTTTCCTCTCACCTTTAAGGGACTCTAAGTTATATTACAAGCCTAGACAAGGCATTGACCACATGCTGTGAAATGACTACTGAAAAAGAACCTATTACCTACACAAAGGCGTGCAATACCCTGAGTACCTGGCCGCACTGAACTGGAACATTGTGTGAATACAGGAGTGGCACTTTAATAAACTTTTTGCGTCTTATTGAACCCAATTATAGAACCACCAGAACTATTTTCATGTAAATTTTTAAATCACAGGAAACATACAAGCCAAATTAGCTCTTTAGCACTTTCTGCATAAGACATGATGTTATAACAGTAACAGCAAAAACCCATATATAAAACATAACTTCAGGATAAACATTACTTTGTGCTTATTTGAGAAATAAAAAAGAGTTAAAAAAAAAAAACAGAAAATCGGAACCAAGTTTCTTCAAGTTAGAAGGAATTCATCCTTCTTCTAGTATTTTTTAAAAGTTTTTGTCATAAAATAAGACCACTTATAAACGCGATCACTATAAAGAAGCAAAACCAAAACCTGAAACCTCTGACAACAGAGGAGCAAAGACACAGTATGCTTTTCCCTCTTAGGGAATCCCAACAAATCCAGGCTACCCCAGCAGCGTGAAGAGCAGAATTTAGGTCAAGGGGCCAATTAGCATCAAAGGCAGTGACAAGCTGCTACTTCTCTCTGCCCAGTCCTGTTTCCTTTGAGAGTCCTGTGTTCAGCAACCATGGAGGCAGCTTTAGAGCATCTCAAACAAATGAAAAAAGTTAAGGCATTTACAAAATCTTGCTTCTAGAAGCAACTACACCCCTAACCCCATAAGTAAACACCACCTCCACACTCCTTAATAACACTCCCAGCCGTACTGTTACAAGGGGAATTGACTTGGCCACGGAATATCGATTCATTGTTAATTAGCCAGTCTCTGAATAGCATGAGCAGACTGCCCGTGGGTCGCCCGTGAACACATGTAAAGCATTTTAAACCGGGACTAACCTCGAGGTGACTGGTGCTGGGGCTGAGCTGTGGTCCTCCCAGGCCCCAAGGTCTTTTCCAAAGGTTCCCCGGGCACCAACCGAGGTTGGCCCTCTCTGAGGGAGGTCGAGCTGGCCCCTTTGGTCTCCGTGACCTTGGCAGAGGATGGTGGCTCCAAGGTGTCAGCAGAGAGGGACCCAGAGAAAGCACGGCTCCTTCCAGAAAGAGAGTCATCAAGAGCGGCTTCCCTCTCTCCAGGCGGTGAGGAGAGCCGGAGGATCCTGTGATGCTGCTGAGGGCTGGGGAGCCTTGGAGAGAGAGGTGATGGAACAGGTGACATCCGTTTGCGCGTGCTGGGCGGAAAGGCTGAATTATTAATTACCGTGCCAAGAGCAGCCAGCGCTGGTGGGGGGCAGCCTTTTCTCATCACTTCCAGGGTCCACGCCACCATGAGGCAGATCCAGAAACAAGGTTTTGCGGCTGCCTCTTCCAAGCCCAGCTCCCCTCCTGCTCCTGGTTTCTGGGAGGGTGTGGGCACCAACCGTGCCAAAGGGAAAGCCCAGCCGTTTGCCCTCAGCGGCATCATCTAACTTCTCGCTCTCTATCACCTTCAGGAGGACCTTGTTCACAGCCCCCTCAGTGCTGGCTGGGGGGCATTCCCCAGCTGATGGCTGCCATGACCTGTCCCTTTGCTGTTCCTTGTCCAGGCCCCTGGCTCCCCAAGCCCCAGCCTCAGCTTCCAGGAGGGTGAGCAAGTCTGCGCCTGGTATGAACTCAGCTGGGGCTGCTAGGCCAGGGGCAATCTTTCCCTTACCCTCAGGATGCGTTTTGACTACTTGTTGTACCTGAGTGGACAGATCCTGGACTCTGGCCACCACTCGGGAGACAGGCTTCTTCCTATGAGTCCACTCAGCAGCCTTCGCTTTCCGGCCTTTCTCTACCTCTGGTTCTTTCTCAGGCTCCTTGTGACTTTCAGTCAAGCCTGTTTGCTGATGCACCAGCCTGGGAGGGGTTCTCTTCAGCTCCCTAGCTCTATCATCCCCTGGCTCCGTGGAGCTGCAGTCAGGGCGCAGCCTGCCTCTTCCTAGCCCCACATCTTCAAAAGGCTTCTTGATGCTTCCCAAGCCAGAGTCAGAATCCAGTGTCCTGGGGACCTCTAGGGTGCATCTCTGTCTTCTCTGCAGGGATGAAGTAAGCTCCCCATTGAGGAGCAAGTTGCCTCTCTCCTCCAGAAGCCAAAGATGAGGCCTTGTTCGAGAGAGAGGAAGGGAACTGCTGGAATAGACCTGGTCCTTCCCCAGCAGAGGAGCCAATTCCTGTCCTCTGTGCCCCTTTCTTTTGTCCTTTTCTGCAGGGAGCTTTGAGAGAGCCCTCAAAGCTCTCTCTCCTTCCACCAAACCTCCGGGCCTTTTTGTTCCCATGGGAGCTCCTCTTGTTGAGACAGCCCACGGCGGGCTCCCCCAGCCAGTCGCCAGCACTCTGGAAACAGTCATCCTCGGAGGCCAGGCTCACAGAGAGTTCTGGCAGCTTCCCCTCCTGGTTCCCCATCGTAATCCCCAGGATGTGGTCTGAGCTCAGCAGACCGGCCAGCAGTCTCTCCCTCTCGGCAGTGAGTTTGTACAGCTCAGTCAGAATGTCTTTCGTGGGAGTCGGCTTGAAAAAGATGTCGCCTGGATGTTCGTTCGGCTGCAGACTGAGGCTGTGGATGTCGGACCCCTCCCTGACTTGGTAGCAGTTATGAAACCCTTTACTGGCTCTGTCTAGAGTTACAGTGTCCTTGTACGAAAATCCTCTGACTTCGCCCCTTGGAAGATAGAAGCTGATGTAGCAGACTTCGGTAATGGGTTTACGCAATTGGAGGGTGCAGTGAGTGCCTTCCATTATGCCTGCCTAATTATTCATGCCTCGGAGATGCTGGTCTGTGGTCAGGCTTCTGAGGCTCCAGTGGTGGGGCATGTGATGGTGGCAGTGTGGGGAAAGCAGCTGACAGTCATCTCCAGCAACGAGACTGCCTGTGAGGGAAACGGGAGGAAAGCAGCTAGTCTAACAGATTGCAGGAATCACATACCGATAGAAATCAAAGCGTTACTGGTCTTACCCTTCCTCTCTGGCTGACCTCAATCAACTGAAGACATCAGCCAGAAGGCTGACTGTAACCTCTTCCCCGCTCCCAGCCCACCCTTAACTAGCAAAGCTTTTCTACAGCTGAGAATAGGAGAGTGCTCTAATATTAGCCCCAAGACAAAAGTCCCTTTGTCCCTTTGCCCTATGCGGGAACTTAATGTATACCCTAAGCAGGTCTCTCAACTTCTCAAGGTTTCGTTTAGGTTCTTCTATAAAACAGAGCTAACATACCTCCCAGAAATCCTGAGGAGAGGGGACTTTGAGATCCTTAGAGAACATAGCCATTTTAGTAATTTGGATTTGGAAGATTACTTTGCAAAAATGAGTCAAACCTTTTTACTCTCCAAGAAGCACCTTCTAAGATTTGAGATTATGGATCAGACAGTAAAGAATCTGTCTGCAATGCAAGAGACCCGGCTTCCATCCCTGGGTCAGGAAGATCCCCTAGAGTAGGAAATGGCAATCCACTCCAGTATTCTTGCTTGGAGAACTCCATGGAAAAAGTACCTGGTGGGCTATCATCCATGGGGTCACAAATAGACATGACAAGCAACTAACACACACTCTATTTAACTTAAAGAAATACGGAGGGAAGATATTAGGCACAAATTTGACATCTCTTCTGGACACAATTCATAAATTCTGCTAAAAGAGCTAAAAGTGAAAATGCTTAATTTTAAATTTTAAAGAAGTAACTCAGGCATCTTAATCAGGTTTTCTCTTTGTTTTTTTTTGTTTGTTTGTTTGTTTGTTTTCCTACTCCTTGCCTATCTAAAGTCAAATGGAATGGTAGAGAAAAAGGAAAAATCTGTAAGCCATTGCTGGCCCTGTATGGACTTTCAATCAATGACTTCACTGTCAAAGTGGCTGAAATGTCACATCGATGGGGAAGGCAGCTGGTCCCTCCTGTGATGTGAAGTATCCCAGGGGCGTCTCTCTGGCTAACACCCCTCCACACAATCATGAGCTTAGAATTCTATATTATGACACTTCATTTCTCAAATGAAGGCACTGCCCAATCTTCAGGACTTCCAAGCTTAAAAAGAAATCCCTGGGGAGGGTAACATAATAAACATTTATTAACCATTGATATCTTCAGTGATATCTTGGGTCTCTACATAAAACTACATTTTGAGTGTAGGAAGAGAGAAATGAAGAAGAGCTTTTTAACAGAGACTCCTTACTGAAGACATGAAAATAAGAAGGATAAAATGAAAGTAAAAAGAAAAGAAGAAAAAAAGCAACCATCTGGTCAACCCAGAAGTTCCAGAAGGACTCAGGGTACTCACAGGGGTTAAAGGGCAAGAAGAGAGGAAGCAGAGAAGAAATGGGAGGCCAGCTGAGGCCTTGCCTCTCTCACAGCTTTCTATGGTATTGTTTTCATTCAACTATAATATCTCTAAAACTTGTCTAAAATGTTCATTCCTGGCCTTTCTTAAAGGTGCCCATGTGTATAGATTCTTAATACTTAATAGTACAAACTCTGAATATATCTAAGAATACACTTTGGAGGTGGTTTTTTATTCAGAAGTGGTAAAACAGTCATAAACAACCAGTTATAAAAGCAACTGCATAGCTGCCAACATCCACTCTTCATGATGCTGAGCATTGAGAGTTCAACTTAGGAACTGTCAAAAAAACCTGAAGTGAAGCTGCTGAAGTGCTATTATCCTAAGATGCACAAAGATGGGAGAGGTCTTGTCTTGCCTTCAAGCACCACTCTCCTCTAGTTCTTCTTACCTTCTCAGTTTCCCTGGATTAGAAGAAGTGTGTGATGTGGGAGAAGGGGAAGAGTCAAAGTGTGTGTTTTTTTTTTAATATATATATAATCTGTTCAGAGTAGGAGCACAAAGTTCATGCTATGATTTCAGATGAAACCATGATTGCCTATTTTAAAAGTCTATGCCCTAAGAGAGGGAATTTTATGTATTGAATATATACATGTGCTCACTTTTATTTTGCTATCTCACTTAACAAACATATTTCCCTTTTACAGATGAAGAAATTGAAATTCAAAGAGATTAAGGAGCCAAGAGGGGGTCCTTAAGGACCCTGGTCTACGGCCATATGGCTCAAAAGAAGGAGGAATAAAACCTAGATCCGTGTCATTTTATGGCTTTGTAGGTAAAGTGGCTCCTTATTTACTGCCTTCTAATGCTGAACTAATTTTTCAAGAAATTTGAATAGAAGAGTTCCTTTATTTTGCTAGCTTGGTATTACTCACATTATTTCTTCAAATATGTCTCACATCTCGCTACTTTTACAAGTCGTGTTTTGGCATGTCTGATCAGACAAAATGCTGTTCTCTAAGGATGCCCCTTAAGCAATATAATTCAGGGTCAGGGCACCAGAAACTCACTGCGTCTGTACCTGTCAAGTAGAACTCTTGAAAATTCTAATACAGAAAATAAGGAGGAACAGACTCATATGAAGGCTGTATCTTTTGTGAAAATTATAGACATACAGTGCTTTTTATAGGGTTAACTACTTTCTTCTCCTTGTCTTTAAAAGTCTTGATTATACACATGGAGAAAATGTCATGGTTAGTATTATGTATATTAGTCATGGTTGGGAAACTAAAGCTACGTTTTAGGAAATTATGAGATGGGATTTTATAGCAATAAAACCACAATTCAAGGCATGAAGCTACTATTTTTTTAAAAACACTTCCACATAGAAATTTCAATACAGAATGCTCTTTTTGGTGCCCATGTCTAAGGCCAGGGAGGCACAGAACAGAGAGAGGGGAAAAAAAAAAAACGGAAATAGGAGTTTGTCCCATGCTCTTGGGAAACTACATTTTCTCCAGTCTGGGCACTGGGGACTAGAAGTGTGTTAAAAGACTGTACTGAACACAGGCTAAGGAGCTGAAACATCCCAGGAGCCATAGCGAATCATTAAAGAACCCTAAGCAAAGCATGCTGCTTATTTAGATTTGTATTATAGAAAAATCACTCCAGAAGCCAAGTGTAGACTAGACCAACAAGGGCTAAGACTAGGGTTATTGGGCTTCCCTAGTGGCTCAGATGGTAAAGAATCTGCCTGCAATGTGGGAGACCCAGATTGGATCCCTGGATCTGGAAGATCCCCTGGAGAAGGAAATGACAACCCACTCTAGTATTCTTGCCTGGAGAATCCCATGGACAGAGGAGCCTGGTGGGCTACAGTCCATCTACAGTCCATGGGGTCGCAAAGAGTCAGACACGACTGAGCCAACCAACACTTTCACTTTCATATCATATATAAGTTCTATGTAAGATAATCACACTCCATCCTGATTCAACCACTGAATACACCTTAAAAATCTACACAGAATGCATGGAGTAGTTATTTGAGTACTCTGAAAAGTAAATAGTAGCAAGTCAGTTGGTGAAGAAGAGTAGACTTTGAAGTGTCATCCAACTGCTTTATTGCAGTTAAATTTGTCCATTTTTTCCTCCAGTAGCCAGCCCCTTAGCCTAGACTCAGATCACCCTGAAACACGAAAGTGAGTAATAGCACAAACAGATAAGTTCTGGAGGAAATCTCCTAGTACAGAATCAGAAGTAGAAAAGATATCTCCTGACAGTGACAGCAGCAGCAGAAGGAGCCCATTGGCACCTAAAACTCTAAAAGAAGAGAATGTCCCTCTTGGATCAGAGAAACTGTAGTCCCAAGACAGGGGGGTGCAAACTCTGCTCCCTTCTTCCTTTTGTCTCTTTGTTCTGCCCCTCCTTGGCCCCAGATGTCAGTACAGTTCCAGGAAGTTTGAAGTAGAGGTGGGTAAGTCTCAGGTTTAGAATTAGAAGACTGAAAATCCCCAGAGAGTCCCCCAAATATGGGGAGCTTAGAAAATAACCCAATCAGTAATTTATGAACTCTGGAATTCACCCCCAGCTGTGTATGTGTGGACCTGATCCTAAGCAGCCTACAAAAGACTTTGGGAAAGAGAATAAACAAAAAACTAACAGACAGACTTTCAGACTAAGAGATAGACCTCCAGGACTTCTCTGGTGCTTCAGTGGTTAAGACTCCATTCTTTCAATGCTGGGGTCCCAATTTGATCCCTGGTTAGGGAACTTCATGGGAAATAGATGGGGAAACAGTGGAAACAGTGTCAGACTTTATTTTTGGGGGCTCCAAAATCACTGCAGATGGTGATTGCAGCCATGAAATTAAAAGACGCTTACTCCTTGGAAGAAAAGTTATGACCAACCTAGATAGCATATTCAAAAGCAGAGATATTACTTTGCTAACAAATGTCTGTCTAGTCAAGGCTATGGTTGTGTCACAGTGGTCATGTATGGATGTGAGAGTTGGACTGTGAAGAAAGCTGAGCGCTGAAGAATTGATGCTTTTGAACTGTGGTGTTGGAGAAGACTCTTGAGAGTCCCTTGGACTACAAGGAGATCCTACCAGTCCATTCTAAAGGAGATCAGTCCTGGGTGTTCATTGGAAGGACTGATGATGAAGCTGAAACTCCAATACTTTGGCCACATCGTGTGAACAGTTGACTCACTGGAAAAGACTCTGATGCTGGGAGGGATTGGGGGCAGGAGGAGAAGGGGACGACAATGAGATGGCTGGATGGCATCACTAACTCGATGGACAGTGAGTTTGAGTGAACTCCAGGAGTTGGTGATGGACAGGGAGGCCTGGCATGCTGCAATTAATGGGGTCGCGAAGAGAGGGACACGACTGAGCGACTGAACTGAACTGAAGTGAACTAGGGAACTAAGATCCTGCATGCTATCCTCCTACAGATGCAACTACAGCACGTGCATGGGAAAGCCCCAAAGAACACTGCAAAAGCTCTGAACATTGACATTAAAACCACAACCAACAGAAGACTGATTAGAACTTTCAGCTTGAACTAAACCAGGTTGGCTGCCTGAAAAGGGGAAAACATTACTCAGAGTGTATAATATTCCAAATATTCAAGATGCAACTCACAACTACTCAGCAATACAAAGAACCAGGATGCAAACAGTATGGAGTTTGGATGGGTCACGGGTTTGGATGAAGTTACTGAAGGAGAGTATGCAGACTGAGAAAAGGTTACAGAGTACAGTACTGGGAAGACAGATATTAAAGGAATAAATGGAGGAAAAAGAAACCTCAAAAGAGGCTGAAAAAGAAACAAGAAGTAAGATAACTCCCCAAATTTTGTATCTAAATAAACAAGTTCAATAGTCTAAATTATTATGCTTTTATTGTAAGTTTATAAACTCTAGATTTAAATCTTTCAATCAGTGTAGCCAAACTGAGACCAAAACCCACATCTCAGAAGCTAAAGCTATATTAAACCATAGGGCTTCCACAATATTGGTAAGGTGTTACGGAAAAATATACAATATGGATTGAATTTTTGGCCAACCCAATCCTATTAATGGCAAAAGTTTCTTTCTCCCTTCTCTGAGAGTAACAGAAGTCACATATCCAGTCGCATCCATAAATTCTTAGCTTCAGCTTTTATCTATCATCCCTTCTCAAAGACCTGCTACATTTTCTTCTACAATTATCTTTACTACATTTCTTTTGCAGAGAAATACCATAAAATTAGTAAAAATCACAAAGTATCATACCATGATGGAGACCATTTCAACCAGGGGTCAAAACATAGGGCACAGAAAATGAAAGGTGTGACTTTGAGGCTATAGATCTCAACACTGGCTGTGGTGCATAGCAGGATACTTGAAGACAATAAGTCCCCATGAATTGTCAAAGAGAAGAGTTCCATTCTTAGGGTCCCGAAAAAAATTTTTTTTAGTGTCACAGAGGTGTTGCTGCTTCCAAGATGAAATACTATTCTATCAGATTCTGAGGGTCCGAATCTAGATGTAAATGTTCATACCATGTGTCCAGAATTCCTGAGTTTCCAATGATCATAGAGAAGGTATTCCTATTTCTTCTCTCTGGGCCTTATCATTTAACAAAAAATTTCATGCAAAAAACATTATCTGCAGTAGAAGGTAGGGACTGAGAACAATAGTTTAATAATAAGGGAGAATTAGTTGAAAAGAACAAGTGCTTCCACTGAACGCACAAGAACACAAGTTTTGATATACTAGTGGCACAAAGACAATCCAGCTTGCTTGAATTTGGCAACCACAGTGCATCTTAGAGGAAATTCATGGAAAAGAAAAGATAATTCATGTTTTCTGGTCCGAGGATGAATTTTAGAATCATTGGAATATCCAAATTTAAGATAGATTGTTGCAAAGAAATACAAACATTTTCAAACTTACGTCCTCATTCTCTTCCACAGTTTGAAATTATTTTTATCAAAAAAACTCACTGTGTACATCCTCTACTATCATCAGTGAATAATTATAGAACTGCTTCTGGAGCATGGAAAAACTATCTGTGGTTCTCCCTAAATCTCAGTCTCTCAGGCAAGAACAGACAGTCAGAATTCAGCCATCAGTCTAGCATCCCTGCCATTGTCTGGATCTGGATAAACATACCTCATGTTCTTTCTTCCTTCAAATTTTAGACCCTCTGTGACACGAAAGATTTAATTTCTAAGCTTCCAATCCACTAACTGAAAATACTACTTGGTGATACCTATAAGAGGACCAAAAACTACAAAATGCTTCCTTTTTGCAGAAGTCTGCCCTGAACAAATGAACTTCAACCTCAGCACTCCAGGATGCTTCACATCAAAAGAAGGCTTCTGAGCAGGGCAAAAGCTTCTCTGGGACAATCCATTAACAAGTCAGAGTACAGTACAATGTTGAATCATTTCATGTATTTTCCATCTGAGAAGCCAGAGAAAAGGAACTGTTAAGTCTTAGGAGTGGAAAAAAGAAAAAAAGCAAAATACAAGGAAAGGAACTTCCCTGGTGGTACAGGAGATAAGAATCCGCCTGCCAATAGAGAGGACATGGGTTCAATCTCAGAAGATCCCACATGCCACAGAGCAACTAAGCCCGTGAACTACAACTACTGAAGACTGCACCCTCTATAGCCTGAGCTCCACCACAAGAGAAGTCCTTGCAATGAGAAGCCTGTGCACCACAACGAAGAACAGCCTTCACTTACAGCAATGAGAAAAAGCCTTTGCAAAGCAAAACAAAGACCCAGCGTAGCCAAAAATAAAATAAATAAAATTTAAAAAAAATAAAGAAAGGACTATGAAGTGGGATTATATACAATTCCATGCTGAGTTCATAGACCTATTTCAAGCAGCAATGCTTCACTCTGCTTTGACTAAAACACAGCAGCTCTGCAGGTGCCATGCACTAAATTATACATCTTAATCTGGTCTACCAAGTGACCTTCTCTGGTTGTGCCCACTGTGAAAAGCACTTTGTTCCCCAGTAAGTCTTCAGGCCTTTCATTTCCTCCTGCAAACTCCAGGCAGTCTCTCCAAAACAACATTGCTGGGCTGATTTCTTCCCTCTTTTTCCAGTAAGCAAGTACATGATTTTTCTCTACCCCAAATGGAAAGATCTGTTGTGCCTCATCATAATAGGGAAATTATTGCCTTTAGCAGATGCTAGTCAATGCTCATGACATTATTTCACTAATGCCTAAAATTAGATCCAAGAATTAGCTGCAGTCATTCTGCTTACTGTAGATTTTCTAATTGATTCTGGGCCTCAAAGGCCAATGGAAAATCTTTTTTTGCTCAGTCATTGGCCCAGCCATGCCCTGTGACGCCATCTGAGTCCAATATTACTAAGATAGATTATCTATAACTTCCATTTTTTAACTGGAAATTGTCCATCTCCATACAGATTCACACTCTGTCCTTTTACACACCAATTTAAGCACCAGGAGACTGAATTTTTCCAGACTCAGTCTCGTCTGGAAAATCCCATGGACGGAGGAGACTGGTGGGCTGCAGTCCAAGAGTCGGACATGACTGAGCGACTTCACTTTCACTTTTCACTTTCATGCACTGGAGAAGGAAATGGCAACCCACTCTGGTGTTCTTGCGGGGGAGAATCCCAGGGACGGGGGAGGCTGGTGGGCTGCCGTCTATGGGGTCGCACAGAGTTGGACACGACTGAAGCGACTTAGCAGCAGCAGCAGCAACATCATCAACAAGCTCCCCTGCACTCTAGCCATGAGGTTTAGCCACTGTAGTACCAGGTTAGAAGGCAGAAGGGGGGAAAGGGTCAGGAAATCTACTCCTGGCTCCCTCCCTCCTAGACTATGGTTTTCTAACAGGTGGGTCCTCTACTCATGAAGACCACAGCGGCTCTTGGGGAGTCCTCCTTCAGCTATAGTTACTTCTTCTGGATACCATTACTGGTCCCTCCCATTGCTCATTCAGGCCTAGGTAGTTTTGAATTCTGTCTTTCACATGTGATTTTGGACAATTTAGTGCCTGCCTGTCGACCTCCTACCCACCCTATGTTGGAACAGTATCACTGTTCTTCAGACAGAAGATACAAACACAAGGGAGGTCTGAAACAGCTTTCTAGCTCTTCTCTCCCTGAAGGAATTTTTCTTCAAAGAATCTAAACACAGTGAGAGTGGGAGTACAGGAGTCACAACTAAATGACTACAATACAAAGCAGAAAGATCCATTTGTAGACATCAAACAGAAAATTAGAGGCCAAAGAAAGGAGAAAGTACTTGAGATGTGTAGGATCAGAAAATCCTTCAGGAGAAGCATTTGAAACTGCCTCTCATAAAGGTAAGATCTCAACAAGTAGAGATTAAGAAAAGGGAAATACAAGAGGAGAAGCATTATATAAGACTGGGAAATTTGCTAACATGCACAAAGGGAAAAATGACTTTCTTTTTTTAGATGTGTATCAGGATGTACGAAGTGATGCCACATCATTAAAAAAATCTGAATCCAGATTGGTAGGAAATTAATGCTAACTTCATAAAAAAAAATGGGAAACCACTGATGAATTTTGATCAGGAAAGTAATACGTCCAGGGTTAAACTTAAGAAAGATGAATCTAGCAGTAATGTCAGAACAGAAGAGAGTAGAAAGAGATCAGAAACAGCATCAAGAATGAGGAACTCAAGAGAATAGAAAATTCTGCAAAGAAATTGAAAAAGAAACCAACTAGAAGGGGAGATTAGAAGAACAGCTTTAGATAGTAATTGCAGCAAAGAATAGAACACCAAAATATGCTGCAAAAAGCAAGAGATGGGCAGATAGTTAAGGCAAGGTAATAAATAATAACCTGTACAAGTATTATGGCTTTGTGGTTACTTTTGTTTTTGTTTTTTAAGACAAAGGAAACTTGAGCATGTTTTTAGGCTGAGACAAAACTAGTAGCGAAGAGGGACCTATTGATGATACAAGTGAAAGATGGGATAAGGTATGGAACAATAGCTGAAGGAAGGCCCCAGAGGATGAAGACATGGGCTTGAGGATAAATGAGGAGGATCAGCCTTGACAAGAAAGAGAATCATTTTATGGTCAAAGAGTGGGTCTAAGTTAAAAGGAAAAGATAATGACAAGCAGAAAGTAGTGAAACTAAGAGAGTTTACATATCGCCTTCCCTTGATGGCTCAACTGGTAAAGAATCTGGCTGCAATGCAGGAGATACAGGAGATGTAGGGTCGACCTCTAGCTTGGGAAGATCTCTGGAGAGGGGAATGGGAACCCACTCCAGTATTCTTGCCTGAAAAATCCTATGGACAGAGGAGCCTGGGAGGTTACAGTCCAAAGGTTCTTAAAGAGTTGGACAAGACTGAGCACGTATGCATGCACACATGTATCACCTCACTGAATTTTTTCTTCATAAAAACTACAATTTTATGATTTTCTTTGTATTCCTACAATGTCACAAGAAGGACAGCACTATGCTAGACTATTCTATAGAAGCAAAACCTCTACCTTTAAAACTCTGATTTGACTAAAAGTCAAAAGCCTTCCAAGCTGGGCCTTATTATAACATACTGGAGAATCTCTGAAATAATTATATAGAGGCGAACTTATGTTCAGTAGAATTATTTTGGTCAATAAATTTCTAGCCAAAGTCACAGCTGGTAATCAAAGAGCAAGAAAAATGGCTCCTTTTGCAATTTTTACAAAATCAGTTCAGTTCAGTCATGCAGTCGTGTCTAACTCTGTGACCCCATGAACTGCAGCACTCCAGGCTTCCCTGTCCATAACCAACTCCCAGAGTTTATTTAAACTCATGTCCATCGAGTCAGTGATGCCATCCAACCATCTCATCCTCTGTGGCCCCCTTCTTCTCCCATCTTCAATCTTTCCCAGCATCAGAGTCTTTTCCCATGAGTCAGTTCTTCACAGCAGCTGAACAAATACTGGAGTTTCAGCTTCAGCATCAGTCCTTCCAATGAATATTCAGGACTGATTTCCTTTAGGATGGACTGGTTGGACCTCCTTGCAGTCCAAGGGACTCTCAAGAGTCTCCAACATCACAGAACAAAAGCATCAATTCTTCAGCACTCAGGTTTCTTTATAGTCCAACTCTCACATTCATACATGACTACTGGAAAAACCATAGCTTTGACTAGATGGATCTTTGTTGGAAGAGTAATGTCTCTGCTTTTTAATATGCTGTCTAGGTTGGTCAGAACTTTTCTTCCAAGGAGTGAGCTTCTTTTAATTTCATGGCTGCAGTCATGTGATTTTGGAGCCCAAGAAAATAAAGTCTGGCACTGTTTCCACTGTTTCCCCATCTATTTGCCATGAAGTGATGAAACCACATGCCATGATCTTAGTTTCTGAATGTTGAGTTTTAAGCCAACTTTTTCACTCTTCTCTTTCACTTTCTTCAAGAGGCTTTTTAGTTCTTCTTCACTTTCTGCCATAAGGGTGGTATTATTTACTTATCTGAGGTTATTGATATTTCTCCTGGCAATCTTGATTCCAGCTTGTGCCTTACCCGGCCCAACATTTCTCATGATGTACCCTGCATATAAGTTAAATAAGCAGGGTGATAATATATAGCCTTGACGTACTCCTTTCCCAATTTGGAACCAGTCTGTTGTTCCATGTCCAGTCCTAACTTTTGCTTCCTGACCTGCATACAGATTTCTCAGCAGGCAAGTCAGGTGGTCTGGTATTCCCATCTTAAGAATTTTCCACAGTTTGTTGTGATCCACACAGTTAAAGGCTTTAGCATAGTCAATAATGCGAAAGTAGATGTTTTTCTGGAACTGTCTTGCTTTTTCAATGATCCAGCAGATGTTGGCAATTTGATCTCTGGTTCCTTTGCCTTTTCTAATCCAGTTGAAAATCTAGAATTTCACAGTTCATATACTGTGAATTATTTTTAAAAATAATTTTACTTACTTATTTTTAGTTGTGCCAGGTCTTCGTTGTTGCATGGGGTTTTCTTTAGGTGCAAGTGAGGGATACTCTCTAGCTGCAGTGCCCAGGCTTCTCACTGCAGTGGCTTCTCTTTGCTGAGCATGGGCTCTGGAGCACAGGTTCAACAGTTAAGGCGCACAGGTTTAGTTGCTCTGGGGCATTGGGATCTTCTGCATTAGCAGGCAGATTCTTTACCAATGAGCCACCCAGAAAACCCTGTTTGCCTTTTTTTAATCCATGAACCAAGCCACTCCGATACCCATATGTGCTAAAGGTATGAGCATTGAAGATTCTCCCAAAGACTTCAGAGAATCTTTTCTTCACCTCTCCCTTACCTCTTTAAAACTTCACGACACAAAGATAAATTCCAACCTACCACACGATCTCCAAGAAAATATCAGATATCGAGATCCTCAACACATCTCTGGGCTCATGCCTCTACTTGGTTTATATAGTCATTTATTGGAAGTATATGGGTATATTGAGGGAAGAAACCCCTTCCTTGTGATTTTAAAAAGAATCCGTACATATGAGATACTTACACATTGAATACTTAAGTTTCAAAGGTCAGTGTATGATTGCACAGCATCCCATAAAGATGGACTTGGCACATTCTTGATTAAGACAGGCATAGCTTTCTTTTCAAAAATCTGAAGTGTCTTTTTAAATATGTGAACCCATTCTGTGGAGTTTGCTTTTACGAGAAGTTTAAATCAGGAACAGTTATTGCATGTGTTAAGTCAAATTTGCATTTCCTAATTAAGGACACTGCTCTCGAATAATGACGTTCCAATTACACAGAATCAGTCAGTTCAGTTCAGTCGCGCGGTCGTGTCCGACTCTTTGCGACCTCACGCCAGAAAAAAAGGGTTTAAAATAGACTTTTACATTTTATAGAGGAGAAAAGACCCTGGGAGGGGGCTTTAAGGGCACTCTCTTGTTTAAAGATCCACCAGAGACCACAGACCTCATGGTGGAAGGGAGAAGGATGGGGACTCACAGAGACAAAGCGACTCTGCCATCTCTCTTGTTTCCCCTATAGTCCCTCTGTTACAAGGGGAAAAAAAACTGTCTCACATTATGCATTCTAATTTTATAACATTTCCAAATACTTCCATGAATGTGTGCATGCTAAGTCACTTCAGTTGTATCTGATTCTTTGTGACCCTATCGACTGAAACCCACCAGGCTCTTCTATTCATGAGATTCTCCAGGCAAGAATACTGCAGTGGGTCACCATGCCCTACTCCAGGGGATCTTCCTGATCCATGGATCGAACCTGCATCTATTTTGTCTCCTGCATTGGCATATATCACCATAATATGAGATTTGTATAAACTTCTGTAAAAGAAGTAGTGTGGCTCCAATTTCCATTGGAAACATACAACCACTCTCTAAGGCCAGTATGACAGATGTTGTCGTTGTTGCTTATGTACAGAGAGGCTAAAGAGGACCAGAAACTTTAAAGTGACTTGCCCCTGATTACACAGCTAGTGAGAAACAGAAGTGGGACTCAAATCCGGGTTATTGGACTCCCAGTTTGGTGGTCTTTCTACTATTCCACTATAGCTGAAAACCATTTTAAAAAGTGCCATAAAAAATTTATTGCTGAATAGACTTTTAAATGCAATGAAGTACTTACTACACAGGATGAAGCAAGTGGGCTCAAATCCAGTCTTTGGTAAGAGTTTCTCATGTAAGTATGATCTTTAGAAGAGTTTTATGTCTGATTAAATATTCAGAATCCTACAGAGGTCAATAATTTATAGGAAATGGCTTCATAAGGTGTATCTGCTTCCTTTTTGTGTTGTTGCTTTTGAAGAAGACATATAGGTATTAAAGATTCACAAACCCTAATGCTCACCATGATAATCAAGATAGGGCCCATATTCATCTTAAATCTAGTGTCAGTTCATAAAATCTGCCATGGGAGTTAGTTATTTTGAAATGAATCTTGCACAATACCAGTAACTCTCTATATAGCAATGTTTAAACAGAAGGATCTCTCAAGAAAGGGATGGGGTAACCCACCACTCCATTCCAACCCAGTGTCAATGTCTGTTTACACAAAGATAGCTGGAATCTCCACCGCTGTCTGGCAAGCTCATTTTCTTTGGTTGACTAAGAGCCAGGAAGGTAACATTTAAGGACAATCAATAAGAATCTACAAATATTAAAAATAGGTGGATTCATATCCGGTTGAGAAGGAGGAAGAAAAGAAAGCAGAGAAGGAAGAGGAAGATGAGATGAGGCAGCACCTCATGAAGTCTTAACCATTGCTAGGCCTCAGTTAACTGCTCCAATGCCTCATACATTTAATTCTCATAGATCTATGAGATGAGTACTAACAACACTCCCTCTTTACCCATGAGAACCATATAAGCCTAAGTAACTTACACAAAGTCACAAGAACTAGAAATAGAATCCAAGCCTAAACGTCTTAAAAATTTGCACACAGAAGTTACAAAACAATGCATTTCCAAAAACTTCAAGGAGAGAGGTTTCCCAGATGGCACAGTGGTAAAGAATCCACCTGCCAATATAAGAAATGCAGGAGACCAGGATTCGATCCCTGGGTCAGGAAGATCTCCTGGAGTTGTAAATGGCAACCCACTCCAGTATTCTTGCCTAGAAAATCTCCTGGACAGGGGAGCCTGGAGGGCTGCAGTGCCTGGGGTTGAAGAAAGTCAGAAAAATTTAGCAACTGAGCATGCACACACTGGGGAGAGAAAGTAAATCTGTTATGGGACACTCGCAGGAGACCTCTAACACCTCTACATAAGGATTATTTCTCTTTGATGGTTAAGGCTTCCCTGGTAGCTCAGCTGGTAAAGAATTCGCCTGCAATGCAGGAGACCTGGGTTCAATCCCTGGGTTGGGAAGATCTCCTGGAGAGGGAAACGGCTGCCCACTCCAGTATTCTGGCCTGGAGAATTCCATGGACAGTCCATGGGGTCACAAAGACAGTTGATGGTTAAGACATTATGGCAGTTACGCAAGTAAGGCCATGATCTACATGCCCCTTAGCCAGCATGTTAATTATCCATCTGGCAGAAAGGAAAAAGCACATATAATGTTTACAAAATTCCTGCCAGGAATTCTTCTCTGTTCTAAAAATATGCAAGGGGTCAGTCTAATGTTTTCACCAGGACCTAGAGAAAGATTTGTCTCACAATGCCCCAGAGTGGTGAGGATGGTTAAAATTGGACATCACCATTAAATCTGCTTAAGTGAAGTTAACAGAATTATGATTGAATATTAACAAGTTTTGACTTCAGAGACTTCCTGGGCAGTCCAGTGGTTACAACAAACTGGTTCCAAATTGGGAAAGGAGTATGTCAAGGCTGTATATTGTCACCCTGCTTATTTAACTTATACACAGAGTACATCATGTGAAATGTCGGGCTGGATGAAGCACAAGCTGGAATCAAGATTTCTAGGAGAAATATCAATAACCTCATGTATGCAGATGACACCACCCTTATAGTAGAAAGCAATGAGGAGCTAAAGAGCCTATTGAAGAAAGTGAAAGAGAAGAGTGAAAAAGCTGGCTTAAAATCCAACATTGAAAAAAAGAAGATCATAGCATCCAGTCCCATCACATCAAGGCAAATAGATGGGGAAACAATAGAAACAGTGACAGACTTTATTTTCTTGGGCTCCAAAATCACTGCAGATGGTGACTGCAGCCATGAAATTAAAAGACGCTTGCTCCTTGGAAGAAAAGCTATAACCAATCTAGATAGCATATTAAAAAACAGAGATATTACTTTGCCAAGACAACTGAGTGACTGAACCACCACCACCACCACCAGTGGTTGAGACTTTGCACTTTCCATGCAGAGGGCGAGGGTTCACTCTCTGGCCGGGGAGCTAAGATCTCACATGCCACGTAGTGTGGCCAAAAAAATAAATTAACAAATAAGTTTTTAAAAATAAGCTTTGACTGTAGGTGTAACAAAAATATCAGAGCACCCCCAGACTTTGAAACAGTCCCCCTGTGAGCAGGAGCTTAGTTGTGGGTATGGACACTTAGAACTATGTCTACTCAAACATTTAAATCCATTCTACCTTTGGCAGAAGGTTGGAAGTTGTAATGGGAATGTCTAAACAATATCTAACTAGTTTACCTTCTGATACCTGAATTTAAAAGAATTAAAGTCTCATCCCCAATTTCAACAGGTCCTAAGACAAACACCTTCCATGTCACAGCAGGTATAGCTGGACCCAAAGGTTTGGCAAAGAAAGTAGTATCAGGCTCTAAACAAGTCTTCCTTTAATAAACTGTGCTGCTCTGAGAACTCCCCACTTGACTGCCACTCACAATATCACTACTTCATGCAAAATGCTCATATCCACAATTCTTATAGCTGGGTATGTCACATGGGTGTCTAACAGTTCTCTCACACCATTTACACACAATTTTAGAAGCATTTCCAGATGATTTCACAAGTTCCTTCTCAAAAATCCGTTAATTGACCTCAATTGAAAGGCAGAAACATTAAAAGATATTATGTATCAGAAGTCAAAGACTGTACCTATCCAAATGGCAGGTTTAGAAAGAATAAAGGTGAAGATGAGCATAGACTCATGAAATTGATGGAAAAGCCAAAGTTTTGAGGTATAGATGGTTACCCAAGATAACCTGTTATAGCAGTTTCATTCTGTTTCTAGAAATCTACTGTGTTCCTAGAATTCAAATAACATCCCCAAATAATCCTTTGAAAAATATTTGTTGTTCAGTCGCTAAGTTGTGTCCAACTGTTTGTGACCCCATGGACTGCAGCATGCCAAGCCTCCCTGTCCCTCACTATCTAGCAAAAACATAAAAGAACTTAATAAGACCATTCCTGAATTTGAGGTGGCTAAAACTCTGGTAGAATGAATACATAAATACATGCCACAAAAAACCACTAATTGAATTTTGAAACTAATGGCTATTGTTCTGATTCCTAACTGAAACTGTGATAGGTCTCTCCTCCTTCCCAGCACACAAGGGAACTCCTGGGAATTCAAGAACTCTGAGCACAGTTTTGATGTCAGGAAGAGTTAACGTTGTCTGTGACAAGTTTCAAAAGCAAATATATAATATGCACAGCAAACAGGCCTGTGACGGTAATAAGAATGCATAATTAGAAGGACATGAAGGCCTGGGGTTCTGTAGTTTTTTGCTGTTGTTCAGTCACTCAGGCATGTCTGACTCTTAGCGACCCCATGAACTGCAGCATTTGAGGCTTCCCTGTCCTTCACTGCCTTCCAGAGTTTGTTCAAATTCATGTCCATTGAGTTGGTGATGGCACCCTACCATCTCACCCCCTGTTGCCCCATTCTCCTTATGGCTTCAATCTTTTCCAGCATCAGGGTCTTTCCCAGTGAGTCAGCTCTACTTATCAGGTGGCCTAAGTACTGGTGTTTCAGCTTCAGCATCAGTCTTTCCAATGAATATTTAAGGTTGATTTCCTTTAGGATTGATTAGTTTGATCTCCCTGCTGTCCAAGGGACTCTCAAGAGTCTTCTCCAGCACCATGATCTGAAAGCCTCTTATAAAAGTTGCAGCTGACACACATTTCTGTCATACAAATTTCAGATTAAATCTGTGCATCAGATAAGGTTTTTAAATGCTTTATCATCAGATTAGGCAATAATGTACTCTAAAGTGGACATGTACTTGCATGATAAGTCAGTTTTCAGTTGGGGGAATTCTGTGTGGATTAAGAGATAAGGATTTACCAAGAAAATCCTTCTTAAAGGGCCTGACATCATCAGGAGAAGCATTTGTTTGGCTGCCCTGGGGGCCTATGTGAGCTAAACAGATTTACAGCATTCAAGTTATTCTTCTAAAAGCCTGTTTTGCAACCTTAAATATTTCAGTAAATACTAACATTTTATAATAAGTATCTTCTGGGCACGCAAATTTAATTCTACCAATGGGTCTGGGAGACAGGATACATTTCTCTATTCCTTTTCTTCATTTGCAACTGCCTTTCCAAACTCAAAAGGTCACTCTTACAACCTGAACAACAGCTAGTTCTTCTTCAATTCTAAGGTGTTTCCATAAAATCTGTACAACGAACACATTCACAAATAAAGTTAGACATGTGGTCATGTATACAATTGTGTGTTAATATCACTAGCTGTCATCACACTGCATGGATTTGCATAGTGTGCAAAACACAATGATTCAAATGGGTGACATGAATGATACACCTAGGCTTCCCAGGTAAAGAACCCACCTGACAAGCAAGAGACATGAGTTAAATCACTGGCTCGGGAAGGTCCCCTGGCAAAGGCAGTGGCAACCTGGTCCCGTATTCCTGCCTGGGAAATCCCATGGACAGAGAAGCCTGGAAGGCTATGTAAGTGCATGGGGTCACAGAAGAGTCAGACATGACTTAGTGACTCAACAATAACAACTAAGGGACAAAGACCAAAGGATCAAGACACATACTAACTTGAAGCTCCATGGCAAACTGATGCAGAGGCCACTAGTATACTGAGTAGCCTGGAAGGAGGATGGATGGCAAGATGAGGAAGGCACTCGACGTATTGCAGGAGTGTTTTGGGGATCAGCATGCAGTGAAAGACCACAGCCAGCGCACAGCACAGTGCAACTTGTTACCAAGCGATGATGGGATGGGAAAGGGAAGGAGACTGATATTGGTTATGTGGTTTGATACTGAATTAGAAATTCTGCCTTTGTTATCTCATTTATCTTCTGCCTCATAAGGTTGTTGTTTTTCATTTTATACATCATAATAAATGAAGTTCACAGAAGGACATAGTAGAGTTGGGCTTCAACACAAGTCCACAGTCCTTTCAGTACAGAAAATTCAAGTAGTAGGGGCTTGGAGACTGGCTCTCAATCCTCTAGCTTATTAGAAAGGATATCAAACATGTGGAAAAGGATAACAGAAAGCAAATCATTTCAATAAAGCTGGAGGAAGATATTAAGGATGGAGAATGAATGATTGTGACTTCGAGGAGGAACAGAATAGGCTGGGGGTGGGGAGTCACATCACTGAAATAACGCAGAGAGTACAAGGATGACCCTCCCACAGATTTTTCAATAAAAGAACATCATCTATCCCACAGGAAAATGATGGAGCAGCTGAGGAACAGTCTAAAGTTGTCATGCAGCAGAGTGACCTACCTGCACTGGCGTGGAATATCTAGTCCACCTTTTTATGAAACTGACAGACAAGGAACCCTTCATGAGTTTATTATATGTGTAGATATACAGAAGAAGTTTTGAGGATTGGAAAGACAAGAGGCATGAAGGGGACCTATTTAGTTCCAGGAATCTGGAGAGAGAGGGGAAATTGTGGGTTAGGGGTAGGTGGAGATAAAGAAGAGAACAATGGACAGAAAAGGACAATATCTGACACACACAGAGGAAATAAGGCAGGGAAATCCCTTGTGTTCATAAAAGACTTTGTATGACTATGAAACCAAGCAGTGCTGCTTCAGGGCCCAGGTGAGACAGCATGCAGGGGGTGGAGAAGGAGCTGTTCTTCCTCATGCATCATCTCCTTCGGTGACCTGGGAACTTAAAAAGACCATCACAGAAAACTATTGTGCTCAACACGATGTCATTTTAACAGAGGGTTCCTGCAGAAGAGGCCAGAATAAAGACAAGGTGCAGTGAGGACAAGCCTGGAGGACAGTATGACTAGTCTGATGGCCGAGCACATATGAGGCTCCAGGAAATAATGGGAAGTTTAAAGAGGTGGAGAAATCCTAGGTAAACAGCAAAAATTAAGATTGATCATATTAAGGTGTTATTCTTAATGCAGCTTGACTTCAACCTATAAACAAGCGATGGCCTCCACACAGTTTGAAGAATAAGGGGCACAAAAAGAATAAGAAATAGAGGAAATGCAATGATAAACATGACTCCCACCCCAAAGAAGAGAAAATCAGTCATCCAAATGGAATGGGTTTCTTTGAAAGGTTTGCTATAACTGGACATTTTTAAGTGAATGTTGATGACTATTTGATGGAGATTCTGAAGAAATTATTAACCATTATCTATCTAGTTCCACAGACCTATTCGTCTTCCTTAATATCTCCCCCCTCTCACAGTTCAATCCATTACCAGCTCCTCTTGGTTTTACCTCCATGATGACTAGGTGCTTGGATGAATTGGAATTCAGAACACTTCCATCCCAAGCTAGTATAATTTTTTGAATATGTTATGGTACATACTCTTCTTGGAAAGACAAACAGTCTCTGATATCTTAATCTATGTTCCATAATGTTCCATATCATAAAATTTTCATTCCCCAAAAAAATAATTGATCCCAATAATTATTAAAATTTTCTTGGTTCAGTTAATTAGACCACTGAATTCCATAAAACCCAGAATTTTTGATAATTTTTATCTATCAGTATTTGAGGGATCAATCTAGTCAAGATCAAATGAGCAAGTATCATGTGTAACAGTTTTTCATGTTCCCAGCTCCCCTATGATATGAACATTATCAATGACAGTTCAGTTCAGTTCAGTCGCTCAGTTGTGTCCAACTCTTTGCGACCCCATGAATCGCAGCATGCCAGGCCTCCCTGTCCATCACTAACTCCCGCAGTTCACTCAGACTCACATCCACTGAGTCAGTGATGCCATCCAGCCATCTCATCCTCCGTCGTCCCCTTCTTCTCCTGCACCCAATCCCTCCCAGCATCAGAGTCTTTTTCAATGAGTCAGCTCTTTGCATGAGGTGGCCAAAGTACTGGAGTTTCAGCTTTAGCATCATTCCTTCCAAAGAACACCCAGGGCTGATGTCCTTTAGAAGGGACTGGTTGGATCTCCTTGCAGTCCAAGGGACTCTCAACAGTCTTCTCCAACACCACAGTTCAAAAGCATCAATTCTTCGGTGTTCAGCCTTCTTCACAGTCCAACTCTCACATCCATACATGACCACAGAAAAAACCATAGCCTTGACTAGACAGACCTTTGTTGGCAAAGTAATGTCTCTGCTTTTTAATATGCTACTTAGGTTGGTCATAACTTTTCTTCCAAGGAGTAAGCTTCTTTTAATTTCATGGCTGCAGTCACCATCTGCAGTGATTTTGGAGCCCCAAAAAATAAGTCTGACACTGTTTCCACTGTTTCCCCATCTATTTATCATGAGGTGATGGGACCAGATGCCATGATCTTTGTTTTCTGAATGTTGAGCTTTAAGCCAACTTTTTCACTCTCCTCTTTTACTTTCATCAAGAGGCTTTTTAGTTCCTCTTTACTTTCTGCCATAAGGGTGGTGTCATCTGCATATCTGAGGTTATTGATATTTCTTCTGGCAATCTTGATTCCAGCTTGTGCTTCTTCCAGCTTCATCTTTCTCATGATATACTCTGCATATAAGTTAAATAAGCAGGGTGACACTATACAGCCTTGACATACTCCTTTCCCGATTTGGAACCAGTCTGTTGTTCCATGTCCAGTTCTAACTGTTGCTTCTTGACTTGACCTGCATATAGGTTTCTCAAGAGGCAGGTCAGGTGGTCTGGTATTCCCATCTCTTTCAGAATTGTCCACAGTTTCTTGTGATCCACACAGTCAAAGGCTTTGGCATAGTCAATAAAGCAGAAATAGATGTATTTCTGGAACTCTCTTGTTTTTTTCATGATCCAGCAGATGTTGGCACTTTGATCTCTGGTTCCTCTGCCTTTTCTATCAATGACAACATCCCTGTGTATGACTGACCCATATTTGGACTTATGAAATGTGGGCAATCAGAGATATTTCCACATTCCACACAGTAGTTTTTCTAAAAGCAAAGTGTAATGGTTTGATTTCACCGTGTTTTCTGTTTCAAACTCTAGGAACTGTCCCGTGGAGCTAGATAGGGAGCCCATGAAACTGAGCAGGTCTTTCAGATGGAGAGAATTTTTCCTACCACTGCATCAAGTTTAATGAATAAAACTAGATTCCTGGGGCTTCCCTGGTGGCTCAGTGGTAATGAGCTCAGCTGCTAACGCAGGAGACATGGGTTCGATCCCTGGTCTGGGAAGATTCCACATGCCACAGAGCAACTAAGTCCATGTGCCACAACTCCTGAGTGTGCCCAGGGCACGGGCACTGCAGCTGATGAAGCCCATGTGCCCTAGAGCCTCTGCTCTGCAAGAAGGGAAGCCACCGCAACGAGAAGCCCCCACCCACTGCAACTAGAGAGAAGCCCGTGCAGTAATGACCCAGCACAACCTCAAATAAATAAATTGATACAACATAAAATAAAACTAGATTCCATCCAGAGGAAAAAACTATTTTTGAGGACTACAGTCCCAGTCATAGAGGTTGCCTAGGTGGTTACTTATAGGGAGGAAATTGACATTGCAGAAGAAAGTTCCTCAATCTTCTATGTGCTTTATATTTCTTCCTTTCATTACTTCTTTTCATAAGAAATTCAAGAAGGCAGGTCACCCTTATTTTGCCACATCTTTTCCTCTTTCTTTTCTTTTTAAATAAAGAAAAGAGTCCTCAAAGGCTAAGCTTAGATACTTCACACAGAGCTTGCTGTGTATCTGCTGGCCTGGGAACTGGATATCAAAACTATGGCCCCAGTGAGGTCAAAATTTAGTACAAATCAAAGCAGAGAAGCTCTGAAAATACCTACATTCTCCACCCACCCCCAACCCCCAGCCCAGACACACACACTTAGCAGTACTCTCCCACAGATGTAAAAAGAATCAGGCCTTCCCTGGTGGCACAATGGACAGGAATCCACCTGCCAGCTGGTCTGAGGAGATTCCGCATGCCACGGGGCAACTAAGCCCATACGTCGCTACTACCAAGCCGTGTGCCACAGCTCCTTAAGCCTTCGTGCCTAGAGCCTGTGCTCCACAAGAGAGGCCCCCGCTGGCTGCGACTGGGGAAAGCCCAGGCAAAGTAACGAAGACCCACTGCAGCCGAAGATAAACAAACAAGATTTTATATCTGTCTATACATAAAGAACCAAGAAATTCTCACCCATATAGCATCCTCCTCAATGGAGAAGCCCTGTCCCAATTGAAATGTTTATGTATGACTGTCAGTGTGGGACTGAGGCTACAATGCAAAGTCCCATAATGTCTCATACTTTTTGAACAAATCTCACACGCATATTCTTTTTAAAAAGCCATTTATCTGATCAGATGTGAGAGACAAATGGACACTGCTGAGAGAGGTTTCAGAGAAATACCTGGCTGGAGGGACCCCAAAGCAAATGGCATATTTCCCATTTAAAAGTTGTTCCTTGACGGCCAAGTACAGGTCAAACATTTTCTTCTTCACTTTTCTAGATGGAGAATTTGTTTTTGGCACCTCTGACCAACCTCCTCTACTTCCCTTCCCCTTGCTGGTAACACATTCTCTCTCCTGCCCTAAGAAAAGTCACTTTCAACATATGACCAGATAGAAATCATTCAGCTTTTGATGACATGAGTCAGCCATCACAGGAGTATTTTCCTTTGCAGCACTGCCCTGTCAAAGGGAATGACAGGCTATGGAGCCAATTTAGGGAATTCAGCTTCACTCATATAGAAGAGGGAATGATTTGGTCAGAGGTCTCCCCAGCACTGACAAAATCCTAAAGCCATTATCTGCAGCTAAGACACAACTTCTGAGTACCCAGAATGTTTCTAAGCTTTGGTTCCCGAACAAAAACTTTAGATACCTCAGGTAAACAGCTTTAGTTCTTTAAATAGTTAATTGCTTGTTTAGGGATCACTCACCGCATGTTGGGCACTCTTCTTAGAGCTTTTACCTGTTTTAGCACATTTGTTTTCACACATGCAAAAAGTCTATGAGGGAGGTACTATTATTTATCTCTGTTCTATAATAAAGATCATGTCACGTGCATGTGTAGTCTGTCCATGGGATTCTCCAGGCAAGAATACAGGAGTGGGTTGCCATTTCCTCCTCCAGAGGATCTTCCCAACCCAAGGATCAAAACCAAGTTCCCTGCATTTGCAGAGGGACTCTTTACCACTGAGCCACCTGAAACTGAGTCACAGAGAGGGTAAGTAATTTGCTAAGAGTCACATATCTGGCAAGGGGCTGAAATGGGATTTGACCAGAAATGGTTTTTTTCCCAGAGGGGCTCTGAAAATCCCTTACAGGACTAACCAGGGAAACCAAGTCTCATTCTTCTGAATAAGACCCACTCATTCACTAATTCATCTTCTTAAGTCATAGGATATGAGCACTCACCCCATAGTATGACTGATCCAGGACTCTTCAATCTTCACATCAGAAAGTTTCCACCCGAGCAGCGCAGACCGAAGGAAAAACAATGAATTCAGAGTCAGAAGGCTTGGGCTCAACTCGAGCTCTGTCAGTTGCTAAAGCAATGATCTTCTGAAAGTCAATTAGCCTCTCTGCACCTCAATGTCTCCATCTAAAAAATAGCTTTTTATTTTCCCTACTTTCAATGCAGTTCTATAGTCCTTTCTACAGAGAAATGGAGTCCACTCTCCAAATTACTTTTCTAGGTAAATTCAGGGCACACATGGGATCAGAAACTAGACTTCTGGAACCAAAGATACCACAGGACAATAAGGGGTGGAAGCAGGTAAAGGAAACAGTATGAGAAATTCACAAAAGAACCAAACTTTCATCAGTAATGCAAGACCCAGAAGGAAAGCAAGGGAAGAGTAGGAAATAAGTAAAACTGAAAATTAACATGGGTGAAAAACAGATGGATTAATCAAGGCTCATTATTTCCACCTCTATTAGAAAAGAAAATTCATTATTCGTTTGAGTGAGACCCAGGACACAGTGATCTCTCCACTTCAGCACTGCTACAGCCTTTTCTCCTTTGGTCCAGACCCTTGATTGACACTTAACAACTACCATCTGAAGAGGTGCTTTGACTGCTCCCTCCTGGCCCATGCAGAGAGGAAAAAATCTTCAACTTGAGGCCCTTCTTGTGCTCTTACTAACCTATGATGCCTCCATGTCCTGCTGTGGGGCTCAAATCTGTTCAGCCTCCTCTGTCAGAATGGTTAGCTTAATGCCAGTGGTACCCATGAACCCAGACTTCAGATGTCCTTGGGCTCCTTGCCTCATCTGTCTGAGGGGTCAAAGCATCCGTTACTTAGCATAACTTTAGGACAAATACAAACTTGGTTCAAATTCCAGCTCTTCCACCCAGCATGGCAACCTTAGCTATGCCATCTCTAGGTACTTCAATTTCTCATCCCTAAAACACAGGTAATAATGACACCTGATAGACCTATCAGCAGTGAGAACTGGGTGTTTGATACTTAGTAGGGACTATAAAAATAATAGCTATCATTTTGTGTTCCAGACCCATGTTATCCAGGAAAAGACTCCCAACACACACTGCCTCTGATGGCCAATTGACCTTCTGTGGCTTATTATTCCTGTTTGATCAAAAGCTCCCTAAGGGAAGGGACTGTCATCATCACCATCTCTGGATTCCCTATAGCACCCGACTGAAAGATGGCAGACACTCAGTCCACAGTAGACTAAAGCATCATTATCTGAAAACACAGGTCCAAACTATGTCTCTGCCTGGAAATTCAAGCATACTGTTTTTCTAGCCACAATTAATGATCAATGATGGCTTGAGTTTTACTTTCCATCAAATACAACATTTAAAATGGACCAAAAAATCATTAAAAGGAACAAAATTGGCTTTCCATCATTAAAATGTATATCAAGGAGAGAAAAATATGAAAAATACAAAAAGTCAAATTAGAGAGTAAAAGATTAGTTAGTACCAAAATTTCCATTAAAGATCAAAGTGATAGTAGGAAATATAAAAAATGAAGAAAAGAAAACTTTTAAAAATGCTCCAAGATTTTAAACAAAGGGGAAAATGTATTTATGAAACCTTGACTAGTGCCTGAGAGAAAAATGAAAGGTGCGATTTCAGAATTTCACCACAAACCATATATAGACGCTATATGGTTTATATATATATATACACACACACATATGGGAGAAGGCAAGGGCAACCCACTCCAGTACTCTTGCCTGGAAAATCCCATGGACGGAGGAGCCTGGTGGGCTGCAGTCCATGGGGTCGCTAGGAGTTGGACACAGCTGAACGACTTCACTTTCACTTTTCACTTTCCTGCATTAGGGAAGGAAATGGCAACCCACTCCAGTTCTTGCCTCAAGAATCCCAGGGATGGGGGAGCCTGGTAGGCTGCCGTCTCTGGGGTCGCACAGAGTCAGACACGACTGAAGCGACTTAGCAGCATATACATATAGTATATATATTGTTATTGCTCCCTTTACACGAAATTTTCTGGAATCTCTGTGACTCGGTCTTTGGCTGTCTTCAGGGATCTGCTCAAATGACACCTCATGAAAAGGCTTCCTAGATTATTTGACATGAAAAAGTGCCCACGGCCAATGTCACTCTCCAGTCCTCACCCGAACGCTTCTGTCCCATGGAACTTACCATCTGCCACATTACATATTCATCAGGTACTCAGTCTCTCCCTACACACTGTAGAAGATAACCACCATGAAAAGAGGAGCTTTGTTGCTGGCTACATCCTGTCCTTGAGTAATTGACTAGAAAACTATGGGTACTCAACAAGAGTCTGTTCAATGAGTAATCTCTTTATTAACACAAATATTAATAACTATGTCTGTGAAGCATTTAAAAACAGTGCCTGGCACATAGTGGGCCCAGTTAGCCTTTGATAGTGAGAGCAGGAATAGCAGCATTCTTTCCTCGGTTCTCTCGGAAGATTTAGTAACAAACACCTTCTGCCTCTGGGGACTACAAAAAGTAGGAAGATTAAGCTAAGGGGATGGGAGAAGCAGCTTTGAAGTCTCAGCATGGAGCTATTAACTATTTAGGGTGCACTTCAGAACGCTCAAAATGCTCAGCAGTACAGCGTGGTCAGAAAGCTTTTAGTGGGATGGGGGGCCTGTGTGTATAGGCCGGAAAGCACAGCTGGAATCAGGAAGCTGGGGGTGAAGAGACAGCACAGAAGTCTGGGGACAGGGTGTGGCTTGATCATGAGCAGAGGTTCAAGGTGCGGCAATGACTGAGTCCCCCTTCTTACCTCTATCGACCTTTGCTTGGGCAGGCTCCAGGCTTTGAGATGTCAAAAACGTGATGCCACCCAGCCTGTACAGGAAAAATAATCAAGGCTCACCTAAAGCAATTTGTACATTAGGCAAGCGTGTGTACTGCTGTGTTGCCTGTATATTTAAGGAGGCCGATCTGAAGGGGCTTTCAGAAATAGGGATTCACTGTGCTGACCCTTTTGCTTCCAATGTGGGTCCACGGAAGAGATGCTCCTGCATCATCCATGAGACCACCGTAATCTCTCACCTGGATGACTACCCAGCACTGGGTGACCAACCGGACAGGCTTGCCTTTAACTGGAGAACTTCCCAGATGCAGGCCCCTCCGTGAGCAGCCCAGCCAGGCTCCCGGGCAAAGCTGCACCAGTTTGTCATCCTCCCACCGCAGTGCCTCCTGGCCTATGCTCACACTGCAACCGAGCAAGCTTTTCAAAATGAAACCTGACCTTGTCTCCTCAACTAGTCACACAGTCAACACCCCTCAGTGGTAATGTCGCTCTTAAGACAAACTGCAGTCCTTAATATGCCTGGAGATGCCTATGTGATGGGGGTCCTGCCGATTTCT
This sequence comes from Nanger dama, assembly GCA_917880005.1. Classification (NCBI taxonomy): domain Eukaryota; kingdom Metazoa; phylum Chordata; class Mammalia; order Artiodactyla; family Bovidae; genus Nanger; species Nanger dama. The sequence goes on from CAKJTW010000003.1 coordinate 74,840,607, forward strand.
GCAGCAGCAGCTCATATCCTGCTGCAGCCACATTTCCCTTCCAGTGGCTGACATGCTGCCCACTCCCTCCCATTGTGGGGGCTCTGTGCATGCTGCTCCCTCTGCTCAGACCACAACCACCATCCTCTTCCACCCAGTTAATGCGTAATCATTTTTCATGTTGCGGTTCCATTACAATGTCACTTGTTCTGAGAAGTTTTGCTTGACTTCCCTGAGCACACAAATCCCCTTCTCTCTGCCCTTCCAGTGTTGGATCCACTACTGTCCATGCTTACCCGTATCCTCACCCACATCCTCTCAGCGGGCACTGACACACAGCGAGAGCTTGTCACTGCCGACACCTGTGCCTTTGTGCCCTACAGCTTCTGTCTGTCCACAGAGCATCCGCCCTAGCATGCAGGCTGGCGTGGAAGAGACCGGAGTGCTCGGAGGGAGACCAGGCCGACTTTGCGGGCCATGATATAAAGTCCAAATTTTATCCTTAGTCCAGTGGGAATGTATTTGAGAGTGTTAAGCAGAGGACAGACATGATCTCATTACATTTTTAAAAGGTCACTTGGGCTGCTATTTAAAAAACTGACTGTGAAAGGGCAGGCAAGGAAATACAGATAGAAACCAGTTGGGAAGCTGGTGCCATAGCCCACATTATTTTTCTAGAAGGGCTCTTTGCAGAAGTACAACTGAAAGCATAATAAAAAAAGTGGCTATTTGTAGGCACAGGAGTTAGAGCTTTCACGTTCAGGGTCAGCTCCAGACCAGCAGCTTTCCTGAGAAGGCCCTCTGAAGTCTGTTTCATACAAGTTGGTTCTTGGGGGGAGGGTCAAAAATCTTACTCTTTTAATGTATGAAGTAGGGATTAACACACAGCACATAACCTGGTATGCAGTCTGTTCTATTAACATTTCATGGTGGGGACAGCAATTAGAGACAAGTCTAATGGAGAAAGACAACGAAAACAAGGGTGAGAAACATTCTTCTAGAATACCAGACAGGCTGATATCCTTCTGAGGACCATCAAGCACTCTTAAGCTGGCCTGGGATGGCCCCTGGCCTCCTGGACCAATAGACCTAAAAATGCCCCGTCAACTCACATTTCCTCAGAGCGGCACAGACACTGACTAATTCTCCCTGGGAAGATGATCCAGTAAGATACGATGCTCTATTTGCAAGTCAGCCTTTCTAAACACAGATACTCCTGTTTGGATGCTCCCGAGACATACAAGTGAAGAAAGGAAGTTTCTGGAGTTGAATGGGGAATGCAAATACTCGGCAGGATCTCCAGTCCTGACTCCATCTACCTCTGCCTGCATGAACACCTATGCTGCCGGTACATCCCAAGCATGAGTGTCTCCTCCCCTGAAAATCCATGGGGAAAAACGATTCCTTCCTTTGAACTTTCAGAGCACGTTGTAGACATAATATGAAATGCTACTCTTTCTTGAGCTCCGGTGGCAAGTCTTATGCTAAACATTTACCTGAATCATTTGATTTACTCTTGCCACCCTTAACCCTATTTCACAGATAGAAAACAGAGGCCTAAAGAATGGGAGAAGCAGACTGCTCTGGTGGTCCAGTGGGTAAGAATCCAGATGGCAGTGGAGGGGACACAGGTTGGATCCCTGGTCTGGGAAGATTCCATGTGCTTCGGGGCATCTAAGCCCACATGCTGCAACTATTGAAGCCCATGTACCTAGAGCCTGTCCTCTGCAATAAGAGTAAGCCACCACATGAGATGAGGAGCCCAAGCACCACAGTTAAGAGAGTAGCCCCTGCTCCTTGCAACTAGGGAAAGCCTGTGTGCAGCAACAAAGACCCAGTACAGCCATAAATAAATAAATAAAATGTTTTTTTAAAAAGAGGATGAGCTTGCCCTATGTCATATAGCAACTGGATGACAGAGTGGAAATTCACCACCAAGCAGCCTCTTAACTGCCGGACTGTATCTACACTATTAAACCACTCACACCACTGAGCGGTGAGTGTGATCAGGAGTTCTAACCAGTAGTTCATGTGCCTCTTTCCTCTATGACTTCCAACATAAATGACCAGGTGTCATGAAAAAGAAAGTTCTGCAATTAAATTCTGTTGTATAACTTTGGGGTATTATTTCTGTGACTCAGCTTCCTCATCTACAAAATGGAGACAATAAATGCCTACCTAATATATTTGTATTAGGCTTCCCTGGTGGCTCGGAGGTTAAAGTGTCTGCCTGGAATGCAGGAGACCCAGGTTCGATCCCTGGATCGGGAAGATCCCCTGGAGAAGGAAATGGCAACCCACTCCAGTCCTCTTGCCTGGAGAATCCCATGGAGGGAGGAGCTTGGTAGGCTACAGTCCATGAGGTCACAAAGAGTCGGACACGATTGAGCGACTTCACTAATATGTTTGTTGTCAAGACAAAATTAGATGTAATTTATAACACACTTAACCACAGTTTCTGGCACATAAAGACCCACTGAACTGAACAAATATTAACTGCAGGCCTGAGGAATACCGGTTGATTCCCTGGTGGCACCAGTGGTAAAGAACCCGACTGGCAATGGAGACGTAAGAGACCAGGGTTTGAATCCTGGGTCGGGAAGATTTCCTGGAGAAGGAAATGGCAATCCTCTCCAGTATTCTTGTCTAGAGAATCCTATGGACAGAGGAGCCTGGCAGGCTATAGTCCATTGGGTTACAAAGAGTCAGACATGACTGAAGCAACTTTGCACAAGGAATACCAGGCCACATGATGGGCTCTGATGTTAAGAAAATAATAGCAGTGTTCTCAAGGATCCAACACACTAGGACTTGAAAAACGCTTTGGTTGCTCTCACTTCTTGAAAGTAGGGACTATGAGCTCTCCAACACTGAATTTTCTGCATTCCACAATGCTTAGCATCAAATGGTACTCAACAACTTTTTAGTGATGAGTGATAATGGTTTACACAGCTTTGGAGACCCTACATATGGGAGATGATGAATGATGGTGTCAAGTCAGCGAGTGTTATTAGACAGCTGATAAAATAACAGAAAGTAAAGCACAGAGATATCACTTCCAGAGGTTTATGCCTTCAATCATTTAAGCACAGAGCCACTACTAAATAATCCTCAAAATACATCCCCATAGCAAAATTGAATATATAACCTGAACAATGCAGAAATAATAATAACACCTAAAAACATTCCAGAGGTGAGGAGGAGAGGAACTTTCAGAAGTGTTAACTTTCAAAAAAGGAAGTCAATTGATACTGTCTGAGGAAGAAAGCTCATAAAAACAATAATATAATTAATAACAAGGACTCCAGCTTCTTAATAGTTTTCATGATACTTTGGCCATAGAGAGATTTTTTAAAAAGAAATAATGTATTTTGAAAAGGGATAAACTTATTTGAAGTTTGAGTCTAGTTTCAATCCTGTTTCTTTTAATTGCTTGAAAAAAAATTTTTTTAATTAGTCATGTTTATTATACACATCTCTAGTCAGCTTTATAAAAATATTTCTACCCAAATATCCATTCATGCTAATAGATAGATAGATGAATGTCTGAAATGAAGTTCACTAAGTTTAATGATGGAAATTGCTAAGAGATGACTTTTTAAAAACTGTTATCTTCATAACTTTCTGCCTTATTTGAAATCTTGATAATCAATATATAGGATATTTTTTAAAGTGTGTTCCTTAAAATAAAGGGAGAGAAAATACCAAGGTTTAGTTTCATTTTTCCTGGTGGCAATATGAATCATTGTTATTTTCTTCTTTGTACCTTTTCTATTTTTTTACGTTTCCAAAAATGAGTTTTAAAAGGGTTTTACAAGAGTCTGCATTCATATTTCTTTCAAGTTAGACTTTAAAATAGGTAGAAAGCATGCTCTTTACTTATGTTGGAAATGGTATCTTTAAGATGACTTGAGAATCCAATTTGCAAAGCAGAAGAGGCTGGATTCTTTTGAATGCTCTTTATAAATGTAATCCACTTAAATAAACAGAGTAGAGAGCTAATGAATGGTTATGTGTGTGTTTACATTTTCAAAGGTTTTTACACAGAGAGTAGAGATTATGAAAGAGATTATGCAAAGCTTCATGATGTCAGATTCTGTCTGGTGGAGTCTGTAAGACCAGGATTTCAAACTAAATGGCTTTCCTTGTCCCTTCTTGTTTAAGACATGATTACTGAGTGTCAACATCTGCTTGCTATGTAAATGATAAACTAGAATAACCTAGTTCTTACCCTCTAGTTAAGAACAATAATCTAAAATACACAAAGGGTCACAGAGTTGTGAAAGGGACTAGTTTCTGTGAGTATTTTGGGGGTGGTGGATAAAATATTTGAGCTATCTGTTTAGGTTTAATAGAATGTGCTCTGGTGACATTCTTTTCACTTATAAAGGTTTGGGAGAAGAGTTCGGATTCTGATTTATTCCTTAAAATAATTCAAAGAATCTCCTCAGTTTCTTACAGTTTAGAAATTTAGAGACAATGGAATTCGGCATTCCCTGGGTTTTGTATGATTATGTTAACGTCACAGAGAGTTTTTCCAATTCAGTGAACCACCAGGCAGTGAAACCATTAATCACTGTCAATTCCATTTAAAGAAAATACATTTTTTTCATTTTTTTATAGCCAATCAACGATATTGTAATAGTTTCAGGTGCACAGCAGAACGACTCAGCCACACAGCTGCGTGTATCCATCCTCCCCTCAACCACATTCCCATCTGGGCGCCCCGTAACACTGAGCAGAGTTCCCTGTGCCCCGTAGTAGGTCCTTGCTGGCTATCCATTTTAAATACAGTGGTATGCTCTTCAATAAGGCTCATACTCGCCCTTTTTTCTCATCCTTTCTCCTACCTCAGTGCCATCTCCCCACTCCTTCCCCCCTTTTTTCTGTTGCTTTTTGTAAATATAAAGATAGTAGTAACACCAGTGGCTTGGGAAATAATTATTACCACCCCAAAAAAAGGTTAATTGATAATTTTAAAACACATAGGTTCGATGCATGATACTGGATGCATGGGGCTGGTGCACCGAGATGACCCAGAGGGATGGTACGGGGAGGGAGGAGGGAGGGGGGCCCAGGATGGGGAACACCCGTGGCAGATTCATGTCGATGCATGGCAAAACCAATACAATATTGTAAACTAATTAACCTCCAATTAAAATAAATAAATTTATATTAAAAATAATAAAACACACAGTCCTGTTCAAGCTGACATTTTCTCTCATGAAAGACAATTGAAAAGCTACTGTGAGCATTATTTACAATATACAAGATTTGGAGGCAACCTAAGCTTTCATCAACAGAGGAACAGATAAAGATGCAGTATAAATATATATATTATATATGTATATACATATACAATGGAATGTTATTCAGCCATAAAAATGAATGAAATTTTGCCAATTGTAGCAAATTGGACCGACTTGGAGGGCCTTATGCTAAGAGAACTAAGTTAGACAAAGAAAGACAAATACTGTATGATATCACTTAAACATGGAATCTAAAAAAATTTTTTTTTAATGTAGGCAGTGTAGTACAAAAGAAGCAGACTCACATATACAGAGAACAAACTAGTGGTAACCAGCGAGTGAGGGCATGGGGTCACAAAGAGTCAGACATGACTTAGCAACTAAACAAAAATAGTAACTTTTTTTTTTTAATTTTACTTTACAATACTGTATTGGTTTTGCCATACATTGACATGAATCCGCCACGGGTGTACATGAGTTCCCAATCCTGAACCCCTCCTCTCATCTCTCTCCCCATATCATCTCTCTGGGTCATCCCAGTGTTCCAGCCCCAAGCATCCTGTATCCTGTATCGAACCTAGACTGGCGATTCATTTCTTACATGATAGTATACATGTTTCAATGCCATTCTCCCAAATCATCCCACCCATTCTCTCTCCCACAGAGTCCAAAAGACTGTTCTATACATCTGCATCTCTTTTGCTGTCTCCCATACAGTGTTATTGTTACCATCTTTCTAAATTCCATATATATGTGTTAGTATACTGTATTGGTGTTTTTCTTTCTGGCTTAATTCACTCTGTATAATCTGCTCCACTTTCATCCACCTCATTAGAACAGATTCAAATGTATTCTTTTTAATGGCTGAGTAATATTCCATTGTGTATATGTACCACAGCTTTCTTATCCATTCGTCTGCTGATGGACATCTAGGTTGCTTCCATGTCCATTTTGCTGCCTTATTTTTCGAAAATGTCTTTCTTCAATAACAGTTTGTAGCCAACAGGGTTTGTTTTTTTTTAAATAAAGGAAGAAATTTTTCATAAAAACTGTATTTGCAAAGTGCTTTAAATCCTATTACATTCTGTCAAACTGTGTGTTGGCATTTTTCTAGTTGAGGAGTTAGTAATATTTATATGGAAAATGATGAAATCTAGAATTTAAAGGAAATTTAGAAGTTATCTGTTTCATCCCAATTCTGGATTCTCTCTTTCATTGAACCTTTGTGAATGGACATCAAAGCTCACCTTGAACTCTTCTGTGGTATACTGTTCTCTATCTCCTAAGGAAATAATAGAATGTCAGATAGCTCTTAATGTTAAACAAAAAAATTGCCTTATTTCGAGTTAAAATCCATCTCCATTAATATCTCTTCATGGGGGCTTGTTCTTACTTCTGGAGCTAAAATGAGTAAATTTAACTTCTCTTCTATCCATTTGTCCTTTAAACACCTGGAAGACGGTCCTGTTTCCTAAGACATCTCATCCTGACTAAAACACCCTAGTCTCTGTAATTCAGTTCAGTCGCTCAGTCATGTCCGACTGTTTTCATGAATCGCAGCACACCAGGCCTCCCTGTCCATCACCAACTCCCGGAGTTCACTCAGACTCACGTCCATCGAGTCCGTGATGCCATCCAGCCATCTCATCCTCTGTCGTCCCCTTCTCCTCCTGCCCACAATCCCTCCCAGCATCAGTGTCTTTTCCAATGAGTCAACTCTTCGCATGAGGTGGCCAAAGTACTGGAGTTTCAGCCTCAGCGTCATTCCCTCCAAAGAAATCCCAGGGCTGAGCTCCTTCTGAATGGACTGGTTGGATCTCCTTGCAGTCCAAGGGACTCTCAAGAGTCTTCTCCAACACCACAGTTCAAAAGCATCAATTCTTCAGTGCTCGGCTTTCTTCACAGTCCAACTCTCACGTCCATACATGACCACTGGAAAAACCATAGCCTTGACTAGATGGACCTTTGTTGACAAAGTAATGTCTCTGCTTTTCAATATGCTATCTAGGTTGGTCATAACTTTCCTTCCAAGGAGTAAGCATCTTTTAATTTCATGGCTGTAACAAGTCCTCAAATGCAAACACTTTCATCCTTGAAAACCCAGTATACCATCTGACTGTCCTTTAGTGTGTCAAAGTTTCCACTACAAAGCCGAGAGCACAGTTAAAAACAACTTCTCAAAAAGGCCAAAACTTTGTTCCAGTATTACAAATATAATTCTTGCAATGGTCACTTTAAGTCATTAGATGGACACACCCTAAATATCTAAATTATCTCACTGTCTCTTTGCCTATTCTGAGTTTCAGTTTCCTTGTCACCATGTTTTTCTGCCTTTATAATTCTAAGGACAATTCTTAAATTACTCTTGGATGCAAGCAACTGAAACTAATTTTGGCTACCTTAACAAAAAGAGAAGCATATCTAATTTCATGAAATTCATGGACAATTTCATGAAATCATAAAAGAGCAGGAAAGCCAAGAGCAAGAAGAATAGGAAGCAGAGACTTCCAAAGGCCACTGGGACAGTGCTCAGGGGCTGTTCTTGGAGCACCTTCTGTGACTTGACTCTCTCTCTTAGTCACCACCACCCTTCAACCCTAAACTCTAAATTCTTGGGGAAGAGGCTGCAACTGGCCCAGCTTGGATCAGAATGCTATCTTCGATTTAAGTAGCCTTGTCCAGGGACAGGGTCTTATGTATATGAAGCCCATGCTTATATATACACTGGGGTTATTTTCAAAGAAACGAAAATGAATGAGAACAAGACAGGTATACCAAATTACTGTCCTGCTAAAGGAATGTTCAGAGATACTAGTCAATGTTTCTTTTCTCCTTGTATTTTTCCCTTTTGTTTGACCCCCAAAAAGGCAGTTGTCAGAAGTGGGATTCAGTTCATTAGGAGAGGCATGTAGCATTGCAAAAAAGAGCATAGCCTGAGAATATATCCCAAACACTTAGAAGAACACTAGGAATTGCTTGAAGGAGGTAAGAAGGAATAAGATTAATGGACACGGAGAATCTTGAAGAAACATGGGATATTAGTTCCCAAGGCTGTTGGGAAAGGAGAGAGGTAGGTTGATGTATTCTGGAGGAAGAGGGGCCAGGCCCTGCTTCCTGTCAGTGTCCCTAAGAAGGCCACATGCCCCTGACCTGTGTGTGGTACACCTAGGCAGAAAGAATCATAGGAAATGTCACCAAAATAATTCTGTGGACTAAAGATGACCTGAGCAGCAGCCCCTAAGAGGGCCACAGGAGCAACAACACGGGGTGCTGCAGTGTGAACCATGTGATCAGATGCCTCAGTGACCAGAGGGTCCCCTCTCCCCATGCTGCTCCACTGTGTCAGCTTCCCGGAGCCTTGCCAAAGCTCTGGGATTATGTGTCTATGACCCTAAGGAGGACTGAGAATAAGTCTTTCATAAGACTTCCTTCCTCCCAGAAGGAAGAGGCTTGAAACAGACATGAACATGGTTTGAAAAAAATAATAAAGAAATGAGATATTTTTATATACTTGTCCCTGTAGATGGAGACTCTCATCTGCTCACTTGAAAGGAAAAGACAGGAGCAAAATGAGAATTGAGTAGCTCTGCTTCCTCCCTCTCTGTGAACTCTGACCTCATCTTATTCAAGCAGCAGAATCTATACATCATGCACTGATTGCACTGTTAAAAACCTTCTCTTATAAAAACTGCCTTAGCAACTTTTTTTCAAATCTTCTTGTTCATGACTTTGGTTTTCCTGATACTCTTCTCCTGGGTCTACGCCACACTTCTATATGTGTCATCTCAGACAACATACCCCTTCTCTCCTCTTCTGTGAATTTCTTTCTTCTCAGATGCGAACTGAGCACAAGCTCCTAGCAACCACTTGGGAGCCTTCAGCTATCTCCCCCTTTGCGTTTTGTCATTTGCCCAGTTTTTGACTGTGATATCAGAATTTTGTTTATCTTTTTATAATTTTGTATTTATTTTGATAAGAACACAATGAGAAATCTACCTTCTTAAATTAAGAGCACAGTACAGTATTATTGACTATAGACACAGAATTCTGCTTTTCCTAACAAATTCTGCCTTAGTTAAGATAGTAAATCCTGCTAACAGTGCTGCAATTTAGCAGCTATTGCTGTATGATTTAATTCAATATAACACTATAAAAAGACCAAGCCCCCAAGACAGAGGCTGAGAGTTGACTGTCCTTTCATTTGTGTGGTTGGCAGGGCTGTCTCTTCCTAAAGAGAGGTTGAGTGATGTAATGAAGAAAGCCCAGGGAGTCTGGTGACCTGGATCTATTCTTGGCTGTGCGGCTGACCATGAGTGACCTTGACCAAGTCACTTTTTATCTCCCTATCTCAGTTTTCTCCACTGTACAACCAGAAAAATATCTTGTCACTTGCCTAGAGAATAACCTGGGTACAAGATTTGTAAAGGAGACAGAACACGTTGTTTGTTTGTTTTTCAATCTGTCAACTTTATGACACTAAGGTATCATGGAGTTTTGGGTCTTCAAATCATCATGAAAAGTAAAGTTAACCTTTGTTTTCAGAGCTTTAAAGAGATCAGAACCAGCTTAAGACAGATCAGAAAGTGACCTTGACACAAGGACGATATCCCCTATTACATGAGATGTGCTCTCTTCACATTTATTTGAGGGGTGGTAGGTAGGAAAGAGTGGTTTCAGAAGCCCAGCTGATCCCCTGTAGTGGAAGGTAGAAGATGCTACAGCAGAAACAGAGATACAAGGAGACAAGGACATTGGCAAATGGGGACAGGATGGATGCCAGTTCTGCAGATGAATTCTGTTTTCTGCAGACTTGCGGGCTTTTAACAAAATTATTTGCAAAGCTTTTTGAATATGAACTAGGCTTAGAAAATTTTCTAAAGTGGCTGCTTTATCTAAAAAGAGAAAGAAAAATAATCTTAATGCCTAAAAACAGCAACTGCTTTTTACTGAATCCATACCCAGAAACTGCACTATATTTATGGTTTGTTCTACTTTGAAAGTTTAAAAAAATTAAAGCTAGGAATGCTCTCTGTGGCTTAGAAGACAGACAGAAGGTAGAATGCAAGTCCAGCAGGTAGGGTAAATACTACCCCCTGTTCCATTAATAGCCATATCCTTCAAAAGCACAGTAACCCCTCGTAACCCTGATTTGCTCATCTATACATAGAAGTATAGCACACTTACCTACTGCCCAGAGGTAACCAAGAAAAGGAGTTTAAATGCCCCGTATTAAGCACAGGATGGGCACAGAGGAACACACACTCATACTCACTGCCTGCTCTTGGAAAAGACTTTGATGACATTTTTCCCAGAGCAGAGCATCAGCAAGCTATATAAACTCCATGATATAACGGTGAGATATTGGCTTTATGAGTATTCATAGATCTAAGATCATAGGAATGAGCTTTCAATCAGTCAGTAGGTCAGTGCTAAAATGTACCCTCTGAAAAAGGTAGACAAAGATTTTATTTGTGTCTCCCAGGGACTGAACACATTCAACATAACTGCATTTGCCCTAGCAGAACAAGATCATGCAACACTAAGAGAGCACTTGTCATTCCACAATATGGTCCCCACTCTAGCTCAGCAATCTTTACAGCACTGAAGAGCAGAAAACCAGAACGTAAGACTCAAGAGAACCTGGACCACTGGAAAGAGCCCTCAGGGGAGCAGGAGGCAGCTCCATGATCCTCTGTGTGCTGCTCTGAAGGGTTTTCTCTTGGGACACAGGTGATGCTGCTCTTTCAGAGACGCTCCCTGGAATTTTCATTCGTGCAAATGTCCAGGTTTGGGAAACTGTATGGTTTACCAAAACTACCATGGTTGAGTGGACCATGGGGGTGAGCTTCTCCTGAGACGTAGACAGTCTCCTCTCTCTGAAACATCCGTGTTTTTCCTACCATGTTTTACAGAGGAAATCACTGAAGAAACCATCTTAGCTGGATGAGTGTGAACAGACACTCATATGGACAAAAACAGAACCACCAAAAAAAAAAAAAGAGGTGAAAAAAATCAACAAAAACAAGGCAACCATAGCTAAAGAAGAGCTGCCGTGCCCTTCCCTGTTGGTTGGATTTTTAAATACTAGTCTGCAGGACATCTTGTGTTCTTTGTGCTTCTTTCACAGAAATGTGTTAGAGAGCTCCTACTGGGATGGCAGTACTAATACCTTGACAGAATTGCGATGCCTGAGAAGACTCTTGAGAGTCTCCTGGACTGCAAGGAGATCAAACGAGTCAATCCTAAAGGAAATCAACTCTGAATATTCATCGGAAGGACTGATGCTGAAGCTGAAGCTCCAATCCTTTGGCCACCTGATGTGAAGAGCCAAGTCATTGGAAAAGACTCTGATGCTGGGAAAGGTTGAGGGCAGGAGGAGAAGAGGGTGACAGAGGATGAGATGGTTGGATGGCACCACTGACTCAATGAACATGAGTTTGGGCAAAATCTGGGAGATAGTGGTCAGGGAGGCCTGGTGTGCTATAATACATGGGATGGCAGAGTTGGACACAACTTGGCAACAAAACCACCACAACAGCAAGCAACATAATGTGTCCCCTGCTCTGCACTTACAGCCTTATCTACCATCTGCCCCTCAGTCAGCCTTCTGACTGCATTTGCTGCTCATCCTTTAATGCCTACATTCTGATGACCCACACAAATATTAAAAAGTCCTGCCTACCAATGTGCATTCTGGTTGCTGGATAGGGTGCTCAGAAAATTCCCTGGAATACCCCATGCCATCACCAGAGACACAGAAACTGCAAACCAGGAAATTCATCAAATTGCCACTGCCTGTCCTCGCTTTACCATTCAAGGATGCTTCAAGTCCAGTATCTAGAAATCTTTTTGACCCAACTGCCCTCTGGACTTAAAACGGGTTTAGAGTTTGTTCTAACCATTAATCTTTTGTTTTATCCTTGTTTCCAATGAAATGCCCCTTACTAAGTGGAGCATTTATCACACTGTAGAGAGGCCTAACTTAGGGGGTCACCTTACTCCCACCTACTCTACGACCTCCTGAAATGAGACACAACTGTTTAACTGAACTGACCTGTTCCAGGACTGAGAGAATGACTCAGTGAACCAGGCCAATGCATTAAATCTGTCCTATTCTTCTTTCTCATAGATTGTTCCAATCTGTGTTGTTATTCTTGTTTTCTCTCTCCCTTTGTGCATCTCTAATCTCATACACCCTAAGCAGAATCTCCTATAGCTACCAGCTTGATTTTGATATATAAAACCTCTTCAAAAAAAAAAAAAAAAGAAAGAAAGAAAAGAAAAGAAGTGTTAAAGGGCAGAATGAGGGGTACCAGAATATGTTACTGCAAAATGTGCCTCTTTGGCATATGGATTATTTTGAGTTAAATACCACTGAGCGCCAGCAGATGCAGGAAAGCTCTGAAACCAATGCACATGTTTTCCTTTTATAAGGAAATTTGCATTTATTTAAAATTTTCTATTTGAAAAGGTGTTTCCTTCTCTCACACACTAGAGAGAATTCTTAAAAAATTTTTTCAGTATTCACTGATTAGTTGTAACAAATGTACCATAGTAATGTAAGTAATCTAGGATGTTTCTAATATGGGAAACTGACTGTGGGGCCTATGGGAACTCTCTGTACTACCTTTACAATTTTTCTGTAAATCTCAAATTGTTTCAAAATAAAAAGTTTATTTTTAAAACAATGCTCCAGTTAAATCATCCCTAAGCCCGTTACTGTCTGCAGCTGTCATTTAGTCATGCTTGACTCTCTGCAACCCTATGGACTGTAACCTGCCAGACTCCACTATCCATGGAACTTACCAGGCAAGAATACTGGAGTGGGTTGCCATTTCCTTCTCCAGAGAACTCAACTCTTATCAGTGGAGAAATAACAGAATGAAATCTGCATAACCTTATTAAACAACCCTTGTTTACCATAACTTTTCCAGGTTACTTTCTCATAACTTGCCTCACCCACCCAGAAGCCCAAATTCCTTTTCCTTTAACCTAAAATGATCTTAAGCCCAGGTTCTAACTGCCCCTTGGGGTAACTCATGTCCAAGTCTTCCCACATGTAAGCTCCACACATATCCTAATAAACTTCTGTTTGTTTTTCCTCTTGTTAAAAAAAAAAACTCTATCTCCCTCCAAAACATTTCCCCCAATAATCTGTGACTCAGGAGACCAAGGTAAAATGTATTTAATTTGAAAGATGTTGGTCCTCAACAATGATCTGACAATTTAGCAAGGAGAAACAGATATAGCCCTAATAAGATGGAACACAATATGGGTCAGTTTTGATTAAGGTAAGGATACAGATGAATTGGTTTAAAAAAACAAAAACAAAAACCAACAACAAAAACCTAGCCAACAGCCTGCTTTCTGCAGAGGTGAATTACAGAGGACATTTCAGGAAAGCAGTGAGTTGAAGTAGCCTAAAGGAAGACCAACTCTCTGGCCTACCCTAGCCTCATACATAACTATGGTATTAGGTGTTCAAAATCTAAAGAAATATAGAAATAAAAATTATTCAGGGACTCATTATACATCTAGCCAGAGAACTTGAGAAAGCTAAGTGGGAGGGAATAGTCCATTTCCCAGAGGCTTGCTTTCATATGTTGACAAGGTAAGGAAGTTCTCAGCCTCCTTTCCATCTTTCTACTCTAGTAGTTATATTACAGGGCACACAGACGACTGCTTCGTTAGCACTTCTACACAGACACTAAACACAGGGATGTTTCAATTCCCTCCCATGGGGAGCCTGTTGGTGCAAGCTCATATTTGCTCCGCAAGGATACAATTCCCATGGTTTAGCATCTTTACAAGATCAAGCAAATTAGATTAATGGCTATAACTTGAACAACCCACAGGTTGGGACCTGCTGAGAATAAAGGTGATTTTTAACACAGTGCCTCTAAAAATAATGCTCCTGTTAAACAAAGTCCCAGCAAGAGGCTATGAGTAATCCCCAAACATAATCTACGAACAGTAGAATCACTGTATAGTATTAAATATCTCTGATAAATTTTCACAATTATACACATCAGGTTTTAATAAGAAAACCATTAAGGGCAAGATCATCTAAAATACCACTGCCTCGGATGACAGGCATGAGTCCAAAGCTTTAACATAAAACGATTTTGAATCGGCACATGGGAGGCAGGAGAGGAGTGTTTCTGAATCCTCTATCAAGGATATTTACCTTCATCATATCAGTCTCTGGTCTGTTCCCATTCTGTCCAACCCTCTCATTTTGGGGACAGCTCTACCAATTTTAAGTCGAGAGAGTAAAGAAGCAGACACCCTCAGACAATCATAGGACCCAGAGGACCCCATCCTCTTAGCCAAGACTTTCATTCTCAACAGTTAGGCCTGTTACCAAGGACTGATGAATCACAGTTCTTCCCTGTGGATTCACTATGGAACTAAGGAGAAGGGGATTATCCTCAGGTAACAGAGTGAGATGGATGTGAATATAGACACTATGCAGGCACTGAGAAGACAAGGCCTGTGACAGGAAGGAATAAAGCCAAGACAGAAATAAGGGCAGAAATAAAAGAATTCAAAGGTATAAAGAAACAGAAAGCAAGCTAGCAACCAGAAAAGCATTCGAATCTCAGAAGCTGGGGCTAGACCAGCTTCCTCACCACAACATTAGAGTTGGGTCACGGCTCAGTTATATTAGCCACACTGTTCATTTTTGCTTACAGTTCTTTCTAGCTGAGTTTCCATCCTATAGAACAGAAAATAACTCTAATGAATATTGATAATATACTCTAAATTTCAAAGTATCCCCAAGAGCAGTTAAGACTGTTAACTTCTCCTTCTACATAAGAAAACTAAACCACAAAAATGTTCGTGTTTTCTACATGAACAAAGAAAAACACATTAGAGAATCAAAATCCTGTAAAATACAAATTCTTCTATGCTGGCAAGTTAGAATTTCTTCTGTTCCCAGGGGCGTTTTTGAAGTAGTTTTGCTTCTTCTGGGCAGAAGCCAATGCATTCACTAGTGATTCTGTGAAAAGCACAATTTACCAAGTCAGTGCACTGAACACCCTGGGGAAAATGAGGAACTTAGGCTAGGCCCAGAGGTCCAAAAACCTTCTCTAAAGCTACATCTCTAATGTGTCTTAACAGAGCTTGCCAAGCATCTGCTCAGGTAGTGAAAGAAATATCTGTCCAAACACATGCCACTTCTCTAAGAGTCTTATGAGGAGACTAAAGAGTGCCATACCCCACTGGGATCATCTCTGAGACCAAAAAGGAGGGAGAAAGACAACGGGGTAAAAATGTACTTTTTAGGGACAGAACACTGGCCTTTATTATCCTTGTTGGTAAGTATTATTAATAAGAGTTACATTCATTCTTCACTCACAATGTGTGAGGAGCTACTGAGCATTTTAACAACATCCCCTATGAGGCAGGTAATATTATCCTCATTTTATAGACAAGAAGCTAAAATTCAAAAGGTTAGTGACTTGCCAAAACCCACTCAACTAGCAAGTGGCTGAATCAGGACATGAACCCATGTGACAGGTCTCTAAATTTAACCATTACGATGTACTGCCTTCCAACTTTTATCCATTGTTTTCCTCCAGTGATGACCCTCTGCTCCTTTGTTCCTGCAGATATCTAAAGGTGTTTAATTCATGGGTCCTACTGCACTATAAACACAGTTGAGAAAAACAAGACTAATGATTATATATGGTTGACCAAGAAGATCTAGGATTTTCATAATACTTTTAAGGCACTGTCTTCCATAATGAGTTAATCTGATATGCAACACTTAGCTTTGCTGTCTTTCCTCCTAATGGTTAAGAAGCATGAGAGCCAAGTGATCTTGGGGTTAGCCCTAAGAACAGCTGAGCAATGATTGTTGAAAAACAAAAGTGTGCCCATAACATAAATCCCTCCCCGGGAGCTTCGATCCCCAAGAAGACACAGCACGTGATGGCACATACCCCGTATAGAGCCACTGCAGAAGAAAGTCAGATGCTAAACTACTTGACCTGGTCCTCCTAAGGGATCTGATCATTCACCTCTCCATGACTGAAGCCCCCATACTGCACAGGCCTGTATCACTGGTCCACAACTCTGCTTTCAGTCCATCAAGAATGTACGAAGGCCAATGCCAATGTCAAATTCTCCAGGACCAGTAAGCAGTAGTGTGGATGATTAAAACAAAAGGTTTTCTGTGGCAATCTCAACAACCCAAAGAGGGGATAAAGAAACTCTTCCCATTCAACCCTGTTCCCAGCTACTTGTCCTTGAGTTAAAGGAGAACTTGGCTCTGGCCTCAGGTGGGGCAAGGTCATTGCTTATTATTTGGGGGTCAACACTTACATGCCTGAACAGAGTCTGCTTTTGCAGAACTTGAAGAGCTCTGATGGAGGAAGAGAAATGTTGATGGCGGTGGTCGTGGTGCTGTTGATGATGATGATGATGACGAAAGAAGAAAATAATGATGATGAGTGCCACCTACAAATATAAGCACAAAGCAGCAACAGATAGCCTTCTAGTCACTCCCAGTCAAAACCAGGAAGCAACTTCCGTTCCCAAACCAGCCCCACTTAAGTACTCCCCCTCAGAACTAAACTCACCCAGCTTCAAAATACAGCGCTGCATCGCTTCCTCCCCCACCCGCCCTTCCACCCTTCCTGTGCCAAGGTGAGAATGAGACTGCGCTGGCGGGTCGAGAGGGCTTGGAGTTAACAGACAGTTCTGTAATGAGGAGCGTTAGGAAGACCCGGGTTAGAAGGGCCCAACAACGCACTTCGGAACCTCTTAGTTGCGGAGCTGGAAGAACGGACACAGTAGGGGAGAAAGATAAGGGAACCGGGGAAAACAGATTTGACGCCTCTTTCCTAGAGCCCTATAGTCTCAGGAGGCGGAGCAGGC
Organism: Nanger dama; assembly: GCA_917880005.1. Lineage (NCBI taxonomy): Eukaryota > Metazoa > Chordata > Mammalia > Artiodactyla > Bovidae > Nanger > Nanger dama. Next base: position 74,857,721 of record CAKJTW010000003.1, read on the forward strand.
AACCTTTGGTCGGGAGGGAGAAGAGGCGGGGCAGACCGCCAGCAGGACGGACAAGGCTCTCTTTACCTGACCAGGTAGGTGCAGCAGCCGTAGCCGCAGCGAGGATGCTGCGCTTGAGTCCGAGAGCTAGAGCCTGAAGCTGCCGCTGCGCCGGCCTCCGTCGAGGCCCCGCCCCAGCCCCACCCTCAAACGTGAGGCCCCGCCTCCCTAGCACGCGCTCGCCCGACGGGATGTTTGGGGGAGGTAAGCTACGGACTGATCGGCAGCGCTGATGACCAATGGAAACGCGTAGCGGCTCCTGGTAGGGCGGATAGCAAGGCGGGGTGGAAGGCGACGGCGCCCAATCAGGAGCAGAGCGGCAAGATTATTGGGCAATGCTTATCGAGGCTGCTGGGTGGGAGGTGATGGTCTCAAGGCTAGATCTAAGGTAGACCGTAAGGGCAACAGCCAATCCCTGGCCCCGTGCCCCCAGCTTGCCTGCTCTGGGTTGCCTCTCAGGTGCACGCCCTAGACTGATTCGAAGCAATGGGGGAAGGGAGCGGGTCCATGGCAACCACGTTTATGAGATTCCCACGCCTCGGAGACCCCACAAGGCTGTGCTTCTCCAGTGATCAGGTCAATGGCGACTGCGTTTGCAACCCTAGCAACCCCAGATCGTAAGTGCTAAAAGAAGTCAAAGCAGAAAATTCAAGAAATAGAATCTACAGGTAAACACAGCTCTTATGTTAGTTTCCCTCACACTCCCAGTCCCGCATCCAAATTGCTTTTTAGTCAGAATCCATGTCAAGTAAATTACTTTGACCACTTGAAAATAAGAGCTAACCAGGTTTGGGCAAAAATCTGAACAAGGGGACTTGGCAATTCGGGAAAGGAAGGCTGAGTCCGGATGTCAAGAGGCCTCACAATAGAGGGTACCTACTTGCTGGCGTTCTGTACTGGAGAATCAGTGTACTTGAAGCCAAGATAAATTATTTTTCCCCTAAATAAACGTAATTACTACTGGAATGAATTACTCTAAAACGTTTCATAAGAGGATTTGAAGCCTGAATGATACAGTGATTCAGTCTGTGATTTGATGGCCTATCTGTTCCAAGTGGGTGGGCAAGAAGGGGCATTGCCTTTAATCTGCTTCCTGATAAATGCAAAATGTATCATCCTTCCAGGACTTAAGAAGAGCATTCTATCCCGAACAAATTCTGTGCAGATAATATTCTGTTCAAATCATAAATAAATGTGAAAAAAATTGGAAAGATATTTTAAAGTAATTTTTATTCCTCACATTTTTTTCTAGATAATAGTCTATGGATGCTCTGATGTATTCTTACTTATATTATTAGTCAAACACTGATAAGCACTTTTTAGTTATCTCCTTCAATTCGTACATCTATCTTGTGTAAATTCCACCTTTTAGATAAGAACACCTAGGCCAAGGTCAAGTAATTGTCCCAGGATCTTATAACGATTTAGGAATTGAGTCAATACTTCTTTTTAAAGCCCATGATTATCATTTAGAAGAACAGAAAATGTTAACACCACTCATTACTTTAAAACTTTTTTTTTAAACCTGAAAAACTACCTTAAAGTGAAGTCGCTCAGTTGTGTCCAACTCTTTGCAACCCCATGGACTATAGCCTACAAGGTTCCACCATCCATGGGATTTTCCAGGCAAGAGTACTGGAGTGGGGTGCCATTTCCTTCTCCAGATCTTCCTGACCCAGGGATTGAACCTGGGTCTCTCACATGGTAGGCACTGTAGGCAGACACTTTTACCATCTGAGCCACCAGGGAAGATCTGAAAAAATATCTTAGAGGGACCCAATTCTCACACTTTTGAAACTGCGTTCAGAAGCACTTCCAAGAGTGAAGCATCACCTCTGAAATGTGTTAGGAACAATTGCAAGTTAGCTTTGCTCATAGAACACAGATAGATTTGATACTGATGGGGAGGGAGTTAATTTTTCCAGGGCTTGAACCTAACTAGATTTTAACTGAAGCAGGAATCTTTTAAAGTAAACCAACATGACAATAACATGGCCATAGGAGCTTAGTCTTAGAAATGAAAAAGAGGCTATAACCCAAAGTCTTTTTCCAGCGTTGTTTCAAAAGCTTCCTGGAGAGATTAATAAATCCTATTCTAACTTAGTCAAACTCAGAAATATGTAAACTGCTCTAAACTTGGGAGGGAGGGTGTGTAGGAAGTGACCTAAAGAGAAAGAAAAATATTTTTTCAAAAAGTTTATTTATAAAGACAAAATATAAATAAGTTAAAGGTTGTATATAATAGAAAGGTGCACACTAATTAATAGGTTAGTGGTATAGACCTTTAGGGTTGTATGTGCTCCTTGTTTAATAAGCAATTACTAGGAGATCCAACCAGTCCATCCTAAAGGATATCAGTCGTGGTTGTTCATTGGAAGGACTGGTGTTGAAGCTGAAACTCCAATACTTTGGCCACCTGATGTGAAGAGCTGACTCATTTGAAAAGACCCTAATACTGGGAAGGAATGAGGGCAAGAGGAGAAGGGGACAACAGAGGCTGAGATGGTTTGATGGCATCACTGACTCAATGGACATGGGTTTGGGTGGACTGCGAGTGTTGGTGATGGACAGGGAGGCCTGGTGTGCCACACTTCATGGGGTCGCAAAGAGTTGGACACAACTGAAGAGGAACTAAAAGCCTCTTGATGAAAGTGAAAGAGGAAAGCAAAAAGTTGGCTTAAAGCTCAACATTCAGAAGACAAAGATCTTGGCATCTGGTGCCATCACTTCATGGGAAATAGATGGAGAAACAGTGGAAACAGTGTCAGACTTTATTTTGGGGGCTCCAAAATCACTGCAGATGGTGACTGCAGCCATGAAATTAAAGACGCTTACTCCTTGGTAGAAAAGTTATGACCAACCTAGATAGTATATTCAAAAGCAGAGACATTACTTTGCTGACTAAGTTCCGTCTAGTCAAGGCTATGGTTTTTCCTGTGGTCATGTAGAAGAAGGCAAAGGCAACCCACTCCAGTACTCTTGCCTGGAAAATCCCATGGACGGAGGAGCCTGGTAGGCTGCAGTCCATGGGGTCGCACAGAGTCGGATACGACTGAAGCGACTTAGCAGCATGTATGGATGTGAGAGTGTGAAGAAGGCTGAGTGCCAAAGAATTGATGCTTTTGAACTGTGGTGTTGGAGAAGATTCTTGAGAGTCCCTTGGACTGCAAGGAGATCCAACCAGTCCATTCTGAAGGAGATCAGCCCTGAGATTTCTTTGGAAGGAATGATGCTCAAGCTGAAACTCCAGTACTTTGGCCACCTCATGCCAAGAGTTGACTCATTGGAAAAGACTCTGATGCTGGGAAGGATTGGGAGCAGGAGGAGAAGGGGATGACAGAGGATGAGATGGCTGGATGGCATCACTGACTCGATGGACGTGAGTCTGAGTGAGCTCCAGGAGTTGGTGATGGACAGAGAGGCCTGGCGTGCTGCGATTCATGGGGTCGCAAAGAGTCGGACACAACTGAGCGACTGAACTGAACTGAACGACTGAACTGAATAAATGTTAGTGGCTGTACTAGACTCTGAAAATGTCCATTGCAGTAAAACCAATTTCATGACCTCAATGAAGCACAACTGAGTTGAGGACACAGTCTGGCTTAGGCTTGAACAGATCACTTTGTAAACATCATTGCCAGTCTTCACAGCCACCTAGCAAGGTGAGTATTATCCTCATTCCAAAGATGAGAAAGGGAGATCAGAGAGAATGATAACTCACTTGAGGTTACACAGTTCAGAAAGTCTTCATTCCAAATCCTTCATACCCAGAGGCCCATATTTTTATAATACACCATTCTGCCTCCCTAAGGGAAGAAGCTATCTCTAATAAGCCCCTCTAATAAGCCTCTGAATATGAGGTATGTATTTTAAAATACTGAATTTGGTCAGTTTATCAAAGTACTTCACTTTCTAAAGGGAAGCAAGAAAATACAGAAGATGGTTCCTGCCTATTTGGGCTTCATGTAATATTTACATGTCTTTTTAAAAGCCTTTAGTGGAAGGTTTTCATCTAACTCCCCGTCTGTTCCAAAACTCTCTTTATCACCTCCTAGTTCACTTCTAGTGAAATGAGATAATGACATTCACTCCAATCAATGTGTCATCAGGTCAGCCTCACCTCAAAGTTTATTGGAAATGCAGAATCTCAGAGCCACCCCAGACCTACCGAATTGGAAGCTACAGTGTCATAAAATATCCCAGGTGATTCCTATGCATTCAAGTACTGTTTGTGTAAAGTGTGTTTAATAACTCAAGCAGCTTAATGCCCAAAGATGACTACTCCTGACCTTGGACTGGGGAAGGGAACATCTGCAATGTACCTATTCAGTTATGCTTCCACCATAACCTGTAACAGCAAGAAACATTACTAGTGCTCACTGATCATTAACTTCTCTCAAAAGATTAAACCATCCCTTTCTTACAAGAAAGGTGGATGGATCTTCAGATGGATCCTCCATATACCTGATGCTTCTCAGTCTTATTGTGACCTGCTATGTCAATGAAGCCCACGAATGTCAGGTCAACCACTAGGTGCTTCCATTCAAAGAATGAAATAAGCAATTTCTTCCTCTATTATGCTTCAGCTTACAAGCCACTTCCTCCCTGAAGCCTTCCTTCCTTCCATGTCAGAGTTCATGTCCAGCTCTATGCTTTTGTAGCATGTTTTTTGCACTTCTCTTATCCCCTTGTCCCTCATAATATTTGTTCCCTTCTTTGAGTTCAAAGAAACTTGAGGGAGAAGATTGGCAGTGGTTTACCTCTTTATCCTCATGTGTTAGTCACTCAGTCGTTTCCAACTCTTTGTGACCCCATGAACTGTAGCCTGCCAGACTTCTCTGTCCATGGAATTTCCCAGGCAAGAATACTAGAGTGGGTAGCCATTCCTTCTCCAGGAGATCTTCCTGACCCAGGGATCAAACCCAAGTCTCCTGCATTGCAGGCAGGCTCTTTACTGTCTGAGCCACCAGGGAAATCCTTTATCACCATAATGCCTTGCATAAAGTAAGTGATCCACTATGTTTAATTGCATCTCTCTCTTTCCCTGAGGTAAGTGACTTCAGTGTCAAGGAAAAATCAGAAGTATTTGAAAAAGAAGCAGAGAAGCCAAGCGCAGAGGAAAGGACACAGACATTTTGGTGGCTCCCTTCAGAGGGATGCCACTCCAGACAGGGAACAAAGAGATAAGATGTGTCAGGTGGCATCATCTGTGGCTCGAGAGTCCCACATCTCACCTTCCCATTATGTGACCAGGCAGAAGCAAGGAGTGTCTTGTACTGAAGAACTGATGTCAGCGAACAGGCGTCTGTGGATCTCCTGTGTGTATGCCAAGGGGAGACCAGCTGGAGTGAACATGGGGACTAGACACTGCAAGTGCATTCTGGAAAATGTGACGGGAACACGGATAGGAAGAGCCCCCATGAGCATTCCCAGGGGAATGGATTCGCCCTTCAACAGAAGGACTGTGCTCTGACAGGATACAGCAGCATCACATCATTCTAGAAAGGGTTTACACTTTCAGAACACAATGTGGCCCAAACTATCCTAATCAGTCTGAATCTCAGTGTCCTCCCCCCGTCCCAGACAGGGGGTGACACAATTATCTGAGAATGCCAACCATTGGTTTTAATGTTGCTCTTTGTCCTGACTGAGCTGAATTTCTACATGCCACATTCTCCAGGATAGATTTTCTGTTTATTTCAACCCCGAGAAAAGCTGTCGATGGGAAACATTAAACCAGTGATCACATCTCTCTGAAATGTAGGACACAGGGAGCAAACCTAATCTCCAAGATGTTTCCACCTCATTTGCCCTCAGCTGTGTAATCAGCTTTTCATCTCAACACCGAATAAATGCATCTTGCCTGCTGCCGCATTCATCCTAATACAGATGCTATTCTGTCAATTGATAACTGCTCATCACCCCTAAATTTCCTGAAAATACTCCATGGTGCTAAGATGCCAGTCTCTGTAGCATATCCAGGGATCTCAGACACAGGAAGACAAGGCTTTGTGCTGCAACTTTGTCTCTTAATGTGGATTCACAGTCTGAGAAAACATCAATTAGCCATGGAAAAGCCAGAACTTAAATAACAGCGATGTTATATTTATGCCCCCATTCAGACCATTAGAATCATGGCTGTTTAGACTGAGGGGGCTCTATCCCTTCTGATGCATCATCCATATTTATTTATTCTCCAACTCGTTGCAAAAAGGATTTGAAATGACAAATAATCCTTGAAATGTTGCCATGTATAGGTGAGCATGTGTGGAGGCTGGTAAAATATTAACAGGCTGGAAAGATTTTTTTTAACTTGCCTGCCAGAAGTATTAAAAATTTCTCAAATGCCACCTGAAGTGCCATATGGAAAAATTACTCTCACTAAGCTACAGCCATTATTGCATTTATGTTGTCAGCTTGTAGGAAGAAAGTAGGAACTTGAGTCTCAAACTGAAACCATTAACTCTCTCATGTTAATTCCCTGGAAAAGATAAGGTTTGACTCAACAGGAAAAGTCATAATAACTGTAGGGGTTTTTTAATAAAGGGAGTGGAGTGGAGTGATGTATGATGGTTTCTTGCCAAGAGATATCTCCTCAGACACTAGAGTAGAGCTTGCACTCAGTCAAACCCCACTATTTCATCGTTAGCTGGCAAGACACGCTTCGCACACAGTTTTGTCCAAGAGTCATCTGCTGAGTCATGGGAGCAACCAGGCTGCACCTCTGAGGGCAGGAAAGATGTAACAGCAGGAGTCCAAAGCCTCTGCTTTGTGGCCAATAACTCAGAGGCAATGGGCAGGGAAGACCTTCTCCAGCTGGGGAAGAATTTCAGTCAATGCAGCATAATCCTGTTCCACAGCTCAGGCTAGCCTAGAGCAGTAGTAGTCAGAGGAATCAGTGCCAAAGGCAGCAGGCTCTGCAGAGAACAGCTGCAGCCTCAAAGGGAAGGAAAAGCTTTTTTTAAATGATTGTCTTTTTATTATAAAAGTATCCCATGATTGTTGAAATTTGAAAAATTCAAGAAAGCACAAAGGAGAAAATTAAAGTGTATTTTAATCTCATTTGTTTATTTAATCCACAAGTATTTCTTGAGCCCCTCCTAAATAACAGGTCCTTTTCTAAGCACCAAGAATGGAAAGGTGAACACAAACCTGCTCTCTTTGAGCTTTCAGTTGACCAGGGGAGACAGATGAACAATATAACCATGAAAAGGAGAGGATCAAGACTTACTAGCTAAACAGCACAAAGAAAGGAATCTAGTCCCTAAAAGTAGAGTATAACGGAGTCTGTCCATTCTTAGGGGGTCCAGGGAGAGGAGTGGTGGTCTGAGAAGGCTTCCTGGGGAGGTGACTCTTAAACTGAGGTCTGTAGGATGAGCAAGAAATGATTGGTGAAAACGTGGATGAAGAACCACCCAGGCAGAAAGAATAACATGCAGCAGGGAACATGAGGTGTGTGCGGAGCTGAGAGAAGCCAGTGTGGATAGACTCAGCTGGAAGGAGAGAGGGGACATGAGCCTGGAGAGGCAGACAGGGTCAAACTCCACAGGGCACTGCTGGCTGGCATCTAAGTCCTTCAGGTATTTTTATGTATGTATATATACATGTGTGTATACACATATATACACATGTATGTGTGTGGACATTATATATACATACATGTATGCATATATATACACATGGACTTCCTAGGTGGCCCAGTGGGTAAAGAATCTGCCTGCAGTGCAGGAGACTCAAGAGACACAGATTCGATCCCTGGGTCCGGAAGTTCCCCTCAAGGAGGGTATGGCAACCCACTCCAGTATTCTTGCCTGGAGAATCCCATGGACGGCTACAGTCCAAAGGTCACAAAGAGTTGGATCCGACTGAAGTGCCTGAGCATGCTCACACACATACATATACACAACACTTGTTTATATAATGTGTGTACATATATGTATTTGTATAATCATCACCGTCAAACTACCAAACTTCTTTCCAGAATATGTGTACCAGTTTCTCTTGCACTGTATATGTGTCAGTTTCACTTCATCTTCAACATTAATTATCTTTCTTTTTACCTTCAACATTTGGTAAGCAAACCATGTATCACTGAAGTTTTCCTTTAACAGTGAACAAATATTTATTGCCTGTTGTATTTTTCATTTGCCTCTCACAGAGCAAGACTTTCCTGTCCATGAAATAAGTACGCTATTGTCAATGTCAGTCAAAGGCAGCAGGAATAGCCCCTCTGTTGAAGATATTGCTTGCAAAGCTTCAGCCTGGGTACCTAATGGACCCTCATCATTCATCTTGAGCTAAGGAATTGAAAGGTGAAAGCAATCCATCAAATTAGTGTTAACCATTAGTCTTAGCACAAATGAGGGCAGGAGATTAATTTCCTCCTGGCCAATCACATAGGACAGCCCTGAGAGTAAAAGGGAAGTGAGCTGCAGCCTGTTGAGAGAAGGGAAGAGGTGGGTCTGGGCTTGATGGGGAGATAAGCCAATCTGAAGAAAATAACGGGAATAAAGGGCCCCCTGAGGAGGCTGCACACTAAGGAGAAATGGATGGCTGGAAGGTGAGAGGAGCTGCAGAGAGAAGCGATTTGTACCCAAGCTTGACAGCTTCGTGGTGCTGCCCAGGGAGCACTGCGTTCATGAAAGTGCATTAGGTGTGAGACTGCCTCACTTCTGTCCTTCAGCCCCTTCTGCACAGAGTGTGTGAGGCTGCAGGGGCTTACCCATAAATTGTATGTAGTATATGTGGCATCTTCTGGGACTGAAATCACACCACATGGCTGACAAAACCCACGCCTGTGGGAGAGGACTAGCGAGGGGTGGGGGTGGGGCAGGACAGCTTACCTAGTGTCACACACCTGGGTCACCAAAATCTTGCCAGCCATGGTCAGGAAGGACTTAGTCCAGAGAACAATGCTGGAATAGTTGTATAACTTGAGGACTTTATGAAACAAGGAGAGAAATTGAATTCTACATTTATTTTACTGTATAATCTATATGTTGCAAACTACAAACACATGAAATGTACTTCTATATACGTTTCCACTTTCGCCTGATGAAAGAGGCTGGGGAAAGGGAGGCTAATGTTCTCTCTTATGGATGCACTGGATTCCTCTTCTCTTCTCGTGTTCTTGGGTCTCAGTTCCATTTTCTAATGGCAGATCCAAGTACGGCTTCATGGGCATGTGACCTGCATAGTCATACAGGGCCCCAGCGAGAAGGGCTCAAGCTTTGTGTAGTGCTCTGCTGCCTCTCTCGCTATCGTTGGTAATTTTTGGAAAAGGGACCTTGCATTTTCACTTTGCACAGAGTCCCGTAAATGTTGTAGCTGATCCTAGTCATATCCTGTTCCCAAGGCTCTTGTTTCCAAAACTGACACATTTAATTTATTCTGTAACTTTTTATTTTATATTGGAGTATGGTTGATTTGGGCCTCCCTGGTGGCTCAAATGAGAAAGAATCTGGCTGCAATGCAGGAGACCCGTTTGGATCCCTGGGTAGGGAAGTTCCCCTGGAGGAGGGCATGGCAACACACTCCAGTATTCTTTCCTAGAGAATTCCATGGACAGAGGAGCCTGGTGGGCTACAGCCCATAGAGGTCACAAAGAGTTGGACAGGACTGAGAGACCAACACTTTCATTTTCATAGTTGACTACCAATATTGTGATGGTTTCAGGTGGATGGCAGTGATCAAAGCTAACAGACTTCAGAGGATTCAGTTTGTGTGGTTAGAGGATGTGTTTGGAATGAGAGACCGGGGTTTATGTCTTCATTTCCTTGGTAAACCTCAGTTTTCTTATCTGTGCTTTCCTCATAATATGACTTTTCTGTTTTGTTTTGCTTTTAAATTAAAATGTGACAAAGCACTTAGTACTCTGCTCAGCACAATGCGTGAATATCAGAATTATACACATTTAACTTTAATTTTGTGTATCTATTTTGCTATTATAAGAAGACTTTGCTTCCTTCCAATATGGTTAGCAAACTATTTGCCCCTAATTGCCAAAATAACAGATTATCTGATGGTGTGTATTTCCTCTCTCCATCCCCATCTGTCTCAGTGCTCTGCCCACCTGTTACCTAAGCAAGTTGTTGCTGGGTTTTTTCCACCTTTGGCATTTTGCATTCTTTTTGTGGCCATGACAGGGTTGTTTTTATTCTCTACTTTAGGCTGAAAGTATAATTCCCAGATTTGAATCTAGGCAAAAAATGGATTCTGAGCCCCCAAGTCACTCTCCAGCATCATCCACCTCACCCTCATCCCTGTGTTACACCTGTGTTACACAATTCTTGTGTAACACCACTCATTTGGTTCTACCCACAGTAATGTAGCTTTTAGGAACGAGAATGCACATTCACTACTTTCCAGATCCCTCTCTTCTGGATTTGCTTCATCTCAGATAACATAATTCGTTCACTGACAGATATCATTCCTACTTATTTTGGATTTTTGGCTGGATTTCACAGTGGACCTTCTTCCAGATAAGCCATTCAGATTAATTTTTCTCATTTAACACAGAAGCATCTAATGCCTGGACACTGGAGTCACATGAGATGTGAGGATGCTCCCAGCCAGGAAGAAGACAATGCTAATGATTGAGCTGGAACTTAGATTCCCTGTGGAAAAGGGAAAAGATGAATAACAGCAAGGACCACCTAATGAGGATCTGATGTTTTCTTCTATCCACACTTCCTTCAAAGGCCTGCCACCCTAAACCAGCAGGTGGTTCAGCTTTCTACTACAGCAAAAACTATGCTGTATATAAGGTCAAGAAGCAACAGTTAGAACTGGTCACGGAACAACAGACTGGTTCCAAATCAGGAAAGGAGTACGTCAAGGCTGTATATTGTCACTCTGCTTATTTAACTTATATACAGAGTACATCATGAGAAACCCTGGGCTGGATTAATCACAACTGGAATCAAGATTGCCAGGAGAAATATCAATAACCTCAGATATGCAGATGACACCACCCTCATGGCAAAAAATGAAGAAGAACTAAAGAGCCTCTTTGATGAAAGTGAAAGAGGAGAGTTAAAAAGCTGGCTTAAAACTCAACATTCAGAAAACTAAGATAATGGCATCTGGTCCCATCACTTCATAGCAAATATATGGGGAAACAGTGGAAACAGTTAGAGGCTTTATTTTTTTACTCCAAAATCACTGCAGATGGTGACTGCAGCCATGAAATTAAAAGACACTTGCTCTTTGGAAGAAAAGTTATGACCAACCTAGACAGCATATTAAAAAGCAGAAACATTACTTTGCCAACAAAGGTCTGTCTAGTTAAAGCTATGGTTTTTCCAGTGGTCATGTATGGATGTGAGAGTTGGACTATGAAGAAAGCTGAGTGCTAAAGAATTGATGCTTTTTAATTGTTGTGTTGGAGAAGAGTCTTGAGAGTCCCTTGGACAGCAAGGAGATCCAACCAGTCCATCTTAAAGGAAATCAATCTTGAATATTCATTGGAAGGACTGATGATGAAGCTGAAACTCCAATACTTTGGCCACCTGATGTGAAGAACTGACTCATTTGAAAAGACCATGATGCTGGGAAAGATTGAAGGCAGGAGGAGAAGGGGATGACAGAGGATGAGATGGCTGGATGGCATCATTGAGTCAATGGACATGAGTTTGAGTAGCCTCTGGGAGTTGGTGATGGACAGGGAGGGCTTCTGTGCTGCAGTCCATAGGGTCATAAAAAGTCAGACATGACTGAGTGACTGAACTGACAGCAAAAGAAAAATGTGTTTGTTACTGTGATACTGGTATGCCAGCTGTTTTGCTAAATGTGGTCATTAACAAAAATACAATTGTTTGTGTGTTATCAACTCATTTTTTTTAATTGAAGTATAGTTGATTTGGTGGCTCAGACAGTAAAGAATCTGCCTGCAATGCAGGAGAAGGCAGGTTCATTCCTTGGGTTGAGAAGATCACCTGGAGAAGAGAAAGGCAATCCACTCCAATATTCTTCCTTGGAGAATTCCATGGACAGTGGAACCTGGCAGGCTAACACTTTCACTCTCATAGCTGATTTACAATGTTGTGTTAGTTGCAGGTATACAGCAAGTGACTCAATTATATATATTTCAGATTATTTCCATTATAGGTTACTATAAGATGTTGACTATAGATCCTTGTTATACAATAAATTCTTGTGAAATTAAAGTTGCTTAGTCGTGTCCTACTCTTTGTGACCCCATGGACTATATACAGTCCATGGAATTCTCCAGGCCAGAATACTGGAGTGGGTAGCCTTTCTCTTCTCCATGGGGTCTTCCCAACCCAGGGATTAAACTCAGGTCTCCCACATTGCAGGTGAATTCTTTAGTAGCTGAGCTATCAGCCTATATATTTTATGTGTAGTAATCTGTTGATACCATATTCTATATTTATCCTCCCCACCTTCCCCATTTGGTACCCATAAGTTGGTTTCAAACTGTTTGTTTCCAACAATCTGTGAGTCTGTTTCTATTTTGTAGATTAATTTATTTGTATAATTTTTTGATTCCACATATAAGTGATATTATGTAACATTTGTCTGTCTGCCTTACTTTGCTTAGCATGATATTCTCTAAGTCCATCAATGTTGCTACAAATGACAATATTATATTATTTTATGGCTAATATTTTATTGTATGTATGTAATATATGTAATTTTTTTTACTCTAAGGATACTAAATTCATAAATCTATTCCATGTTTGAAGTGATAGCCAAAAATCCACCTGCTCGATGGCACATGCTTCACAATTCTGGCCACTAAGATACACCCTCAGTTAGGATGAAAATAATGCAGCATTCGGGCTTTAAAATGCCTATATTTAAGTTGCCAAAAGAGTCATGAGGTTTTCTGCGCAGGACAGCATTCTCCATCACTTACAGAGTTATATTTGGCATGTCAAGAAGAGAGAACATAATCCCACTGCAGCAGCCATTTAAAATAGAAGACAGTCACCAGGATTCATGCAGAATACTTGAAATATTCCCATTGAGCAAAATGATTTAACTGATTTTTGTGCAAGGGCAATGCTCCTATATGCATCCTCTGAAAAATGGAAGATCCTAGAGTAAGGTCTTCCATGTGGGACGTCTTGAAAGATAATATTTTGGTTTCAGTGAGTTCACACCAGTCATTGATAATTTAGCAGGTCTGTTTAGTGACAGATTTTATTTTCTTGGGCTCCAAAATCACTGTGAGTGGGGACTGGTGCCATGAAATTAAAAGACACTTGCTCCTTAGAAAGCTATGAAAAGTCTGGGTAGCTAGCATAATACAAAGCGGAAACATCACTTTGACAACAAAAGTCTGTATAGTGAAAGCTATAGTTTTTCCAGTAGTCATGTACAGATGTGAGAGCTGGACCATAAAGAGGGCTGAGCACTGAAGAACTGATACTTTTGAATTTTTATATATATCACATTTGCTTGAAGCAATCAACTCTGGAGTTCATGTCTCAAAGGATTTTTAAAAAAGCAAGTTCACACCTGGAATGGTGGGATGGGGGTAGGACTAAGGTGACCAGGTATCTCTGCTAATCATCAGATTCATTATCTTCCCTAGTATACTCATCGGGCTCCATGCTGGAGCAGAGATTCACTGGCTCCTTGCAGAGCTCACCATGACTTGAAATATCCATGTCTTACACAATTTAAGAATACGAAAGACAGAGATGAGATTAATTGATTGGAAGATAGTCTTCACTCTTAGAATTTCCTTTCTCATCAAGTTTTATTTTAGAGATCTGTGTATCATTGATTTAGGGCTGCAATCTAGAATTAGTTCATCCTGATCTGTTAAGCTCTAGATAAGACTCTTTGTGACCCTGTAGACTGTAGCCTACCAGGCTCTTCTCTCCATGGGATTTCCCAGGCAAGAGTACTGCAGTGGGTTGCCGTTTCCTTCTCCAGGGGGTCTTCCCAACATAGGGATCAAACCCAGGGCTCCCATATTGTAGGCAGATGCTTTACCATCTGAGCCACCAGGGAAGCCCAGGACAAGATATAGACTGAAGATACTTTATCTTCACTGTATGAAGTTTACATTCCAAAAAAAACTGGAGGGCTGGGAGGAACCTCCTCTTTTTGTTTCATTTTCAGTAATTTTCCTAAATAAGCTAATGGGTTTATTTTAACTTAATGTTAAAAGTGTTCTTGCAATCTGGATCCTTGGAGGAAATGACTGGGAAGGTTTACAAATTTTAAAAAGCCCCACGTAAACAAATGACATTTACATAAAGTTAGTAGTAGGCAGAAACTTCCTAAAAATTAAACCTCTTTTATAGTATGTATGTGAAAGATTAGAAAGTCATATCATTGCACCAGGTGGAAGCTTTTATGTTGATATAGTTGGGATCACTCGCTCTTCTTTACCCTTCAGCCTCATAATAATGTGTAAGGGAGATGCTGCATTTGATCTTTGAACTCTTGGGAGCCTGGAATCTGCCTAAAGATGAACCTGGTAAAACTGTACATGTAGCCCTAAGGCTTACAATATTAAACCACACCAACAATCAGTGCTCCAGCTGAGCTAGCAAATCCATCTGAAATTTAAGTCACCTATCCCAAATCCTTCACAAACCAGATTCAGAAGGTGGCTCCAACTGGCTAATTTGAAATAGAGACACTTGGGCAAAGACCTGTAAACCAGAATGATGCACTTTAGAGGACAGTTGTGCCACAATTTGACTTGTTTGGGGTGGGGGTGGGGGTGAGAGGGGAGGCGAGGCTCGATTCTGTGTCATCTTTGTGCTTAGTTTTGTTTTGTAAAAAGATTTTACAGTTGTAGTTAGAAATAAAACCCTGAGTAACTTTAAATTAGGGACTATGGATTGTACAAGGACGTAGAGAGTGAATATTTGCTTGGGATGAGAGATGCTTGGGGAAGGACAATCTTATGATGTTAACAAAAGCAATTCCAGGATCCTCCAGAACCCATGTTCTCATCCAGAGAGCCTGAGAAAATAGCCCCTCAATTAAGATTAATATCAGAGCACACAAAGGATAATGGTTTCATTGAACATTTTGTTATAAGGACACTCCTTCTCTCTGACTGGGAACGCCTTGTCAATCTCATTAAAATTTGACATCAGAGAGTAAGGGAACAAGTGCAGGCTAGACTAATTCAAAAGAACAGAGTGGAGAGGATCCCTATTCTAGGATCCTTTAGCTGGAGAAGGAATCCGAGGAAAATGAGCTGATGATTTGGTTTAGAAGTATGTGCTTTTTTTATATAAAGTTCAAACTAGATCATAGATCATTTAAAAAAAATCTTAGCTGTCATTGAGTCCATTGAGACACTGAGAGAGAGAGATCACTGAGTCCATTCCCTTGACTTTGGAACGATGTTGGAAAATTATTTTCATGTTTTATATATCTAGTTGTCTCCTTTTGAATTTTTAGTAAATGGTATAAAAAGATTAACTTAGCCATATTTTGTGCAGAGTTCTTTCTCTGCACCTCACACTTATCCATTGTGTTTTCAGAAATGTGATTACATTATGATTTACTTTAGCCATTGCATCATGATGTTCTTTCATATTTCATACTCACATAGTATTAAGAAGAATTTTCTATAACAAATTTATTCACAAACTTATAGTTCTTATTTTCTTTGCATTTCTTCTACAAATAAGTCAAACGCACCAGAGTTTTCATTCTGCTGGAGTTTAATATCAAGTTCCTGTGTGTGAAATACATATACCCAAGACTATAGATCTTTGGTTCCTCCATTTATCTCCCTGGATTCAACTTAATCATGGATAACAACATGGTCATCCATTATGGCTAATATTGTTAAAAACTTGCTATCATCCGGTGAAAGTGTTAGCTGCTCAACTGTGTCCAACTCTTTGCAACCTCATGAACTGTAGCCCACCAGTCTACCCTGTCCTTGGCATTCTTAGGATAAGACTACTGGAGTGGGTAGTCATTCCCTTTCCAGGGGGATCTTCCCAGCCCAGGGTTTGAACCCAGGTCTCCTGCATTGCAGACAGATTCTTTACCATCTGAGCCACCAGCCAGACACTATACTTAATGGAAGAAGCAATCTGCCATGTATTCTGAGCATCCCTGCATGTTTTCTGAGTGTGCGGAGAATGCAAGGCACTGACCACTCATTAGCCAAGCCATTCCTCAGAGTTGTGTTTGTAGCACATAACCTTGAGTTCTGAGGTAGTTACTCCCCCTGGACCAAGAGCAAGTTTGCTTCTGCTTATAAGAAACTGGTAAATCCCCAAACTTAACTTAGTGGTAGTCCTGCAGCTTAATCCATTGTGCGTGCAAGTGTCTCTCACAGGCCTCGTGTTGCCCCCCGTGGGACTTGGAGAACACAGAGAACCAATCCAAATGAACGGGAAGTTCTGGCTACAGTGAGGAATAAAGCTCTCTGTTTTTGACTTAAGAGTCTTGTCACTTCTGCCAGCACCCTACAGCAGGCTAACTGGGTAGCTTTTAAGTAGGGTAAAATTACAGACCCAGCCTGCACAGTGTCCACCAAAGTTTTGTATGTTATCGCATGGAACGCTCGAGAAGCCCTTATTAGACTTTCCCCCTGACTTTTCTGAAGTTATTCTTGACAAAAAGTTAATCAATGGTCATTCTAAGAAAGAATGGAAATTTTTATTTGTACCAAACTGACGATTATAACCTGGGGAGACAGCCTTGGAAAGCTGCGAGGACTATTCTAAAGAAGTAAGGTGAAGGGGCAGCACAGACATGATTTTGGCAGAGGGGTATGTGCAATCAAGCACACATCTTGGCAGAATGGTACTTCTATTTTCAAGAAACATATATCTTAGTTAATGGTTTTAGTGCTTTTCTACTTAGGGGAAAATGCAATAAACTGGGCTCGTAAAATTTTCTCCTGAAAATAGCTAACCGTCTGGGGGCCTGCTCTGCCAGTTTTCCCAGAGCACAAAGTGCGTCATCCTGATCTTCACCCTGAATTCCTTTCAGAGAGTATTTATTGTAGGTCAATGACATCAAGCCCTGGAGAAACTGGATGGTGGGCAACGTTCTTTATTTCACAATCCCTTCCCTTTCGGTCTTGACTTCAACCAGGGTGTGGGAGATATTTCGTGACCAGTTTGTCCCATGATGCCAAAGTATTTAAGCTCAGAACTTTCACTAGGTTCAGCCCAGCGTCTCCTCAGGTGGTCTGACCCAGTCAGTTTCATACCATTTTCTATCTTTAAAGGAAATTATTTATCAGCATTGTACTTGTGGTTCATCAAAGACATTTGCACATACAGGGCTAGTGGTTTGTCATCTTGACCTCAAACAGGACTGAGAAAGGAATGGTATCTTGTAAGCCATGACATTGCTGGAGCCAGAAGAGCAGGCCTGTCTGCTATTGGAGAGGTCTGCTTAATGGATAATGCAGAGGCCCAGTGCATGCCAGAAGAAAGGGAAGAGGTCCAAAGAGCAGAAAAAAGAGAGAGGGAAAAAAAAAAAAACCACCTCTGATATTTCTTGTGTGGTCTAAAGAATGAATTTTATTTCATCACTGTCAACACTCTACTGATCTCATTCTCCTTCATCACTAGGTCTAGAATCCACTGTCATTCTCTTTTCTGCACTCTCAACTTCATATGCTTCCCCTGCAAACACCAGGTACCACCCACGAAGCTGGACAATCCCAGGAAACTTCTCCACCCCTGTGCTGTTAAGAGCAGTGCTTTCATCTACAGACAGGGAGAGTCACCTCATGTAGCCTCGCTGAGACATCTCTGACTGCTGTTTGCTTGTCTAAGGAGTGTCTCCACCTCTGATCCTCCTCAGGTCCTAAACTTCATTCTTTCCAGCAATCTCTTCCTCTAATTCCTGGACTTCAGTGTCCTATTTCACAGAAAGCATAGATATTCTTGGGAAATGATTGTATCAACTCCTGTACACACAGACCATTAAAGGTGTGTTTGTGAACATGATCCCCACAGCTTCCATTCTTAAAAACCCAAGCTTGTCAAGTCAAATGTTTCCCCCAACTCATGCCTTTGATCTAGTCTCAGCCTATTGAAACAGCACATAAAACATTGACAAGCTTAAACTGGTTTTGCCTCCTTAAATAGGTTGTTGATTAATCAAACTTGGAATTATTTTACAGAGACAACACTGTGCATGCATAGGATGACCTTAGAACCAAGAATTTCCATCTATGGAACTCAAAGAAAAGAAATATTAAGACCACTGCTGCTGTTGGCTGCTGCTAAGTCACTTCAGTCGTGTCCGACTCTGTGACCCCATAGACAGCAGCCCACTAGGCTCCTCTGTCTCTGGAATTCTCTAGGCAAGAATACTGGAGTAGGTTGCCATTGCCTTCTCCAGTGCATGAAAGTGAAAGCGAAAGTGAAGTCGCTCAGTCGTGCTGACTCTTAGCGACCCCCATGGACTGCCTCCCACCAGGCTCCTCCGTCCATGGGACCCTCCAGGCAAGAGTACCAGAGTGGGGTGCCATTAAGACGACAGACCTTTATAAATCAAAAGGCCCTTCATTA